>OX344847.2:4300357-6800357 GCA_947037095.2 Nycteola revayana
GCAAGTTGTGAATTTTAAGTGCTTATTCGTAACTTAGTCGTAACTTTAACATCAGGTTGTAACATGTATGACTATGTTATTGATATTATATGTCACCGTAAAATTGTAAATGCCGTTAGATTATAATCTATCTAGCGAGATTGTAAACTGTCGTGAGATTGTGAACTGTAATATACTGCTTATGTAACGCATTATTTTTCAAAAGCATATTCTGTCAGCTGAAAGTTAATCAATATCCTACTGCGATCACCAATCTGCCAGCCAAGAGTAATGATAACGGCGATAACCCTCAACAATCCTGGCTCAAAGATGAGGCCCATGTTTAGCTGTGGACCTAAAAGGGCTTTCTTTTAGTGCCCAATTTATTTTCAACTTTCTTGTGGAATTTTATTGTAAACCGTTACACATATTTAAATGCCCGCTCATACTTTATAGCTCAGAAATCCACAGCAACACAAATAATGCTTACTGCGTTACTTTCAGAGCAACAGATGACAATGATGATATGTCCACGGAGCTTATTACCACACGCCAACATTCTGATACCATGAAACTTGTAGACTTGCTCCGAACTATTATTATTGAGGCAAAATGATGCGGTATCAAAGCAATAGACGATAGGAAGCAAAAGCTTTTACGAGTTAAATTAACTGTCCCAATTTATAGTATGATCTTCAACTTAAATGGGGAATCGAGAGTTTGAGAGAGTCAAAGTCACATAGACACTTTTTAACATATTTTTTAAATAATGTTCTTATGTTGCGTCCTCTTTACTTTTTCCCTACCACTACAATATAGGTTTCAAGCATTTTTCGACGTTCACGTATGTCTTTCAGCATGCCATGAATGCCTGTCAAATGGGCCCGTGGCTGAAAATATACCCACATAATAATAATCTTTGTTCAATTATGACTCCTTTGATTTTACCATCCTCCATCTCATGTTATTTTTCTGAGATAGGTCTTAAAAAGTGGGAATATGTGAAATGAGTTTATTACCACAAGCAAACAGTTTTAGTTAGTTTAGTTTCAGTGTTAGTTTTATTAGTACAGCTCTGATCATCAGGCACTATCTCTGATATATTAAACAAACTTTAAAGAATCAAGATACGAAGCAGTTGAAGAATTTATTTGTCAACAAATCAATCAATCAAATCAAATCAATCAATCAAATTATTTATTTGCCAGAATCAATCAGGCTATCTGCATAATACACATAGTTCTTTTCTAAATTTGGCTATAAAGGTTTTATTGCGAAAATTCGCTTCATTCTTCCGCCTTCCGCATCTCATTTATCTTTCCAACTGTGAAGACAGTATATTCTCTTTCAACGTGACACGACCGCGTTCATAATTAATTGCATTAGTTCAACATTGCCAATACACACACACAAACTGATTCATTCAGGCGTCGAACCTGTTATCTGTCGTCGTGCACATTATCGCAGATCGTGATTGAAGCCTTAGATTTGAATGCGTCACGTAGTTAAGCTACACTTAACAGATAAGTTGCAGAAAATCAAGTGAGAAGGGAATTATTTGCTGGTGGATTTTTGTAAGCGTTAAATAGTTTTTAGAAACGTATGAATTTTCTAATCATGATAAAAGGTTTTAACGTTTTAATGCATTGAGGAGAACCAATAAAATTATACCTAAATTAATATATGACTTAAAATTAGACAGTCATCAACAGCCCGTTTACGTCCACTGCTGAACATGGGCCTCCTCTTAACAGACCTTGGCAAGCCAAGATCGTTTAGGGATATTGCCATAATCACCACGCTTGGCAGATGGATTGGTGATCGCAGTAAGATGTAAACCTCCAGCTAATAGATGCTGCTGCCCATCTATCAGCCATATGTCCCTTAGTCGCCTTTTACGACACCCATGGGAGGACATGGGGTGGTCTATTCTATGCCGGACACCACACGGCTTAAATTAGGCAGTATTGGTAAATAATCTTATTTTTTTCTATTAGTATCTAAGAACTAAGTGCTTATACAATATTTTTTTGTAAAATATAAGTATTTACAAATATAAAAACAATATGCACTTTATTGTAATTAAATATTATAATACCCATGTACAATATTATTATTCGAGTACCTATACCTATTTTTATGTATCATTTTTAAACAAAACAACCAACAATAATTGCATTTTTATTCAAGGACCTAATTATTAATAACCTTTATAAAACTGAAATACAAAAATAGAAAACAGTTATTAATTTTCTATTGATAGTTAACAATAATTTGACCTTCTGTAATTTTCCTGTATCACATCTAAGCCTGACGGAGGTATATGTCACGTCTAAATGACACGCCGATGGTGATCTCATTGCGTTTTTGCACGATTCACCTGCGCAAGATCATCCATTAACAAAACGCCATAAATCTCAGACCTGCCCATTCAATGATAACCTTTAAGCTTATGATGCATAGAGTTCAAATTTGTTGTAATAATGGGTGTAAGATAAGAAAAAGTTACAAGTAGGTACATTGAATTGTATATATGTGGGAATTTTACGCCACTTCTATTTGTGGTGGTTTTTGTAGAGAGTTACGAGGAATCCTAAGTATGTTGTAGCTATCAAACGCTGGTACATCTCTACTGGTCTCATCTCTATTGAGATAAATGTTTAAGCTCCAGATATGGTACCGTTGTAAAGGGATTGGGTATTAGGTATTTATCATAAATTTAACTTAGTGCCGATATGTACCTGAGTTAGAATGTTAAAATTTTAACTCAGGTCGATAATTTCAATGTCATTATTCCCGATATTAAGCTGTCGTTATTCTTTTTGCGCGCGTATTTTCATCCACGTAAGTTGATTTTTTTTTGAGCGGAACATGATTTTCTTTTTATGAAATAATTGTAGTTTTTGTTAATTCGTATTTGTTTTGTTCGAATTAATTCATTCCAAACATACAAAAATATTAATCTTCGTACTTGACAATATTAGTATAGAAAAAAAAAACAAAAGATGTTACTTATATTTCTATCGATCTGTAACTCAATCATGGTCGAGATATAATCGATTGAAATCGATAAAGTCAAAGAGTCGATTCCAATAAAAGTACCCCGATGTCGGGTACAAGCTATTAAAATAAAACTTAAAGCCTGCTACGAATGACCCCAAAGATCAGCTGATAACCTGCAATCGAATAGAATCACATAAATGAACGTTTTTTTTGTTTTTTTTTACGTTCCGTTACGTTACATTTTCGTGGGAATATTGGTCAGTGGATGAATAGGTCACTTACCTTTATCTAATTGATAAGCAGGAGAATAAATACCGGATTGTTCAAAGATTATAATTAGGTTTATCTGTTTTAAATTTAACGCCCCGTTTATCATAAATTATTTTAAATGAATTTAGTGTTATTTATTATTGACCAATGGCAATGGCTTAACGTGTTTTCCGGGGTACGTAGGATAGGTAGGATAGGTAAGGATCCTTAGCTAATCAGACCCGAAAATAAATCTTCAATTTTATACAACAATTTCTTGTCGGATCGGGAATCGAATCCCATTTTACGGACGGACATTTATGTAGTTAGCCACGTGGCTTTTGCTTCTTCACCGGGAATAAAGGCGAGCAGAGCTCCAGCCTTATTAAATGGTTTAGTACACACAAATTAAGCAACCTGCGCAGGACGCCCCCTTTGAGACTTGAACCTCGGCTCTTAGCGGTTGCTGACGGAGGCATTGACTGACTAGGGGACTTTTAGTTGTCGTTCTACGTTACAATTTGCGAGCCTCTCGGACTTTGGCTCTACGAAGACATCGGAAAGTTCTTTGCGACCAAAGAGTCGAGCGGGCGAGGAGGGAAGAATCGAATCGAAACCACGACGTCAGAAATGAAAGGCGAGGCTTATATTGCTGTGCCACGTAGGTTGTCATTGATACTGTGGATAGATTAATTATAAAACAAGGTAAACATTGAACCTAGAACAAGCGGAAGTTTAGTAGGATGCGGTGAGTAACCCGAGCTGTAGCCGTGGCGCCTGGATCGACTTGCATGAAACACTATCTGTAGTGTAAACACTTCACACTGGCACGGTAGGGTCGGCTTACATTATATAATAATTGTATTGATGTAACATATTGAAAGTTCTACGTAGAGACATTAGGAGAGTATCGTAATATGTCACTCTTAAAAGAATGTGCTGGATACCAACATAATGGACGTATCACATTTGGTTATTCTAGTTATAAGGTGTTATAAAATAATATTTATCTTGTGTTTTTTATTGTTATTAACACCGCTTGTCTGAAATATATGAATAATAATCGCAAAGATCTTTCTGATGCCCTTAAAAACTCGTACGCTCGAAGTCCGAGAGGCCCCCGAGCTGTAATGTAGAGCGACAGTTGGACAAAACTCCCCTTTAAAATAAATGAGTTAAAGTCTCAATCCCTCAATCCCTTCGTCAGTGACCACCCTGGGTCACTGATACTACTATTCTAATATTATAAAGAGGAAAGATTAGTTTGTTTGTTTGTATTGAATAGGCTCCGAAACTACTGGACCGATTTGAAAAATTATTTCACCGTTGGAAAGCTACACTATCCCCGGATGACATAGGCTACATTTAATTATGATGTTCTTATGGGAACGGATGTTACGCGGGTGAATCCGCGCGTGGAAAGCTATTTATTATATGACGCAAGAAGAAAAAGAAGTCCAAGTCTCACAGGGGGCGCCATCTTGCACAGGTTGCTTAGTTTTTAGTTTATTAACCATTTTAAAAAGGCTGGAGCCCTGCTCGCCTTTATGCCCGATGAAGAAGCAAAAGCATCGTGGCCGAAAAAAACTACATAAATGTCTTTCTGAAAACAAACTTTATAGTTTACTAGCTTCCCGCGCGCGGTTTCACCCGCGTAACTCCCGTTCCCGTGGGAAATTCATAATAAAATATAGCCTATGTTCTTTCTCAGGCTCTAGACTATATCTGTACCAAATTTCATTTAAATCGCTTCAGTAGTTAAGGCGTGATTGCGTAACAGACAGACAGACAGACAGAGTTACTTTCACATTTATAATATTAGTAAGGATTGCCGAGTTCGGCCTGTACTTTGTCGTAAGCCGAACTCGTAACAGTCCCTATGAAAAAAAGTAATCGATCAACTTTGCTCGGCATTCAAAACTAACATTTGTTTGTTATACCTACCTTACGTAGCGTAGTAACTTTACTACCAGCAAACAGTATTCTAACTTTAAACTATGTGACATACCATCCATTTTATAAACAAACAATTGAAGGCAACCGTTTACATAACACACATAGGAAGTACAAGAGTAACATTGAGTCGCGTAGTCATCGTTTAGCACCTAATCTTCACTCAAATAGACTAACATTATGTGACGAAAAACTACTGTAAATCCTCCTGGGCTATAGGTACAAGCTGGGTGAATTGATTGGTAAGTGAATGAAAGAAACTTAATATGCACCTGGGCGATACAACCTAGAAAGACAATGTAGAATGAACCTCATGAACAATGCACTAGTGTTTTGCTTAATGCATAGGAATATCATACGAGAAAAATAATTTTATGGCAATCTTAAAATATTTAATATTTTTTCGAGTTTTTAAATGGAATAAATTCATATTATTGTTAGTTTGTTTGCATTGAATAGGCTCCAGAACTTCTGTATTGATTTCAAAAAATCTTTCATCATTAGAAAGCTAAGTTATCCAAGATAAGCTATATTTAATATTGAAGTTCTCACGGGCTAGTATTTAGAATTTATTGTCTATGCATGATAACTTCCTTATGATAACACAAAATATTTGCACAAAATAATTGTGCATTTTAAATGCACATTATGAGGAACTAAAAGAAAAGCCCTACAGGGGGCGCCCTCTTGCGCAGGTTGCTTAGTTTGTAGTTTTTAAACCATTTATTAAGGCTGGAGCTTTCCTCGCCTTTATGCCCGGTGAAGAAGCAAAAGCCTTGTGGATACCAAAGTAAGTCCATCCGAAAAAAAAAAAAATAAGAAGAAAGAAAAACAACAGAAATAAGTTATATTATTGCATTTTTTTGTCATAAGCTCTAAGTCTAAATATTAGATAATACCGATAACTTGGCGAGAAGTAAATATTGACACGGAGAACATCTAAAATGTGTACCCACGTTAGTGTGATATTTGCTTAGTCAACGTAAGCTCGTGATGGATTATTGCCCAATGGTCTCGGGCTAATAGATTTGTTTAGTAACAAATATTATAAACGCGAAAGTTTGTAAGAATGTATGGTTGTATGTTTGTTACTCTTTCACGCTAAAACTTCTGAACGGATTTGGCTGAAATTTTGCACGGGAATTAGTTATAAGCTGGATTAACATATAGGCTACAAAACATCCTGCTGCGACCCACTGGAGCAGAGTATCGTGGATAAAACCACGGCGCAGCTAGTTCTCAATAAAGTTGTACGGCAAGCGTTAAAAAGGTAATAATTTGTCTTAAAATTGTACCGCGATTGAGACCCGTGTCTGCTATATTTAGTTTTACATAGACTGTATAGACTTTGATTATAATCACCCAAACCCAAACGTAGTGGAAATCATCAGTGATCATTGTTACACTTCCATCGTTTTTATAATATTATTAAATATGCGAAGCGAGTTATTTTTTTGCTACTAGCGAACAATCATTTTACAAGATATTTTAATCACTGCTGATTGCGGTGGCATGTCATTATTTGAAGTGGAAAATGTGTGTAATTTTATACATATATACATTGAATATCTTAACATGCCTTAGCACGCAAAATGGGAAGTTATAAAGCACTCGATTTTCATTGATATATTTTACTTACTGACTAAATTAAAATCAATTAAGAAATATCTAGCAGATTTAAGTGATATACGAGCGTTGAGCTATATAGTTTTGTTTATTTTTATTGTGGATCACACAAGAGAAATAGTAATGGTGATATAAGTGCAACAGCAATAGTGATAAAAGAATTGGTGGTACTATTTTTGTTGATACAATAGATGACACTTCAAAAAAGGATTATAATTCAACAAATATTACATACATGACAAAACCTTGGCATCGAGACAATGCCAACAGTCTTGTAGGTATGTACAAGCAGTCAGTTGTGAGACTAAACACGATAATAGATACATCCTTTGCTTTGGGTACAACATCGTTTACTTATTTGAGTTATCGTGTAAATAAGTTGAACAAACGTAACCTTCCTGTTCCTTATATCTTCCTATAGTGTATCTATATCAGAATATTAAGGTGTTTGTTTATGTTTAATGTTAGTTTTGGAGGTCGGAGGTTGATTATCGCCATTTGTTTGAATTTTGTACATCAGTGTCACAAAATTCCCCAAAATATCTAATTATAAGTCGTTATTCCTCAATCCTCCCGCTAGCGACCGCCCTGAGCCTTGATAGATTTGATCTTTCCAAAAAAGATAAACTTTCCAAGAACTCTCTCAAGAAATCTCTCCAAATTCAAATCTCTTGCCCATGTTCCTTTTTAATACTGCTTACCTTTAGGCCAGGTGAAGTAGTAAAGGCCTCGTGGTTAACGACATTATGTCCGTCCGATAAAAAATAGGTTCTTTAAAATACTGTGCGTTTGGCGCCATATCAGTTCTTTTTAAATATTGAATGTTTGGCGCCATATGAGTTCTTTTTAAATATTGAACGTTTGGCGCCAAATGGATTCTTTTAAATAATGAGTATTTGGCACCATATAGGTTCTTTGAAATATTTTTTTTTGGACGGACATTATGTTTTCTCCCAGGAGGCTTTTGCTACTTCACTGGGTAAATCTTTGAAATACTGGTATCATATAGTTTCTAATGTTAAACCCTAAAATATTACATTCGTAGATTGCGACATGCAATATGCTAAATGCGTTGTACTAAAATATGTGTTGAAAAGCAATTATAACAAACATACTTAAAATAGCATGTCGAAAGTTATATATCTAGTAATGACACATCGAGTAATATAGTTATTGTATCTCAATTCGTCACATGGCGACAGACAGGATATTGCTAAGGAGCCGCTTCAAGGTGTTAAGCAATATTATCCGGCTCGTTAGCTTTTCGCCCATCAATTCCAACCTGGCATAAGTAGGTTACGACAGTATTTAGTGGGCGCCTTTCCTGCAGGGCCGTAGTTATGGAGCGTATTGTGGGCCACTGATAAAAACACCGAGAAAACATACGGACGGAGTATGAAATTAGCAAAAATAATGCATATTTTGCTTATAATAATAATAATTATCAATCACAAAAGTTAATAAGTTAACTTTACTTTTGCTAAACTTAAAGGGCCGTACTGTAATTAGCAGCGTTTTAAGGCTCTTAGGTGATTCGCCTAGAATTGATTCTTAATCGAAGTTGACTACCCTGACCATCTCCCATTGACTGTAATGCCTACCTCATTGGTTTATTGATCAAGAGCAGTATCAAGTGCCTGATTAAATAGCGAGGAACCGGGTTGGACAAAACAATCAAAGCTGTTAGATACTATAAATTTTCTCTAGTCAAAAATATAAGTATACCGGCTTGAAATTCCGAATTTAATGTAATTTCATTCGTGCTTCGCAGTGCACATTAAGGTGCCTTTAGGTTCTGCGCCCGGTCTCTCACCAGTCGGTAGAAACGGCGCTCCAAATTTTCAAACTTAAGGAAATTGTGTTTGCTCACAATTGTGAAGTAAAATATGTCCTGCGCAAATTTCCAGTCTGCTTAGAGTTTGGCCACCGTGCCTGAAATTGCAGGACTATAATTATTGACTGTAATTTATGATCAGATCAAGAGTCATTTTAAGATATGTCCAATGACCACCTTCAATTCATCTGTAGCTACGGCCCTGTTTACTGTAAAGTTAAATAATAATGTGGTCAGCCAACGCTCACTACTGCCTGTCACCATATTGTTTAGGATTTACGATTGAATCCTATTACAAAACCCTTTTTAAGGTGCCGTAGTCAATAAGGAAATTGGCAGTCCACGGTTTAGATCAAAGGCCCTTAGTTCGCAATAGAAAGCCTCTTTGCTATCTTGTAGGTATAACCTGCGCCAATAAAGAAACGAATCTAAAATGGCAGCGGCGATCATGCGCTCTCACTCTAAACTGTTGATGTCTTAGTCACACACGGCGCGTACCGCATGCAAAAAAAATATCCGTAAAGAAAGCTAACGGAAAATCACGACTTAATTGCGAGTGGTTAAGGTTAAAAATGTTAAAGAAAAGTAAGCAAATAAACAGTTCTAATCTTTATGAAAGATTATGTATTTTTTTGTATACGTACACATTTCAACACATAAAACTAACAATTGTATTTTACCTACATATACAATAAACAAACTTTCTTTCTATCTTTCTTTTTATTTGCTGATCCTACCATCTGTCAGTGACATTCATGGACGCCATTTTAGATTCGTTTCTTTATTGGCGCGGCTTATATTGATATCTCGTAGGTTGATATGAAGATTGTTTTTTTATAAATTTGCTTTATGGGTCTTGTTGGTTGAGGGACTACTTTCTGTGCCTCGGAAAACTTGTTGAGCTACCATGTATTAATCTGGATTTCGAACTCTTTCGGTTAGTTTTATAAGGTTTTTTTTAGTAGCCCATTTACGCCCACTGCCGGGCCTCCTCTTTAACAGAACTTGGTTAGTTAGGCTTGTTGAGAAATATTGCTGTCACCGATAGATGCTGCTGTCCATCTTTAAGGTGTTGCCTCTTACGTCACCCATAGGAAGATTTGTCGGTGTGATGCATTCTAAGCCGTAAAGCACACGGCTACGTAAAAGGAAGTAATTATATTTTCTACGCGAACATCAAATCCACAAACATCGCAGTGCATCGTTTTGCGCCACCGAGACTGTCGTTAAATATTAACGTGCAAAAATGTATAGCTGAATGAATGCCGCGAAATATTACATAAGCTTCATTCGTCATTAGCTACAGTAATATAGTGAAAGTCTAGATTTATATTATTCTAGCTTTTGCCAGCAATTTCGTCAACTTAAAATATTATTTGTTACTATAAAGTACCTAAATACAAAGTTATATTTTCGACAAACTTTCAGTTAAAGGTAGCAAGCTCTTTCCCAAGGTCTACTCTATCTTCGTACAAAATCCTAATATTATAAAAGCGATTTGTGTGTGTGTCTGCCTTTCACGCCAAAACTCAGTAGTTTGGCGAGACGATGAAAATTCAATAGTCCACGCGGAGGAAGTCTCGGGCACAGCTAGTTTTAATAGTGATTCAGGCTTAACGGTGTAACATACATACAGTCCAGTCAGAGTTACTTTGAAATTTATAATAGTAGAAGGAAGCAGAGATTTTTACAATGACTGACAATGGTTAATTAATGTTTGATTAACATTTTCGTTCAGAACCCAATTGCCGACGTGATTTTGGATATACCTACTGGTTTTATTTTTCTTAATTCATGTTTCCTATATTGAATTTCAGCGAAATCAATTTAATAGCTGTCTTAGTTTATATTATTTAGATTTATAATGGAAAATACATGGTGTCACAATTTAGTGGGCCGGATTGCTTACCCGGCCCCCGCCAACGGCGGAACGAAGGAGTGTCCGGGGGTTTTAGTGGTGTAGAGTCCTCTCCTCGTGGTATGAGTTAGCATACCACGCTATGGAGAGGGCGAGCCCCACATATCCCACCGCCAGCGCGCTAATACGCTGCAGCGGCGGCGGTGGGAATGCGTAAATGCATTTCCCCCCGGACACTTTATGTTTTTGAGTCGCTTTAATAATAAATGATATTATACCATTATGTATTTAAATAATAATTAAATGTAGTCCAAGATATGTGTTTGTTGTTCACGGCTTTATACATTCACTCGACGAAACAAAGCATCATTCATCATCATGTCTTAAATACATCTAAAACGAACACACAGTACAAATAAATTCCTAACATCAAATCTGTAAGTCATGTTCATCCAAGTAGCGAACCAAACCGAATAATTACATTTAGGGTCATTGCGCTTACAATAATCGCTGACAGTATTTCGCTACTAAAAACCATACTGTCCCACTAATCCTTCAAAGTAATCTCAACCTTAGCAGTTCAAATATAAGGTTGTTATTTAAAAGAGTATTTGTTTAATAGTTTGTCGGTGTTTTGGCAGTGGCATTGACACGATACGTGATGATGATATGATCGCGATAGGACTTGTTTGTGTAGTTTGTATGCATGTGTTTGGGGCACAGATGAGTGGGTTATGCAATGGTATAGTAAATACTAGAAAGCGAAGCTTATTGCAGTCTGTACCATGAATTTTGTGTGAGGTTATGAGTCAAAACTTTTGACCCTGTATGTAAAAATGAATTGTATTTTAGTTATGTGCTGGTAGATAGATAGATAGACATCTCTTTATTGTATAACAATAAGTACAAAAGAAATAATAAAATCCTTATCCTTACTAATATTATAAATGTGAAAGTAACTCAGTCTGTCTGTCACGCAAACACGCCTTAACTACTGAAGCGATTTAAATGAAATTTTGTACAGGTATAGTCTAGAGCCTGAGAAAGGACATAGGCTATATTTTATTATGAATTTCCCACGCGGGTGAAACCGCGCGCGGGAAGCTAGTTAATAATAAGACAAGGTAGATAATATTATAAAGGGGAAAGATTTGTATGTAAGTATGTTTGTAACGAACTGGTACAAAAAGTACTGGACAGATTTTAAAAATAAAGATTGTTTAAAATCGGTCCCGTACTTTTTGAGCCAATTCTTTACAAACACCATCTGAATTCACATTATCACTGATAAATGTAGGCTATATTTAATGATGAAGTTCCCACGGGAACGGGGGTAAAACCGCGCGCGGGAAGGGAAGTTTTAAATATTTTAAGTAGATATACATTCGTACTATCAAAACGTTATTACGACTGGAGCACTGCTCGCCTTTATGGCCGGCGAAGTAGCAAGAACCTTGGCTAACTACATATTTATTTCCGAAAAAATGTGTCCTTTCACTACATAGTATAAAACAAAGTCGGTTTCTCTGTCCCTATATCCCTATATCCTTATGTCCCTATGTATCATTAAAACTACGCAACGGATTTTGATGCGGTTTTTTTTAATAGATAGAGGGATTCAAGAGGACGGTTTATATGTATAATACATCAGCATTGTACCCGTGCGGAGCCGGGGCGGGTCGCGACTAGTGTATAAAGAACTAATAATAATTCATAATATTTTTATCTTTCTATTATGGAGTTCGTTTTTAATTATATTGCCGATTCCTCAATGGAAGTAGGTAACTATTGATTTTTTAGTTGAAGTATTTAAAAAAAAACCCTTATAGTTTAGTCCTTTCAGCAAAGCGGTAGTCGTGTACATCATTATACTGCAGTCCCCAACCCGTGAGGAGGCCCATGTTCAGCAGTGGACGTTGTACGGGTTGATGATAATGATGATGAAGATGATATATCATCATCATCATTTAATAAAAAGTACCATAATCACTACACAATGATAACATCTATCTACTATTAAAGGGAAGGCATATATTATAGAAGCAAGACTTTATTAGACTTATTTCCGTTACCACAAAATATGTATGTATTTAGACATAAGAATGCTCAAAACTTTCCATTTTATAATACTATCATCCTCTCTCCGAGAAGCAAGTCAATGAGGCCCATTTTTTACGGCCCGTTGTCATATTGTAAATTCAATTCCAACAATAAAGAAGCATTACGTTTAACGTTTCCTTATAGGTTCCGTATATCACGTCCGTACTTTCCTTTTTCAGTTATTATTCACTTTCTTTTCCATTATAACATGAGCGGTCAATCTCTAAATAATCGATTTAAATTTTCTAATCAAATTGCTTCCAGATATTGATACTGGTAAACAAGATGGTGGCGAAATTTGAACACATTCGAAAGTTATTCGAATTTAAAAAAATTGCTCGTTTTTTAATGGCGTCATCAGCTGTATTGCCAGTGTTAAATTAGTTAAAATGTCGTGTAGACGAATTTGATCAAATTAAAGCTACACTTTTTTTTATTATCATTTTTTTTTCTATTATACTTACAAGATCGATCTGCGAAGACCAGTAACCACTTATATCTGAAACAAAACGAAAAAGTTATTAATATAACATCCTTTGTAGATATAGCACCTAGCAACACTGAATACATATATGTAATTATAATGGACTAGCGACCCGCCCCGGCTTCGCACGGGTACAATACTGATAATTATACTACATAATGTCTTTAAACCTCTAACAAACGGGCGAAATTTGGCCAAAACAAACAGAAACAAATTAATAGGTGGGTATACTTTTATCGTATGAAATACCTATACTCTTCAGGACTAACAATACAACAAACACTAAATAAATAGGCATTCAAGTATCTATCCATCATAGTTACAACGAACACAAAACAAAAAATTTGTCCTATAATTCTTAAGGATCGAGCGCGCATAATCGCATTCGGCCTACCTCCGTAGCGTAGCGGGAATTGGCTCGCTTTAAATCTCGGAGGTCGTGGGTTTGATCCCCACACCGGACATGAAATCTTTGTGTAAATTCTAAGATTTCTTTCCGGGTCTGGTTGGTTGAGGGACTACCCTCCGTGCCTCGGAAAGCACGTTAAGCCGTTGGTCCCGATTGTTATAACATCATCTATAATAATCGTATATCAAGGAAGGGGCAGCAGCGTTTCCTTGTGTGTTACAACATAATTTTGCGGTCACCAACCCGCCTGCCAAACGTGGTGACTATGGCAATACCCTCCCTCGGGAGGAGGCCCATGTTCAGCAGTGGACGATATACGTGCTGATGATGATGATGACCTACTAAAACTCAGTGAAATAAGTAGGTGGGTATACTTTTATCGTATGAAATACCTATACTCTTCAGGACTAACAATACAACAAACACTAAATAAATAGGTATTCAAGTATCTATCCATCATAGTTACAACGAACACAAAACAAAAAATTTGCTCTATAATTCTTAAGGATCGAGCGCGCATAATCGCATTAGGCCTACCTAAAACACGCGCTGTTATTTTGCGATAACTTCTAAGTTATTCATTAAATGTATATAGTGTAGGGGTAAAATAATCTGCATGAAATGCATAAGAATATTAACTCATTTAAAATGATAAGGATAAATACTGAATCCGTCTGATTAGCTTTACAGTTACCGCATTAGAAATTATCATTTTTCTAAGATATAATGGATATAGCAAGTTAACCTTGAACGATAGACATATGCTATCGCAGACTTTTTTGTAGATCTAAAAGAGAAGAATATTTGCCACCATACATTGTTTTGTTATATCTCATAGGGTTTAGGCAGCGTTTTCGTTGAAAGCTCCCAAATGGTTTTATTTTTTCCGACACCTCTGACAAATCTAATATATAAAATTCTCGTGTCACAGTTTTCGTTGCCATACTCCTCCGAAACGGCTTAACCGATTTTGATGAAATTTTTTGTGCTTATCCGGTATCTATGAGAATCGGCCAACATCTATTTTTCATCCCCCTAAATGTTAGGGGTAGTCCACCCCTAAATTTTTATTTTTATTTTTCAGACAAAGTTAGGGGTAGATTAGAGGTAGGTGTAGGGTAGGGGTAGGGTAGAGGTAGGGTAGGGGTAGTGTAGGGTAGGGGTAGTGTAGGGTAGGGGTAGTGTAGGATAGGGGTAGTGTAGGGTAGGGGTAGTGTAGGGTAGGGGTAGTGTAGGGTAGGGGTAGTGTAGGGTAGGGGTAGTGTAGCGTAGGGGTAGTGTAGGGTAGGGGTAGTGTAGGGTAGGGGTAGTGTAGGGTGGGGGTAGTGTAGGGTAGGGGTAGTGTAGGGTAGGGGTAGTGTAGGGTATGTATCGATTGAGGCAGTACGAAGTCTGCCGGGTCAGCTAGTATCAATATATATTAGTCAAATGTACACATAAACTAAACAAATCATATACGTAAACCTTCCGGAAGAATCGTTCTATCGATTGGTAACATCCGCATGAAAATCGATGTAGTAGTTTTTGAGTTTATCGCGAACAGACAGACAGACGCGGCAGGGGACTTTGTTTATAATATGTAGTGATGTAGTGATAGCGGATGCGGATGTCGGTTACCGCTGCAAAAAGCCTACCCAGGAAAGACACGGTCAGCAAAATGATTCCCAGGTCAATTCACAGACACCGACATAAACATCGACAACGCAGTCATTATCCGCAGGCTGCACAGATTGACTTTCTGTGGATGTTAAAGTTGTTAATGATGAAAATATAATTAATGATGTAATTAATAGGCATTTTAGGGATTAGGCATTTTAGGCATTTTCAAAGCTCTGAAAAGAACTGTTGTTTAGCTCTGAGAAGAACTGGTGATTAGCTTTGAGAAGAACTTTTGCGTAGGTGTAGTTTTAAGAACGAAATCTAAAAAAAATCGCACGAAAATTATTAGACTTCGCAACGGGCCGTGCAGCAGAAATCGTAATATTTTAATTTCGCCATAACTTCAAAACCAAACGTCCAATTTTAATCATTCAAAGACCAAATATTATCTACATAAACTGTACTTAGTGATGAAATAATTTATTTTGATAAGGATTAATAGCATGAGTAAAATAAACGCGTTTAAATGTCATCATCATCATCATCACCAGCCTGTTGTAGTCCACTGCTGAACATAGGCCTCCCCCATCGATTTCCAGCGGGAACGATCGCTAGCGGCCTGCTTCCACCGACTTCCTGCGACCTTTATGAGGTCGTCGGTCCATCGTGCAGGCGGTCGTCCTACGCTGCGCTTGCCAGTACGTGGTCTCCACTCGAGAACCTTTTTGCTCCATCGGCCGTCAGTTCTTCGAGCTATGTGTCTTGCCCATTGCCACTTCAGCTTGCTTATCTGTTGAGCTATGTCAGTGACCTTCGTTCTCCTGCGGATCTCTTCATTTCTGATTCGATCACGCAGAGAAACGCCGAGCATAGCTCTTTCCATAGCTCGCTGAGCGACTTTGAGCTTTCTTATGAGGCACACAGTAAGAGACCACGTCTCAGATCCATATCCATATCCACTGGTAACACACATTGATTGAAGACTTTGGTCTTCAGGCACTGAGGTATTTTGGACGAGAAGATCTCTCGAAGCTTCCCAAACGCTGCCCAGCCGAGTCGGATTCGACGATTGACCTCTTTCTCTAAGTTGGTCCTACCTAGTTGGATCGTTTGACCTAGATATATGTATTCGGTCACAACTTCGAGAATGGAGTTTCCAACGGCTATAGAGTTGGGCACTACATGGGCGTTATGCATGACTTTCGTCTTGCCCATGTTCATTCTAAGCCCAACTTGTTGAGAAACTCCATCGAGGTCATTGAGCATCTGTCCAAGGTCCTCCAGCGATTCTGCCATGATCACTATGTCGTCGGCAAATCGAAGGTGAGTGATGTACTCGCCATTTATGTTGATGCCGTGTCCTTGCCATTCCAGGAGCTTGAAGGCGTCCTCCAGAGCAGCCGTAAAAAGTTTGGGAGATATAACATCTCCCTGTCTTACGCCTCTCCGTAGCGGGATTGCCTTCGTACATTGGCCCTGTACTCGGACCGACATGGTGGCGTTTTTGTACAAGCACTTCAGCACTTCAATGTACCGATAGTCGATACGACACCGCTGAAGAGACCTTAGAACCGCCCCAATTTCGACCGAATCAAAGGCTTTTTCATAGTCCACAAACGCCAAACATAGGGGCTGATTATACTCCTCGGTCTTCTGTATAATCTGCCGCAGCGTATGTATGTGGTCTATGGTACTAAAGCCTTTTCGGAAGCCGGCTTGTTCGGGAGGCTGGAAGTCATCGAGCCTGTGTTCGAGACGATTTGTGACGACCCTCGAGAACAGCTTATAAACATGGCTCAGCAATGTGATGGGTCTGTAATTCTTCAACATGGTTTTGTCACCTTTTTTGAAGATCAGAACCACCACACCTCTGCTCCATGATTCTGGCGTTTGTCCCTCGAGTAAGACGGAGTTAAAGAGCTTCTGAAGGACTTTAAGTATCGGTGTTCCACCCGCATTCAGAAGCTCAGATGTGATTCCGTCATCACCTGGCGCCTTGTTGTTTTTAAGCTGTTTAAGGGCCATCATAATCTCGTATAGGCTGATGTCCGGGAGATCTTCGGTATTGTGTCGGGTGAGCCTTGCTCTGGGGTCTTTGGCTTGGCTGTTAGCGGGCTTGACTGTTGAGGCATACAGCTGATTATAGAACCTCTCTATCTCCCGTAAAACCTCTGGCTTACTCGACGTCACTACCCCATCTTCCTTCTTCAGCTTTGTCAACTGGCTTTGCCCAATAGAGGTGTCTCTTGCGAACACTTTGGAGCCTTGGTTTCGCTCTATCGTCTCCTTAATACATTTTGTATTATAGGAGCGAATGTCGTGACGCAATGACGTTAAGATATGTCTATTGAGCTGCCTAAATGACTCCGCATCGTCTGGAGTCTGGAGCATCATCGTACGTCGTTTAGCCATGAGGTCCCGGGTATTAGTGGATAGTTTCTGAGGTCTATTTCTAGGGTGGGGTTTAAAATATTTAAGCCCCACCGTATGCACAGTGTCTACTAGCCCGCTGCTGAGATCGTCCACAGATTCGCAGCTGTCTAGACATTCGAAGCGATTACTTAGTTCGATCTGAAAGCTCTCGGGGTTTTGGATGTGTGCGTTTGAAGGTCGGAGCGTAGACTTCATCAGACGGGATCGTTCCAATTTGACATTAATATTTAACGTGCCTCTAACTATTCGGTGATCACTTCCGGTTTTAACCCTGTGAATCACAGAGACATCATTAAATATTTGTCTTTTGGTTGTCATGATGAAGTCAATCTCATTTTTTGTGGAACCATCAGGGCCCATCCAGGTCCATTTCCTGTGAGGTGGCTTCTGGAAGAAAGAGTTCATCATATAGAGTCCCTCTTTCTCCAGGAAATCAGCCAACCTCTGACCCCTTCGGTTCCGTTGCCCATATCCATGCAACCCCACCCTCATCTCATCATCGCCTCGTTTACCCAGTTTAGCGTTGAAATCCCCCATAACAACGGTGTAGTGGGTCTTGGAGCTATGTATGGCTTTACTAATATCCTCATACATAGCTTCCACTTCTTCGTCTGAGTGCGTTGAGGTCGGTGCGTAAACCTGTATAACCTTCATGGAATATCTTTTTGATATTCTGAGTATAAGGTACGCTACCCTGCTCGACACACTGTCGACGGCCACCAAATTGTTAATGAGGGACTTGCGGACGATAAACCCTACACCACCTTGGGACCGCTGTTCGCCCTCCCGGTAGAAGAACAAGTTGCCGGAATTCAGGGTCATCGTGTCCTGTCCCGCTCTTCGGACTTCTGACAAACCCACTATATCCCAGCGCAACTTGTCCAATTCCTCTTCCAGCTCTACGATCTTCTCGTCTGTCCTCAGAGTGCGTGTGTTGTGTGTTACCAGGGCCAGTTGTCGTGTGGGGTGGTACCCGGATCTCTTCCGGAGATTCTTAGCACCCCCTGCTCCGCCGTTACCATGGCTGGTACCGTGGCCAGGACTAGCGCTTAAATGTAGTCAAAAAAAATTCAAGATTTCTAAATAAAAAAATGATCGTTGTGCCTCACTCGACATAGATAGGTATAGTGTGTCGCGGACTTTTTTGTAGATATTTATAAGATCTATAATTAATTAGAACATTTTATGGTTCTTTATTTTATAGTTTAGGCAGCGTACGCAAAATAAGTAACTTTTCTGGTTGATTTTTTACACCTTGTGTCAGAAAAACCCAAATATCTTACGGAACCCTATTTATTTCCAAAATAAAATTTAGCCTATGTTACTCGTGGATAATGTAGCTTTCGAATGGTGAAAGAATTTTTTAAATCGGCCCAGTACTTTTTGAGCCTATTCATTACAAACATACAAACATACAAAAATAGGTACAAATCTTTCCTCTTTATAATATTAGTGTAGATAATAATAATTAAACGATATTTGTTCAGCACTGAGATACACTTGTACTTGTCAGTTGTGTATAACTGACAAGTTCATATGTAAATAAAGTAATATAAATTATATGAATTGAATTAACAAAATACGGCACCAAAAATCTATTGCGGATTAGTTAATTATTATGGTCTGTGAGTCCAGTATTATGTCATATATTATCTATATAAATTAAAATCTACGTACCTACGAACATAACTTAAAAACAACTTAATTTAACAATTCAGTTATTGCTTTGTAAATGAAGCTGTAATATTAATTAATTTCCCAAGCATTTAATCTTAAACCGGAAACAAAACGTAACATAACACCAAGCCATTATTTTAGTCAAAACATGCTAAACTACTCGCTACACTCCGCCATTCCCACCTTATTTACACTGCTGTCATAATTTCAAACATATCTTCGTTATGCCGACGCGCAATTTTAACGCTAGTACAAGCTCCGCATTTCCTTACTCAAATAGACAATGTCTGTTTTACATTAATAATTTAATTTTTGAGCTCAGATACATTCGTCGTATGTGCCTTTATCGTATACTGGCGCTTACGACCAAATGCTTTTTAAGTATAATAGTACATTAATCCTTATGTTTCTAGAATTCTAGATAGGTACACGTCCGTTAGAATTTAATTCTGTAAATAAATTCACTCGACCTATGCTCGACGTGTAGAAGTTAATAAGACAGTATGCTTAGACTGAGTCAGGAAGATATTGCGAGTTATATGATACTCATGGAGAAAGACTGTTGAGAGAAAACTCGAACTAAAATAATTAAAAGTCTATCTCGAAACTTGAAGTAGTGAAGTGTGCTCATGATATCAAACAATCCAATTGTTTAATAGGTTGCTAGTAGAATTGAAGGGTGACATAAATTCTTTCACCATTCGAAAGCTAGGTTTCCAGGATTAGCGCAGGAGATCCATGTTCCAGGATTAGTCCAGGTGCCACCAACGATGGATCGAAGGAGTGTCCGGGGAGTTTTAGTGGTGTAGGGTCCTCTCCTTGTGGTATGAGTAAGCATACAACCGCTATGGAGAGGGCGAGTCCCACATACCCCGCCGCCAGTGCGCGGATATGCTGCAGTGGCGGTGAGAATGCGTAAACGCATTTCCCTCCGGATAACAGAAAAAAGGTTATCCAGGATTTAATTACGAAGTTCCCACGAGGACGGGATCTGCGCGAGCAAAACCACGCGTGGAAAGCTAGTTAGCGATTAAACATCACGCTATGACTCACTAGAGCAGAGTAGCAGTCAAACACGTTTGAAACCACAGGGCGCAGTAAGTCAAACCATGTTCGTATGTAAACTGGATTTTCTTTATTCATACCGTCTTCATTTCCGCCGGTACAACTAAGTGAATGATTACAACTAACTAAGGAAAAACTAATTAGTATGAATAACTACTACACTTAACTATAATACATATAATTACTTCGCTAAACGCTCACAACATATAAATGTAAATAAATATAGTTCTTCACAGAACAAAAATATGTATTTCCGTGTTACAGAGATATACAAACATAACACGAAACAGGCTCAATCTACATTCTTCTAACACCGCAAAACACATAATTAAAATTATAATTCTTGAGCTGAGAAGCGTATAGTCGGAAGTGCTATTATACGTCAGAAACATTTGTCGTATGCCTTCATCGTAAACTGGCTTCTTCAGTATAATGGACATCCGCCCTTATGTTTCTGAGGTCTCGAATTGAAAAGCTGCTTAAAAAACGCAAACAAATGGGCGAGCCGTCGAATTAAGGCGATCTCTGAGATACCGAGTAGTGAGATTAAAATTTTTGCTTACTCTTAAGTGGCTTAGAAAAAGTTAAAAACAGTATTTTACGTGACTTCCTACTTCATTAGGATGCCGCACCCAGCTGTCTTAGGGTTCCGTACGAGTAGGGTTGCTATCTCCAAAATTTGTTAACAAGGACAAGACGCGTGACAACCCCGGATTTTAGAGCCGAGAACCCGGATGTGTCAAAAGGTTTTTTTTTCAATATAGGAGCTTGGGCACACGCTCCCCGGACGCCCTCTAAACTAGGCAAAGCCGGGGAAACCTGGACGGATGACAGCCCTACGTACGAGTAACAATGTAAATCTTGGTACATAAATATGTATATTTGTTTGTTACAACTCTCTCCATTCTCTGTATGTCATTATTTATTTATAGATCGATTTCCTTTATTTTGTTCTTGTAATTTTAAAAAGATTCTTTCTAACAATGTAAGTCACGTCTAGATAGGTATTACCGTTCTAGAGATTAGGCGGAATACAAAGACAAATATGCAGACAAAATAAAAAATTGCTAGTATTATTCCTTATAAAATTAGTTCCAAAACCGGTCCAGCCGCTAATGAGATTAGCTAAAGCAAACAGACACATAGACAGCCTCTTTTTCTTTAATTGTGTTTTTGTTATATAATCATAAATATGCTTTTGTAAAAACATGTTTTATTCCCATTACAAATTCACATTTTAATTCTATTTATTTATTTGTTTAGATTCTACACATAATCCGACATTGACTTATAAAAAAGTCAAACGTTTTATATCAATTACTTCATTTGTTTGTTTTTTTTATTCAAGTATTTTGTAACGATTCTGCATTTATAGCTAGATAGTCAATAAAATGTTATGTTATGTTTTAATTAACATCTGCTATGACGCAGTCCGCGTATCGAACTCATAAACCTTAATATTTACACGGCAATACAAATTAATAATGTATCAATGAAACACGAAAGTAGTTTAAATTGAATTTAGCATTCATATTTTCACGTTTATATTGTAAAATGCTATTCGAAGTTGAAGACTGATATTAAAATGTCTACTATTTACCGTCTATGTGGAACGGTATTCAAGATTCAAAGAATTGTATAGCTCTACTAGCTTAATGTTTAATTTATTTTCCTTAGCTTCATAAGAATGATACGGAACCAGCTATAAAATATAAAACAGTACCTGTTTTTATTCGTAAAACGCGTCAATTCATAACGGTTCGGCAAAATAATAAATTTAAATGGCAACATTGTTTCGCAAAATTGGGAGTGAACGAGTGAATGAGCGAAAATAATTCAAATATGTGGGAACAGTTATAAATGTTGTTTTACTAGAAACTAGCATGTTTCTTAATGAGTTTTGTTTAGTACAGCATATAAAATAGAAACAGGAAATAATAAATTTTAAATAAAATATGTCTCGTAACGTAATGTTTACACTAATGCTAAACTAAATTTGTGGCAATGCTAAATGTTTAATAATTTAGGTTTATATTACTAACAAAATCCAAGTTTTACAGTTGCAGTATAGTAGGTATGTGGTAATTTTTTTCTTTTTTTTTTTTGATTTTGTTGACAATAGTTCATAAATTAAGGCTATAGGCATGATTCCTGTCTGGATCCGGATAATCCTGTCTAATACCTAGACCATTTGGTCACGGTGGATCCCAACCGATCGTCGACATTTATCAATCTCTTTATAACACGTCTGTAAGAGGAACGTAGATGGCATATATCGATAAAGGTTAACATTACTAGACAAATATGTACTTATGTTCACGTACACGTACACATTAGTTTAATTGACATTAGATACTATGTATGTAGAATCGAGTGTAGATACATATGTTAAAAATAACTTTCAAATGTTAATAATAGATCATAATTTGAAATGTAAAATTCAAGGTTATGTCATAAATTTCAATCTTATTAATATTATATAATAATTGAAAACATATATAGCTACTAAAATATTCTAATTTACCTATTTGTAATTTCCCAAGTAGGTCGTAGTGGACTTTATAGCAATCGACCATATAAAATCTGGCCAATGGTGTAATAGAAATGCTTCGATATGTCAAGGCAATAGGAAGATATGCAATAAATATTAATCTATGTTTTCTAATGTTTACACAAGTTACGCAGTTCGAGCGGGTTGCGTATGCGCACACTGAGTGTTATGTGTGAGGAGGTGATTACAACTGTGCACTGTTTGTTTAACAAAGACGATGATTTTATTTCATATATTATATATTTTTAATACAAATTGTATATGATCAAGTAATACACATAAAAAAAACGAAATTGATATTATGTATTTTTAGTTATTTCAAACTTTGGCACAACGTATTGTACCAAGGTGGACGTAGGTTGCGAGCCGACATTATGGTGGTGCTGAAATAACACGGTAGTTTCGCTGTAGACTACATAGATAAAAAAGTTACTTGACTTAATAATGAATTGATAAATTACATATATACATACATATAATCACGCATTTCTCCCATGGGGGTAGGCAGAAACCACAGAACGCCACCTGCTACGATCCTTACACACTCCCTATGCCTCGTCCACGTTCATACATCTGGTCATACACGCACGCCGGTTGAATTGATAAATTCTAAGGAAAATATAAGACTAGCCTTTCCGTTTACAAGCTAGGGTCGTTGAGTGGTATTGCCATAATCACCTCGCTTGGCAGGCGAATTGATGATCGCAGTAAGATATTAACCTTGAGCTGATAGATGCTGCAGCTCATCCATCAACTGTATGTCCCATAGCCGCCTCTTACGACACCCATGCACATTCGAAGGCACGCAAAAATGAAAATGTTAATCACAAATTCACTGCCTATGATTAAAAATTTCATTTCAACATTGATCAGCCTTTTCCGTTCCCGTGGAAACCTTGACTTAAAATATAGCCTGTGACACTCACAAATAATGTGGCATTCTATTGATAAAATGATTTGCAACATCGGTTCAGTAAATCCTGAGATTACCCCCTACAACCTCACAAACGTACCTCTTCATAATATTCGTTTAACATCATGAAATTTTTTTTGCATATTTTTTGCAAGTGCTTTTACTACTCACAGTGCTTAATAGAGATCCACCAGGAAATCCAACTCCTGACAAAAAGACAAAGATTAAATAGCTTCTAACAGTAAGGTGTTTATTATCAGAAACAAGGTGAAAATTATCATATGAACAATAGATATCTAGTTTTTACATAGAAGGCATCATAGTTTATGGTAGGTATGCACGATACGACACGTACGAAGTTGTTCTATATCATTTT
This sequence comes from Nycteola revayana, assembly GCA_947037095.2. Lineage (NCBI taxonomy): Eukaryota > Metazoa > Arthropoda > Insecta > Lepidoptera > Nolidae > Nycteola > Nycteola revayana. The sequence goes on from OX344847.2 coordinate 4,324,467, forward strand.
TATTCCCACGGATAAATTTTGCTTTTTTATTCTTTACTAGCTTCCCTCGCGGTTTCACCAGTTATTTTCATGATTGGAGACAGAAGACCTGCATATTTATGCCTGAATTTCTACTACTCAATTTTAATCAAGTACCTTACAAACTCATCATCAAAATGGATAAAATAATAAACCATGAGTAGCATTAAAAATTATTAAGTTAAGTTTTTAGTTAGTTAAGTTGTAAGTCTCGCTACTAGATACCGCGGTTGCTTAAATCCATAGCACCGTAAATACGGCAATTTAATATTGTAGTGTGTATATGACATTGTACCGATGGTTTGTAATCCTGACTTATTTCTTATTTCTAGAAGTGTTATTTATACACAGGTTACTATGCAAACTGGCATATTACTTCAGTTATAACCAAAATTGAATAAACTTTCGACATATATTCGCGGGCGGTATGCCGATTTTAGCGTACTATTTTTTGCCGCATTTGTCAAGTACGACAGCGGTACCTAGTCGAGCCCGCGACACCAATCATAGGTTACGTAATTTTCTTCCAAAATAATGTCATATTTTAAACCAAATACTTTAAAATATGAACACTATTAAAACATAATTTGACATGAGTCCATTAGCTTATTGCCTTGATTACCCTTTCAAGGCAGATTACACCCTAATTAGGTATACATTCAAATGTTAATTATAGAAAAACAATGAACAAACAAAACAAAACGTCTCTTTATTGAATCCGCAACATTTCATTCACTCGTTCCTTTATCTTCTCTATTGTCATTCACTCGTGTCACTGTGACATGTGTTGCTAGCATGAAAAATGTACGTAATTTGTTTGTTCGTATGTTAGTTTATTACGTAAATTGTTGCGTAATTCAAGTAATTTGTGTGAGAAAATGTAACGCTGTATTGTTGTTAATATGTGTGACATGACAGTCAATTACAAAGATTTTAATGTGAAAGTTTTGTATGTGTGTTTCGTTTGTTAATTTAACTACTTTAATTGATTTTATTCTTATTGTTATCTACTTGTAGTGTGAATTGTTAAAATGAAGTTAAGCTTATACTTGCTGTAAATAATTTATAATAATAAACAAATAAATAACACTATTATAAAGCTGAAGAGTTTGTTTGCTTGAACGCGCTAATCTCAGGAACTGTTCCGATGCGAAAAAATCATTCAATGTTGACACATGAAATCCTTTCTCAGTCAAGTTCTTGTCAAATTGTACCTATTTAATCGTTTCAAATACTTATTCGAAATCCGACAGAAAAATAAAAGTAGCCTAAAGAACAAAATTACCTTTTGCGTTTCGAAGATGAGCCGTAATTTAAGAATAGCCATACTAAAACTGACGACGTTTCACATTAACTAGCAACCCTTATTTTTTCACTTAATGAGGGTAGTTCTTAAATATAAAAAAATATGCCGCAATTTTAGTTAATAATTTTATAGTAGCTTTAAAAAAAAAAGATTTTCTAGACAATTATATACACATCTTTAATTTCACTACTTTGTAAGGTTTGCCTAGAACAATAATTTAACTACATTTTTCTATAAAAAAGTGGTTCTAAGTTTTTTTGTTGCACGTATTAATATGTAGATATATTTATTTATATCGTATATTTCATAGTTAGTGCTTGTAGAAACTGTTACACAACACGAATGAGTGATCACAATGGTCAGGTGAAACAAAGAGTCATTATTGTGTTAATGTGTTTACAAGTTGTACGCTTAGCGGGCAGAGCGACTAGACAAAATGTTATTACAGCGGAGCGATCGCTAGTATAAAATACCTATGTTGTCTACAAGGCTTAGGACGCCGAAATCCAAACGATTAAATCGCTCGTTGGTTTAAAGTAGATACAACCAATGAATTAATATTCGTACATTTAATATCATCATTTCAGCCGTAGGACGTCCACTTGGAGGAATTTTGGACGAAAAGACACTGCGAAGTTTCCCGAACGGTGCCCATCCGTGTTGGATTCTGCGATTGACCTCCTTCTCGAAGTTGTACATTAAATATATTTATTATTAAAAAATGTGTTATTTTACATAATGAAACCAGCTTAGGTTTGAGTGTGTCACGAAGGTGCAGCGTGTAATTTGCCGGGCCATTGAACACAATGTTTGGGAAACACTGGTTCATAATAAATGTGACGGAGTGGGTGAAATAATTAACAATCAATTAAAATTTTTATAACGTGAAATTTAAAGCTAACGAGACCTCAGGAAATACTGATCTGAAAAATTATTTCAGTATTTGATAGCCTATTTATTGTGGCAGGCTATGGAGAGGCTATGCGTAGGTACCCGGCCCCCGCCAACGGCGGATCGTTGGAGTGTCCGGGGGGCTCTCGTCGTGGTATGAGTTTAGCATACCACGCTATGGAGAGGGCGAGTCCCACATATCCCATCGCCAGCGCGCGAATACGTTACGGTGGGCAGGCGTAAATGAATTGCCCCCGGACATTAAAAAAAAACCGTAAGCTTTTTTAAATTATGAAGTCGTAAGTTGGTAATAACTAACATACAATAATCATTAATTTTGTATATTCTAATGTTTGAATGAAGCGATATAGTGAATTATTCATTCAATTATCACTACGCTTGACAGACGCATTAGTTAACGCAGTAAGATAATAACTAACTTTGAGCTGATAGATTCTGCTGCCACTCCATCAGTTGTATACCCTTAGTCACCTCTTACGACACCGACAGGAGAACGTGGGATGGTATACTCAAAGCCGGAAATCATACTTTTTTTTTTCGGACGGACATTATGTAGTTACCCCTGAGGCTACTATACTGGGCATACAGGCGAGCAGAGCTCCAGCCTAGATAAATGGTTTAAACACTACAAACTAAGCAACCTGCGCAAGAGGGCGTCCCCTGTGGGACTTGGACCTCGGCTCAGGGCGGTCGCTGACGGGGAGATTGAGGGATTATGGCTTTTAGTTTCTTTAGGGGAGTTTTGTGCAACTGTCGCTCTACTTTACAGTTCGCAGGCCTCCCGGACTTCGGGTCTACGAGGGCATCGGAAGGTTCTTAGCAAACTAAGGGTCTGGAGGAGGAAATCATACGCCATAACGTAAATGTATGGCCAACTCATACCTCATGAAGCAATGCCTACAAAATGGTCATAACACAACAATGCTAGTCACTTTCACTGAAATCTGTTTGTTTATAAATAACTCTTTGTTCTGTGTTACGAGTTAAGAGTTGTAAGTTGTAATGTAGAAGGAAATAATTAGTTAAGCTATGCTTATGCGGTTGTGACGCTAAGTAAAATGTTTCCTGTCATATAATGGATTACTTACATAAATAATTTACGTTAAGCACCAACTTCAATAGAATATAGTGAGACTGTTGTCAAATCTAAGTACCAGCACGAAGTATGAAATGGCGTTTCACACGTTCCTCGAAGAGTTACTTTTGTTCCTGAATCTGATCTATCATCGGTCGGGTCCGTGTTTGTGCAGTAGCAGCATCCGACTATAGGCCTTTGCCCACAAAGCACGTACACAAAGACCGTCGGCTTCGAGGCGTCCTAGACCATCCGGACGACGAGATCACAACTTACCAACTAGCAGTACAGAGACTGCAAAAACTAACATCACTATACAAAGACTACTCTATCCGAGCAGCCGGAGAAGAGTGCGCCGGCGAAAGCGACGCGGCCCCCCTTATTCTCCCGATCTTAGTTTGCAAAGAATCCTCCGATGCCCTCGTAGACCCGAATTTCGAGAGGCCCTCTAACTGACAGTTGCCCTTAAAATCTAAAGTCATCATTCCTCAATACCCCCCAGCCAGCGACCACGCTGAGCCGAGGTCCAAGTCCCACAGGAGGCGTCCTCTTGCACAGGTTGCTTACTTTGTAGTTTTAGAACCATTTATTAAAGCTCTGCACGCCTTCAGAATGCCCGGTATTCGCCCGAAAATAAATACTGTGCACTATAATTTCCATAATTTACGCCGTCATACGCAGTTGGCCAAACGATTTCCAATATTTTTGTGTAAGAGTAACAATTTAAAGACGCATCAAATCATCTTAATACACTTTCGAATCCTTAACATTAATATGATCACACCATTCTTTTGTCCGATAATAATAAGAGATAAAAACTCTATCTACAGAACCCAGATTTAATATATATGTATGTGGGTTTAAGCCCAGATACAATACTTGATCCTACAGTTAAAGCTATTATCCTTCAGATTAGGCTCAGTTATGCAAAGTTTTGGCTATTACCAACCTTATGAGAGAATTCCATAAATGGATGTACAGTCGGGTGCAATTGTAAATTTATACCTAGGACTAAATTCATTCATTTCATTCGTTCATTCATAATAATAGTTAAAATTGAAATTCGAATACATTTTCGACTGAAAATGATTGGTAAAAAATATTGATATTATAATAGTATGTGATCATGAATCGCGGCGGTGAGAGATAAACCGGTCTACCTGAAAAATATATAAAATATTTAATTTCACCAATGCAACAGTGGCCTGAGTAATAAAAACCAATGATATAAATAACCACAAAAAAAGCTTACTGAGAATCTCCACAAAGTGCGACAATATTACCAGAAAAATTCTAGCTCTTGCTGCCTCAAATATATTTCGAGCGACGCAAGGTCTTTCAGTTTTAGTTATGTAAAAAATAGTTTTAACTCTGTTATTTTAAACGCAATCACATATTTATTTTTAAAAACATTACGTGTAATGTGCCATCGATAGTTAAGAATAGTAGTTTAAACAGTAAGTAAGTCATAAATAAAGACGGAAAATACATACGCATGATCTCTTCATGCGTATGTATTTTCCGTCTTTATACCAGTACCGTTCCGTATCGTTTTGAAATACAGATTATACATATTGAGGCGAACATTATGTACATAGACTATTTATTTTTTATAGACCGCTTGACCTAAACGTTATGATTATAATCCTTTAAGCTGACAAAAGTATTATAACACCAATTATGTGACCGCATCAATCATTCCTAATGCGATCGGAACTGAAAGTGAATCGCACGCGCATCAAATATGGCGGTCACCATATTTGGAAGCTGGATAATGACGTCATTTGTCTGTAGCCGTAGGTTCATAGAGAGTGAAAGTCAATAAAATTATTGAATTACTGTCTGTTGCAGTTTGGTAGACGCATTGGAGACATTGTCACAATGACAATGTCTCCAATGCGTAGGAAGCTTTTAAAAGCGATCTGTCAAACTGTCACTTGTCAAATAAAGAACTTATAGAGATGTATATAGTGTTAGCACGCCCATAATTTCATTTGATTTATGTATTACCACCATCTCTCAGAATACTACAGCCCTGTTGTACCCCTGTGTTTATAGGGTTGGGGGTATTTAGAACTGAATGTACAATAAGTAAGCTGCAGAAGAAGTAATTGTCTTTGGATGACAAAAAAAAGTATAAATTGTGATGTTAATCGTTACGTACGTTTAAATAATGTCAAGCATATGACTATTATTAACGCGTATGAACTATAGCTTCCCATAGCGGTTTTCGGTCTCAGGAACTTCACAATTAAATATAAACTTAATTGCTCGTAGAAAAGAAAAAGGGGAAGACAGGCAAAAAAATGGAAAGACGACATAAGAAAAATTGGAGGCGTTACCTGGTCTAGAAAAGCTAGAGACAGAGTCGAGTGGAAGCAGCTGGAAGAGGCCTATGTGTCACAGGAAACGCTGATTACTAAACCGGAATATCCGATGTGTTAGATTTAATTTTTATTTTTTTAATACTACAAGATTATACTTGTGTTTAGTTATTCAGCAATAAAGGCTAAATAATAATAATAAAATTGCTCGTAGATAATGAAGCTTTCTAATGGTTAAATTTTATTCATTGAAATCGATCTTTTGTTCCAGAGCCTATTCAAATCTTTCTTCTTAATATTAGTACAGATAAACATAAATGTGTCACAACAATATTTTTTTAAATTTAAAAACGCAATCCAATCTTTAATACAACCAATAACAAACCACTTTCGTTGCCGCCAGTACTTTGGCCAATCTCGTTCGCAATATGTAGTCTACTTTCGATTTCCAAACAGCCTCGCGATACCATATCGTATTACCATAACTACAGGGTTCGCTTTGACAATGTAACTACGTAGGTAGAACCGTTTGTACAATAACGTTCCAATTTTAAATGGTTTCCAGTTAATTTTAAAGTGATAATAACGCAACTGATTTGTTTACCACATATGTCAACATTGTAATGGTATTCAATACAATATTATCTATAGGTACATATAATATAACTGTAGAGAGAAAGAAAACGCTAAAAACTGAGTCAGGGGGATGTTATAAGTAAAATAGAACACATCTAGATATTTTTTTATTATTTTTGTTTATTTGTTTCTTTGTCTGTTTGTACGGGCTAATCTCCGCAACTGTTGCACCGATTTCATCATCATCATCATCATCAGCCCGTATAACGTCCACTGTTGAACATGGGCCTCCTCCCGAGGGAGGGCATATTATAGATGATGTTATAACAATCGGGACCAACGGCTTAACGTGCTTTCCGAGGCACGGAGGGTAGTCCCTCAACCAACCAGACCCGGAAAGAAATCTAAGAATTTACACAAAGATTTCTTGTCCGATGTGGGAATCGAACCCACGACCTCCGAGATTTAAAGCGAGCCAATTACCGCTACGCTACGGAGGTTGTTGTTGCACCGATTAAAATGATGAATTTTGAATGGTACCCCCCCGGTCAACATTTTAAATACTTTTACTCACAGAAAATTACATCCCCGGTCAACATTTTAAATACTCACACATCACAGAAAATTAATGAGTTCCCCTGGGATAGTAAAAAAACCGAAGGAATAACAAACATCACGCGGACAAAGCCGCGGGCATCAGTAGTTTGTAATAAAATTCGTTCTTTCTGAATAATGTTACAGCTACTTTGTAATAAGAGTTGTTCTGTCTTCATTCCATAATATTACTTAGTAACTTCTCGTTATCGTCGTCCAGTGCTGATGATCATCAAATAAACATTGGTAAAGCCAGGGTCGTTCAGAGATATTGCTATGATCACCTCGCTTGGCAGGTAGTTTGATGATCGCAGTAAGATGGTAAGTCGGTAACCTTGAGCTGAAAGATGCCGCTGCCTAGTCATCAGGTGTCCCTTAGTTGCCTTTTCACCTCCTCCGAAAACCACAGTAAAAATAAGTAAATGGGCGATTACATAAAAAAAAATGTGGCGAATATTTTCCATTTTTAAATCAGATTAGTTTAATGGCTTCAATTTTTTTAATTGTATTTAAAAGCTTTGTGCCAAATCATACAGCCAATAACAATGTATTATTATTATATAGTGTCAGAACTTTACAGATACGAGATAAGTCTTGTTCGAAAGTTTGAATTGCGAACTAAATCTGTTTATCAAGATTTAAATTGTTACTGTTTTAAATTTCGAGTAGCTTGCTCAATGCCAACACTGACACCAATTATTATGATAGCAATGACAGGATTAGTTAACATTGTTATCATATCTAGGTACTAGGTACTTATTAACTACCAAAAAATATTCTATAGATACCATCGACTTACTTTTTCTACCTTGCCTTCGAGAGCAATCAAACCATTCGTATTAATAAAACCGTGCCACCACATTTTGAGAGTAAAACAATACAGATTGTATCTATGTATGTTTGTACAGACACTTGTGCAGTATAATGAGTCTGGCGCACATGACCAACCTCATCTCAGTCTTGCCGCCGCCGAAATCGGAAGGACTTAAAACATTTACACACATATTTGGGAACATATAAAGTCACTATTGACAGCCCAAACTTTGCTGTCCATCTTGCTAAGTAGAAATAGGCAATATCATTGCTATTCATCATCATCACCCCGTCAACTGCTAAACAAAAATCCTCCTCCTAAAGGAAAGGTTTTACCATAGTCACCATGCATGGCAGGCGAGTTGGAGACCACAGGATCGCGATCCGACGCCATAGCTTTTGGGTTACGGCCTCTTTAAGACATAGCTTTATTATGATATAGACACAAGTTATACACAAGGAAACGCTGTTGCCCGTTTCGTGATTTACGATTGTTAAAGATGATCTTACCATTGCAATTAAAAGCAAAAGTTACAGCATTGCGTCAAACAATATAACATATAAGTAGTCATATAACTTTCGCAGCACAGTATCCAGTACGTGCCAGTTGTCTCAAAGATAACATTTTCCAAGTCGTACGTTGAGAAACATGTCTACATGTGGGAAAATAGGAAAATTGTCGCCTCGCGGTTATTAAGTAATTAAGAACGAAGAAAAACCCAATTGTTAGGAGCTAATATATCAATGTTTTATAGCTAGTGTTACAAAGTTAATTACTTTATTGCTGGTTGGTGATTATGAAGAAATTGGGTGCCACTGATTATTTGACAGCGTGTGAATAGGTACCTACTATGACTCAGTTCACGGAAAAGAGAATATGTTCGGATTTTTAGCAAGAAACTGAACATATTCTCTTTTCCGTGATCTCAGTTTGTGGAATCAATTTTTTCAACGGTTAAGGTTGAAAAATTGATTATCTTTTCCTGCACCGACCCAAAAGAGACACTCTCTTGCGCAGGTTGCTTAGTTTGTAGATAGTTTAAAATCTCATTTTTATTTAAATATTCTTCCAACGGACTTGTGACTCTGATGAAAGATAGTTTATTTTGGGACCTAAGGTTGTGGATTCAATTCCCAACCTGATAAGTACGACTGCTTCATGTTCTAGATATAGGTACGGATTTTGTAAAATCGGCTTTGACGCGGGAATTCATAAAATGGTAGTCGAATTATTGTCTTTGAAACACAAAAAAAAACTCCAATTAATTAACCGTACTCCTCTTTATCTTTTCTCCCATCACCACGTCAACGCAATCTGAATTTCATTTATTCCCACAAACGACAGGTTTGCGTAAGACATTCCCATGGGAGCGTACCATGGACCCGTCCGTCACAAACTAGGTCAGTTCCACCGTGACGGAACAATCTTACTTTCATCGCTTGCCCTCACGACGCGACCCTGCAGTAATAGACATTACGACACTAGGTTAAAGGGAATCTTCGAAGGAGTTCAGCTATTCAAGTCCGCTTTTGTTGGTTATAAATAATAACTTGTGATCTTGTCGCCGGTTCGTATCCCCACCCATTGCACTACCGACGCGAACCCACTCGTAACACAAGCATATAAGCTTAGCACGAGGGGTTAACAAGAAAACTAGTAGACTGTCAAACTCTGCTAGTAATCTTTAAAAATAAAAAAGTTTGGCAGAGTGGTTTTTGGATTACAATAGACCACTTGGTGACCTGACTTGATGTCTTCTCATGGGTCCGTAAGAGGCTACTAAGGGATATACAGCTGATGCATGGGCAGAAGCATCTATTAGCTCAAGGTGAGTTACCATTTTACTGCAATCACCAATCGGCCTGGCAAGCGTGGTGATTATGGTAATATCCCTTAACGACCCTGACTTGCCATAGTCTGTTAAGAGGTGGTGGTTCAGTAGTGGACGTACACGGGCTATTAAAATAAAAATAAAAATAATTTTTATTTACGTAAACCTATTACAGGCACTTGCAAATAGTCAAAACAATAATTTAGTATTCAGTATTATTATCTATGATTATCATATTTTATAAATTTTCAAATTAAACAAGTATTTAAGTTATTATTTTAATTATATTATAGTCTTAACGTCTTAGTTTATTATTTAACTATATTGTTCTGTCTATATTAGGTTAGAACAATTATTATTGTCATTATTTAGGTGGACCATGAGTATATAACGACGGACGCTTTAATGCTACCACCGGAACCAATACTCCCCAACTGAGAAGACCCGGCGAAACAAACTCAGTGGTTTATTCTACTGCCGGTTTTAACACAACTCACATGATACGGTCCGGCGAAACATACTCAAATGGGCAGAACGTAGGTTTTGGTCCAGTTACTTTTACTATTTTTTGGCATACACATTATTTGCCCGAACGGTTGTCTTTGTAATATTAAAGTAAAGAAATAGTAATTATTATTGTCATTATAACTTTCTGATATTATAAATTTTAATATGAATTTTATTGGCAAGAAACATGGTTTACAAGGATATTATAGAGTCTGTAGTGAACCAGCATAATGTAATGTTATGACAACTGAACAAAATATGTAGTTTGCCTCGCTCTCATCTGCTGAACCAAATGATGCAACATTATATACGTAGGTATTCAGGTACCTAGACTGCTACCTACTGAACTCGCGGCCTGACCTTCGACAGACAACTGCGCTGTTACCCTAAGTTCTAGGTTAAATAAGTCTTAACACAGTAACAAGAAGACTAATAGACATCTCGACGTATAGTAGAAAGTTTGTGTAGTATAGAATTCAGGGTATATATTATTTTTCGGGGATGTGTGTAGCCAGGAGGCTTTTGCTACTGCATTCTAACTATCCTTATCCTTGCCGATATTATTAATGAGAAAGTAACTCTATCTGTCGGCGTTTTACGATAGTTTTACAAAAGTACTAAACCGATTTAAATGAAATGTTGTACACTGATAGTGTAGAACCTGAGAACGGACATAGGCTACTTTTTATAGCGAAAAAAGGGTCTAATTTAAATAATTAAAATTGCTACTCAAAGTCACTATTTAACCTCACCTCTTGTAACATCGCTTGTCATAATATTTTCTAGAACTCCAATCTAAATATTAGATTATCCTACTGCGGTCACCTATCCATCCAGCAAGCGCGGTGAACACGGCAACATTTTTCCTCAAAGAGGAAGTGAACAGACACTTTCTAGGCAAGCGTGAGGCATCTTAGGCCTTATCTTCGCCTTCCTTCAAGCGAGATTATGGTCAAACATAAGCCTATATATAATTTAAAAAAAAGAGAACTCTATTCGATTGTAACCGTATATAACCTATTAATTAAAAACATGTATTATTTACTTCATTATCACAATTCCGTTCCCAGTCCATTCACCTAATACGGATACTAATACGAGTAATAACAAAAAAATGCTTAGCTTGAATGAACGCCCACAACACAGTATCGTACACCGCCGATATTTGCCGACCACCGGGAAAATGATGATGTATTAATGAATAAATTAACACTAATATGGAAGATGAAGGTTCCGAATATATGCCGAGGTCAATGTGTTGTTGTATAATGTATATTATCTGATGCCCGCGACTTCCACGACAAATGTAATAAAACACAATGAGTATTATAATTAGGTTTAAAAAAATAACAAAATTAATAAGGTCAACCGTCTGGCGCAGAAGTTAGAAATGGACTGGTTAATAAAACGATAGTTATGAAGATAAAATGCTGAGTATGCAGGAGGATATGTAGGTATTATTTATTTTAAACTTTAGCACTATAAAAGTACATAGGCGGACTTAATGCCAGAGGTATTCTCTACCAGTCTACCATAGGGTGGTGCAGAGACAATGTAGTAGGTGCACTATAAAAGAGACTGTATCTGAGGAGACACATACCACTAAGGTAAGCAAAAGAATACAATAAATTACATATAATGTTACACGGATGCTATATTTACTATACATATAAAACATACATACATTAATATATAACAATACTATATAAACTATATACAATAGAATAGGTATAGTAAACAATAAAGGGTGCATCATGATCATCTATAACAATTCGCGAAAAATAAGGATTTATGAAAGATCCGTCTAAATCGATAATATCGCTTAGGAGATTAGGCGGAATACACAGACAAATAACTAGACAGATAAAATAACTAAATTGTCCTACTAATATTATAAACGCGAAAGTTTGTAATTATTTATGGGTGGATGGATGAATGGATGTTTGTTACTCTTTCACGTCTAAACTACAGAACGGAATTGGCTGAAATTTTGCACCGGGATAGGTTATACGCTGGATTAACATTAAGCTACAAAACATGACGCTCCGACCTACAAGAGCAGAGAAACGCGGGTAATACCGCGGGGCGCAGCTAGTCGGATATAATCAGGTTAAATAGTGAACACTGATTAACATTTTGTTTAGAAACTTTCAGCAGGATGTAAATGACTTGATGGAGGAAAGTTGGTTGCATCATAAACTTAAGTATGTAAATAAATTGCAACCGTGCACTACTCAGTACTTCCACTTTCACTGTGTAATGCTTAATTTCTCCTTTACAGTTACTTCAATTACATTTATATAGAATACTCTAATGTTTTTTTTGCCAAGTGAAGGTAATTGAGAATGCTTAATGGATTTGCATGTAGTTAAAACGTTCTTGAGATTGTAGGCCAACAAAATAAATGGTTTGCATGCTGTAAAATGCAAAAGGTTTTGGCGTCAAAAGGTCTTCGAATAATTATATATAAGATCTACCAACTGATATACAGGGTTATTTTTAAAACCCTAATAACCTTTTAGAGGGTGAAAGTACTGATGATTGTAAACAACTTCACTGTAGGACCAACCCTGAAATCGCGAAAATAAAATCAGCTGTTCCATACATTTTGTCGAGGTAAGTAAACATAAATGTATGGAACAGCTGATTTTTTTCCGCGATTTCAGGGTTGGTCCCATAGTAAAAGTTGTTCATAATCATGAGTACTTCTATTCCCCAAAAGGTTGTTGGTGTTTTAAAAATAACCCTGTATACATAAGATGATATATGTCAGCATGTAAGGAGCTATAGATGCGAGTAAGGGATGCTGGTGCAGTAACTGAGAGATCAAAGTTAATCACCATCATACTGCGATCACCAATTCGCCTAGTAATATCTATCAACGACCTGCCAACGCCTTGCAAAGGTTTTTTAAGACGAGGTCCATACCCAAGTAAGATGACTGATGCCTTGAAAAGGATAGCCGGAGAAGAATGAACGTAGAAGGCGGAGGACCGAGCGTTATTGCGCAAATTAGGGTAAGCATCTTTCCAGCTGTGGACAGAGATCGGCTGATAGGTTGGATAATTATCTCTGTCACGTAGATTTTTATTACGATCAATGATCAAGCGGCCGTAGCCCAATGGCGAGGGCGTCGGACTTATGATCTTGAGGTCGCCGGTTCGAACCCCACCCATTGCACTACCGACGTGAACCCACTCGTAACTAAGAAAAGGCTAAGAAGAATACTAGTAGACTGCAAAACTATGTAAAAGTAAAGTTAAAAAAAAACCGTTGTGTTTGGTATTTATTCCTTCGACAAAGACTAATTATGATGTCAATACAACTGTGATACAACCATTATCTCGTGAGGAATGAGGTGTCCCCAAACATGACACATATCTTTGTTATAACAGCATTAATTCGTTCGGTTCGGAATATATGATTACTACTTTTATTTAGTTCATTAAAAAGGCATACAATTTTCATTATAGGATATTTTATTACATTTCATAATTAATTCTTTAAAACCCATTTATATTTTATACAGGTATATCGCGTCTGTATTGGAAAGAATGCCACTTCAAAATAACGTAACCGCACTAAATTATTGTGTAAATTTAAATTGTTCGCAATATGTTAATTCGTACATATTTTAGCATTTAAAACACAATCAACAATATTGACTTTTAGTCCAACTAAAGTGCATTCCGAAAGCCAAAGTCTTAAATATTCAGACAAACAGACCGGTCTATATTGAGAAGTCAAGGCGATTGGGTCCATCGCCCACACCTCAAGTCCCAAGTGATGAAAATATCGGACTTAAGTAAGTGGTCCAAGGCAATTTGAGTCATTTATTTAGTTTTATTGATACACATTCAGATTTTCAACGTAATGTGTAGAATTTGATACGATTTTATGTAGATTAAGATTAGTTTGAATCTCAGACTAGTTAATTAAGTTTATAATGAACTAAGTTCGATATTTTAGTTATTTTACGAATTTAAAGGTTGCATTTGAATCATCATCATCATCAGCCCGTACAACGTCCACTGCTGAACATGGGCCTCCTTCCGAGGGAGGGTTTTTGCCATAGTCACCACGCTTGACAGGTGGATTGGTGACCGCAGTATTATGTTGTAATACACAGGGAAACGCTGCCGCCCGTTCCCTGATATACGCTTGTTATAGATGACGTTATAACAATCGGGACATACGGCTTAACGTGCTTTCCGAGGCACTGAGGGTAGTCCCTCAACCAACCAGACTTGAGAAGGAATCTCAGAATTTACACAAAGATTTCCTGTCCAGTGTGAGGATCGAACCCACGACCTCCGAGACTTAAAGCGAGCCAATTACCGCTACGGTAATCCGTAGCGGCTGTCGTCATTTAAATGTATTGAATCAAATTCTTTTTTAACTCCACCTCAGTCAGTAGACGCATGTCCACGTCTATATTTAGCTTGCTGATATGTCAAGCATAAAAATCATTGGGTACGTTCTTTACCAATAACATTATAGGTATTCCCTTATAAATAACTTGCTTTAAGTTGCGGAGGTCGTGCGTTCCATCCCCCACACCTTACAATATTTATGTAAATTCTAAGATTTATTTCCGGGGCTGGTTGGTTGAGGGACTCTCCGTGCCTCGGAAAGCACGTAATTCGTTGGTCTATAACAAGGGTATACCAGGAAATGAGCAGCAGCGTTTCCTTGTGACTAACAACATAATACTGCGGTCACCAATCATCCAAGCGTGTATTGACTATGGAAAAACTCTCCTCTCATGTTCAGCAGTAAACACTATACGGCCTGATGATGACATAACAAACTACTAAGTAATAATTTTTCAATATTGTTTATCAAATCCAATTATACTCTAATTTCACTTTTATACCTGTAAATATTTTTCATTCAATTCAACCTCACCAATTTATGTACCCTGCTACCAGACCACCATTTTTTATGTCATTAGGCAGGCAAACAAGCAATCAGCCCGCCATATTTATGCCTTTTACGAAAAGGCCAAATAACTTTGTGTGTGTAGTGGGTGACGGTATTTCGCGAGTCAAACATTTCATCCCGAGTGAAATAGCTTACTAGCTATGCTCTAGTCCAGGGGTCTCCAAACTACGGCCCGCGGGCCAAGTCCGGCCCGCCAGTGTCATCAGACTGGCCTGCGGCAGCCAATGTCTTATTGTTGTTATTATTGCTAGAAATACGACTATAGATAAGGGCAGACAAATTTAATCTGTTTTGGCCCTTGAAGGCGCGGTGAATAGACGACTTTTACGTATTAGTTTTGTCACTGTTGCTCCGCGTAGAAATGAAAGAGAAGCGAAGAGACGCCGCGATGGCGCAACGTTTCGTTCGACTCGTTCGAGTTATTAAATACATTAATACTTGCAAATATCTTATTCCAATCGATAAATAAAAACAACAGTTCCCTTTATTATCATATATTACATCACTGTTATTAATATTATCAAGATTTGTTTATAAATAATACAGTTACAATTGCTACAATTTCAATTTAAATGGTTATTTTATGGTTTTTTTTATCGAGAAAATTTAAAAACGTGTTTTGAACACAATGGTCCCCCCATAAATATGATCAAGATTAACATATATTTTTTTAGCTGCTCTAAAATGTAAACATTTGGCTACAAAACTGTTTTGTGAAGCCTATTTTGACTAGGTACAGCGCCTGAAGCATACTGAAAATATAATTGTGGCCCTAAGGGCTCGAAGTTTGGAGACCCCTGCCATGTCCATTGCCTGTCCATCCGTTTCTCAAACATATTTATGTCACGATCCACGAAAAAGGCAAAAAGTTGCGACTCCATCACTTTAAATGTATGATAATATTTAATTTAATTAATAGTTTATTAAGAGACTTCAGACACAGCGTAATAATATTTAATTTTATAATACTACACTGAAATGTATTCTTTGATTAAACGAATCTTTTGCATAGTTTGTATGTTTCGAGGTCTTACTGTGACAGACCGACTGACCGTCAGGATGCGGTCCTTTAATATCACATTCGATTTCCCCAAGGGACGCGACCCCCCGGTTGAGAAACGATGCTCTGCTCCACTACATGATAGACTCTATCTCTACCTGTAGCTAAAGGCACTATCACAAAGGAACTCAGTCATAATAAATTCGTTTCACACGGCTCTATTACCGGTCGTTTCATTGATGTCGTGTGAGTCACGATAACACCTGATGCAACCTCTGTGCCTACTTATCTTACAATCGACATATTTATTATTGTGTAAATTAGTATGTTACATTATTGTAACATATATTAGAGAGGTGAGAAAGAAACGACACTCGTCAGAGGTAAATAGTAATGGCTGTATTGACAAGTGAAAAAAACGTAAATGATAGAAGTACTGCATCTCGCGGTTTGCCTCGCGGTACTCTACTCTAGTGGATCGGAGCGTGATGTTTTATGGCCCATATGACAAACCTCCTTATTCGCCGTTCAGTAGTTTTAGCGTGAATGAGTAACAAACTTACTTCCATATTTTTTTTCAAACTTTCGCGTTTATAATATTAGACGGATAGGACGAACTAAGACTCTGGGGCTCTAGATGATAGGACAGCCTTTGGTATGGGACGCTACGTGATTCGACACCCTCGTACCGTCTCATCTTTCCGGGACTCAGAGTAGGGCTGGCATGGCGGCCGGACCCGCTACAGTGCTCTTGATAGTGGCTACGTTTGCCTTTTGGCGTCGAAATATAAGGCTCTTGCTGGGACCGGGAGCCAAAACCTCGCAGCGGCCTTCTTGTACGGCACGTTCTCCGGGTACCGGTATTTACTTTGCACAACAGATAAACACTGCCATTCAACGGGGCAATGGGCAATGATGCTAGCATTCTGGGAACTTTGCCTAGTAGTACAAATTCATACAAAATGAAAGGCACATTTGCTTTCAACACAAGCTAAGTGGCATTTACTTCTTTCTAACAGTTATTTGAAAAGCAATAAAAATAAAAATATAAAAACCATTTATTACCAAAAACAGAACAATACAAATTATCCGTTGGCCCCACACTAGGCATGCCTGTCCTGTGGGTACCAACATGTTTACGTTTAACACTTGTTTACAATGTTTGCTCGGTCGACATACTTTACAGTTTAGGTACTCGTATTTAAATTTTTAAGTAACTTTGTTTTTTTTATAAAATCCAAAAATATTGTAGCAATAGTAATTATTTAGTATTTGGAGATTACAATAATATTATTATGAATATAAATACATACACATATATACATACTTATACAATACATGTGTTTAGTTTAATGTTTATAGTTATATACATATATATATAGTAATAGTAATAATATATAAAGTAGTAAGATATCATCTTTGCGACGCTTAAGATAGGATTAGGCTAGATGTACTAGGATATTTTCAGTGGACTCGTATTCTAAAGAGGTTAAGTATTTTTTTAGTATACATTGTGCTTCTTTTGCTGAGCATTGTTTTATATCACAACATTTTACTACTTTGTTGTAGATGTAGCAGTCATTATAAGGACTGAAACGCCTAGCAAAGGAAGTATTAACTTTGGGAACTGTGATTTTGTATACGCGACGTTTTAGTAAATTGGCATATTCTTGTGAGTTGATTACTTTTTGGTGAGTTTTAAGTAGTGTCTTTAGAAGAAATAGCTGGCGCACACTCAGAACTTTACTGTCTTTGTAAAGCTCCGTAGAGGGGTACCTAAAGGGTTTTTTAAAAGTCGTCTTTAGCACACATCGTTGGGCCCTTTCTAGTTCAATCATTGTTGTTTTGGAAGCATTTCCCCAGCAGGTTATGCAGTATGTGATCAATGATTGAGTTAGTGCGCTATACACGTTTCTCAGAATGTTTGGTGGTGCCGATTTACGTAGCAGTTTCATGATGTTTGCCGTTTTGCGTACTCGACTCGACAAGGAGTTGATGTGGGCCTTGAAGTTTAGGTTACTGTCGATGATTATTCCTAAGTATTTGATGGTGTTAGTTTGCTTTATGGTTTCACAGGTACAGTGCTTATGATCTGTGCAGGTGTGAAATTTCATGTTAAAACCTGTGTTCGGTGCTGAGGCGGCTGTCTTGTGGAAGCAGACGTACTGCGTTTTGTCGATATTGAGTGTTAAAAGGTTTTGTTTTAGCCACGTGGACACTTTCCCTATCGTACACTCTGCGTTCGAGAAAGTTTCGTTCCAATTTCGACCATCAGTAATCAACACAGTGTCATCAGCGTAACATATTATCTCACCCTTAATGGTATCATGAATATCGTTCATATACATTATAAACAGCGTTGGCCCTAGCACGCTCCCTTGTGGAACTCCAAAATTAATATGATGTAGCTCACTTTCATGGTTGGCAACTTTAACACACTGCTTTCTACTCGTTAGGTAACTTTTAAACCATTCTAGAGCTACACCCCTTATGCCAAATTGTTTCTCGAGTTTTTGCAATAAAATAGGAATTGAAACCGTGTCAAAAGCCTTGGCTAGATCTAGGAAGATCCCTATGCTGCGCCTGCCACTGTCAAGTTGAGATGCCACCGTTGATGTGAGCAACGTGATTGCCTCTTCTGTTGATTTTCCTCGCCTAAATCCGAATTGCCTGTCAGAAATAAGATGGTTCGTCTCAATATATGTAACTAGTCTGTTATTAACTACTTTTTCAAGCAATTTTGAAAAAACAGCTAGTAATGAAATCGGCCGGTAATTTTCCGGTGCATCTTTAGGTCCATTTTTATGAATCGGTATGACAGAGGCTGTTTTCCATACGTCAGGGAAGGTGCCACATTGTAAACTTAGGTTAAATATTCTAGTCAGAGGTGGTATAATGACGCCCCTAATAATATAATAATAGGTAGGTACTACTTATAATTCATTAGGAAGTGTTGTAAACATTGCTGTCTTTTCCTTTTCGCTACACAATATCTGGCGAAGTGATGTCGTCTGGATAGTCATTAAATATAAGTGAACATATAAGTTTATAACCGAAGGCTCAAAGTTTAACTTTTAACCAGTTTTGCTAACACAGGTTAAAAATACCCTAAACCGAAGGACATGCATGAGGAGATTAATGAATGTACAAGAGGCGAAAGTGGTACGTCCTGATCGTAGCAAGTTGAAGGTACACTATATTATATATATTAAGATAAAGTAAAGTAGGTATCTAGTTATTATCGTGACGAGAATGACGTCGAGAAACTTCAATACAGTTCCACACGACACTCTGACTCATACAGTTTGCACTCGTCACAGACTCGCAGTGCACACCGCCTTTACCATTGTATTGCGCACTGTCCTTATCTTTTGCACACGGGAGTAATTATCACTTATTCTATTAGTATATATAAAGCGAGAAATGGTATCATTTTATTAACGGTGATACACGATATAAGACGTCAAGTGTTGATAAGAACATAGTTCTAAATCAGTCGTTTGTTTTGATCGAGTTAATCGTCGATTTTGAGGTTAGTATTGGTGATAAAACTAATATTGTAACAATATTTTTATCATTGTAATCAGTGAATGTTATGAAGTAAGAATATAATCTTTATTTTCTAAATTATTTAAGATAGCTAACATATTTTGATTGTTTTTTTTAATAAAGACTATTTCGATCGTTGACTCTAATGAAAGAAATGCTCAATATTGACCATCAAGTTAAGTTTAATTTAATATACTATATTACCATCAAGTTAAATAAAATCTTATATACTATATACATAAAGCTGCAGCGTTTGTGTGGTTGTTTGTTTGCTTCAACGCGCTAATCTGACGAACTACTGGACCGATTTAAAAAAATCTGTCAGTTTTGAATATTCCTTTTATCGAGGAAGGCTTTATTTAGGCTATATTTAATCGAAATATTTGATTGAAGTTACCAGGCGAACGGAGGTTACGCGGGGGAAATTGCGCGCGGGAAGCTAGTTTTTAATATAATTTTTCAATTTTAATTAACTTGTTTTCAATAATTTATTATAATATTTTGACTTATATTCATTTTTCGGTGGCATTATATGGTAAGGAGCTCAGCTCATAAAATTACACTGCAGTATATATTAATATTTTTTTTATTTAGAAGATTCATACTTTTTGGATCACGATGAGTTCCTACTAACGAGTTTATTTTTATAAGCTTTCTTTATTGTTTACAGTAATTCAACCAATATGCCGTGCTGCAAAGTTTCAATCAAAAACACCCTCTCCGAAAAAGTACAATGGATTTGCATTCCCACACGAGGCAAAGACTATGTCTGCGTATGCAAGAACGAAGAAGGAAAGATAGTGCCGTGTTTTGATTGCAAGCCAATCAAAACTGATGACAACAATTATAGATGCGTTGACTCTTCTTGCATCTGTATACCAACTGATGGGAAAACTTGTCTAAGTGTATGCGAGACTGAAGAAGGAATAGAGTCTTATGATTGTTCTTGCAAAAATATGGATCAATGTAAAGAAAATGATTGTGGTGGCGATAGTAAAGCAGATCCTAAATGTGGCAAGTTGGAATGTGTTTGCATTCTAACTGAAGGGAAGCCTTACATCTGTGTATGCAAGAAAAAAACAGGTGAAATTGTGCGCTGTGACAACTGTCGATGTGAAGACACAGAGAATACATGTAAGGATAGTGACTCCAACTGCAAATGCAAATGTAACAAGGATCAATGTGTTTGCATTCCAACTAAAGGAAAGTCTTGCATCTGTGTATGCAAGAACAAAAAAGGTATAATTGTGAGCTGCGATGATTGTCACTGTGAAGACACAGAGAACACATGGAAGGATATAGACTCCAACTGCAAATGCCAATGTAACAAGGATCGATGTGTTTGCATTCCAACTGAAGGGAAGTCTTGCATCTGTATACGCAAGAACCCAGAAGGTATACTTGTGCGCTGCGACGATTGTCCCTGTGAAGACACCGAGAACATATGTAAGGATAGTGACTTCAACTGCAAATGCCAATGTAACAAGGATCAATGTGTTTGCATTTCAACTGAAGGGAAGTCTTGCATCTGTGTTTGCAAGAAAACAGAAGGTATACTTGTGCGCTGCGACGATTGTCACTGTGAAGACACAAATAACATATGTAAGGATAGTAACTGCAAATGCAACAAGGATCAATGTGTTTGCATTTCAACTGAAGGGAAGTCTTGCATCTGTGTATGCAAGAACAAAGAAGGTATAATTGTGCGCTGCGACGATTGTCACTGTGAAGACACAGATAACACATGTAAGGATAGTAACTGTAAATGCAACAAGGATCAATGTCTTTGCATTCCAACTGAAGGGAAGTCTTGCATCTGTGTACGCAAGAACAAAGAAGGTTTACTTGTGCGCTGTGACGACTGTCACTGTGAAAACACAGAGAACCCATGTAAAGATAATGACTCCAACTTCAAATGTAAATGTAACAAGGATCAATGTGTTTGCATTCCAACTGAAGGGAAGTCTTGCATCTGTGTACGCAAGAACAAAGAAGGTTTACTTGTGCGCTGTGACGATTGTCACTGTGAAGACTCAGATAACACATGTAAGGATAGTGACTCCAAATGCAAATGCAAATGTAACAAGGATCAATGTGTTTGCATTCCAACTAAAGGAAAGTCTTGCATCTGTGTATGCAAGAACAAAAAAGGTATAATTGTGAGCTGCGATGATTGTCACTGTGAAGACACAGAGAACACATGGAAGGATATAGACTCTAACTGCAAATGCAAATGTAACACGGATCAGTGTGTTTGCATTCCAACTGACGGGAAGCCTTGCATCTGTGTATGCGAGAACAAGGTTGGCAAGATCATACGCTGCGACGACTGTCAGTGTGAGTCTATTAAAAAGACCAATGTAGGAGAGCCTTGCACTTGTGATGATAAGGAAAAGTTTGGCCAGAAACTTGGTATGGCTGAATAAGCGTAGATACCTTTACCTAAGTCATAAAAATATTGTTATTATCTATGATTACTAGTGTTCGCATGTGAGTGGTGGTATATTTTTTTGTCGATTGTCGGTTTATCCAATTTGGGGCCTAGTTTTCTGGGTTGACTATTCTGGTTAGAATGATTTTTTTTTTTCTAGAGGGCCTTCCTTCTGACCTCCACTGCAAGGATGACATTTTTTAAGAGCGTTTAACCCTTGCTACCGCCCTGATTTTGGCTTGGCCGCTACCTATGTATTTTGGCCGCTAGCTTCAGATTCGTCATTAATGAATTAGCATTTCCCTTACTTGAAGCTTTGTCATAGTTTATAGAGTATGAATATTTACTAACATTTATATCATTACATAATTATGTTTGTTGTATTGTAAGGTTTATTAATAAATTAATGTTATTGCAAGATAACTAGGTATAAGTACATTATGTTCACTGGTATGTCGTTTAGCTAGTAAATAAATATATTGTTTTTTTTCATGTTAATCATCTTTTTGCATATTTTGTTTATCTTTTTATAATAAATAAATAAATATTAATAACATTATTTTTTTATTTCTTGACCTTTAAATGAAGTGGAATAAAACCTATATTGAATATATACCTACTTCAATATAGGTAAATACTACATTTAATAGGGGTAGAGTATAGCTAAGTACGCTTAAAGAGCTGCTCGGCAGGAGAAGTAGCTCCATCCTAATGAGAACCATAGCCAAATAACATTATTGGTTGATGTTGTAGTCCTATACGTGAGTGAGGTCACCAGAGCTCACGAGGGGAAGGGGATAAGGAGAAGGGGCCCTAAGGATGCCTTACGGCCCCTTCGTGGTGGGCTAATGCTGTACATCTACTGTACTTGTACTAGATGTCTTTGTATTGGTAACCCTATGCCACTTAACATCAGGTGAAAAGAAGTTATTTGCGTGATAAGGAATAAAAAAAAATACATATTTGTTTTTTTAAAAAGAACATCAATTTCACAAGACACATTCTTACATCATACAACCAAGCGTGTCTATCTAAAGTAGGTAGATGTATCTTGTGGTCTGACCTTGATACACTAAAATGTAAAATTTAAAATAAATATAGCTTAACAGTTGGATTAGCATATAGGTCACATACATTGTTCTAAGAGATCTATTCTAATTTTCTGCTATTGTCATATGAAAGTAAGCAATTTATGATACTGAGCAAAAAAGGTAAGTATCCATTACTTACTTACTTACTTCGCTGGCTCAGCGACCCGAAGTGGATCTTGGCCTCCGACATTAAAGTGCGCCATTCTTCCCTATTCTGTGCCAAATCTGACCAGTCGGGCACTTCCAGCTCTTTCAGGTCTTTGGCGACTTCGTCCTTCCAGCGATATCTCGGACGCCCCACCGGGCGACGCCCGGAAGGTTGACCGTTGTCCAAATTGCTAAGCAGAACCACTAAAATCTGGATCTACAAAACTGTCATCAGAAAGATTTTAATGTACGGGTCCGAAACGTGGACGCTAACTTTGAAGGAGGAAAATAAACTCTTAGTGGCGGAACGAAAGATATTGCGGAAAATTCTGGGACCAACAAAAGGACGGAGATACAACCGGGAGATAGAAGAGCTAGTGTCCGAGCCGAACATTATTGGAGAAATAAAATCTTCCCGACTGCGCTGGCTAGGACATGTGGAGAGGATGGGAGAGGATCGAGCAGCAAAGAAAGCTAAGTATCCATTGGGCTAGTTTAATTAATTCCTCACGCTGTTATAAACTAAAATAAAACAATCACACATATTTTCCGAAAAATCCACAATATCTTTTCGGGTTTACTTGGTTGAGATGCTAAGTTAATCCGTTGATAGCCATTTATCCCGATTGTTATACCTAATCACTACATAGTATAAAACAAAGTTGCTCCCCGCTGTCTGTCCGTCCTTAGGTATGCTTAGATCTTTAAAACTAGGCAACAGATTTTAATGCGGGTTTTTTAAAAGATAGAGTGATTCGAGTGGAAGATTTATATGTATTATAATACATTAGCATTGCACGCGTGCGAAGCTGGGGCGGATTTTTCGTAAATTCAAGATTTATTTTCGGGTTCACTAGGTTGAGATGCTACGTTAAAGATATTTATTTTTATTGTTATATCTAATATTAATATATAACAATCGTACACCAGAGATCAAAGAACCGTGGTTTCCTATGTGTTAATATAATAATCAGGAGGGTAAGCAAGTAACGATATAACTTCGATAAAAATGTCCTAATTACTGTAGCAGTATTTTAACACATTTCTTATTTTATGTTACAGTATTGTTAAAGGTTAACTTAACAAATACTTATATACAACTAATAGCTAAAAGCTAATTTAAAATATAACAAAGTTATAAAATACTACTACTTATTCTAAATCTATTGCTTTACTTGGCAAGGTTCCCAGAATGCTGGCAGCATTACCCCGTTGAATGGCAATGCTTACCTGCTGTGCAAAGTAAAAACCAGCACTTGGAGAACGTGCCGCACTAACAAATTAACATGTATAACATATTTTCATGCGTAAACCCTGAGTAGCCATAAACTTATAGTAATATTGTTACGCGATTAGCCTCTAGAACTGCAGTCACCAACCCGCCTTTTTTTTTTTTTTCACACGTGGTGAGTATGCCTCCTCGGAGGAGGACCATGTTCAGCAGTGGAGGTTATATTGATGATGATGATGACACATTTTTACAAACAGGTTTTAATGTTGGCTAATTATAATGTTAGCTGATTAGTACCTATCCTTGATTCGAATATATTAAACGAGAATGCTTGTATTTACAATAGGAATAAATAAGGAAATACTAAGATACTGTCTGACTCTTATAAATATGGATTAGATTGTTAATTTAAACGTCAATAATCAAGTAATAAATGCTTTAAGCAGTAATCATCGCAATAAACGTTGTTGCCCTTTACCTAGTACACAATAGTCATAGGTCCTACTAATATTATAAACGTCAAAGTTTGTCAGTATGGATGGATGGATGGATGGATGTTTGTTACTCTTTCACGCTGAAACTTCTGGTTGGATTTGGCTGAAAGTTTTCAGGCGGATAGTTTATAAGCTGGATTAATATATAGGCTACAAAATATTACGCTCCGACCCACTGGAGCAGAATGACGCGGGTAAAACCGCGGAGCGCACGCAGCACAACACATAAGTTATTAAACGGCAAACATATAGTTAAATATAGAAAAAAATAGAGGCTTTGCATGTTCTGCCGAAAAGCTTGCCACCTCAGCAGAGAATCAGCAATTTTTACAAACTTTCGCATTTATAATATTAGTAGGAATTTTTCTTACTTCAAAGTTTTAGTCAATTTATTAATTGACAAAAACTTTGAAAGAAGATATAATCTAATCTATGTGTAAAATCGACCCTATGTGAAAAAAATAACTGTGTTCACAACTAAACAAGGTAACACTACATACAATTGTTTAAACTATGTAGTCAAAGCTTAGGCTAAGTCAATTTACCCGTCATGGTCCAATTATCAACTGTACCGGCTAGTCTATGGTGTGGCCAAAATACTTAAACTTGAACCAGAGACAAGAGTTAAATGCCGTGACGATATTTACTTGTGTTTACAATTTGTCTATGATTCATGCTGGGTGATTTTGACTAACGAATTATCTTTTTATGTTTTGTTACGCAGAATTCATGACATTCTTTTGGACTTTTGCAGCTTTTGGACTTAAGTATAGCATTTATTGGGAATTTCGAGTAAGTTGTAAATTAAAAAAGAATAATTGTACAGGCGGCCGTAGCCCAATGACTAGGGGCGTCGGGCTTGTGATCTTGTGGTCGCTGGTTCGATCCCCACCCATTGCACTACCGTGAACCCACTCATAACACAAGCATTTAAGCTTAGCACGAGGGCTTAACGAGAATACTAGTAGACCGCAAAATTGTGTTAGTAAATTTAAAAAAATGAATATATAACGATTGCTGTTGAGAAAAGTGCCGGCTTAAGACTGACCTACACAAACCACGCCTATTGGCCCCCATATATAAATGCCTTCCATAAATTTGTCTTTTACCGTTTTACGCCTAGAAAATTGATCCTATTTAGTATAAGTACCTACCTAAATATTCCATTGCGTTGAAGTCACGGACAAAAGCTAGTAGGCTATATGCCTAAAAACTATACGCTAGCCAGTTTACGTATAATAAAGCGACAGTTGCACAAACATCCTCTAAAAAACTAAAAATACCGTTAGCGCCCCCTTGAGCCAAGGTTCAAGTCCCACAGGGGGTGCCTTTTTACGCAGCAGGTGGCTTAGTTTGTAGTTTTTAAGCTATTTAATAAGGTTGGAGCTCTGCTCGCCTTTATGCCTGGTGAAATAGCAAGTCTCGTGGACATATAGCCACGAGACTTTAGCCATTGCCATAACAAACAAGGTGTTATTCGGGTTAAGAAGGTTTCAGCTACCCTTGCATTGTCTTTTTTTATACCTCTATAATTAGACAATCTCCGTAGTAAGAAAGACAGAAAAAAAATATATTTATTTAGCGTAGCGTAGTGGTATTGGAGGTCGTGGGTTCGATCCCCACGCCGGACAAGAAATCTTTGTGTAAATTCTAAGATTTTTTTTCCGGGTCTGGTTGGTTGAGGGACTACCCTCCGTGCCTCGGAAAGCACGTTAAGCCGTTGGTCCCGATTGTTATAACATCATCTATAGCGAGCGTATATCAGGGAACTGGCAGCAGCGTGTGACAGAACATAGGCCTTCATCCGAGGGAGGGATTTGTCATAAATGCCGCCCTCGGGAGAAGGCCTATTTTCTGCAGTGGACGTTGTACGGGCTGATGATGATGATGATACCTCTATTAAGAGTGTAAAGCCATACATAGTGGTATTTATATCACTAGAGTGTGTTAACGCCGTAAATATCTCACGGGTTCACACATTCCGGATCGCGCGTAGTTCCCGCATATATTTGTTTGGATAATTAATTACTTAGCTAAGTACTGTTATCATGGCGCCGGGGAATATCACGGTCTATTGTGATAAGGGCCATTGTTTCGTGTAATTAAATGTTTTTAGGTGAACTAATATTTTAAAGTGTTTATCTCTAATTGGCTGATGCGCGCGGCTTTGTCCGCATAAAATTAGGATTTTATAAGCTATGATAGTCCTAAATTAATCGAGTTTTACTATTTTGCATATAAGGCGAAATTCAAGGACCAATAAATAGACAGACAACATACTTAGCTATCTACCTGTGAACGTCCCGGTCGGTCCAGTCGTTATTGAGTTTAGCCGGAACACACACACAGCCAATTTTTTGCATAAGTGCCCTAGCAAGCTTCTGCTTTTAGTAATATCCTTAAAATTCTCCATTTATTTATTTATAGATGACGATTACAACTAATTAAACTAGGGTTACGAATTTTGTAAACTGGTTTAAAAGTAAAAGTGTGGAACATAGGTAACATAGCTTTCGCCCGCGGTTTCACACGTGTAACTACCATTCCCGTGGGAACTTACGCAGTTTATAGCCTTCCACAATAAATGGGCTATATAACACTGAAAAAAAAAAAAAAACAAATCGGTCCAGTAGTTCTAGAGATTAGCGCGTTAAAGCCACCAAATTCTTCAGCTTTATATGTATATTAAAATACAGTATAGACTAAGTAATCAAAAGTAGGTAGGTATCACGCAAACTAACGCGCAGTCAGTACAAACTACAAAGTAACCAGTGGTAGTTGCGTTGTAACCGCACATACTAATAGCACCATGATGCTGTCAATCGTTTGAGGACCGTGTAATGAGTTGGGATCGTCCGTTAGTTTGTGACAATGTGGTTACAACTCATAACATGTAGCGGGGAAGGTACTTCTTATTTCCTTTGGAAATGGACTTAATCATTCCTTTGGGAATATTTGACAGGAGCATCCAACTCCAGTTTCCGTCGGAACTGGTGAATAACGTAACATTCTGATGGGGAAAGAATTTTTGAAATTCATCAAGTAGTTTCCGAGGCTATTCAATGAAAACAAACGATCGAAGTTTTCCTATTTATAATATTAGTATAGGTAGCTGTTGCCCGCGACTTCGTCGGCTTATACATATTTCGATTTTTCCTTGCAAACTTTGGACTTCTATTCCATTCCATTAGGAGATTTTTTGTTGAAGCGAATGCCTACGTCATAATAATTATTTGTTAAATTTTATTTCAATCGCATAATAGATGAAATTCACAATACTAAAAAACCAACGACTTGTCAGTTTTTATAAAAAAATAACTTAAGAACAAAACCTTTTTCGCTTGCCAAGCATGGATACTGTGGTATAACATCCTTCGGTATAGGTTATGTCCAAAACTTACTGGTATATTACTGGTACTTAATATATCAAGCTGAAGAGTTTGTTTGTTTGCTCGAACGTGCTAATCTCAGGAAGTACTGGTCCGATTAAAAAAAATCTTTCAGTGTTATATAGCATATCTATCGATGAAGGCTGTATGCTATATTGTATCATTAAGTTCCCACAGAAACGGGAGCTATGCGGGTGAAACTGCATAAGGGAGTCTAGTGACTGCAATAAACGCTATCTCTCAACCCTCGCACCACACCCCAGTTTTCTAGTTAAGATCAGTTGACTTACGGTAAGCGTCATATAGTAAAGTTTAACAAATGGTCGGTATAAGATTATGTACCCGTTATGTAAACAGCATGTGTATCAGAGTATGAATTGTACTTGTCAAGTAATTACTGCGATGTTATTTGTTAGAAACAGTCAATCACTGTGATTAAGTAGTCGGACCTCACAGATGGAATGCTACGGTTGGATGTTGGTACTGTCCTTGTATCGTTATTATTATGAGATTAACAGATCATTTTGCAGTTATGAGAATCTTAAGAGGCGTAAATACCCCTAAAAGTGGCTATGTGACACCTTTTGGTGTCAAAACATGGGGGCCGTGAGGCCCCGGAGCCGATAAAGAAATGATGATGAATCCATATACGAGCAATTCGATATTTAAAAGCTGCTGTCCGTTCCTTGGTATACAATTGTTATAGATGATGTTATTACAATCAGGACCATTGGGCTTAACGCAACCAGACCCGGAAAGAAATCAAAGATTTTACACAAAGATTTCTTGTCCGGCGTGGGGATCAAACCCACGATCTCTGGGATTTAAAGGGAGACTACCGCTACGCCACGGTGGTTATCTGTGTGTGTGTTTAAGTTATATTTATTCCTAATGTTTTATATTTCTTGGATTCATTTGATTTTGTGCCAAATTTTATTTTATTGCCGGTTGAAATGGTTTCTTAAATAAATAATAATGGCATCTAAAGTCATTGCCCAGCTATAATATTTTATGGACCAGAATTAATGATTAATAATATTAAATAATAGCTTTTGCCCGCGATTTCGTCCGCGTAAAATAACATTTTTATAAGCTAGCTAACAATGACAGGCCCGTCTAAATCGGTACTACGAGTACCTATCGTTTTGGAGATTATTATGCGCAATAAACAAACAAAATGCAAAATGCGTAAACTTACTGAATGTGGAGTCTCAAAATATGGCAACAAGTCATACCTGTGAAAACAAAAATAAATAGGTTAGTTAAATCATCTTCAAAACAAAAACATAATAAATGTCTACATTTACTATTTTATTATAAAAAATACACATTTTTATATTATATCAAAAGTAACATATATATTTCGAAATGAAACCTACAAAACATACAGTCAGCTTAGCTTTTTTTTCCTGATTCTTAATATCAAGCATAACTTAGCTCAATTTCGGAAAACATAATAATTGTGCCCTTTTTCATTATAACGGCAGTATGCTGAGTAAGTTACTGTACTAACTATTTATTACTCTGTGGTAGTACTGCTGTTTTTAAAACTAAATTAAAACAATTTAAAAAAACTGTCATGTTTTCCTTTATGGTCCTACGCGCGAATATATTTTTAACAGCCAGTATGTACCTACCAAGAAATAAAAAATGACGGAGTAAAATGTAGCGTGGTATTTTGAGTTGTTTATAAACATAGCATTTATATTTCGTTGACATTCAATCCGGACCGATTAAAGTATTTAAACCTCTTATGAGCAATTTTTCGCTCGTCATTAAAATGTCGTCGGTATGTCTGTATGAAAAGGCTCGTAGCCTTGGACAAAAAAAAGATAACTTGTGAGGAATTTAAAATATGAACAGACTATTAAAAACATATGTGAATGAAGATTATTTTACTGTTGTCTAGAAATTAAAACTTAAGTTAATAAATCAAAACACAGCGACCTTTTGCAATTATTTAAAAACGCGCTCCGTGGTTGTACCCGCGTTGGACTATTGCTCTCCTTCAGTTTGTCGTAGCGTGTTGTTTTGTATAAACTTACATATGAATCCAACTTATAAACTATGCCTGTGCAAAATATCTGCAAACTTTGACCCGTAACTGTTGCGGGACAGAGTAACAAACATCCATACAAACTCGCATTTATTGCCTGTACTCCAGTTCCAGTCATATTTTTAATTGGTCCAGAAGTTGTTGCGTGAAAGAGTAATAAACATCCGTTCATTCAAACAAACTTTCGCATTTTAAATAAATAGTAGAAAATAGGATCATAACCAGCCTGTGTAGCGGGTGGTATTATGTTAGTTAATCTATGATTTCATTGAAGTTCGAATGGCAAACGTCATTTTCAATGTACTAATAAAGTAATTCATGTTCCATAATTTAAAAAAACAGCTAACTCAACTTAACAGGAATGTTAGTAATTGATTAACCTTTGAGAGTGAATTAAATTTAAAAACAAAATCGCCGTCATAACAATCGTGCATAAATCTTACCGCCATCTTTCAAAATGTCTGCCAACACGACATGCACTCATTATAAAACGAGTTTTATTAATGTGTGTATGCTATGGTCTTTAGAACGAGTCCTGTAGGTCAATATGTGGCCAAAAACGTCCTTTAGGACCGGTTGGCTCACCTCTGAGTTATGGTCATGATGCCATCGACGAGGAAAGTATTGGAGACGTACGTATTAAATTATTTTGTCATCGTTTTGTCGAAGCCCTTCTTCCTTTTTTATTCATATAAAACCTGATGTTAAGGGTTTTTAAAATTCGTGGATAGATGTAATTCATTTCAGGTAATAAGAGATTGTAGGCAGTTGCTGCTATTGGAAACAATATGAATCAATTTAAAAAAATCACAAAAAGTTTCATGGCAAAAATCATAGACAATAATAAAAAATGATTATTATAGTAACAGGATCTTTCCTACATAAAATGGAGAATAGTCACGGTAATATAATATGACTGTGGTATAGTGCTTGAGCAGAGAAATGATAGCACTAACCGAACGCACTGCCTCTCACATACTCGTAGACCCGAAGTCCCAAAAGCCAGCGAAATGTAACGTAGAGCAACAGTTGCACAAAATTCCTCCAATAACCTAAAGTAATAATCTGTCAATTCTCTCTAAGCCAAGTTCCACAGGGATTGTGTAATGAGTCTGGAGGTTCCTAGCCTTTATGCCCAGTGGAGTAGCAAAAGCCTCGTGCGTGACGAGCGAAAAAATGTATGTCCCAAAAAAAAAAACTCTACATTTTGGAAAACTATGGACTATTCTTTTCAAATATTTAATAAATTATTCAAACTGAGGCAAACGCAAACAGCCAGTCTGATAAAAAAGATTATGTTTTTTTTAGGTATGTTTTGATTATTTACTACTACTACTTAAATCTTTGTTATTTTTATCACGATCCCCCCTCCCAGCACCACAAGCAGTCAGGGGTCATCTAATTTTTTTTAACAGATTAAGCATAATTTATTTGTAAGCGACATATAGTTTATGTTTATTTTATTTGTATCAGCACCGGCTTAACAACATTGTCACAGTTTTTGTTATTGTTTTGGCAAAGGGAAACACTTTGTTAAACACCTAAATATTTGACAGGTTCTGCAGCGAATAATAAATTTAAAACACATTAATATGTAGTGTTTTGATTCAAATTAGTGTATATTTTATAGATTGTGCTCCAAGAATAACTTGTAAACATAAGTTTGCGATACAAAAAATCAAAGTAAAATTAATATTAGTGCATGATTAGCATGATTTTCTTTTTGCCGCATGTTTATGAGTATTTTTATATTATTTTATATTCTTTTTAATGCTTTTGGTTCAGAACGAAGGTTTATATTACAAGGTACATTTGTTTATTTTTCGATCACAAGTAAAAAACTGTAATTAATGTCTTTTAAATATATAATACCTCTATCTTTTCTGCATAACGCCATCTTTTGACATAGTAAACGCAATCTCATGTACTAATCCAGGGGTCTGCAAACTACGGCCCGCGGGCCAAATCCGGCTCGCCATTGTCATCAAACTGGCCCGCGACAGCCAATGTTTTATTGTATAGATAAGGGCAGCATAAAAAATAATCTGTTTTGGCCCTTGAAGCATACTGAAAATATAATTATGGCCCTAAGGCTTCAAAGTTTGGAGGCCCATAATCCATTGAAAGATTTTATTGGTCGTGAACATTTAGTATACACGTGAACACTAAATTTGTTTATACATTTAAACTGTGGAAACAATTCCAGTTGCTTTATTATTTTCCTGTTACGGTAAACTTATTCTGATTGAACACATAATTATGCTCCATCATTGGTGTGATTGCGATTCCTCGAAATAATTATAGCACTTTGGATTCGAGGTTGTTTTTACATGCAGGGGGGAAATTACGTAATTATATTGTGGAAGATACAGCAATACGACGTAAGTGACAATAGTTAATAAGGTTGGAGATCAAATGTCATCAGCCCGTATAACGTCCACTGCTGAACATGGGCCTCCTTCCGAGAGAGGGTATTTGCCATAGTCACCACGCTTAGTAGACGGGTTGGTGACCGCAGTATTATGTTGTACTACGCAAGGAAACGCTGCTGCCCGTTCCTTAATATACGATTATTATAGACGATGTTATAACAACCGAGACCAACGGCTTAACGTGCTTTCACGGCACAGAGAGGCACGGAGGGTAGTCCCTCAACCATCCAGACCCTAAGAAGAAATCTAAGAATTTCACAAAGATTTCCTGTCCGGCTTGGGAATCGAATCCACTACCTCCGAGAATGAAAGCGAGCCAAATACCGCTACGCTACAGAGGAGATCAAATGTAGCAAATTAATATTTCGCCCTCTACAACATAAGTAAAGAAACTAGTTATCGACGTTGAAATGAAATTGAAAGGACACCCTATTAGCATCAGCTGTTTCTCCTCTGACTGTCTTAGATAAAAATGTTGAAATACCTATGCCAATTTGTTAAGTTGTAGTTAGCTAGTTTCTAGCTGTATGTAATTTTTTTTTTATTACATTATACGTGATTTATTCCAAATTACTCATTCATACAAACCTTGTCTACAGAATTATGAACACAATAAAAAACGAATCAGATAAATCAGCTAAGTCGTTTTTAAAGTACGCGCTTACATAATTTTGGTGAGCCATTTTAATTTATAAAGATCTATTATAATAACCCTACAGTAATGTAAGCCATAGTCATATGTTTACGTAAACACCCCCACGTCAAACTTCGCAGTTTCGTCCCACGACAAAAACTATCCAAATTCTGGAACACATCCAATGGGACGAAAAAGTTTTTTTTTTAGTTAGCCTTTTATTTCCCACTGCTGGGCAAAGGCCTCCCCCATATCTTTCCAAGTGCTCTTTTCTAGTGCCGCTTCGGACCAGCCATCAATGTACGCGTCTAGATCGTCCTGCCACCTCTTTAAGTTTTCGGACGAAAAAGTTGTGGGGTGAAAAAGTCGTAGGATGAAAAAATCGTAGGACAAATTAGCTGTCTCCTGAGGGGAGTTTTGTCATGTAATATCACTGCAGAAACTAGTTATTTCTAATTGATGGCTTCTTTGGCTAAATGTCGTCATTATATTCGAGTTGACTTCATCATGTGATGACACAATAGCATATTGTTGTAAATGATAGATTTGCAACCTTACCGACCTTGCCCTTGGGATATGAGGCTGTAGCGACCTACACGCGACTGACATGTGACGTCACGTATAATGCATATGTACAATTGTGTTTATTGTTGAGAGTTCTTAATTTGGTAGTATGGTTGTACCAAATAAATATAGCCTATGTAGAATACTACACAGGCTAGATTAGAATACTAATGGTGACATAATTGTCGAAATCCGCCAATTAGTTTTGGAGTTTATTCGTAACAAACCTAAATACAAAAATACATTTTTTTTCGTCTTAATAATATAAGTATAGATTCCGACCTCGCCTGCACGCGGTGCACCCTGCTGCTTACCAATGACGACCAACAAATGGCGGGATATCCATTTAATTCTGCGCGGTGGCGGGTAAACCATTCAAGCATTCCCAAGGAGGGTTAGGGTCAGGTTGGTGGCCGACTGTTAAACTATGCCAAAACCTATAGCTTGTTGTTCCCATGGCCCCAATATTGTGACGCCAAAAGGCACAAACACACACATCATTAATAACCTTAAAGAGTATTAAGAACACCATGGATTAAGCTCTAGACTGACGTTTGGGACCTTCAGTTCACTTGTCAATATTGACTGACAATACAACACCTACACGCTACCGACCTTGCGATGTGAACAGAATTAATGTAGTCTTTATGTGCTCAACTGGTAGAATATTAAGCGAATTCTGTGGAAGGCGTGTGTTATAGGAATAACTGTTTGCTTTTACTGAGAAATTGCGCAATGTGTTATTAACATTTACCATCGGTTTCATATAATAACATAGCAAAAAGAAAGAGTAACCGTTACATAATTGGCATACTCCCATACTATTAAAATTAATCCCTTTTTTTTTCTTTTTTTTTTTTTTTTTTCTGACGGACATATATAGTTAGCCAGGAGGCTTTTGCTACTTCACCGGGCATAAAGGCGAGCAGAGCTCCAGCCTAGATAAATGGTTTAAACACTACAAACTAAGCAACCTGCGCAAGAGGGCGTCCCCTGTGGGACTTGGACCTCGGCTCAGGGCGGTCGCTGACGGGGAGATTGAGGAATTATGGCTTTTAGTTTATTTAGGGGAGTTTTGTGCAACTGTCGCTCTACTTTACAGTTCGCGGGCCTCTCGGACTTCGAGTCTACGAGGGCATCGGAAGGTTCTTAGCAAACTAAGGGTCGGGAGGGAAAATTAATCCCAGTGTCGGAAACGATTTTACGAACACTGAATTCGGACAAAAAGCACACTCAGACAACTATCTGATATTCACACAAATAATTGTCCCAGGTGGTAATCGAATCTCCAGGAGTCGCGGTGCCATATTGGCCGCGGGTGTCGTCGGGGGGCCGGATTGCTTATGCGTGCCCGGCCTCCGCCAACGGCAGATCGAAGGAGTGTCCGGGGAGTTTTAGTGGAGTAGGGTCCTATCCTCGTGGTAGGTATGAGTTTAGTAAACCACGCTATGGAGATGGCGAGTCCCAAATATCCCACCACCAGCGCGCGAATACGCTGCAGCGGCGGTGGGAATGCAATTCCCCCCGGACAACAAAAACAAAAGAAAAAGTTGGGAATCGAATCTAGATCACCAAGTTCAAAAATAACTACCGATAAAGTCATATAATAAAAAAAAGTATTGGCCGCAAATACTAGTAAATACCCATTATTTGCAAATAACATTAATTATTATAACATAATCTCACACCTATCACAAACATCGATTTACTAGTTAGTCTATTCGATTATCCAAATCGATTAGTGATGAATCGATTAAACTTGTGGGTTTAGAGTGTATGAATGGAAGGACCTTGGCATAGTTTTTCAAGTATTCATAGATACAATAAAGCTGTTGGTTTGTTAGTCATGTGTGTAGTAAACGAGACAAATAGTGTTTACTTTGATAGCCTAAACGATATTGTCAGATAATTTTAGCAGGTGTACTGGGTTATTGAGTGGCGTCTTTATACTAATATATAAAACTGAAGAGTTTAAATATAAATATTTTATTCCAAATGCAACTTTGTATTGATTTTTGACGAAGTAATGATGATCATTACCGATAGATGGCACCCTTCCCCTAAGAAACGTGTTATTTTTATAATCGAGATTGATAACTTTCGATGATCGGTTGGGGTTCCACCGTAGCCTAATTGGTTAAGGCATTAGGGGCTATACGCAGGGCGGTCTTTCACCTATTAGAGGCCCTGGGCACATTAGGATAATGGGGCCCCTATGACCAAAGCAAATTAGAATATTTTTTTACAAAGAACGCAAATATGAAAAGTTTATGCTTTATTTTTACTTCTTTACGGTGACATTAGATATGATGAGTAAATAACGTAATCCACACTAAGCCTACGATTAGTCTTTAGAGTGGCTATCGGTTATCGTTTGGAGTAGGGACTAGGGGGCCATAAACCATCGCGGGGCCCTGTGCACGTACCCAGTGTGCCCAGTGGGGAAGAGGGGCCAGATGCAGGTTCGAGTCCTAGAGGTGGTCTATATTTATTAATCTCAATTTTGAACTTTAGTAAGCGGTATACTTTTCCGTAAAGTATCAAAAAAACAAATATATATATATATAATGGTGAAGAGTGTGTTTGCTTGTCGCAGTCTCTGGAACTACTGGTTCGATTTCAAAAATTCTTACACCATTGGATAGCTACATTCACCCTGAGTGACATAGGCTATATTTAATTATTAAGTTCCCACGGGAACGGGAGTTACGCGGGTGAAACCGCGCGCGGGAAGCTACTATTGAATATGTTACATAAGAACCGATTTCAACAATTATTTCACCATTAGACACTTTACCGTCTTTTACCATTATTCTATACGACTATAACGTACCTATTCATTCTACGCTTCGACATCTTATTGCCTTTGCTAGAGAAACGGAAGACACATTGTTTTAGACAATTAGAAACACATCGTCTAATGGAAACTCGGTAAAGTAAAGCCTAAAGTGACGTGGTATTGTAAAAGTTTTTTTTTTTTTTTTGGAAGGCCTTACGTCGTTAGCCACTAGGCTTTTGCTACTTCACCGGTATACACACACACCTTTAATAGTGTGTATGCAATATTGTATAGTTGAATATTATTTTTTAAATAGGTATTTATCATTTATGTACCTATATCTATCATATGTTGTTCATAGTATATTATAGTATATATATTATTGTATTTATGTATGTTTTGTGTATAATAACATAATCTAATGTACCTACCTATATAGTTATACCAAAATATTGGTATTAAATTAATAATCTTAATTTTGAATTGCACACAATCTACCTACGTCATTTACCTAATGAATTCCATTATCCATCCAAAGGTGGTCTGGAAGAAATTGCTTTATGCGATAAGACCGCCCATTGTACTGTGTCTATTATATTTTCTTTGTCCTGTTTACTTATGTGTGTACAATAAAGAGTATTCTATTCTATTCTATTCTACGTGGTGTTAGAAGTGTTAGAACTTAAGGGACGATATATTATGATGCTGCTCACGAGAATTCATGGTACGCGGGTGAAACCAGAGTTAAAGCAAACATAAAAAAAAAAATGTAATTAGGTTTTAAACTCCGTTATCTTCCAAAATAGAAGGCAAAATTAGATTTTTGAAGGGAATTTCAATAGCATAAATACGAGTATGATATAAAGTTTCCGCGTAAAATAACATAACGTGGACTGATCCACTGTATCAGCCCACAACGTTTTCGTTCCATGG
Organism: Nycteola revayana; assembly: GCA_947037095.2. Lineage (NCBI taxonomy): Eukaryota > Metazoa > Arthropoda > Insecta > Lepidoptera > Nolidae > Nycteola > Nycteola revayana. The sequence goes on from OX344847.2 coordinate 4,362,098, forward strand.
GATGTGTCAGAGATTTTGAATAGTTTTTCAACTGTCCCTCTCGTAGGATGAAAGAGTGGTGGGCCGAAACAGTGAATGCGTCATTACGCGGACATAAATGTGCAGGACTGACTCTGTTTCTAAATTGTTTTGGTAACAAATCCTAGAAATGTTATGCTTTTGATAATTATTAATAGTCAATTCAGTAGATTCCACTGAATTTAATCCATAATCCAAGTTATAAAACCAAAAACATAATTACAAAGACCGTTTAATAACCATGTTTTGTAAATTCCAACGTATGACAAATCCGTGGAACATGTAAGCAATTAGCTTGGAACTGTTCCAGAACGATCAGGAATTAAAAGCTCCTACACCATTGTTATTTGGAAAATATGAACCTAATTAGAAATGTAACGCCATTAGACAGTTAGAAGAAGTAACTAATTTTAATAGACCGTATTTAGTAAAAGCTTAGCCCAATGACGAATTCGCGATCATGTGGTTACCGGTTCGATCCCCATCCATTGCGCTACCGACGTGATCCCACTCGTAATACAAGCATTTTAGCTTAGCAAGAGGGGTTAACAAGAAAACTTGTGTAAAGCTCTATAGAATGTGTCAGCTATACTGTCCTGCAGTACTATTATGTAACTTGATAAAGCAACGCGACAGCAGACACTTTTCCATAATTTAGGAGATTAATCGCAAACCGTCAACAAATGTCGCTTTGCCATAACAATTAGTAGCTTATTGTCAACTATAGCTACGATTTATGTTGTTGGTGTCTATGAAAACGTAAAAAATCTCGCGTTGCTATAATGATGCGTCATTTTGGTACGTTTTACCAAGCTTGCGCAGGTTGCTTAGTTTGTAGTTTTTGAAACCATTTATTAAGGTTGGAGCTCACCTTTGTGCCAGGTGAAGTAGCGAAAACCTCGTGGCTAACTACGTATGTCCGTCCACAAAAAACGGTACGTTTTACGATAGATTTGCAAAATTAACCCTATCGCATGTTAAACGTAGTTGGCCTGCCGGATGAAACAGACATGCATGTTGGTGAGGTAGCAACTCTACCTCACCAACATGCATGAGTATCCGAAGACATTTCTTCAAGTTTCTTAGTTACTTTATCAGCTCATTGACGTCTACTCTACATGGGCCTCCTCTTCAACAGACCTTGGCAAGCCAGAGTCGTTGAGAGATATTGCCGTAATCCCCTTGCTTGGGTGATCGCAGTAAGATGTGAATATGTTTGAGCTGATAGATGCTGCTGCCTATCTACCTTGTGTAAGTCTATAAGTCACCTCTTATGACACCCACAGGAAGAAATAGAAAAGGGTTTTTTAAGCCGGAAACCACACGGCAATCTTCAAGTTAAAAAAGGCACAATTCACAAGTAGAAATACAAGGTATATCAATGGCTCAATGCTAACTCGGTACTAACAACAAATTATAGTTTTCAATTATCTATGTTTACAATTTGAGTAATGTGGTTGTTTTAGTGCTGTACTGAATGGCTGTGTAACCTTTACTGTTAATCGATTTAGGCGTAGAATAGGTTCGTGTCTGTTTGTGAGTTGTACTGTACACACAACACTGTGCTATTAATAAATTATTGGCTACCATAAATTTTAATTTGCTCCTTTGTAACGAGTTTTAATGTTGCCGATGTTAAACAACATTTTGTTACACACTCACCCACACTCTATATCTACTACAAACCTTTGCCGACAGCTACATCTGCGTCAATTTAGATTTTCATATTCATACAAATAAAAAAAATCCTTCTTAGCAGATGCTTACGTCTTTATCTGCGTGCCAAATTTCAGCGATTTGAGCTGTGTCTACACTTTATATATTCTGTTTCTGTGTTTTGATAGATCAGTCTGTAACTATAGCATTTTATATAATCGGATACTTTTCATCTTACGCGGGAAGCATATAACATTAGAAGAAAAGGATGCCAGATTTAATAGATTCATCAACTTTTATGTTATTAACCTTCACACGTTAGGAATGAATGTACAAACTAAAAAGATTTTGAACAAAAGACAATGTTTAACAAAAACAACACGTGGGCAGATTTTACTATGTTCTGAACACAACATGGCGTGTTGTTAATGAGTTTCATATTAATTTATTTTTAGATTTTATTATTATGACGTTTACATTCCGAAATTTATTGAAAACAACACAATAGGATGCACAGTACCTACTTGAAACTTTGATGTTTGCAAAAAACAAAGTGTAAAGAAAATTTTGTTTGGTGTTTAAAGAAGCAGCGTTAAAAACACTGTAAGTTATGTGTTGACTCGCATTTTTGAAAGAAAATGAAATGTGTACGTTTGTATTCAAGGTAAGTAGTAATAAATGTAGATTAAAGCAAGGTCGCTTGTTTTTATATTAGTATGGAATTTACTTTCATTAATTGCATATGAATGCGGACTATCTTTAACTGAAACAATAACAAAAAAAAATGGATATAACCTCGTCCTGATTAGTTGGAACGTGACTTTTTTTAACGGGTATTTATTTCCTGTCACCGGTCGTAAAAAACAGGGCAGCATTATTAAAAGGTTTATGCCAACAAATTAATGCTACAAAATTTCAGTACAGTTATGCATGGCTTAACGTGCTTTAAGTCACGGATGGTATCCTTTAAACAACCAGGCTCGGAAAAATATCTTAGATTTGACACATATATAGCTTGTCCAAAAAACAGTAGATCGGGAAGATTGGCGAATTTCAATAAAACAAGTGACCAAGTGAAGGGGTCACGATCACGATCTTCAGCATTGAAGAAATTAATGAGGAAGAGGAGGATCTTGTCCGGCGTGGGTATCGAGCACACGACCTCTGAGACTCGAAGCGATACTTATACCGGTACGCCACGAAGGTTCTAATTAGGTACGCAGGTAGATTAAGTCTACCTCCTCCTGCATTTGATATATTTGATAGATGGCGTAATCATCCCTTTTGGAAAGACAAGTCGTTATCCAATCTGTCACTTATATTCGTAAACAGCTAAAAGCATTATTCTTAAGTGGGTTGACGGCAGACCCCGTCATTTCAAGCCAAACTTGATATTGAAATGTATGCAGTCCCAGTTACAAACGATATTTACGCTTCACATTGCGGATAATGCTTAAAATTATATTCAAATAGGTTTGTGTACGTCGCATTAGGCGGAGATAACAAATGCATACATCATTCAAACGACCAATGCGCAATGTACGTTTAACAACTATGAGCGAGATCAGTTATGGCGTTTACTGGGCGACTGACAAGTCGCTGAAGATTTATTTAATATAACATAATAATAGTAGGTATGTTCGAATCACATTACGCATTTTCATTGGCGCGGTGGCTACTTCAATCAGCCTATCTTTGTCAGTTGCTAGAAATAAGGTTCCTCTAATTTGCGCTTTTAAATATCTACAGTGCACTCCGGCTACTCTTTCAGGTCATCGGTCCATCCTGCCGAGGGACATCCTACCTTACGTTTGCCAAGACGCGGTCTCCACTCTAGGAAGCGTCTGCTCCAACGGCTGTTACTTTTTTGCAAATGTCTCCAGCTCATTGCTACACCAACTTGCTTATTCTGCGGGCTATGTCGGTAACTTAAGTTTTTGTCAGATAACCTCACTATAAAGTTATTTTTCAGAACCAAGCATAGCTCGCTCCATAATTAGTTAAAACATCGACTTTAAATTTGTAAAAGCTGCAAGTGTCCATGTCTCAGCACCGTATGTGGCTGCTTAACTTAATAAATGCATTATTATTTAAGAAAGCTAACATTGCGACATATAACCATGATGTAATGTTTTAAAAACAATTCAAGTCTATGTATCTAAAAATCGTTTGGTTTTTAACCAGTTAAATATTTGCGCGCAAATGAACAAACCTAACCATAACTTAAACAAATTCAATATAGTGGCAGCCAGCAGTAAGTGTGTGTCTGATCTTAAAGCCCACACAAAGCAAGCTACACTGATGTCACTGGCCATCAGGTTACTCACCAAATAAGGACAAATTACATCGTCTTAATGCATCAAGAACGCCTCAAAATGTCACCGCCAGATTTGGACGTGAATTGAAGTTGATCGTAGTAAGGGTACGATGTCGAGCTGAATGTTGCTATAATTTTATTCATAATGTAATGTAATTATCATAATATTGTGGTTAGGATGCTTTATGATTGCACCGTTGATATGAAAATGGTTTTGTCGGGAATTCAAATTTTCTTATCGCGTTTTAAGATGACAGTTAGAAATATGCTGTTTTAAAAAATAGTATCACATTATTTTTTATTTGCATATCGTATTAAACTATTATTTTAACATTATTTTAACCTAGTTTTAACCTAGTTTTATAAAAAAGCGATTGTTTAATCGTTCGCAACAAACAAATTTTAATACTACTGGACCATTAAGTTTCTGATTATCGTTGTGTAAAATGCTGGGGATGGAGCCGCTTCAACTTCAATGTTAAATACAATATATTGTCAATTATTCAATACTTATACCTAATCATGTAAAAATAAAACAAAATAAAAACCGGCCAAGTGCGAGTCGGACTCGCGCACGAAGGGTTCCGTTTCAGTTACAAGTGCGTACCTATTTTTGATATCAAGAATAAATAAAAAAGCGTATGTTTATGAAATGAAATGTTATTTTATATTTTTATATTCGAGTTGATTGAATGAAAGCTAAATTGCGGTTTACGATTTTTGACGTATTAAAAAAAAACTACTTACAAGATCTCGTTCAAACCAATTTTCGGTGAAAGTTTGCATGGTAATGTACATCATATATTTTTTTTAGATTTATCATTCTCTTATTTTAGAAGTTACAGGGGGGGGGACACACATTTTACCACTTTGGAAGTGTCTCTCGCGCAAACTATTCAGTTTAGAAAAAAATTACATTAGAAACCTCAACATTATTTTTGAAGACCTATTCATAGATACCCCACACGTATGGGTTGGACGAAAAAAATTTTTTTGAGTTTCAGTTCTATGTATGGGGAACCCCAAAATTTATTGTTTTTTTTTCTATTTTTATGTGAAAATCTTAATGCGGTTCACAACATACATCTACTTGCCAAGTTTCAACATTAAAGTTCTTATAGTTTCGGAAAGTGGCTGTGACATACGGACGGACAGACAGACAGACAGACAGACATGACGAATCTATAAGGGTTCCGTTTTTTGCCATTTGGCTACGGAACCCTAAAAAGGGTTTAGGTAGAGTTTTTGGCAGTATTTCTAAGTTAACACGTACTGCAAGGTAGGGAAAAGATATTATGACGATTTCAATTCGACAATGTTATACAATTTTTACGGAATATATTATTTTTGACTAGCCAATTTATAAATCTTTCACCATATCAAGGCTACTTTAACCTGGCTACCTATATTTTAAATATCTAATTTTAACATTGAAATGTTAAAACTAGTTAAAGATAAGCTTACACACGAGGAAGTATTTTATTCTCATGTTTAGGGTTTCGTACCCGAAGGTTAAAAACGAGACCCTATTACTAAGACTTCGCTGTCTGTCTGTCTGTCACCAGGCTGTATCTCAAGAACCGCGATAATTATATACTTAGTTGACATTTTCACAGACTGCCTGCACTAACATTATTGTTGTTTGGACCGGGAGGATTTTTTTTACACGGTAGAGTGACCGTAGAATGCCTGTCACTTTGCTGCTAATGGAGGCTATTTGCTTTTGCCAAATTTAAATAAGAATCTAAAAATAAGCCCAGATCCTTGACACTAGGACTAAATCGATTACATCATTATTAAACGATATGGGTGGCAGAGAATTTAGTTTAATTCTAGACAGCATCCTGGAGCTGCCTAGTATGATGTTGTATTTCTATTGCTATAACAACTAATACAATAAAATAAATATTTAAGGGGGGCTTCTATACAACAAACTTTCTTTTTTGCCCTTTTTAGCTCGATATCAATAACTTACAGCAGGTAGGCGCTTTAAAATGGTACGGAACCCTTCATGCGCGAGTTCAACTCGCACTTGACCAGTTTTGTATACATTCGGTGCTTCAGGGCTACAATTATAGTTATTTCCATCTGATATGTAAGGATATGTGTCAGTCAGACATTGGAGGTGATGTCACAAACGAACCAAATATGGTTGCGTATGCCCATATTTGGCAGGTTGTTCCAACTCGCTTTAGCCGGAGGTTGCTACATATTAAGGATAAAAACAGGTTTTTGTGATTATGTGAGCTTGTAGACAGGTTTTTGTTAAACTACTAAACGACGATTGTTAGGACTGAGTGAAATCGGTGATAGGAAATAATAGGAATATAATTTGATGTTTTGCACACTTAGTTTTGACTATAAGCTGTCATCATCAGCCCGTATAACGTCAACTGCTGAACATGGGCTTCCTCCCGAGGGAGGGCATTGCCATAGTCACCACGCTTGGCAGGCGGGTTGGTGACCGCACTATTATGTTGTAACACACAAGGAAACGCTGCTGCCCGTTCCTTGATATACGATTATTATAGATGATGATATAACAATCGGGACCAACGGCTTATCGTGTTTTCCGAGGCACGGAGGGTAGTCCCTCAACCAACCAGACCCGGAAAGAAATCTAAGAATTTATACAAAGATTTCTTGTCCAGTGTGGGAATCGAACCCACGACCTCCGAGATTTAAAGCGAGCCAATTACCGCTACGCTACGGAGGTTGACTTTAAGCTGTATGTGAATAATATTTTGAGCGTAAGTACTTATTTGAGTAATTGAAGCTCTTTTTTCTATACTGATATTATAACGAGGAAGTTTGTATTTTTTGTTTCGAATAAACTCAAAAACTACTGAACGGATTTCGATAATTATGTCATTATTAAAAAGCTACATTATCCCTAACATAGGGTATAAAAATCTTGAATCTCGGAGGTCGTGGGTTCGATCCCGACACGCCGGACAAGAAATCTTTGTGTAAAAGATTTCTTTCCGGGTCTGGATGGTTGAGGGACTATCCTGCGTGCCTCGGAAAGCACGTTAAGCCGTGGGTCCCGATTATTATAACATCGTCTATAACAATCGTATACCAGGGCACGGGCAGCAGCGTTTCCTTGTGTGTTACAACATAATACTGCGGTCAACAAGCCGCCTGCCAAGCGTGGTGACTATGGCAAACTCTCTTCCTCGGGAGGAGGTCCATGTTCAGGAGTTGACGTTGTACGGGCTGACGATGATGATAATAAAAATAGCAGGAAACGAATAACTTAGAAAAATTGCAGCCGTGGGAAAGAGACCTTAGTTGTAAATCATTCGTGGCCCTGTAATGTCCTTCATTAACCCATGGTTCTATGGTGGCCTACATCCCATACGTTATGGTTAGTTATGGCGGCTATAACGCGTTAACTGCTAAATAACCTTCGTTAATCTGCTGTCGGTGCTTTTAACTTTAATTGTTTAAACAGTTTTATTTAAATTCATATCTTGATTAAAGAGAGAAAGAGAGGTGTGTTTTAAATTCTTGGCTTGCAACAACTTTATCTTTATATATATAATTCTTCTGTGAGTGTGAATGTCACTGAACTTCTCTCAAACGACTGGACCGATTTTGATGAAATTTTTTGTGTGTGTTCAAGGGGATCTGGGAATGGTTTAGATTCACAATTTTGTCCGCTGGACAATGTTTTTTTTTATTAGTAGTTGCCTGAAAACCCCTTAAAACAGCCTTTTTCTTTTTCCCATACAAACGTTTTCTAACTAAAATGTAGACTCAATTTGAGCTTTATTTTTTTGCTAAGATTTTTTAGGGTAGGTGTAGGGTAGGGAAGGGGTAGATTAGGGGTAGGTGTAGGGTAGGAGTAGGGTAGAGGTAGGGTAGGGGTAGAGGTAGGGTAGGGGTAGTGTAGGGTAGGTGTAGTGTAGGGTAGGGGTAGTGTAGGGTAGGGGTAGTGTAGGGTAGGGGTAGTGTAGGGTGGGGGTAGTGTAGGGTGGGGGTAGTGTAGGGTGGGGGTAGTGTAGGGTAGGGGTAGGAGTACCGCATAAACGAAGTCTCTACGGCCCAGTTTATTTAACCTTTAACTACCGACCTATACGTCTCACAGACGTCATAACTTTTAATTTTGAAATATTTCTAAAATCACGCCACCTTTAGCGTCGCCCTTCCCGCTACCTTCCTCCCTCCGCGTCGCAAGCCATCAGTCGACGCTGCGCCCGCGGCGAGTGCACACGTCTCCGTATTGAAGCGATCGACGTCTCACAGACGTAAGTACGGTGTTTATGTACTAAATTTCGTACGTCTCTTGGTCGTCACCTCGGTAGTCATGTGTGGTAGCTTATAGTGTCTGATTGACGTCACATCGGCTTTAAAATTATACTTTTAATTGCAGAATGCCTAAAAGGAGAAACACCACGTCTAGTGAGCGGAAAAAACCTGCAAATGATGACGGTTCAGTTCCCGAGAAGCCTCCGAAACTGCGAAAACAGAATAGGCGTTTAGAAGATAAAGAGATATCTGAAAATCTCATAAACGAGAGTGACGACAACTGTAGTGATTTTGACGACGATGTAGGCGATCCTGATTTTATTTTAGAGAGCGATCACAACACGGAATCCGAACAATCCGATGAGGATGATGTTGAGGTCGCGTATCCCTATGTTGAGGAAGTTTACCACGGAGAAATCAACCATAATCACGACAGTGAAGAACAAGAAAGAGAAGTACGAGCTCATGGAAGCCAGGACTTTACAGAACAGATCGAAGAGGAGACAATAGTCAGAGAGAAACACCATGGCGCAGCAGAGACTAGAACTGAAGAGATCGGAGAGGAGCAGAATAGCGAAGTAGAGACGCGAAATGACCAGGGTAGTGAAGATCTTAGAACAGATCAGGAGCCAAATGAAGAATCAACAGGAGAGCTGCCGCGCTACTATTACGGGAAGAATAGGTACAAATGGGCATCGGCGGAACCATCCCGAACAAGTCGAGTACGCGCGCACAATATTGTCAATGCACCATCTCAAGTAAGTCCGATTGAATTCGAATCTTTGACGGAATTATGGAAACTGATGTTTAGTGATCGCATGATTGAAATGATAGTAACTTACACAAACAAGAAACTAGATAGCTATAGGGCTAAGTATAAAGACAGTAGCAGATCTGAACTAGGCTCAACGAATGAGACAGAAATAAAGGCTTTAATTGGGCTATTGTTTTATACATCAGTATTCCAATCAAATCACGAAAATTCAGACTTTATTTTTGCAACAGATGGCACAGGACGGGATATTTTTCGCTGTGTTATGTCCAAAAACAGATTTCTGGTCTTGTTAAACTGTTTGCGTTTCGATGATACTCAAACAAGATCTGAACGACTAAAAGACGACAAACTTGCCGCTATTTCAGAGGTATTTCAAGAGTTCATCAGTAATTGCCAGAAAAATTACACTTTGGGTCCTTACATTTGTATAGATGAAATGCTTGTAGCTTTTAGAGGGCGCTGCAAATTTAGAATATATATGCCAAACAAGCCAAATAAATATGGATTAAAAGTTCTCCTGCTGGTTGACGCCCAAAGTTTTTATATATACAATGCTTACGTATATTATGGCACAGGATCTGATGGCAATGGTCTTAGTGATGCAGAGAAACGCTTCTCAATTCCCACACAATCTGTTCTACATCTTTGTAAAGGGATCGAGGGCTGTAACCGAAATATAACAGCAGATAACTGGTTTACCTCGATAGAACTACTGCAAGCACTGAAAGATCGTGGATTTACTTACTTGGGCACTATGAAAAAAAACAAGAGGGAGATCCCACCAGAATTTCAACCTCACAAAGATAGAGTGGTTGGTTCTTCGTTATACGGATTCACCAAAGACAATACTATTCTGTCTTACGTGCCTAAGCCTAAAAAAGCTGTTTTACTGGTTTCGTCTATGCACCATATCAAAGAGACTGATTCTGCAACTAATAAGCCTATTATGATAATTGACTATAACAAGACAAAAGGAGGGGTGGATGAAGTGGACAAGAAATGCTCGAATTACTCGTGCTCTCGAAGAACTCGACGTTGGCCTATGACTTTGTTTTACAGGTTGATAGATATGAGCGGTGTTAATACTTATGTATTGTACAACAAGTGCACAAACAAGGGCGACATCAGTCGTGGCCGATTTTTACTCCTGCTGGCACGTGAATTAGTCCTCCCGGAAATGAAATTACGCGTCTACAATGATAGGATCCCACGAGAATTGCGGCTAAGTATCGAGCGAGTTATTGGACCCGCCGATATGCCCGAGCCTCCACCACCAAAAACTTATCAGAATCCCGATTCAGGTGTTAGAAAGACATGTGCCATCTGTCCCAGTCGGTTGAAAAGGCGAACGAAGTACTGTTGCTGCAAATGTAAGAAACCAATGTGCCTTACTTGCTGCCTACAAATATGCATTGACTGCAAACGTACGTAGTAAATGTACCAAATATTCGAGTGCTGTCATTATTTTTATTTTTTAACTAAGAAGTAAGATTTATGTTTTATTTTGATAATAGTTTATAGAAGATAACATATTTTAAGTTCATTTGTTGTTAATTACTTAATTTTAGAGAAAAATGAGACTGAAGTAAGTCCTTAAAATTTAGTGCCAAATAAATGTGATCTCCCGAATAAATGTTGATTTTACCTGAAAAATAGCTTGTCTTTTTTTTTAACTCTGTGGTTTGTTACCTCAAACACAAATCTTTTTAATGTATAAAATAGAAAAATGTAGCATGCAAATACACATTTTATTTCAGTACTTTAAGTTTGACGTCTCTCAGTCGTCACGTCGGCGTAAGTGCTACGTTTATACCAGGTCGGCAGCTAAAGGTTAATACAAATGTTTAGGTCTTTTATGTATCGATTGAGGCAGTACGAAGTCTGCCGGGTCAGCTAGTATATGTATATGTATAATCACAGAAATTATTGTAACGAAACTGTTTAGTCAACGAATAAAGCAAAATTGAAAGATTTTTTGATATCGGTTTAGTAGTTCCGGAGCCTATTCAATGCAAACAAACAAACAAATCTTTCCTCTTTATACTATACAAGCTTCCCACGCGCAGTTTCACCCGCGTAACTCCGGTTCCCGTGGGAACTTCATAATTAAAAATAGCTTATGTCATTTAGGGTGAATGTAACTTTCCAATGGTGACCGAGGTCCAAGTCCCCCAGGGGACGCCCTCTAGCGCAGGTTGCTTAGTTTGTAATTTTTAAACCATTTATCTAGGTTGGAGCTCTGCTCACTTTGATGCCCGGTGCAATAGCAAAAGCCTCGTGGCTAACTATATATGTCCGTATGAAAAAAAAAAGTGTGAAACCACGCGTGGAATGGTATTTAAATTATATTTGTTACTTCTCGATGTTTATTTTATTACAAGAAATTACAAGTGTTATTTTTAACAATTATTGTAGCAATAATTAATTAAGGTAACGTTAAAGACTACGGTTAGATAACTGTTACATGAGCTTTTAATTTTATTGCCACGCCGCTAGATGGCGATAAGGTTTTATTGAGCACTTAGTTAATAAATATTAATACAGTAAGGTTAACTTGGAATTGAGAAATATTGTCTTATGGTTCGGTGGTTGCCGTAGTTACCTTTAGGGTCTGGTGTTCTGGATTATATTCCTTTACCCAGGTCAACCGATATTTATAGAGAGGACGAGTCGCGGGAACGCCGCAGCGGGGCGGAGAGAATGCGTGATATGAATGCATTTAATGCATTTCCTCTCGGACAAAAAAAGGCCCATGGATATTTGTCTGACTTTTATATCGGACGGACATTTTGTAGTTAGCCAGAAGGCTTTTGCCTTCACCGGTCATAAAGGCGAGCAGATCTCCAGCCTAAATAAATTGGTGTATGTGAGCGCAAGAAGGCACTCGTTGTAGGGATCACAGCAGTTGCTGGTGGGAGAGATGGCCGAATGAAGACTTTTAAGATTTTCAAGGGAGCTTTGTGCAACAGTTGCTCTACTTTACAGGTCTTTCAAACTTCAGGTCTACGAGGTCATCGAAAGGTTCATTCCAAAATAAGTTGGGAGAGTTTATATAAGACAATTCGATCTTCAACGTTCTTAAAAATATGAATCAAAATCTTTTATGTTTATTGCCTTCCGATTACAAACAATTTTTTCCCTGAAATTTCCAAAGTAATGACATAAACCAAGCGTAATGTTCATATTGAAAATTATACATCAGCACATATGCACATAAAAGATTAATTCAAGTAAATAAATAGAAATTATATAGCTATAATAAACTTATAATTTATGATTATTTACTTTAATATGTTTACTTTCAAATATTTTCTTTAATGTGTTGATGTACTCACAAAATATGACGTCCGTTATAAAAATATTTGTCTGTTATTGTAAATATACATGTTTGAATAATGAAAACATTGTGGTATTTTGGCTTAACTTATAGTTAATAAATAAATCCAAATTCGCCATTTCCATTTCCGCCGACAGTTGTCATTGAACCGGGAACAATCCTGATAATATTATACACGCGACAGTTTGTAAGTATGGATGGGTGGATGGATGGATGGATGTTTGTTACGCTTTCAAACCAAAACTACTGAACGGCTGAAATTTTGCAAAGGTATAGGTAATACTTTTAACATATAGGCTACAAAACTTCACGCTCCAACCCACTGGAACAGAGAAACGCGGGTAAAACCGCGGGGCGCAGCTGGTTAGTTTCTAAAAACCTAGCAGCAGCCCTCATTATTGCGCGTGCGGCACGTTCCTCGAGTGCTTTTATTACGTTGCACAGCAGATAAGCATTGCCATTTAATGGGGCAATGCTGCCAGCGTACTTGCCAAGCAGTATAGATTTAGAATTGTTAGTATTTAATAATTTCGTTTTAGTTTAAAAAGTTGTACCTACATTTGTATTTTATTCACAATTTCTGGATACTAATAGAATTAAAACTAAAACTAACTTATAAAATAATACCTATCCTTAATGTATACTACTTGGTAGGCAACGTTCCTCGTTGAATTGCAATGTTTGTCGGTTGTGCAAAGTAAATAACAGCATTCGTGGAACGTGCCGCACTAAAGAGGGCCGTTGAGATGATTTTATAAACTAACTTAGGCCTACGACCCCAATATTTCGACACCAATCATGTTCCAAATAGGGATGACGACCAAAACATTATATTTGGTCCGTCAGTTAGATTATCAAAAAAATATTGGACACGTATTTTTTTATTTATCAAACAATAAAAATTTACAAAGATACACAGCATCATGAGGCAACAAAGTTCAAGAGATTTTTTTAGTTGTCATGTGTATTAAAAAATACTGTCATAGAAGTTATCTATAGGTAGATATATCGCCCACCCAAACCAATTATATATGATATGATGATGTACGTATGAACACGAACACTCATACATTCAAAGCAATTAACATTTCATATAATAAATAACTATATATGACAAGATAAGTAATTACAACAAATTGGAAATCATTATCGTCGCTGTCATTGACAATTATAATATATGGGAGTAAGTTCTAACAAGTGTCGGGAATTTCGAGGCACCGGTATAACTATGTAGCATAGACATGCGTACCTCTCTCATACAACAAACGTGATTTACATAGACAATTCCCCCCTCGTCCTCCTGACCCTTAGTTTGCAAAGAACCATCCGATGCCCTCGTAGACCCGAAGTCTGAGAGGCCCGCGAACTGTAAAGTAGAGCGACAAATGCCCAAACTCCCCTAAAATACTAAAAGTCATAATCCCTCAATCTCATCGCCAGCAACCGCCCTGAGCCTAGGTCCTAGCCCCACAGGGGGCGCCTTCTTGCGCAGGTTGCTTAGTTTGTAGTTTTTAAACCATTTATTAAGTCTGGAGCTCTGCTCGCCATTATGCCCGGTGAAGTAGCATAAGACTCGTTGCTAACTATGTATGTCCGTCCAAAAAACATAGTTAGCTACGGGCTTAAAAGCGAGCAGAACTCCAGCGTTATGATGGTTTAAAATCTACAAACTAAGCAACCTGCGCAAGAGGGCGCCCCCTGTGGGACTTGGACCGGGCGATGAGATACACAATATTTTAAATAAGTCAGTAAGTTAAAATGCTTGTGTTGCGAGTGGGTTCACGTCAACACGATCGCAAGTCCGAGGCCCCCTAGCCATTGGGCTTCGGCCGCCTAATCTTACAAAATTACGGCGAATATTCGATTGTATCATATTGTCCCGTTAAATAGCCGTTCGTTTATTTGTGCTACCCTTAATTACTTGCCTACGTCAGAAAGAAACACATTGTACAAAATTAATTAAAACATATTCGATATTATACTATAACTGTTCTTAAATGATCCTAAATCATACTTAATGTTTATTGCTGTTCGTTTAAAAGCTCCTAATTGCCATTCTAATTATTGCTTTGAAAATTAATTTACTCATTCGTTATTTAACTAAATTTATAGTTTATTAATAAATATTGTTTTATTGGTTTTTATATACCTATCATTCTGGTCTCTCGTGGGGCCAAACGTAGACGTTAATTTTATTGTTATATGGATGTTTTTTTATAGCTTTAGGTAGATGTAAAAATCACATAAAATAGTGTAGTCTTTGATTATTCAACGATTTACCTGCTCACAAGTTTTCATTGATTGTAATGTTTATTTTTTTAATTTTATTTTAATTACATTGCTACAGGCTTGCTTGTTATAAAATAATCTTTTAGACAGTACCTTCTTTTTTTTTTTCCTTGGGGAAATGCATTGACCCATTCCCACCACCGCTGCAGCGTATTCGCGCGCTGGCGGTGGGATATGTGGGACTCGCCCACTCCATAGCGTGGTATGCTAAAGTCATACCACGAGGAGAGGACGCTACACCACTAAAACCTCCCGGACACTCCTTCGATCCGCCGTTGGCGGGGGTCGGGTACGCATGAGCAATCCGGCCCCCCGACGGCACCCGCGGCCAATATGATCGCCAGGGCCACACTTACAGTGGCCCATTTGCCTACTTGAAGAAGCCGTAGCTTAATGGCTAGAGCGTTGGACTTGCGATCATGTGGTCGCGCGTTCGATCCCCACCCATTGCACTACCGACGTGAACCCACTAGTAACACGAGGATTTTAGCTTGGCACGATGAGCTACTTATTTAATGATGAAGTTTTACGGAAACCGAAAGACCCGAAAAAGTAACGTGGGTAAAACTGGGCACGGAAAGTTAGTAATGAAATAAAGAGGTAGATAATTTCGCTGTGTATTAACAACGACTAAAAAACTGGTCAAGTGCGAGTCGGACTAGCGCACGAAGGGTTCCGCACCATTTTCAAGCGTCTATCTGTTGCCTCTATTGATATGGAGCAACAAAGGGGAAAATAAAAAAGTTTGTTGTATGGGTACCCTCCTTAAATATTTATTTTATTTTTATTACCTATTTGTTGTTATAACGGCAACATAACTACATCATTTGTGAAAATTTCAACTGTCTAGCTATTGCGGTTCTTGAGATATACATCCTGGTGACAGACAGACAAAAAGACGGACAGCGAAGTCTTAGTAATAGGGTCCCGTTTTTACCCTTCTGGTACGTACTAAAAACAGTGTCTAAATATTCCACAATCTAAGCAAATTTTTTACCATTTTTTTTTAACAGAAATAAGGCTACATTCAAAATTGCTTTTGGTCCTACAATTTTTTTAAAGCGACTCCATTGTTCTAAATATTATGTTGCTAAACATATTTTATGCCGTGTGGTTTCCGGCTTAGAATAGACCACCCCATATCATCCCATGGGTGTCGTAAAAGGCGACTAAGGGACATATGGCTGATGGATGGGCAGCAGCATCTATAAGCTCAAGGTTAACATCTTACTGCGATCACCAATCCGTCTGCCAAGCGTGGTGATTATGGCAATATCCCTCTACGATACTGGCTGGCCAAGGTCTGTTAAGAGGAGGCCCATGTTCAGCAGTGGACGTAAATGGGCTGTTGATGATGATGATGATACATATTTTAACTACTGCTGACATATAATAAGAAAAATTACGTAATTTTAAAGTAAGACGCGTCCATATTTTGTCCGTCAACATATGTTATGTTAATGAGACTGTAGGCGTTTAGGAAGCTAGCAACCACTGTAGGTAGTATTTGTCGACGCCCAATGTTCTTATTAAATCGGTATAGAGTATTTCCTGTATAAATGATTAAGTACTTGAATATAATTACTACTTGTACTACCTTGCTTTGCCATTACCATTACTTGCAGCGTTCCATAAGGCCCGAAGTCCGAGAGCGAACTCTAAAGTAGAGCGACAGTTGCACAAAACTACCCTAAAATACTAAAAGTCTAAGTCGCTTTTAAATATTTCTACTTCTGACTTCTCCTCTCGCAGGTCTACTGGACGAGATTTCTTAAGAAATAAGTAGTACCTTTGTAAGTACATTGCTGTTTGTCTGTCTTGTTGTATCTATATATCTTCTGTGTGTATGTTGTACATAAATAAATAAAAGTCATAATCCCTCAATCTCATCGCCAGCGACCGGCCTGAGCCGAGGTCCAAGCCCCACATAGGAAGCCCTCTTGCGCAGGTTGCTTAGTTTGTAGTTTTTAAACCATTTATTAAGGCTGGAGCTCTGCTCGCCTTTATGCCCGGTGCATCAGAAAAAAAAAATGGTCAGGTCTGTATTTATAAGTGTGTACCTACATTAAACAATTATTATCATTATACTTAAGTCTTATGAAACGCATAAGTCACAAGCCTCCATTAAAATATATCTATGCGAACAAAAAACTGTCTATCTCCGCATCGATTTAAGTTGACCACACACCAGCGCAGTGATATCACTCATGCGCAGTGATCTCATACTTATGCAATACTTTCGCTGCCAACCGGTTCCTAGCCGGCTTCATTACGTGTTAGCAAAATTACGAAATTAACGCCTTATGTTAAGATGTCTTCTTGAAGATGTTTAAGAGGCTTTTGATTGAGTAATATGGCCGATGTATGTGACGGGAAATATTACAGGTGGCTTCCTGATATAGTGACATGAATACTTAAGTACTTTACATAATTGATCAGCCCGTTGACGTGCACTGCTGGACATGGGCCTCCTCTTTAATCTGTTAAATCCTGGCTTGCCAAGATCTGTCTTGGCCACGGTCGTTTAGAGATATGGCCGTAATCACCACGTTTGGGAGGCGAATCGGTGAGTAGTAAGATTGATAATATTTGAGCTGTAAGATGCTGCTGCCTATGCATCAGGTGTATGTCCCTTAATCGCATCATTCGAAATCCATAGGAACCAATGGGGTGGTCTATTATAGCTGAAAACCACACGGAAGGGTGAAATGAGACACCTTAGTTAAATATGAATTACTATTCACCTTTATTTCAACTGACAGATTTTTGTGCTATTGGGCCTTTTGTTCTATCAGCTCTAGGTTAGTTACCATCTTAGTGTTATCACCAGTCCGCATACCAAGTGCAGTGATAACGGCAATCCCTCAATAAATGTAACTTCATCCATTCCTTTTTAATCTGTTTAGAACTAATTTCATCCCGATATTAAAAACAAAGTTTTCGAGTATTTCTTCCATCTTACAAACTGTGCACCATATGCCGTTTAAAGGTAATTGAGATATTATCTGAACTCGTTATAAGTAACAAATATTAACGGTGAGGTCCTCAATTCAACTGAGTATCCTTTTATACATATATTATCTGATGACTGCATACAGTAATCGTATACCTGATGATAATCTGGACTTTAATGGAAATAATAATGACACTACTACAATTTTTCGCACCTTGAAACTTTCATTCGGGAACTTATAAAGCGCACTTTTGACTTTTATTTTAAACTCAAAAACGGTAGTCCCGATTTAGACGAGGGTTTCATTATTATATCTTTCCCTAGATATATCCATGTATAGTGATAGCCAAGTGGTTAAAAAAAATCTGCACTCCTTCTCTATATAAAATATAAGCTTGCAAAATGTCATATTTCGCGGGCATCGATGACATGGATAATATGGTTCTTTGCAAACTAAAAGTCAGGAGGACGAGGTTTATGAGAAGAGTTTACTGTTATGTGTATTGGTATACAGCTAGCAGCGAACTTAAAACCCATAAAGAACTACCGGCTGTCGTACTAACATAAACATATTTATTTACATTCTTTTGATCATCATCAGCCCTTATAACGTCCACTGCTGAACATGGGCCTCCTACCGAAGGAGGGTATTTGCCATAGTCACCGACAGCAGTAATATGTTGTACCACACAAGGCAACGCTGCTGCCCGTGCCCTTGATACACGATTATTATTGATGATGTTATAACAATCGGGATGGCTTAAGGTGCAAGTTAGAAGCGGGCGACGTAAGGCGGCGGCGGACGACGTGTCGACGAGTTAGCGACACGAAGCTCGACGTAGTTTCATAGAAATACATAGAAACCACGTGTCGTCTGCTGACGCCTCACGTCGCCCGCTTCCAACTTGCACCTTTAATGTGCTTTCCGAGGCACCGACAAACAGCCAGACCCGGAAAGAAATCTTAGAATTTACACAAAGATTATGTCCGGCGTGGGGATTGAATCCTCCGACATTTAAAGCGAGCCAAACGCCGCTACGCTACAAAGGTTGTCATTATTTGATACTGACGGTGAAAACCTATCTGTCTTGTTGACTTATAACCCTGCTAAGTCGCAGGCAGCAGTTTTAAAATATGTTTGTTCAATAAAAGTTTAGATAGTCACTCATAATGTCGTAGTAATGATCCAGGTGGCGGAGTCACCAGATGGTGACCGTTGGCTGGTGGCCACCGACCCGGAACGTGGCCGCAACGGTAACGGTTGTGCGAGGTTCTACCACCGACTCGGAATTACTGCGGATTTGTGAGATGATCAGTATTTGGATAATAAAATCAATGATAATCTACATAGGTAATACGTGAAGCCTTTTTTTACGAAATTTGCGCTATGAAATTTCGCACACTTACCTATAGTTCATTTTTAAAGCTCAAGTGAACAGACACTTTCTAGGCACGCGTGTATCATCTTAGGCCTTATCTTCGCCTTCCATCAAGCGAGATTATGGTCAAACATAAGCCTATATAAAAAAAAAAAAAAAAAAGTTTACTGCCTGTCCCGCGCGGGTTTCATTCGCGTAGATCCCGTTCTCAGGGTAACCTTGACTTAAAATATAGCTTATGACACTAACAAATACTGTGGATTTCTATTGGTACAAGAATTAGTAAAATCGGTCCTGTAGCTTCACAGTTTACCCCTACAACCAAAGATGTTATACTTAGTAAAAAAGAGGTAGATACACGAAACTAAGCTAATTGGAACATTTGAACATAATATGTCTGTCTCGTTTCCGCACATGCAAATTTTCATGCTGTCCTGTTTATTCAGGGATAAATTTTGTCATAACCAAACACGAGCATGTCGTATCTACCTCTGTTTATACAACATCATTTCCTTACAACCTCACAAATAATTCACAAACTTTACCTACCTATTTATAATATCACATTATAAATAGGTAAATGAACCTCTTTATTATATTGTATAAATATATAGATAGAGTGTAGAATGCTAATATTTTTTTTATTATGGTCGATTTTTTAATTCCATTTAATAATAACTAGTGGTCGCCCAGATTCAGTGTATGTAGGTATTCTATGTAGTTATTTAGGCCTTGCCTTTTGTATCCTACTAATATTATAAACGCGAAAGTTTGTAAGTATGGATGGATGGATGTTTGTTACTTCTCACGCCAAAACTACTGAACGGAATTGGCTGAAATTTTACACCGGGATAGGTTATACATAGGCTACAAAAAATCACGCTCCGACCCACTGGATCAGAATAACGCGAGTAAACCGCGGGGCGCAGCTAGCTGAAAATATCGCCTTAAATCTCAAGTTTGTAGAGAACAATTGTGATTCCTAGTGTGTGATGTAGTTTTGTTTTTAAGATTACTAGCAGTTTTGCAGTCTACTAGTTGTTAACCCCTCGTGCTAAGCTAAAACGCTTGTGTTACGAGTGGGTTCACTTCACGTCGGAAGGGTCTGCAATGGGTGAGGTTCGAACCGGCGAACTCAATATCACAAGTCCGACGCACTAGCCATTGGTCTTCGGCCGCTGAAATTATATTGATAATATTAAAAGAACCAAGTTTCAATATTATTTTCTTCTAAAATACCCATATCTACGTGTATACATATGCTGTAGTTCCTCCATTAACCACAAAAGATGTACAACAAAAAAAAAAACCAAAAAATTGACTCAGTTACCACGTCAAAAATATAACATCACCTGCTATTAGAAGTATCATCTACCTATATTCAGGTCAATTCCGCCAATGATAAATCAACGAGGTCATAAGTTCACAGGCCCATCAAACGGACCCTAATCCATCAAATCTTTTCTCTCATACAATAGTCTCATAGAACATACTAAGAAACACTTTCTGGGCTGCAAATTCCTAAGTTTATCTTTCAATCGGAGAGAGGCAGCAGGCCTTGACTGCGATATATCGTGATGAATCACGCTGGATACAGAGAAACTTGAGATCCGATGATAAGCTTTGTTTTTAAGCTACTTATATTACTTATTAACTAACTGCGGCCTGCTTTACTCGCTTTCGACTTCTACTGTACCACAGTGGATCGTTGAGTGATGTTTCGAAGACTATAGGTTAATCCTGCATAAAAGTTTCGGACAAATCCTTTCAGTGGTTTTGGCGTGAAAGGGTAGCTTATATCCATACAGACTTTCGCGTTAATAATAAGAATATATACTTAAAAGGTAGGAACATGTACATAATTATGTAGTTGATAGTAAAATATTATTTTCTTCTTAATTCAAATAGTAACTTTGAAATATATAAGTAGTAATTACTTTTTTTTGTATTTTCATTGAAAATAAAGGAAATCATCGAAGGTATTCTACTTTCAAATGACACTCAAAAAGTAGGCTTAATATTTTCGTTTTAGAAATAAAATTATTTTAAATCTGTTGTACACTTGTTATGCACTCATTATCATGTATCTCTTTCCTAAAGGTTTGCTGGAAGAGAAATCATAATTGAAATAAGCTCGCCTTTGTACGTGTTGTTTCCAATTTATATATAACATTTATTTCATGTAATTTTCTGTGTGCAATAAAGTATAAATAAATAAATAAAATAAATACATTTTTTCTGTTGTTGTTCTGACTATAATTACGCTGGACTAAATAATATTCAGACCAAAACAGTACCTACTTGCTTCTCAAATACGTATAAAAAATTTAGTACAATGGCAGTATACATTCTGAAAACTACAATTATTAAAATATGCTTTATAATTAAGACAATAATAAAATAGCCCATTACTAGGTAATGGTGAAATAAAGTAGCTGAAATAAAAGTTTAAGTATTTGTGCTCAAATTACAGTGAAACACGGTCGTAACGTAAAGCGATAATCGATTCAACGTTCAGAGCTGAACATGGACCTCATCTTAACAGACCTTGTCTAATCAGGACTGTTGAGAGCTATTGCCATTACACCATGCTTGGCAGGTGAATTGGTGATGGCCGGATTGCTCATGCGTACCCGGACCCGCCAACGGCGGATCGAAGGAGTGTCCGGGAGGTTTTAGTGGTGTAGGGTCCTCTCCTCGTGGTATGAGTAGGTAAGCATACCACGCTATGGAGAGGGCGAGTTCCACATATCCCGCCGCCAGCGCGCGGATACGCTGCAGCGGCGGTGGGAATGCGTAAATGCATATCCCCCCGGACAACAAAAAAAAAGGTCAATTGGTGATCTCAGTAAAATGGTGCGTAGCTAAGAACTGAAAGATGATGCTGCCAATCCGTCAGATGTAGGTACTTCCCTTACAAGAAATTGAATATTTTATTCTAAGCCTGAAACCACATGGCAAATATTCCGTTTATTACGACGAAATTTTTGTGAAAAAACAAGTAGGTAATTAAGTCTCTTAATTTTTAAATCCATCGAACCCTTTCTCAGTCCACTACTGGACATAGGCCAGTAATCCTATCCCTAATTTCTTAGAATCTTTGCTTCTTCTACCGATCTACTCCGACTTAAGTCAACGATCCATCTTGCCGGAAGGAGTGGTATTTTTTTTTTTAATTTCATAAGACGCTTAAAAATGTGGAAAGAGCTATGCTCGGCATTTCCCAGCGTGATCAATTCAGAAATCCGCTGGCGATCCCGCTGGAAATCGGTGAGGGTTCAGCAGTGGACGACATCAGGCTGATATGACGATAATGATAATTATGTTAAAGACTTTCGACTATTACAATGAATCTAGGAATCTTTTAGTCATCATCATTAGCTCGTATTACGTCCACTGCTGAACATGGGCCTCCTCCCGAAGGAGGGTATTTGCCATAGTCACTACGCTTGGCAGGCTGGTTGGTTAAGGCAGTAATATATTGCACCACACAAGGAAACGCTGCTGCCCGTTGCTAGATATACCTACAATTATTACAGATGATGATGAGAATCGGGACCAACGGTTTAACGTGCTTTACGAGGCACGGAGGGTCCCTAGTCCCTCAACCAACCAGACCCGGATATAAATCTTAGAACATACACAAAGATTTCTTGTCCGGTGTGGGGATCGAACCCACGACCTCCGAGTTTGGAAGCGAGCCAAATACCGCTACGCTACGGAGGTTGTCAATGGAAGAGAACGAATCGAAGAGAATTGAGAATCCTTTAATAATATTAGTTAAAAATGGTTTTACAGATTTTAATTATAACTTACCTATATTTCTGTAATAAACATACAAAGATGAAATAATGCGGATGTAAATAGAAGTAAGTAGGTATCTATTGGCACTTAAGTATGGCCTTGAAGAACGAAGGTCAGAGGTCAACAATGTGACATCTACGACATAGCGAACAATCATCGATAATTTAAGGTATTGAGCTGTTTATCGATTGTGCTTAGAGTAACTAGTATGTTAAGTTGTGAGGTTAAGTGTCGAGACGTGCGGTCGGGTTTTAGTAGGGTGGTGACTAGTGACTACTAAGTTTCATGTTTAAGGCATGATTTTTCAATCATCAGATATAAATTCGAAAATCTTTCCACGCTGATTTTACGCAATCTAATACCTACAATACAATACTTTTATAAGAGTACCTAAAATATGTTTGATGGCACACAAAAAAAAACCACCATAATAAGCTTGTAAAAATATACGTATCTATAAGGTCTAATCGCAGTCGGCGATCTCTTCCACACAAACTTATGACACCCATGAGAAGAAATGGGGTGGCCTATTCTGAGACTGAAACCACACGGCTCTTATCTAGGTAGGTAGGTATATCTATAAAATTGCCACACGACATTTATCTATAGGTAACTAGCTGCGCCCTGCGGTTTTACCCCCGTTACTCTGCTCCAGGGGGTCGGAGCGCTATGTTTTGAAGCTTATATGTTAATCCAGCGTATGACCTATCCCGGTGCAACATTTCAGCTAATTCCGTTCAGTCGTTTTGGCGTGAAAGAGTAACAAACATCCATCTATCCATACTTACAAAGTAACGCGTTTATTATATTAGTAGGATAGGTAAAGTTACAAAAACATCTAAACGTAGATATAGGTACAAACTTGATCATCAAAGTTTTTTTATTAATCTGTAACGCAGGTGTTGAAAACAGTCCATGACCTGAATGGTTTAATGACCATTTCATATTTTATCGAGCATCACAACCTTTAGTTCTCGTGTCGAACATTGTAAATAAACCAACAAAAACACCCACACAAACTAATATTTAATAATTTACAGCCGCATAAAGTTTAAACACTCATTTCCCTTCACATAAATAACAAAATCGCAAAATGTTTAGCTTTGTTTCTCAAACAAAATACGAAGCCTGTAATGTCAAGGAAAATTGTAACATCGAATATAAATCAATATGGTTTTTTATACCACCATTAATTTAATACTGACAAAAACAAAAGAATTACCGTTTAAGTAATCAATCGGCTCACCTTGATAATCCGTTTATTTTGACAGCTGGTGCACGTCAACAAAGAAAACAATGGCTTGCACTTGTCCACGCTCCTTGGCAAATTTTATTAAAAAAAAAACTTTACAAAACTATTGCAACTAGGAAACTGTCACTTTGCACGCACACTGGCTGGAACGTACACGGATTCGAATATTCAAATTTCGTACACAGAACACTAGTTTCGAAGATTTCGTTCTTATTTTGAATTTGATCGTTGGTGGGGCCGCGTGCGCACGCGTCTTTACCGCGCGCTACACTAACTCAGCGGAGCCGCCATTTTCTTGGCAAGTAGTGGGAGAAGGCACCGAAATAGGAAATAAAATGGAAAAAGAAGGCTGTGCGGCTAGTTTAGCGTGCGCTACTCATTAAAAAAATAGCGGGATGTTTGCGCTTTTCTAGTCTGGAACAAATTAAGCCGCTTGCGTTCATAAACATGTTTGAATAAGGCACGTTAAAATGACTTAAGTGCGTATTTTGTTTAAGTCTTATACTTGCATCCTTCAATGTTCTTGTTGTAGGTTAACTAAATTGCCTGTAACTATAGGATAGCACCGATGTTCCGAAATACAGATAATTTATTTTATTTAGTTCGATACAATAACTCAATTAATCTTGATGAAGACAAATAATGTATCAATAATAGGCGTGACGACAGTATCAAAAAATTAAAGATTTAATGTTTTTAGGGGAAAGTACATATAAAAAGAAATTATTACACTTATTTATTTTTATATATAACCTTGAGATTAATGTGATTTTTAATAAAATAAAAGATTAAAATACTGCAATCGGCCATTTTGACTGAAACACCAATCACGGCGCATGACGTCACGATATTGTAACCATCAAAGAGAATTTAACCACTACGTTAGGTTTGGCGGACTCAATGACATTTTTTACAATAGCGTGACGTCATAGCCGACGCCATGACACTTGAGGCCTTTTTTCGCGCGCTATTTAAAATTTAATAGAAATATGGCTTAAACTTCGTTAAATTTAAATTTATTACCGAAATATTGTGTTTTTCGTACTTAGAAAATGACTACCCACGTTGCGCAAAAGGATTTCAAAATCTAGCCTCATGCCTATTCCCACTGTAGTAGGTAAACTATTTAATAGTGGTTGAAATTCGACCAAAACAAAAAAAACAACGAACAAATTACCATTGCGCTCTCCTTCTCTATATAAACTACTAGCGACCCGCCCCGGCTTTGCACGGGTGCAATGCTAATGTATTATACATATAAACCTTCCTTTTGAATCATTCTATCTATTAAAAAAAGCCGCATCAAAATCCGTTGTGAAGTTTTAAAGATCTATGCATACATAGGGACGGACAGACAGGGAAGCAGCTTTGTTTTATACTATATATATATATATATATACGTAGTTATACTAGCTTCCTCGATAAATGGGCTATCTAACACAGAAAGAATTTTTCAAACCGGTCCAATCGGTCGGTTTGTTCCCCTTTTTACGAAAATTGCGCTGCCTTATGAAATGCGCAAACGCATCTTATACTTATAGGTACATAGATATACATATATAACATAAAAACGTGCTAAATGAAGGTCAACCTGGCAATAAATTAATTGATACGTGCTCCTAGCTGTAAGATCGTCATGCTCCCAATGAATGTCATGGCTTGCGGTGGCGGTGTGGGGCGGGTCGTCTCCTTCCCTCTAATATGGCGAGGGAGGCGATGGCTGCGTCACACGTCATACTCGTGAACGGGTGCTGCTTGCGGTGGCTGGTCGGCTTGTTGCTGGAGTTATTTATTTTATTTGCTTTTGTTTAATTTTGTTTGCATTGTTGTGGTCTTGGTTGATCTCGTATAGCTTGTTTAATCTTGTAAATGTGGGTGGGTGCAATTGCCGTTGGTTTCTTATTTTAGTATGCAAGAGGTTTTCCTATTAGCTTGAGTAGAATAGATTATTATATTACAATTTAGTCAGTAACGGTTTTGAGCATGCACTAGCCCACATCCTTTTAAAAAGTAAATAATTAAATGTAATAAATAATGAATATAAAAAAAAAGATTAATCAAGTAAAAGAAGACGGAAAAAAGAAAACCGGAGTTTCTTTCTGAGTTTCTTCTCCGGGCCGTCCACTTAGGTAGCTAGAGAAACCTGTAGGTTAGCTAGGCTAGGCTCCTCGCCGGACAGACCGAGGACCGCGTTGGCCCCCTGTCCCAATCCGATGATCCAGTGCCTGTAGTCCGTGCCAGTGATCACTCCCTCTTTTTTATATTATTATTGTTACAGTAATATTTCTCATAGCATTAGCGATGCCCTGAGCCGTGGTCCTAGCCCATTAAGGGTGCCCTCAGGCGTGTGTCGCTTAAACGTAAAAATATTGTTTAAAGACGAGCCTCTTTCTATAGAGCTAAATTATATTAAGATTTTGATTAAAGAGGTAATTATTGTTGTAACTATACATATGACGTGACGCTGGACTGACAGACAAGTCATTAGCTAATTATATTATTTTTGTATTTAATTATATTAATCATATTTAATTGTGTATAACTGACAAGTGCAAGTGTATGTAAATACCTAAGTGCTGAATAAATATCGTTTAATTCGTTTCGTTTAATTCGTTTAGAGCTGAAGAGTTTGTTTATTTGGCTTGAATGCCCAAAACTCAGGAACTACTGGTCCGATTTGAGAAATTCTTTCAGTATTAGATAGCTAATTTATTGAGTAAGCTATATTTAATTATGAAGTTCCTACGGGAATGGCAGTTAATATAATGTAGGTATCTATCAATATTACATTTATTTATTTTAAGATAAGTACCTACCCTACGAAAACCACACTAAAAGTTCGGAATGTAAATTTTTTCTTTACTTTTAGGTTAAACAATAATTTTGTTCAAAATATAATAATTGAGGGTCTGCTAGTGTCCTTACAATGTTGATGATCTGTTAGTTAGTCACTAGCATCATCATCAGCCCGTATAACGTCCAATGCTGAACATGGGCCTCCTCCCGAGGGAGCGTTTTTGCCATAGCTTGGAGACCGCAGTATTATGTTGTACAACACAAGGAAACGCTGCTGCCCATTCCTTGATATACGATTATTATAGATGATGTTATAACAATCAGGACCAACGGCTTAACGTGCTTTCCGAGTCACTATCACTACATAGTATAAAATACAGTCGCTGTCTGTCTGTACCTATGTATGCTTAATTCTTTAAAATTTCGCAACGGATTTTGATGCAGTTTTTTTTATAGATAGTGATTCAAGAGGATGGTTTATAACATATTATAACACGGGAACAATGCTAATGTTATTATACATATATAATAACATTAGCATTGTACCCGTGCGAAGCCGGGGCGGGTCGCTAGTAGGTAGGTGATGAAATTAAGGAAATTTCAATAGCTATATTTCTTAAACGATTGGTTCATATTTCGTATATTTTGGATATATATCTACTTATGAAGTGTATTTTATTTGAGCTTCTAGATCTTTCCACAACGAACTTACAGGGAGTCGAAAATTGCACGAATGGTTTCTAGAAAAGTATGGTAAGGCCGTGCTCCACTTGGCGGGCGCACTGCCTGGGGACCGATTCTGGTCTAACGGTTACACATATACATATTTGACACCGTGGTTTGTTAGTCGTTGATTCGATAATCCGCATAATTATTTATTTTTGTTAGTAAAATCAATGTATCTACTTTTTCAATAGCATTCAAAATAGTAGATTGGAACCTGTGTACAAGCTAGATTAGGTATCTTGTATTGCAAGGCACTAAAGCGGGTCTACTCTTTATGCCAGAATCTTTTAGGCATAATTTTATTTTGCATAACAACGACTAGCATAAACTTCATTTCGCAGAAAATCATTTGGCAGACACTAATTTATCATAGATTCAAACGCATATTTTTTTAATTCAAAACCATCGTTTATAATATTGTAATAATTAAGAAGTAGAACCATCGTGTTGCAGAAAGTTCATAGTTATAATTGTCTTTAAGTATAAATTTCATATCAATAGTCATTAAAAGGCAGAACTATCATATCTCAGAAAGTTTTTATTAAGAAAAAAATAATAATGGCTCCGACAAACAAATTAATCTCCAGCGAACTGTGGCCGACTATTATTCTAATTAGCTAGCGTTATAATGAATTACCGACAAAATAACCCAAAACACACCGAATAAAAATTTCTAATGAAACAAACAAATAAGAGAATGTTAAAATTGCATTTCTCCTAAAAGAAAATTGTACTTCGAATAACAAAACTAAACTTCCGAATAAAATACTGAATCTCCGACAAGATTACTAAGTTACCGACAACAGAGCTTTTATCAAAATAATCACACTTTTACAATTTGCATGAACTGTTTTAATTACTATTGTTGGTTAACAAATATATTTTTTAACTCTCAATAATTATGAAAATGGGGTCCTGCTGTTTGACCAAAAGTCATTTGGCAAAATTACAGTTGACAAACAACGTTTGGTAAAACAATGGTTTCGCCGATTGATCATTTTACAAATTACTCACTTTTCTAAATGATCAACACTTAAATTTAAATTTTATAAATAATTATTTTACACAATGAACATTTAGCAACTGAGTTATCAGATAAAACTACTATTGATCTAAAAACGTTTGATAAAATGTATTAAGTGACAAGTGTTTCGTTTATTAATAAAAAGGCAAAGGGTCATACCCATGCAGCTTAGGTTAGCGAGGAGCGAAGCGACGAGTTACGGGTTAGGTTGATATGTATAAGCACAGCCAGAAGCAACTTTTGGGCGTTTCTTCCATTAATAATGATCAGAGATGTGACTTATCTAAGATACAAGTATCTGAAATACAGATACAAGATACGTATTTCCATCTTGTATCTAAAATAATTTTAAATAAATGTATTTTGTATCTTGTATTTAAATTTATTTTGTTATAAAATATTAAGATACTTATTTAGTATTATTATCTTAGTATTGTATAAATACTTTTTCTGATAAAATACTTTTAGTAATATGTTAGTAGAAATTTATAAAATAAATGCGTAAAACTGAACATGTCCTTATTAATCGATCATCACATTGATAGATGGTGACTCTTTCTTTCTCACGGAGAGTAGTCCCTTAACCGACCAGAACCAGAAAGAATCTTAGAATTTACACAAGGATTTTCTGTCCGGCGTGGGGATCGAACCCACGACTGACGTGATTTAAAGCGAGCCAAATACCGCTAAGCTGCGGAGGTTGTCAAAAATAAACTTAAAATCATTAAAATAAAATCTTGTTTTCTTACAAAAGTATTTTCATCTTAAGAAGTATTTAGAAGATACGTATTTTGTATCTAGTATTTCAGATACTATTCTCGAAAGTATTTTGTATCTGGTATTTGAAATACCAAATTTTAAATTATCTTGTATTTTGTATTTCAGATACTTTGTTCATGGTATTTTGTACATCTCTGATAATGATGATGATTCAATTAATACGACTGTTCTGACTTCTTACGCCTGAAGTAGGTACCGATTTCAAACCATAAAAAGGTATAACCACTCAGAATAGTATTATCAGTATAACTTTGTAGTTAAAATAGCACCACCGACTTTGAAATATGAAAGGTAATTTATTAATTAATAGTCGGCAAGTAAAGATAAAAATTACAAAGCATAGTTCTCAGTAGAACGTTATTTAAGCTGGTAGAAAAGTATTATAGCAATAAACAGTTATGTTTATTTTTCGAAGATTTCAGTATCTCATTCGGTCGTTTCGTCATTTTTATTCGGATAAAAGTAGTCGGAAAGTATAGTATTTTAGGTAGTTGATTTAATATTTAGAGTAGGGACAATTCTTATTTTTTTGTCGGTGCTTTTATTACTACCCAATAAATATATCTATTCTATGTTTTTTACGCGCGAGTTTGATAAACGATATGATCATCTAATTATTAAACGATACAATGATAAATAATTCCGGTACAGAAGAGAATGTAATCTATAAATGATTATGTTACTGTTAGTGTTAAAGTTCAAGGCTGCATTTATTGAGCTTTTAAGTAGACTGGGCGGAGGCCTTAGATCTCACGGCTTAGCTGTCTTTTATGAAAATAATGAGGTTTACTTGCAATATCACGAGTTTTTGTACTCATGAGAAATTTGAATGCACCGGTGGCTCTGAGGTCGGTTGCTTTGAGACCTGGTGTTCTGTGTTCAATTCACACCCGGGACAATTA
Source organism: Nycteola revayana (assembly GCA_947037095.2). NCBI lineage: Eukaryota > Metazoa > Arthropoda > Insecta > Lepidoptera > Nolidae > Nycteola > Nycteola revayana. The sequence goes on from OX344847.2 coordinate 4,392,360, forward strand.
TTAAGTCATAGTCAACGTCAAAAATTCTTTATTTATATCATCATCATCATCATCAGCCCGTATAACGTCCACTGCTGAACATGGGCCTCCTTCCGAGGGAGGGTATTTGCCATAGTCACCACGCTTGGCAAGCGGATTGGTGACCAGAATTATGTTGTAACACACAAGGAAACGCTGCTGCCCGTTCCTTGATATACGATTATTATAGACACGTTTAAAATATTTTAAATCATGTTCTTACGATGCGTCCCTTTCTTTTTCTACCACCAGTTCTGGACGTGGCAACTCTGAGAAGAACTGGCAAGAAACTCAGAAAAATCCTTTTTCAAAATAAATGTTATGTTACAATTATTAATAAAGCAGTATGACTGCACCGGTGGCTCAGGGGTTACGGTAGTTGCTTCTGGGACCTGGTGTTCTGGGTTCGATTCCCACCCGGGACAATAATTTGTGTGAACCACAAATAATTGTTCTGAGTCTGGGTGTACTTTGTGTCCGTGAAATGTATGTTTGTAAAGTCCCCCGCGACACAGGGATTTATTTCCCTAGTGCGGGAGTTGTCTTTTAAAAAAAAAAAAAAAAGTATTGTTTCAGAGCATCTCACTCCCAAGCAGTTTTATCATTGACATAATCAAAAATTTTATAATAAGCTTTTTGACATAATTTATCTTTGACATATCGTTAAAACTTGTTTATAAAAAGATCTCTTACATTATTAGGAAGTTTGTTGTAGAAGCAAAAAGCGAATTGCTAATTTTGTGGAGACGTTAGTTGCCCGGCGCCGCGCCGTCGAGTCGACTACTCCTTGAGAATGGACTTCGGGATGGTCTCGAAACTAGTCGGACATATCCGATGATGACAAATCGTGAGTACAACCGGATAGTAAATATAAAAGAGACGTGTAGCATGTAAAACGAGATTATTATGCTTAGTGCTATTATTAACGTTCGTGTTCTAGTAAGTATTATTAATTAGTGTTACCCACAGAAAGTTGTTCTGTGTCTGGGTGGGCTTGTAAAGTCCCTCATGACACAGAGGTGCATTTCCCTAGCACGGGTGTAAGTAACCGATGCCCTCGTAGACCCAAAGTCCGAGAGGCCCGCGAACTGTTAAGTAGAGCGACATTTGCACAAAATTTCCCTAAAATACTAAAAGTCAAAATCCCTCAATCTCATCGCCAGCGACCGCCCTGAGCCGAGGTCCTAGTCCCATAGGGGACGCCTCTTGCGCAGGTTGCTTTGTTTGTAGTGTTTAAACCCTTTATCTAGGCTGGAGCTCTGCTCGACTTTATGCCCGGTAATGTAGCAAAATCCTCGAGGCTAACTAAATATGTCTGTCCATTAAAAAAATCTGTAAGTAGGTAATCTTTAAAAACCTTAGATTAACCAAAATAACAGTTTTTGGTTTAATTTATTGAATGATGGTTACATCTAAGCTCCCAACCCTTTTTTTAGGGGAGTTTTGTGCAACTGTTGCTCTACTTTACAGTTCGCGGGCCTCTCGGATTTTGGGCCAACAAGGGCATCGGAAGGTTCTTAGCAAACTAAGGTTCGGGAGGGCGAGGGGGGAAATATACCTACTGTACCAAATATTATGTATTCTAGTAATACATAATATTTCCCCTTCTCGCGTAACCTTCCTCGATAAATGAACTATCTAACGCTGAAAGATTTTTTCGGACCAGTATTTCTTGAAATTAGCCCGTTCAATGAAACAAACTAACTAACAAACTCTTCAGCTTTATATAATAGTAAAGATATAGATGTTAATTAAGATTTCATTACTAACGGATGTTAGAACGGACTACCGAGGTACGAAAAAGTAAAAAAAAAAACTTTACTTCAGTTTCTCTCATCAAATTAATTGTTTAATTATATATCTAAGTTACAACACATTGATTAGGTAAAATTGACTTAATTCTCAGTAGCCTTTTATTAACACACGCAATAGGAATAGGTATAAATCATTTGAATTGAAATTACTTTGACATTTAAAGAAATAAAAAAAAACTAAAAAAACACGCTTTTATAGCTAACCGAACTAAAAAATAGAAAATAATTTTCACATCAAAATAAAATTAGAAAAAAGTTTAAGTTATTAACAGAATAATTCAATTCAGAGTAAAAAGCGTGGGGTGCATTTTACCACTTTTTATAACTCTCCTCTCATAGATAGTTGCCAATAGAATGATTGTGACATTTAGTTTATCAAGCACCCCACGCTTTTCACTCTGAATCGAATTATTCTGTTAATAACTATATTATAATTTTATTTAGAGGTGAAAATTATTTTCGGTTTTTAAGTTCGGTTAGCTATAAAACAAAAATTTTTTTTTTTTAACTATTATTTATTTTTTAAGGATAATGGGAAACTGTTATTAAATTATTGCATTGTCATCGGTCCCTGATACGTATGCAAAGTTTCAAATTAATCAGACTTCTGGAAACTGGTGAAAATTAAGTTCAAAGATTCCGTTACATACATACTATTTTAAATCGTTTCGATATAGTTTTAAATAATTGGTAAGGGCCCTTTGTTTTACTTGATTTGGATTGGCACAGATATAAGTAAAATAAAAGATATTAATTGACCACTTGGGTACCTATTTGCAAACAGTTGTACCTAGGTAAGTAAGTACCTACTTGTAAAAAATATGACATTTATTTACATTAAAATAATTATAAACATGTAAGGTGTGCTAGATGTAGGTACGGTAGATGAAGATCTATGTCCGAGGTCCGTAGTAGAAAAAAGTCTAAAAAAAGAACGCGGTAGTATCTAAGATAAAAAAGGAAAAACCGAAAGTGCATCGATCAATATTGGAACTAAGTAACTACATAAAATTAGGTATAAAAAAGTTGAAAATGTCATATACATGGCACAACTTAATTGTAATTGATTTAGGACACTTAGAAACAGACATTAATATAAGTAGCTGAGGGCTAAGTGTCGCTTTACTTAGGTACAATTTGCTACGGCATGGTAAAGGACATTTTCATGAAAAAAAAAACAGATACCATTTGAAAATACTACAAACTAAACTTAAAATTACTAAAAGTTACAGAAACCAAACTACACTAACAACTACTAAATACTTTAAATTTATAGTTACTTGTGACAAACAGTTACGCATTGAATTTCAAGCGCCTGATAAAAATAAGGAGCAAATGTTTCAGAGCAATGCTATAAAATAAACGAAGGCGTTTGGACGTCTTCACGACATATTAATGATAAAAATGACTTATACGGTCGCTTTCAAATCCGTCCGTCAATACTTTCCAATATACCAATAAATATAGATACAGAAAGAAAAATTTAGTAGCCATAACAAAAGTTTTCATATTAACTTGGTAACACTTTAAAATTAAATCTTACGTTACTTATTGTATGTTTAAGTTTTGTTCAAGTGTTCATTTAATTAAATGTCACCATACCAATGGCATAGGGAAATAATACCCGCTAGTTTCAGTTATCTTTACAATAAATATAATTAGAGAGTCTATCGGAAAGTCTACCTGCTTTTCTACAAAAATACTTGTGAAAGATAGAGTTAAATAGTAATAAATATTAGTAAATAAATAAAATTTTACTAGCTGTATTGGTAGGTACAATTAAATGTACTAAATTCCTACTAACTTAAAACATTTTATTAAATAACTATTTCATATAAACTTTTCCTTATATTTAAATTTACTTTCAAATTAAAAAAGTCGTTGTCCTTTTTCAACCCTTTGACGCCCATGAAATACGGAAAATTATTTTGTGTCGCCAAAAAATAGATTCCTGGTTTCGTTTTATCTGTATTTAAGCCTAGAATGTTAGTTTCCATCGGTTTATTATCGTAGCAAAGTTTGTTTCTCGCTTCTTGTACAGAATTGCATTTTATAGCAATAAAACCGTCTGTTGGATTCTGTAGCGCTGCCATCCAGATCAAAGCAGCTCTAATATGACTACAAAACACACCACATGGTGCCCAAATTATATCCCCTGGTTGATACTCTCCACCGTTGACATAGAAGTTTACATGGCCAACCGGAGCCGCCATGCCATAGCCATCAATATTGGTATCAATAACATCAACGAAGTCTGCATCAGTTTGGTCTAATCTGTCTTCTGGTCCTAAGTTTCGGAAGCAGGGCCCTGCTGGGTCTAGAGCAGTGACTCTTGAAATGTTCATTCCAGTTAGGAGTCGGTAGTTTTTGGCGATGAAGCTTATGGTGTGGCCACCGAGGCTGACACCGACGAGTTGTAGTCTCTTAGGGTTTAATCCGTAGTTAGTGAGGGTTGCCAGCATTTCTGCGGTGTGTTTGCCGACAGCCCTTATGTTACGTGTTGCCCTGAAAATAGAAAACATATGTCGATCAGTAGAGATTCATTCCCTTTTGGAACGTGAAAGATTTCAAAACGGGTAAAAATAGAAAAAAAAATTGAAATTTGATTTTTTTTTAATATTCCTGGAGTTTTCGAATTATAGAATATCAGTTTATTCCCTGATATTCTAAATTTTTACATAAGTTCTAATTCGTCATTTAGTATTTCGTTTTTATGTTTTATTAAGCTGCGTTAATTCGAATTTGAATATATATTTATACCAAAATATTGGCATTAAATTTTTGAATTGCACACTATCTACCACGACCTACATCATTTACCTAATGGATTCCATTATCCATCCAAAGGTTGTCTGTAAGAAATTGCTTTATACGATAGGACCGCTCATTGTACTGTGTCTATTATATTTTCTTTGTCCTGTTTACTTAAGTGTGTACAATAAAGAGTATTCTATTCTAAAAACTAACATTTTTTATACCTATACGATACTCTCTGAGTAAAGCCCCCAATGCCTTAACCAATTAGGCTACGGTGGAACCATACCGATCATCGAAGTTTAACACGTCTCTAAGGGGGACGGTAGCGCCATCTATCGGTAATGATCCGCATTACTTCGATAAATATCTCCAAAGTTACATTTGGTATTAAATATTAAACGATGACACCGCCCGTTTTTTCACATTATTTAAATGTTTTTAACTCTTTAAGGAAAAGATTACCTTATACAATATTTCAAAATTGAGATTAATTAAAAAATCGAATCCTGCCGGTGGTCGAATTTTATTAATCTCAATTTTGAAATATAGTTTAAGGTAATCTTTTCCTTAAAGAGTTAAAAACATTTAAATTATGCGATACTCTTTTTATATATTAGGTACGTTAAAAAAAGAACAATCAATTCCATTTATCATACATGTTCCTACTGTTATAATTATACTGTCTGGGTGGTGCAGTGTCAGGACCTGTGCCTGTGTGCCTGCGTCGATTGGAATCTTGGCATATCCTTGACTTAGGTTACTTAAACATTGTACTTGCATAAAGATTACGTACACAGATGACGACTTTATCTAATTACGTAATGATTTCATTAATATTTATAGTATTTTTTGTCCCGTATGGGATTATTTTATAAGAAATGTATGTATGCAATTCTTGAATTCATCTTGTTTTGATAATTCATCATCATCATCATAAGCCCGTGTAACCTCCACTACTGATCATGGATCCTGAGAGGATGTCAGTGTTTTTTTTATTATTAAGAACACAATAAAAACAAAACAAACTCGCTTATTAGTTTCAAATATACTTACCTATTAAGTGTAACATTTTTATTTAAATTTTATATATTATTTCGATAAGTATTTGTCAGTACAAATGTAGGTATATATGTAATCGAAATCTGTGAAACTAGATTATTGTATTAAAAAGAAAATATTATAGAGTCTCTGGATCTACTAGTAACAATTAAAAACAACGTTTTCAATACTTTTTTATAATTTTTTTTTAAATTGTGACTATTATATCTACTAGTTACAATTAAAAAAAACTTTTTCATTTAAAGGCAATACATACTTATTGGAAGGAATTTAAAATGATACAATGCTTCGACTCTTTTTTTTTTTTACGGACGCACATATGTACTTTGCCCCTAGGCTTTTGCTAACTTCACCGGGCATAAATGCTTCGGCTCATAGTACAAACCAATGTGGGCAACATCACAAAGCGAAACAGCTGTGCCTAGTTACATATATCATAGCAATGAACTAATTTAAAACTACTCACAAAGAATAATCCACTGTAGTAAATCTATTAGTGTTCAACAGAAGTACGGTGTACCCCAATTTCTTATACAGTGACCCTATAGCCCTGTCATGAGGTAAGCCTGGATGGTCCAAATAGCCACCAACGAAAAGCACCGTGGGCTTAGTGAAGTCTACACCTGGGTCTTTAGCTAGTTCCTTCATTCTGTAGTAGTTGTATTCGGGCTTCGCTCCGAAAAAGTTCTGTTTCCTTTGAACTAATATTGTGAGGTATTTCAGCTGCTGCAGAAGTGGTACGTCGATGTTGTTGCCGGGACCTGCATATTTGAAAATATATGTTTTAGTTTTGTATGACAAATGTAAACCCTATCACTACATAGTATAAAACAAAGTCGCTTGCCGCTGTCTGTCCGTCCCTATGTATGCATAGATCTTTAAAACTACACAACGGATTTTGATGCGGTTTTTTTTAATAGATAGCGTGATTCCAGAGGAAGGTTTATATGTATGATACATCAGCATTGTACCCGTGCGGAGCCGGGGCGGGTCGTAATATATAAAGCTGAAGAGTTTGTTTGTTGCTTGACCGCGCTAATCGCAGGAACTACTGAACCGATTAAAAAAAATCTTACACTTAATGCTATCTAGAAGTAACATAAGCTATATTTAATTATGAAGTTCCAACGGGAACGAGAGCTACGCTAGGAAAACCTATGCCCGGTGAAGTAGCAAAAGCCTCAGGGCTAACTACATAACTATGTCTGTCCGAAAAAAAAAACTAGGAAAACCGCGCGCGGGACGCTATCACATATTCGGTTGCGATACAATTATCTATAACATTTCACAGCCAACAAACACCACTCTTGGCAGGCGGGTTGGTGACCGCAGTTGTTGTACCAGACAAGGAAACGCTGCTGCCCGTTCCATAATGAACGATTATTATAGATGATGTTATAATCATCGGGACCAACCAGACCCAGAGAGAAATCTTAGAATTAACACAAAGATTTGCTGTCGAGATTTGGATCGAACCCACGTTGAGGAAGTGATTGACGATGATTTTATTATTAAAATGTGCGAGATCTAAAACAACCTTTTTAAAGCGGCCGTAGCCATATGGCTAGGGCGTCGGACATGTGATCTTGAGGTCACCGGTTCGAACCCCACCCATTGCACTACCGACGTGAACCCACTCGTAACACTAGCATTTTAGCTCAGCACGAGGGGTTAACAAGAATACTAGTAGACTACAAATGTCTGCTAGTAATCTTTTTAAAAGAAAAAAAATAAAATAATAAGGACCTCCTGTAGTTCCGGTTTCTATTTGATGCAAACAAACAATCAAATATTTACTCTTATATACTGGGTGACTTTTTTACCGTCTTGAAAATAATATGGTATATTATGAAATAGATGTCTAAGGCATAGGTATTTCATCGTTTTATTTTTTTTACCGACAAAGAATGAAAATATTAACGGTCAAAATGCTACTTAGGTACGCATTTTGCTCTATGCTTGTAAAAAAATAACTAGTTACGCTATTATGCTCACTATATTCATTCATGTGTGATTGTGGCCTAGGTATTATATGCACCTATTTTATTATTATGTCCGCGCTATGTAGTGAGTATTTTTTTAAAGTGAATTATGAGATTTTCGACTCTAATTACCGAAATACTAGTACAAATATACTGTGGTCTATAAATTCTATTTCACTTACACAACACACCATGTTATTATCAAGACGGTAAAAAAAGTCACCACAATAAAGCGGTTTAAACATATAAACGAAAAATGATTAAAGATTAGACTTTGGCATAGAATATAATACACGTGTTTGACCCTGATGTAATGTATTTATAATATCAACCATATATTTTGTAACTATATTCCACAATTAAAACGAATACAAGGAAAATATTATGATTTACATTGTTAACAAAAAGGTCAGCAGATACTTATGTAATTCAAATGCTGTGCTACAATTAGTAATTTAAACGCACGGTTTTATACATTTAATGGGCCATAATTAGGGATATCTGTTACTATTGTATTCACGTGTCCATTTCCATGAAGTACCTACGACACACGTAAAGGACAGAGGGAGGGGGTCGACTTGGGATCACAAAGAGTGGGAGATTAGCTAAGTTTCGTGATATCACATTGAAAATCTTTTACACCCTAGGTATTAAATTTCGAAATTCGAACTATGCAACTTCATCTGTTTTGTTTATCAAGTTAATTTTCACAATTATTGTGTTATTTTATCTAGGTGCAGATTTCAGGGAAATCCGTTCCGTAAGTTGAGCACGTCAATTTTATTTCATGACCCTTTGACTCCTTGCACTCTGCAAACATCCGGGACCAATGTTAATTAGATCCTACTTTATGCAACAAGATGTATTTTAATCATACTAAGTGTCAATAAAATCGGGGCATGGGGACCGGGAACCAAATCATTTATAAAAACCTCGCAGCGACTCTCTTTAGTGCGGCACGTTCTCCGAGTGCTGGTTTTTACTTTGCACAGTAGGTAAGCATTTCAAACTTATTGGCATCTAATTGTTAGAAGATTGCATTCTTATAAATATTGTAAGTTCCTTTACAATATAAATAGCTGGACCAGGATCCCCGCAGTGGGGGCCCTCTTGCACAGGCCGCTTAGTTTATAACCCTACTCAACCGTTGCACAAAACTCCCCTAAAAACAAATCCGAGGACAAAGCTTCGCAGAGGGCGCCTGCTTACGCAGGTTGCTCAGTATATAAACCTGGATAATACGGCTGGAGCCCCGTTCACCTTTATGACCAATAACATAAGCCGTGCCTAACTAAATTATTGTTCGTCTTAATAACAAAATAAATAGCCTTACTTACCTGTATGCCCGTTGAAGTAGCAAACGCTTAGTGCCTAACTAGCCAACAAAGATCAATGTTTATTTATCGTCATATTATGTTCTAGAACTTATGATAATAAATAAACATCAACGCTTGTCATTGTGAATCATAAAATATACTTCTCGGTAAGCGATACGACGCTACAAATTTAAATATGGGTAACATACACAAATAAGCCGGTCATACACACCTTGTTTCTTCTACAGAATCAATTATCGGAGTCCTTGAAATATTTCCTTATCAAATAAAATAAACGGAAATACCTTTTGTTTATGTTTTGATAAGATCATTTTCCATCACTTTTGAAGGTTAAGGATCTTTCAATTACTCAGGTAATAAAACAGTTTGTGGATTTTTAATTTTAAAAAGTCTCCAAAACAAACTTAATGAATCGGATGTTCACATTATGACTTTTTAATATCATTACTAGCTGTTCCGCGTAGTTTCACTCGTGTAGATCCCGTTCCCGTGGAAACTTTAACTAAAAATATAGCCTATGGTATTCACAAATGACGGGGCTTTCTATTGATAAAAGAATTTTCAAAATCGGTTCAGAAGATCCAGAGATTACCCCCTATTTTTTTCTCCAGGGGGAGCGTTTTCGCGCGATGGCGGCGGGATATGTGGGACTCGCCCTCTCCACAGCGTGATATGTCAAACTCATACCACGAGGAGAGGATCCTACACCCCCTTCGATCCGCCGTTGGTTGAGGCCGGGTACGCATAAGCAATCCGACCCTGAGATTACCCCCTACAACGTCACAAACACACAAACTTTACCTCCTTATAATATTATTATAGTAGGTATAAGTAGATAGTTGTTAATAAACCATAAATGAATGAGTTATTGATACCCCCAGTTAACCCCAGTTAAATAATGGTATAAAAAGATAAACATTTTATACCACTTTATACTGATGGTGATTCAGAAGATATGTAATCTCGACACTGACAGTGAGCAAAAGTGGCAATATATAATTTTCCTCGTTATTGTTTTTCCAGGAAAATGTAACCGTTTGATAATTCCACTTTATCAAATAAAATCAAGGCTGTCATGCATCCATTCAAACTAATACTGAATGCATCCCACCAGGGGGCGTATAGGAATAAGACCTTAACGAAACGTTTGGACTCAGTGGAAAGGCGCGCTAGAAAACTAATTGGTGATGACGCACTTGTAAATCTTCGTCTCCAGAATCTTGAGCACCGCCGTAAAGTTGCTCGCCTTTTGGCCTTTTATAGGTTACTTTTCGGTAAGTGTGCGTCAGAATGACACAATCTAATTCCACCTGCAACGTTCCACAACCGATCAACCAGACCAAGGCAAAGGTACCATGTGTGTGGTGTGGCGGGTAAGGCCTAAGATCGTCGAAATCCTGCCAATTGGCAAAAAGCCGTTGCTGTCTTCGTTTATAATACGAACAGCGAAGATGTGGAACTGGCCAAAGTCTGTGTTCCCTCAACAATATATAATATGTAGCGATCTTCAAGTTAAGAGTGAATGGGCATTTGCTAGGCGTGTTCCACCTTAGTCCTCATCGACCAGGTGGGATTGTGGACAAAAGCAACAGTAGGCATTAAATTATAATAAAAATACTTGATTAAAAGCAAATGGGTAATAATGTTGGAAAGATTCAAAACAGAAGTCAGACTAACAAATTGTTGATATCTATCTCGAATCGCAAACAATAATTACATGGATGTTCAATCCGTGCAATTATAAATTCTATGTTATACCATAAACAATTTACTTTACAGGGCTATAAAATAATTGAAACAGGAAGTTATATTACAGTTAAGGTAATAAAATCAATGTTACGAACACCATAGTTTTTATATTTTTATAAGAACTGGGTAAATATGTCATCTAAAGTTCAATATTTTTCTTTGCGACTTTCGAAGTTATTTTTTTTTGTACTGTTTGGTAGTAATCATTACTACGCCCTGTGCCTGGGCACCGGTGGCACCGCCCTATTTACGGCACTGATAGTAGTCAAATCAAATTTAGTTTCTGAAACATGAATTTGTAAATATATTGTTGACGATTCTTATATGATACAAAACTTTCTCTTAAAACCTTAAAAGCCATTGTCAGCTGATAAGCTCTATAAGATACATAGTAATATATTTTTTTTATTTAACCAAAACAATTTTTAGCTCAAAACAACAGTACATTACGATATTAGTGCGTTATGATAACCAATACGCACGTATATCGTACGACGTTTTTTAACACATTTGCGAGTAAAACTGAAAAAAAAACATTTTTGACAATACAAGTACAAAGAAAAGAAAATTTGAGAAAAATGGCGCGAGGATTATTTTCTGCCGTAGCTGCGTGAAAATGTTGGCAAAGACGTTAGAGCATGCAGCCAAGATTTTAAATATCCGAATAAACAGATTTTTTTATTTTGAATAAACTGAATCTGTGAATGCACACTGTTGCTTTCCCGCCATTTTAATAGCGCGCTAGCGCTGCTTAATTGACTGGCGCCGCGCGGCGATTAGTTCGGTTCGAAATTTGAATAGCAACAGCGCGCGAAATGGCAAATAAAACTGTTATGGAATTTGTATGGACTATAACTTAACTATTTGCTTTGGTAACACACGCGTTTTTTATGAACCGCTTTACATATTTAAAACCGGTGGAATTACATCAGCTTTACGAGCAACGGTGTTAAAAAATTACATAATACCCCGACACATACGACTCGACTATCGCTAGATACTCTATTCAAAAGAAACATATTTCTATTGTCATCATCACCATCTCGTACAACGTCCATTGCTGAACATGGGTTTTCTTCCGACGGAAGGGTTTTGCCTTAGTCACCACGCTCGGCAAACGGGTTGGTGACCGCAGTACTATGTTGTTACGTACAAGGAAACGCTGCTGCCCGTTCCCTGGTATACAATTGTTATAGATGATGTTATAACAATAGGACTAACGGCTTAACGTACTTTCCAAGGCACGGAGGGTAGTCTCTCAGCCAACCAGACCCGGAAAGAAATCTTAGAATCTACACAAAGATTTATTGTCTGACGTGGGGATCGAACCCGCTACGCTACAGAGGAACTATATTAATAATGTTCTTAAATATGTTAATGCATTGTAAATGGCGTTTAACAAGTGCTAACACCATTTTTGTAAAATTATAGTTAGGTATATTAGTTTAAAACTCGATAATAATACTTTTTTTTTTGTCCGGGGGAAATGCATTTACGCAATCCCATCGCCGCCGCCGCGCCGCGCCGCTGCTATTTGCGTGCTTGCGGTGGGATATGTGGGACTCGCCCTCTCCATGGCCTGGCATGCTAAACTCATACCACGAGGAGAGGACCCTACACCACTAAAACCCCCCGGACACTCCTTCGATCCGCCGTTGGTCGATAATTATACGTAATAATATGATAAAATGCTGCAGTATGATAATGTCTATGGAAATAATAAACATGTAGCACAATGCATTTTTACTAAGTCAAATATATTTTTTCTTTTGAAGACGTGAGTGGATGAAGGTGGTAAGTCACATAATTTAATTTGGAGTAAATCGAAGTTAAACTTTCACTTTTATATTTTGAGAGAAGTCGCTACAAAACTGATGTTTGTATTAAATTATGATGCCAAGTTGTGTAAATAACCTGAAATATTAATGGTATGAAAGCAACACGAAACAAATTTATATTTTTTATTATTTAATTTGAAAAAAAAATCTTGACATAACTCCTTTTTTCATAAACAAAAGTAAACTTTTCTGCAAGTTAAGATATTGAAAATGAGGTGCTAAGATGAATGTAGTTGTCTCGTAAAGCCTTAAATGGATGGTTTAAGATCTGTAGTCGTATTGTATCAAATTGACATATCACCTTCATCGATGCAAAAACACAAAAACTCGAAAATGCGACATATCACCTTCATCCACTCACGTCTTATATTTAACTAAATTACTTTTGTTAAATTAACCATTCATTGTTAATTGTTCTTAGGGTTTTATTATAATATTAATGTTTCGTATAGGTAATATTCATTTGTCAAATTTTCAAAAAAAATGTTTTTATGAGATTGTGTTTTTGTGTTTTTTTAAGGCCGATGTCATCTGATAAACTATAACATACGTAACTGTCCTTTAAACTTATGTAGATATTTATCAATGGAATAAAACTAAACTAATTGTTAACCCAAAAGTAGTAAATGATCACCAAAAGTACCTAAATGTTTTACTAATTTACTATTCGGTTCTGGCACTCGCCAGCCGCTGCCGCGGCACCGCTCTCTTCGCTCGCTCGGCTCGTGCGTTGTATGGCCGCAGCTCTAACCTAACCTAACCGATTGTCATTTTTCATTGATTTTATTAAGGTAGAAATAGCGCAATAATTTGCTCGCTAAGATTTGGTGATCATTTACTACATTTGGTGTTCGAATACAATTTGAAGTGCAGTCGTGACTAAAATAGCTAGTACTATTATAATTTTAGACTTTATTTTTCTGGTGTCAAGTATATATTTTTGGTGGTCATTATATTTTATCCCGTTAAATAATATGTAAAACAGGTGTATGAGGTAGTTACTGATATTAGAATATCAGTGGCTATTTTATACACTTGTCTCACTATATGCATAATATAATATACCAATATTGTTAAAAACATACATTATGTACAAACAACAGTTATAAAACTGCGACTCATCCACAGTCAAACCGTTAAACCGGTTTTGTGGAGCACTATGTAAAAAATATATTGTCACACTTTAATAAATAAATAAAAAAAAAAAAAAAAAAAAAGCAGATTTTCCGTGACCATATTGTTCATACTAACATGTGGGAACGAGATCCATTTATAATTATTGTTAGAACTAGTGGGATTACAATTTAATATTTGACAATAATGACATTATGAATTTTAATATTTTATGCTGCTATGGCCCGATTTCACAAAACTCAAAAACATTACTCGGGTCAAACGAGACGGCTAGTCTTTTATGAAACTCTGCTCCAGTGGGTCGGAGCGAGATATTTTGTAGCTTATATGTTAATCCAGCTTATTATAAACTATCCGCGTGCAAACTTTCAGCCAAATCCATTTTGTAGTTTTTGCGTGAAAGAGTAACAAACATATATACATCCACACATACAAATTTTCGCATTTATAATATTAGTAGGATTCCTTATAGCACACTGTACAGTGTGACCTAAACACGCACTTTACGTACGCTTTTCCGTGACCTAAGTTGCCTATTTCTGCACGGTGCGTAAATTAATCGACTGACTTCACTCATCATCAAAAAATTTAAATTTTATTTGAAGCTTGACTATTCACGGCAAACAAATGACTACTTAGGTCACGCATATCTTAATGTAGGTACTATTTTTTTTTCACGTGGAAATGCATTACGCATCCCCCCTTTTTTTTCGGAAGGACCTACGTAGTTTGCCACCAAGCTTTTGCTACTTCACCGGGCATAAAGGCAAGCAGAGCTCCAGCCTTAATAAATGGTTTGAAAACTATAAACTAAGCAACCTGCGTAAGAGGGTGCCCTATGTGGGGCTTGGCGAGGACCGCGCTGCACCCCTACCCCTGCCCTGTGATCCAGCGCCTGTAGGCCGATCACTTCCTCTTATGTTCATAAATCTGACTTATAAATCAGTGGTACCACTGGGTCGTGGTACTAACCCCTTAAGGGTGCCCCCAGGTGTGTGCCACTTAATTGTATGTATTTACCAAATTTTTCTTTATTGATCCGTTAAAATTTATAATTACACCAATTTGAATTTTTATTAAATTTGAAGTATTTAAATCTATATACTAATATATAAAGATAAAGAGTTTGTTAGTTTGCTTGAACGCGCTAACCTCAGGAATTACTTATTGGTCCGATTTGAAAAATTATTTCACTGTTAGCTATCCCATTTATAGGAGAAGGCTATACGCTAGGCGTTTTCGAGAGAAGCCGACCGCAATCGAGAAGCTAGTTTTGAAAAAAAAAAGTCCTCTAAAACTCGTCAACATCATCATCATCATCAGCCGGTATAACGTCCACTGCTGAACATGGGTCTCCTCCCGAGGGAGGGTATTTGCCATAGTCACCACGCTTGGCAGGCGGGTTGGTGACCGCAGTATTATGTTGTACCAAACAAGGAAAGGCTGCTGCCCATTCCTTGCTATACTCATACTAAAACTCAAATCAAAAAAATAGTTCTATAAATCTTACGAGACATCAGTGACATCATCATCTTAGCCCTACACTCGTCGGATTGACGTCGTGATGATGCTTATAGTTTTTCTTACTTTGGAATATAAATCAGTTAGTACACAATCAATTGTATTGTAATGTCAATATTTCATTAATTCTAAATATTGCTGTGCGGGGTCAAGACAGTGATATTAATCAGTATTCATCAGGCAAGCTGATGTAAATCTTCAATACCTACTAGTATTATAAATGCGAAATTATCTTGTCTGTATGTTTGATACGGTTTCAGGTCTAAAATACTGAACCGATTTATTTTTAAACTAGCTGCGCCCCGCGGTTTTACCCGCGTTACTCTGCTCCAGTGGATCGGAGTGTTATGTTTTGTAGCCTATATCTTAATCGAGCTTATCAACTATACCCGGTTTACCACGTCACAGAATACTACAGCCAAATAAATACATTAATTCATTTTGTATTAAGCAAGGAGCAAGGAGTGTTATTTTAGACGAAACATGCGTAATTGCCAATTTATTAGTAGTATTCATAGGCTAACCAGCCAACCCGCCTGCCAAGCGTGGTGACTATAGCAAATACCCTCCTCCGGGACCCCATGTTTAGCATTGGACGTTATAAAGGCTAGAAAAGGCGTTATAAAGGAAGATGACTCATAGATTATGGTGAATTCCGGCTTTGAATAGACCACCCCATGTCTTGCCATGGGTGTCGTATGACTGAGGGACATACCTACAGCTGATGGATAGGCAGCAGCATGTATCAGCTCTAAGATAATCACTATCCTACTGCGATCACCAATCCAAGCCAACCGTGGTGATTATGGCAATAACCCTCAAAGACCCTGGCAAGAGGAGGCCTATGTTCAGCAGTAAACGTTAACTGGCTTATGAAGACAGGCTACCGGTAATCGCACAACATCAAGCCCAACATAAGCTTGTATACTGACGTAAATAAATAAAAAAAACAAATGTTTTTCGAACAATTCAACGGGGTAATGCTGCCAGCGTTCTGGGAACCTTGCCAAGTAGAATAGATTTAGAAAAGTATTTTATAAGTCAGTTTTATTTTAAATTAGCTACTTTTAGTTCGTTATTATGTATTTTATTCAACAAAAGTTGAACTGTAAGATCCCTTAGTTATAATTTCGTACTTACAATCAGATAAATATCCTGCAGGGTATCCTTCCATTTCCTTCGTACTATTCATGGTAGATACACTGGCTAGTAAAATAACATACACGAAGATAGCACCATAAAGTTTGTACATCTTAATTTTTTTTTTTATATTTCAGTTTCAGAACGCGTGTGAAATCAACGGCAGTTGACAGCAAAATGATAATGATAAGTAGAAAAGATAATGATTAATGTTTGCTTAAGTACAAAGTAGACTTGAGACTTAAATCTATAATAATAGCGTAGCGGTATTTGGCTCGCTTAAATCTCAATGGTCTTGATTCAATCCCCACCCCGCACAAGAAATCTTTGTGTAAATTCTAAGATTTTTTTCGGATCTCGCCGTAGCTCGGAAAGCACGTTAAGCCGTTGGTGTCGTTATACCAGGGAACGGGCTGCTGCGTTTTCTTGTGCGTCACAACATAATGCTGCGGTTAACAACCTGCCTACCAAGCGTAGAGACGATGGCATAAACCCTCCCACAGGGGAAGGCCTATGTTCAGCAGTGGACATGTACGGGCTAATGATGATGAATAGGCTGTTGCCCACGACTTCATCAGTACTAACAGTTTTCAGTATTGCTTTTTACTGACGAAACTTATTTACTTATAAAAAAATTATAAACTGATTTATAAATGGTAAAGATATAGAATGATCTTTGGTATTCTTCATTTTAACTCTTGGGTGCAGTGCAGTTAACATGGTGACAAACTTGTGTCATGAAATTATTATAATCGACATCCAGTTTTACACACACCAATCTAATTAACTAACATAATAGTTAATTAACTTTTAATTTTTTTACTTTTAACTTTTACCTTTTTTTTTTACTAACTTTTCTCTCATAGTAGTCATATAAAATTTAGTTATTAAACTTGAATTGGTCAAACCTTCCCGTAAATAAAATAGCCTTTTCTGCGCCCTGTGCGAGAAACTGTGTCCTTCTTTGTTTGTAGATAGGTATATTGGACCACTGTGTCTCACTGAAACTCGGAGCAAACCGAAAAAACAATAGTCCTGCCTGCCTGGTTTAGCTATTCTTGCGCCCCCCAGAGTCTACGCCCTGTATCTGCCCGGTGTCTGCTAGGGCACCGCCACCGGTGGCGCCGCCCTGCCTACATTGTTGACGATTGTTATATGATACAAAACTCCTCTAAAAACCTTAATAGTCATTGTCAGCTGATAAGTTAATTCACGATTAGGAAAAGAGAGAGAGAATGCTTTTTATCGATATGTCTGCCTGTTTATATGTCCGTGGATTCCGCCTGATATCTAAATGACGCGACGATCATTGATGTTCAGCTGATAAAATTCTTATTTTATGCGGATGAAGTCGCGGACAGCAGCTAGTACGCAATAAGTTCTGTGTATGAGTTACTATTAAGTTAATTTGGTTTAGTAATACCATGAAATTGTCTTATCTGACCTTGTAGTAATTATCTATAGGCTATATATGGAAACATGTAAATGTATGACAAATATTGTAGGAACTCTAGAAAGATCAATATTTTTTGTAAAACAATACGTATTACCTACTCCATGGAACTGTAGTATTATCGATATATCGATATAATATCAGTAGTAGATTCGATCCGAAACCTCCGCGGCTTAGCGGTATAAAAAACGTTTTAAATCTCGATAGTGATTCGATACCAGCTTAGGACATTAAATCTTTGGGTAAAATCAAAGATTTCTTTCCTAGTTGAGGGTCAACGCTCCGTGCCTCAGAAAGCCTTTGGTCCCGATTGTCATAGCATCTTGAATGATAATCATATACCAGATCTTATATAACGTGGGCACACGTGGGGTTCTAACTACCCACAATACCTTGCATATAAAGTTTCCAATTGTCTACCCTTCGTGCCTTGGATATGAACTGAATATAAAGTTTACAATCGTTAGTGTAAAGAAAAGTGTTAACAAAATTGATCTTAACAGATTGATGTGTTTTCAAGCTTTTTTTTGGATAAATCATTTTTGTTTTATTTTTTCAATTATAACTACTATAATTATCCGTATGTGTAATGTATATACCTAATATTATTCAGTTGCCTATGGGTCCATAAATGGCTTGAGCTTTGACAATTGTGTACCTACCTTAAAATCATGGCTCCCGCCACTGCAACTCTTGTAAGCCAGGATTAACAGCGGCACACATAGAAGGATGGATGGATAGGCTCAGGCTGGTCCCGGGACACCTAAATGTCTTGGATTCCGCATTGAATTTAATGAGATAGTTCAAACTGTTTATAGGAGGAGTTGGAAAGTAAATTCCACTTCACTCCATCGCAGAGGGAGAAATATGTAAACGAATGAGATATTTAACCTCAGGAAGAGATATTTATAAGGGAAAAGCCAGTGTTTCTAAATCTGTGGGTCGCGAACCCAAGGATGGTAAAGCAAAAAGCTCTGTCATCTAACATCGTGCTTATTTTCAAAACTCTCGCGGCTTATTAGATAAAAACATTTACGTAGTGTTAAAAATTATTTTAGCAACCCGCTCCTGCTTCGCACGGTTGAAATGCTGATGTATTTATTATACATGTAAACCTTTCTCGTGAATCACTCTATCTACTGAAACATACCGCATCAAAATTCGCTGTGTAGTTTTAAAGATCTAAGCATACAACGGAACAGACAGACAGCGGGAAGTGATTTTGACTTTAGTTTTATACTTAAAGGGTCGACAGAATTTTTCAACTGTAAAACGGATGCGTACGCGTCTGTTCAGCTGAACGCGTGCGTACGCGTCCCCTACAAAACTGGCGTTTTCTATGGACATAAGCTGAATTAAGCTGAATAAGTGTAATTAGTCCCTAAAAGGGTCGCGAAGTCATAAAGATGGAAAAACACTGGGATAAGCCGATTGCAAAGCACCACGGAAACAAATCGATGGGTAAATATTTAAACATTGTTTTTTTGATTCAGCCATGTTTTTTTTATTTGTATATGTTTTTTTTTCAGATACATTATTTTAAGTAGTATAATTATCTACAATTGTAACGTAATGTTATATAGTCGGATATTATGTTAATAATGGTTTTAGCTTTGACAATTGTACCATGAAATCATGTCACGTCATCAAATGGTTTCGTCAACTTCCTTATGTATTTTTAATATATGAGCAGAAAAAAAGTTAATGATTTTTCCGTACCCGGAGTAATGACCTTAAACTGACCGGCCCGCGGAGAGTGTAGGTCATCCCAGTAGATCAGTCCCAAGTACAACCGTGAGCACACCTAAGTAGGTATATGACATTCTTTTTAAGCAATAATAGGTAATATTATTTTGATAAAGATATTGAATAACTTTATGCCGTGTGGTTTCCGGCTTAGAATAGACCACCCCATGGGTGTCGTAAAAGGCGACTAAGGGACATATGGCTGATGGATGGGCAGCAGCATCTATTAGCTCAAGGTTTACAACTTACTGCGATCACCAATCCGTCTGCCAAGCGTGGTGATTATGGCAAAATCCCTCTACGATCCTGGCTTGCCAAGGTCTGTTAAGAGGAGGCCCATGTTCAGCAGTGGACGTCAACGGGCTGTTGATGATGATGATGATGATTGAATAACTTTCAGTGAAATAAAATATTTTTATTTAAAAGTGATATAAAAATTTAATATCACTTTTAAATTAAAACAACCTCCGTAGCGGGTCTGGTTGGTTGTGGGACTAAACTCCGTGCCTCGAAAAGCACGTTAAGCCGTTGGTCCCGATTGTTATAACATCATCGATAATAATCGTATATCAAGGAACGGGCAGCAGCGTTTCCTTGTGTGGTACAACATAGTACCTACTGAGGCCCATGTTCAGCAGTGGGCGTTGTAGGGGCTAATGATGATGATAATGATGATTAAAATTTAAAATACAAGCGTAAGGTAAGCCACCCTTCACTTTGCAATACCCCGAAGGATGCGGTTGGCATAGTTTTAGTAGAATAGATAGAGGAACAACATTTTGAAAAAATAATATCATTTTATGTTTAACTACTTCCCGTATGTGGATTACCTGCTAAGTCCCGTTCCTATAGGAACTTCATAATCAAATATAGGTAGCCCATTCCAGCCTTCATCAATAAATGGGCTATTTAGCACTGGAAGTATTATTCAAATAGGACTTCAGAATAGCGCGTTTAAGGCAAACAAACAAACTTTACAGCTTTATATATTAGTAAAGACATTGATTCGTTATATATATCTGTTACGGCTAAAGGTAGGTGTAAACATAAACTTAAGATTACCCGGCTAAACCTAGGTCTAGCCGCCCACATGCGGTTAAACTTAGATCAACCTCTAAGTATAAGTCCCTGTTCAACTCCATTGGTTTAGGTTATTTTTTTTTTTTAACTTCCCCAACACTTTTTTGTGCCGTGCATAGGTATTGTTTAATTTAATTAAAACCTAGAATATCACGACGCAAACTAACATGTTATCGAACTTTAGCTGCTTCTCGAAGATAATCCTAAGTTTATATTCACACCTACCTTTAGCCGTAACATATCTATTTTTTATGATATACCTACAATTAAAGCGATGGCATATAATTTGAAAACAGAATATGAAAAATCCTTGAATGTGTATGAGTTAGATTGCGTATGTTTACAGTGACTCAAGTAAACATGTAGGGCCTTATAGGTGAGGCTTCAACTCGATAAAGACTAATAATAATAACGGATATAAGTATGTAGTTAACCAGGAAGCTTTAGCCACTGGAGTCCAGCTCGATTTTGTATCCGGTGAATTAGCAAAAGTAAAAAAGCTACTTCGTCGTTGTCCTGCGACTGGGTCTGTCAATCATATGGTTAAAAAAATATTAGAAATATATATAAAATCGAATCTATCATGAATCGGTTAAATTTTTGTAAAATCTGATACCGATAAAAGTTCGAGATTTCGATTTCGTGAGGATTACCCGAGTGGATTTTAATATTTGATTTCTTCCACAACTTAGCAGAATTAATCCTTTAAAAAAAAATTCAGATGTACTTAGATAATAAAAATGTTGTTTGTCCTAAAATGATATTCTTTCTGTTCTATTACAACATTTCTTCGCACTTTATTATCATCACATGAGAAATTGGCTAATTACGTATGGTTGTAAGGCCCTCTGTCTGTAGTTTGCTTAAACTTCACTCGTAGCTTTTATGGTAGTATCTACGTAGTTCCGAGTCACGGCAACAGATGGCGCTGTAATACATAATGGCAAAAATGACGTTATATTCACCGATACGACATACGATGAATCCAGCATATAGTTACAGTAATAATTAGAGTAGTAGAATATGTTTTAGAATTCAACGTTTTTAATTTATAATTTTGTTATTATAATTTTTATGTTCATAATGTATATAGCTTAAGTTTGATTTTATGATGTATTTATTCAATTGATTTAAATTTTACTTATAAATATTCCCTGTCAAAAATGTTTGTACCTTTTATTAAAAAATCAAATAAAAAAGGACTGCCATTTTGAATGATAATACAAATGACAACCTTAATGTTTCTCTTACATTTCTACCATATAAGTAACATTATAAAAACCAAAAAAAATATTTAAAGTTAAACGGTTATCGCATTGTGTTGTTCTTATTAGTCGTGTCGTTACTTATAAATAAGTCTACGTGCCAACCACGATTTTAGTGCCATATTATTTATATAGATGGCGTTAGTCCCGAAATGTAATTGGTTTTGAATTATATTAGAAGCCGATAGAATCCTTCATCGCTTTTTTCTTTTTTTTTGGACGGGCTAACAGGCAATCAGAGCTCCAGGTTAAGAGTTGCACCGATTATCTAACTTGATATTTAAGATGATGTTATAAAATATGAAGAATAATAAGAAAGCTTCTGGCAACCTTCAGTATGATCATCAAATCAGGAGGCTAATCACGTAAAGATATTACTACGAGTTAGATAAAAATATCTTCGGTACTCATCGTTTACTATGCATGCAAAAAATATGTTAAATATGTCTTAATTAAGTTAATGTAGCTTCAATAATACAGTAACAATAAGACAGTAACAATAACATAGGAAATGTATTACAATAACCCAAATAATAAAGAAGACATTTTTATCGAAGTCATAGTCATATAATTACATTTTTTTTTATAAAGAATCCTAGCAGTGATTTTCTGTCTACTAGTATTCTTGTTAACCCCTCGTGCTAAGCTAAAATGCTTGTGTTACGAGTGGGTTCACGTCGGTAGTGCAATGGGTGGGGTTCGAACTGGCGACCTCAAGATCACAAGTCCGACGCCCTAGCCATTGGGCTACGGCCGCTATTTACATGATTACTGATTAGCTAAAACGCTAATTACGAAACGTTATTACGTACTATTATAACTTTGATTAAAATATTTTTGGTACACAGCATTTACTATGCATGCAAAAAATATGTTAAATATATCGCTCTATTCAGTTAATGTAGAGAGAAATGTATTACAATAACCCTACAGTAAATAAGAGATTTATATCGAAGTCATAGTCAAGTCTCAATTACCTACTAACTACCCCAGGCGCAGACTTAGCCAAAGATATTGGAAGAGAAAAAAGTAGTGGGAATTAGTCATTATTATTTAGTGACGAAATTAAATTACACTGCATTACATGAACAAGCTAATAATATGCTAATAACATAAAAACTACACTTATTCGCAAACCATTGTCTCACTTACCAAGCGTTTTAAAATCGGTCCGAGCGGCCATGCATTGTTGTACTAAACTTTGTTCTTAAATTTTCTAAAGGATTTTTTTGCTTCCGTATCAAAGGATAGGTCCTTTTGAAGGTCAAATCTGGACAAATATACTGCATTGTGTGTCGGCAGCTGGCTACCTGACCCTTGACAAGTAAAGGGCACATTGCACTATTTACATACCGAACTTATTGTGTTATTGTCAGTAAGTAGGGGTCATTAGAACCGGAACTTATTTTGAGAAAGGATTCAGCTGGTGTTATAGATTAACAATAAATAATCGTTTTTTTTTAAGTTCAAACGTTCTTTAAAGAATAACTTAACTTGCGAATAATTACAAAGTAACGGAACTTATTTTTATTTTAAACTATTTCCATGTTAAAAATATTTTTTAGGTCAACATTAAAAACATAAAATGGCTAGTGATCATTCTGTAAAAAAAATATTCGCAGTACCTACATATCTGCAAAAATACGAATCTCCAGCCAAAGATTTCGCTGGTGATTGATTTTAAAAGAAAAAAAAAATTGAACACACTCAAATAATAAAATATGAGTACCTACAGAAATATTAACAGAATAATATTAATAAAAAATGTGGCATGATTTTTTTATTCTTACATATTTTTTATGCATAATTATGTACAGATTAGTATCTACATTTCCGCAAAATAACGCCTGATTCTATTTAACTATTTAGGTACGTACCATACGTACCTACTTATTTGTGTGATGTAGGTACATTATTCGTTTCCATTTTATCTCTCACTTAATTAACCAAAACGTCTTTCTTAGGATTCATTTAAAATCGTTGGAAAATATATATGCGTTATAATAATAAAGTCAGAATCAATTAATAATGAGGCAAGTTAAAACGATTACAAACTTTGTTTTATTCAACTTATAAAGGACAACAAATATACGTAATAATATTTGTAAATAATTATCTATCTTATTTAAGTTTATTTCATGATATAATTAAGATATAAAATTCTAAATATTGTTAAAGGTAAATATTTGGAGGTTTTTTTTTTCTCGCTTCCTTCTTTGAGCTTTTGGCTTATTTGTTGGTTACTTTTAAAGTTCAAAGTTCTTTTAAAATACCATAGTGATTGTGTTTTTTTTTTAATTCTAATGGCCACCTGGTCCTAATTTAAATATTGTTATTCTGCTGACCGTTTTTAGTTTCCGAAGGGTGATATTATTAGTGGTCCATTGTTAATTAGCAGCATCCCTGCCCATCCCATAATATTTGTAAAGGGATGCCAAAAATAGGGTCTATAATCCTCTATTGTCTATTATTTGTCTATGGTACTATTGGATGGCCACCCTATTTGTCTATGTATGTATATAATTTTACGTGAACTTTTTAGGGAACTTTATTTTTAAATTAATTATAAATAAACTAATTATGCGAAATGCGTAGCTAGTTCGTCATGCTCTGTTATAATTAATGATATTAAAATATGTTTAAATTACTTACTAATAAATGGTTTTATAATTCTATAAATATAAATATTGTTTTTATGTTGTGTTATGTCCAATTTTTTTTATTTTTATTTATGTCTCTCTTAAATATCAAGTTAGTCCTATTTATATATACGATATAAAACTTTGTAAATCTATACTAATATTATAAAGAGGAAATATTTGTATTTTTGTGGGTGTGTGTATGTTTGTAATGAAGAAACTCAAACACTACTGTGCCGATTCAAAAATTCTTTCACCATTGGAAAGCTCTTTCACCATTGGAAAGCTATATTCACCCTGAGTGACATAGGTAGGCTATATTTAATTATGAAGTTCCCACGGGTACGGAAGCTACGCGAGTGAAACCGCGAGTGGGAAGCCAGTAATATACCTATATTTTTTCTTCTCATCCTTTACCTTGGATATGGCTACTTAAATATGGCAAATGCCCAAAAAGTGTGAGCCAAAGTATTCTAACATTGTCATTTTCATATGCTTTATTTTGGATTTAAATTAGTTTGTTGTTAATATATTCGTTTCCCTGGTTTATCTGGCAGGTAAGCCAGAAAAACAAATACAAAAATTCTTACTTGGCAGATAATCTTTAACCTGCGTCTAGTTCCAAAAAAAACAAACAACCACAATATGGCTGCCGGTTTGTTGTCCTACTTCACAACAAGCACGTTCTGTTGACAAAACGCAGGTGCACTAAATGCAATATTATAATATCTGAATATTAACATGGCTTGGCTACTGCCATTTTGTTTGAGTGACAAACAATGTTCCGATTATAATATCGATTGAAAGATCCGATCATATCGATAGTTGTTATCGTTTGCATGGAATTGGAACACATAAAATCATAATGCGTAAGTACATTTTATTTTAAACCAGCGTCCTGCGCGCTGTTTTACTTGCATAACTCCTCGTAAGAGCTGCATAATTAAATATAGCCATAGCTTTCCTCGATAAATAGGCTATCAAACACTGAAAGATATTCAATACGGACCAGTAGTTTCTTAAATAAGCGCGTTCAAACGAACAAACCCATAGGCTTTATATATTAGTTAGTATTCGTATAGACTGACGACTTATATTTGTACGTGTGTAGAGCGCGAAAATGTGCCCATTAAAAAAATATTTGTAAGTATTTTTTTTTAATATTACTAGCACAGTTTTGTTTATCCTCCGCGCTAAGCTAAAATGCTTGTGTTACGAGTGGGTTCACGGCACCGGCGAGCTTTCTTTTATAGAGTTACTTTTCAACAAGAAAATCGAAATCACAATTTATGTTTTGGGGTCCTTTTTGTTCCTCATGGGTGTGGCCACCACAGAGGCCAAGGGTCAAAGACCTGATGATTGGGAGGCAGGACTATTACTACGAGTACCTACTAGTACTAGTAGCTCAAGGTTACTTATCTTACTGCGATTACCAATCCAAATATCAAGCCAATATAATTATGGCTACTTGGTGGAAATTAGGAGTCGGCTTTGGGTATGTAATAATTTATTTTCGCGTCATTTGCTCTAATAAACCCAACTAATGGTTTTTCAACGAATTAATAACGTTAACTTACTTAATAATTAATTTTTGACTAATCATGGTTTAGGAAACATAAGGCTTGACTAGGTACTTAACAAGAGTGTTAATAACTGGTTAGTTAATTTTAACGTGCGTCGATGATTCTTTTAGAGATGCTAGAAAAAAAAACAGTTTTTTCTCTTATTAGCTAAGTTTAAATATAGTGTAAACGTAGACTTAAAAATGTTATCAACAATATTTTCACTAAATTAAATAACAGTTTAAAACTAAATAAAATTGTAATATCAAAACCGAGAAATGGAAGTGTTCCCACAAATAATTTGATTGTGAAACTTGTTCGTCGATCCCACAGTCAAAATTGTGCATTTTAATTAATCGATTGAAGAAACAGCAATCGAGTTCATTAGTATCGAGTAGAAATGTGACTAATCGATTCTGTGGGAAGCCATTAGATCATACCGACCACGGATGGAATTTTTAAATTATAATATTATTATAAAGAACATAATTTATTCAATCGAAATTCATTCATTTGTAACTATTTCTGTTTTTGAAAGTGGAATTACAATAATAAACCGTTTGAATTTTAAATATAGAATGCAATAAATTTAAATAAAGGCATATTTATTATTATAAGACGTGTTTTAAAATATGAGTAAACTACTTAAAAGGTTGTACTACTAATTTTGATGTTTCCCTAAAGAATATATTAAAATAAAATCAATATATATATATATATATTAAACTGTGCGTTATATTTCGTCCGTGTATTCTTACACTTTTTTTCAACTGTTCGATTTTCTCGCGATAAAATTGATTAGTTATTAATGACTCGCTTCCCGCGTGTTTCACCCGCGGTTTCACCCGCATAGCTCTTGTTCCCGTGGTAACTTCATAATTAAATAAAACCTATAGTCTTTCTAAAAACTGAAAGATTTCTTTAAATTGCACCAGTAGTTCCTGAGATTCGCGCGTTCAAGCGAACAAAGTAACAATCAAACAAACTCTTCAGGTTTATACATTAGTAGGTGTCTATTCATTAAAATGCAAATTTCACGTCAATATAAAAATGGCGCCAAGTAATAACAAAAAAAAGAAAAGGTGTACTTTCACGGCAATTATTTAATTATTCTCAAGCAATAGGCTAGTTATTTTACACCGACCGTCTTATAAGGTAGTGTTAATTATAATTAGTCAAAGCCTGTCAACTTAGTTACTACATACACTGTAATAAATTAAAATTAACTTGACAGGATAAATGCTTAACTACAATATATTTAATAATTAATGCCTTTTACAATTTTAAGTTTTATAACCTGATTTTGTGTTTCCCCCTCGCCCTCCCGACTCTTATTTTGGAAAGAACTTTCCGATGCGGTCGTAGACCCGAAGTCCGAGAGGCCCGGGAACTATAACGTAGAGTGACAGTTGCACATACTCACATAAATAACTCTAAAAGTCATAATTCCTCAATCTCTCATGCCGCCTTGAGCCGAGGTCCAAGTCACACAGCGAGAGCCATCTTGCGCAGATTGCTTAGTTGGTAGTTGATAAAACCACTAGCTGCGCCCCGCGGGTTTATCCGCGTTACTCTGCTCCAATGGGTCGGAGCGTGATGTTTTGAAGCGTATATGATAATCCAGCGTAGGTATAACCTATCCCGGTGCAAAATTTCAGCCAATTCCGTCCAGTAGTTTTGGCGTGAAAGAGTAACAAGCATCCATCCATCCATACTTTCAAACTTTCGCGTTTATAATATTAGTAGGTGTTAATAAGGCTGGAGTTAGCTAAATAGCAAAAGCCTCGTGGCTAACAACATAAAAAAACGCGTTACAATAACAGTTTTATATCGTATATTCTTTAACTTTCACAACCATCTGCTTCTTATGAATATAAATAAAGAATTTACAATATCATACTACTAAAGACTTGCTTACAAAATTACACTTCACTGTTATTGCAAGCCCTTTTAAGGCATTGAATGTTGTCGCGACATGTCGTATCGTTTATGAAATAACTGATAATGATGTAATGAAGTTTAATTATAACTATTTCAATTATAACTTATTAAGTACGAAATTAAAGGCCCTGAAATTGTCTTGTGTTTGGTAAATGTGTAGCTTGGTACGTGATGACAATAACTGAGTACACAATTAAAGACGTGAGTGGATGAAGGTGATATGTCGCATTTTCGAGTTTTTGTGTTTTTTTTGCATATGTATATGAAGGTGATATTATTATGTCAATACAATACGACTACAGATCTTAAACCGTCCATTTAAGCGTTTACGAGACAACTACATTCATCTCAGCACCTCATTTTCAATATCTAAACTTGCAGAAAAGTTTACTTTTGTTTAAGAAAAAAGGAGTTATGTCAAGATATTTTTTCAAATTAGTTAAATAATAAAAAATATAAATTTGTTTGGTTGCTTTCATACCATTTATATTTCAGGTTTTTTACACAACTTAGCATCATAGTTTAATACAAACATTAGTTTTGTAGCGACTTATCGCAAAAAATAAAGTGAAACTTTAACTTCGATTTACTTTACTTACTTATCACCTTCATCCACTCACGTCTTCAATTATTATGAAATATAGGGCTCGGTTGTTGTTCTCTTACAAACCAATTTTTTTATGTTACTACTAACTACCAAATACCTTTTGATTTTGAGAACTTTATTATATAGTAGCTGACTACTCTTACTAAAACGCTATAATTAAATTGAACTTTTAATATTAGGCGTGGTAGCTCTGAACTAACCGTGATGTACACAAAAGCAGCACGCACTCTGTCAATGTTATGTCAAACGCCATAAGATTACATTAAAAAGTTTATGTTGTCAAAAGAGCTAATGTTACATTAAAACAATTGTGTGGTGGTTAAGTATTTCTAAATTTTCAAATTTTCCGGGCAATTTTCAATTTTTTTTTTATAATAACCTTCTCCTGACAATAACGAACACAACAAAATCGATCCAGTCGTTCAGGCGTGATGCCGTGACCAAGGGAAATAGGGATTCATATATATACAGGGTGTCCCAAAAGATTACGTAGCTGGGAAGGGGGGTGATAGGGATGGTCACAAGGGTCACCAGAAAAATATAAAAAATTCCCTCTGGGTGTTTAAAAAAATAAATGGCATGTTTTAAAAGACTAAAAATTTTACACCTTGTGCTAACTGTACCTACAAATATGGCTGTATTAAAAAAAAATGCTGTTATGTAATCTTCAATAACAACAAGGTCATCAACATCAACATCAAAAATAACAAGGTGTCAAATTTTAAGTTTTTAAAAAAATGGCATTTTTTTTAAATACCCAGAGCGGATTTTTTTTTATTTTTCTAGTGACCATTGTGTCCACCCCTGTCACCCCCTTTCCCAGCTACTTAACCTTTTGGGACACCCTGTATATTATATATATAAATGTATCGGGGAAGGGTATAGGCTACATTTACGCGGTTGCAACCACGCGCGGGATTCTAGTTTTGTTATAATCATTATGAAAATTATGCTCATGAACTTCATCCTCTTTCAAAGGGGCTAACCTTCTCCTGACAATAACGAACACAACAAAATCGATCCAGTCGTTCAGGCGTGATGCCGTGACCAAGGGAAATAGGGATTCATATATATACAGGGTGTCCCAAAAGATTACGTAGCTGGGAAGGGGGGTGATAGGGATGGTCACAAGGGTCACCAGAAAAATATAAAAAATTCCCTCTGGGTGTTTAAAAAAATAAATGGCATGTTTTAAAAGACTAAAAATTTTACACCTTGTGCTAACTGTACCTACAAATATGGCTGTATTTAAAAAAAATGCTGTTATGTAATCTTCAATAACAACAAGGTCATCAACATCAACATCAAAAATAACAAGGTGTAAAATTTTAAGTTTTTAAAAAAATGGCATTTTTTTTAAATACCCAGAGCGGATTTTTTTTTTATTTTTCTAGTGACCATTGTGTCCACCCCTGTCACCCCCTTTCCCAGCTACTTAACCTTTTGGGACACCCTGTATATTATATATATAAATGTATCGGGGAAGGGTATAGGCTACATTTAGGCGGTTGCAACCACGCGCGGGATTCTAGTTTTGTTATAATCATTATGAAAATTATGCTCATGAACTTCATCCTCTTTCAAAGGGGCTATTGTCATAGTCACCACGTTTGGCAGGCGGGTTGGTGTCCTTAGTATTGTGTAAATATAGGATGAAATAACGTATGCGTGTTATGATTTTTATTTAACGGGAATAGCATAATTAAAAACTGCTGAACAAAACGAATGTTATTTTTGAGGTGAAAAGAAACTTATTTTCATTTTAGATACAGTAAACTAAGCCTTCTTAATGCATAAAACAGTTGATTAGTGCCACTGCAAGACTAGACTAATTAAAACTACTTTTTAACCGTCATTAAACTAATAAATAAATCCTTTGATTAAGTAATTGTTAGATTTTAAATATCTATCTAGACTAATATTATAAAGACGAAAGATTTGTATTTTTGTGTGCGTGTGTGTGTATGTTTGTAATGAATAAATTCAAAAACTACCGTGCCAATTTCAAAATTCTTTCACCATTGGAAAGCTACATTCACCCTAAGTGACATAGTCTATATTTAATTATGAAGTTCCCACGGTAACAGGAGTTACGCGGGTGAAACCGCGCGCGGGACAACAAAACAATTTTATTGAGTTACCACAGTCTTCTTGAGCGATCGTAAGGACATTAAAAAAGAAGTGCTAGGAATCTTTGGCCGTATCATTCGTTTTTATAACATACTGCATGGAACCGGCCCTAAAATGTAGTCATCTATCGTTGAAGGGCTTCTAAAGTCGAGTAGTAGCGTTGCTCTTAGCCCATGGCAAATTTATCTGGCCCTTAAACACGTCTCTCGCGATAGGACGATGGCCCTACACTAAGTGGTTAGGCAGTCAGCGATTTGACTTGTTTTCTGATCAGATCCTGATTAGCATACTTGATGAATGAGAGGTTTTTTACGAGCTGTTGTTGTTATAGATAAGAGAAAATTTGTGAGTATGGATGGATGGATGTTTGTTACTCTTTCACGCAAAAACTACTTAATGGATTTGGCTGAAACTTTGCACGGGGATAGGTTGTAAGCTTGATTAACATATAGGCTACAAAAAATTACGCTCCGACCGACTGGAGCAGAGTAACGTGGGTAAACCCGCAAGACGCAGCTAGCTTGTTATACAATTTATTGGGGCCGATTTATGATGTAAAGATACTGATAGTAGTAATAGTCCGATATAAAAAAATATTTTATTGTTAGATAGCCCATTTATTGAGAAAAGTCCGGGTTATATTTTATTGTGAAGTTTCTACGGGAACGGGAGTTATGCGGGTAAAACCGCGCCCGGGTAGTTAGCACTAATATGTTAAGCTGAAGACTTTGTTTGTTTGATTGAACGTACTAATCTCAGGAACAACTGGTCCAATTTGAAAATTTATTTCAGTACCTATTAGATAGCATATTTACGAGTAAGGCTGTAGATTATATTTAATTATGAATTTCTTACGGGAACAGGAGGTGCGTGGGTGCCATAACATTCCTCATATGTGCGCCGCTCCTATTGGTCTTGCTATCTATGCAACACGAACATAATTTGACATATCGGACGAGTAGTTCCTGAGATTAGCGCATTCAAGCAAACAAACAAACAAACTCTCCATCTTTATAATATTATAATAGATCTATATTATTAAAGTTAACTGTTTAACTATGTTTGCTAGTTTTACTTCAACAATCTTTCCTTTAACCTTTCAAAGGTAAATTCAAATATTATTCCTTCATACAAGACCAAGTATATTTCACCCGCATTTTTTTTATCACCTCTTCCAAAACTCGCTCTCCCGACCCTTAGTTTGATAAGAACCTTCCGATGCCCTCGTAGACCCGAAGTCCGAGAGGCCCGCGAACTGTAAAGTAGAGCGACAGTTGCACAAAACTCCCCTAAAGAAACTAAAAGCCATAATCTCTCAATCTCCCCGTCAGCGACCGCCCTGAGCGCAGGTCCAAGTCCCACAGGGGACGCCCTCTTGCGCAGGTTGCTTAGTTTGTAGTGTTTAAACCATTTATCTAGGCTGGAGCTCTGCTCGCCTTTATGCTCGGTGAAGTAGCAAAAGCCTCCTAGCTAAATAAATATGTCCGTCAGAAAAAAAAAATCTTCCAAAACTCTTTCCAAATTCGTACATTAATCTTTAACATATAGCGTGTTGTTCAACTGTGTCTACCTACGCTAGAGTGCAGTGCGGATAGGGCCGTGCTACGTGGCGCATGTACGTTCTGGGTACTTACCTGCATTATACACGGGGCGGTGAGTTCTACCAAAAAGAAACGCGCCATCATACTGGATGTCTGCGTTGACTGAGTGGGTGGAGTTGATACTTGGTTTTAGGCGTAGAGTTTAATAAACAGTTAATAAAGCAGTTTGCCGTTTATTTGTCATTTTTCCGCATTATCATAATAACCATATTTGGCATGCAGATATGGTCATCGCAGTAAGATGGAAATAACCATCCGATTCCCTCGTAGACCCGAAGTCCGAGAGGCCAGCGAACTGTAAAGTAGAGCGACAGTTGCACAAAACTCCCCTAAAATACTAAGTCATAATCTCATCGCCTGCGACTGCCCTGAGCGGGGGTCCAAGCCCCACAGAGTTTGTAGTTTTTAAACCATTTATTAAGGCTGGAGCTCTGTTCGCCTTTATGCCCGGTGAAATAGCAAAAGACTCGTGGCTAACTAGGTATGTCCATACGAAGGAAATGAAAATAAAAAAATAATATGAGAAAATCTTTGGTGGTGCCCATCCATCAGCTGTATATACCTTAGTCGACTACTTACGACACCCATAGGAAGATATAGGATGGTCTACCACAAGGGGTGGTCTAAGCTAGGTGACCTATGTTTAGCAGTGGATGTAAAGGGCCTGATAACGTAAAAAAGTAAGTAAGATCATGAGAGAGATGCTATTTAGGAACATCAAAGCATGTTTTAATATCTATAGAACAGTTGTATTCAATCTTTTTTTCATAGGAGCCACATTCACGGTTCGGTGTCGCGGGCCACAAACAAAAAATATTTAAGTAGTAACCAGAACCTGAAGCCAAATAATTTAAAGGCTTATGTTTAACTTACCATCAGATATAGTAAAAATGATCACCAAAATTAAACCCGCATTTTAATGTAAAATTGTAACCAAAGTTTTAACATTTCGCTATCGTATTTAAGCAAAATGACTCCAAATAAATCATTGTTAACCCAAAAGTAGTAAATGATCACCAAAAGTACCTAAATGTTTTACTAATTTACTATTCGGTTCTGGCACTCGCCGGCCGCTGCCGCGGCACCGCTCGCTTCGCTCGCTCGGCTCGTGCGTTGTATGGCCGCAGCTCTAACCTAACCTAACCGATTGTCATTTTTCATTGATTTTATTAAGGTAGAAATAGCGCAATAATTTGCTCGCTAAGATTTGGCGATCATTAACTACATTTGGTGTTCGAATACAATTTGAAGTGCAGTCGTGACTAAAATAGCTAGTACTATTATAATTTTAGACTTTATTTTTCTGATGTCAAGTATATATTTTTGGTGGTCATTATATTTTATCCCTAATTTAAATACTACATAAACGCTCTAAATATTCAATTAGCCTTTTTCCTACCTTGCCTTTCCTTTTCCCACCGGTGCTGCCCCTAGCGGATCTTTTCTAAATCTTCCCAGGAAAAAGGCTAATAGACAAAAAAAAACACGTATGATTATTATAACCATAGGTAGGCCAACTCAAAAGGCCCGGTGGGCCACTGGCGGCCCATGGGCCACGGATTGAGTATAGCTGCTATAGAAAGTTGAAACGGGTAGGTTAACATACCGTACAATACTATTTTACTACGAACTCGTTTGTAATAATGTATCTTCAGTACTTACATTAAAGAAATGTAAGATAATTGGTACCTAGTTAATAGATCCTTATCTGTCAGTCGGTTAATAATAATTTTTAAAGTGAAAATGCACTATATTTTTCCCTTATTTGGTGTTTCATTTCATTTTATTGCAAAAATATACGATATTCAATTCGAATAACACCTGCATCTATATCTTTCAAACAATTTCATGATGATTATAAAGACGTCTGTTCAAATTTGAATTAAATTGAAGTTTGTTATAGCAATAATATTAAATAGCATAACATTATTCGTAGTTGTAGTATATTTGTTGGAGTGTATTTGTAGTAGTGCTAGGGGCACTAAGATCTGGTTAAGATCGCGGGATCACGGTGGATGCAGGCCGCTTCTTACCGCAACAACTGGCGATCTGTGAGGGAGGCCTCTGGCCAGCAGTGGTCGTCCTACGGATGAAATGATGATGGCGTTTTTACAACTTCAGATTGTTTACTAATACTTACTAATCTATAGGCGAATATTACATAAAATACTAATATAATAAAGATGAAGAGATTGTTTGCTTGATCGCGATTGACTTTGACTTTGACCTTCGAGTACCGGAGGGAATATCGTACGTATATCATACTCGTAAATATATTATTGTAAATAATGTAATATCACTTTAACTACTTCATATATCATACTACTTTCGCCTCTTCTAAATTAATTAATCTCCTCATGCATGTCCTTCGGTTTAGGGTACTTTAAACCTGGCCTTTCTTAAGAACGTCCTCGATTTGATCATGGAACGATCAGGATCGTGGCAAGTGGAAGGAAGTGGTCTTTACCTACTCCTATGGGGAAAAGACGTTAATGTATTTATGTATGTATATAACATAATTTTTTTTTTGTTTTTTTTTTTTAATAAAAAATATTTATTTTCTCACTACAATATTACAATATACATATTACAGGGTATCAGAGTCAGACAACTTAAACATAGTGGGAGACTGGTGCCTAAACTAAGCTCTAGGCCTGTATTTCAGGACACCATATTATAGTATAGTATGTTATGGTAGGTATATCATAAATTGTGCATTTCAATCATCACCCAA
The DNA here is from genome assembly GCA_947037095.2 of Nycteola revayana. NCBI lineage: Eukaryota > Metazoa > Arthropoda > Insecta > Lepidoptera > Nolidae > Nycteola > Nycteola revayana. The sequence continues at coordinate 4,427,467 of OX344847.2, forward strand.
TATCGATGTTCAAGTATCAAGACCTGTCAATCCGTGTACCAAACCCCGTTGTTAATAAGGAAAAGAGTGGGTAGACAAGGGATCTTGCGAGCACCGACCGAGGGAGCCCTCGAATTTTCTTTTTCACTGAGTTTTTGACGCTGCTGGGGATTTATTTATAACCAGATTTTTTGATACTTGCCTACCGTCTAGCGGTGATGTCTGTTGAGTGATGGCATTTGTAAGGTCGCACTTTTGATCTCGTTTATATATTTTGATGGATATATTTATCTTTTTTGGAAATTAAAAGTAGTAGAGACGTGTTTTTAATTATATGCTTTTAATATTTCGAATGTAAGAACAATACTTGAAACTATGAGTTTACTTGGGCAAGTCAGGTGTCATTTTGATGATCTCTATTGATATAGCAATAGAGACCGCGACTGTTTTTTTTTCGTATGGACATATGTAGTTAGCCTTGAGGCTATTGCTGCTTCATTGGGCATAAAGGCGAGCAGAGCTCCAGCCTTAATATATGGTTTAAACAGTACAAACGAGACTTATACATCTCGTTAAGAAACATGAACGCGATCCTTAACCATTACACTTTCTGAGTCATTACGTCATCGATCTTGAACATGATTGATTATGTACCTATATAGATCAACATGGCTGACATCGTTTTCATCTCTAAATGTCAAGCCAATTCTTAAATATTTATTTTAGTGCTTTCTAGATTTCAATTAAATGCCATATTTTTTTCTTGATCTAGTAAAACCATTCTTATCCATATAAAAATAATTTCAAAAAAGTTTCAACCAGCCTATTGCCTCGTAATAAAATTCTAAGTATACTATACATCTGAAATTAATTAGCTAGATAGACACAGACATCATGAAAACATATTTAACTGATCTTTTTCGCGAGGGGTTAATATAAAATATAATTAAACCACCTTGACCATTAATGCTATTGAGTTTCTATAACCCTTAGTCGGGGAATGTAATTAGACAGACTTTTTACTCCTCCGATGAGTCGCAATCAAAGGAGGTCTGCAATTCTATTTAGAAATAAAAATAAATTGAGCACTCACCATGAGATTGAACTTCGCTTTATTAAAAATATATATAGTGTAAGGAGTGGCGGAGGCCTTTGCCCAGGTGGGACAGTAATGGCTAGTAATAATCATAATAATATATCAGGAAAAACATTAATAAAAATAAATAATACCTAAGTCAAAATTTAATATGTAAGAAGTTATTTTCTTTTATTTAACGTAAGGAACTTATAAAGTCTACCGTAAATGGAAATTGTACCAAAACTACCAATTTTAGTTCGCCATTTTGTACGCTAAAAGTATACTGAATATTGAGAAGGTAACTTGAAAAACTTTGTACTAACGGCCCTAGTGGAATGTTTAAGATCTCTCTTTATTAATTAGCTATTCATGGTAAGTGCTGTTTTATAACTTTGACAGCACCACGAGTCGCTCAGTAATAAAGTTAGCCTTGCTCATAGATCTTGTAGGTATTAAACAATAACATTTTTTTTAAAGATTCTCATTTTTATTTGCTGGTATGCGATCATGCTATTTGACTTTGAAATTGAGATTAATAATTTTAGAACACCGGCAGGATTCGAACCTTCATCTTTGGTACAGACAATTTGGTTGATCCCAACCGGTCGTTGTAATTTATCAATCTCTTTATAACTTACTAGCTGCGCCCCGCGGTTTTACCCGCGTTACTCTACTCCAGTGGGTCAGAGCGTGATGTTTTGTAGCCAGTATGTTAATTCAGCGAATAACCTAACTCGGTGCAAAATTTCACCCAATTCCGTTCAGTAGTTTTGGCGCGAAAAAGTAACAAACATCTATCCATCCATCCATACTTACAAACTTTCGCGTTCATAATATTAGTAGGATCTTTTAGTACAACGTAGATGTAGATACTTCTATAGATAATGATTAATATTACTCAGCAAATATCTCCAATGTTCCATTGAGAAGCAAATATTTATACTATTACATAGCCCTAATAGGTATTTAATATTATTTTTACATTGCAGCGACGCGTTCTAAAATTTAAAAGTAGGTACTAAAAGTAGGTACTAGATACAGTCCCATGGTGAGCCCTCAATACCACGGTGGTTTTCAAGCCAGAGTTAGTACCTAATTTACGAATTACCAGCAAACGAGCTTAGAAATAAATCTTCTGAAAACCCTTTCAAGGAACTGTTGTGAAAAAATCCTTTAGGCAAATTATTCGTTCACTTTTGTGGTTGCGGCGTGCGGCGCACGGAAAATTCCTGAGTAAGGGGTTTTTCTTGAAGAACCCTTTTATTTGAGTGGATTGAAAATAAAATGAGAAACCACCCTCTGTTCGTATTTATTCAAATGTAAAAATTAAGGGAGGCTTTGCACCTTCGGAGGATTACCAAGTTTTAGAGTAAGTTGGGTTTTCTTAGAATAAGTTTACATTAAGAATTAGATTGGAACTCCGGTAATGGACTTTTTGTTCGGTCCCGTAGAAATATCATCATAAAATGGCCTACCTATAGATAAAAAAAAATGTCAACTTTTCAGTTTATTATCAAGCATACATATTTATTTATTTAAAGTTTCTAACAGTTAATAAAAACTTATTCCAAACAAAATGCCCTCATGATTATAAAAAATCTCTTCATGTACTGCAATACTCACTAGTATTGCAGTACATGAAGAGATTTTTTTAACACTGATACAAACTATACTTACTAATCCTACTAATATTATAAACGCGAAAGTTTGTAAGTATGGATGGATGTTTGTTACTCTTACACGCCAAAACTACTGAACGGAATTGGCTGAAATTTTGCAAATTATAAACATACTAGCTAAGCCCCGCGGTTTTATCCGCTTCACTCTGCTCCAGTGCGTCGGAGCGTGATATTTTGCGAATTTAGCCTATATATTAATCCAGCTTATAAACGATCCGCGTGCAAACTTCCAGCCAAATCCATTCAGTAGATATTATGTGAAAGAGTAACGAACAAGTTTGTAAGGATGGATGTACCATCCTTACAAACTTTCGCATTTATAATATTTCCCCCCTCGTCCTCCTGACCCTTAGTTTGCAAAGAACCATCCGATGCCCTCGTAGACCCGAAGTCCGAGAGGCCCGCGAACTGTAAAGCAGAGCGACAGTTGCACAAAACCTCCTAAAATACTAAAAGTTATAATTCCTCAATCTCATCGCCAGCGGCCGCCCTGAGCCGAGGTCCAAGCCCTACAGGGGGCGCCCTCTTGCTCAGGTTGCTTAGTTTGTAGTTTTTAAACCATTCATTAAGGCTGGAGCTCGGATCGCCTTGAAAATGAAAAAAGGAGCAGTATGAAATTTCGCACACTTACAGTTTATATAGAGAAGGAGTGCAGAATACTAATTATATATTGTTATAAACAGATACTAGTAGTATTAAATATTATCTGAACCCTGTGCAATGACCTTAAGCCCCCCACGAAGTGGTAATTGTCATTGGGCGTATTATATAGCCTGACAATAATAATAATAATAATAATAAATAAATTTATTTTCAACCAAACACATCACAAATTTATGGAACTCTGCCTCTTAGACTAGGTGATTACCTGTATCCTAAGAGACAGCGCATTCCCCGATACATAGGTCACAGATTTGTGTTAGGTATGATATAAATCATTTTACAAAATTTTAATAATATAAAAATAGGTATTTGTTGTAACAAGTCGAGATTACAATGCAAGCTCGTAAACAATTACAAAGAGTGCTAACATAATATTATGGTTATAGGTATGTGTGTGTGAGTGTGTGGGTGTGTTGTGGTGTGTGTAAGTGTGTGTATGGGTATTTTTTGTGCAAATGGGAGTCTGGTATGGTGTTATCTTTTACTATTCTACAGTTCTCAAAACACTTTCTACCTGTTCGTAATCTAGATTTTGTAGCCATTTTAGTATAAATTGTTTGAAATTATATTTATTCATGTTTCTCACCATAATACTTACTGATGATGATGATGACTAAGGACATTGAAATTAAACAGTAATAGACATCCATTGCCGCTAATACTTGAGCAAAATTAGTAGACCTATATAAAAAGGAACCCTGTATTAGTAACCAACAATTTTATCATCTAGCTTAATGACAAAACAGCTGTCAACTCCTTTCAATTGCTAGTTAGTTAGCTGTTCATAATAGAAGATCCGATGCCCTCGTAGACCCGAAGTCCGAGAGGCGTGCGAACTGTAAAGTAGAGCGACAAACCTCGATAAAACTCAAAAACTACTGTGCCGATTTCCAAATTTCTTTCACCATTGGAAAGCTACATTCACCCTGAGTGACATAGGTTATATTTAAATATGAATTTCCACGGGAACGGGAATAATATAAAATTTTTCTCTGTAACGCTTGAAGATACATATACGTTTATTAGACCGTCGTCGATCGTCTTCGTAACTAATTTTTGACGAATATACAGATACGTCTGTAAGAAAGATAAGCGACGATAAAGCCTTCTTCGATAAACGGGCTATTTAATACTAAAGGAATTTTTCAAATCGGTCACGCAGTTCCAGTCAAACAAACTCTTCAGTTTTATATATTAGTATAAGATATACTAACTAGCTGTGCCCACCACTTCGTCTGCGTGGAATAGTGACATTGAATAGCAGTTTTATTTATTTTAATTAAACCCTTTTTTCCCTATTAAAGTACTAAAGTTCTACGCTATCTGTGTACCAAAATTCATTTAAATCGGCTCAGTAGTTTAGCGTGAAAGGCCGACAGACAGACAGCCAGCTACTTTCACATTTATAATATTAGTAAGAATTTATAATAAAATATGTTTCATGCTATTGAAGCAAATATGAACTCGGTGAAGGTCGATGTAGGTTCGGATTTTGGACTATAAAATGAAATGAAAATGAAATGAAATAAAACGTTTATCAATAATGTAGACGAATCGATCGTACCTACTTATTGTAAGTCAAATACAATGATAATGAAAACAAAAAAGAAAAATCAATCTTAACTGATAAATTAGTTTACATTTCAACAATAATGTTATTAAATAAAATTTACCAGTGTTGTTATGGCATGTGATAATCGCTTATTATAAAATATAATTAAGATCAACCAGCTATCTCTTTAACTTTACTATATTTATAAAATCTACACTTTAATTATTAAAAAAACATAAATAAAAACATTCCTTAACAATTATTGTTGTAGGTACCAACATAGCCCTTACCGGAAACGCGCGTCTACGTCACTACCGGACAAACGGGTCTGCCACCAAACGAACCGGATATTACGACATTTGCGTCGCGATGTTGGCACCCCTGTCGATTGCTTCTTGATTACGTTATGATGACCCCTTTAAGAGTCCGGCGGAAGGAAATTAAAATTAAAATATAGGACATTTTTGGGTAAATTCTAAGATTTCTTTCTGGGTCTGTTTGGTTGAGGGACTACCCTCTGTCCAGTGTGTGCCACTGTTGATCCTGGCTTACAGGAGTTGCAGTGGTGGGAGTATGGGTGGGATTAGTCCCATAAGAAAAAATAAAAAAAATGGCATTTTGTGGTACTAGTAGTAGGTACTAGTAGCGTCACCGGACTCTTAACTATTGACATTGGTTGCTAGTTGGTCCAGAAATAGCAATTATTAGTAGTAATTGCTTGTTACACTATACGTAATCAGCCTGTATGATGTCACAGTTAGACATCGGTCTAAGAGAATGGGTCTTGCCATAATCACCACGCTTATCAAGCGACTTGGTGACCGCATAATCATATTGTCCACGAATGAACAATACTTAGTAATTATATCATCTTTTTTTGTTATTATTATTTTTTATTGTTGTGTCGTATTTATCGTCAAGTAAAAATAAAATATTTACACAATTTATTGCGGTGTTCCTCTTTAAAATAGATGGTAAACGCAACGAGAAGGCACCACAGTCGATAAAATCTTGGAAGCTGAAAAGTTTGTTTGCTTGAACGCGCTTATTTCAGGAACTTTTTTTTCAAATTGGACCAGTAGGTCCAATTTGAAAAAAATTTTGACCATCAGATATCTACGTTATTTAGAACTAACATAGACTATATTTATTGTTTTGAAGCGGCTGTAACCCAAAGGCTAGGACGTCGTACTTGCATTCATGTGGTCGTCAGTACGGTCCTCACCCATTGCACTACCGACGTGAACCCACTCGTAACACAAGCATTTTAGCTTAGCACGGGGGGTTAACAAAAGTACTAGTTAGTGGTGTGCAAAAATTCGTCTAGAATTTTTTTTTAAAGATGTATCTCCAACCGGAATGGAAATTACGTGGATGAAACCACGCACGGGAAGCTAGTTGTACCTACTATAAATGCTGCTGGGCCCTGATTCTGCTAATTTAAAAACGCTTCAAAGGTAATACAGGCTTCCAGCTTGCTGTTTCACCCGCGTAGATCCGGACGTCTAGGCGCGGCGAGCGGTTTCACACTTTTGCTGCAGACATTCCTTCAATACGCACGAAGCGATTTGCTTCTTCTTTCATAATGCGGACGGCTAAGGAGTTAAATTCTCTGCCGGGGTCAGTTTTTCCGGAACGCTGTAATCTGGACATCTTTAAGACTAAAGTGAACAGACACTTTCTAGGCGTATCATCCTAGGCCTTATCTTCGCCTTCCATCAAGCGAGATTATGGTCAAACGTAAGCCTTTAAATAGGTAATAAAAAAAAAAACAAGGTTCAATTCCCATGGGAAATATAATATAATAAAAAATAAATAAAAATAAAATAAAATATAGCCGATAGCCTTCGTTGCTAAATGGGCTATCTACCCTTGAAAGAAATTTTCATATCCGACGTTCAAGTATTCAAACAAACTCTTAAGCTTCATAAGTTAATAATAGATATCATTATGACTCTTCAGCTTTACGTATTCATCATCATCATCATCAGCCCGTATAACGTCCACTGCTGAACATGGGCCTCCTCCCGAGGGAGGGTATTTGCCATAGTCACCGACCGCAGTATTATGTTGTACCACACAAGTAAACGCTGCTGCCCGTTCCTTGATATACGATTGTTATAGATGATGTTATAACAATCGGGACCAACGGCTTAACGTGCTTTCCGAGGCACGGAGGGTAGTCCCTCAACCAACCAGACCCGGAAATAAATCTTAGAAATTACACAAAGATTTCATGTCCGGTGTGGGGACCGAACCCACGACCTCCGAGATTCAAGGCGAGCCAAATACCGCTACGCTACTTTACGTATTAGTATAGAATATTTACCTTATCGTAGATTTTTATCCGTTTATATTCAAAAGAAGCGAACAAATAATAATATATACAAACATACGATAAAAAAGAAATATCGAAATAGGAAACAATAAGTTACCTACCCTTTTTATTTACTCGGAGCTGATAAATCGATGTGCTAAGTACTTAGCCGCGACGCGTTGCGCATGCGCGGGAAATATGGCGGCCAAAAAATGCCGGGAAAATAAGAGAAAGAAGCGGCGTGGGGTGACCCCAAGCAAGTGGGGCTCGGGGTGAGGTATGGGTGTTGAGATCGTTTTGGTAACATGGGTTCGGCTTATATTTTGCCATAGATTCTTACGCGCGTTACTACCGATCCCGTTAGAACTTCATAATTAAATATTGCCTATTATAGCCTTCCTCGCTAAATCGGCTATCTATCAATGAAAGATTTTTCAAATCGGTCGATTAGTTACTGAGATTCGCTCGTTCAAGCAAACCAACCATCAAACTAACTCTTCAGATTTATAGAGGTATGCGGTATAAATGGGTTGGGTTTTTTTTAGGCAGAGAACTAAAAATAAATTCTACTAATATTATAAACGCGAAAGTTTGTAAGTATGGATGGATGGATGGATTGATATCTGTTACTCTTTCACGCCAAAACTGCTTAACGGAATTGTCTGAAACTTTGCACCGGGATAGGTTATCCACTCGATTAACATATAGGCTACAAAACATCACGCTCCGACCCACTGGAGCAGACTAACGCGGGTAAAACTGCGGGGCGCAGCTAGTATATTTATATACTCATTTATATTATGAGTTTACAAAAATAATTTACTGCATCAGTAGCTCAGTGGTTACGGTAGTTGCTTTTGAGACCTAGTATTTTGGGCTCGATTCCCACTCGGGACAATTATTTGTGTGAACCAGAGATAGTTGTTCTGAGTGTAGGTGTGTTGAATACTAGCGATTGGAATGTTTTTAAAGTCCTCCGTAACAATGAGATTAATATGACAAGTGAGGGAACGGTTAAAAAAAAACCTAGTACCTAAGTAAAGAGTATCTCAGTAAAAAATATATACTGAATCTTAAATCATCATTTCAGCCGTAGGACGTCCACTGTTGGACATAGGCCTCCCTCATAGATAGAGAATATTAAATAGCAACAGAAAATGAGATACACTATATTTATCGATTTCTTTCAATTGTAATTGTTGCCCAATTAAAAAAGAAAAACAAAATAATTTTGATAGGTATATTATTAAATAATTAAAATATATTACCCTCGTTGAATACCCACTGTCTGTATCTATTTGTAGGTACATATTTTTAGTCCAAATTTTAAGCACATGTTTACTACTAAATTATTTTGAAATCAAATATGTAATAAAACAATGTACATATATTGGAATCATACGTGTAAACGTTTAATTATATTTTATTTTATAATTAACTATTGGTTGTCCCCAATCCAACCGATAAGTGTTCGACACATTAAATTATTTTTATTTCCTATCAAAGAAGTTAACATCTAAAAGACACTTAAAAATAGAAACAAAAATAATTATATTCATTGCTTGATAACTGACACTAAAACTAAGCGATTGAAATTTCGTTTAATATGTTCACGAAACTAAATTAAGCTTTACTCTTACAATTACAGCCCCTAACACATCGAGCTCCGCTACTACACCGCGAGCCGAGGGGTGTGTCTTCCCCACTGTTGCCGCCCCCGAGGGTGAACGAGCCCTCGAAGACTTTACCGATGCCCCGTTTGCAACGCCGAGATAGTTACTGGCGCTAGTTGAAGGGATAGTGCAACTTGGTATTCCGTAATCCTAATAACATAATAGACGCAAAACTCTATGTAAATTACTGCATTTTTGAAAAATTTTAAGGCTGAACCATCAGAAAGGGTTCGGATGATATATGGCTAATGACCTAGACTAGACTAATACTAGGTTTTATAGTTTAATGAATACAAACAAATAGTTCATCGCGTCTGAAGCTGTAAGGCACAGATGTTTAGCTATACATCTGACAATGTGTTAAGTGGCCGTAGCTCAATGGCTAGGCGTCGGACTTGTGATCTTGTGGTCGCCGGTTCGATCTCCACCCATTACACTACCGATGTGAACCCACTCGTAACACAAGCATTTTAGCTTAGCACGAGGGGTTAACAAGAATACTAGTAGACTTAAAAAATCTGATAGTAATCCTTAAGAAAAAAAAAAACATCCCGAAAAAGTAATTAATGTTGTTGTTTGGAATGAGTGACGTCAAAATACGTTTTTATTTAAGTTTAAGTAAAACTTTAAGAATGTTCATTAAGATGCCCAATAAAAAAATAATTACAATATTGTTTGACATTACAAAATCTATACATTTTTTTAATTCCAGTTACTGGCTCCAGTACTCGCCTATGCCTAAATAAATACTGATATCTACTAAGCAACGCCAGTAAAGTCGCATCCATCTCTTCTTTATCTTGATAACGTCACAACAAGGATTACAAGAATATTATAGTCAAGCATATTTTTAGCATTTTGACACGACACCAGTAATTTATAACTTGGACAGGAGGAATAAATTTAATTATCACAATTATAATGTATTTTTATCATTATTTACTTACTTTTTTAATTACCTTTATCAAATGTACCTAATCCATTATTTTAATAGTTTTTGCAAGTACTGTTTTGAATATAGAATAATTGCAAATAAAGAGGAGAAAAATACATTAAAATGATAGAAATATGTAACGAAATAAAAATAATAAAACAATAATAAATAGTTTGGTTTACTATAGATAGTATAGCCAAGTAGTAAAGCTTAAGAATAGTTAGAATAGTAGCAGTTTTAACTTCGTCACCCTGCTCCAGTGGGTCGGAGCGTGATTTTTTGTTGTCTATATGTTAATCGAGCTTATTAACTATGCCCGTGCAAAGTTTCAGCCAAATCCATTCAGTAGTTTTTGCATGAAAGAGTAACAAACATACATACATCCACACATACAAAGTTTCGCATATTAGTAGGATTATACTTCAAACATAGGAACAGAACAGCTTTCAAACGCAGTAGCAACTACAAAGCACATTTAATTAACGATATTAAAATACTTTACATAAATTAAAACTTAATAGTAGGTATGTTTAATAGTATTGCATAAGTAATTGCATCGTTTTAAGAATGAAATTAATTAAACGAAGTAGTACTCAGATATTATCTTGGAGTTAGCATTAATTAGTATTCAGGTAATATCGTGGCAAATTGTTTTAATTAATATATACCTGCGGGTCGATTACCTGAGACATAATTAAAGGTTTCTATTTATAATAGGTAGTATGTTTAGATGGTATAATATAACCTTACATATGTTGAGTGATTTTAAGTTAGCCAGCATTCATTATCAGAATGTTGTATAATGTCCACTGCTGAACCTAGGCTTCCTATATACAAGCAGGCAAACCCACACGCCTCTATTCTTTATTAAACTAATACCACAAAATTAATTAGACCTACAATAATTTTCAATATTGGAAACAATATTGTAGGACAAATGATATGTCAATGGCGTAAGCCAATATTGGTAGAAAATATTGTAGGACAGATATTATAGGCCAATGGCGTAAGCCAATATTGGTAGAATATATTGTAGGACAGGTGATATGTTAATGGCGGAAGCCAATATTGGTGGCAAATATTGTAGGACCGTGAAGATATTAGGTCAATGGCGTCAGCCAATATTGGTAGCAAATATTGTAGGACATACCTCCTTTTTAATCAACTCAACAACATTAATTAATCTCGAAATGTGAACTTTATTTTTCCAAAGTCCCTCTTAAAGTAAGTTTGTTATAGACTTCGGATAGCTACTTTGTGTTGTTATATAAAGGATGGCCTATCAAAAAATTACAGTAATTAAGGCACCTGATAGTTATGTTTATTGAAATGTTGAATTCCCAAGTTCTTTATGTGCAACGATCTAAATAGGCCCCTCTTTTTTCTTGCAAGGAAATTATTTATTTTATAAGTAGCTTTGAGGCTTTGGCTACTTCACCGGGCATAAAGGCGATCTGCGCTCTAACTTTATTAAATAGCTTATAAACTAAAAACTACGCAACGCAATAGGGCGCCTCTTCTGGGACTTAGAACTCGACTCAGGGCCGTCACAGGTATTGAGGAATTATGACTTTTAGTTTTTAAGGAGAGTTTTCAACTGTCCAAGTAAGGCCCCATTAAATACTAGGTACTTATACATAAAATGCCACAACCTTTTTTTTTACTTTGCCCGATTACTGTCTGCTGACGTATAAGATAATACAATACATGCCTTGTTTATTCCTTTTTAGCGCGAATTAGTTATTCAAATGTTGAAATTATTTTTATGTGCATCAAATAATGTTGTAAATAATGGGCCATCAAAGAGTGCCATAACGGGCCTTATTATGGCATTTTCAATGGATCATTCCACATATACAACTATAGACAAAACTTCCAAGTAGAAGAATCTTCCAATAATCGAGAAACGCGGCGTTATTTTACCGGATTACCATCTCTGTTAAACCGAAGCCCACCAATTAGTTGTCAACGACATATTCAGGTTACTACAGCGAACCATTCATTGCACCTAGGGAGGCAGGGAGTGCATAAATAGGGAGGGAAGAACACAAAAATAGGGTGCTAAGAGTGATCCGCCATCTTGGATCGCCCTCTGTCGATTCGTGATGAAGTTCTCATTTTTTCGCATGATATTATTGTTTAAGATTGAGTTGGTTTTAAGTTTTAATGAGGTGGTTATTTTTTGTTTTGTTGGGGGAGTTAGATGGAGATGTTGAGAGATTATTTACTTTTTAAATAGTAGAGTCCAATTAAATATTTTTCGTAATATTTATTTAACAACAGAAAATATAGAAGAACTCAATATTTAGTAGATAATATAAATTATACTTGGTGTTTTAAAATTTAATGAGAATGAAAATGAAAACGTTTATTGCCATTGTAGACGAATCGATCATACTTATTATATATAAGTCAAATATGATCACAATGACAACAAATCATTTGCCATTTTATATAATTTGATTCGAAAGGAAGTTGTGGCGTTATAAAAAAAAAAAAAACCAGCGCGGGTTGCGAGCAGTCTGAAGCATAGAACATGCCTAGTCTCGCCTCGCGAGGACGACCGGACCCTATCCTAGCTTCTTACAAGTCTTTCTCTATCTACCTTAGCTGTGACACCTTGAGAAGAAAGACTATAAGAAACTCTGAAATCATTCTTTTTAAAAACTCATTTTGCATGAAGAATAAAAAGATCTATATATAGTACGTCTGTTCGATAACTAAAAAATATATTTTTATTTATCAAATCAATAAACATTGACCAAGATACAGAGCAACAACAAACTATAAAATTCAGGAAAGGGTGAGCACTTGTGACGTCACTACTAAGTAAAATTGTACCTAATAGTGACGTCACACGAAATTTCAACGCAGTGTATCTTCGTCATTTTTTGTTCGAGGAACGTAAAAAAAAATACGTTTCCAATATTTTTTGGTAATCTAACTGACGGACTAAATAGATTTTTTTATTCTTCATACCTATTGTTCACATTGAATGTTTTCCAATATTTTTTTTATTTGGAGTATTATTTCTTTTAAGTACATATTAACTATTGCATTCTTAACTATATATACACCATTTTAAAGTACAACATAGTAGGCCACCCTCCACACAGCTCCTAGTCAATGCACTCTTAAATATTGCCAGTAATAAATAACACATCTGTTACCCCATACTGCCCCATGCCATCGCAATTATACCTATTCAGAATCACGACGCCATAATAATTATTTAATTGCAGTCTGATTAGCAACGAAATTTGTTATATATGACTCGTGTTTGCAGTTATTGCCCTCATTAGGAAGTCATCGGTTAATTGTAAATTGGACGTTTTAAAAATTTGCACAAAAGAGTCAGCGTTCTATGAATGAAGAGAGACGACAGTATAATGTAATCATCATCATCAGCCCGTACAACGTCCACTGCTGAACATGGGCCTTCTCCCGAGAGAGGGTTTCTGCTATAGTCACTACGCTTGGTAGGCGGATTGGTGACCGCAGTATTATGTTGTAATACACAGATAAACGCTGATGATTGTTCCCTGATATACGCTTGTTATAGGTAGATGATGTTATAACAATCGGGAGCAACGGCTTTACGTAGGGTAGTCCCTCAACCAACGAGACCCGGAAAGAAATCTTAGAATTTACCCAAAGATGTATTGTCCGGTGTGGGGATCGAACCCACTACCTCCGAGACTTAAAACGACCCAAATACCGTCTAATAATAATGAAATAATGAAATTTATTAGGTACTTGTCAGAATTCCAATGTGTAACACTAAATCTAACAAAAGTATTACTTAAGTAGCTAAGAACAATGTTTTCATAATTTGATCTTTATCGATTTTATAATCCGTCCGTCCGTCTGTCCTTCGATATATGGCAAATGTACAAATAATAGTAAAATATCTCAGAGTTAACTGGCACAAAATTAACTTTTGAGAAACCGGCCAAGGTCTAAGAGACATCCACCTGAGAGCACACCAGAGGAAGAAAGAAACTTTGCGTTTTTTTTGCTCTATTTTTTTTCTCTTTCCATGTTTCAGATATATAAGTTCCCTTTCACAGTAATGGTATTATATATTTTTTCAAAAATAATACATTTTATTTTACCTAATTCCAAAGGTACACTCTTTATTCTCTGAAAATCCTGTCGACGGTTTTACTCACACGGCCGGTGAAACATCACGCACTCAAAAGCACGAGTGATACTCAGAAGCACTATCGACTGCCAAATTACGGGGTGGCAACTAATAAAAAAAAATTGTACCACATTTTTTGCGATCCGATACTCGAATCTGGGAACGGGCGGACATATTTCGTTGGACCAATAAGGCAGCGTACTCACCATTTTTTTTTTTGGACCGACATATGTAGTTAGCCCTTAGGCTTTTGCTACTTCACCGGGCATAAAGGTGAGCAGAGCTCCAGCCTAGATAAATGGTTTAAACACTACAAACTAAGCAACCTGCGCAAGAGGGCGTCCCCTGTGGGACTTGGACCTCGGCTCAGGGCGGTCTCTGACGGGGAGATTGAGGGATTATGGCTTTTAGTTTCTTTATGGGAGTTTTGTGCAACTGTCGCTCTACTTTACAGTTCGCGGGCCTCTCGGACTTCGGGTCTACGAGGGCATCGGAAGGTTCTTAGCAAACTAAGGGGCGGGAGGGAGCATACTCACCATAACACTTAACAATTTCCCTATATATAGGACTTCACAGACTTTATGCCTTAAAGCAGTCTCCTAGTCTCTCATACTTAACACTTCAAAGTTGTATGATGATTTCAAACAAAATCATCCATAAACCTCTTCCGGTGCCGTCGTAGACCCCAAAGTCCGAGAGGCCAGCGAACTGTATCGTAGAGCGACAGTTGCACAAAAATACCCTAAGAAACTTAACGCCATAATCCTTCAATCCCCCCGCCAGCGAATGCAATTTTTTTTTTTTGTCCGGTGGCAAAAGCTTTTACGCAGTCCCACCGCCGCTGCAGCGTATTCGTGCGCTGGCGGTGGGATATGTGGAACTCGCCCTCTCCATAACGTGGTATGCTAACTCATACCACGAGGAGAGGACCCTACACCACGAAAACCCCCCGGACACTCCTTCGATCCGCCGTTGGCGGGGGCCGGGTACGCATAAGCAACTGAGCCGAGGTCCAAGTGCCACAAGGGACGCCATCTTGCGCAGATTGCTTAGTTTGTAGTTTTTAAACAATTTATTTAGGTTCGAGCCCAAAACATGCTTTAACCACAGAGCTTACTTAACACTTCAAGTTGTATGTCGGACATTGCTATGCATGTTGTAACCGCAGTCCCCTTTCCTTACATTTCAAACAAAATCATCCATAAACCACATTGCGTGTACACAATGGGCCATTAAGACAATACACACGGTACCAGAAAAAAAACCTATTAATACAACGTAATTAAAACGCGTACAATGTATAGGCGTGGTTCTCACTAATTATTTCTTGCTTCGCATTGGCTAACACTTGGTATAGGCGTTACTGACTAAGATAACGGTCTGAGATGCAAATGATAAAAATGTCTGTCTAATATTTCTGTGATAATACAAAAATGTTATAATAATTTATAGTGTGAGCGAAGGGAAGGTGTTATGGTTGTC
Organism: Nycteola revayana; assembly: GCA_947037095.2. Taxonomy (NCBI): domain Eukaryota; kingdom Metazoa; phylum Arthropoda; class Insecta; order Lepidoptera; family Nolidae; genus Nycteola; species Nycteola revayana. Next base: position 4,442,968 of record OX344847.2, read on the forward strand.
GTACACATGGACGATGGTTCTGTTAGAAATATTTTTATACTAGGATGATGAAAGATTTGATTGTGTGTATGTTTGCATCAAATTGGCTCTGAACAGATTTAAAAACACTTTCAATGTTAATAAGCAAAAAAAAATTTAAAATAGTAACATAGGTTATGTTTATGAGGTTCGGGATGGTGACTAGCTAGCTAGATTAGATTCATATTAAAAATGTATAGATAAGATAACAGTACATACAAAAAAATTACTTAAGATTTTGATCAAATTTTATTCTCTGATGGATTAAATTCTGCATCATGTGATATAAACTCTATGTAGGTATAAATTTTCATCTTTATTAAAATTAGGTACATGGCAACTTTCAAAACTTTTTAGTAAATTGCTGGCAACGCTGCCAGCATTCTGAGCATGCTGCCTAATAGCATAGACAGGCCCCTCTTCCCCACTGGGCACACTAGGCACGTGCCCAGGGCCCCGCGATGGTTTAGTCCTCCTACTCCAAACGGTAACTGATAGCCACCTAATCGTAAATGCGGGTTACTTAGTGTGGATTACATTATATTATATACTCCTCATATCTAATAAAGTAGTAAAAATAAAGCAAAAAGATTTCGTATCTGCGTTCTGTGCGAAAAAAAAATCTTATTCACTATGGTCATAGGGGCTCCATTATCCTAATGTGTCCAGGGCCTGTTATAGGTGAAAGACTATGCATAGATTTATAATTGGAACATAGATTAAAATCTTAAGTTTTCAAAATCTTAAATTTAATCAATCACTTTGTTATAATGTATGGCATCCAAACATGCAATATGCCAGTTACAGTCACGTCTACCATGGGCTTTATTTCGTTTTTAAAATAGCCATGTAGGTAACGTATACGTAATTTATTAGTAAAAAGTAAGTGTGTAAGTAACTTGTATGGATACCGTCGATTTATTGCGGTACATTATAGATTTATTAGTGTACTTCAATTAAATGTACGGTCCACTAATTTTCATTGATGAGTTTAAAAGAAAAAGATCCTAAAGATATTTATAGAAAGCTTGTATGGAGTTAAAAAAAGACCAAAGACTAATACAATATATCATGATAAGGGAGTCTTTTGCTACGTCACCGGGCATAAAGGCGAGCAGAGCTCCAGCCTTAGTTGTATTTTAAGTGACTACCTACTAATTTTAAGGAATATAACAAAAGTAAGTTAAGTACCTACGTATTAACAATACGACTCGAATGTAAAAAGAATATACCTACTATATGCGCCCCGCGCCCGTTGCTCTGCTCCAGTGGGTCGGAGCGTGATGTTTTGTAGCCTGTATGTTAATCCAGCGTATAACCTATCCCGGTGCAAAATTTCAGCCAATTCCGTTCAGTAGTTTTGGAGTGAAAGAGTAACAAACATCCCTCCATCCATATATACTTACAAACTTTCCCGTTTATAATATTATTAGGATTTTCAAAAAAACTAATTACTTAGACCTAATTCCGTAGACATAATTTTACCATTAAAAAATACGTTTAAGTTGTATTTTCATAGGTACATTTATAGTTTATTTTATCACTTAATGATAATGCTAAAATAAACTGAATGTTATATATCTAATAGTATGTTCTGTCTGTATTAAACAAGAACAGTTGTCATTTAAATATATATATACATAACTAAAAGTTGCTAATAAAATAATAAACTAACTTATAAAATACTACTATTATAAATCTATTCTACTTGGCAAGGTTCCCAGAATGCTGGCAGCATTACCCCGTTGAATGGCAATGCTTACCTACTGTGCAAAGTAAATATAGGTGTATCTACGATCCACAATAAAGAATGATTGATTGATTGATAAGTAGTACATAGATATAACTAATCTACAGCAAAAAATATAACCTAAACCAAATACACCCCATAAATTATTCCGATAACTATCGCCTACCCCAGAAAGTGAGGGTGTTCCATAAATAAGTACATAATAATGTCCTCACCATTGTGATTACTCCCCCTGATCGACGCAAAAAACGGCCGAAAAAAATGTCGAAAAAAACCTCTGGGGTTGCCACCCTCGAGTTTTTTTTGTCCCATCAGTCACCCCCGTTTTTGATTTTTCGTTTCTATTGGTACATAATAGGTATTGATTTTAGGGGACGATTGTGTGTAGTTATACATGTAAGGATATTATATACATTAGGTATTATTTGTGATGGTTTATATTGTCATATATCGCAGGATATATTGTTGTATAATTGTGACGTATGCAATAAATCTATTTAAACATTTTTATTAACCACTTAAGTGTTTCTTTTGTTGTATTTTCAAAACAAATGGAGTCATACATATATATACATAATGGACTCATTGGAGCGCCGAGCGAAGAGAGTCATAGGCAATAACTCACTGGTGGAGGCAAGTCTTCAGAGCCTCGAACACCGTAGACGAGTAGCCTGCCTATCGGTTTTTTATCGGTTACATTTCGGGGAGTATGCGGAGGTTCTACATAACCTGATACCCCCTTCACCCTTCCATCACCGGACGACTAGGCGCGGCGAGCGGTTTCACCCTTTTGTTGTAGACATTCCTTCAATACGCACGAAGCGATTTGCTTCTTCTTTCATAATGAGGACGGCTAAGGAGTGGAATTCTCTGCCGGGGTCGGTTTTTCCGGAACGCTATAATCTGGACATCTTTAAGGCTTAAGTGAACAGACACTTTCTAGGCAAGCGTGTATCATCTTAGGCCTTATCTTCGCCTTCCATCAAGCGAGATTATGGTCAAACATAAGCCTATATTTAGTAAAAAAAAAAAAAATGTCTTATACATTGTCATTATGTCGAATACAGTACACAAGTGCGGATTAATTTAGTAATTGATACCTACTATATCATCATCATCATTATCAGCCCGCATAACATCCACTGCTATACATGGGCCTCCTTCCGAGGTATTTGCCATAGTTACCACGCTTTGCAAGCGGATTGGAGGTTGAGGTTTTACCATACAAGAACGCTGCTGCCCTTTCCAATATACGATTATTATAGATGATATTATAAAAATCGGGACCAACGGCTTAACGTGCTTCCCGAGGCACAGAGGGTAGTCCCTTAACCAACCAGACCCGGAAGAAAATCTTAGAAGTTTCACAAAGATTGCCTGTCGCACGCGGGGATCAGACCAATCACCTTCGAGATTTTAAGCAAGCCAAATACTGCTACGCCAAGGAGGTGGTCTTGTATTTCTTTCATATCAAATTATAAATAATTAATAACAGCTCACTTAAATAATAAAAAAACAACACAACTTATAAAATCCAATTTAAAAACTAAAAGAGTTTAATAAAACAATTTAGTTAATTAGCAGCAGAAGTTATTCAAAGTTTTGCTAGGGGGAAACTTTTAGCGCTTCGGAGAGCTAACTTGTGGCGTACTTGTAACTCCGGAGTTAGGTTCATTCCGTTCTTTTTAGATATTAATTAAGTAAGTTAAATAAAAATTGTGGCAAGCTTTGATGGTCGTACGATGTTTGTTGCGCTGCGAATGTTACTCGAGTTCAACTAGAGCAGTTGCAGTTGATCGTAACGTATGTTAATGGTTTATATTTTAATATTCAAGAAAGTCAAATAAAATTGTGACATTATTTTATGGTCTACGGGTTTTATTTGAAAAATAAATAAGTTAAATAAAATTGAGGCAAATTTTGCGATGTTTGTTGTTGATAGCTGTGAGTGCAGCTATATAACCCGGGCTCAACAGTAGTCGCAGTTGATCGTAATTATATGTTATATGTTAATATATAAGTCAGTTAAATAAAATTGTGACAAGCTTTGATGACCGTACGATGTTTGTTGTTACTAGCTGCGCTGCTATGTTACTCGAGTTCAACTAGAGCAGTTGCAGTTGAACGTAACGTATGTTAATGGTTTATATTTTGATATTCAAGTAAGTTAAATAAAATTGTGGCAAGCTTTGATGGTCGTACGATGTTTGTTGTTACAAGCTGCGCTGCTAAGTTCAACAGCAGTTGCAGTTATTGTAAATTTTAATTTTATTCAAATGTTACGGCACATATAATTTTTGGATACGTATAAACTTCTATTTAATTAACTTTATAAAACGTTAAAAACCCATATTTTTTCTTTTTTTTTAAATTCAAAGTTTTTCATGCAAAAAAAGTGTAGTTTGGCTCATTCTAAATAGACGTTAGCACTGGATGAAGTTTTTTTTTTTCTCAAAAAATAGCCGGACATTATTTGTTGAATTAAATAGTTTAGGGATCAGAATTCGAAAATAAAGAAACGATATTTTTGGCAACGTCCCCAGCAGTGCTTCGTAGAACGGCAATGCTTATCTGCTGTGCAAAATAATATATCGCACCCCTAGATAAAGACTCCGGCAACTCAAAAAACCTCATTTTTCAGAAATGACGAAAAACTGTTTCTAGAGTATATAAGAAAAATATCAAAGCTACTAACTCAAAACTCGTACTTTTTTGAGTTAGCGGAGTCTTCATCTAGGTGTGCGATATGTAGGTATTATATTTTAAGTAATATTGTTTTTATTTTAGGTAGCAGCATATTAAAAAAGAGGCATTGAATAAGCAAGTTCCTACAGTTTATCCGTAATCATTATGTAAGAAACTGGTTTCATTCTCAAGTCGAACGGGCTCCATTGATGTTAAGAATATATTCCCCCTGAGAAACTAAGTCGTAGACCGCAGGAGTAAAAAAAACGGTATAAATACGGTACAGAGTTTCGGGGTTCCGTAAACGAACATATTTTATTTTATATTGTTTTTTTTTCACTTAAATTATAAAGAAAGAACATTTGAATCACTACATAGTTTTTTTTTTCGGACGGACATATATAGTTAGCCCTGAGGCTTTTGCTACTTCACCGGGCATATACTACATACTACTACATAGTATTAAACAAAGTCGCTTTCCTGTCTGTCCGTCTATAAGTTTGCTTAGATCTTTAAAACTACGCAACGGATTTTGATGCGGCTTTTTTTAATAGATAGAAAGATTCAAGAGGAAGTTTTATAAGTATAATACTTAAGCATTGCATCCGTGCGAAGCCGGGGCGGGTCGCTAGTAACATTTTAAAGAAAAACTCTTGAGTTTTTGGTTGTCTTACCAATATATTAAAAGGGTATAGTTTGTGATGTTATATGGGGTAATATCTGGATCGACTGAACTGATTTTGTTAATTATTTTACCGATAGAAAGCCGAATTATTATTGCGTGTCTTGGGCGATATGGTGAAACTGCATTGGTAGTCGTTACTAATATATAAAGCTGAAGAGTTTGTTTGAACGCGTCTATCGCAGGTCCGATTGAAAAACTCTTTTCTTATGGGAGTAACCAGTTTTTAATAGACTCTGATACAACAGGACCGATTTCAACATTGTTTTCTTTTACAAAAGTTATTTTGCCGTGTGGTTTCCGGCTTAGTATAGACCACCCCATGTCCTCCCATGGGTGTCGTAAAAGGCGACTAAGGGACATATGGCTGATGGATGGGCCGCAGCATCTAGTAGTTCAACATTTGCATCTTACTGCGATCACCAATCCGTCTGCCAAGCGTGGTGATTATGGCAATGTCCCTCAACGGCGCTGGCTTGCCAAGGTCTGTTAAGAGGAGGCCCATGTTCAGCAGTGGACGTAAACGGGCTGTTGATGATAACTCCGCCATCTTTCAATATAGACGACTTATAAAAAGCACGGTTTTAGACAACACTACAATCTGTTGGGTTCTGTTGAGTGGCCCCTTTGTTTGTGGTATACTTACATTAGTTGATAGGTAGGAGTATTTCTAGATAGATTGATATCTTGCTTTTAAATATTACTACGGAACCCTACTTCAGTTAGCCAACACGTTGAGTTCAAGTTTACGCAACTGGTTCGTTACCCGCTAACTCGGACCTGTTCCGAGTGTACCCATTGACAATACTGTAAACTTAACCTGTAGGTAGGTACTTACATCTACGACTTTTGTTTACGGTACAGTAAGGTCTATGGTAAACGATTAATAGATAATACACCCACACCTTCACCCACTTAGGGGTTAAATTACCAAAAATGATTCCTGAGAGAACTATTTAAACCAAAACCCCAATCGCTTCTATGTCTGGTGAAGTAGCAAAAGCCTTGTAAATAACTAAATAAATCCGTCCGAAAAAAAAACTCGGCTAAAAATGAACCCCAAAAAATACACATAACCGATGAAACTATTTAAAACCATACACAAAAATAATCCTGAACAAACTTCACACGTTTTTTGATAAACAAAAATAAGTTGCCAGCCGAAAAAAAGGAAACAAAAACAACAATTCAAAATACATCTACCGTACCAAGTTAAGTGGCAAACATTGAAAAAAAGATCCCATAATTAAAATTCGGTTCACACATAGGATCAATTTTAGAATAACAAAAAATAAAATTACAATATCAAAGACAGTAAAGAGCTTTTTTTTTCTTAAATAAAAAAGTGCAAGCGTTTTTTTTTAAGATGAGGGGTCTTATTTTACCTGTGTGTTCTTTACCGATATTGTCAATAGAGGTGTTGATCCGATTTATTGATCTATTTTGGCACGAGCCGATTTTGAATAGATCAATAACATTATGTATCGTATTAGTAACCACTTTAGTAACAATAGTTATTGTTTGTAGCATTACGGAATTTATGGTCCATTACTAATTTTTTTATTTGTAGATAGGGACTGTAACGATTGATAGAGGTGGGGACATTAATAAATCGGATTAATAATAGAAATATACGATTTATTGATTCTAATTATTGAATTTAAATATCGAATGTATTAAAATATCGAAAATTGTTGTCTTTCAAGTGACATTTTACCCGTAGGTAGGTATTTTAATGTTCGAAATTCTAATAGGGTGATTGAGGTGATTTGGTTGATTGTTTTTCAAGATTGTTAGCGCTTATATTTACATTTATGTGAACTGTCTACAAAGGGCTCAACTCTTTTTTTACAATGAAGTTACAACTTATAGTTATTTGAAAACTATTAATACATTGACATTGAGAAAAATACGTAATAGTATGTTGTCTTCTAAAGTAAAGTGTGTTTTATTTATTTTATAAAAACGCAGTCGGCGGTGGGAATGGTTCAATGCATTTCCCCCCGGACAAAAAAAAAAAAAAGTTCCTTCGTAAAAAAAAACAAAAAAACGAATAATAATGTAATGTTATACTTTTGCCATGGATGCCCCGTGGCGTAGCTCTCGGAGGAAGTCGTGGGTTCAATCCCTAGGCCAGGAAAGAAATCTTAGTGTAAAATTTAAGGTTTCTCTCCGGGTCTGGTTGGTTGAGGGATAACCTTTCGTGCCGGAAAGCACGTTAAGCTGTTGGTCCCGATTGTTATAACGTCATCTATAACAATCGTTTACCTATGCGTGTTATAACATAATACTGCGGTTACAAACTCTCCTACTAAACGTGGTGACTATGGCAAAATCTCGTCCTCGGGAGGAGCTGAACATCAGCAGTGGACGATATAAGTATGTGCCGATGATGATCTTAATGACATTCAACCCTACAAGAGTAATTACCCTTTAAAATCCACGCTAAACAGGTATCAAGCTATTATATGAAGATTCTCCCAAAAGAACTAGAGATTTACAAGTAAATCCGCGCGTCAAGGCTAGTCTTAAATAAAACGCGTTATCCATCATTGACACAAGTATATAATCACGTAAAAAATATTCGCCTCAACAATTTCAATTTCCCAGATATCTTATTTAAGGGGAGAGACTTATTTTCCACCCCTAAGTATACCCTTACCCCCGCCCCTCTCGGTCGCGTGCTCTTTCCGAACTTCAAAGGGGGTACCTACCCCCCTCTTGTTAACAAACTTCCACCTATCTGCATTTTTATTTAAGTTTCGACAAAAATTTTCCACCCCTTAATTTAATTTTTTTCTTCCACTCTGTTGAAAATTAATTAATGAATGTGCCGTTCTTGTAGGTCTGTACATTAGTGATTTAAATATAGGGAAGGGTGAACACTTCTCGTTTTCTTGTGAATTGTTAAATGAGGTGCTTATTAAGCAATAGGAGTATAATAAAATATAGTCAGTTTTTCCGGAACGAATCTGGACATCTTTAAGACTAAAGTGAACAGCCACTTTCTAGGCAAGCGTGTATCATCTTAGGCCTTATCTTCGCCTTCTATCAAGCGAGAGTATGGTCAAACGTAAGCCTATATTTTTAAAAAAAATTTGCCTCCGTGTTTGTTGATATCATGAGCCCGTATATTTTAAGGCTGGAGCACTACTCTCCTCTATGCCCAGTGAAGTAGCATGAGCGTCGTGGCTAACTACGTATGTCCGTCCAAAAATAAAGTACCTAAATGATCATCAGCCAGTATAACATCCACTGCTGGGTTGGTCATAACAATTGTTTAAGTTAACAAGCAAAATTTTTGCACACAACTAATATTTTTATTAACCCTACGTGCTAAGCTAAAATGCTTGTGTTACGCGTGGGTTCACGTCCGTAGTGCAATGAGTGGGGGGCCTTAGCCGTTGGGCTACTGCCGCTTAGTATATACAGCATATGCTTAATAAAAGTAACTGGACCAAAACCTACGCTCTGCCCATTTGAGTATGTTTCGCCGGACCGTCTCATGTGGGTCGTGTTAAAACCGGCAGTAGAATAACCCACTGAGTTTGTTTCGCCGGATCTTCTCAGTTGGGGCGTATTGGATCCGATGGTAGCATTAAAGCGCGTCCGTCGTTATATACTCATGGTCCGCCCAAATAATGATAATTGTTCTTAATATAATTTAATATAGACAGAACAAGCTATTGGACACAATATAGTAAAATAATAAAGTTAAGACTAAAATTATTAAAAACAATAACTAAAATACCTGCTTAATATGCTCATTTATAAATGTTAAAATTATACATAGATTAATAATAAATTATTGTTTTGACAATTTGCAAGTGCCTGTAATAGGTTTACGTACCTAAATAAAAATGATTTTTATTTTATTTTATAATACTGAGGTCACTAACCCGCCTGCCGAGCGTGGTGACTATGCCAGAACTTCGTAGCCCATGTTCAGAAGTATACCTCATACAATGATGATGAATGATTTAGAGTGGAAGATTCAAATCAGTCAGTATGGACACGTCTGTAACTATATCACATATACACGACATACATCTCTGACAATCGTAGGTGTGTGTATTTTTTATAATATAAATAACAAGATACCTACGCACATATCTGTTGTTAGGAACCATAACAACGTTTTAAGATAAAAAAAACTGCATTCATAGATGTTTATAAAAAAAAAATATCAAGTATTGAAATCGAACCGGTTGTTGTGAAAAATTAAACTTAAGTACATTAAAAGTTGCTCTAAATGTAACAATGAAACACGATGTTTTGAGTGAATAAAATGCATAAAATGTTTGGAGTTTTTCTTATTTTTTTAAATCGTTGAAATGGTTCCCAAGATATCTGTCGACTCGTCAGTACTGTAGCGATTACAAAGTCAGTTAGTTCAAGAACTCATTTTAAACGTACGAGTACTCCCATAACAAGGGCTGCTGCCCTCCTACAACCGAAACGAAATAGAAAATGAGCCTCTTGTCAGTTTTTCTATTATTTATCAGCCCTTATGTATTAGGGGCACCCAAATTAAATGTAAAGACGCCAAGCGGTGGCCCTATTTGATTTCCATAATTGCAATAGCAAATTGGAAAAAAGAAATGCTCATTTTGGGGTCCGCGAGCGGGTGTTTAGGCAAATAATTTTCGTCTTAAAATTGGTAGCGTCAGCAGAAAAAGCAAGGTATAAATATCCGAAAATTTTCGTTTCTTCGACTTAGGCTCATTAGCTATATGTACCTACTTTGTAATGTAATTATTACAAACTTATTTTGTTCATTAGAAAAAATGCTAACATTTTTTTTTATAATATGAATATAAAATTATAGTAGGTACTTATTCATTTCTCATATAGGAATACTGCTACTTCCGTGCCACTCTTCTCTACGCCATCTTATGGGCGCCATTCTACGGTTGATTGGCAAAAATTGCAACCGGCTTTAAGTCCGCCATTTTCTCTTTAATACGAAAATTGAAATAAATATTTTTCAATCATAGTCATACATTCATTGAATTATTTCTTTTAGGAAACTCTACAGCGTTTTCAAAATGTTACTTATCTAATATTTACATTATTAAACTATAGGCCAATCACCGAGTTCCACAACAATAGGTGGAGAATAAGGAATAGGCATGAACAAATAAAAAGTGCCTTATCTAGTCTTATTATTAAAAAATTAAAGAACAGTAAATATAATTAAGGTATATTTACCCTAATTATTTCCAATGCACTACAATCAACATAGTAAATATCTTCATCCACATATCATTTAATGAACTGATGCAAAGAAATAATAATAATAATAATGCGAGCTCTTTTTAAGTCGATAATGCGATATAAAATAATGTTGTAATAAATAATGAAGCATATTATAAAATATAAAACTCTGTGGTGATTTAAGCGTTGCACGTTGGCGCTGTACTTAGGGCTTTCAACTTTTTTTTACGAGACAATAGTATATTAGGAATAGTAGATATGAGAAGAATATGAACAGTATTTAAAAAAATTTAGTGTATGCACATGTCACACTTGATGTCTAGAATATTTGACATAAAAACATTAAAAAAATCGTCAGCGTTCAATCACAATCTGTTTTCTGTTTTGTTTTGTTTGTAAGTGTATAACTAACATAGTTTGTAAATATACTGTTACTAACACTATGAGTCTTTTTGCTCAAATTAAATTATTTATTATTATTATTATTAAGTCATTAAGTTATATAGTGTTAAGCATTTTGACGCTCAAAACAGTATTTTGTATACTTTATTTTTGTTCAACAGTAAAAAGTATAATGTAGCGAAAAACAGTATAATACTGTTTTTAACAGTATAGTTGGCAACCCTATCTGTACTGTGCCGTTGTTTCTCTTTGTGAATAATTCCTTTTCTTATGTGTGCAATTAAAATAAAATAAATTATCTGGATAGTTTATATATAGTTTAATAATTAAATAAGAAGTGAATAACCAAATGTATTATTTATTATTAATTGTGTTGGAGTACATAAAGGAAAAACGAGAGAAATTAAAAGTTTAAATTTATTTTCAGTGATAGGTTAAAGCTTTTGATTAAAATTACTTTATTGACCTGCGCAAAATTTTTATATTGACATAATTATAATAATTTTTTTGTTTACAAATATTTTTTTTAAATAAATAGGTATATAAAAAAAAGTTCAGTTCTTCTTATTATGTACTCTTATAGTGATTTTTCTGTCTCTACCAATCCTCACTTTTCAATCGGGGAGGCTTCGGCACGCGACCTCGTCTTTGATTATTTCTTTTTTCTTCAAAGCTCTTATTATATATGCAAATAATACTTGAAGCTCTCTCTTTTTGCAAATTATCGAACTTCGCATGCAATAACCATTATGATTTCAACCACCTCTTGTTACATTAATGATTAAAATTCGCAAAATACACAATTGTGAAGGTTAGAATTCGAAAACTAAAAAATAAAGACGAAGAAAAAAAAACCAAAAAACTTTTTTTTATTCGCTCTCATCTGAGAGCTTTTGGCTTATTATTCATTTTAATCTAGGTTGTAGAAAGTATACCGGACCGTCTTTGTTTGATGTCCTATCCTAAAACTGTGATATTGGCAAAATGGTGGTAGCCTTGTCACACCAGAAGAACTGAAGTGAAGACAGTTATAGTATGCTTTCAAGGCCTTAATTTTAACATCTAACACATTTATCACAACCGTCACACATCGCCATCACAATATGTGTTCAAGAAGAGAACAGAGTGGTGAATGGTACTATTAATTTTCAATACAAAAAATGTACCTACTGCGTACACATTTGACTACATTGCATGATAACCACACCTCTGTGGTTGTGGTGAGGAAACTATGAGTTGGTTGGTCAGGTGTCACACCATAGCAATGTCTCTATTGCTATGGTACTCGTAATAAAATTCATGACAGGTTTTTTTTTTTTTTTTTGGACTGACTTTATTAGGCCGGAGTCTTTTGCTACTTCACCAGGCATAAGACCACGACAGTGAGACTACTTACTCAAGTGAATATTTTAAGTTAAATATTGTTATTGAATACACTAACAATATTTATTGTTAGTATTGTCATTTTGAAAATGGCATTTTTATATATACTACACAAATGGAAATTTAAAAAAAAGTCGCTGTTGTAATTATTTCTTGAAATTAAATCTTTTTCTTTATTACTTTTTTTACACATTCATATGTCATAGATGACATTATACTTTTTTTATAACATAAACTTTTCATAGACTTATGTAATTGAGCTTAAGTTAATTTCTCCAATCTTTAAAACTACGCTTTGGATTTTAATGCGGTTTATTTAAAAGATTGTTTATATATTATAATACATGAGCATTGCACCCATGTGAAGCCAGTGCGGGTCGCTAGTCGATAGCAAAATGTTATTTGTCGAAAACTTTAGCAAAATTCTTCGAACTCATAACAATTACTTTGATTTCTTAGTTTATGGCGCCATTCTTTATTTTTAACACCGGCATTTGTTCAAATATCGTCGCCATAAAGTCGGAATTGCTATGAACAGATAACGTAAAAATGCCTAAGAAATAAAAGAAAGAAAACCCATCGAAAACAATCGCAAACAATAATTCTCGCTGTAATTCGAACTCGAATCTTGTCTTTTGCAGGCCCTTGATAAATATGAGGGGACTTTGATTTTACGAGGAAAATGAAGTATCTTCCATTTTCAAAATGTTTTTTGATAGACCATAGAGTGTTTTTTTTTTCTTTGTCCCTTTCTTGGGCACCCTAAGATCTGCGACCATACTATCTTTAGTTGTTATTTATTTTGCGATATTTATAGATTGATACGTCTAAGCTTAATTTAATTGCGTTTTATTATATTTTGAGCAGTTTTGCGCTCACCTGTATCGACGCAATAGATTTATTGTTAAGTTTGACTGTGGATGCAATTAACCGATAAAAATACAGATAATAACAAGCGGGTCTAGTTGTTAAATACTCATAAACGACAAAAAAAACATAGGGCCACCTATGTTCATTAATTCCTAAATGGTTATTATATTCTATAAATAGTGACAAGGATTTGAAAATATAGAAATAAATAATCAAAATATGATATGTACCTACTATTTTTTTCTGAAGTAGAACTTAGTAGTCAGGTATTCCTGTGTTTCAGGGTAGTAGACAATATTGACCTGATGAAGACTAAAAATAGGTATTGATTATTATATTAGCAAAACAAATTGTCTATCTATTAACACGGAAATAATTCCTTTTAATGTCAAATTGCCCGTTAAATGCCTGACGAGTGAATGTCTCACCTTCATTTCGTGTCATCTTCTATTTCAAGCGAGTTGTAAAACGAGTACAACTAGTAATTAAACGGCAAAAAATAAGAATCTTTAAAATTACGAGCGATAAATTATACATAACTATTGGTCTATAGGGGTTGCTACCCTTCGCATTCACCCCCGCTATTCGAACCCTGACCCTAAACATGGCGAATTTAGAAAATCGATATAGCATGTTCGCTCTATATGTGGATGCTTAAAGGTCATTGAGAGCATATAGGTACTTTAATCGTTCGTTGAAATGGAAAATAAACTAACACCCAGCTTGTAAAGGGACGATCAACGCTAAATTTTACTAAACAACCGTTGAAACTCACGTTAATTGTCAAAACAGTTTCTAAAAACACCATTTATTACTTTGATTAAACGGTTTTTTATTGTAACTAGCTTCCTTCATAACTTTCGTTCCCGTGGGAACTTCATAATTAAATATAGCCTATGTTATTTCTGTATAACGTAGCTTTCTAATGGAGAAATTTTTAAATCGGACTAATAGTTCCAGAGATTAGCGTCAATAAACAAACAAACAAGGTCCTCAGCTTTATAATAAAGGTATTTACATTTTAAGATTTTAGAACAAAAATATATTTGTTTGATATGTCGTGAAATATAAAAAAACAACTACCTTCCGTGCCTAGGAAAGCACGTTAAGCCGTTGGTCGCGATTATTATAACATCATCTATATTCATCGCATATCAAGGAACGGGCAGCAGTGTTTCCTGGTGGGGTACAACATAATACTGCGGTCACCAACCCGCCTGCCAAGCGTGGTGACTATGGCAAATACCCTCCACTGGGAGGAGGCCGATGTTCAGCAGTGGTCATAATACGGATGATGATTATCACGAAATCTTGAAATAAATAATAATAAGTAGGGTATTTCAAGATGTCGTGATAAAACAAACTTTAACATTAGTTAAGTTGAATAAGAAAATGGAGAACATTCTTGTGGAATTCATGATGTTAAAGACAAACTTTCGCGTTTATAATATTAGTAAGGTTATTGATTATGAAACTTAGCACCTTTTACGTCCGCTGGATTTTTTTGGACCAAAACACATCAAAATACAACAGATATTTTGAATTTGTGCAAAATTTTGCGCAGTTTACATAGAGTATCAGAAAATCGTCCAATGAATTTTTTTTAAATAAATGAAATTGATTGCAACTAAGTTTGCCTGATAGGGTCCACAATTAACTAAAATTTTAATATACCAACTAATAAAAACACTGTCGAATGCAATAAACGATTAAGTTTTGAGTATCTTTTTTTTTAAACGATTTCTAGCCCTGTTTTGCAGTCTACTAGTATTCTTGTTAACCCCTCGTGCTAAGCTAAAATGCTTGAGTTATGAGTGAGTTCACGTCGGTAGTGCAATGGGTGGGGTTCGAACCGGCGACCTTAAGATCACAAGTCCATATTATATTCTGACTTTCAGTATACACAGTGGCATTCATGTTTAAAACAATTTGGTTGCCATAACAACTATAATAATTGCGATGCACAACGAAACCCCTTAAAATCTAATACATTCACCCCTCACTATTTACTAAGCCACCCTCAAGATTTTTTGGTAAATACAAATTTTATATTCAAATTCGATTCTTGTTGATGAAAGTCAAAACCTCCCCTTCTCATCATCATGTAAGGTATACAAGTCGTATGAAGTTTCAAAGAGACGGGCTTTTTGAAGAAATTCCGTTTTTATACCTATCTGAAGTTAAGTACAGTCGAAGACAAAATAGAGCCTCGTACAATTTTTTTTATTTTTTTATCTCTTTTGATTGAATGTTTAAATTACGTTGTTTTTAATTAGGCTGGAGCCCTACTCGCTTATATGCCCAGTCTTCTTCTTTGTCCTAGCCATTTCCTATGCCTGGTAAAGTAGCAAAAGCCTCGGGGATAAAAACATATGTCCGTCCGAAAAAAAAAATCTAGCCATTTCCCATTATTTGGGGTCGGCTCTCCTCGTTCTGCGGCGCCAGTATGATCTGTCCTGGGTTGTCGAAATATTTGTTTGGGCACGCGCTAAGTCCTTGGCCACTGTGAACCACCAGGTGGCTAGTGGGCATCCTCTACCTTTCCTAGTTTCTGGCAGTGCTAGGGCCTGTTTCACGACATGGTCTTCGGGGCGTCTCATGGTATGACCGAGCCATTGTAGGCAGTATATCGTAGACTCGCTTATATGCCCAGTGAAGTAGCAAAAGGTTCGTTGCTTATGTGGCATGTCCATCCGAAAAAATAAGCGATATTTAATATGAAGCGATATTTAATTGATTTAATAATCAACAAATTAATGCTTGTTAAGTTATGGACTTTCTTACTATTTAATTTTTTTCCCCATTGGGTTACCGGTTATACGGTAACTAGCTCATCCCAGTTTCGATTTGGTTTGGCAAAAAATAGTGTTCTGAAGATTTGAACGTGACATTTAATCCGTGCCTCGGAGAGCACGTTAAGCTGTCAGTCCTGTGCTTTATCTCTCACCGGTTGTATCGGTAGAAACTTTCCACCCGATTTTGAGAGTAAAGAAAAAGAGAGGGCACAGATTTGTGCAATATACACCTCTAGTCTTCTCAAATTCAAAAAAGACAACTCTTGACAACTTTATATAGGTAATTTAAGAAATTTAATCTACCAATCTGTCACAAGATAACTAAACTTACAAACCTATTTTTTTTTATTTGGAATTTGAGAGTAAAGTAAATTAAAAACAAACTGATCATCGCTCAGCGAGGTATGGAAAGAGTTATGGTCGACATTTGCTGCGTGGTCGAATCAGAAACGAAGAGATCCGTAGGCGAACGAAGGTCGCTGACATAGCTCAAGGGATTAGCATGCTGAGATAACCGAGCAGAAAGGTTTATGAACTATTAGGTCTTATGAACAGACTGCTCGGGCTCGGAGTTTATCTACGAGATCGAATAAGGATATACGTAGAAGAACGCAGGATACCGACGTAGCCCAACGCATTAGTTGAAGTGGCAATGGGCAGGCCATACAGCACGGAGAACAGATGGCTGTTGGTGCCGAAAAGTTCTCGAAGCGTAGCGTAGGGCGTCCACTAACTAGATTGACGGATGACCTGGTAAAGGCCACGGGATGTGGATGCAGGCCGCCTCCAACCGTAGTAAGTGGAAATCTATGAGAGAGGCCTATGTCCAACAGTGGATGTCCTACGGCTGAAGTGATGAATACTGCTGAATATCAATGTGTAATCTCATTTTACAAACTTAAGATTTGACTATAATGAATCACGTGAGCATTTGTTTTTTCCGAAATGCCCCAACAGGTCCCATTAGAAATATATCTAACAATCCGAAGATGGTTTTAGACCACTAAAACAACACACAACTTGTTATTGCATTTTTTTTAAGCGTAGTAGCAGGCGGTTTGACCTACTAATCTCCCGTGTGGGAATTTTATCATTATATATAGTAGTTCCGGAGTCTACTCAATCCAAATAAACAAACAATTACATTTTTCCTCTTTATAATATTAATATAGATGAGTAAGCCAACACATTTGTCGCCGACATTACCGAGCATAACACCCCAATGCTAGGAAGGTATTTTTTTCCTAAATCAGATGCACTCCCCCACCGCCTGTTACCAACGATATTAGATTTGTTAGCCTACCGTCTGTCCATATACTAACAGCTTACAGAAAAATATACCTTAAGTTTATATAAATAAGGTTGATTTCAGAGTAAAGTGGCTTAATGTAGGTAGTCAATTTATGTATTAGCGATCGAATGTAACTTAATTTGTTTGGTAGCGAATTTTTATCGATTTGTTTCGCATCTGTGTACCTAATGTGTTTGTAGTTAACGTATTATATACTAGCTTACCGTGCGCGGTTTCATCCACACATCCCGTTTCCGTGGTCAATTTCATAGTCAAATATAGCCAATGTGACTCCTGAATAACGTAGCTTTCTAATGGTGAAGGAATTTTTTAAATTTGTTCAGCAGTTCCGGAGCCTATTCAATGTAAACAAACAATAAAATATTTTCATTATCAGTATAGATAAGTAGCGCTTTAGATTTCGTTTGACAGGCGAAGTTAATATATCTGCAGTATTCATTGCTGAACGAAGCCTCCCTTGGATTTCCAGCAGGAAAGATTGCAAGCGGCTTTCAGCGAAGCGGCGCTTGCCGTTTCGTGGTCTCCTCTCGAGAACCTTTCTGCTCCATTGGTCATCCTAGCTTACTAATCCGTTGAGCTATGTCAGCAATCTTTGTTCTCCTACGGATCGAAATGCCGAGCAACTCTTTCCATAGCTCGCTGAGCGATGATCAGTTTGTTTTTAATTTACTTTACTCTCAAATTCCAAATTTACTTCCATACGTTAGGTGAACTATTGACTTCTTCAAAGACATTAAATAATTAAAGGGAATAAATGGCGGTGTTGCGGAAAACATTAGTAAACACTTTACGGTTATTAATATACACCCAGATTCAGAACAACTATCTATGGTGCAGACATCGATCTAGAATACTAATTCTAAGAAGCAACTTCCCTAACTACTTTGTCATTAGTAAATAAAATATTATTTATTTAATAATATTGAATAAGACTTCCAAATTTACTCAGAATAATTAAGAAAATAATATGTTTATGTAGGTAAGGTATGTTTAATAATATGTTTATAAGGTAATGTAGGTAGGTAAGTGTATTTTTTACTGTTTTTAATAAGATCGTTGAAAAACTTTATCAAAATTTTCGAAACTACAAAGCATATAGATTTAT
Organism: Nycteola revayana; assembly: GCA_947037095.2. Taxonomy (NCBI): domain Eukaryota; kingdom Metazoa; phylum Arthropoda; class Insecta; order Lepidoptera; family Nolidae; genus Nycteola; species Nycteola revayana. The sequence continues at coordinate 4,461,187 of OX344847.2, forward strand.
CAGACCCATTTTTTAAATTCAAAATGAAGATTATGTGATTATGCATAAAGCATAGACAATTCAAAATATCATTTACGAACTTCCACATCTGCTGACACCATAACCAATCCGACTGCAATAAAACAAAAATAACTGCCACCTAAAAAAAACAAAAGAGTGCGTCCAAAAGGGGTCAAATATTCCCACATACGAAGTGCAAAAAACTAATTTCAATTTAACCCTAGAATATTCAAATATTGCACCTTTATTATGTTAAGACAATGTAACATTTCTGATTCGGTCCCAACATCTGTTTTTATTTTTTTAACCCTTACAAAGCAATTGTTTAAAAATTTGAATTACGAAAGCGAGAATGCAGGCCGTTGACAATAATTCGGGACCGGAAAGAAGCTAAAACAAAAAAAAAGATTGTTATAGGAAGGAACAGGTTTGCATTATCATTAGAAAGGGTAAAGTGAGATGTATGAGTTAAGTGTTTTGCTCATAAATATAGGGTTGGTAAAGACCGATGTAATATATTTTTTGGTTAAATATGTATTAAAGTGGTGATTTTAATTTATTGATCTATCTTAATATAAATTGATAAATGATTACATTCGTGAAATTAAACGTGTACTGTGTTTAGTCTGTTATATTTTACCATAAGTATTTGTAATACCAATAATATATGTCTGTCAAAACAAAGTGCTTTTGAGTTAGATAGCTCATTTATCGAGGAATCGCTATATTTAATTATGAAGTTCCGCGTGTAATACCGCGTGTGGAAACTAGTTTTATCATATTACTACAGATTATATTAGAAGTGAACATTTTATTGTCCAAACTTAAGTAAAAATCAGTAAGTACGGAAGTACTAAAATTTTGATTTTGCCAACCCTAAAATATATTTTATATTTTAATTATGGCTTCCTCAGCCCTTGCTAAAAGACATTGTCCTCATTTATAATTTATTCATACTTGTTCTTAGAAATTATTCACAATTCGTACAGTATGCAAATAATCTAAATTAAAATATAGACAAAGTTTTTTTTTTTAATAAAAATAGTTGTGTCATTGCCCCGTTCCCACTGAACGGGTTTTATTTTAAATATTAAGAATGACATTCTCTTTATTTAAAAATATGAATTGTTTTTTTTTATTGTATTCAATAGGAAAGGAAAGTGTTTTTTTGATTATGAGGATTAGCAACTATAGATATGCGTTTAAATTATTAGATTCCAGTTTTGGTTATGTTGGTACTTCCTTGTTTGTGGGAAAGAAATGCAGTGTTTTTTTAAATGTAAAACTATTCGGAAACTTGTGTAAGAAATGAATCCAAAGATAATTATGCACCAGAAATATAGATATTTATTACATTTAAATTATATGACTACAAGAATTATATATTTATTTTCGTTATCGAGTGCTCTATAGTTTGTTTGTTTGCCTGAACGCGCTAATCTTAGGAACTACTGGTCCGATTGGGAAAAATCTTTATTGAGGAAGGCTATAGGCTATATTTTATTGTGAAGTTCCTACGGGAACATAAGGTAAATAGATAAAAAATTAACCTTATAATTCAGCTATATTTGACTAACAATGTTGACTAGTTCATTCCATCATTGTTCGACACCTTCGATCGACGCCATAGTTCGACGCCATCGTTCGACGCCATCGATCGACGGTCGATCGGTCTGCTTACGCCCTTACTTATCTTACAACGTCGATATTTTACATAATACACCGTTTTCTCCAACCAGAGATACCTACCAATTACAATCATATTGTCAATTTAATGCGATTTATTGCTATACATTTGCATTTGCAAAGTCCATGTAATTGGTGAAGGACAATCAATACACGTCTTGAAAACTTTCAATTAGCACAAAACTATTTTACATTTTAGATAAACGCTGTTATACGATTTTAAACCCTATTTTGGATAAGTTAAGGTTTAGGTTAAGTATTGACTTTATTGCTAGAGGTGTCATGAAATCTTTATACACATTTGTAAACGTCTAATAGTAAATCTAGTCGATTGATAATTAACTAGGTGTGATTATTAAAGATAAATTAATGCTCGTCTAGTTAAAAATTAATAAATTAAAATGATAAATTCATAGATAATTGCATAAGTACGAAGTTAAGTAATGTATAATTTGCTTTAGTGCTGGACTTTCGTACCTCATTCGCCATAGACAAGTGACATTTTCATACGAGACAATGGTTTCGGACAGGCACAAGTAGTCAGCCACGAGGATTTAGCTACTTCACCAGGCATATACGAAAACTTTATTTTTATTTTATATTATTTAAAAACACAAGTTAAAAAAAAATGATAATATTAAACATAATATCATCTTCCCGCCAAACTGTTACGTTTAATGGCGGTATACGCGCTCATTACTTTGTACATAAACTTACTACTAATTTAAATATTATATTCATTTCTTTCATTTAAAAAAGACAACTCCCGCACTAGGGAAATAAATCCCTGTGTCGCGGGGGACTTTACAAACATTCATTTCACGGACACAAAGAACACCCAGAACAACTATTTGTGGTTCACACAAATAATTGTCCCGGGTGGGAATCGAACCCAGAACACCAGGTCTCAGAAGCAACTACCGTAACCACTGAGACACCGGTGCAGTCATATTATCTTAATATAAGGTTTATATTTATATGTAGGTATGTTTTTATAATTATGTTTTGTTACATAATATTTTTATAATTTAACTTATTACTTTACAGTCTTATTAAATGGTTTAAAAACAACATTCTGCGCAAGAGGGCGGTCCCTGTGGGTCTTGGACCTCGGGCCACGGGGTCTAGTAATCTTGGTGGCGTCTCTTCTATCGGTCCTTCTACAGATATGACCAGTCCATTGCCACTTCAAATAGGCTAGTTGTCACATATGAAATTATGTTACAATGATGTTTATTTCTAAAACTATTTGTCATATGGAACCTAAATATAATAATTTATGTTCATAAAATTTGAATATGATTGTATATAACTCAATATGAAAATTATTTCTTTTGTCTATGTCTTTAACTTCCGAAAACGCTATCAGCCATTTTGTGACGTCATCTTGTTAAAAACATGAACGCAATCCTTTACTATTACACTTTGTGAGTCGTGACGTCATCGATCTTGAACACAGATAATAATGTATATAAATCAACATGGCTGACATCGTTTTCATCTCTAAATGTCAAGCCAATTTTAAAATATATATTTTAGTGCTTAATAGATCTCAAATAAATGCCATATTTTTTTCTTGATCTAGTTAAACCATTCTCACCATAAAAAAATAATTTCAAAAAAGTGTCAACTAGCCTATTGCTTATGTTCCGGGCTACGTCGTCGGTAACTTTAGTTCTCTGTATAACCTAATTGCCAGGTTTATCTTTCAGATAAACTGCTGTGTAAGTACCTATGTCTCAGCATCATCATCATCAGCCCGTATAACGACAACTGCTGAACATTGGCCTTCTCCCGAGGGAGGGTATTTGCCACAGTCACCATGCTTGGCAAGCGAGTTGGTGACCGCAGTTGTACCACACAAGGAAACGCTGCTGCCCGTTCCTTGATATCCGATTATTATAGATGATGTTATAACAGTCGAGACCAACGGCTTAACGAGGCACGGAGGGTACTCCCTCAACCAACCAGACGCGGAAATTAAATCTTAGAATTTACACAAAGATTTTCTGTCCGGGCGTAGGGGTTCGAACCGACGACCTCCGAAATTTAAAGTGAGCCAAATACCGCTACGCTACGGAGGCAATAAGACTATTAATTTCAAAAGTATTATATACCGTGGGTGTTTTATTAGTATAATGACAAAAGTCAAGTTTATTAAAGCCCTTTAGTAATAATTAATTCAAATGTCCACGCCCTACGATCTATGATGGACTACGGGTCAATAGCCGTGTAACTACAACTTGTCTAAACAAAGTAATAGCCATAGATTTCTAGATACATTTATTAACGGTCATAAGTTAACAACTGGCCCTAAGTGAGCGTTAGAATTAGCTATAGGCCTAATGTACAGGGTGCAAGGAAAGTTGGACTGAGTTACTATTTAATATTGTTAGAGTTATATTCAGGTTTGTAAATGAATTAGATTAACAAGTGAACCAGTAGATCACTTTTTATTCATTCATAGAGGTAGAAAAAAATATTTTTTATATTAATTAAATTCGACAGTACTAAATTGTACATGAACAAATTATGAAATGCCATATTAAATATTAGATTAAAAATACACAATACTTTAACATTATATAAGACATGCTTGTATGAAGAATGTTATGAGAGTGAATGAAGCGAAAGATGTGTGTAGGGATCGTAGCAATTAGTGGAGGTCCAATGTCTCTGCCTAACCCGCTGGCGGAAACAGGCGTGAGCTTATGTATGTATTTAAGACATCACTTTATTCATTATCCTACCAATTTAACTATTCATATATTAATAATACACATAAACTTACTTATTTGTTTGCGTGCAACTCTTGGATCACTTATAAAACTAGTTTTTATTAAAGATCGAAAATGCGCCTGAATCCTTAATTGAATTCGTGCTAGATTTTTTTTCATTTTTAATAGTATTAAAATAGATATTTAAACAATAAAAACAAATACTTTATTAATACATAAATTTCTTCCAAAAACTACATTTTAAAATATAACTATCATCATCATCGCCTTGTACTTTTCCGAATTTATTTTAAGTCTACGCAACCCGTTTTCTCTTCCATTTTATCCTGTCAGCCCTCACGCCGTCATATTGTTTTCGACAAACATAATATATATCCACGTGGCTTTAGCTTCTTCCCCGGGGATATAGGCGAGCAGGACTTAAAAACAAATGCTGTCACTAATTTCCTTTTTCTTTATAACACTTCTTACAAAATCCATCCATCTATTCTTCAGTCTCAATAACGTAACCACACACCACATAAATGTTCCCTTTCGATGCTCTCGTAGACCCCAAACCCAGAGAGGTCTGCGAACTGTAACGTAGAGCTACAGTTGCACAAAACTCCCCTAAAAAACTAAACGTTATAATCCCTCAATCCCCCCGCCAGCGACCGCCCTGAGCCGAAGTCCAAGTCCCACAGGGGACGCCCTCTTGCGGAGGTTACTTAGTTTGTAGTTTTTAAACCATTTACCTAGGCTGGAGCTCTGCTCGCCTTTATGCCCGGTAAAGTAGCAAAAGCCTCCTGACTCACTACATCGATGTCTCAATACTCAAACATTTATTGCATTCCACAGTGTTTTTAGGTGGTATTATTACAAATTCAGTTCAATGTGGACCTTGTCGGGCACAGCAAAGTAAAAGTAGGAGAGAAGGAGACATTTAACTAAATTACCTTAAATGAATATGTCATTAAATCAATTCAAATTATTAAATATGTTTACAATTTTTTTAATTTAAATTTAATATCTTAATTATTTTAACTTAAAGTCTGTCATTCATGAAACCGTGAATACTGTAGTAGCATTTTGAGATAAGTAATTTTTTATGTTTATTTGAGAAAATAAAATATGTCCGTCCGAAAATAAACAAATGTTCAATTTCCATTGCACCCTGTACTAGACTAGTGTGCTAGGACCTAGGTTATTTAAGCGCACATGGTAGGCAGATGTTTGTTATATTCTATGTTAGGATGTCGTTAATATCGTTTATGGTGCTTACAAGGTGTTTTCTATCGCTACATGATACGCTTTTTATTCGTGGTGATATTATAAAATGTTAGCATCAACATGAATTTGCCAATATTATCTTCAATACCGTTTAGTGTGTATGGGAGAATTATGCTTAATGTTTTCTGTCCCATTGCGTACCAAATTTAGTATCTATTTTATACTTCTGTTTTAAAAATGGTTGCTTATTTATATTAGAATTTTTCTAAGTTTAGTATACGGTGTGGTCGCCTAGTGTTCGAAATTCAACCATAATTTGAAGTGGTCGTAGCTAGACTGGCGATCTTATGATCACTGGTTCAATCCACACCCATTGCACTACCGACGTGAACCCACTCGTAACACAAGCATTTTAACTAAGCACTAGGGGTTAACAAGAATACTAGTGGACTGCAAAAACTCTGCTTGTAATCACTATCACTATATAGTATAAAAAAAAGTCGGTTCCCGCTGTCTGTCTGTCCCTATGTATGTAAAGATCTTTAGAACTACGCAACGGATTTTGATGCGGTTTTTTTAATAGATATAGAGTGATTCGAGTGGAAGGTTTATATGTATAATACATCAGCATTACATCCGTGCAATATATTTCAATTTTGCAAAGTTAAGTTTACGAGTGGTCCATAATTAAAAGAAATATTAGCATCCTCCCCCCCTCTTCTCTATATAAACTATAGATAAGAGTGCGAAATTTCATATCGTCCGCGCAATTTGTATCTTCTTACTTTTTAATTTATCAGCCGGTTTACTTCTACTGCTGAACATGGGATTATTATTTAGTTATTGTATATGCTACACACTTCTAAATTCTTCTATCTTTCGATTTCTCCTCTCGCAGGTCTCCTGGAAGAGATTACTTTAGAAATAAGTAGTACCTTTGTACATAGTTATCTTTTTGTTGTATCTTGTGTGTATACATAAATAAATAAAAAATAATGGGATTCCAATTTAACAGACCTTGGTAAGCCAGGGTCGCTTAGGGAGTTTGCCGTTATCACAACGTTGGCTGACGGATAACTAAGATGCAGTGAGATGGGAGTATCTTAGACCTTATAGATGCTGCTGCCCATCCATCAGGTGTGCGTCCCTTAGTTGCCTCTTACGACACCCATAGGACATGGGGTGGTCTATTCTGAGCCACACGGCGATGTCTATACCTAAGTCAATCATTCATTTAGTCTTAATAGAACAAGTATAGAATACTTGCTCCCCTCGCGCGGTTTCACCCGCGTAACTCCCGTTCCCGTGGGAACTTCATAATTAAATATAGCCTATAGCCTTTCTCGATAAATGGGCTATCTAACTATGAAATAATTTTTGAAATCGGTCCTGTGGTTCCTGAGATTAGCACTTTAAAGCAAACAAATAAACAAACTCTTCAGCTTTAAATATTAGTATAGCTTCCCACGCGCGGTTTTACCCGCGTAACTCCCGTTCCCGTGGGAACTTCATTATTAAATATAGCCTATAGCATTCCTCGATAAATGGGCTATGTAACACTGAAAGAATTTTTGAAATCAGTCCTGTAGCTCCTGAGATTAGCACTTTAAAGCAAACAAACAAACAAATTCTTCAGCAAATTTTGGGTATTGCTTCCTGCGCACTTTGTCAGTGTTGTCACTCGCGTAACTCCCGGTTTCGTGTGACCTTCATGATTAAATTAAGCCTTTAGCCATCCTCTCTCAAACAAACTTTTCATAGGTATTAGTATAAGATAAGATAATAAGTAGAACATGTATTTTGAATCTATTACATCGTAAAGAAGTCTAGTTATCACGGTATAGGATATCAATCAACCTATTTATTTGATTTTTACGACGTCATGCTTTACATAAATGCACGATATTACGTTAAATTGATAAAGTACCGATTCCTTATAATATATCATGTACCATTATCATAAAATTCAACTTTTTACTTATAATGCGGATACGGAAACGTGTCTAATTAATATATGCAATAGGTAGATATTACAGTTTTCAATTAAACACAGTTAAAACGGAATAAATTTCAATTAATTAAGACTCAACATATCAATTGTTCTGTTTGTGTGTTTCCGGGTTAGAATAGACCACCCCATATGCTCGGTGTAGTGGCAAAAGCCTCGTGGCTAACTACATAATATCATTATTCATCATCATTTCAGCCGTAGGACGTCCACTGTTGGACATAGGCCTCCCTCAAAGAACCCCAGTTGTTGCGATTAGAAGCGGCCTGCATCCACCGTGATCCTGCGGCCTTAACCAGATCGTCCGTCCATCTAGTGGGTGGACGTCCTACGCTACGCTTGCCGATCCGCGGTCTCCATTCGAGAACTTTTCGGCCCCAACGGCCATCTGTTCTCCGTGCTATATGGCCTGCCCATTGCCACTTAAACGAACTAATCCGTTGGGTTATGTAGGTAACCCGCGTTCTTCTACGTATCTCCTCATTTCTGATTCGAGCATAGCCCTCTCCATAGCTCGTTGAGCGATTCTGAGCCTGTTCATAAGGACTATAGTGAAGCACCACGTTTCGGATCCATAGGTCATCACTGGCAACACACATTAGTTGAAAATTACTAGAACTACATAATATGTCCGTCCGAAAAAAAAGACCACCCCATACTCTCCGATCGATGTCGTAATAGGCGACTATGGGTCATACACCTGATGGTTTTTTCTTTCAGCAGAGTTTTTGCACACTACCCGTATTCTTGTTAAAGCCTAGTTTTTATTCGATATATATTTTTTACTCAACGTTTATTGTCCATTATCGAACACGTTACGATATCAAAAATATTACAAACATACAACATTTATCATTTAAAGTAAGCATATGACAACCTCCGTAGCATAGCGGTATTTGGCTCACTTTAAATCTCGGAGGTCGATCGATCCCCACGCCGCGCCGGACAGAAAATCTTTGTGTTAATTCTAAGATTTCTTTCCGGGTCTGGTTGGTTGAGGGACTACCCTCCGTGCCTCGGAAAGCACGTTAAGCCGTTGGTCCCGATTGTTATAACATCATCTATAATAATCGTATATCAAGGAACGGGCAGCAGCGTTTCTTTGTGTGGTACAACATTATACTGCGGTCACCAACCCGCCTGCCAAGCGTGGTGACTATGGCAACTTCCCTCCCTCGGGAGGAGGCCCATGTTTAGCAGTGGACGTTATACGGGCTGATGATGATGATATTGCATTTTAAGTACACAGAATAATTAAAATGATTACCCCCATTTGTGCTTCAGCTGCCTGTAGGTACCAGCGCTGCCGCAATAATCTTTTAGGTTATTGAGGTAGCATTATGCTGAAGCCAGCACCCATTTATGGCACACTAGCTGCGCCCCGCGGTTTTACCCGCGTTTCTCTGCTCCAGTGGGTCGGAGCGTGATTTTTTGTAGCCTATATGTTAATCGAGCTTCTTAAATATCCCCGTGCAAAGTTTCAGCCAAGTCCATCAAGTAGTTTTTGCTTGAAAGAGTAACAAACATCCAACCACCCATACTCACTCACATACATTTATAATATTAGTAAGGATTTACCTATTTTATTGTTGTGTATAAATGAATTTTCATTCTTTCTTTACTAATATTTTAAAAACGGAGAGATTTTACTCCGATCCCCCGTAGACCCGGTCCGAGACAGTTGTACAAAACCCCCTCAATCTCATCGCCAGCGACCGCCCTGAGCCAAGGTCCACACCTCGTCCTCCTGACCCTTAGTTTGCAAAGAACCATGCGATGCCCTCGTAGACCCGAAGTCCGAGAGGTCCGCGAACTGTAAAGTAGAGCGACAGTTGCACAAAACTCCCCTAAAACACTAAAAAGTCATAATCCCTCAATATCATCGCCAGCGACCGCCCTGAGCCGGAGCTCTGGTCGCCTTTATGTCCGATGCAGTAGCAAAAGCCTCCTAGGTAACTACATAATGTCTATCCAAAAAAATAAAATGATATAACAGTTGTACATTGTATTTTTTCCATATATACCTACAAATATATTAGGTTTAAAGCTAAAGAGTTTGTTTGCTTGATCTCAGGCAATACTGGTCCGGTTTGAATTTAAATTCTTTCAGTCCTTAGCCTTTTGAGCAACTGTCGCACTTCTTTACAGTTCGCGGGCCTCTCGGACTTCGGGTCTACGAGGGCATCGGAAGGTTCTTAGCAAACTAAGGATCGGGAGGGCGAGGGGAGACGCGGCGCGTTCGGGGGTGCACTCTTCTCCGGCGGGTCGGATAGAGTGGTTTGTGTGTAGTGGTGCTAGTTTCTTGCAGTCTCTGTACTGCTAGTTGGTAAGTTGTGATCTCGTCGTCCGGGTCGTCTATGCTTCTGATCTCTAGATATAATCTACTGCTATACAGTTGTACTAGCTACTTGCATTTGGACTTCTTATCCTAATAAAATAATAAAAAAAAATAAAAAATGTTTTTATTTACGTAAACCTATTACAGATATTTGTAAATACTCAAAACATATTTTGGCTTATTTTTAATTTACTGAATTAAATTAAGCAATAACCAAATAATAAGTTTATTTGGTTATTGCTACTTATTATAGTTTATATAGCTTTAGTCTAAAAGCTGTCAGGTATGAAAATACGATATTATTTTATTATTTTATATCTATGATTAAATGTTAGTTCTGTCCTTTGAGTGTGTTATTATTTAGACGGACCATAAGTATCTCGACGTACGCGCTTTAGTGCTACCACCGGATTCAACACGCCCCAACTGAAAAGACCCGGCGAAACAAACTCAGTGGGGTTATTTCTGCCGGTTTCAGCGCGGCCTAATCGAGATGATCCGGCGAAACATACTCAGATGGGCATGTCCAAGAAGTTTTGGTCCATTATTTAGTTATTATTAATATTAGGTAGTATTTTTATTGCCGTATCGTATGTAATGGTGGTCACACACTGGCTAGCGGTTAATCCTCGCGGGTCACGTCAGCTATTCAAGACTCTGAACACGCATACACACTAGGTGTTACACGTAGGGTTGCTACCCGTACTATATTATATAATATCGTACTATATTTCAGTCAAATGTACTATATATAGGTATTATACAAAAATAATATAGTACAAAAAGTACTATATTTTTTTGCTAAACTAAAACAAATGTGTACTATTTTTTGTCCGTAATTTTCCAAAAGTACAATATATTTTGCAACTTTTTGTAAAAAGTACTATATAAAACAAAAAAAAGGTGGTAACCCTAGTTTCACGCAGTTCTACTCGGTTTTAACTTTACACACTTTTAGCTTAGGACGAGTAGGGTACACTTTATTACACTACACATATTTTAGAACTACTTTTACTTTATAGTTTTAAGTTAGTTTTAGTTATATATGTTAAATTTGTCTTTTGTAATAAATTTAGTGTCTTAATAGGCATTAAAAAATAATGTTTAAAATGTTACCTATTATTGCTACTTTTGTAGTATTTTTCGGAGCTTTACATATTTTTGTGTTATCCTTACTAATATTATAAACGCGAAAGTTTGTAAGTATGGATGGATGGATGGAGAAATGTTTGTTACTCTTTCACGCAAAAACTACTGAATGGATTTGGCTGAAACTTTGCACCGGGATATGTTATACGCTGGATTAAGCTGGATTAACATATAGGCTACAAAAAATGACGCTCCGACTCGCTGGAGCAGAGTAATGGGGGTAAAATCGCGGGGCGCAGCTAGATTTTAATTTCTATTGCCGTTGGACCATCATAATTAAATATAGCCTATAATCCCCGATAAATGGGCTATCTAATACTGAAATATTTTTTCAAATCGGACTTGTAGTTCATGAGATAAGCATTCAAGCAAACAAACAAACTCTTCAGCTTAATACATTAGTAATAGCAGGGAGTATCACTCTGGCGATCACCCATCTACAAACTAACGGCACGCATTGACGCTTAACCTTATTGGTGGTATATATGTTACAGGAAAATAATACGAATCGTAAGTTGATCAACTTTCGTGCCACTCATATTGTTAAATTTTGTTGCCAGTTTCAGTGAACGCACATAATTATTATATATTTACTTAATTATTATGATACTTGACCTAACCTAACCAAACGAGACTATGCTGCTGTCGTAACAGAACAAAATACTTCAACTTCAATTAGTCCTTTTGAACTTCATTGGTTTAGGTTATTTTTTTTACCGCCCGAAACCTGGTTAGTTTATTAACTATAAAGTTGATCAACTAACGGTTCTTATTATTTTTTGGTGAAATATATAAGCGTCGCTTTATAATGCTTTAAATTCATGAAAAAAAAAAACGTTCCACGAATAAAGATGCAACGGAAACTGATTAAAATCAGAAGCATTAAAAAAGAGAACAACTCTTTTGTCTATGAGCAGCCAGTTTTAGTTCCAGTGTCATTGTATCAGTAGCTTTAAATCAAAAACATAAAGAGGCAATCGTCAAATTTCACCTTTTGTTTCTCAGCAGTGACACAAAATCACAAAAATGGGGGTCATTTTTTTCACTACGCAAAAAATGACCCCAACGCAAAGGGTAATTTTTTGCGCAACGTTCGAAATTTCGAATTTAAATTAAGAAGTCTATTGTCGCCGTATTTTTTTTAATTACAGTACGGTCGGAGTCATTTTTCATGCATCGCTTGCAATCTGATTTACCTGCCACTTCTGCCAGTTACTTTGATGTTTTTTTTTTTTGTTTTTTAATATTAATTTAAGTGTGACCCAGTTAAAAGTTTTTGCAAGGGGAAACATTATACAGGACGCGTGAAATTTAAAGTACATTAAATAATCTCTGGATGTACTGAACTGATTTTGAAATGTTACCAATCGAAAGCCACATTTTTTGTGAGTGTACTGTATATTTTAAGTCAAGATTTCCACGGGTATGGAATCTAAACGCGTGAAACCGCGTTATTAATATTTTTAATTTTCCCTTTTATTATTTTATTTTTTTCGGTCGCGACAGTCGTTTGCGACTTCACCGGGCATAAGGCGAGCAGAGCTCCAGCCTAGATAAAGACGCGCAAGCAAAGACCTGCGGGCTTACTCTTGATTTCAATTCCGATCGGTCGACATTGGAATTGTGACGTTTCGCACTCTTGAGTTCGATGCTAGCGCCACATTGGTTTAAAATTGCGTGTTCATTTTCGGGAACTAATTGGAATCGGATTGGGCGCTAAACGGCACTCTTGAGTCTATTTTGACAGCTGCTTATTGCGCCAATATTACGGTGGGATTGAATGATGATAACTGATGGTAAACGCTAACCGTTGCTCATGGACTGAAGCAGTGATATGGCAGTGGACAAGAGGACATAAGAGTGTTCTCCTGTCCTGTTTTTATGTACAAACTATAGATAAGTGGTATGAGATTGATAAATTTTGACAACCTGTTGGGATCCGCCGTAGCCGAATGGTCTAGGCTTTAGGGTCCATACCAAGATGCAGGTTCGAATCCTACCGGTATTCTTAATTTGTTTATCTCAATATTGATATTTAGCATATCGTAAAATTTCCGATTCTAACATTTAAATTTTTCCATATCTTTTATTGGTTGTTATTATTAGCCTGTGTAATTAGATTTTCCGATGTAAGCTGCTATAGGTAATTGAACTAAAGGGATACTTACAATCGGAGGAAACCTATAGTTAAGTAAATCAAGTAGTCGATGCATTCATTAATATTATTATTTGTACCTTCATAGCTGCTTAGTCTATTGAAATTTTAATTAGATAATTGAAATGCACTTTTATTTTATTTATAAAGTTTGTATTTTTATATTTTTGTATCGTTATCATCATCAGCGCGTATAACGTCCAATGCTGGGTATTTGCCATATCACCACGCTTGGCAGGCGGATTGGTGACCGCAGTATTAAGTTGTACCACACAAGGAAACACTGCTGCCCGTTCCTTGACATACGATTGTCATAGATGATGTTATAACAATCGGGACCAACGGCTTAACGAGGTATTTTTGTATGTTTGTTTCGAATAAACTCAAGAACTAAAGAACGGATTTCAATCAATCTTTCACATTTTTTTTTTTTTTTTTTTTTTTTTTTTTTCGGACGGACATATGTAGTTAGCCCTGAGGCTTTTGCTACTTCACCGGGCACAAAGGCGAGCAGAGCTCCAGCCTAGATAAATGGTTTAAACACTACAAACTAAGCAACCTGCGCAAGAGGGCGTCCCCTGTGGGACTTGGACCTCGGCTCAGGGCGGTCGCTGACGGGGAGATTGAGGGATTATGGCTTTTAGTTTAGGGGAGTTTTGTGCAACTGTCGCTCTACTTTACAGTTCGCGGGCCTCTCGGACTTCGGGTCTACGAGGGCATCGGAAGGTTCTTAGCAAACTAAGGGTCGGGAGGGCGAGGGGGGACGCGTCGCGTTCGCGGGCGCACTCTTCTCCGGCGGGTCGGATAGAGTGGTCTCTGTGTAGTGGTGCTAGTTTCTTGCAGTCTCTGTACTGCTAGTTGGTAAGTTGTGATTTCGTCGTCCGGGTCGTCAAGGACGCCCCGAGGCCGACGGTGTTTACGACGCTTTGTGGGCAAAGGCCTATAGTCAGATGCTGCAACAACCAACGGGTTTGGGTGCTGAGCCGCGGATTCAAAGAAGCGCTCCGACGCCTCTTTCATCCACTGCTTGATGGAGGGCAGTTGGAGATCAGAATGCAAGTTGCGATTTCGAATGAACCACGGTGCCCCGGTGGCACGTCGAGTGAATCTACTTTGAACAGTTTGTAAGCGGTACAAACTGCTAGACGCTGTATGAGCAAATACGGTGCTCGCGTACGTCATAATCGGCCTTATACACGTGGTATAAATCCTAACCTTGTTATCAAGTGATAGTTTACTGCGTGAATTTAAAAGACAATGTAGTCGACTAAGCGTAAGTAAAGCCCGTGCACGAACGGTTTCTACATGCGCTCTGAAGTTTAGCTTTCGGTCAAGGATTACGCCTAAATATTTGGCTTGCCGTTCCCAAGGGATTGGTTCGCCGAACATTTTGACCGGTGGAATGACCGGTGGACTGTTGAATCGCGAGAAGAGTACAGCGGCACTCTTTGTCGGATTGACAATCTTTCACCATTAGAATGCTACATTATTCCTGAGTAACATAGGCTATATTATTACACGAAGTGTGTAGCCGTGCGGAGCCGAGACGGCCGCTATTATATTTATATAAAACTAAAAAAAATACCTTTGTTATGTAGAACCACCATTTACTTGTAGGCTAATTCAGAAGTCATAACACACTTTTTGTAGATCATCACTGTTAATGCGTAAGTGTGCGTTAACACTATTCATTAATATGGTGTCAATTATATTAATATATCAAGTATTTTTATATATATAATACCGAATTCCACAATCTCCGTAGCGTAGCGGTATTTGGCTCGCTTTAAGTCTCGGAGGTCGTGGGTTCGATCCCCACACCGAACAAGAAATCTTTGTGTAAATTCTAAGATTTCTTTCCGGGTCTGGTTGAGTACCTTCCGTGTCTCGAAAAGCACGTTAAGCCGTTGCGTTGGTCCCGATTGTTATAACATCATTTATAACAAGGGTATACCAGGGAACGGGCAGCAGCGTTTCCCTGTGTATTACAATATAAGTCTGCAGTCACCAATCCGCCTGCCAAGCGTGGTGACTATGGTAAAAACCGTCCCTCGGGAGGAGGCCCATGTTCGGCAGTGGACGTTGTGCGGGCTTATGATGATGATGATGATGATGTGTACCTACTATTTGTAAGAAAGCTAGCATAACGTCGAAAAAAGTTGATAGGCCTACATAAATAAATAATAATTAGGGTCCAATAACAAGATGTTTAAGTTTAAACTTAAGCAAGTAGTTCTTTACGATAAAAATAGAATCTAAAACAACTTTAGTTTTAAAATCAGTTTTCTTTATATTACGTACACAAACAAAAAGTTCGGTATCGGGGGTGGCCTCCTTTGTGCTGCAGATAAGTGGCCATTATGCCAACATAATGCTCTGACATTCAATACAGACCCCGTCTTACATCTATACTAATATATAAAGCTGAAGCTGTTTGTATACTTAAACGCACTAATCTCGGGAACTACTGGACCGATTTGAAAAATTGGTTTAACGCGATAATCTCAGAAACTATTGATCCGATTTGAAAAATTAGTCAGTATTAAATAGCTCATTTATCGAGGAAGGCTATAGGCTATATCTATTTAATTATGAAGATCCCACGGGTGAAACCGCGCCTGGAAAGGTAGTTAGAAATATTAAGATCTTTAGGATTGTTTAATGGCGGAATGATAGTTACAGCACTCTTGTTGTTAATTATACTCGTATTTAAGTTAAACGTTAGTTTAAGTTTTTGGTAATTAATTAACTAAAAATAAATGTGAAGACATGATCATTACCTATTAAAACTTTACTTTTATCGAAGTTTTTGAAACTGAAATTTAATTTATGCAATTTTAAGTCCACCAACTGATTTTGGCTTATCTCCAAGGGATTTGGCCTCCTGCGCCTCAAGCACGTGCACAAATATGTCATTTTCTTATTTTTTTTTAAATATGAACGATTGGCACGACAGTAGTAGTAATAGATTATTTAGTTGTTAACTATACTATTATTTAATTTAAAGCTGAACTTAGTTATAGAAAATTTAAGCCGTGAGTGTTAAGACGGGGCATGATATTTTAAGCTCTGAAAAATATTTTTGATATTTTCATAGATATTTTAATATTTTAAATACTCTGAAAAAATCAGCGTTGATTGCGATGACAAAATATGAATTATTATAAATGTGCTTACTTTTTATCAATCGTAGTGCACAATGACGAATCACTCAGAATACAGCAATTTAAGTTTATTTTAAATTTAGCATTAAAAAATAACTGATTATTTAATTATTTTTCATTCTGGGAACTTTTCCAGAGTAGGTACAAATGTTCTATTTTAATTTACTAGTTACACCCCGCGGTTTTACCCACGTTACTCTGTTCCAGTGGGTCGGAGCTTGATGTTTTGTAGCCTATATGTTAATCCAGCGTACAACCTATCCCGTTGCAAAATTTCAGCCAATGCCGTACAGTAGTTTTGGCGTGAAAGAGTAACAAACATCCATCCATCCATACTTACAAACTTACGCGTTTATAATATTAGAAGGATTATTGTAGGTTACATTGGCACCAGTGCCAATACTATATTTGTAGGTATAGGCAGGAATATAATTTAAATTTATGTAGACATATTATTAAATATCAAGATCTTAAAGATTCTTAGTACAGATAGTACCTACTTACATAATTTTGTTGTTGTCTGTACTCACTTAATTAAGTTAAAGTTTATATAAACTTAGTCAAGTTAGTTTTAGCTATGTGTATATTAGTTTTAGTTAGTTTTATATATATGAGACTAAATGAATGAAACTAAGTATTAAGAATTGTGAAAACAAGAGCAATTTTTTTTTTCATAGTTAGCTAAAAACCCAAATAGGTACATATTATGTATATAACGTGTTACTGTGGGCTGCTAAAATCTTATTGCTGATCGCGTGCTTTCAGCTTCGTTACAATAGCCGTTAGCACGCGGGCGGCACAATGATTGTCTAGCCACAATGGACCCGCAGGCCACAATTTGATGACCAAGATGTTCTAAATAGTGCCATTTAAAGTTATCTCTATAGGCCACAGTAGCTTAACTAAGGAAAATTAATTTATTAAAGTTAAAAAAATATATCTTTGAGATTTTTTTTATGGCTGCAAGATCTATTTAGGTATTATAATATACTTACCTTTAAAGCTGAATAGTTTGTGATGAACTTCTGCTAATAGTAATGTTCGATGCTCGTGTGTAATGTCTGAGGTATTTAATTTTGAAAGTTAGGACTAAGTTACTTTTAGGTAGGTACAGCTGGATTGCATTAACCTATGATAACAAGAAAATTAATTTAACTTTTACTTCGTCTTAGTTTGAGACCATCCACTCAAAGTTTATAATGAAATAAATATCTTGAACATAAATTAATAATAATGTAATATTGTATGTATCTATACTGAGAACTATACGGCAAAAATATATTTGAGTAGCATATTTTATCAAATATTAGGTATCTCACAAAAATTTAACTTCATTAGCAATT
Source organism: Nycteola revayana (assembly GCA_947037095.2). Classification (NCBI taxonomy): domain Eukaryota; kingdom Metazoa; phylum Arthropoda; class Insecta; order Lepidoptera; family Nolidae; genus Nycteola; species Nycteola revayana. The sequence continues at coordinate 4,478,977 of OX344847.2, forward strand.
AAGATGCGTTGTATTCGAATAAAAAGTTTTGTGTCTAAACGTTGAGTTAATATTAGCAAATTAAATTTACTAGGCTTGCAATAAATTTGCATACAGATAATTATAAATATACTTAAAAATAAAATCAAATTCTTTAAACGATTAAAGTTAACAAACATTACGAATAAAACAAAAGTTCCCGACATCAAACACGACGCCATGTCAGTTGCTAATTTCAAGTATTCCATCTACCACAGCGACCCTCTTTTAAATTTTGAATTTCGAGCGCAGTCTTGCACACACACATAGACACAGTGACCCCTGTATGTACAGAGGTATCCACAACGTCATTTCCGGTTGTAAAACAGTTTTTAGTTGTACTACTCGACAATAGATGGCGGTAGCAACCCAGAAATAAAAATGGAAGTAATTCTTTATAAACTCGAAAATATTGAATGTATCGGCTATTGTATTTATTCAAGAAATAAAAACGAATATTCTTGTTATATTTACTTGTTAAATTTACGTTTATTTGCTTATTTTAAGACAAAGTATTACGAATTCATTTAGTTTTTTATAATTTTGCTAGATGGCGCTAGTAGTAGCATTTGCAACGTAAAACGTTTTGTAACACTAGAAACAAATTTCCCGCTTTTCCAAGTTATGTACGTGACTTTTAAAGCAAACAGCCTCATTTTCCTCCCAAATTGCCACCTCACATCTTATTTCTTACGCCTCCAAGCATTTATATTCATTTCTTGCTTGTTTTATAGAGGTGTATTTAAACTTTATACGAGTTCAATAAGAATCGTGTAAGCTCTCATTTTGAACTTATTAGAATTTAGTGTATTGAACAATTAGACTGGTTCTAATTAGAATAAGAGGCTTAGGCTTAGTAATCCTACTGATATTAGAATTTATTATATTGTAGGTAATTACAAAAGGCGTGTAGTTTAATTTAAACTAGGTAAGATATTTAATATTATACATAATTTTTTGTATACATTTGAATATCTCAAGGAAATTTAAACTGTTCCATACATTTAAATCGACAAAGTAAAATGATCAAAAAGTGCATTTATAACTTTTCCATAGGTCAAAGTTTTTGTCGAAAACTACATACAATTTAGCCTTAATGATTCTATCTATAAGAAACATTGAGAGGAATTGAGAATCTCCTCCTTTTTTAAAGTCTCTAAAAAAAGAAAAATCATTCGAGTATGAATATAAATTTCACATTCAAATGCAATGTAGGTAGGTACTTAGGTATAACTCTGGACTTAAAGTTTACATCCAATAGTCTTTCTAATACAAATTATTTACGCGAAAGTTTAAAGGGATGTTTGTTACTCTTTTACGCACAACTACTGGATCCATATGTCCGATAACATAATTATTATATATAAAACATCACGCTATGATCCACTGGATCAGAGTTTCAGCCCAAAGCGGTTAGTCGGTTTTTTTTTCAATTACTTACCTACCTACATTTGAATAGCATTGCAATATTTTTAACTTAACCAGAAAAACCTATGTAGGTATCTATTGCAGATACCTACTTAATTTTTCATTAATCATACATGTATATTTTTAACAAGAATCAACATTATAGTCAGTGGGCCACTACCTTTAAACCATTGAAACGTACAACAAATGTTGACTATATTGATCCTTTTCTAACATGTTAGTTTAACAATAAACATTAATAATATATCTGTCTCGTTCTAATTCAATTTGGCCCACCCCTTTGGACAAAACATTTTTTCATGTTAATATTGTGGGGTGGGACTTTTTTGCAAGCGATCAATATTATATTTATTTTAGTTTGGTTGCGCAAGAGTGTTAGTGGAAGGAGAATTTGGTTGATTTTTTAACGGTTATGTTTGTAATAGGAAGGAGTAATTTATTTCAACCCATTTTTTTAAATTAACGTGATTTGTGATATCTTTTTCTAACAATACAAATAAGTAAAACGATAGGTATAATGTACCTAGTACCTAATTCATTATACGTATAAGTATACCTACTAATCTATATCTCAATACATATTAATACAGTAGTGTTTAATATCTCAAATCGTGTATCAGGTGACCTGGACGCTAATCACATGAAGATAGGTATTAATATAAATTTGGCAAAAAATATCTTCGCAAATTACCGTTTACTATGCATGCAATAAATATTTCTAACTAGCTGCGCCCCGCGGTTTAACCCGCGTTACTCTGCTCCAGTGGGTCGGAGCGTGATATTTTGTAGCCTATATGTTAATCCAGCGTATAACCTATCTCGGTGCAAAATTTCAGCCAATTCCGTTAGGTAGTTTTGGCGTGAAAGAGTAACAAACATCTATCCATCCATCCATGCTTACAAACTTTTGCGTTTATACTATTAGTAGGATATGTAAATTAATGTTAGTTAGTAAGTTGAATGAAATGAATGAAGAATGTGGCTTCCTTGAATAATAAAATTACAAACACATTGGAAATGCATTACAATAAGTTGAGGTACAGTGATGAAGACATTTTTATCGAAGTCATAGTCATATAGTTGCGTGCTTCGCCTCTAGTTTAAATACAATTTTATTAAGGAATTCTCAGTATTATTATTACTTTTTATTACGGTAGTTATTTATTTGTAAAGGAAATAATTATTAAATGGAATATTAAAAAAGCACTCGTATAAAAAAAATTAAAACAATCTTAGGGCTTATTTAGAAGAATTTGGTATGGTAGGTTTTGTATGGAAATTCTGTCAACATAAAAATTTATTCCTCAAATATTTTTTGGATGGATGTTTGTTACTCTTTCACGCAAAAACTATTGAATGGATTTGGCTGAAACTTTGCACGGGGATAGTTAATAAGATCGAATAACATATAAGCGAAACATTACAATTAACATATAAGCGACAAAAAATTACACTCCTACCCACTGGAGCAGAGTAACGCGGGTAAAACCGCTTAGCATGAGATAATAAAAAAAACTACCATACAACCTGCTATACAAAATTTATCCATTTTATTTGATCGAAAATATTGTATTATATATTTAATACTTGTCTAGGCCGTCAGGATGGCTCATCATGTTTTTACGTTACATACTTCACAACGTATTTATAAAACATCCACAAAACAGCTCATACACAGTAGGGCAGGCATAATAACGAACACATCCGTAAGATAAAGCTAGTGATTTGAGCCACACGGCTGCGGCTGTGCCAACCAAACGCCTTTGTCCGCGCCCGCCACCGTGAAGAGATGCTATCGATGTACAGACGGCAGAATATACAGTAATATGTGTAGCTATATAACTGACAGAAGAGAAAGGCCAAAACAATGATGTATGGACTGTGTGATAGATGACATGTATAAGAAAGATGTGAGTATGGGAAAAATGGAAGAGATTGATAAAAGAAAAACCGGTCAAAAGCGAGTCGGACTCGCGCCAGGTCCGTACCATTTTCAAGTGTCCTACCTGTTGAAATTATTGACATCAAGACACTCAAAAAAAAGTATTTTTTGTTACAGCGGCAATAGAAATACATCATCTGTGAAAATTTTAACTGACTAGCTATAGCGGTTCTTGAGATACAGTTCGGTGACAGACAGACAGCGAAGTCTTAGTATTAGGGTCCCGTTGCTACCCTTCGGGTACGAAACCCTTAAAAGGAAGCCCTGGCACCCATAACACAAGGTTGATCGTAGCTTGGGTGCCAGAGGTCTAAACTTCTTTGTCCTATAATTTCTAATACAACAGAATGATATTAATATAAAAGTATATGTTAACAAAATTGTAAGTTTTGGATATAAAATACACATTATAAATACTGCGCCAACCTCAAATAATGGGAGCAGGGCAGGACTATGATGATGATATGTGTGTGCCACCAGACCATAGTTATATGTATATATTTATATATATATATTTTTTAAATATAGGATTACGTTTGACCATAATCTCGCTTGTTGGAAGGCGAAGATAGGGCCTAAGATGATACACGCTTGCCTAGAAAGTATCTGTTCTATCTGTCTTAAAGATGTCCAGATTTTAGCGTTACGGAAAAATTGACCCCGGCACAGAATTCCACAATTCCATATACTCTTAGTTACTAAACTACTGACGCCCCCTTAGTTGCACAAAACTATTAATGTATTTACCTAAGTATATCTACCTACGCACTATTTTTTCTTTCTTTATTTTCATCTCTTCTTTCACAGGTCTACTGGAAGAGATTTCTTTAGAAATAAGTAGTAGGTAGTAGTCCTTTTGTTTTTATGTGTTTTTTTCTTGTCTTTATTACACAATAAATAAAACTAACAATTTTTCTGCTGTCGTTACAGAACACTCATTGCATAGGTGTTGTGCTCAAACAATGAGTTAATTGAATAGGTGCCTAATCACTAAGCTTTACTGGGAATCACCATTCAGTACGTACGTGTTAATGCGAGCTCACATTATAAAATACTTGGCGCTAGTAGGTCAATGACCAGTCGCCATTGTTGTAAAACTATAGATGCCTATGCAAAGATTCTTTTTTTTTAAAGATTTCTTGCTGAGTTTTGTATTCTGAGGTATTCCTGCTCCTAATGAGGCGCTCCTTTTTTATTCCTCGGAGCGCTCCTTTTAGTAGCGCCTCCCGGTAGTAATTTAAAATATTAAAATTTTATACCTTGAAGCCACCATCATCATCTAAGTTGCTTAACTTTTGGTTAAGCAACTTCGATGTTGATGATGCACAAATTAGTTTTTAAAAATCATCGATATAATTTATTACGTTTACTTCATGCACTTCCCTATTTTTAAACGTGGGTGGGCTTCAAGGTTTTCTTCAATTTTTATATTTTTAATTACTATCGGGAGGCGCTACTAAAAGGAGCGCTCCGAGGAATAAAACAGGAGCGCCTCATTAGGAGCGCCTCAAAATGGTAGCGCTTCGAGGAATAACTCTGCATTGTATTAGTATTCTTGTTAACCCCTCGTGCTAAGCTAAAATGCCTGCTAGCCATTTTGCTATGGCAGCTTTAGGTGATGAAGATGTTTTGAAAGCGAATAGATTTGTTTATAAGATTAATTGCATACTAGGTATTTTTGTTAATTCGTCGGGCTACGCTAATATGCTTGTGTTACTAGGATTCACGTCGGTAGTGCAGCAGGTGGGGATCGAACCGGCGACCACATGATCGCGAATCCGAAGTCCTAGCCATTGGGCTACGGCCGCTTATAAATCCATACTAATATTATAAATGTGAATTTAAGTTTGTTTGTCTTTTACGCGAAAATTAATTAACTAAAATCATGAAACTTTGTATAAATATTCTTGGAGGTATTAAGAAGTGACATAGGTTTTAATGCGAGCGAAACCGCGGGTTAAAGCTAGTAGACAATAAATTTGACATATCTTACTCGCAGTAGTTTTATTTATACAAGTTAACTCATAAGTAATCTCAAGTGTTGTTTTAGCTTACAAGGAGTTAGAATATTATAAAGAAGAAAGATTTGTATTTTTTGTATGCATGTTTATGAGGAATAAACTCAAAAAATTCAGAATGGATTTCGATATTTTTTCACTATTGCAAAGGTACGTTATCCAGTAATACCTACCTAACATAATATGCAATGTTTAATGATGAATTTTCCACAAAAAAAGGGAGCTACTCGGGAGTCTAGTAAATTATTTGAAAGCATAAAACATCACGCTACGACCCATCGGATCCAAGCAACACTGCAAGGCAAATAATACCGCAGTATTTAAAATGAACGAGACAACATTCCTTTGCTGTCACCAGCCATTTTCACTTATCTATCAAGAGATTTCTCTTTTCAAAATACACAGTTAACCATCTTGCAGCAGGCACTTGGGGTACCTACCTCATGTCTAATATCGGCTCACGTCTCAGGATTTAACGGTAGGGCTTAGGTCAGCTACCCTACGCGTTATCAGATGGAACTGTCTAAAGGTATGAATGCACTTAGATATTGTAAACACACCGAGTGTATAATTATGTTTACATAAAGCGTTTATGTTGTGCATTTGTGGTTAATAATTGTGAAATGAATAGTGATAATTGTTTATAAAAAGAATTTACTATAGGATAGGGTAAGTGGCAAAAAACGACGTTTAGCTTCCGGCTAAAACCCGTGTAACTCCAGTTTTGTAGCGACTTCTTAAATAGCCTATTGCCTTCTTTGATAAATGGGCTATCATCATCAGCCCGTATAATGTCCACTGCTGAATATGGGCCTCCTCCCGAGAGAGGGTATTTTGCTATAGTCACCACGTTTGGCGGGCGGATTGGTGACCGCACTGTTATGTTGTACCACACAAGGAAACGCTGCTGCCTGTTCCTTGATATACGATTATTATAGATGATATCATAATAATCGGGACCAACGGCTTAACGTGCTTTCCGAGGCACGGAGGGTAGTCCCTTAACCAACCAGACCCGGAAATAAATCTTAGAATATACACAAAGATTTCCTGTCCGGCGCGCGGCGTGGGGATCGAACCCACGACCTCCGAGATATAAAGCGAGCCAAATACCACTACGCTACGGAAGTTGTCATATGCCACGTGATTAAGCTTTTGTTTGTTTTCGGATTGACATACGTAGGTAGCCACGAGGCTTTTGCTACTTCACCGGGCATAAAGGCGAGCAGAGCTGCAGCCTTAATACGTGATTAAGCGTTCTATTTTAAAATGACGGACATTCATTGGTTGATTCTTCTTTGAAACTTGCAATTCAATCGTTCGGATATCGGTTTCATAAACTTTGTAAAATAGCGTCATATTTATGTCAATTTTTTTGCCGTATTCGTAATATCATTTATGTTTGTAGTGCAGGAGTTCCCGAATGGTGTTCCGCGGAGGCTTTCAGTGGTTCCACGAAAATCGGCTCAGAGCTGATTTCACGTAAAAAACAAATGTTACAGTTACTTCTTACTTAAGATTATAGCTAAAAAAACGGTTGGTTCCACAGCCAAAAGAATTTGGGAATAGCTGTCGTAGTGTACACTTAGCTTAAGAACAGTGTACAGAGTAGCTGATGACACAGATAACGGTATCGGTGACTTATTGTCGCCAGTGATTAATTCCTCCTTGTATTGGCATTACCGAGATTATTATCTTGAATGTAATTGATTAGCTTCAACTTTTTAAATACCTTGGTTATATTTCAATTGATGTTTATATGGGATTCTGGATGGTGATATGGGAGTTTTTGTAGACTAGTGTCTGGACTGTGTAAAGAGAAGATGCAAGAAAAAATGGAAAGATTATGGTAGTCGAGACTGATCCCACCACTGCAACTTCTGTAAGACAGGAACAATAGTGGTATACATTGGAAATGCCAACGAGCATTAAGTACTCACCAAGTAACGAAAAAAAAGTTAAACTGCCTTGGGACCCGCAACAAATTTGATCCTAAAAATATAAGTATGAGTCAAAAAGACTAGTTCTGATGATGGTAGTATTGAATTAATGTTTTTTTAGTTTTTTATATACCTATTTAAGATTTGTATAAAATTATTTTATTATACTATATAATTGAAACTCTTTTATTTCGAGTTTTTTTGTCACAAATTAATACAGAAAATACTTTTATACGCTTAATTCAGAATAATTTATTTCATTTTAGTACATAATAAAAAACGGTCAAATCTAACAAAGCTGCTTATAGTTAAGGTAGTTAATAATTCAATATTTTACTACATCATTTTACGCTTAAAAACATTAAGCCAAATTTGTTAAAATTCCCATAAAATTAGATGATTTGACAGATAAGATCTCTCTCGGCCATTTTATTACTCTATGCTCTTGTAATTGGTCGGACACTGGACGAATGTAAAGACCACCAACTTATTGGACGAAGGCACATATAATTTTTTTTTAATATATTTAGTTTATGTTCCGCTTTTTTTTGGTCGATTTTTATCTTTCTTTAATATAATGTGTGCCAGTGTGAATAAATGCGGCTAATTAATAATTTTTATAGTTTTTTTTTATTGGTGCGTAAATTTTTTTTTTTTTTTTTTTATTATAGATGAAGGTATTTAAATATTTAAATGAAATTACATTAAAGCCTGGGTACTTAAATAATATATTATAACAGGCATTTATCCATGGTATGAAGAATAAAAAGTTCTATTAAGTCCGTCAGTTAGATTACTTACTACTAAACTTTAGTTTAGTTTGTTATTGCCTTGTATCTTTGTCAATTTTTATTGATATGATTTATAAAAAAATACATGTCCTATATTTTTTAGTAATCTAACTGATGGATTAAATATATTTGTTTAGTCTCCATATCTATTATGACGTTATGTAGAATAGAATTTAGAAACATTTATAATAAATAATTATCATTCTATATGTACGTACAATTCAGAGGTATATTTGAGAGAACAGATATATTTCTTTAAGTTATTTCAAGACTATAGGCTGGAATTTTACTATATGACGAGATGCTTTTGGCAAAATACAACTCATTTAAGTAAATACACTCAATTCAAGGAGCATGACTCAATTCAAATGTAAGTGCATTTTTTCGAGAGGAACATATTATGTAATTAATACTACTCTTGTTATTTCACCGGGCATGAAGGCGAATAAGTTTTCAGCCTGATTAAAACATATAGTAGGAGAACTGGCGTCCATTTTTGGGTAGGTATTTGAGGCCAGTTGAAAACTTGTCACATACAGAGGGATGTTTGTAACAGTTTATCTATATAACATGGTTATTGTATAATACCTCAATTGATTGAATAGTACAAACAAAACATTTAGCTTATAAAAATGATTTTGTATACTTAAAAAAAAAAAAAAAAAAGGATGTTATTTTGATTATTCAGACATAAAAGTGGGTAGATATAATTAATAAGAACCTACATCAACTGTCATGTCATGATGCTCAATATAAATTTTTCATGCGGTCTGCAGTTCCGTGTTGGGGTATAACACGAGAGCGTGTTATACCCCAACACGGAACTGTAGACCTGGCTGATGAGTAGCGGGGCTAAGACCCCTAATTTTTTTAAATATAAGTTTCTATATGTGGAAGCTATAAGTAGAAAGTCACATATCTTTGTTTTTGCTTTAGCAAACAAATATATCATCGTGTCCCTGTACGCCAGATGCGTAGGAATGCGCACACGCACTCCGTTGACCTCTAACTAAAACTATAAAGTTATGCTATCTGATTGTTTACTAATTAGAGTCACTCATAATGACAAACAAACTTACTTACTGTTAGACGTTAGATCACATCGCACTGACTTATTTACTAATTAGTTTTGAGTTTAGGCTTCGGATCATTACTGGCTTGTGATTTTATCAGTAGCCGTTATTTTCTTATTATTTACAGGGTTCTGTACCCAAAGGATATAAACGGGACCTTATTGCAGAGATTCTGCTGTCCGTTTGTTTCTCACTGGAACGTATCTCATGAACCGTGATAGCTAGGTAATTGCATTTTCTCACAGATAATGTATTTCTGTTGCAATGTTAAAAAAATTTAAATTAAATATCTGTTACCTACGTAATATACTCATTGTTTTTTTTAAAGACAATTCCCGCAATGCGCTTTGTGTATCCAAAAGCATACTTAGACTAAGAACAAATGAACAAACTCTATGGTTCCTGCAAATAGTAGTCCCGCATTCGATTTCCACTAACCCTGAACACTTCAATAAATAAAAAAATACATTATTCTACTTTCAAATCTCCCAAACTTCTCCGGTCTAAAAAGTCATGTTAGGTATCCTTCTTCTTTATTTAATGGCAATATGCCGAATGCCGTCAACAGGCTAGTTGACACATATAAAATTATGTTACAATGATGTTTATTTTTAAAACTAATTGTCATATGGAACCTAAATATAATAATTTCTGTTCATAAAACTTGAATATGTTTGTAGAAACTCAATATGAAAATTATTTATTTTGTCTATGTCTTTAACTTCCGAAAACGATATCCGCCATTTTGTAACTTCATACATCTTGTTAAAAAACATGAACGCGATCCTTTACAATTACACTTTGTGGGTCACGACGCCATCGATCATGAACAAAAAAAAAATTTTTTTGGAGCTTGGCTTCGGAATAATAAAAACACAAATTCATAAATGCATATACACCTTTACATTTCCTTACGAGTGTAATTAATTTGGCAAAAGGTCAAAAGAAATTGGCACGTTCAAAAGTGCCATTGTTACGCACAATTCGCAAATTACCTTATTTATAAACAGGTGAAAAATTTAATTTATGTTCATAGATATAAATAACATTACTTAGTATGGCTACCACAATATATTTTAAGTAGATATCGGTTCTGAATAAGTGAATACATAAAGTTAATAACTTAAGTAATTAAGTGACTCAGTCTGTCTTATGATTTTGAAGAAAATTTGGTGAAAACAAATTTGGACTTGGGTGAAGGAAATATTGTAAAAAAAGGCGAGAAGGGGATGAATGTTCGTTATGGTTGAAGATAAAACCATGATACTTTATATTGAGGCACTTGATTTATATTTATTTTGTATTTTAACCTGCATGGATGGATGAAATAGTAAATAAAAGTCATGCTGCGGATGAATTATTCCACGCGGATGAGGTTGCGGGCAAATGCTAGTAATACATAAGTTACATAATAAAACAACTGAAAAGGTTCCAGAAAATTCCCATAAAAACAAAGTAGCAAAGCTTCCCCGCAATTACGATCAAATAAACGACCGTTACTTCGAGATCTGTCAAATTTAAACTTAGAATTTCATTCAAATTTCGTATTCGCTTCGAATACGCAATCCAATGAACCCTCCGTGTGCCGAATCAAATAAAATAGATGCACCTCATACGCAACATGACATCAAAATCATAAGAAGTCATTAGGTATCCAAGCGTACGATATACGGACCCTAATTTCGTTGCGAAGATCGAATAACTCCCATATACCACGTTTACTGAGGCATTTTTTTGATAATTATACAACATTCAATACCAAACTTTATATCTCTTTACACAAAGTTGAAATTAGATCGTAAATTAGACATGACAATCGTTCACATATCAAAATTCGGTGCAAGCAAATAACAATTTTAACGTATAGTATTAGGGTCTAATGTCACTTTTCGCGGAGTTTAGTCAACAAAAACACACGCGAATGAGAAAAAAACCGGCATCTTTTTGCTTCCCCTTTCCCCCTAAGCCGATGGGGGCGGATGGGGTGAAGAAAAATCCTTGTGGGGTGAGTTGGGGTGGCTGTAGTAGTTTTTCGTTGGTATCACGCGTACGACAGGCTTAGTATTGATTTTCCGTGCACATGATGTTGTTCAGGTGTCCACATTTTTAAAGATGTTTGACTTTTTTCGTGTTCTACCTCATTGGAGGTAGTTTTGGTTCTTGTTATGGCATGAAAACAACACAGGAGTCAGATACTCTGTTGTACAATATCATTTTAGGGTTTGAGAGTAAATGACAAATGAGTTTGAAGTTGGTTGTTATACGCTTCGGTTCGTAATGAGGTCACTTTACCTTCGTATTTATTTTAGACCTACGTTACTATATTTATAGATGCTGTACTTCACTTGATCGTAACATAAATCCTCTCTCTCATCCTCATTTGTTAATCTAAATGAAAAACTATCTGAATGTCAAAGTTCAGTAGTTGTTTGAATAGCAAAAAAATATAGTTGCACCTTATATAATTTCGAAATGTACTATTTTTTGTATTCTCATTTTATATGAATAGGTTTTAATATTAGGTTTATTTTTTTATATGATGCTGCATATCTTTAATAACAATTATCAGTATTGTCTATATTGTATAATAAATTATATTAATTGATTTTAAATGCATCATGTTGAACTCATACCACTGTAGTAAATTTGCCCATCTAGAAGCTCATATTAGCAATAATTTATCTTTGTTTAATAAATAAATAAAATAATTATAATTAACAATATTGAAAAAAACATAGGTAGTACCCAAAGATGTTTTATTAGAGTTAGTCTTTTCAAGACTATATTATAAATATAGGTATTAATGTTTCTATAATCATAATTTTATGATCACAAAACACATGGCACCCATATTTATAATACCTACAGCTAAAAACGTAAGCCTCATTAAAATACTAGACGATTATAATAAATTAGATAGCTAAAATATCACCCCAATGACAGTGACATTTTATCGAAACATTTAATTCAGTCTCACGGCAATATGCAAATAAAGCTAAAGGTGTAAAAGATTAGCATCTTATTGTGATTCGATGATTCGTTCCGAACACTTCATGTTTGTTCGCGATTCGTTACGGACCGGTGTGCGGCTACCTTAATGTTTAACTGATTTTCGATATTGTTTTTTTTTTTTATTTAATTTGTTTAATGGTTTGAAATATGGAGTTTGAGTATATTTGAATAAATTAAATTTGATTTTTAGCTGTAGATTGGTTCTGTAAAAGGATAAACTCCTCGATGTCGCGTATCTAACTAATGTAAACTTTCGTTCCCAATGAATTTTAGTATAACTATATTTTTGCTTAGTACCCTTATGTTTAATATCATCATTAAAGAATACCAAATCTCATCTCTTCATCTTTAGGTAGGTACCTACATAGAGTGGTAACTTCGTTTGTATTAATATTATCACATTTTAGAAAATAATACATATACCTATATAAATCATCATATAATAAGTTATCATTTGGAATAAAATCAGTTCCTGTGTAATTAAACGGTATTTATTCAGCACTTATTTACATACTCTTGTCAATATATAATTATAATTATTGTATGAACTATAAGTGTTACAATTCTTAATTCAAACCTGAATTGTTATTAGCAATTGTTTTATTGCTTTGCTCTCAGCTATTTTCAAAAATGGAACAGACGCGCGGAGCAACAGAATCTGTCACATCGTAGGCCATTGTCACTGCAAACAAAAAAAAAACAATTGAACTTCCGTAGCACACATCGGAGCCACACCTAATAAGAATTTGCATACATTACGACACAAAAGGGCAAACCCGTCATAATTTTTAATATTTAATTTTTTACAGTTACAAGTACCGGTTTTTTTCTTTGTTTATTGTCACATTGTATACGAAATATTTAAATTGAGAACCGAATTGGGACGAAACAAAGAGCGGGCTTTTTTTTCTTTTGATTCGCGTTGGAAATCAGCTTGAGTAATTTGGCTATGCGATTTGTCTATGACTTCTGTAAGAGATTTAGTATATAGTTACAGTGTATAATGTGTATATTAAAATAATTTATTACGTTAGAAACTTATGTAAATCTAATTTTACATATGCACAAACACACAAATCCACTCTCTATTAGGTATTTTACTCTCAAAATCTGATGGGACAGTTCTACCGTTTCGATCAGAGAGAGATAAGTTCCAGGACCAAAAGCTTAACGTGCACTCCGACACACGGATGTAACACAACCAACATTCAGACATCGGGCTAGTACTCAGATTTAAAAAAAAAAAAACATTTCTAGTACCTAACTCAAGTTTTTGTACGACCCGAGGATCAAACCCAGGACCTCACTATTTACAAACATAATGTCGCTAAACTAACGAGGCAGTCATCAAAGTTTTTAGAAACTTAAATAAATTATTTACTTAACCGTTGCAAAATACAAATTATAATTGGTTCTTAAAGTCAAATATCATGGAATAAAAAAAACTATTTAATTGTGAAAATACAAGGCATTTATATTATAATATGCTTGTGATCATTTAAAAAATAATTTCTCCGCTCTCCATACTTCAACGATCTATCATTAAATAAAAACAACAACAATAAATAATAAAATAGAAATAAACATCGATGAATAAAAACATACAATTATTAATTGAAAAAGGAAACAATTCCATATGCAAATGAGATCGATAAATTAAAAATGGAACCATTAATTTATTCAAACCTTATTTTATTATCTGTGAATTGTTTGAAACAAAATTGTTTATATTTTATTTTAGTCAATCGAATAAAATAATTCATAATCAATGGAGTGGCTCTTTTGTTATTATAACTATAACAATTTATCTTATGTCTTTTGTATTAGCCCGGTGTTACGGAGTATCTTATTATCTTGTAATGCTTGTAGTTATTTTGTGACAGCATCGAATATTATTTTTAATTGAATATAAGATTTCGAAAGAGGGCACGATTCATTTAAAAATATTTTTTCTAAATAAGAATTTATAAATCAGTCATTCAATCGATCATCAGACTATATTAAATATAAGCTTTAACTCAAATTTTGAGTTTAAGTTATGTACAATTTCTGAAATAAGTATTTATTGTTAATAGATATGCATTCGGATATCGGTACTGGTCCGATGTTGTTTCAATAATTCTTTGGCCACATAAAATAAATTATATATATATATATCAAATATCGTCTATAAAATCGTTTAAAAATACAGAATCTTTATAGATACATAACAAACCGCTGTCCAGGCACCATGGTATGAAGTAGGTGTCTGCAACAGAAGACGTTGAAGTAAGAAGAATAAATCTCTTTCAAACGCATTAAAATCTATGGGAACCTTATATCTATAAACGTGTATCACCTCACACAAAGACGTGAATATATTACTTACACAACAACATAAAATATGACAACAGAAGAAAATATTTTAACTCATTACGCATACAAAGTTACGCATCGACTTTAAAAAATCAATAATGCACATTCAGTACCTCCTTTATGCTCTGTGCGAAAGTTAGAATCTTCAAAATAATATGCAAATAGGACACCAAATAAAAAAAAGATATTCAAATGACGCCATTTTTAGACGTGGAAGAACAATTTTGACACCTCGAAGAATGAACCCTTCCATATTCAAATTAGGAGCATCTTAAGGTTAGACTAGAATAGTTTGAATGAAAATAGACAAAAATCTTTTCTTTTTTTTTAATGTATTCATAGATTTCGTGAGAACGGATACTCTTCGTGAGACTTTTATGGAGTAATCGACGGGGTTGTATGTTATGGAAAGCTGTGTCAACATTTGTAGTAATATGGTAATTATTGATCGCCAATAATAGAAAGGTGTCATACTGTATCGATTGATTTTTATTTATTAGGTGTTAAGTTTGGGAGAGAAGAATAATATTATACTATTGTGATGTTTATAGGTACATGTCACCGTTACCGCAAGAAATAAACTGAATGAAATTATAAGTCGTACCTACTAGTAGTAACTACACTGAAAAGTATTATTTTTATGGTCTATCAATATCTATCAATTAATATGTGTAGTTCACACAAATCAGAGAAGAATTTGTTTAAAATAAAATGATTAAAAGAATAATACGCCATTCTATTAGTCAAAATATACTGGTAATAATCATGCATGTTAAGAAGAAGCCTATGGTCACGGGCTGATGAAGAAGGTGAAGAATCATGTCTTAAATATGTCTATTTCTTCTTGCCTTAAAATGTAGACCATATAATAGGTAGGCACAAGAATTTATAACTTCTGCATTCTTTAAATACATTTTATCACTCACTTAACTCACTACTTAAATACATTCACTTTAAGTATTTTTTGTCAGTTAAGATTATACTCATAAGAAATATAACATCTATAAAACTCAAACTGCTATACCACTTAATTATACGAACACGTTAAAAAAAAAACATTCCAAACAAAAAAAAAAAATTGAAAGCGAACCGTAAAAATTCCAAGTTTAAAAAAGTTCTTTGAGGAACGAATGCTCAACCCTTCCGCGTCTTGGCCATTCAAATTTAAATTCATGTCCCCCCGTCTGGCAGGTGTACTCCCGTCTTTTGTCCGCACTTCCGTCAGGTCGTTGTCTTAGAACTAAGCTTTTGTGGCAATGTTGTAAAACATGTGTGGTTGCTCTAATGTGTTCTCGGCTTAATTAGAATGTTCGTGGCCGCTTTTTGTTTATTTTTTTCATGATTAGAATTTGAATTTCCAAAGGGTGGTTGAGTTGGTTGAACGTTGTATTTAAATTCCTTTTGGAGTTTGTTCTGTATTGTCCTTACGAATTAATACTCTTCCTTTTTTGAAGAGGTAGGTACATACTATTTAAATAAAACAATATTGGTAATTTATTGTTTATTGAACCCCTTATCTATAGTAAAATATTATAAAGAGGTTAGAAATGGCATTTTTGTATGTTTGACTACTAGTTGACTACAAAAATAAAAAACCGTTCTTGAACGTTAAATTGTAAGACGCTCATCCCCTTCAAATCTTTAAACCATTAGCATATCTTTATTCCTTACCCATAAACGTGACCTCTTTTAACAAATGTTTCCTAATAATATTATCCCCAAGTCGTATGCAAATTATTTTTAAAATAATAACACACCTGGGTCTGTAAGACCGGTCGTGTCGTGATTTTGCATCCGCACCTAATTTGCATGGAAAGGGTTAATTCTTCGCGATTATTTGAGCTCACGCATATTTTTAATTATTCAAGGGTTAATATATTCTGTTCTCGATGCAGATACGATTGCGAATGTGATTTTTTTTTGTTGTTATAACATTCAGTGTGTCATTGAATTTCGTGTAGTGTAGAGCTGTTTTAAAGTGACGTAAAAATAACGATTAAAATTTTTATACGTACAGTCCTAGTAGAGTAATTAATGAGTAAATGATTAATACAGTTTTGTGATTAAACAAATAAAGTAATATGTAAGTACTTTTTTTATTGTCTCTTGCTGCATATTGCCTTTATGTTTTATATAAAGATATTTCGTGGGTATTAGGGAGGTTAATCACTGTGCCGTGGTGGACTTTACAAACTTACAAACACATAAGATACTGACACAAATCACACCTAGACTCAGATCAACTATCTGTGATTCATACAAATAATTGTACCGGGTGGGATTCGAACCCATAATACCAGGTCTCAGATGCAACTACCACAAACTGAACCACCAGTGCCGTCAATATTATTATTTATTCTTGTGGGTACATACCTACTCTTATTCTTGCTTACTCCTTGAGGTAATAAAAAAATAAAAGAATATCTAAACATATTCTCAATTAGATTTTCCAAATTTGAATAATCAAATTTAAACAAGGCAAAACCGTTTCCGCTCACCAAAAACTAATTTTCGAAAATCGAATTCGCCAAAATCAAGAGTAGTGATGTACCAACGGTCATACATCAAGGATAATATAATGATTGGATTTGCCCCGCCTACGTCATCCATCACTGGCAACGAGTGACGCGCGGGTGGCCAACATTACCATTTTACATCGACCCGTGACTTTCTACTATGGCCCCCTAAAAGTTCTAAGAAACCGTTATGTAGAGGGAAGAGGGGGTCAGGTTATGTTAGTCGAAATGCATTAGGGAGGATTTCGCGGGCATTGTATCTTGTTAGAACCGTAATGTCTTGGATGGTTGGATGTAAGTAAATTATGTTTTTTTAGTGTTCTAGGGGGGCATTGTATGTATCTGTCGAGAAAATGGTTAAGATAGAAGTAACAATCATCAAAACATAGTGTACGTAATGTCTAGCATAGATTTAAAATATTTACTCAATTCAAAGAATCTGTCTATTTTTGCTAACATTAATAATTGATATATTTAGTTACCTATTATTATTTGTGTATTCATTGAAATACGCTCAATAACTCTGCATTTGAATATTCTATCATAATGTTTATAGCATGGATCACAAATTCAAAAATGTTCTTCTCCCTAAACAAAACTTAATTGTCTATGAATTCTAGTAGGTAGGCATGATGATTTTTGCTTCAGCCAATGCGTTGTAGCAAAATGTGTTATGTAGATATTAATGAGGTAGTATATTGTATATTATACGTATAATGCTGTGCCCGTGATAATACCAGTGTTAATCTACTTCGTAAAAACCTTATTCGTGCTACAAAATTTAAAAAAGCGCGTTCCAATAATCATTTTATTCCTTTTTATTACAACTAGTATAGATTACGCTTATTATATAGGTACATAAAATAGGAGATTTAAATTCTTGTATTATACACAGGCACCTAAGTAATATCTCATGAATAACTAAACGTCAAATACGTAGACAAAATTACGTTTCCACGGCAACCGCAATAAGATGGCGTATTTGACTATTTGTTGCCAACATAATAAAGAAGAAAAATCGCGGGGAGGTAATCTCTGGGGAGGGGAGTCTCAAAATTGAGACGGTGTAAGAAGATTACCGTTGATGTATTACGTGAAAAGGTGGCTCTTGATGAGATGTTTCATCTGACTGTGGATACCTACTGGTATTACAAAATAAATCCTTTTTTTTGCATACATTTATAAAACTTTTAAACTAAAGCCTGTCTATGGTTGACATTAAAAAAATATGTGCAATGAAAATTAATTGTCTGTGGCTTAATTTTAACTTACAAAATGGCTAACGAGCATTAGCCCCTGTTTATAACTTAGAAATATATTTTTTAGAAATTAAAAATAATTCAATTATAAACTTAAAATAAAAATACAAATAGTTCTGCGTTCATTTCACATGCTTTAGGGATACTTTCTTACTTATTTCATAGAAAACGTGTTATGCTCACAAACCTATAAAATACTTACTGTCCCACTCGGTTTCATCTGCCTAACTCCCGTGCCCGTAAGAACTTTATAATTAAATATAGCCTATAGTCTTCGGCTTATGTTTAACTTACCATCAGATATAGTAAAAATTATCACCAAAATTAAACCCGCATTTTAATGTAAAATTGTAACCAAAGTTTTAACATTTCGCTATCGTATTTAAGCAAAATGACTCCAAATAAATCATTGTTAGCCCAAAAGTAGTAAATGATCACCAAAAGTACCTAAATGTTTTACTAATTTACTATTCGGTTCTGGCACTCGCCGGCCGCTGCCGCGGCACCGCTCGCTTCGCTCGCTCGGCTCGTGCGTTGTATGGCCGCAGCTCTAACCTAACCTAGCCGATTGTCATTTTTCATTGATTTTATTAAGGTAGAAATAGCGCAATAATTTGCTCGCTAAGATTTGGTGATCATTTACTACATTTGGTGTTCGAATACAATTTGAAGTGCAGTCGTGACTAAAATAGCTAGTACTATTATAATTTTAGACTTTATTTTTCTGTTGTCAAGTATATATTTTTGGTGGTCATTATATTTTATCCCATAGTCTTCATCGATAAATGGGCTAACACAAAAATATATGTTTAAGCAAACAAACAAATTCTTCAACTTTATATATTAAGTATAAATATAGATAGATGAATAAAGTAGCTATCTAATGGTAACAGAGTTGTCAAAATCAGATCAGTAAAACCGTAGATTACCTCTTACATCCAAACTTACAAACTCTACCTCTTTACAATATTAGTATAGATAAATATGGAACTCCAACTTAGACGAATTCGAAATTTGAACTCAAACTTGAACCATAGATCTTCGTTATAACTTCGTAGGTTGAATATTATGAGTATCTACATACTTGGGTTGTTAGTAATAAATATTGTGAGTTGCCCACAAATCTTAGACGTAATATCGCGGGAAAAATGTAAACGTAAACTCGGCGTATAAAGCTGTGTGTAGGTGTATGGAGGTTGAGAAAGTTAGGTGGAGTGTAGAAGAGCAGAATTTGGTAGTGCTTATATTATTTTTTAAGTGATGTAATCTAGGTAGGTATATAATATCAATACGCGAAGCTAAACTTTGTACCAGTTTTTACGAAAATTGCGCGGACGGAGTAGTTTAAAATTTCGCACACTTATAGTTTATTAGAATTTAATTACAAGGAGTGAAGAATGCTAACTTTTTTTTTATATCGTCGAATTTCCACTCTAGTTGTATAATATTATATGGATATAAAAGTTGGTATTCAATATAATATGAAGTATAAAGACAGATTTGTATTATTTTCTATAATCAATAGATACACTCAAAATTAGTCGTCTTCAGTCTGTTAGCCATGAATATCGGTGATTGAAACTGAGTGGGTATTTGTTAAACATTGCCGTAAAATGTTAAAAAATATTAAAAATAAACACAAATAAATGATTTTTTTTCTTTGCAACAAGGTAATTTTTAAAAAGTTAGCATTGTCAAATATATCTTATTCTGCCATTCTTATTGTCATTAAAACCAAATATATTCCCGCTATCAATTTTTCACGGGGATTTTCCGCCATTTTTCTTGCAAATCCGCGCTCTTGCACGTACCCTTACACCCGGCTTAGGCCGCATTTCCATACATATGAGGTAGACACGAACGAGCCCGCTTCTTCCCTCCCTTTGTAGGCCGCCATTTTTTACCCGTTCTTGTCTTTGCTCTCACTAGTTACTTGTCGAAATTGAAAAGCATGTTTATCGGAGACTTTGCTAACATATTGGAGGTACCTACCTACTTTTTTTTAGGTTTTTGTATTTGGAACGCTTTTTTTAAGTTGGTTATTGTTATTTTTAAGTTCACGAATGAATCGGGATTGTGTTAAGATTTTATAGAAGCGTGAAAATTCAATTGTTGTTTTTTGTTTTATAAATAGAACATTTCAATTGAACTAAGTAGGTAAAAATAAGTTAAAAGATCAGCAATTGTAATGATTATGTAATTTTATTTCAATTCAGAAAGCTTAAGTGATGCTACCTAATTTGTATAAAATAGTTGTTTTTTAAAAAGGTCACAGATAATATCAGTAGGACATGTATAATGTCACACTATCATTTTACTTATGTTATGGTGTGCAATGTTAGTAGGTTCCCAGTGTATTATATTGCCATATACCTACTTACCTACCGTGTAGAGCACGGGTAGAAAGGTCGGTCGGTGATAGTGCAATACCATATCAAGTAACAGTTGCTAATAAGGTACGACAGAAAACCCAATTTTTTCGTTACTACTTAAACGAAATATGCTTATTATGCTCTATAAATAAATAATATTTCATGCCCTTTAAAAACAGAACAATAGGAAAAAAAACAAACTCTTAAGTTCGTCAACCTATTTCCTTTACTTCTAAATATAAAAAAAAACAACAAAAAAGATGGCGACCAAAATTGTTATAATATTGTGAAATGGGCGCGGCTCCAATATATCACGGCACGTCATGCCGGAATGCGGCTGACACGAAAATATTGCGATGCATCAAAATTGCCAAGGAGCAGGGAGAAAAACGATCTTTGCTTTGCCAATACAAGGCATCAGCTTCAGCGATTTATTTATATTAAGAGAGTTGCTGACATAATATCTAAAGGAATTCACTTTAATAGCCTGTTTACGTCCACCGTTGAACATGGGCATCCTCATAACAAATCTTGAAAAAACTTTTTTTCTTCTAACGGACATATGTTGTTAGCCCCGAGGCTTTTGCTACTTCACCGGGCATAAAGGCGAGCAGAGCTCCAGCCTAGATAAATGGTTTTAAACACTGCAAACTAAGCAACCTGCGCAAGAGGGCGTCCCTGTGGAACTTGGACCTGAGCTCAGGGTCCCTGACGGGGACTTGAAAAAACTCTTAACAAAAAAGTAGTCTTAAAAAAAGTTTTATTGTAAACATCTTTAATATACAATTCAATGTAAGATTATAACTATTTAAAGTGATATCTCGCAGTGTAGTTTCCGACTTAAAAACCATTCCATATCTGCCTATTGGCGTCGCAAGAGGCGACTAAGGGACTTACAACTGATGTATGAACAGCAGCATCTAACAGCTCAAAGATAACAGCTCCCATCTTTATCTTGTCAGGCAAATATCCCATATTTGCCAGCCAAGAGTCAAATCATCTTGGCAGGCAAATATCCCATATTTACCTGCCAAGAGTGATGACTACGGTAACAACCCTCAATGACCCTGGTTTCCCAAGATCTGTTAAAGAGGAGGCCCATGTTCAGCAGTGAAAGTAAACGGGCTGATAACATAAGAATACCAAGAACTATATTCGTAAACTATCCTAAAAACCGCTCCAGCTATTAGATTGCTCCACGCAATAATACGTTGAGAAAAGCGAGGGTGGATTGTGCTTTGAAAAATGCTCCGGAGTTCTGCGGCGGTGTCTTGTATATCATCTGATATATTTCCTTCGCTAAGTGAATATTATACAGCATCTTTACATACATATTTATCTCCAAAACTGATGGCTGATAATAAAAACATTTTGGCAAGAAACATTGCAAGCAATAGATGATGAGTACAGTATTTATAATTATTTTAATAAGAGCTTCCCGCGTAGCTCCCGTTCCCATGGGAACTCATAATTAAATATAGCTTATAGTCTTCCTCGATAAATGGGGTATCTAAGACTGATTAAAATAAACGGACCAGTAGTTCCTGCGATTAGCGCGTTCAAGCAAACAAATTCTTCAGCTTTATATATTAGTATAGATCATCATCATCATCATCAACAGCCCGTCGACATCCACTGCTGAACATGGGCCTCCTCTTAACAGACCTTGGCAAGCCAGGATCGTTGAGGGATATTGCCATAATCACCACGCTTGGCAGGCGGATTGGTGATCGCAGTAAGATGTAAACCTTGAGCTAATAGATGCTGCTGCCCATCCATCAGCCATATGTCCCTTAGTCGCCTTTTACGACACCCATTCGAGGACATGGGGTGGTCTATAGATCTATAGATCTATAGATAACCCTATATTAGCCCTAATTTTTTTTTACACCTGTTCAAGTCGTTGTCCCGGCTTTTGCTACTTCACCAGGTACCTACAAAGGCGTGTAGGGCTCCAACCTTATGAAGCCCGAGCAAGTATCTACAATGAATGCCTTCATTTCTCCCTTTTACTACCATTCCCCTTTGAATGTATGACCAGTTCATTAAGGTAAAATATACCGCATCAAGGAACATGTTGCAAAAATACAGAGTTGCAATGTCATGAAGAATTAAAAGTTAGATATACGATGCAATACAAAGTTTCCACCACAAACTAAAATTGAAACGCAAATGACATACGCACATACATTTACACCTGTCTGCGTTTAAATCGCACGGCCAGAGAAACTCTAACATCTATTGAAAACCCGAAACAGGGGGTGTGTTCCCTCCTTAACCCCCCGACCCCCTCTTTATTCCACTTCCCGTCTCCCCTTTCTTTCCACTAACTTCGCATCGTCATCCGTATGACTTGGGCCTTAACTTATGTGAGGGTATATGAGGGTACCCCTGCATTCAAAAACCAACCATATACTTAAACTTTAGAGTGTAAATTCATGTGTATCGAAAATCCAATTTACAATACACAACAATAGCCGATTATGTACTTTATGTATGGAAGGATAAGGTTAATATTAGGTTGCAGAATCACAGATCAATTTCGTGATAGTCTGTACTGATTCCTTTGCATTACTTTTTCCTTCTTTGTGGATGTATTTTAATACGAGTTTAAGGTCTTATGTGGATAGTGGGTGTCCCTAATGTTAGTGTATTGTTGTGTGCGTGGCTCGTTACTGTAGAACGATTCAATTTTATATGAAGCACCTATTTTGTAATGGAATCTTAGGAGTTTGTAGCGAGGAAATTGTCTTTTTCATTTGTATTCGAATCCTTTTGAATGGTTTTTGTATCGTCTTTCAATTATTTGCTGTTCACACTTCATATGTTTGGAAGAACATATTGTGAGTTGACCTTTTCTTTGTAAGATCTAAGTCTTATATAACTTTGATCTTTTAATTTAGCTATTTGCGTGATCCGTTTGTAATTGAATTAACAATTAAGAAAAGATTAATCTTGTTGCCTAATACCAAGTACCCTTCTTGTTTTGAATTGAATATAAATACATATATACAATATACATTTAGATTGGTCCTCAAATACTCTGGATTATGATATTTTTCATACAATTACATACACGTCACCAGTTGGATTTTCCGGAATGTTGCAGCTCCAACTGGTTATTTGTTTATTGGCATTGAATAGATTTGAAACTACTGGATCGATTTGAAAAATTCTTTCACCATTAGAAAGCTACATTATCCAGGATTAAGGTAGGTTATATTCAATTATGAAGTTCCTACGGTAACGGGAACTAAGCGGGTGAAAACGTGCTCGGGAAGCAATAT
This sequence comes from Nycteola revayana, assembly GCA_947037095.2. Lineage (NCBI taxonomy): Eukaryota > Metazoa > Arthropoda > Insecta > Lepidoptera > Nolidae > Nycteola > Nycteola revayana. The sequence goes on from OX344847.2 coordinate 4,502,988, forward strand.
AATGTTATAAGTAGTATTTATTTGCTTTCTGTACTAATATTAAGTAATTTAAAAACGTCGCTTATTTACAATAATAAACTGTCTCTATATAATACATATTACTTAAGATGTGAAATGTTTAATACTTTAGTTGTTTATTAGAATACTAAATTTTCTTGTATCATACCGTAGGTAGATAGAGAAAGACTCGTAGGAAGCTAGGATAGGGTCCGGTCGTCCTCGCAAGGCGAGGCTCGCGACGCGTTCTGTGCTTCAGACCCGATCCCAGCCCGCGCTGGTTGATCTTAATATAATTTTTTTATTTAATAACATTATAGTTGAAATGTGAACTGATTTATTAGTCAAGATTGTTTTTTCTTTTTGTTTTCATTATCATTGTATTTGACTTGTAATAAGAACGATCGATTCGTCTACATTATTTTTCATATGTTTTATTAGTTGTCATATTATGTCTGGGTAACTGAAAACTAAATATTTGTAAAGTCCACCATTACAAACGGATTTAAATTTAAAAGACTTTTCACTAAAAACGTTTAAGGACACATAAATATATAAATAGATTATAAACTTTAAATTGGTAATATAGGTACGTAAACATATAAAAATGCAAGCAGAACACACGACCCTCTTTTACTTGCTTGCAAAAGTCGTTTATTTTAAGCCTCAAGTTATTTAATATGAGTATACCTAAGTGACATCGAGAATAAAGATTCAGAAAATTAGCTACAAAATATCTTTACAAATAAAGTACGTATCCTTTTGTTCTACAATACCCTTCTTTACATTCCCCATCTTAGCTGCCAACTTGAAAACAAATCCTCATTGACTACCATATTTCTTACATAATTCATTGTATGTTCTTTGAAAATATCCGGATAATCTGAGTCTGGACAATGTTCCAGCATTTAATGACATCATTAAGCAAACCCAACTGTTTCTTCACTGCAATTCTTAAAAACTCACTCAGTTGTAAATTCAACCGTGTTGTATAAATTGTAGGGTTCAATTTTGCTTGTGTACATTTCTAATTTACAAAGTCGCCCTAAATATTTGCAGATATTTGTCAAGACCGCTAATTGTCTGTTATATTGAGCTGAGGTTGAGTGTTCGTCTGTTTATGTCTCATTAATGGTGAACGCACAATTTACTGCCGACTTGTCTTTTTAATTTTTTTCTGGCCACAGACGGTTTTTGAGGAAGATTTAGATTTCGAATTATGGAATTCGAAATTAAAAAAAATTGTTAAAATACTTTTTTTATGTAGATTATGATAGTTACTGGTGTTGTGGAATTGATTAAGGAGGTTTAAAAGGCGTGACAAAGTAAAATCTACGACTAAACCATAATAAAAAAAAAGCTATATTAAAAACATATCAGACACTACCCTTCATTACAGCTGCGTAGCTTCCAGTCTCGTAGGAATTTCATAATAAAGAATAGCCGAAAATTCGGCCATTTTACACTGAAAGATTTTTTTAAATCGGACGCGCTAATCTTAGATTATCTCGTTCAAGCAAAAAACAAACTCTTTAATTTATATAATTTTACTGTACGTGTGTTTGTCACTGAACTCCTTCTAAACGGCTGGACCGATTTGAATGAATTTTTGAATGTTAATAATAAGGTTTAGTTTCACAAATCATATATAATATATATTATTATATTATCATGGAAGACAACGTCTGTCGGGTCCTGTAGTTAGTATATAGATTTGAACTTGATTTTTCTTAGGAATAATAATAAGTTAGTTATATTATTATGTTTAGTACCATAGTTAATAAAACTTTTTTTAAATCTCAAGCATACAATCATAGTCTATGGCCCAAAAGGCTAAGCTTTACATTTTTACTACCAACGATGATATAGATATGCAATAAACTTAATTACTACCTTTTCCACGTGGCTTCACCCGCATAGTTCCTGTTTCCTTGGGAACCTAGCCATAAAATAACTCTTAAGTAAATACTCTTACAAACAACGTTACTTTATGATAGTGGAAGAATTATTGGAATTGGCGTAGTATAAGTAGACTGTATACAGTGAGAATTCATGTCTATGTATAATTTACTCTATGTTTGTCATTGTATGTTTTGATAATTGTAATAATATTGGTACAAAATATGACTTGATTGTACTATAATCCATCTAAAATTAAATAATTATTAAGGCAATAATAATTGGATGTTTTACTAAAAGGCGTTTTTTTTTTATTATGTATACATATTAAATTATATTACGTATAAAAAATATACTAAAATAATAGATGTAATTGTAATTAAATACCATATTTATATTAATCTTTTACATTGTACAGCATACGTAGATATTAAATAATGCTAGAAATCAGTTTATTAGTATTTTTTCTTTTTAAGAACTACATGAAAATATTTGTGGAAGGTTTTTTGAAAATAAACATAAAGACTTATAGAACAAATAACAGATATTACTAAATGCACAACAATTTAAAAATCAATGTCAGTTTGTTCCGGCTAATCACAGTAACGGCTGGAGGGATTTTTACGGGACATTCATCGTTATTAAAAATAAACATGATAAAATCCTTATTTTATGATAGTCGCGACAGTTTTTGTTAATATAGAATATATCAAAATGAACGGTCGCAACTGCCTGTTATAAGAAACCGCTATGAACTTGCAATAAAACTTACAATTTAACTAAAATGACAATCATATCGAAACTTCTTTTAATGTCCACTAAAAATTTAATATCAGTAGTCATCTTACAAAATATCTTGAAGCACAGTCGTAAATGTTTCTCCCTAGGGTGGTTATTATTCATTTTTCTCCAGTCAAATACAGGGTAGGGTACACTAATGTGCCACTCTAAAATCAACCCCTACGAATTTTCGCAACCATGTTTTTTCCTGAACTTTTTGTTTGTTTTTCGTCTCTTTTTAGCAAACAAATTTATGTATCTCGCTCCCTGTTTAGCGTATGCGTGGGGTGGCAACAGCAAAATTATGATACGTTTTTTTGGAGCTCAAATTGATTTTTCGGAAATAGGTATGTGGGAGCCATTTTTATGGTGTGGAGCGGGCGATGTGGGTTTCTTTTGAAGTTTGGCATAGTTTCCAGTGGTTTTCGTTAAAGGTCAGCAAAGGTAAAAATAATGCCATAAATACTAGCTTAATGCGCGCCTGAAAACTTCATACTAATATAAAGTCTATTTTAGATAGTCTTCTGCGATAAATGGGCTATCTAACACTGACATAATTTTTCAAATCGTACCCATTATTCCTGAGGTTAGCGTGTTCAAGCAAACAAACAAACTCTTCAGCTTTTTAGTATAGATATTTCATCAACAGCTCGTTGATGTCCACTGCTGAACATGGGCCTCCTCTTAACAGACCTTGGCAAGCCAGGATCGTAGAGGGATATTGCCATAATCACCACGCTTGGCAGACGGATTGGTGATCGCAGTAAGATGCAAATTTTGAGCTAATAGATGCTGCTGCCCATCCATCAGCCATATGTCCCTTAGTCGCCTTTTACGACACCCATGGGAAGACACGGGGTGGTCTATTCTAAGCCGGAAACCAACACGACGGGTAGATATTTAGGGTCTCTAAATTATAAGATTTTATATATAAAAAAAAAATTGCGCAATTATCTGCCCGTTTATTTCTTGTTGTTCTGTTTGCCTGGATAGTTTATAAGCTGGATGAATAAATTCAGCTTATAAACTGTCACTGTGCAAATTTGCAGCCAAATCCGTTCATTCGTTTTTGCGTGAAAGAGTAACAAACATCCACCTATCCACAAACACTCACCAACTAACCTGTTTATAAATTGTATAAGTATAATCCTTACTAATTTTGCATAATGTTTGTGAAACTATTACGCAAAAAAAATTAACCCTTCCACCCTCCTCCCTTCCTAAAAAATACACACCTCAACTAGCTAACAAACTGTGCGTAAGTACTTATTAAAGAAAAAAAAAAAACATAAAAGTAAAATTTCCGTACGACTACACACTTAAAAAAAAACGCATGATAAATTAAAAAGAAAATACTGCTCTTGTTAGTACCGTACTTTCTAAACTCCATTACTACTCATTGTCTATAAATTAATATGTTACATTCAACACACCGTAATAAATATATATTCCTAGACCTCAGAAGCATAAAGACGGATGTACTATATACTTCAAAAGCATTTGGTCGTAAGTGCCAGTGCACGGTAAAGGCACATACGACGAATGTTTCTGACGTATAATGGCACAACCGACATTACGCTTTTGAGCTCTAGATTTAAACTCATAAATCGATCTACGCTCAACCAACCATCTTAGATATTCATAGATAAACCGTGAAAAGTGTTCTATGTTAATTTTTATTCTTACACAAACCCACATGGAGGGCTATTAAAAATTTTACTTGTATATGGTAACAAGTTAACATTTCCAAGTTGCGTATCAAAACAATAATAAGCTTCTATCCAATAATTATCAAGATATTATCAAAATTAACTCATTTTGACCGCAATAATTTCGTTGTTAATGTCGTAACTTCACAAATTATGACTTTGTATACGATTTTTATTAATACGTATAATATGAAATACATGTTTTGTACTAAAATTCTTTCACGATCTTTGTTAGAAAGATCCCATTAAAAAGCTATAAAACTAAAAATTATTAAATATAGTACTATTAATGTTATGTTTAATATTTTATGAAGATAAATGTATACTGTTATAAGTGAGATTAGTATCTAATAGTGATGACTATTGAATTATAGTATAATTGTACCCCCTAGTGCACGTCGAAGCGGCAGTTGGCAGGTGCAGGGTTAAGATGTCAAGCCATTGATGCTTTTTATTCTATTTTAATGCAACACTTTTATTATCTTTATTAAGTGTGGCTATAGTAAAATGGAATAAAATTGAGGAAGCCAAATAAATATTACTCATTTAAAACTACAGGCAGTAAAAAAATATGGCTTGGTAGTAAAGAAATCGATCAAAACATATAATAATGTAGATATGAAATATGAATGTAATGCTATCGAGTTAACGACTTTGTGATTACTAATTAAATTAAATAAAAATATGTTAAAAATCAATATTTATTGCAATTTGTGATACTTAAGTAAATAATAAATATACATTGGTATATACATTTTGCATTACCTACTTTAAAGTACCTATTTAGCGTAGCGGTATTTGGCTCGCTTTTAATCTCGGAGGTTGTGGGTTCGATCCCCAAGCCGGACAGAAAATCTTTGTGTAAGTTCTAAGATTTATTTCCGGGTCTGGTTGGTTGAGGGAATACCCTACGTGCCTCGGAAAGCACTTTAAGCCATTGGTCCCGATTCTTATAACATCATCTATAATAATCGTATATCAAGGAACGGGCAGCAGCGTTTTCTTGTGTGGTACAACATAATACTGCGGTCACCAAACCGCTTGTCAAGCGTGGTGACTATGGCAACTACCCTCTCTCGGGAGGAGGCCCATGTTCAGCAATGGACGTTATACGGTTGATGATGATGATATTTATATTTGGTTAAACATTAAATGAACTCATGAAAAAAACATCATTTACTATCAGAAAACTACAGAACTAATATTGGCTATACCTATATAATAAATAACTTTCCAAAGAAACTGGATCCGTTTGGATCTTACTGCTATACCATCCGATGCCCTCGTAGACCCAAAGTCCGAGAGGCCCGGGAACTGTAAAGTAGAGCGACAGTTGCACAAAACCCCGTAAAATACTAAAAGTCATAATCCCTCAATCTCATCGCCAGCGACCGCCCTGAGTCGAGGTCCAAACCCCAGGGGATGCCTTCTTGCGTAGGTTGCTTAGTTTGTAGTTTTTAAACTATTTATTAAGGCTGGAGCTCTGCTCACCTTTATGCCCAGTGAAGTAGCAAAAGTCTCGTCACTAACTTCGTAAGTCCTTCCGAAAAAGCTTCCTTCAGGTGAACGCTACACCTTTGTATACAATTTTTATAGATGATTTTAAAACAATTGGGACCAGCTTTACGTGCTTTAAAGGTAATGCGTAATAAATAATCATTTACATAAAGATGTGTCGTGCGGTGTAGAGGTTATCAAAGCCACGACCTCGGACATCGAAAGCGAGACTTACATTCATGAAATAATGACGGAGTAGGTATAATCCTACTAATATGTATGTAGTTTGTAAGTATGGATTGATAGATGTTTGTTACTCTTTCACGCCAAAACTACTAAACGGAATTGGCTAAAATTTTGCACCAGGATAGGTTATACGCTGAATTAACATATAGGCTACAAAACATCACGCTCCGACCCACTGGGGCAGAATAACGCGGGTATAACCGCGGGGCGCAGGTAGTATAATGTAATCACAGACAGATGCAACGTCATCCATCATATAATTGACACTGCTCCAAATTGTACCACCATTGTACCATATCTAATTACCTGTTATGGATAAAGCTACCAAACTAGCCAGTAATTACACAAACTCTCATAGACTTAGATTGTAACAATCACTGCAAATTATCTTCGTATGTACCTACTATAATCATGCACTTACCTCACTACAGTAGTTATAAAATAATGGAGCCATTAAAACCTTTATGTAATTACTATCACGGACCAAAGCAAACTCTTAGGCTATAATTAAATAAAAAAAAATGGTACAAAATAACTGGCATTTGAAAATTAATTATAGTTAATTTCACGTTAAATATTTCATTGGGGGTAATAGTATTGTGGATGGTTAGGTTAGTACTAAATATTTATACACAGTGTTCACTGTTTGCAGGTCTGATAGGTATACCTAAGTAATTGATGTTTAGAAAAGCTTTGAGTATATAAAGGTGTAAACACACTTAGTCTCGTATTCAAGAACGGGACTTGGTACTATGAGTGATTATGTTTAAGAATACCTGAATGGTATGTTAAAATTTAAGGAAATATAATAGAAGATAGTTTTATAATAAACTAGCTGACCCTACAGACGTTGTCGTGTCTTAACTAAAACTCTTTATTAAATTGAACTTTTAATATTAGGCATGATAGCAGCACGCATTCTGTCAATGTTATGTCAAACGTCATAAGATTGTATCAAGTCTGGGTGTACTTTGTGTCCGTGAAATGTATGTTTGTAAAGTCCCCCGCGACACAGGGATTTATTTCGCTAGTGCGGGAGTTGTCTTTTAAAAAATAAAAAATAAAATATATAAAAAAAAATTAAGTTAATAATGTCAAAAGCGTTAAAGTTACATAAGAAAATTTAATATGGTGGTCAAGATTTCCATAAGAACCTTGTCCTGACCATAACGAATACAAAAAAAAAAGAATGAGTGAAATTGGTCCATCCGTTCACGCGTGATGCGATGACCAAGGGAAACGGGGATTCATTTTTATATACATAAATTGTATTGTAATAATTACAATATATTTTGCAAGCCATTAAAGACAGAATATGTAGAAACAAATTTTAATATTATGTTTCCTTTATACCAAATTTTAACAAAAAATATTTCACTTTAATTTATATTATATGGTATTGGAAATCTTCAACATGTTATTGTCATATGTAGGTACAAGGCTTTTGTTTCTTCCGGACATGAAGGCGAGCAGCCCTCCAGCTGTTCGCAAAATTTGTAGGTATGCACAACACATAAAAGTCAGGACAATAACTATCAAAATATAGCAATTGACTAACAGTACATTGCTTAAACTACCAAGCTCGAATTTTATAAGATACAATAAGATATCCTTCTTCTTTCATAATGCGGACGGCTAAGGAGTGGAATTCTCTGCCGGGGTCAGTTTTTCCGTATCTCTTTTAGGCAAGCGTGTATCATCTTAGGCCTTATCTTCGCCTTCCATCAAGCGAGATTATGGTCAAACGTAAGCCTATATTTATTTAAAAAAATAAAAATTGATACTTCCTAGAAAGAGATACAAGATATCTACAAAAAACTCCGCATCAGAATGAACTTAGTCTGACTTGTTTTTCTCAAGTTAACTCATATGCAACAATTTTCTGTTTCAATAAAGTTATTATTAAAGATAAAACATAACCATTCAAAATGAGAACGAAATCAAATTAAACTTAAACGATTAAATTAGGCTGCTGTCAGTAACAGATACATTCCATTTTCAAACATCTCTATCAATCAAAATGACGCCAAACCAAAATATGGTAACGTGTCTCCTACGACCCGTTTCTTCAAACCCGGTGTAAACAGATCGTTAGTATAACAGTGTTGCGTGTTCAAACTGTTAACCATCAGATAACGAACGGTTAACATCAAGCCAGTTCACAATTAACTATTCAGATGGTAGATAACATAAATGCAAATTGGACCTTCGAAAAAAATATTAGTTTTCGAGTGAACGCACTTTTGAGGGCAATTTTATATATTTTTTATTTATTTATTACTTACCTGAAATGAACTAGGTGATTGTGGTTGATGTAATTGTAGGTAATATTTTTTTAAATTTAAATACGCCTTTAAAGTGGTTAAGGATAAATAAAAAAACATATTTATATTCTTCGTGAAGTAAAACTAAGTGGAATGGATCGCATTCGTACTGAAAGTTATTCGGAGAAACGTTTAAGGTAAAATTTAAAAGTAAATAGATGCTCTAAGCATTTGTTTGAATACAGATCATACGCCATTTGTCACATCAGTGAGGTCGGTTCTTGTCTCAAAACGGTCAATTTTCGATGATTACAAGTAGCATATATATTTTTAAGTATAAATATAATCATCTGAAATGAACCTAAGATATATTCAGTCTTTTAAAATTTAAAAAGTTCATAAATGTGCGTGCCATATTTTTGAACTTATTGAATATGGTAGTCTATATTTTGGTTTATTTAAGAATCTCATTCGTAGCCAGCCTCTTAAATGTAATATAGCATGCACTTTGGATACCTTACATTAGCTACTGAGTCAGAGTAACCCGGACTCATCCTCTGACTCAATGGTTTATTGTCTTGCAAGGAAATCGAACCTAGGACACCAGCCACCCATAACCACTGGACCACCAATGCAGTCTGCCTATAAAGCTTCGCACACATAGATGGAACGACATTAAACTTCGTTTTTATAAACCTTAACGTCGTAAACCGTTTAAGAACATTCTAAATTTTAAATAGAGACTTTAAAAAATATTAAAGAATCCAACCGAAATATTCATAAGATTAAAATGCATGATGACACTCCTCATATAAAGGCACTAAAACTTAAAGAGAAGGCAGTATGATCCCAGTTGAAGACAGGGCCATAAAATGTTACTGCTTAGCGTTCTTTTATTACACGAAGCCAGCGATTCTTAAAGTTGATTTCAAAGAACCTATAGGTTTCTTAAATAGTCATCGTAATATGTAACATGACCTATGACAGTCACTCAACTCAAATCTCCAGCTTTCTCCGTGACTTAACGGCATAAGTCGAGCCTTAAGCAGTACGACTCCCGCGCCGGACAGAAAAAAATGTCTTGTTGGTTGAGAGTTGATTGAGTGCGTGTCTTCGAAAGTACTTTAAGCCGTTGGTCCATATAATTATAACATAATCTACGATATACTTGGTAACATGCAGCAGCGTGCACCTTACATAACTTTCCAAAAATAACTAACAGGAGGTCTAAAATGGCCTAAAAAGCTTCGAATAAAAGATGGTACCACCGTGCTAGATTTGGCGGTGGTACTACCGTGCCTTCAGATACTGCGGTCATATATCCGTCTTCCAAGTATGTGAAGGTCATTATGACCCTCTTTGAAGAAGGCCCGCGTTCAACAGCGGACGATATACTGACTGATGATGATTGGAAAGAGGTTTTGTATCTTGAAACTTTAGGAACCGGCGCTCTAAGCTATAATACCTTTATGTAAACTTGTTACGTGCAAAGAATATTTCGCTTTTCTCACATTACCTTAAATAATGTGGGTGGTTTATTATCAAATTACTGGTGATTGTAATTTTATTGGGATTGTCTTAAAAAAAAACAAGCAATAAAACCCTAATTCTGAAATCGTAAACCATACCACCGCTATTGACGGTTTTTTTCTTATTAGAGGATTATATAATTTCCTGTTTCTAGTATGAAAAACTGCATATATATTCCATATTAGCTTCCCATGCGTGATTCCACAAAAAAAAAAAGGTTCCACCAGCATAGATTCCATTTCCATACGAACTTCATAATTAAATATAGCCTATAACCTTCCTTGATAAATGGGCTATCATATAAAGAGTTTTACAAATCAGACCAGTAGTTCCTGAGATTGGCGCATTTAAGGAAACAAACAAACTCTTCAGCTCTTCGGCAGAATAAGACATAGATACCTTCTAATAATAAGATATAGATACCTTCCTCTATATCACCCGAAGGAAGACTGGTAGATCATCTCTTTGGCTTTAAATCGGGCTATAAACAAGTTTTATGAGCCAAACTTTTAAAATAAATACTACGCCTCAACTAGGATTATCAACACACTAGATTCCGTGCGCGGATGTAGATATGTAGATAGCCTCAATAAAAAGGCTATCTTCCGATGCCCTCGTAGACCCGAAGTTCGAGAGGCCCGCGAACTGTAAAGTAGAGCGACAGTTGCACAAAACTCCCCTAAACTAAAAGCCATAATCCCTCAATCTCCCCGTCAGCGACCGCCCTGAGCCGAGGTCCAAGTCCCACAGGGGACGCCCTCTTGCGCAGGTTGCTTAGTTTGTAGTGTTTATACCATTTATCTAGGCTGGAGCTCTGCTCGCCTTTGTGCCCGGTGAAGTAGCAAAAGCCTCAGGGCTAACTACATATGTCCGTCCGAAAAAAAAAAAAAAAAAAAAAAAAAAAAAAAAGGCTATGGAATACTGAACGATTTTTTGAAACCAACGATCTCTTCAGCTTTATATAATAGGTAGTGATTATCAAAACATCTCACTGACATGAGTCACGCAAATATTTCTGTTTGAGAAGGACTCATAAATAATAATCACTTTAACCGCTTTTCTTTTGTTGCAGGTGACTATCATATCAACTTCATAGCCAACCTGTTCAGCTTACCTGTCCACCAGGGAATCGGGATACGGAGTTACATTAGTACATACATGATACTACAGATGAAAATTTGCCTGCTTAACGTCGTGACTATGAAAATGAATGGCAATGGCAGAACACTAGGAGAAGCAGTCATGAATAGAAGAAGATAAGTCGATTTATACATATCATGAGGATAAAACTTTATTACAAATACTTTTTTTTTTTTTTAAGACTTCGCCCGCACTATTTGAAGAAATCCCTGTGTCGCAATTAATATAATGGAGAATGAAAATTTTATTTGATTGAACGTGCTAATCTTTGGATGTAGTCAGGTTTTGAGTATCCATTTCCATTTGATACCACCTTTTTAATGAACTGATCATATCAGTTTTTAAACTTCCACCGCTGAACAGTAGGCCTCCTTCATCTATTGGATAGGGAGAGATTGCTAGAGACCGGCATGCACTGACTTTTTACGACCTTTGTTAAATAGTCCGTCCATCGTGCAGACGGTAGCAGCGTCAGAAACATGTATAGCTTTAAACAAATCATGCTACTCATTGTAGAGGTAGCAGTGGCGTATAAAACGGCATGAAAATATTAACACCAATACGCGTTCCTCCTCAACTTTCTGCTTGCAATAAAACTTCCACAGCCATCATAAACTCAAGAATTCTAAATTAAAACGACAATTGCACAACCTGCACTGATAATCTTAAAAGTCATCATTCCGTTTTTCCTGTGGCCAGAGTCCTCTCAAATTCCCTGAGCCAAGCCACACAGGGGACACCTTCTTAAGCAGGTTGCTTAGTTTATAGTTTTTAAACCATTAAGCTTAAAAAAAAAGTAGCCTACTACTGGTCTTTAAGCCCGGTGAAAATGCCTTGAAACTAGTGAGTCCAGCAGAGCTAATTTATTGGTATGTGGTGTGTTTTGCGAAGTAGATAAGCGATGCCATTCAACGGGGTAATGCTGCCAGCATTTTGGGAACCTTGCCAAGTAGAACAGATTTTCAATCATCATCATCAGCCCGAGATTTTCAATAGTATTACTTTATAAGTTAGTTTTATTTTAAATCTGCTCCTTTTAGTTGTGTATGTGTATTTTATGCCTTGATATAAAATATTGTTCAAAATTAATACAAAATAAAATGTGATTACAAGTAACTAAATTGTCGTCTTTCTGTTGTTACAGGTATACTCCATCACTTCAAAGCCGAGGAATCCGTTTACCCCTTCCGAACAAGCCTCCAGCCCGCCTCAAAGATAAATCTCCTACACCATAAACGAACGCACCATAAAAATGACATCAAATTAGATAATGACATAATTATCTCAATACTATCTCATTACAGTCAAAACTGTGAGATTATATCACCGTAATTAATTATGGGTCGCTTTGTACAATAAAACACATTTTTATTTCCATTTTATGGTAAACAACAACCCATGGGCACTTTTCGTTGATTTATGATGCGGTTAGTAATTAAACATTTTGGAGTTTTTTTTTACTGGTTGAATGAAATTAAAAGGTTGAAAGTCTTTCGTAGTTTTATTTGCTGCAATTTACGTATATTAAATTATGTTATTACGTTCCTTTACTAAGGATTATGGTTATTTATTATAGGGTGATACTCCAGAAACTATTTAACATTTTAGAACTTTGTGATGTTGAAAACTAATACTAAAATTTTGAAAAAAACGTGTTCTTTTGGTAAAATTGGATCACCATAGGTGTTATAACAGCCGGTAGGAAAAAGCCCCCTTGCCCTCTCGACCCTTAGTTTGCTAAAAACCTTCCGATGCCCTCGTAGACCCGAAGTCCGGGAGGCCCGCGATCTGTAAAGTAGAGCGTCAGTGGCACAAAACTCCCCTAAAAAAAAAACTCAAAGCCATAGACCCTCAATCTCCCCGTCAGCGATCGCCCTGAGCCGAGGTCCAAGTCCCACAGGGGACGCCCTCTTGCGCAGGTTGCTTAGTTTGTAGTGTTTAAACCATTTATCTAGGCTGGAGCTCTGCTCGCCTTTATGCCCGGTGAAGTAGCAAAAACCTCGGGGCTAAATAAATATGTCTGCCCGAAAAAAAAAGTAGCAAAAAGCCCTACTATCCCTAATTTGTATGGAAAGGGTTAAAAAAAAAGTTATATACGTATGAAGTAATATGAATTTCATGGCGTTATAACAGCCGGTAGGAGTAAATGGGTTGAGAGGTCACTTGATGGGTTTGTGTTGTTTAGGAGGTTAGCTATCAAGCGATTGCATGTGCCGGTGTTTCAGGGTTTCCTCTGCATCTGTCCGTTATTCCTAGGTACTTGATTAAGCAGTAGTGTATTATTATGATTGGTTTCGTAGCAGGTACAGTAACTTACTTAATACACGTTTGTCTAAACTAAGTATAACAGCTTTAGTCTGCTTGCATTCTTCCGCTGTATTTAAAAAGGCTGAGTTCAATAAAACAATAAATAACTTTCCATTACATATTTATATACCCAACACAATAATTATCAATAAATAATTCTTAATTAAAAAAAAACTATTCTTAATTTAAAAAAAAACATTTTTAATTAAAAAATAAACCTATAAAATAAAACACCATCGTAGGCCGGAAGCCTTGAAATTGACTCTGTGTGTTCACACCAAAATTGGTATTATATTAAGTACGTTATTCATTTCCTATTAATGGTATGGGAACCCATAATTTTGAGGCCGTAGTCTTAACTAACTGTTGATAGGCCGCGGTATAATTATTCTGCTGTGGTGGGTAAAGTTAGTGAGGGTGAATGAGAATATCAATTTTGACACCGATTTGAGAAGAAAAGTTGATTAAGACGCTTTTAAAGGTTTTATAGGTTTATTTTTTTTAAATGTTTTCTTCTTTATCCATAATACTATACTGCTTTCATTTATCTACATACTTCAATAAAAAAATCCTCCGCTGGACTAAAAATCTTTGTGTAAAATTTCTCTCTATGCCTCGGAAAGCACGTTCAGCCGTTGCTCCCGATTCTTATAACATCATCTATAAAAATTTTATACCAAGCAACGGGCAGCATTATTTACTTGTTTATTACGATATAATGCTGCGGTCACCAACCCGCCTGCCAAACGTGGTGCCTGGCAAAATCCTCCCTCTTCAGCAGTGGACGTTGTACGGGCTGACGATGAAGGAGTCATACAAGTTTCAGGTCACGTCAGTCAGACATCAGGATAATGTGTTGTTACACCTACAGGTAGATAAGACATTAGATCATGCACATAGCGTGAATATACAACATTTATTTCTCAGTTTTTCCACATTATGTTCTCCAATAAATTATTTCGGTGAAAGTCCAAAATTTAGTGGTACAATAATGTGAAATATACACGAATGTAGCTAATTTAGAATTATTTTAGAATAATTTATAACTCGTAATGATGTTAAACGTAGGTAGTCGCTATAAATTTTATAGATATAGTGGTATGTGGTAATGAAAGCAGTTTTTTTTTTGGGGACGGACATGCGAAATTAGCCAAGAGGCTTTTGCTACTTAACCGGGCACAAAGGCGAGCGGAGTTCCAGCCTGAATAAATGGTTTAAACTAAGCAACCTGCGCAAGTGGGCGCCCCTATGGGGCTTGGACCTCGGTTCAGTGTGGTCGCTGGTGATAAGATTGAGGGATTATGACTTTTAGTGAAACCAGTGTTATTCAATGGAGAATAATATCCTAGGTTGGTACTTGTTGTTTTTAAGACAACTCCCGTACTAGGTAACAAAAATCTATAATAAGAATATCTAACTCTAATAGACATTTGTCGCATAGTTCATTATTAATAGACTTAGAACAACTTTCTAAGGTCTTGATTAGGGATCGAACGCAGAACAACAAGTCTCAGAAGCAACTTCCGTAATCACTGGGCCATCAGTCATCAGTTAACGATTTAAAATCATTTGAAAGTTTAGACGTAGGTATGCATCATCATCATCATCAACCCGTATAACGTCCACTGCTGAACATGGGCCTCCTCCCGAGGGAGGGTATTTGCCATAGTCACCACGCTTGGCAAGCGGGTTGATGACCGCAGTATTATGTTGTACCACCCAAGGAAACGCTGCTGCCCGTTCCTTGCTGTACGATTATTATAGATGATGTTATAATAACGGCTTAACGTGCTTTCCGAGGCACGGAGGGTAGTCCCACAACCAATCAGACCTGGAAAGAAATCTTAGTTCCTGTTAGGGGTTGATCTTTAAATAAATTAAAATCCTTTCTTCAGATACGTCTACGCGTCATATATACACAAAGAATTCCTGTCCGGCGTGGGGATCGAACCCACGACCTCTGAGATATAAAGCGTGCCGAATACCGCTACGCTACGGAGGTATATATAAGTGTTAAGTACCTACCTAATTACCTCCTGGTATGTAGGAGCTAATGAGGTAGGTACTTAACAATATAGGTTACTATGATTTCAGTAAATAGGATACAGAAATGGTGAATAACTGACGACATGAATTTGACTTAGGTGAAAACGTCTTCATGATTATTGGGTTATTATTAAACACTAGCTTCCGTGTGTTACACCCGCGTTGCTCCTGTTTCCGTGGGAACTGCATAATAAAATATGCAATAGAAAATTACTAACTGTACTAGAAAAGAATGTTCCAGGTGGTATGGATGAATCCTACTACGGTGTAGACTGGTTCGAAGGTAGAAAGGCGATGAAGACTCTAAGTCTAATAAGTTTTCAGAGCACTACTAGCAATATAGCCTACTCAATTAAGTGTCATAATATAAATTTTATTGCACGTAATTGAGTACCCTTGCGCACCCTTACCACTATAATACTTAAACTCAAAATAGTTATAATTAATGAAAGATAATTTAATTAAAATATTATAATGTCTATCATAAATATAATATTATCGACCACATTTAACATCAGGTGGGCGCACCATTTACCTACCATCGTTAATAAAATGAATATTTAAGGGCCCAAAATGCCCATCGAGTTAACGCTTTCACTCTACATATATTTACATAATAAGTAGGTATAAATATTTATACACACACACAAAAAAAAACTATGTAATTAATGACCACTGCAATCCTGTTTTGGGTTAAAATGTACGGAATTACTTGTGATTGTTATCACTTAATCGATGATCTTTTAGGATACCGCAGTCAAATGGGTTCGTACTGCTTTATGTTCATATGTCTTCGTTAGGGATATTTATTAGTTGGGGTGAAACAAAAGTAAATTATAATCAATATGTTATTTATCATTTATTCGGTTTGGCCTTCTTAAAATAACCGTTGATTATTATTTATAGATTGCCTAGTTGCGTTTT
Organism: Nycteola revayana; assembly: GCA_947037095.2. Taxonomy (NCBI): domain Eukaryota; kingdom Metazoa; phylum Arthropoda; class Insecta; order Lepidoptera; family Nolidae; genus Nycteola; species Nycteola revayana. The sequence continues at coordinate 4,519,327 of OX344847.2, forward strand.
CATACGTGGTGGACTGCTACTCATCGCCTCATTCACAGTTTCGTCTCATTACTTTTTCGTCCCATGGGATGTGTCACAGAATTTAAATAGTTTTTTTAGGATTCCTCTTTTAGGACGAAATGCTCGTGGGACGAAACAATGAGTCTACGCATCTAGTGTACAGTATAAAGTTGCATAATATGCACTATTCACCATAATAGATACGCTAATCTTTATTTACTATCTCTACATAAAATATTATTTAATTCTGTTCAGTATTTATCGCTTGAAATAGTAACAAATATCTTTATTAAAACAAATAATCAGTGTCATTTCATTTTGAAGGCATTCTGACATGTCAATAATTTAAAAAAAATACCCGTATTGGTAACATCCACATTAGTAAGTCCGTTAAATCATTAATCCGTAGATATTTCAATAATAATAGCTGTGCTGTCGTAAACAATAAAATTATATATAAAGAACCCAAGCTTACAATTTCGGTGTCCATAATACAAAAGGTAACATATTGAATTATTCAACATTTTTTTAAACTCCGATAACTATTCGAGTCCATGTCTTGATAAGCTTAATTCATTTGATACCTATAAAGATAATTATATTTTGGACGGCATAAAAACTTTGTGGGTCCATTTTTAAAGCGTAAACAAAGACATTTGTATATTTTGAGTAATTTTATTATGCAACCCCTTTGTTATGTCTTATTCACTACCAGTTCCTAGTAAACGGCTGTTTCATTTCTGATAAGTTTTACTATTGTTATCACATGTGTATTTAACGCTTCTTTATCTTAGTTACGTTGTTGCTGTCTATTTAGAATAATATATACAGTCAGTTAAGATAACGTAATTACTAATTTATTATTTAAACTAAAAATATGCAGACTTTGTACAAGAACTTGATAGCAAAAAATATATTTACATAGACACACATTTAACACAGCAAATTAATTAGGGACTTCATCTATGCTATTGTATTAAGTATAGGATTAAATTCTTTTTAATTTGCTTATCGTGCGATCAAAGGCATTCTTACATTAATCAGCAATAAAATATGTTAAAAATGCGATTATTCGTTAACAATACAAGGTTTAATAGTGGTTTAGCCTGTGAGAATACCTGTTCCATTCTTGTTAACATAATTGTAATACGCGAGCTCAAAGGTGTCTTCATACAATCTAAAAAGTCGCATTCCTTTCACTAGACTATCCGCACATTCTTATCGTAATAAATGATCAATAAAATACACGTAATAGTTTTAGTTTTTGTATGCTGGCATTGCCGGTAACAACCACATGTACCCTATAAATTATTTTTATTATAAAATGTTTTAGATCACAACTAACTGTCCTGTGAGTTTTCACTCGCGTAGATTCCGTTCCCGAGGAAACCTTGACTTAATATAATATTCACCCACAAAATAAAGTGGCTTATAGTGGTAAAACAAAAATCGGTTCAGTCGATTCAGAGATTACCCCCTACAACCTCATAAACTTTATCTATGTATATGTTACGGCTAATAGCTGAAGTGCGGCTACACCTAGTTTTAGCCGGCTACAACTAGGTCTAGCCGACCACACACGGGGAAAAATTATATCAACCTGAATAAGTCCCTGTTCAACTCCATTGGTTTAGGTTTAGGTTTTTTTTTTAACCACCCCAACTTCTTTTTATGCCATGCATAGGTATTGTTTAATTTAGAGTAGAACAGGGACTTATTGAGACCTTAACCTAAGTTTAACCGCATGTGGTCGGCTAGACCTAGGTGTAGCCGCACTTCGGCTATTAGCCGTAACATATATATAAAAATGAATCCTCATTTCCTTGGTCACGGCATCACGCGTGAACGGGTAGACTGATGTCACTAATTATTTTTTGTTGAGTTTGTTATTGTCAGGAGAAGGTTCTATATAGAAGAAAAAAATGAAAAAAATGCGCGGAATATTAGAAAATTCGAGAATACTTAAGCACTCTATAAATTACTAATGTTATCTGAAAAAAAAAATGTAACCTTATGGCGTTTGACATAACAGTGACAGAATGCGTGCTGCTCTTAGTGCACATCACGGTTAGTTCAGTGCTATCACGCCTAATATTAAAAGTTCAATTAAATAATCTGTCGGGTCAGCTAGTCTCTTTTTAATATACGCATAGATAAACATATCCCATTTTCCTGTGTTACATATTATTTCGTGAAGCACTTTTGTTTCTCAGTGATCGTTTTGCACAAAATAACGTTGTTCTAAATATGGTTGGGACAATTAGAGTTAAAAAGATAACTGTGGAAATGCTAAAACATCGCGCTAATGTCGCCGTGACGGTTGACATCTGACAGTTTAATGTGACAGTATAATTGTCAACAAAATGTCAGTATCGGCGACATCGACTTGTCACTGGACCAATTAAATGAAAACGTGGAAATTGTTATGGAGCAAGTAATTAGGACTTTGTTCTGTTCTAAAATTTACGCACAAAAAATAAAAAATAAACAATGAGTGGTAATTATAATGATAGGTTACGACACGGCGTGATATGTTGGCGGAACATTTTTAATTTTAGAACAGTTTTACAAATCATATTTATTTTCAATCGGGATAAAATATAATGACCACCAAAAATATATACTTGACACCAGAAAAATAAAGTCTAAAATTATAATAGTAATAGCTATTTTAGTCACGACTGCACTTCAAATTGTATTCGAACACCAAATGTAGTTAATGATCACCAAATCTTAGCGAGCAAATTATTGCGCTATTTCTACCTTAATAAAATCAATGAAAAATGACAATCGGTTAGGTTAGGTTAGAGCTGCGGCCATACAACGCACGAGCCGAGCGAGCGAAGCGAGCGGTGCCGCGGCAGCGGCCGGCGAGTGCCAGAACCGAATAGTAAATTAGTAAAACATTTAGGTACTTTTGGTGATCATTTACTACTTTTGGGTTAACAATGATTTATTTGGAGACATTTTGCTTAAATACGATAGCGAAATGTTAAAACTTTGGTTACAATTTTACATTAAAATGCGGGTTTAATTTTGGTGATCATTTTTACTATATCTGATGGTAAGTTAAACATAAGCCTTTTCAATCTACAACATTAAAAAAAATAATTATTTATTTACCTTACGCACACATGCGTACGTTTTTTCTTTTTTTTTTGTCCGCGCGCAATTTATTTACGCATTCCCACCGTCGCTGCAGCGTATTCGCGCGCTGGCGGTGGGATATGTGGGACTCGCCCTCTCCATAGCCTGGTATGCTAAACTCATACCACAAGGAGAGGACCCTACACTACTAAAACTCCCCGGAGACGATCCTACGATCCGCCGTGTACCAAAACTATGCCTAGGTCAGTCAATCTGTCGCAGCGTCAGGTTCATAATGTCATAACAAATTTCATTATTTGTCTACAAAAATGCCCAATTGTGTTATAAAAGGGTGAACAAAACAAAGCAATAATTTAACCCACTCAAATTCACCAAAAACCGGCTTCAGTCCATTGTTCGACTGCGCTCAGTCTTTAATTTTTATTTGATCCGATTTTTTTTTGGACGGACATTAGTTATGTAATTAGCCAGGAGGCTTTTGCTATTTCATCGGGCATTAAGGCTAGCAGAGCTCTAGCCTCTAGCATAAATGGTTTAAATACTACAACTAAGCAATCTGCGGAAGAAGAAGCGCCCTTGTGAGACTTGGAGCTCAGCTCAGGGTGGTTGCTGGCGGGTGGATTGCGAAACGAAGATTTTAGAGAGAGAGGAGAGTTTTGAGCAACTGTCGCTCTACTTTTCAGTTCGGGCGTCTCTTGAACTTCGGGTCTACGGATCTTTGCAAACTAAGGGTCGGGAGAGCAAGGGGGGGGGTTTGTATTGGCCCTCTGAGCGGTAAGTCACGAAAACCAGCATGTTGGCTTGCCACGGACGCTTGGGGCAGTTACTCCGGGAACTCGAAAGTATCACCATCCAAACTGAACACGATGGTGTCTTAGACTAATGAGGCTTCTTACTTAAACTATCTTTCTTTAACTCTTAAACTTTAAAAGTAAAATATTCCAATAGAAAGTTGAATATACGAACCCACGGTACGACCTTAAAGGGCTAAATAAGTCACGTTGATCTATTACGAAAAGATGGACACCAACCTTTGAACATAGCTGCCCATTAAGTAGTCAAAGAGCTGGATAACTATTAATTGACGGTGCGTAATAGTCGAGGAGTCAGCTACCTGATAGGTCGCTTACTTACGCGATGATCTGGGACATTGATTAACCGTTTACAAGTCAGCTGTTTGTGTCGACTGTTTTGTTGTTGGGCAATTCAAATATAGTTACATGTTTTATATTTTTTTATACAACTCCCACACTAAATGTCTGTGTCGCGGGGGACTTTATAAACACACAATTCATGGACACAAAGCACAACCTGACTCAGAACAACTGGTTTTTTTTGGGACTAATACCTCCCTCTCTCTTTCCACTGTAACTCCTGTAAGCCAGGATCAACATCGGCACACACGAAAGAGGGTCTAAGCTGTTAGGCTTAGGCTGTTCCCGGGACACCTAAATGTCTTGGATCCCGCATCGAATTTAATCAGAAAGTTTATAGGAAGAGTTGGAAAGTAAAATTCCACTTCCCTGCAGCGCAAGGCGGGGATCAAAATAATTGTCCCGGGTGGGAATCGAACAAAGAACACCCGGTCTCAGAAGCAACTGCCGTAACCACTGAGCCACCGGTGCCGCTGAAATAGAAAAATTATGTCGGTTGAATATTTATGAATCAAAATCTTCAATAGGCCTTCAGTACTTCTTTATTATAGAACATAAGCCTTACTAAAATACTTTAATAGAGACCTATCCTGGAGCAATTTGTATCTATCCTTAGATTTTGTAAAAATTCTTATTATTTTTAAAATAAAATGTATCTTTCAAAACATTATGTAACTAAGAAATCTTATCAAGTATGAATATATACTCTTAGAAAATGGTACTAAGCCTTTAGAAAATTTGTATCATCATTTTTTCTGTAAGATGAAGGAATAAAATGACCACTGTCTCAATAACCTACTATTTTTTGTGCAATCATAATAACAGCTTTTCGATTCCTTACAATCATTCAACTACAGTTATCATCATTAAACAAAAAATATATATTAACGATAAATTAAACATAATAAGTTCAGGAAATGTCTTAATTTTGTTAACCAATTTGCTTCTCCACTCACGTTTATGAACTTAAAACTTAACAAGATCAATTACTAACACGTGGACTCAGAAACAAATTAAACGGTAATACAACAGGTTACTAAATAAGTTATTATTTCATATATAATCATTGTAACGTTTAACCGAACCACTTTTTTAACAAAAGCGAAAATATTTTTAAATTTAAAAATAATTCAGTCAACAATTTACTTGATAACAAATTAAACCTATAATGTAACCAGCTAGCAATTTTGTACCAAAAGTGGCGTAAGAGGGGAAAAAACAATGGAAAAATAACCAACTTTTTATTGGGGTCAGCCTACATTGTTATATCAATTGCACTTAGTCGTGACGTGACGTAATTACTGTAATAAATTTAAAAACAATATGGCGCCCAAGATGGCGGCGATAGTCGATGTACGCAATAAACTGTTTTTAATGACTCGAAAGCACCTGCACGAATTTGTCCCTGTAATGCTATTTAGCGTTTATTATTAAAGAAAGCTATGAAAGTTTGTCCAATGTAATCGTGTTTTTTACGTAAGTATTATTACGATACTAGTGACCCGCCCCGGCTCCGCACGGGTACAATACTGATGTATTATACATATAAACCTTCCTCTTGAATTCCTCTATCTATTAAAAAAACCGCATCAAAATCCGTTGCGTAGTTTTAAAGATTTAAGCATACATAGGGACAGAGAAAGTGATTTTTGTTTTATACTATGTAGTGATGATAACAGCTAGTAGAAGATCAGTGCTTATTTGACCATAAAGTTTCAAATCTTCTACATTTTCCGTTCCTTGGTAAACGATTATCATGGCCATCAGTACCGGATAAGCCGTCGAGCCAATTAAGTACTTGCTTAGATCATCATTTCTTGAGAGATACCATAAACAGCACTAGAAGGAACAGAATTTGCAAGCACATGAACTTACGAATAGGCAGGTCTTCTGAAAGCGACTGCGGCAGTGATTGCAATAGATTTTGCCGAATAGAATCGTACGAATGGAATACCAGACGCGAAAAATATTTGAACCTTTGTAGTTTCTTCTAAGGTAAATTGAATACAAACCCACTAAACTACGAATCTGTTTTGAGGTGAGTATAGACTAACTAAAGCTTGTATCATAACATTGAACATTTGCCGTTTTGACTCCAGAACCGATCTTACCGATGTGACAAAGAGCAAATGATCAACTTGCTGTTACAAGTAAATGCTCAAGTCTAGAGATCCGTATGAAGCAAGCATATGCTCTTTTAACAGGTCCAATGTATCATAATGTTACAAAATTAAAATTGCAAGTTTTTTTTTTCGGATGGACTTTCGTTTCTTTCCACGAGGCTCTAGCTACTTCACCGGGCATAAAGGCGAGCAGAGCTCCAGCCTTAATATATGATTTCAAAATTACAAACTAAGCAAACTGCGCAAGCGGGCGCCCCCTGTGGGGCTAGGACCTCGGCTAAGGCCGGTCGCTGGCGATGATATTGAAGGATTATGACTTTTAGTATTTTAGGGGAGTTTTGTGCAACTGTCGCTCTACTTTACAGTTCGCGGACATCTCGGACTTAGGGTCTACGAAGGCATCGGATGGTTGAAATTGGAAAACAGTTTTACTATAACATAGTACCACCAGGCTTTGCTAGGTCACTATAGCATTATAACTGTGTCGAACCTTATTTGTCTTATAGATGCACTTTTTATTTATCAGCCCGTTTGCATCTGCTGTTGAACATGGACGTCCTTTTTAACAGACCTTGGCAAGCCAGAGTCGTTGAGGAATATTGCCATTATCACCATGCATGATTATACAGGCGGACTAAGATCGCATTAAGATGGGAGTATCTTTGAGCTGATAAATGCTGCTGCCCATCCATCAGGTGTATTTTCCTTAGTTGTCTCTTATGACACCCATGATATGGGGTATTCTATTGAAAACCACATGGATTAAGTGGCAATCATAAACATACATAATGTACAATGATATACTTAGTAAAAGTTATGTTCATCTTGTTATTGCTGAGCTTCCACAAGTCTGCGATCTTGACGCAAAATTACTGCAATTCAGGCGATTTTCATGAAAAAATCCTACTGGATCCCTAAAATAAAAAGGTTGTTGGAAAATTGAATTAATTAGCACATCAACAGGTGGTAAAGATAACTCAGTTTAAAGTTGCAAGCGTCTTTCATAATTTCATTTGTACGTCCGGAGAGTTTTAACGATTTTGTACCAACTAGGGATCGGAGAAGAATGGATGAGGTATACCTGTCAGAAAATATAATAATGACATGAATAGATTTGTTTAAAAATATTGCAAAGTCTGTTAAGAAGAAGTCTATGTTCAGCAATGGACGTAATCGGGCTGTTGACGGTATAGTAGAAATATCGTTTAGTTTTGGTAATTTTGACTAGCGAATAAACGATTCGTTCGCCAAAGCGTTTGCTACAAATAAGCGACCGTTCCTTGTTTTCAGCTAGTTTTTTTTTGCTTTTTCACCGGGCATAAGGATAGCGTCAATGTCATGTCGTTTTGTTTACTATTTTAAATACAAATCTCGTTTTAATAAAGTCAAATATCTAATTCAAACAACATTTATAAATACCTTATCCACACAATCACACCCCACAAAATCACCCTAACCATCTTTTTGTCTCAATTTACTTAAAGATTGCATTCCCTCCCTTAATGGATGATTAGTCTGCGCCTGATTACCGCTAATGGGGACGATTGTCGCCTTCCAGTTGCCGCCAATTTGAGCAATTTGTTGCTCATTTTGTTGGCGAAACGTCTTTATGTGACTGTGGCTGATTTGTCCGACTCTTGTTTGTGTTGGAATTAAATTACGGAATTTAGAGTTAGGTATTTTTCTTTTTGAGTTATTTACTTTACTGAGTCGTCATGTAGTTTAGATACAGTATTAAACACCACCTACTTGATTGACAACCTCCGTAGCGTAGCGGTATTTGGCTCGCTTTAAATCTCGGAGGTCGTGGGTTCGATCCCCATCTAAGATTTCTTTCCGGGTCTGGTTGGTTGAGGGACTACCCTCCGTGCCTCGGAAAGCACGTTAAGCCGTTGGTCCCGATTATTATAACATCATCTATAATAATCGCATATCAAGGAACGGGCACCAGCGTTTCCTTGTGTTACAACAGCATAATAATGCGGTCACCAACCCACCTGCCAAGCGTGGTGACTATAGCAAGTACCCTCCCACGGGAGGAGGCTCATGTTCTACAGTGGACGTTATACGGGCTGATGATGATGTTGACTTGATTGCCTCGTTGATATAGCTGTAATATGTGCGACCGTAACTACTAAACGTATCTACTGCTACGTACTACTATTACTAACGTATAACGCTGTGACGTATCGATAATAGTGTCGCTTTAAGTGAGGTCGTGAGTTTGATAGATCTACGTTTATAACGCATGCGAGTACCTAATTCGCTCATAACTCGTCAAGCAGTTACCGCGTACAAACTGTTCAAAGTAGATTCACAGTTTTTATTCAGATGGATACGTATATAGCTACGTGGCTTTTGCTACTTCACCGAACGAGCTGAGCTCCAGCCTTAATAAATGGTTTAAAAACTACAAACTGAGCAACCTGCGCAAGAGGGCGCCCCCTGTGGGGCTTGGACCTCGGCTCAGGGCGGTCGCTGGCGATGAGATTGAGGGATTATGACTTTGAGTATTTTAGAGGAGTTTTGTGCAACTGTCGCTCTACATTACAGTTCGCGGGCGCTCTCTGCTCCGGCGGGTCGGATAGAATTCACTGAACGTGCCTTTTTTTTCGCTACGAGTCTTTTACTATTTCAGCGGGCATAAGGACGAGCAGAGCTCCAGCCTTAATAAATGATCGACGTGTCAGCGGGCCACCATGGTTCATTCGTAGTTGCAATTTTACATTATCTCCAACTGCCTTCCATCAAGCGATGGATGAAAGAGGAGTCGGAATGCTACTTTGAATCCGCGGCTCAACATCCAATCCATTTGGTTGTTGTGGCCTCCGTCTAGATATAAGCTTTTGCTCAAAAAGGTCGTAAACACCGTTGGCCTCGACAGAGCTATTGGCCACGTAGCATACGTAAATCTATACTAATATAATAACGAGGTTGTGACGTTGTAAAGGGTAATCTCTTGGTCCGATTTTGAAATTTCTTTCCAATAGAAAGCCACGTCATTTGCGATTTTCATAGGCTATATTAATAATAATATTATTTATTGTACACACACATATATACAAATTTAGAACATAAAAAAAAAACAAAAGTAGGTACAATGGGCGCATAAAGCGATTTCTTCCCGACAACCTTTGGATGGATAGGAGTAACGTGCAGATATAATAGCAGTAGGTGTGCAACAATGATCCCGCGGTACCATATTGGCCGCGGGTGCCGTCGGGGGGCCGGATTGCTCATGCACCCGGCCCCCGCCAACGACGGATCGAAGGAGTGTCCGGGGGGTTTTAGTGGTGTAGGGTCTTCTCCTCGTGGTATGAGTTTAGCTTATCACGCTATGGAAAGGGCGAGTCCCACATATCCCATTGCCAGCGCGCGAATACGCTGCAGCAGCGGTGGGAATGCGTAAATGCATTTCCCATAAATTATATATTTTATGTTAAAGTTTCCAAGGGAACGGGATCTACGCGGGACAGTTAGTAAATAATAAAATAAATACAAAAGCGCATGTAGACGCAGAACACATGAGTTCACACTAATAGTAACATAGTTATATGGTAGGAATCGAACGTCAAACCTCAGATCCAACTACCGTCGCCAATGAGCCACCCGCTTACATTATTCACTTTCTTTATTTTCCTCCTCCACCTCCATACCTTATATATGTAGGTACAACCCTCCACCCTTTTCGACAGGGTCGTAATAAAAGTGATTTATATGACATGTTCTTAACGTTCACAGGGCGACGCTTCCGGTGGCGGTCGACGTAGCTTCCGGTGCTCAGTTTCCGCCGTTTTCCTCTGAGAAAAGATTTTTATTTAAAAAATAAAATGAAATATACATATTATTTACATAATACTTGATTTGTATTACGCAAGTATCGTAGAAAGTTATTTTATTTATTCATTTATCCTTTCATGGGTTTTACAACGATCCACATAATACTGTAGTCCACTCATTTTATTCTCTATATACTAGCTTATCGCACGCGGTTTCACCCGCGTAACTCCCGTTCCCGTGGGAACTTCATAATTAAATATAGCCTTTGTCATCCAGGGATTTGTGCTATGTATACGTAACAAAAACTGAATAAGAGGTTGTTATAACGTCCACCGCTGAACACGAGCCTCCTCCCGAGGGAGTGTTTTTGCGATAGTCACCACGCTAGGCTGGCTATTACGTAATAACAGATAGGCTGCTGCGTATCCTTGAGCTGATAAATGCTGCTGCCCATCTATCAGCTGTATGTCCCTTAGTCGTCTCTTGCGACACCACACAGTTATAAACCATACTAATATTATAAAGAGGAAAGGTTTGTATTTTTGTGTGTGTGTGTGTGTATGTTTGTCATAAATTAAATAAACTCAAAAATTCTTTCACCATTAAAAATCTACATAGCATACATACACATACATAATTATGTCTTGAGTGACATAGGCTGTATTTAATTATGAAGTTTATTTATGAACTTTGAACTATGAATTATGAAGTTTATTTATGAAATTATGAACTTACCCGGGTGAAAGCTAGTAAATCATTAAACGAGCATTAGCGTTTAATGAACTACGGTTGCCAATCCGTCTGCCAAGTGTAGTGACGACTATTGCAACAGCCCCCTTTGAGGGAGGCTCATGGTCAGGGGAGGCTGTTTGAAACAGTGATGATATTTATATATCAACTAACATAAAGTAAAGTGATTTTTTTAAATAGCTGCTAGTGTTGATAATAAGTTTCCATTTAAACTAGCTACACATAATTGTAGTATGGTCCTAAATGTACCTTCCGAAGCCCTCGTAGACCCGAAGTCCGAGAGGCCCGCGAACTGTAAAGTAGAGCGACAGTTGCACAAAACTCCCCTAAAGAAACTAAAAGCCATAATACCTCAACCTCCCCGTCAGCGACCGCCCTGAGCCGAGGTCAGAGGCCGAGGCAGCTGAACTTAAATAGTCGTTTAATTACTAAACGTATTAAACGAAACTAGTAAAATAACTCTCATTATTTTACACATCATTTACTTTAATTACGCATTACTTCCTCATCTTCTTCGAAACTATATGATTTACTTCATAAATGTGTGATTAAAGTGAAATGAAAGTGATTAAAGTTAAAGTGTATGATTAAAGTGTTGTAATACCGAGGTAGAAATGTTAAAACAGTGTACGATATATGTAAACTCTATGCTAATTGCGATGATATGACAGATGACCTTTGAAGGTGTCATTTAGAAGAGTGCTGTAAATAACTGTTGGCCCTTTGACGTTTTACACCTGTTCTATTAATTGTAGAGGTTCGATTTAAGGTTGTATGTTAAAACGGTGTAAATAGAACTGTCTTAGGTAATTTTGTATACCTAATAAATAAAAGGGTTTAAATAAAAAAATAAATAAAAAAATAAAATAAAATATCATGACTGCCCCTGATTTCTGGGTTCGATTCCAACCAAGGACAATTATTACGGAGTTGTTTTGATTGGGAGTGTCCTAATTTCTTAGTAAATTCTCTTAAGACACACGGATTTATATTTCAACAGTGCGAAAATTTGTTTTTATTAAAAAAATATATAATAATTACAAACTGTTCATTGCTTGTCTTGAGACTTAAATAAGGATTTACAAACTTCTTCGTCTTCCTGCCCTTATCCCATATTACTTGGAGTCCATTTTGTCCTATCACCCGTCACACTATCACTAACTCCTTTTTCTTGGATATCACTGATAGGGTTGATAAAAAACTATTCGAAAAAAAAAAAAAAACACCAGCCAGTATTAAATATTCTATTTTTAAATATCAATAGAAGGTAGGTATGATTTACCCGTTAGTCGTATACAAAAATCACCTCATACACCATCTGAAAAACACTCAAGTAAAAGAAAAACATGATTTATTTGCCGAATAAAATTCTTGCATCTTACAATAATTTAGCATAACGCTGCATTAGTGTGCACAATTTATGTTTCACATTCAAAGAATTTATTGCGATGCCGAAGAAATGGGGATACTACCCCTTGATCTCCCGTTGTGTAAATATGTTTTGAGACATTCAATTACGTTTGTTTTTAAGAAATGTAACGGGAACTGTGTATGCCGTGTGGTTTCCGGCTTAGAATAGACCACTCCATGTCTTCCCATGGGTGTCGTAAGAGGCAGCTGAGGGACATACAGCTGATGGATGGGCAGCAGCATCTATCAGCTCAAGGTAATTTACCATCTTACTGCGATTACCAATCCTTCTGCCATGTGCGGTGATTACGGCAATATCCCTCAACAATGCTGACTTGCCAAGGTCCGTTTCTATCCGACCTGCCGGAGAAGAGTGCGCCCGCGAACGCGACGCGTCCCCCCTCGTCCTCCTGACCCTTAGTTTGCAAACAAAAAGTTTCCTAGAAAACAAAAGCACGATGTTGTTTGCATACGTACGTATACATACATCATCATCATCATCATCATCAGCTCGTATAACGTCCACTGCTGAACTTGGGCCTCCTCCCGATAGGGAGGGTATTTGCCATAGTCATCACGCTTGGCAGGCGGGTTGGTGACCGCAGTATTATATTGTACCACACAAGGAAACGCTGCTGCCCGTTCCTTGATATACGATTATTATAGATGATGTTATAACAATCGGGACCAACGACTTAACGTGCTTTCCGAGGCACGGAGGGTAGTCCCTCAACCAACCAGACCCGGAAAGAAATCTTAGAATTTACACGAACCCACGACCTCCGAGATTCCGACGATGTCTGTCTACATAACCATCGTCACGCCTTTCTCTAGGCTGAAAAAAAAGAAAGTCACCTGTCTCGATTCTAGCTTACCTTCTTTGCTTCTTCCACACTCATCAGTCTCAACATTCTTCGTGCTTGCTCGCCGGATATAGTTACTTTTCATGCCCTTTTTAATATGTCCGTCGCCATTTCGGTATTCATATTTAATCAACATGTTTTAGTTTTTCTCTGAGCTCTGAATAATCTGCATCTTCCAATAATTAATTGCGCTAGTAATTATCTTTCTACAAACGATGCAGCCTAGTGAATACAAAGTATTGAAAGGCGCACGAACAATAAGAAGTATAGCCTATCTATATGTGCCTACTTGGTATAATACCGTTACAAAAGATTGGATATTCCATTGCGTTGGTTTTTAAGTGCAACGTCTCAATAACGATATAAGGAGGGTGTTGCTGAAGATATCTACGTTGATACCCGAGCGATAAACTTTGAGTCACACTGCATGCATTGATATAAAAAAGGTTATTCATCGAGTTTTGTGTTCACAGCTGTACACAAATCTGTTGCGTTCAGAAGGGGGTATGTTCTGAGTATTCCTCTTTCAGCACCAATGGCTTAAGTATCAAAGCTCATTGAAAACAGGAATAGTTTCAGTACTGCAACCATTGGTGCTCAAAAAACTGGTGCTGAAAGAGGAATGCTCCAATTTTTTGCATCGCACTTGGTCCATTGTTATGCCTAGCATTTTCTTTTAAGAAATAAATACCTGGTCTATTACTACCATTGCGTCTGCACTATCTAAAGGTTGACTGGTAGATAATGCCAGAAAAATTATGTACTAAAGTTTACTTTCTTCTACTCGGTACCTCCTAAGACAACCTCCGTAGCGTAGCGGTATTTGGCTCGCCTTAAATCTTGGAGGTCGTGGGTTCGATCCCCATGCCGGACAGGAAATCTTTGTGTAAATTCTAAGATGTCTTTCCGGGTCTGGTTGGTTGAGGGACTACCCTCCGTGCCTCGGAAAGCACGTTAAGCCGTTGGTCCCGAGTATTATAACATCATCTATAATAATCGTAAATCAATTTGTGAACGGGCAGCATCGTTTCCTTGTGTGCTACAACATAATACTGCGGTCACCAACTCGCCTGCCAAGCATGGTGACTATGGCATATACCCTCCCTCGGGAGGAGGCCCATGTTCAGCAGTGGACGTTGTACGTGCTGATGATGATGATGATGATGATGACGGTACCTGGGACGCAAAAATCTGTTATTAGTTTTAAATGTAGAAAATAAATCTTTGTATAACTCTTCTAATTCAAAAATTATGTAAGAGTATCATAAGTGGGTACCAACTACCATATTAATAAGATTGCCTTGTTCGCCTTCTGGCCGGGACCGCTTGGGTCCAGCGACTGCGACGCCACGGCAATTTCGTGAAAACAATCACATTTAAATATATGTCGGCGGCCGCACAGCTGGAACGACAAGCGGAATGTATTTGCTCGTAGCGTCTCCGTCACCGTAGTAATACCGCTCCGGCCTTATGGGGTATAAGGCCGGATTTTCCAGTAGCAAAAGCGTCGTAGCTGATATTGTTCGAAAACTAACGTTGGTATCATAATAACGCTTTGCTATCGCATATCTTTTACTATACAACAGCTACACTGGGTGAATGTTTTCCCCGGTCCTTTGTTCTCCGAGGCAGAAGATACAGTGCCGTTCACACACGACTGCATCCCTTTAATACGGGGAGGATTTTTCTTTGCTAGAAATAACGCGTTAAGGGTAGCTACTGAGAGATTAAACGTAGTATTGTTTCGTTTTGTTGTTGTGGAACTCTTGGTAGAGTGGTCGGGCTTTCCTTGTGAGAACACGACTGGAAGCCTCAGTTTGTAGGTAAAAGAATTGTAGGTAAATCGTTTTCTTTCCGTCTTTGAGCTATATTTGGAAGCCAATTATATCTGCTGTAAATCTGGGTCATGTGTTCGATACACGCACCCGCCGACATCTTTGTGTAAAATCGAAGATTTATTTGCAAGTCTCATTGGTTAAGGGACTATCTGAAGAAGTGAAACTACGACTGCTTGTTCGGAGTCAAAATGAGAATATTTTATTTATTAAAAACATCGAATATTTATAGTATATTATATAAGATGTGTAAGCAATAAAATTACACACGAAGATCTACAGTTAACATAGTAAAATTAGGTATTAATAAAGATTTAGTACAATAATTGGGGACACAGGAACTACACTTACCTTGCCTTAGATAGCACGTTAAGTTTTTTGTTCCTGATAGAGATACAAATAGATTTCACTGGTAGAAACCTGATATTATAAGAAGTATGTCGTTGGTGATACTGCAAAACCGTGTCAGTGACAATAGCTAATAAGGTTGGAAATCAAACGTAGCAAATTGATTTTTTCTCTTTAAAACAAAATTATTATTTAACAAAAATATTTCTTGACCGAAAACTACGATTTCCTTATTTTACGTGGACGAAGTCGTGGACGGCAATTAGTTTCTTTATTTAACTGTTTCCTTTTAGTAAGTATATATGTATTTATCAACATGTCTTTTAAAGGTTAATGAATACCTAATTTAATAAAATACATGTAGGTCCCTAGATTCCAAATAGTTCAAATAAATATCTTAGTAGATTGGTTCAATGATTCGTTGCGTGTTTAATTAAGTGCTACCACAATATTCATGATAACAGTGTCACATACTATATCGGCATCTGCTGTGTGGTTTCCGACATAGAATAGACCGACCTATTTCCTCCCATGGGTGTCGTAAAAGGCGACTGTGGGACATATGGCGGGTGGATGAGCTGCAGCATCTATTAGCTCAAGGTTTACATCTTATTGCGATCACCAATCCAACTGCCAAGCGTGGTGATTATGGCAATATCCTTTAACGATCCTGGCTTGCCATAATGGTCTGTTAAGAGGAGGCCCATGTTCATTAGTAGACGTAAACGGGCTGTTGATGGATGGATTATGGACATACATGTAGTCAGATGGTTATTGATATTTTTTTTAGAAATTGCCAAATTTTATTTATTCGACTTTTTAATTAAAATATTATTAAAATACATTTTTATTTCGAACAAGCTGACCCAGCAGACCTTGTCCTGTCTTAACTCTATATTAAATTGAACTTTTAATATTAGGCGTGATAGCTCGGAGCTAAACGTGTTTGTGCACTAAGAGCAGCACGCATTCTGACAATGTAATGTCAAACATCATAAGGTTACATTTAAAACGTTTATATTGTCAAAAGCGCTAAGATTACATTAGAAAACTAAATATGGTGGTTAAGTTTTTTTATTTCTTTTAATTTTCCGTGCATTTTTCCTATTTTTAGGAATCTTAAAGTTAGGAATTAATTTTTATACATATAGATATTAGATAGATAAAGTCGTCCCTAATATAAATTGATCTAGGCTGCACTTCCCAGTGCATCGTATGTAGGTATTGTAATGTCATTTTATCCTTCGCTTCACTTTACCAGACCGCTTATTTCCAACCTTCCGATGCCCTCGTAGACCCGAAGTCCGAGATGCCCGCGAACTGTAAAGTAGAGCGACAGTTGCACAAAACTCCCCTAAAGAAACTAAAAGCCATAATCCCTCAATCTCCCCGTCAGCGACCGCCCTGAGCCGAGGTCCAAGTCCCACAGGGGACGCCCTCTTGCGCAGGTTGCTTAGTTTGTAGTGTTTAAACCATTTATCTAGGCTGGAGCTCTGCTCGCCTTTATGCCCGGTGAAGTAGCAAAAGCCTCCTGGCTAACTACAGACGTCCGTACGAAATTAAATAAAAATAAAAAGAACGTTTATTTCCACTGCTGAACATGGGCATCCTCTTAACCACCACGGTTGGCAGGCGGATTGATGATCGTAAGATGGTAACTAACCTTGAGCTTAGAAATGCTGCTGCATTCATGAGCTGTATATCCCTTAGTTGCCTTTTAGGACACCCATGGGAAGACTTGAGGTGGTCTATTCTAAGTTGGAAACCACACGGCCCTCATGTGTTTGTGGACACATAATTAAACTATTAACGATTTACATTTATGTAAGCTATATGAGAGTACGACATCTATAGGGGTAGAGCTGCAATCCGACACGGGTAATACCACCCGGATAAAAATACAAAACTATAAGGCGCCACGTGTTATAGGTAGGTATACCTAAATCGATAAGTCGAACAGGTAACATAATTACTGCAGCAGAGAGGTTTTTTTTGTTTTTTTTTTCTGAATGACTTACGTAGTTAGCCGCGAGGCTTTTGCTTCATGACCGGGCATAAAGGCGAGCAGAGCTCTAGCCTTAATAAATGGTTTAAAAACTACAAACTAAGCAACCTGCGCAAGAGGGCGCCCCCTGTGGAGCTTGGACCTCGGCTCAGGGCGGTCGCTGGCGATGGAATTGAGGGCCAGCAACCGCCCTGAGCCGAGGTCCAAGTGATATAGTGATTAAGATAGTTACTTCTGAGATCCTGTGTTTTCCGTTTGATTCCCAACCGAGATAATTATTTGTGTGCGAAGCAGATAGTTAATATTGTTCTAAGTCGGGGTGTGCTTTTTCACCATGAATTGAGTAAAGTGTAAAGGGTGACAGGGATTAATTTCCCTAGTGCAGGAGATGTCGTTAAAAATATAGTAGACCATGACAATTTGTTATGCATTGTTATTTATTACTATAAATAAATGAATAAAACAAAAATGATTTTTATTTACGTAAACCAATTACAGAACCCAGTCAAACATGAATTGGAAAATTCATTTATCATAAGTCTTAAATTACATTTGTTATTTTATTATTAATATTCATTTCTTTATTCCTATTAGTAATATTATAAATGTGAATGTAAGTTTGTTTATTACGCTTTCTTACTACTTAACCGATTATCATGAAACTTTGTACACATATTCTTGGAGGTAAAAGAAGTAACATAGGGACAAAGCCACTTCAAAGTGAGCGAATTCAATGTACCTACCTATATTATGATATATTGCGTAAATGACGCAAATATTCAAAAAAAAAAAAAATTGCAGCTGCTAAGTATTTATAAAAATAAACTTTATAACATTTAAAGCAGTTTTTACGGGCATATGTAGTTTTCCACGAGGCATTTACTACTTGACCGGACATAAAGGCGAGCCGTGCCCCCGCCTTATTAAATTGTTCAAAAACTACAAACTAGCAAAAGTTTCACTAGAGTTAATTTCGAACCAAATAAAAAGTAAAACTCTGCCTTGGTGTGTACAATGTACGCGTGAACGGCGGGGTCAATTTCGCTAATTCTTTTTTTGTTGTGTTTGTTATTGTCAGGAGAAGGTTCTTATAAGAATACTTTACCTCCATATCAAATTTTCTAATATAACCTTAGCGTTTTTGACAATATAAACTTTTTTATTGTAATCTTATGGCGTTTGACGTAACATTGACAGAATGCGTCCCGCTGTTAGTGCACATCACGGTTAGTTTATATCACGCCTGATATAAAAGTTCATACAACGTCTGTCGGGCCAGCTAGGATTATGCAAGTACCAAAACTATGCCATGCCTTGTCAGTCGATGTGTCGCACTGTTGTGCGTTGACAAATATGCCGAATGGTGTCATGAAAGGGGTGTACTAAATCAAAGCTCTACGTTATTTTTATAACTTTGTGGTACTTTGAAAAATCGTAACTATAATTTTACCCACATTAATGCACAAATAAACCGACTTCAGTGACTTGTTTGACAGTGCTCCGTAAATCCTATCCTACTAATATTATAAACGCGAAAGTTTATAAGTATGGATTGATGTTTGTTACTCTTTCACGCCAAAAGTACAGAACGGAATTGGATGAAATTTTGCACCGGGATAGTTTATACGCTGGATTAACATAAAGGCTACAAAACATCACGCTCCGACCAACTGGATCAGAGCTACGCGGGGCGCAGCTAGTTAATAATAATTGTATTAGTAAATGCACTGTAATGTGCGGTAGGTACATAGCAAGTATTTTATTACTACAAAAACCATAGTAGGTAGCTAAATAAAAAATATTGCTGTCTTTAACATACATTTACACACTAACTAAACATTTTATAAGTGCAAGAAAAATAGATACGTAAGTATCTGAACGAGCATTACCGTCGGCAACTTCAAAGTGACGCGGCCGACGGCGGCGCTTTGATCTCGCGCCCGTCGGCAAAATATCTTTGATGTCACCACGGCGAATGGCTATGTGCTATTTTCTTGACACTATTATTTTATGTATTGTTTTATTTAGTTTTGTCTGTTTTTATATGTAAAGAGTGGTTGAGAATCTAAGGAGTTATTTCTAAATTGTTTTTTTTTTTTTAATAATATTTTTATTACTGTTTTTATTATAAATGTGAACGTTATTTTATTGTTGTGTTTAGTTTAGGAAACGTATTTATTTATACTTATATAACTTATATTATTTTTTCCTTTATATCTTAGCCATTTTTTTTATACTTACTTATATTATTTTTTCCTTTATATTTTTAAGTTTTTGTTAGTATAATACAACTCCTGAAACTCGGACACAAATCACACCCACACTGAGAATAACTATTTGTGGTTTACACAAACAATTGTCCTGAATGGGAGTCCAACCCTGAACACCAGGTCTTAGAAACAACAGAAGTAGCCACTGTGCCATCGGTGGAGTCAAAGTTATTGTTTCGTGGTAGAGTTCTAATAAGACAACGTGTAACATGCCCTTAAATCTGATCTATTACTCTCTCTTTCATAGGTAGCTACTCTATTTACACATCTCTCACTCTTACACATATGGTTATCTCTTACTTTCTCTTTCATAGGTACACTATTTACACATATGGTTACTCTAACGTCAAGTAACTATCAACAAAATAGTACCTAGTTAACTTAACGTTACTGTCAAATGAAATGCCGTACCTATTATTAAAACATGAATTGTGAAAATCTTTACTATATAACTATTACTTACATCCAAAAATTTGTCATTTACTTATCTAACAGGACAATCGAATCAAATTAGATGATCGTGCTTTTGTAAACTCATTTGATAGGCACCTGCTTCAAAAAAGTTGTGACAGATTATTCAAGTGTTTGTTTGCATTTAAAGGCTGGACCCTACGCGTTACTCGAACATGTGTCGTAATCAGACAAATTCGGGGCGGGAGCTAGGCGTTTGCGTCGTCCGTCGATGTTACGCTGGAGGAACGCGCATGGCCAATGTCGCCAGTCTAACTGTTGGTGCCCTGTACCTACCTTGGAACCTACACAAAATGGTTTTATAAATTAAACAAAAAAATATAGATATATGACTAAACCTTTTTTTATGATTTCAAATAAGTACCTACCAATATAACTGAATTTCATATATAATCTTTGGATCTATTGAACCGAGAAAGCCACATGATGTGTGAGTGTTATTGAGACGAGGCTAAACCTCGTGGGACCGCTAGCTTTAAATTTTTATATACCACAATATGATTCGCATTTGTGTAGTTTATAGTATATCTACTTATATAGCAACTTTTTATGTGCCTACGTTTTGAAGTTTATAAAAATAACATATTTTTTTACAGAAATTTTATGCATTTCATGTATATACTTATCCTCTGAATATCAAAAATAGCCAGTTAGTAGGTATGTACACAAAATGAAAAACTACTCAGTTGTTTTTGTACAAAATAAAAGTAATTAAAACAAAGGCGGTCTCTATTTTGTTCCTGTCCCAACCCTACCCCGACCTAGTTGGAAGTAGGTGAAAGTTCAGATCTGGTCAAGGTGAAAGAGGCGCCCATTAACGTCTGCACTTAGAACAACTCTCTGCCACCACCATCTTAAGATTTATAGAGAGATGGTAAAGTCTTGGTACTTGGTTTCATTAATTTAAGAATGATTTTGACTTTGTTAACAACAACTTTAGTTACAGCTAACTTCTTTAGCTAACAGTCTATCCCAACAAGTTAGTGTGGATCTAGCATTTAGTTTAGTAGCTTTAAAATATTAAACATCATGGAGAGTTTGATAGGATAATTATGATGAAATAGTCCTACCCAGTCCCTTTGTCATTTACTTGTACAAAAAACGTATAATACTTTTGTTCCTATTCCTCAGATAAAGGAATTCACCGAGATTTCAGTTCAAAGAAAAATATCAGGAGATGTACATTTTATGTTATGTCTTAAATTCTTCACCATCACAATGAAGAATTGATTTGTTAAATAATTAAAGTATTTATAAAGTTCATTATCTATTACAGTTTTAGGTGCATAAATGCAAATTGCAATAATAAATCATACTAAAATATTTATTTGATAAACGCCGTGATACAATGATAATATGCTTATGTAACATAGTGAAATAAGCCGTTAAAAGTATTTAAAAACAACGATAAAAACATTCCATTAAACGAGTAAGTTTACAATGTTATCTTTAATATTTACTTATAAATTGGTTCTCTACTATCAAAAGTACCTGGTCCAAGTATACAAAGTTAGCTAAGTAATAAGATAATGAAGAACAGCGGGGTCGGGATACGAATTAAAACGAGAGATGTGTGCGTCAACAGAGAAACAACCCCCAGGGCCTGCAGTTAGGAGTTCGTTGACTGTCGAACAGTATGTATGTTTTATGTTATGGCTGGTATTTGTATTCATGTGTTACCTATATTATAGTGATTTATTTCTACATGTCGTTTAGCTGAATACAGCAAATGCATAGTGAATTAAAAAATGAATTATGTAACTATTTTAGATTGAATTAAATTTAATATAAGAATATATTTTAATTTTGCAATTTATTTTGGTTTTAAGTTAAGTATGTAAGTATGTAATCTGAGACGTGGTCTCTTACTGTGTGCCTCATAAGAAAGCTCAAAGTCGCTCAGCGAGCTATGGAAAGAGCTATGCTCGGCGTTTCCCTGCGTGATCGAATCAGAAATGAAGAGATCCGCAGGAGAACGAAGGTCACTGACATAGCTCAACGGATAAGCAAGCTGAAGTGGCAATGGGCAGGACATATAGCTCGAAGAACTGACGGCCGATGGAGCAAAAAGCTTCTCGAGTGGAGACCACGTACTGGCAAGCGCAGCGTAGGACGACCGCCTACACGATGGACCGACGACCTCATAAGGTCGCAGGAAATCGGTGGATGCAGGCCGCTAGCGATCGTTCCCGCTGGAAATCGATGGGGGAGGCCTATGTTCAGCAGTGGACTACAACAGGCTGGTGATGATGATGATGTAACCATACCTTATTAAAAGAAAGTAAGTAATATCATTTTTAGATGATTAATCGTGAAAGTACTCTAACGGTACTCAGTACCTTTCGAATCTTAGTTTAATTAAATTTCCAATATTATGCAACTATCTATAAAATCCTATAAGATTTTTTACAGCTACAACATTCCGTAAAACATTAAGTCATGAAATACCTAAAAACTGCAATTTTAAATTGTAATAAACTTTCAAACTTCAGTAGTCCCTCCATCATGACGCACATCTTCCTTGTTTATTTAATGAGTGAATCGGAGAGACGACCTCGTTATGACGTCACTACTTCTTGAACATCTTACAGGAACGAGACACAAGATCATTTCCCACTTAAACATATGCAAAAGAAAGGGATGGCGAAATCAGCTGAGCTTGAATGAATAGATTTTCTTAAGGAGTTTCTCCTAATGAAATCGAAAGAAGACGGTGTCAATGGAGGCACGGTTTAAGACTTTGCTAAGAATTTTCAAGGTGAATTTATCTTGGGTCGGGAAGTTTTTAAAAGTAGGTATTAAATGGGAACATTATTAATTTTAAATGTCTGCAAGTTATGTCTTAAGGGAGTTTGATTACTTTTTCAAATGTTGAGTAGCATTTAGAATTTATTAACACAGTTTTTGTCTTTCTTATTGTGAATGTATTTATCTATTAAGGTTAGACAACAATTCTTATACAAGTTTCTCAATATTAAGAGGCTATAAATAAATACATGTATGAGTATAATCACCCCCTACTGCATATTTATAGTTATTCCGACCGACTTCAGTTACGGAGCGGGGTGGCCAGTCTCTAAGGAGGTTAGCCATCTGCGCATTACATATTATTGTAAACAAGTGTGTACACAGAGGTAAACTCTCTATTAATTTACTCTCAGACCTCGTTTACGGAGACGCGGGGCGTTTCGCGTAGCGTGCGGCGTGCCGTCTCGCATCTCACTCGCACTCATACAACGCCATATGTTTGATTGCAGTGCAGGCCGCGCGCGCGACGCCCCGCGTCTACGTAAACGAGGCTTCAATACTCGGTGGAACGGCTCTACCGACACAGAGAGAGAATATCATGCGCAGTGCCGAGAAATTAACGTGCTCTCAGAGGCACGTGGTAAACACCAACAACTTTCAGACTACAGACAAAAACATAGCCATGCAGGATAAAAAATAAAAAAAACGTCCCGCGCGGTTTTACCCGCTTTACTCTACTCCAGTGGGTCGCAGCGTGATGTTTTGTAGCCTATATGTTAATACAGCGTATAACCTGTCTCGGTGCAAAATTTCAGCCAATTCCGTTTAGTAGTTTTGGCATGAAAGAGTAACAAATATCTATCCATCCATCCATCCATACTTACAAACTTTCGCGTTTATAATATTAGTAAGGATGTTAACTCCTGGATAACGTAGCTTACTAATGATGAAATTATTTTTGAAATCGGTCCAGTATTTCCGAAGCCGAATTAAAAAAAAACTCTTTCTACTATTAGTATTATTTAGTATAGAACATAATTAAGGAGGGTGTAGTTATTAAAACTTGCGTCATTAGACTTAAAGCTTACGCATTTCTTGAACAAAATACCGCGCACTTATCACAATAATTACAGTGTGGGGACACTACGTATCTTTTTTTTCCAATTTTCTTCTAAATTTATGTTGATTTCGTTACCAACGTAAACCCATTTCACGATTTCTTTTTAACATTCGTGTAGCCGCGCCGTATTCATAGTCAGGCTTCTGATTGGAATCGAATAAGAATATTAATTGAAAATCCAATGTATGTAGCTCGGTAATACGTTTTGTGTGGTCTTTCTTGGTTTTATGTATGTGTACCTATCATGTTATGTAGTGTGCAACGTGCTTGTTCAGAGTTAAATAATATTTTTTTAATTAGGTATTAGGACTCATCCATCTCCAAAACACTTTAATAATTCTTAAATTGCACCATTTATTGAGGAAGCTTATAAAACAAGTCACGACGCATAGTGGTAAAGTAACGTGTACAAACTAGCAGGACATACTTATTCATGCCCTGCGACAACTATTGTAATAACTGAATAAACCGTTTTCTACAAGATTCCTTTTTAAACATATAAATCTGTGTGTAAACATTGTACTGATTATCATTCCAATTGGTCTACTATAAAATCCTATTATAATATAATTATTGTGAAAGGCTAAAAGATACCGGTACTTGTAAAATATTTTAATAAAAACTTCTAACTGTCTAATATCGAACTGCGTTATTTAATTGCGGTACGTTATAAGAAATTACATTAGTATGTACCTAAGACAAGCACGCATTTTTCATCATTTCTTTACTATAATAAGAAGAGCAAATTGATGGTCGCACTCCATTTTTAATATTTTGGTTCATAAGTTAGTTTTGAAACTATTTAATGAGGCTAGAGTCCTGCTGGCCTGTATGCCCGGTAAAATGGCAAAAGCTTCGTGTCAACCAAAACATAAAAATACGTTACTAAATACATCCATTTTAATACGCCATAAGTCTAGAAATGAAAACATTTCTCTAAACTTATTAAAATAATAATGCAAAAGCAATATACTCAAATACATTGATTGAACACTGCGTAAATAAAAACATAAATTCTGTTATGTTAATATACAAAAGCGTACTTATCTATTTTTTTTATTCCTTTGTCTGTACTATAGCTTCGGTTGAAGCGTTTTTCATTAGGCTACGATCACATTAGGCGGGCGGACAGACGGCCGGATTATTGGATCCGACGGACGAAAGACTTCGATCCGTTGCCTTTTTACTTTTTCTTTTTCCCTCCCCAGCACCGTCTGGAAAGCCTTTTCCTCTTATTTATTGCTTATACGAAGCCCAAATTGGATATTTGTGAGAGGTTGAGTTAGTCCCTATAGAAAATATTAGGTTTTTTCTTATTGGTACGTAAGTACTTATTTGTTTATTTTTTCTTCTAAGTCTGGACGGTTATATATTTGAAATTGGAATGTTTTTAGAATTGCGTTTGAAATTTTATGAATAGTGGTCGTTACTTACTTATTTATTTTATGTTTGTTAATAAAAATAAGCATTTAAAGAAAAAACTTTATAGATTCTGAAGCGCGCTTATTATTTTAATTAATAAAAGTATTTAATGCTTGTTGGTTTTTTTTGCTGTAGGTACTTAATTGGAATATCCCTATATGAAATTCTAATTAATAACTCTTCAGCTTTATAATATGCTAGCGGCCCGCCCCGGCTTCATACGGGTAAAATTTTATAGCCTATGTTACTCAGGGATGATGTAGCATTCTAATGGTGATAGAATTATCGAAATCCGTTAAGTAGTTTTTGAGTTTACTAACTTTTCCTCTTTTTAATATTAGTATAGATATAGTGTAGATTCTATTATGCCCCTAGAATAATATATAATAGGAAATATACATATATATTTCGAGGCTCTAAGACTGTACTATATTATGTATTCTGTGCGTGAAACAAAACTAACACACAATTTCTTAAGCGGCGATCAATGTCTAAATTAACTAATCAGCTGTAAAAACTAACGTTTACTGTCAAATGAGCATTAGCTAACTCTATAATTCAAATGTTCGTTCAAAATCGTCGTTTATCTTATTTCATGTTTCATAAACTGAATTTTATATGCATGGCATTTACTTGATTGTTGGTTTAATTGAGTTTTAAGACCGGGTGTTATACTGGTAGCCTATTAAAGTTTACGATAGTACGATTAGGTAAATGTACATGTATTATATTATTTGATGTCATCTCCATATGTTAGATAAGTACATCAAAGGAGTTCTTAGAACGCGGCTGTCGAGTAGCATAGACTCAGTTTTTTTTTTTAAGAATAATTTTAGAACACAAGCAGGATTTGAAACTACTATAGATAAATCCATATTTAAACTCTTAAGCTTTTAATTTGGTATGCGTACAAGGAGACCTAGACCGGTTTCTGTAGGATTGCCCACAACATGCTATTGAAAGGAGGAAAATTAGGGGAGACATTTGCCCAGCAATGGGACAGTGTGAGTTTAAAAAAAAACGCTTAGGTACCTAAAAGTATGTGTGCTTAACATTTTCGTTGAATGTCAAGAACTTTTTTTTACATATATTAGTTTTAGATGTATGCTTTATTTACGAGTTGATAATTAAAAAATATCCGTCTTGACATTATTGAGTTTTTTTTTTATAAATACCTCGCAGCGGCCCTCTTTAGTGCGGCACGTTCTCCGAATGCTGGTTTTAACTTTGCACAGCAGGTAAGCATTGCCATTCAACGGGGTAATGCTGCCAGCATAGAATAGATTTAGAATAGTAGTATTTTATAAGTAAGTTTTAGTTTAAATTAGGTACTTTTAGTTGTATGTTATGTATTTTATTCATTAAAGTTTATGTGTAGATAATATAAATAATAAGTATTGAGTTGACAAAGACATAAAACAAGTTTTCTTGATTAAAAAAGTAAACACTAATTAGATATGCTAATCAAATAGATACCTATCTATCTATATACATCTTAATAGGTTCCGCATAGGTCTCTGTACAATAAACTATAAAAGGAACCTCGTTAAAGTTAATGACCCATTTCCTATACTAATTAACGCATCGATGACCCTCACGTAGGGCCTAGAAATAGTAACAAAGAAGCTTTTGCGGTGTATGCTAATTTTAGTATCGACTTCTAAGCACCTTTGTGGTTAGAAACTGTTAGATATAAAGTAAAATTCTAATTGCATAGGTATGTTATTTCGAAGAGGGTACATCTCATTTGGATTGTCTATTGGAGTTGTTCTCTTTTCAAAATTGATCATCCAATTAGAATGAATTAGTATTTGAAGGATTGAGTTAGAAAGGGATAGAAGCAAGAAGCAACCGAGCGTCAGCTAAGAAAAAAAATATCTTGCAAAACTAAACTAAATAAATTTTCACTATTGTATTTATAGAAATTTACATAAATTTCGAATCTTTATATTATTTATAGTAAATAATATAATAAAAATCATTATTCCTCTATCTCTCGCCCTGAGCCGAGGTCCAAATCCCACAGAAACACCCTCTTGAGCAGGTTACTTAAATTGTAGGCTGGAGCACTGCTCACCTTTATGTCCGGTGAAGTAGCAAAAGCCTAGTAGCTAAGCTACATAATAGGCCGCCCAAAAAAGAGTAACTTTAAACTTGTAAAAAAAATCACATTCATATTCCAATTATTCTACCTACGCAATATAAGTACTTGCACCCTAGCGAAACGAAATTAAAAACAAAACAAAAAACCTCATTTCACTCGCAACATAACTACAGAAGAAGTATCAAAAAAAAACAAAAAAAAAAGTCCGCGCCAGAATCACACCTTAATTTTCGAAAACCATCAACGGAGGCAGACGTTTTTAAGGGGCTGTCTCATTAGTGGTAAGAGTGACAGCATGAGTACGTACACCGCTAATTAAAAGATTTTGATGCGAGCGCGAATAATAGTGGAGCGAAGTCGCGACACGGCGCGACGCGAAAAAAATGTAATGAATTTTTGGCGAAACAATAGGGTAAAGTGTGAATGTTTCTGCTCTTATAAGAATTTTGGTGTTATGATGTTTTGACTGGATACAATTTACGTGTAGATAACTATATTTTTTAAATATACGGTAAGCGACATCGTTTAAAATTACAATTTCAATTGAAAACTGTAATAAATCAAACAGCTAATCAATCATGCTATTAAAATATTTTAATAGACTCAACGATAGGGAATAAGCTTGACTAAGTAATGCTGACTAATAATACCCCACTGCACCACACTGGCATCTAATTTATAAAAACCGAAAACACGCCACAGGAAAATTCGCTAAAAACTTATCAGCCGAAAGCCACGGCACAATCCATCATCATTATGCCAAAACTCGCCGAAATTCAATAGAAAAAAGTTTCGCGTGCACCCCCATCTAGCGGCAGTCACGGGAACTTCGACATGAGCCCCCACTACCGGGGGGTGGCCGCCACCCCACGTCGTATCCCTTTTTTCTTCCCTCCACGTTCTCCACACCCTTATCCATACCTGAGCTTTCTTTATCCGCCGACCGAACTTTTTATATCGCTCCGTCTCCCTCGCCCCTTAAGGTTAGCATGCGAACAATGTGTCATGAGATTATCCGTCCCTTTCTATCGCAAAGAAAAAAATCTGTTTATAAAAATGAGAGTGTAGATGTGTTTGCGCCACGGCATTGGCCGTAGGGGTAATGCTTCATACGCGGCGGGGTGTTTTTTATACGCGTTCGGCTCGAAAAAAAATATGCACCCTAACAGAAGCCAAAATTTCTTTTAGGTACCTACGGATGCCCGTTTCGTTTTCCAATTTCGATAACAAAGCTTATATTTTCGGGGCCGCGTTTCGCATTTCTTTTTAATGTCTATTCGAAATAATTGTGCGGGTCCCGATTCGTTTGTGTTTTCATAAATCTGTCTAGGTCGGGTGATGCGTCTCTCATCTGAGATGTTCACATGCTTGGTTTGCCCTCAAAGACGCATTCATTAAAAATATGAATGGATTCTAATTAAACTTGTTTGATCCGCTGACGTTTGATCTTTGAGTTCAAGATATTTGCAATTAGGTAACATTTTTTGTTCTCGTATTCATTTAAAAATGTATGATATAAATAAAAAGGCGAGGTTGATATTGTAGCCTAATAATTATTATTATACAGTAAAAGCTCCTTATTCGCGCTTCCTTCATTCGCGTTTTCACTATTCGCGGATTAAAAAATTGCGACCCAATTCCTGTATTCGCGGCAAAAAAATCCCATATTCGCGGAACTTATCGGTACATCACTACATACATATATATTAATAGAAAGGATTCGGGTTCCTTTATAAACGTGTCGGTAATTGGACTAAGAAATGAAGATTATAGTGATATTACGACTACGCCTTAAGTTGTTGTTTAATGCTGCCACATATTAGATGTTCTGTGCTTTATAATGTCGACTAAAAATAATTGTTTCGACACGAAAAATATCTGTGGTGGAACAAACACTGGAAACGTGACATTTTTTTATGAAAATTGATCCATCTACTGTCTCCTAGGAACGTATCCCCTATAATCCCATATAAATTACCATTCCATATTCACGGTTTCTGTATTCGCGGTATATTTACGGAACGTATACCCCGCGAATAGAGAGCTTTTACTGTACGCCATTATTTCCACTTTGAGCTGCAGTATTAATATGTATCAACAAGGCTCGTTGTATGGTTACCTATATTGTTTTCCTTACATAGAGTTGTTTTAATATTACCTACCTATAATAATAGTTAACTTAACTATGCTGTAACATGTACCTACTATTAAAAATATATTGAAATTTTAATTTTAAAGTTTTTGTAACGGTGGAACAAAAACTGCTAGAATGTTTTTAAAAGATGCTTTACCACTCAAATGCTGCGTTGTACAAGCGTTATTCAAGCTTTTTTCTATGAAGAGTAAGTTAAGTTTAATATATAAAGCTGAAGAGTCAGTAGCATCAGGAAATAGGTACATATAAAAAATATTATAAAAAATATTGCTCCTATTTATCGGCGAAGCCTATACCTAAGCTATATTTAATTATTACTACGAGGGTCAAGCCGGGAAGCTAGTATGCTATGTAAAACTATTATTATTATTATATTACTACTATTATAACTATGTAAAACTAAATTCTTCAGGAGTAATAACATAAATTTTAACCACTGATTTTTTACACAGTGAAATTATTTATTGTTGGTAGTACATACAACCGTTTGATTAAAATGACTTCGAACCTGCGTTAAATACATACCTCCCGTTCAAAAATACCTCTTTAATTTCAAGGCACTAAAGCTAATTTTACAATGTACATATATCATTGCCGGATTTTTCAAAAAATAGAAAACATATTATCTATATTAAATACTAGCTTCCCGCGCGCGGTTTCACCTGCGTAACTCCCGCTCCCGTGGGAACTTCATGATTAAATATAGCCTATATTAATCAGTGATAATGTAGCAATGAAATGGTGAAAGAATTTTTAAAATCGGTCCAGTACTTTTTGAGCCAATTCGTTACAAACATACTTACATACAAATCTTTCCTCTTTATAATATTAGTATAGATTAATATTGAATTAAGACTTTTTTTTGATAATATTAATTGACATATAATAAATTGTAGATTAACATTCAAAGTTTCTAGGAACTTTGAATGTTAATAATGCTACTAAAATTGTACTTCACGTTCTTGTTCTTTAACAAGAATGTGAAGTTCAATTTTACATACCTATTTTATTGGGTATATAAATTACATTCCATTTGTTTGTTTAATTACATAAAGCATAGATTTACTTTCTAATCTCATCAACAGCCCGTTTACGTCCACTGCTTAACATGGGCCTCCTCTTAACAGACCTTGGCAAGCCGGGATCGTTGAGGGATATTGCCATAATCACCACGCTTGGCAGACGGATTGGTGATCGCAGTAAGATGTAAACCTTGAGCTAATAGATGCTGCTGCCCATCCATCAGCTGTATGTACCTTAGTCGCCTTTTACGGCACCCATCGGAGGACATGGGGTGGTCTATTCTAAGCCGGAAACCACACGGCAATTTTAATCTATATTTATTAAATAACATAAATAAGTTATGTGTGTCAGTATGTGTTAGCAGATCATCTGATTTGCTACCTAATACCTACTAGGTATACTATAGACAACGCGGGTAAACTCGGGCAGTTAACTGGAATATATATATAGGCAAACCGCGTTCTGATAAAAACAAGACCCTAATACTAAGACTCTGCTATTCGTCTGTCTGTCACCAGGCTGTATCACATGAGTCGTAATAGCACAGTTGAAATTTTAACAGATGACGTATTTCTGTTGCCGCCATTACAACAAATACCTACTAGAAATAGAATAAAATAAATATTTACCTATACTACGTGATTATCTTTTCGTTTTATTTATGCTCGCTATTAATCTAATGCCTCAAACTAATAAGGTAGGGTCACCGGAAAATAACACGAATCGTAAGTTGATCAACTTTCATACCACTCATATTATTAAATTTAGTTACCAGTTTCAGTGAACGCGCATAATTATTATATTGCTTACTTAATTATTATGACACTTGACCTCCCTGAACCAAACGAGTCTACGCTACTGTTGTAACAAAATGAAACTCCCGACCCTTAGTTTGCTAAGAACCTTCCGATGCCCTCGTAGACCCGAAGTCCGAGAGGCCCGCGAAATGTAAAGTAGAGCGACAGTTGCACAAAACTTCCCAAAAAAAACTAAAAGCCATAGTCCCTCAATCTCCCCGTCTGCGACCGCCCTGAGCCGAGGTCCAAGTCCCACAGAGGACGCCCTCTTACGCAGGTTGCTTAGTTTGTAATGTTTAAACCATTTATTTAGACTGGAACTCTGCTCGCCCTTATGTCCGGTGAAGTAGCTAAAGCCTCGTGGCTAACTACATATGTATGTCCGAAAGAAAACTCATCTTCATTAAGTCCTGTTGATCTTTATTTTTTTAGGTTTAGGTTATGTTTTTTTAACCACCCGAATATTCGTTAGTTTATCAACAAACTAGAAAGTTAATTTACTTATTATTCTTATTATTTACTGGTGACATAATAATATATAATAATAATACTGAACCGTTCGCGTGCAAGCCTGAAACTCACTTGGCCGGTTTTTAAATCATACCCGTGCATTAATTAGTATCACAGATGCAACATCCATGATCAAAGGTTAAACATTATCCAGTGGCTATTATCCTCTCATCAAGTAACTAATTGATTGTCAGTGCATCAGTGAGCTGGCACCCGCTTGTAATAAGCACCCATTTAACAGTAAACACAGTAGCTAAGTGGCTACCATTTTATCACAGAACAATTTTGTAACTACATAAGAATACCATTTTATCACAGAACACTTTTGTAATTAAGTAAATTGTTAAGGAGTTGTTAATAATTAAAATTATTTTATTTTATTATTAATTTTAATGAGATATCATTGGCTTTTTGGTGACACAGTCAAATTGTATTAACCTATATATTAATATGTGAGGCAAAGACTGTGTAGGTATATTATATGTGAGGCAAAAACTTTGTACGTACCTACTCCTTTTTAACGAAAATTGCGCGGATGGAGGAGTATGAAAATTCGCACACTTATAGTTTATATACAGAATTAAATCAATTAAAGTTCTCGAGTTTTCAAGACTAATGAACAATAATAATTATTAAATATAAAAGGAGATGTGAAAGTTGAACGAATTTTGGCTGAAAGTTAACTCAGTGGTAGTTTATTATCTGGGTTAATACTAAAATGTATGCATAAGTTGAGAACGACTGGACCAAATTGATTAATCTTTTTTTTTATTCGTAATTATTGCGGTTTATATGAAAGAAATTTTGGAAATTCTCGGGAAATGTTTGACAGAGTCGCTATATAAAAGACCACGCTACGCCTGACCGGGGCAATCCATCGCTGTCTGGTAAAATTGCGTCTTGCTTATATAGTACATAAAATAAAGCGGCCACAGCTCAACAGCTAAGGCGTCGGACTTGCGATCATGTGGTCGCCGGTTTGATCTCCACTCATTGCACTACCGAAGTGAACCCACTCGTAGCACAAGCAATTAAGCTTAGCATAATAAAACAAATGCTTTACATAAAAAAGCAATGGTAAGCCTGAAGATAAATTAAATAAGCGATTTACAAACAATTATGGCACAATATCTGCTGTTGAGTTGCTATTGCCGTATACTTAGTTTCCTTTGGTACTTCATAATTAAATTTAGCCTATAGGTTTCCTTGAGAAATGGAAAAAAAAATTAGTGTTCGATACACTAAAATATTTTTTCAAATAATACTAGTAGTCTAGCTAGCTAACTAGTCCACCCGCGTACCCGCAGCTACCGTAAGAACTTCGTTATTAAATATAGCCTTCCTCGATAAATGGACTATCTACCACTGAAATAATTTTTCAAATCGGACCAGTTATTCTTGAAATTAACTCGTTCAAGCAAACAAGCTTATATATATGTATTAGTACTTTATATAGATAGATTAATGATAAATTACTTGCGTAATCGCCTTGCCATAAGTGGTGGCTGATAGAACATAAGCTGAAAATATCACCTGTGGACCTACTGCAAGGTGATGATGACAATTGCCCAGTGCAATAAACTTTATATCATATCATGAACATACTATCCCCATAAACTTCATAATATTATGTTATTTTTATTAATTTACTACACACATCTTGTGGTTAAAATCCTATAAATATTAATTTGGTAGATATATAAAATATTTTTTATCATTATTTAATCACCACAAATATGGTGCTATTGAAGACAGTAATTTCAAACCATTTATTAAGGATCGTCCATTAAATATGCATTTGCATCCACACTAACTATAACATTAAAAACGTGCGCCTTAAAAATGAGCTATTGTTAAAAAATTGTCGCGTTGATGTTAGCAGGTGCATTCCATAAATGGATTTCGGTAAAATTGTAATTTAATTTAAATATGTTGATTTTTTTAACGTTCGTTCGGTAGCTTTTTATTTAAAGTCGATTGTTAAAAACAAGTGGCTGGTCAGTAGTCGAACATAAATAATGGCTCGCTCAGTCGTATTGCAATTAATCAATTTCGATAAATATGATTAACGATGTAATGAGTCAGCTGAACTTGACAAACATTGTACTTAAAAGTTAAAGTAAACAGTACTTAACCAAATTACATTCGATGGTCATAATAACAGGTTTATTAATTCCAGAAAACATAATTTGTTCGCCGAAATGTGCACTCGTGGTGAGTTGGTAGGTACTGTAGCAAAAATATTTCATACTAGCTGCGCCCCGCGGTTTTACCCGCGTTACTCTGCTTCAGTGGGTTGGAGCGTGATGTCTTATAGCCTATATGTTCATCCAGCTTATAAACTATATGCGTGCAAACTTTCGGCCAAATCCGTTCAGAAGTTTTTGCGTGAAAGAGACAAACATCCATCCATCCATACATAAAAACTTTCGCCTTTATAATATTAGTAAGGATTCATAGAAAAATATAAAAATAACTACATTATGTTCAGTATATAGAAGATTTACATAATAAAATATGTACTAACTTTTAGTACATATTATGTAAATCGCTGTGCCTTGGAAAGCACGTTAAACCTTTGATGCCGATTGTTATTTTGTCCCGATAACAGACTATCCCAACATAATATTACGAGATATTGTGTAGGTGGCACAGCTACTAAGCGTTGTAACTAAAGCAAAACCACCATTGACAAAAGAGCTATATTCAACAGTGCCCTTTATCCAGGCCACTGTTGAACATTATCATCCGCCTGTATGTAACTCCACAGCTGAACATAGGCCTTTTGTCAATTGGGTTTTTTTTCATATTGTAGATATCAATAACACAAAATTGACCACATAATTTAAGTAACTCATCTCGAAGCCATTCTAGATCTCAGAAGCGTAAGGTCGGATGTGATGCTATACGTCAAAAACATGGTCGTATGTGCCTATATTGCAAACTGGCACTTACGACCAAATGCTTCTAAAGTGTAATAGTACATCCACCAATTAAATACTTATTGATATGATAACATTTCTACAGCCAAAACCTTAACTTACCATTTGAACTACAATTCATAAACGACAAGTGTACCACAATACGATGTCAAAATATTACAAAAACACATAACAATTGAATAGATCGGTTTACAATACATGGAATTGTTACCCCGATCAATCGATACAATACAATCGAATAGGGCACACATACAATCGAATCGATTTTTAACACGAGTCAAGTGGTTTCCATTCATTCGATATTAGCATCGATCTATTGTCGATTCGTATTAGGGCTGTCAATTTGATTTGGGTATTTAGCTTTTGTGTAGTTTATGGGTGACGCCTTCTTGTTAACATTAAATTGAAAAGTAATTTAGGTACTTAATTATAATAAAAGATATGTTTTATGAAATTAAAATTAAAAGATTTATTTTTATTTTTGTTAAAAAAATTATCTAATAATTCCATGTATGGTTGCAAATATTGCAGATAAAGTGTATAAAATGTTTTATAAGTTTTAAAATCTTATTTAATAATAATTCTTTTAATATATAATTAATATTGAAGATTATGGAATAAACTATTTTAGATACTAAACATTCCTACGAAATAAGTTAAGCCTTTAAGTTATCAAAATTAAAAAGTTTTAGCTATACATTCTCGTTATTTAAAATAAATATTTTTACTTATTTGTAACATACATGTTGTACAAAGTTGATGGTTACATTTTAGTGAAAGAGATATGAAAAAGGAAGCGTTTAGGATAAGTCAAAAGTCTTTTTTTAACATAAATGTTTTTTTTTTATATGAACTAGCGACCCGCCCCGGCTTTGCACAGGTGCAATGCTGATGTATCATATAAGCCATCCTCTTGAATTACTCTATCTATGAAAAAAACCGCATTAAAATCTGTTGCGTACTTTTAAAGATAACTAAGCATACATAGGGATGGACAGACAGCGGCAAGCGACTTTGTTTTATACTATGTAGTGATAGTAAAAAGTCCTGCCAGTAACATTAAGACGAGACCATATTCGCATATTCATAATTAATTCAGCGGATCCCAACGATCAACGGATTTTGTTAAAATCTGACTATGAAATTGCAAATTGCAAAGATAAATTGCATATTTATAATAATTTAGAAATCAATTTCAAATATGCTAATGTCCACACACGAAGAAGTTCTCATAAAGATCTTTCACACGAAATTAATAAACCTAAATAATTTGCATGAGACTCCACACCGCTCTACTACAGAGGCAGTTTTTAAAAATAATAACAAAAAAAAAATAACGAATTCGCTTTATTAAGAACTAGTTTGTAATGAAAAAGTTCTTCAATTTCACTTCCTTATAAATATTTATTCTTCAAATAATATGCAAAATACCGTAATTATAGGGTTAGTAAGAAATGGGTTACTCAATTTGCATATATCTTTTCAATATCAAATGTTGATAAGTACTAAAGAGATATATTGAATTCGAGTCGCTATTTCATGCGTTATTGAGTCGAAAGTTGAATGTTAAAAAAAGTGCTTTAGTTAAAATTAAAATACATTTAATTTTGCAAATTTCACACCTTGAGCTTGGGGATACGACAGGTTTCAAGGCGATTGCTTTTAAAAATAAAGAGTTGTCGCAATGTGACGTCTTTTAATGTATGTAGGTATAATATTTTACACAATTTATGCACGTCGCTTGTTAGACAATTAGCGGGCAGATGTCTGTTGGAAATTTATTTAGCTACTGGGTCTAGTGTGGGAAGCGAAGCCCTTTCCGTGTATAATGCCATATTAATAGTTAATTGTATGCTGCAATGTTTTATGAGCTCTTAGATAACTGTGTTCGACATATTAATGTTCCATTTTCAATTTTTTTTCCGCGAATATAATCGAAGCGTTGGTCATTGATATTCTACGGAGGTCGACGAAATCAACCTGCGTGTGAAGATGCCTTAAGAGAGTTTTTTTTTTTGTAGAAAAACGGTTGATTGATCAGGTAAAATAAATTTAATGTTTATATAATGTAGTATAGGTATACCAAAAGGATATAAAATACATTTGTAATGTACATAATGATAAACAATGTTACTATGGAATGTAAAAGACAGGAGCCCAATACACTTTCAACCATATTTGTAGGTACAAAAAATATTTTAATAGTCATATTTATCATTATATTACTTTTATTGCGAAGACCTTATAATAAATTACTATACAGTTTTTGACTCCACAGTCAAAATAAAAAAAACTCATATTCAAATCGCAAACCAAACAGCTTTCAATGCAGATAGTTTAAACAAAACCAAAAAAAAAAAACTATTCGCGAAAAAAACAACACAGCTGCACCAATTCAAAAATCGAGCTAATGATTTAGTATTATTCATAGCTTACTGGTTTTTGCCTAAAAAAAATAAAAAGGGCATTAATAATGATATGCGTAACCCACTTTGACAAAGACAAGAAAAAAAAACAAAGAACGCTTTTAAAAATTTGAATATGGAATCTCTCAGGGATATCAGTTACTGATTCATTTGAATCACAACATGTTATGTCGTGACAGATAATA
The DNA here is from genome assembly GCA_947037095.2 of Nycteola revayana. Taxonomy (NCBI): domain Eukaryota; kingdom Metazoa; phylum Arthropoda; class Insecta; order Lepidoptera; family Nolidae; genus Nycteola; species Nycteola revayana. The sequence continues at coordinate 4,556,876 of OX344847.2, forward strand.
GTAGTTTTTTTAACCGGGAAGTAATTTTTAATGATTGTAAGTAACCCTTGGGAAGTTGTGTTAATTTATGCTAAAAGGTGGGCGCGGGGTTACTTCCGAACTGTGCGTAACCATTTCGCACATTCAATTATCATAAGAGCCGGTTTAGATACCTACATAAATTAATTGTTAAAAATGTATGCACTTCGATCATCATAGTCAGATTTAGGATTATTTTTTTCAGACGGACCTTTGTGTTGTCAGCCAGAAGGCTTTTAAGCAAAGGTAATGATGAGCATAGTTCTAGTCTTATTAAATAGTTATTAACATAATTATGTCCGTTCAGAAAAAAAAAAACATTGATTGGAATTGCATAAAATTGTAATTTCTGTTAGTTTATTTGCTAATTTTTAACACACCTTTTTTAAATATAAAGGTATAATAGTTATGGCTCTTTAATTATGGTTTTGGTAAAATAGGTAATTGAATTTAAAACATATTATTATATAATTCGGTATTATTTTATTTTATAATAATTTAATTACAACAACCTTTGTTTTTTTAGCAATCACAAACAATGGCGCAGTATTGGAGTGGTAATGTTTATTTTTTCGGAATTACTTACGTATTTAGCCACTAAGCTTTTGCTACCTTACCGGGCATGAAGGCTAGTTGAGCTCCAGTCTTAATAAATGGTTTACAAACTACAAACTTAGCAACCTGCGCAAGGCGGCGCCTCATGTGGGGCTAGGACCTCGGCTCAGGGCGGTCGCTGGCGATGAGATTGAGGTATTATGACTTTTAGTGCAATTGTGTAACATTTTATTAATGCTACGAATATCCATCAAATCGTTTTGCTTTTGAAACTAAAAAGTAAAAGATAGAAAAAGTAAACTAAAAGATGTTTGACATAATAATATGCGATAATATATCCATGTATATTATTTCATAGGTACTTATAATTTGTTTAACTTTTAATGTGGACGCCATTTAAAGCTAATTTTACTCTATAAATAAAGCAAGTAAAAAATTATACTAATTTAGTAATATATTTCCTATCAACATACGTATTAATTTTTACTGAAAATGACTGCAAATTAAAGTGGACTTACATGTTATATGCATATAAGTATCACTTATAAGGAATTCTTGTTTAAAAATATCCAACTAATTTACGTTAGAAATTAATTTTATGTAAAATTATGTACTAATACTTACACAAGGCTTGAATAAAAAAATATAAATTACTTTGTACAGTAAGTAAATGTTGCCACTTATCAATAACATATAGTAAGTACATACTTATGTATGTAATACCTAGATAGACGATAAAAAATAGAGAGAATGGTGCGTAAAAATGTCAAACGAAGTGTTTACGGTGTTATTTTTAAAAGAGATAGTAATTATTTACTACTGTTTCCAAATGGCCACTTAAAGATATTGTTCTTTGCACTTTTTATTATTTATGAGCTAGTAGTCGAAATCTCACCCGATGGCCTCGTAAATACTAAGGTATTTTGGAGTAAACTTTTTTTATATTTTTAGGGCCCATTTACACTTCTATCTATACTAAAATATAAAGTTGAAGCGTTTTTTGTTTGTTTGCTTGAACGCGCTAATCTCAGGAACTACTGGTTCGATTTGAAAAGTTATTTCAGTGATTATCGGCTACAGGCCGTATTAAATTATGAAGTTCTTTTCTTACGGGAACGGGTGTTACGCGGGTAAAACCGCGCGTGAAAAACTAGGGCTCAATATTGCAAATTCACACAAAAAACTACTCAATGAATTTGGCAGAAAGTTTGCTCGGAGATAGTTAATAAGCTGGATTAACAAATAGACTACAAAAAGAACAGAAAAGGAGAAAAAAGGATAGATATTATGCGAGATTGCCTGAAATTTTGTGAGAGATATTATGCAGGATTGTCTACTATTCCGTGTTAGTTTTGAAGTATGTCTCATATCTTAATTATTACAATATTATTCTATGTTAATTAATGTTATTGGTATTGTAACTGTTTTAATTAACAATAAATAAATAAAAAATCGAGCTCCGACCCACTGCAGAGTAACGTACGTGGGTAAACCGCTGAGTGAAGCTAGTTGCTCGTTGTAGCTAGCTTATAAAATCCTCTGTGCTCACATTACTCTGTAACTTGTTGCTCCTACATGATGATAATTATGTAGATAATTTAATAATTACTAATAAGGTAGTATCGCCCGAGGCTTACGAAATAAATATTATTTTTTAATACTGCAAGAACACGAGTTATGCTTCAGGCATCGATATTTCTTGATACATCGAATGATAACTCAATTAAGTACAAAGTTTAATACACACTGTAACAGGAATAATGTATCTTAATAATATACTTATGATGAAGCGTTAAAATAATGAATGCTTTTTAGCATAAGTTATCAAAATCGGATCATTTTAATAGCTAAGAGAAGGAAATATTAATAAGTAAATTGCTGTCAAAATTTACCATTTAACCTGTTTTATTGATAAACTGTATTTTGTTTATATTGTAATCTAAGCGAGCTCTGAGTAATGTCGCAGCAGAGGCGGATTTCCATGAGGCAAACTAGGCACCCGTCGCGTCGGGGGGCCGGATTGCTTATGCGTGTCCGGGCCCCGCCAACGGCGCATCGAAGGAGTGTCCGGGGGGTTGTAGTGGTGTAGGGTCCTCTCCTCGTGGTATGAGTAAGCGTACCACGCTATGGAGAGGGCGAGTCCCACATATCCCACCGCCAGCGCGTGAATACGCTGCAGCGGCGGTGGTAAATGCATTGCCCCCCGAACAACAAAAATAAAATGAGTACTAGGCCTAATGAGATAACTAATGAGTACCTACTAATGAGCCTAGGGGCGCTTAGGTAGGTATATAAGGGCGCACAGGCGGAATAGACGTTGGAACAGCTACAGTAGTTGATTCTACTTCACCGGGCATAAAGGCGAGCAGAGCTCCAGCCTAGATAAATGTTTTAAACACTACAAACTAAGCAACCTGCGCAAGAGGGCGTCCCCTGTGGGATTTGAACCTCGGCTCAGGGCGGTCGCTGTCGGGGAGATTGAGGGATCATGGCTTTTAGTTTCTTTAGGGGAGTTTTGTGCAACTGTCGCTTTACAGTTAGCGGGCCTCTCGGACTTCGGGTCTACGAGGGCGTCGGAAGGTTAATTGGAGGAGTCTACCACACGTGTAGTAACTACAGTTTACTTGTACTAGTTATTTATAAAATAGGGGCTCCTATGAGACGCTTGCCTACGGTCCTCTCCAAGTTTAACTGCCCTCTGTGCCGCAGCTATCTTATTCTCCTTCTTCTTTTGTGTCGCTGTTTCAACTTATTAGTTTTATATTTTATTTAAAGCCATTCTGACCAGTAAGTCACCACTCCTATGGCCTTTAATCTAATTGGATCGGTCATTCAATGGTACGACTAGCCCGTTAATTAGACGTCGGCATACAATGAAATGGCTAAAGGACAAGTAGCCAAATCGTTGATTTTGGCTAGTTGTCCTGAAAAACCTTAATTCAATTTAAATAACCTGCCTGATTTTACAACAGCCAAACTCAAAGGATTAGCTTTCTATAAGCTAATTGATTCGTGGGCTGGCCGTCACATTGAATGGCTGATTTGACTAGATAACTGCGATAGTAATGTCAGGTAGTTAAAGGACCACCTTTGTAGCGTAGCGGTAATTGGCTCACTTTAAATCTCGAAGGTAGTGGGTTCGATCCCAACACCGGACATGATATCTTTGTGTAAATTCTAAGATTTCTTTCCGGGTCTGGTTGGATGAGGGACTGCCCTCCGTGCCTCGGAAACCACGTTAAGCCGTTGGTCCCGATCGTTATAATATCATCTATAATAATGGCATATTAAGGAATGGGCAGCAGCGTTTCCTTGCGTGTTACAACATAATACTGCGGTCACCAACCCGCCTGCCAAGCGTGGTGACTATGGCAGATTCCCCCGGGAGGAGGCCCATGTTCAGCAGTGGACATTATACGGGCTGATGATGAAAGGACTGAGCTTCGCAATATAAGCTTTGCTTTAAGTCTCGTAGGTATGTCGTAGGTTCGACGCCGTACAAGAATATGTAAAATCTAAGATAAGAAATTTTAATAATCTCTCGACCTAGATTTATTTCCGTTAAAAAGACAACTCCCGTGCTAGGAAAATTAATTCCGAGAGGTCTCGATTGTTATAACATCGCTCATATCAATTTAGTATCAGGGAACGGCTTCTCAGTGTGTGTTAGTGCATAATACTGTGGTGACTATGGCCCCTTGGGAGGAGGCCCATGTTCAGCAGTGGAGATTATACGGCCTGATGATGACTAATTAAAGTATCTTGGTATTAAAACTATTCTGGAGGGCACATCTTAGGGTCATTGGAGTATAAATCATATTTTTTTTAATATTATAGGTATACTAGTATATAATATGAAAAAGTGTATGAGTTATACTCCAATAATGTATGATTAATAATAGAGGATGAAAATGTATGATTAATAATCGCGGATGAAAATGCGGGACTTTACTACTAAAGGCTGCTTTACTTCAACGTTTTAAACTATCTAGAATAGCTGATATTTAAATACAGTTTTATTCTATACCTGTGCCTAAATACATGGCTTAAAAACTAGGGAACTGTGGGACTTGGAGCTCGGCCCAGGGCGGTCCCTTGCGGGGGTCCACATTGAGGAAATATGCCAAATGTCATTTTAAGCCGTCAAGTCATTTGTGTGACAAACTAATAAACTTTCAAGTCATTACATGACACTGGCAGAAATTGCAGAATAAGTCGGCAGATTGCAATAAAAAAATAAAATAAAAAAACTTTCAACCATAGAGTCATCAAATCTTTCACAGTTAGGTATGCTATGTTTATCAAAAAGTAGGCATTAATAACCTTTTCTTTTATATTCGTTAAGGTGCAAGTTGGAAGCGGGCGACGTGAGGCGGCGGCGGACGACGTGTCGCGGCGACACTACTGGTTTGTATGTATTTCTATGAAATTCCCTTCGCAGTTAGCGACACGAAGCTCGACGTAATTTCATAGAACCACGTGTCGCCGCGAAACGTCGTCCGCCGCCGCCTTACGTCGCCCGCTTCCAACTTGCACCTTTAAACTAACCAATTCGGTTCGTCACCTTAACCCTTACGATGTTGTGTGTTCCAATTTGCATATTTTTTTCTTACACATCATTTTTTCTTTGAGCAAGCCTATGATTATTTTGCAACAATACGAAATTATAACAGTAACTGTTCTCATGTTAATGAGGTTTTTGTTCGTGGTATTTAAGCTTTTTATTTTATTTAAATCCGTTGAAGTATTGCCATGTAACAGATGTTTTGGACACAATGTAACTTTGGAATCTGTTCGTTTAAGTTGGTATAGATTAATAATAGATAGATAGATAAACTCTTTATTGTACACTTTCACAAAGAGAAAAATACAGAAAACGACTTAGAACTAAACTTAAAATTAGATAGGTACAATTGGCGGCCTTATCACAAAATGTGATCTCTTCCAGGCAACCGAGGAAGGGACCATACAAAGGAGTTTAAAAGATAAATAATATGTATTTTATAGAACACTAGCGACCCGTCCCGGCTTCGCACGGGTGCCATGCTAATGTATCATACATATAAACCAACCTCTTGAATCACTCCAACTATTAAAAAAACCGCATCAAAATCTGTTGCGTAGTTTTAAAGATCTAAAGCATACATAGGGACGGAAAGACAGCGGCAAGCGACTTTGTTTTATACTATGTAGTAATTAGCTTCCCGCACGCGGTTTCACTCGCGTAACTCCCGTTCCCGTAAGAACTTCATAATTAAATATATCCAATAGCCTTTCTCGATAAGCGGACGATCTAACACTAAAATATTTTTTCAAATCGGATCTGTAGTTCCTGAGAATAGCGCGTTCAAGCAAACAAACTCTTCAGATTTATATATTAGTATACCTAGATGTAGAATAAAAAATTGGAGTAGAATATATCAATGAATCTGAATACTGATTAATAACACAAAAGTTAATCGCATAGTTACTTTTAACTATTACAATTTAATTTAACTATGTATTACAACCTTACTAATAAATATTTGCAGTAATGTTAAGACATAGTATAGAATAAAGTCGATTACCGCTGTCTGTCTGTCAATATGTATGCTTAGATTTCGCAACGGATTTTGATGCGGTTTTTTTATGGATAGTGTAAAAAAAAAAAAATGTGTATATGTATACGTACGACGCCGGGGCGTATTGCTAGTCTGTAATAATTCAGGATCTCCTAAAATTACAAAATAAACAATATAATAATATTTTGAATTTGATTGTAACATTATAACAATTAATTTTTTCAAATACCTACTTAGAAAATCATTTTAAATTTATAAACCAACTATCTCAGTGCACAGCATTATTTGTAAATATTTTACTCCGCAAATACATCAGCTTATAACTTCTTTTCAAATGACTAAAGTTGAAGTAATAAATTAAGTTATTACAGTTTTTGTGATCGGTCTTCAATAAACGTAAAAATATAATTTATAGCTTGATTTAACAGTCAAGTAGGCATTACGAATAATTTATATGTTCGATCACGACATATGGCATTTCAATTTGATGTACAATGTCCATTTGTTTGTTAAAAACTACTCATTATAAAAACATAAATAAATGCATTAAACTTGCCTCATAAATTATGGGTTAAGCTGTTCAATTCGTATTTAGCAATTAAATAAATATAGAAGACATAACAAACAATTTGATGGTTAACTAATGGTGTTATTAATTAAATGAAAAAAACTGTTTTATTTAAGACTAACTGAACCGACAGACGTTGTCGTGTCTTAAGTAAAACGCTATAATTAAATTGAACTTTTAATATTAGACATGATAGCAGCACGCATTCTGTCAATGTTATGTCAAACGTCATAAGATTGCATTAAAAAAGTTAATAATATCAAAAGCGTTAAGTCTACATTAGAAAATTTAATATGGTGGTCACGTTTTCTTAATATTTATAATTTTTCGCGTAATTTTCTTATTTTTTTCTTTCATAAAAACCTCCTCCTGACAGTTACGAATACAACAAAAAGAATTAGTGAAATTAGTCGATCCGTTCACGCGTGATGCGATGACCGACGGAAACAAGGATTTATTTTTATATATAGAGAAGATTGACCACAACGTCGCACATTTCAATCAGTTTAAGATGGCTTATGTTAACTTGTAACTTACCATCAGATATAGTAAAAATGATCACCAAAATTAAACCCGCATTTTAATGTAAAATTGTAACCAAAGTTTTAACATTTCGCTATCGTATTTAAGCAAAATGACTCCAAATAAATCATTGTTAACCCAAAAGTAGTAAATGATCACCAAAAGTACCTAAATGTTTTACTAATTTACTATTCGGTTCTGGCACTCGCCGGCCGCTGCCGCGGCACCGCTCGCTTCGCTCGCTCGGCTCGTGCGTTGTACGGCCGCAGCTCTAACCTAACCTAACCGATTGTCATTTTTCATTGATTTTATTAAGGTAGAAATAGCGCAATAATTTGCTCGCTAAGATTTGGTGATCATTAACTACATTTGGTGTTCGAATACAATTTGAAGTGCAGTCGTGACTAAAATAGCTAGTACTATTATAATTTTAGACTTTATTTTTCTGGTGTCAAGTATATATTTTTGGTGGTCATTATATTTTATCCCGTTTAAAATGCATATGTAATGTAGATACAAAATACTACAAATGTTGACGGTATGTAATTAGTTAATGTGGAGACACTTTGCTATTTCAACTCTAAGGCTAAAACTAGCAATTCGACGGTCAAAGTCTGGGCTAAATAAATTGAAATAGAAAACTGTTTAATAAACTAATTACTTACAATATTATATTAAGGTTGGCATTTATTTGAAATATATCTATGAAACAACAATAATTGACCTCCCCAAGAACAAGTTCCCATTCAACTATTTCTTTAGGATTCATTCAAATCAAAAGTGGCTCACTGCTTGTTAAACTTTTATACAGATTTTTTATATCTATGCAATCCTTATTAATATTATAAAGGCAAAAATTTGGATAGATGGATGTTAGTTACTCTTTCACGCAAAAACTATTGAATGGATTTGGCTGAAAGTTTGCAAGCGGATAGTTTATAGGCTACTAAACATCACGGCCCGACCCACTGGAGCAGAGTAACGCGGGTAAAACCGCGGGGCGCAGCTAGTATATTATTATATTAGCCACTTAATACATAACTTACACAACAAAAAGTATTATTATAACAATTCGTAAAAGCAAGAATACTAGTAGACTGCAAAATTCTGCAAGTAATCTTTTTAAAAAAAATATAGAAATATAAAACAACGAACAAAAAGATGCTAATGCATAATTAATACTTTTCTAAGATAATAACGGAAAACCAACTGTGAAGTACGAAATAGTTATTTCAACTAGCTGGATACAAAACTCAAAATAAAGACATCCATTTATAATATTTATAATCCATTTTCATGCATAGATACGAGTATCAATTTTCATTAGCAAAGATTTACGAGCAACATGTCTCATGCATTGTAATTAGAATTAAGTAAATTACCTCATATATATGTCAAAACAAAAATAACCAACCTTCTCCCTCACTTTTACAAACATTTACTTAAACAAAATTATACTCATTGTTTCACTTCCAAACAATTGTAAAAGTGGGTTGCATTCCAAAAATCCCTTTATCCTTTAAATCATACTTTAGCAAGTTCATTTTCTCGTACAAAACAAAATAAATTAATAAAGTATGTAAGCACGACAAACTTTTGGAAGCTCTGCTACCCTTTTATTTAACCATTGGAATATTTATAAGACGCAGCGTCCGCAATCTGTCCCGACTAAAGGTAATACGCACAAAAACTGGAATTCATTATGGGATAAAAAAGGACGAAATAGTTGCGTGTGCTTTAAAGGGTTAACATCATTGAGTAGTCGGTTGTGATTTGTGAAACACGTGTAATGTTTTAACTTTATAGAATTTGACTTTGTTTTAATGTAACTTTAAGGAATTTGAATTTGAAACGTACGAACAAGTAGATATGTTTAAAATGTGTATTCATTATTTGTGAGTTCATAGTGTTTTTAGTTTTTGGATCGACTTGTAAGTTAGCCATGAGGCTTTTGCTACTTTACCGTACATAACGGCGAGGATGGCTTGGGCCTTATAAGTTATGGTGAACGGTGTCAACAATGTTTAAGTTTTCCTCAACGCAACTGTCAAGTTAAACGTGTATGTAGGTATATGGCTGTCGTAGTTCCGAAATAGATACTCCGATAGGAATATCCGATTTCATTTAATGGAAACTTGAATGTTTTCATGCACACGTGATAGCAGTGTCAAACTTCGTATTTACGCTCTTATTTTTACGGACGGACATATGCAGTTAGCCACGAGGCTTTTGCCACTTCACCGGGCGTAAAGGCGAGCAGCCTGCCTAGATAAATGGTTTAAACACTACAAACAAACTGAACAACCTGCGCAAAAGAGGGGGCCCCTGTGGGACTTGGACCTCGGCTCAGTGCGGTCGCTGGCGATGAGATTGAATTTGTATTTTAGGGAAATTTTGTGCAACTGTCGCTCTACTTTATAGTTCTCGGGCTTCTCGGACTTCGAGGGCATCGGAAGGTTTATTTACGCTCTCTGTAATATCATTGTTTCTCAAACTTAGTAGTTCTTAAAGTATGATGTTTAAATATTCACTTTTTTATTAACTGAGTAAAACCGGCTATTTTTATTAATTAGGTATAATAATAAACTTGTATGCCTTCCCGCCACTTTACAATAGTATACAAATCAATTGTATCTTGTGTTATCCATTATTAATTTGAGCTAATATTATATTATAATATTGTTTTATTCTTATATAATACATAACGCATAAGACTTAACGAAATTATTATATATTATTTACTTAATTGTTATGACACTAGACCTAATCTTATCAAACGAGACTATGCTACTGTTGTTACAAAACACACAATACAACAAGTCGATAAGTTCCTCCATTGGTTTAGGTTATTTTTTTTTAACTACCCGAAACCTCGTTAGTCTATCAACTAACTACAAAGTTGATCAACTTACGATTCTTATTATTTTTCAGTGATATATAAAAATAACATACAAAATCTTGGCATAAGTGCCGCCGTCAATCAGGAAGGAGGGCCACTTTTATTTTATTACTCAAATTGCATCACAAATCAGACCCGTCAATGAACTGATGCTAAACTTTGTTTAGCGACGACTAATCCCTCAAACACTTACGAGCTGCTATTTTTTTCTAAAGTTCAAATAAAGACACTTATTCTGTTTGAGTAAGAAGCCTGCACAAATCGGGGAGAGCCGGAATATATAAGACCCGCATATAAAATTGAACGCATTTTTAGTAAACACGCCTCGCGAGGGGAGAGAGGGCGCGAGTGGCATAGAGGGTCGGAGTAATGGCTGCCGAATGTCGCGAGAATCCATTTTGTCCCTCCCTACTCCCGTTTGGTGGTAAAGTCGCGTTAGCGGGGTTATGTATATGCGAAAATTTTAGATGATTTTTGGTTTTTTACTTTTTGAATGTTTTACGAAAATATTAAATACATTTAGTATGTATTTAATACATTTAGAGGACCAGAATAATTTACAGATGTAATTTACATTTCTTGTGTCTTAAATTATTTTTTTACGCAAAATTTCATAATTATATTGAATGACTTAGCTATTCTTTGTATCTATAATTAACTCCAATGCAAAGAAAATATATTGAATGGTTCGCGGAAATCTTAACATACCAAGTATTTACTATAAATATAAAATCAACAATCATTTTGTCATCCTATTTAGTTATATGTACTGATTAAAGTGTTTTTTTACTTTTTTCATCGACATCAATAAAGCTTAACACCGCATTATTTTAATGACTTGCGTATTAATGAGTACAAAGCGATTTAATTTTTTTAATAATCAATTAAACATCTTAATGAGTCCATGCTGACCAAATTATAATTAAAATCATTTATAAACACATTTCATTAAAATAGACGTGAAAAATCTTGAACCACGGCGACTGCCAATTTAAAAATTACAGTTAATTAACTGAACTGCTACTCTGCTTGTATCGTGATATTTAATAACCTTTATGTTGTCAAGCCTGTAGTTTTTGAATGAAAGAGTAACAAACATCCGTACCTATACATATTTTTCAAATATTAGTACTAAACGTCCCCATTTTTTTTCTAAAATCTTTGCATATCCTATAAAAGTGAAGTCGCTCTAAGTATTGGATGCGTGCTAACTGCCATCCCGGGGGTAGATGAGGTAGACGCAGAAATTATTTTTACTCTTCTTGCCGTCACTTGTTCGTTGTGCCCCTACCTCCTCTTGATCGATATTCACGTGACAAATATTGGGGTGATATGGAATACTTTCGATTTTATTTATGTGCTATTTTTACATATAAAACTTATGTAGATTGTAGGTAATAGTAATGAATATGATTTAGTTAATATGAGAGTTATATTCAATGAAATAAGGTTGAAATTTTAATATTAGATTTTGATTCCATTTATCTTATGACGTAGATATGAAACGTAGTTTTTTTAAGGCATTTCTTTCGCACTATTTTTCATGACTTACATGAACAATGCTTGATCCAATAGAATCTCATTTATTTGTCTTAAATAAACTCTTTTAAAACAGATTTAATAGCTAGATTCCGGCGTGCGTTTTTACCCGCGTAGCTTTAATTCCCGTGAGAACTTCATAATGAAATATAGTATGTTAATTTTGGATATTGCAGCTTTCTAATCGTGAAAGAATTTTTGAAATGGGTCCTGTAGTTTCGGAGCCTCTTTAATACAAACAAATAAACAATTTACTCTTTATACCTAGATAATATTAGAATAGTCTAGCTTCCCGCGGTTAGAGAACTGTTCGCCTTTATGCTCGATGAACTAGCAAGCTTCATGAGTAACTATATAATGTCCGTCCAAAAAAAACCTGTTCCATCCATTGAATTATATTGTACTAACGTACAGTAGTAATAGCTCAATGGTTCCATCTGATCTAGAATATAGAGTACATACACACATCAAATGAATTACCGCTGCGCCACATAGGTTAATCACAGTAATCTTCATACCTTCGTACACTATCATTACGTAAAAGTTCTCACTAAAGTGAATTAAATGCCCAATTTTAATTACAAATGTATCCCAACTATCTTATCTTGGAAACGAATGGTTAATCGTTAACCCTTCTACCGACACTTACATGTAGAAAACATGGACCCCACACAGCCATGATACACAGAATTACTATATAAAAAAACGTTATCAGCCCATCAAAAATTTATCGAACATTCTGATATCCCAAAAACTTGTAATTAAACCCAATTAACCTTAATTTTCGTCACTTCGCACCACCGTTTATCTATAATTAACTAAGCACTTCACGACAAAAAAAACGACCCACTCTCGAAAAGTTTAAAAACTCCTAATTGGCTTACCATTACCACAGTTATTAAGGAACGGAGCTGTCAAATTAAAAATGGCCCCCGGGTTACTATTTTCGAATAGTATCATTTCACAATTTTCGTAGCCAGTCGATTAGATCCAATTAGAATGTGGACGCAATTTTGTTCGATATTGTACTGTGATCAAGTTTTTGTGTTGGAATAAAATTTGACTTCCCTTAGGCCCTTGTTATGGCAGTGACATCTTATTAAAATTCAGCCTAGGGCCAATCCGTGTTGCTTTCTTCGGTATACAGTGGCGGCCGAATTAATTGTATATTTTTGTTGGTATACTTTCTTTATTTTTGGTGGTCGAGTGAAGTTTTTTGCAGGTGTCTGTAATACCTGCATTTTATAACTTCGTGAATATAGCTTTAAATTCATATAATTTTGAGTAAGTAATTTAAAAATAAATAGCCCCGAAATATTGATGGTCGTAATTGAATTTAGTCCATTTCAACCGCTGTGTACATGCAATTAGAATTTTCAATTGCTATATTTTTATTAGATTACTGCAAACAATATAATCGTTTGGCTGTAGTCTGAATGCAGGTATTATTTAATAATATTAATATTTTATAATAAAAATTAAATATTTTTTAATTTTTTGACTTCTTTACGGAAAAGTTTACCGCTTACTTAATTTCAATTTTGACCACCGGCCGGACTCGCACTTGCATCTTAGGTTTAGCCCCTAATGCCTTTACGAATTTGGCCACTTAGGAACCCGACCGGTCACCAAAATTTATCAATCTCTTTTATAACATGTCTTTAAGGGGAACGGCTAAACCTAAAATGCAGGTTCGAGCCCTGTCGGTGGTCAAACTTTATTCATATTGATTTTGAAATTTACATACAATATATTTAATATAATTTTTATCATTGTTATAAGCACCACTAGCTTACCACGCTCGGTTTCACCCGCGTAGCTCCAGTTTCCATGGCGACTTTATAATAAAATAAAACACTGAAAGAATTTTTAAAATCGGATCAGTTATTTCTGCGATTTTTTCTTCACCGGGCATTCTGATAGAGGCCATATACATTTATTTATATTTACAAAAGAATATATTATGTTATGTTACAATATTATCATTTTTAGGATATTCTGCCCTCCTTAATGCAAACGCAGTACTTTCAAAATCGCGATTTCGACATAAATGCGGTTATCACATTTTGGGGCAAGAACGGCGGTTCCCGTTAAATAAAAAACATGTTTCTCATAAAAAAATATATGATTTTAATTTTTTTATGTTTAGATTAGGGTCCTAAAATGTCATTTTCGCAAAAAGTGAAAATCCCAAAAATGTCGATAGCAGGGCAGTATTTGTCCCACAGTGTAATACATCACCTTTAGACCAATTTCAGAATTCCCTTTCCTCCATTTTATTTCATTTCAATAAACGCTATGTTGATAAGTAGTCAGTTGGAAACGTTTTGTTTTTTTTCCATCCTTCCTTTTGTCAACCTATTTCCTACCTTAAACATTATACAAAAAGGTTAATTTTTGTGTAAATGTACTACACTTTTTCATAATAACGTGCCCGGGCGGCCCAGAAGCGGAATTGGTTGTTATTTGTGATAAATTTTATATGAGATGTAGTAGGTATTCCCCTCCTTGTTTGAGATCACTCGTGTTCGTTAAAACTGTACTTATGTATTTTTTTGGGATAGATAAGCTTGTATTATTCTTTATTCTTCTTTGAATGTTTTGGAATATACTGTTTGTTGTACGAAACAATTACAACAAACAAAAATTTCTTGTCTTAAGAATTTATCGTGAACATAAATCCAATTCCCGCGGTTTTACCCGATTAGGTACTCTGCTCTAGTGGGTCGGAGCGTGATTTTTGTAGCCTTTATGTTAATCCAGCTTATTAACTATCCCCGTGCAAAGTTTCAGCCAAATCCATTAAGTAGTTTTTGCGTGAAAGAGTAACAAACATCCACCCATCAATCCATCTATACACACAAATTTTCGCGTTTATAATATTATAGTAATGATGAAAAAAGATAGTGACTATGCTACTACACCGCACTTAAAGGTTTTATTTAGCCTTATTTATTAACTAGCTTTCCCGTAGGAACTTTCTAATTAAATATATTAGCCTAGCCTTTCTCAATAAATGGACTATCTGACAGTGAAATATTTTTTATAATTGAATTAGTAGTTCCTGAGATTAGCGCGTTCAAGCAAACAAACTCTTCAGCTTTGTACATTAGTAAAGACTCATTTGACTACATGATTACTATAAAAAAGTAAAAAGGCTTGAAAACGGTGGTGAAGTTTGTTGATAATAATAACTTTGTATTCAACATGTCATCATCATCATCATCAGCACGTTTAACGTCTACTGCTGAACTTGGGCCTCCTCCCGGGCCTCCTCTTGTGTGTTTAATCCTAAGGCATCTCGGCTTTAGGTTAAAACACTCAATTTTACTGTTGCTGTACCGCTATGGTGATAGAAACGCGTCGGAAATCCTTTGAACAAATCAATTTCGCTTATCGTTCTTGCAGGGCGGCCGCCCTCATATTATTATATGAGTTTGTTATCACAAAATCGCCGTAGCGTCGCAATTGCCTTAGTGGCCTCGGTATAAGTGTTTGACACAGGTTTAAACACACAAGTTTTTCCATTGTAACATCATAAAGTATAATTTTATGCCTCAAGTGATTATCTGAGTTGTCCATGTACCTTGCATATCCTCTTCTGCATCCTAGCATAAAGAGCTGTATATAACTTACTTTGAATAGAAACCATCTCTTGGTTATATCCTTAACTAGCTGCGTTACACTCTGCTCCAGTGGGCCGGAGCGTGATATTTTGTAGCCTATGTGTTAATCCAGCTTATAAACTATCTGCGTCCAAACTTTCAGCCAAATCCATTCAGAAGTTTGTGCGGGAAAGAGTAACAAACATCCACCCATCAATCCATCTATACACACAAATTTTCGCGTTTATAATATTACAGTAATGATGAAAAAAGATAGTGACTATGCTACTACACCGCACTTAAAGGTTTTAGTTAGTCTTATTTATTAACTAGCTTTCCCGTAGGAACTTTCTAATTAAATATATTAGCCTAGACTTTCTCAATAAATGGACTATCTGACAGTGAAATATTTTTTATAATTGAATTAGTAGTTCCTGAGATTAGCGCGTTCAAGCAAACAAACTCTTCAGCTTTGTACGTTAGTAAAGACTCATTTGAATACCTACATGTTTACTATAAAAAAGTGAAAAGGCTTGAAAACGGTGGTGAAGTTTGTTGATAATAATAACTTTTTATTCAACATGTCATCATCATCATCATCAGCACGTTTAACGTCTACTGCTGAACTTGGGCCTCCTCCCGGGCCTCCTCTTGTGTGTTTAATCCTAAGGCATCTCGGCTTTAGGTTAAAACACTCAATTTTACTGTTGCTGTACCGCTATGGTGATAGAAACGCGTCGGAAATCCTTTGAACAAATCAATTTCGCTTATCGTTCTTGCAGGGCGGCCGCCCTCATATTATTATATGAGTTTGTTATCACAAAATCGCCGTAGCGTCGCAATTGCTTCAGTGGCCTCGGCATAAGTGTTTTACTCAGGTTTGAACACACAAGTTTTTCCATTGTAACATCATAAAGTATAATTTTATGCCTCAAGTGATTATCTGAGTTGTCCATGTACCTTGCATATCCTCTTCTGCATCCTAGCATGAAGAGCTGTATATAATTTACTTTTACGATTTAACAACTTTTTTTATCTTGAAAAGAAACCATCTCTTTGATATATCCTTAACTTCCGCAGTTCTACCCGCGTCACACTGCTCCAGTGGGTCGGAGCGTGATATTTTGTAGCCTATATGTTAATCCAGCTTATAAACTATCTGCGTCCAAACTTTCAGCCAAATCCATTCAGTAGTTTTTGCGTGAAAGAGCAATAAACATCCATCCATCCATACTTACAAACTTTCGCGTTTATAATATTAGTAGGATTCAGATCAGTAGGTACGTAATAACGTAACAATATATCTATGACTTTGATGAAATCATCTTAATTACGTTGTCCTAATTTCTAGTAAATTAGCCATTATGAATCAACCAGCTGAAGTAACTTGGCTGGGCTCATAGCTCGAAGAACCGACGCTCGATGCGGAAGAAAGGTTCTGGAGTGGAGACCACGAACTGGCAAGCGCAGCGTGTGATGTCCGGTTGCACGATGGACCGACGACCTAATAAAAGTCGCGGGAAGCCAGTGGATGCAGGCCGCTATCAATCGCTACGTATGCTTTGCTATATTCAGCAGTGGATGTCTATGATGATGATGACATTCTATGTTATTATAACTGTAGTATGTAAGCAAGGATAAGACATAAAAGTGATGTAATTTTTCTTGCTTGTGCTAGTATAATGCAATCACAATCATAGTACACTTTTTTTTGTCCTATGGCAAATGCATTTACGTATTCCCACCGCCGCTGCAGCGTGTCCGCGAGCTGGGCCCATGCAATAGTACACCTACCTAAAGTGCGTAGCATGGGTGATCTGATTCGTAAGTCATCAGAGGAGACTGGTTCATTCCACTTTGAACACCTAGGTGTTCAAAGTGGAATAAACCAAAGTAATTTTACTTAATTAAATCCATGTTATTTTATATTTTAAAGTTAAGTTACTAATTAGAGAGTCGGACCACCAAACTCAGGGTTCTTTCATCATGTCAACCAGTCCCAGACCAACCGCAAATCTTCTCTATGAAAAATTAATGAAAAGCACATCTCAACCTAAGTTATGCTAAGTACTCGATAAATCTCACCCCTAAGGCGGTTTCCTGCCAATTTATTCTTTCTGCTCAATCCCTAATCCTGTTATTAATGGTATTTTGCCTCCCCCACCGATGTGTGTCTGATGTTTAGCATCGCGATAAAAGACCCTTTGCTATCCGAAATCGTATATATAAGGTGGCATTCATCACGATATGTAACTAGGTATGTACTAAGTAATAGTTAAGTAGATGATGGCTCAGTGGCGTAAATTCGATTCCCAGTCTGTATTTTCATAAAAATATTCAAAAAGACTACTCCCGCAATAAATCTCTGTGTCGCGGAGGACTCTACAAAAACATTTTTTTTTTCTAATAAGTAGCAGAGTGTTGCTATCTACTAGTATTCTTGTTAACCCCTCGTGCTAAGCTAAAATGCTTGTGTTACGAGTGGGTTCACGTCGGTAGTGCAATGGGTGGGGTTTTTAGACCTTACCTTCCGAAAAAAAAAGTAAAGTCATTGTAATCAAAACCATAATATTTTTTATTTTAAAGTTAGTAATTATGTAGGTAATATAAAAAGTCGTAAGACGACAACAAATTAGCTGCTAATTTTATGAGTTGAACTGTTATAAAAAACTTCTAAACTTTGTAAAGAATTGCTATTTTTCCTTGCCATACAAACAATCTTTTCCTCGGCCAAGTGCGAGTCGGACTCACGCCTGAAGGTCTACTAATGCAGGTACTAATTAGGCACTAATGCATAATAGATCTATTAGATAAGGATAAGAAACCCTTAAAGAATACAACTTTGATTAGGTGCTACCTATATTAAATATTCTGCGTTTATTTAAAGTGTCGCCGTTATTAATATTTAGCAAAATACAGCAAAACAATCACGATTATATAAATGATAAATAAATATGTATTTATTTCATTCCATTTTGTTATAAAAGCGCAACGCGGATACAATATCTGTAAAAAATTCAACTGTCTAGCTATCACGGTTCTTAAGAATAAGCCTTGTGACAAACAGATGGACGGATATACGGACAGCGGAGTCTTAATAACAGGGTGCCGTTTGTAGCCTTTGGGAACCCTAAAAATGTTGTATGAAACAATAAAAACGACTGTGTTTTATTTGTATAAATCACGCTATCATTTACTACAATGTAGCAGTGTAACAAGTATAGTAATTATTATCTAATATATAAAGCTAAAAAGTTTGTTTGCTTGAACGCGCTAATCTCAGGAACTACTAATCCGATTTGAAAAATTATTTCAGTGTCAGATAGCCTATTTATCAAAGAAGTTCCTACAGAAACAGAAGTCACACGGTAAAACCACGCGCGGGAACTATTCATTAAATACAATCTTGAAAAACCGCGTCTCATCTAGTTAAAACACAATTACAAAAAACACTCTTTCTGTAGTTATTCATCATCATCATCATCATCAGCCTGTACAACGTCCACTGCTGAACATGGGCCTTTGCCATAGTTGAGGAAGGGTATTTGCCATAGTCGCATACGCTTGGCAGGCAGATTGGTAACCGCAGTATTATGTTGTAACACAACAAACAAAAGGAAACGCTGCTGCCCGTTCCTTGATATACGATTATTATAGATTATGTTATAACAATCGGGACCAACGGCTTAACGTGCTTTCCGAGGCACGAAGTTTAGTCCCTCAACCAACCAGACCCGGAAAAAAAAGATTGCTTGTCTCGGAATAGTCTCGGAGGCCGTGGGTTCGATCCCCACACCGACCTCCGAGGTTTAAAGCGAGCCAAATACGCTACGGAGGTTGCTGTAGTTACTCATTCAATCATAAAATCCTGTTAATATATCCCTAATTTCGTTTAATTATTCGGCTATATAACTTGTATGTATTCATCTCTACCCTTCATTTTCCATCAATAAAATAATCAGAACATTTTCCCAATCAATTAACGAAGGAATCCGGTAACGAATCGTTTAATGAAATTTTCTCTAAAACATCTCAATCGCTGAATAGATTAGCGGTAATCATACTGAACTTCAAATTCTGAGAGGAAATATATAGAGCTGGTATAACCGTACTTAATATAAATGAAAAAAAAAACAGCTTATCTTCAGTTTTATTTTCATCTTGCGTGTACGGGTAGGCTAATTTCGCTAATTCTTTTTATGTTGTGTTTGTTTTTATCAGAGGAAAGTTCTTATAAAAGAAAAAAGTAAGAAAATTGTACGGAAAAGTAGTAACTTTAAGAATACTTAACCTTTTTCATGTAATCTTATTTCGTTTGACATAACATTGACAGAATGCGTGCTGCTCTTAGTGCACATCACGGTTAGTTCAGAGCTATCGCGCCTAATATTAAAAGTTTAATTTAATGTAGAGTTTTAGTTAAGACAGAATAGTCTGTAGGGTCAGCTAGTGTTAATATAAATACATTGATATCACCAGACAGTATACCAGACATGTGCAATCGTCGGCCTTATTGAAATATACAATTATATTTATTAAAATACTTCCACGGGAATTAAAGAGCTAGAGCTCATATTTATTTATTTGCGCAGTAGTGTCGACGAGTTAACACCACCCTGATGATGCTCCGCGGAGGAGCGAAACATGTGTCGGGTCTTCGGCTGGTGGTTGTATTTTTGCACGTTTTATTTTTCCTTCCTGCATGTTGTGCATGATTTTTGCGGGCGGCAGGACGACGGTGCAAAAATGCATTCCAGCATTTGACACTTTTTTTTTGCGGAATTATTATTAACACTAGATATTTGGTTGGTATGGATTAGTATGGATTCCCGCAAAGTAACGCCTGATTCTATTAAATATATTAAGAACTCAAACAATGTGAGAAGGTGATTAACGTTTTTATGCGTAGTGTCTCAATAATTGCGGCAATAAATCAGTTAAGTTAACAAAAAAAATCATCGATTTTGATCGATTGTAGGATTTGTAAGTGTTGAGAGAAAAAACTTTTCCCACATGAATAAAATATTTTCTATGACCTATTTAAAACTCATTTTTCTATTGTTACAGGTTGAATTAGCTGCATTTCTTCAAATGAGAAATCAAGTGACAAAGGAATCGTATTATCATGAAAACTATTTCTGTCTTCAAGGTTGCAGGGTTTAAACTTTGAGTTAAAGTATTACTTTTATTTTATTATATGTTTATTTTATTGTAAAAAAATGTTGGTTAGATATGTATTAACTCTTCATACATATAAGTTGAACAACTTTTACTGAACGCATATCTCTGATAAATAAATTGATTGTTAATATACGCAGTAAACATAATTATGCTCCCAATAATACGTAATCTTCTATGTTCTAAATATTACGTACTGTGGTTTTACCCACGTTTGATATAGGTACTCTACTAAAGTTTGTTGGTTTGTAGCCTATATGTTCATCTAATCTATAAACGATGCCCGCACTAAATTTCTTTAAAAGTTGCTGCATGAATGAATTACAAACATCCATGCAGGCCACTGACATAACTGATCAGACTATAGGCATGTTTCTATATATGTAAATCTGGTGGAGCGCTCCTTCTACTCGGTACCTACTTGAAATTATTTACTGCTACCTATATATCGATGTATGGGGATCACTAAGCTACTAAACTGTTTAAAAAATGTACAAAATGATTAATCAAATACTTTAAAAAATGACAAAAAGAATAATCGCTGGATTATCTTAATTGTATTATAATACATATAATAAGTGACTATCACATGCCATAACATCATTGGTAAATTTTATTTAATAACATTATTCTTGAATTGTTAGGTAACTAATTTATTAGTCAATATTGTTTTCTCTTCATTCATTTCATTATCATTATTGTATTTGACATTCGTCTACATTATCAATAAACGTTTTCATTTTTATTTCATTTTCACTAGGATATATATAATTTCATTACCAAACGGTGGTATTAACATCTCTATACAAATAATTTGAAGAAGACGGTCCTAGCGAGCTAATTGATAATTACCAAGCATTAGTCCCCCAGGGAGGCCCGCAAAAATTGCACCCCTCTCGACCCCAGGTAAACGATGATTGGGATTTGCTTGATTTCATTTGATTACAAGGTGTTTATTATAAAATGAATTTTGACATTTGTTCTGCAGCAAATTATGAAAATAGGACATTTTTTTTATTTGTTTGGACCTTTTATTAGTTAATTATATAAATACGTTTTAAATAAGCCTTAATAATATTATAAATGCGAATATTTGTGAGTGTGTGTGGATGGATGATTGTTACTCTTTTACGCTTAACTCAATACCTACTATAAATGGATTTCGCCGAAATTTAGCATGGGGATAGTTTATAAGCTAAATTAATATATATGCTACAATATAACCGCTGGAGCAGATATAGCAGTGCATCGCAGGTAAAGTCGCAGGGGGCAGAAACTAAAAAAAAAATGTTTTTTAAAGTTTTATTCCCCTTAGAGGCGTGTTTATGAAGAAATTAATAAATTTCGACGACCGATTAAGATCCACCGTGGCCAAATGATCTAGGCATTCAAATAATCCTGCCGGTGGACTAAATTTATTAAGGTCAGTTTTTAAAAGTTAAATTTTATACTTATATAATAAAGCTGAAGAGTTTGTTTGTTTGTTCGAACATAATTAAATATAGCCTGTATCCTTCATCGATTAATGGACTATATAACACTGACGGAATTTTTCGAATCGGACCAGTATTTTCTGAGAGTAGCGCGTTAATTTTTTCGCTTTATATTTTATTACAGATTTTTGAAATTATTACGTACCTAAGAAATGTTTTGAATTCTTACTACACCGTAAACTAAGTCTATCTACTAAACATAAACCATAATTATACCATAGAAAACCATGGAAAACCATGACTCATTTCCCAACAACCAAATTATCCAAAAAGCCACAACAATATTACATAAAAGTTTTTATAAATCTTCAATTCGCCATCATCCCCACACAATTTTATTCGGGGTGGTTCCAAAATGAGGGTGGCGATTTTTTTTTAATTTTCATCATGTCGAAACTCCATATTTTTTTTGGTTTAATCGAAAGTTGTAATGCGACACGCGTTTTGGAACGGAATGTGGAGGGCTCTAGCGGATTTTATCGGTACTATAATACGTGACGCTCTTTACTCTTTGGGCATAGAGAATATAGATTATGGATTTAAAGATATTTATGATTTAGCTCGTTGCTGTCTGTGAATTCGTTCGCGTAATTAGTACCCCAAAACCTGTTATTTTTCCATAACAAACAAGCAAAGTTTATTTGTATATATGTAATCTATAGTCTATACTCATATTATAAAGAGGAAAAATTTGTATTTTTGTGTATATGTTTGTAATGAATAAACTCAAAAACTGCTGTGCCGATTTAAAAAATTCTTTCACCATTGGAAAGCTACGTTCACCCTGAGTGACATAGGCTATATTTAATTATAAAGTTCCCACGGGAACGGGAGTTATGCGGGTGAAACCGCGCGCGGGAAGCTAGTAATATATAAAGCTGAAGTATTACTGGTCTGATTTGAACAATTATTTCACCATCCGAAAGCCACATTATACAGGAGTTAATTGATGATAAACTTCCCATGGGAAAGGGAGTTACGCGGGTGAAACCGCGCGCGGGAAGCTAGTGCATTTTATAAATTTTAATATAAATAGGTCGTTTTATCAATATCCTTGTCAAATTAGGCAATAGATGTAAGAAATATAATTTTAATAGGTCAATTTTATCAATTACCTGCTTAAATAAATACAGATAAACAACTGATGCTTTTATTTATTTAGGGTTACCAACATAAGTCCAGAAATAGTCTTTCTTTTCCGGGTGTTCATAGGTAGATAGAGGAAGACTCGTAGGAAGCTAGGATAGGGTCCGGTCGTCCTTGCAAGGCGAGGCTCGCGACGCGTTCTGTGCTTCTGACCTAATCCCAGCCCGCGCTGATTGATTCTAATTATATTTATAATACGTGACTATCACATGCCACATTCGTAGATTTAAATTCCAAACTCAAACTCAAATATTTTATTGCCTTCCATGTGTAGGTGTTACATAAGGTGTTACAGATAATATCATTTTTTTAGATCCAACATGGATTTCCATTTAATAACATTACTGTTGAAATGTACACTAATTAATTAGTCAAGTTTTTTTCATTTTTCTTTGTATATTTTTATCATTGTATTTGACTATATATATACTATATATATATAATAAGTACGATCGATGCGTCTACAATCAATAAACATTTTCATTTCATTTCAATAACACATTAGATATACCAAATTATATAAAATTACTTAAAGCTAACTGCACTTAGAATAATTAACCACATCATGCATTAAAAAATAATTACAAATAATTAATTCGTTTCATTTTATTACCACTTGTATATAGGTACCTAATAGGTATGTAATTCTGGACCATAAAGCATATAGACGGATGTGTATTATACTTCAGAAGCATTTGGTCGTAAGTGCCAGTACAGTACGATAATGGCACATACATACGACGAATATTTCTGACGTATAATAACATATTTGTTTTTTACTTCTGAGCTCCAGACTTAGGTATATCCCATTACGTTTCAACATTGGTTGCCATTATAAAAATGAACATGACAACCTCCGTAGCGTAGCGGTATTTGGCTCGCTTAAAATCTCGGAGGTCGTGGGTTCGATCCCCACGCCGGACAGAAAATCTTTGTGTAAATTCTAAGATTTCTTTCCGGGTCTGGTTGGTTGAGGGACTACCCTCCGTGCCTCGGCTAGCACGTTAAGCCGTTGGTCCCGATTGTTATAACATCAAAAATAATAATCGTATATCATCGGGCAGCACCGTTTTCTAGTGTGGTACAACATAATACTGCAGTCACCAACCCGCCTGCCAAGCGTGGTGACTATGGCAACTACCCTCCCTCGGGAGGAAGCTCATGTTCAGCAGTAGGTATATATAGTCTGTTAAAAATACTAACTTTCCTCTTTATAATATTATAGTATAGATATACTACTATTATAAGCGCGGATTCACCTGCGTAACTCCCGTTCCAGTGGGTTCTTCATTATAAAATATAGCCTTTAGCCTTCCTCAATAACAACAGGTAGAATATACTTTTGGCATTAAGTCCGATGCTATACAATGTTGTACAGATTCTCAAAAAATGTTACATTAATAAAAATATAAATCATTTGTTATTTTATTGCTGTTTTCTTTCACACCTTATACATTAACAAAAGTAACTTACAAATTTAAATATGAAGTGAAGACCTCATCATCAACCGTTATAATACTGAACACTACTACCCTGGAAGGAGTTTTGTAAACATTTAACACTCTTTTTTTTTTGTCCGGGGGGAAATGCATTTACGCATTCCCACCGCCGCTGCACCGTATTCGCGCGCTGGCGGTAAGATATGTGGGACTCGCCCTCTCCATAGCGTGGTAACTCATACCACGAGGAGAGGACCCTACACCACTAAAACCCCCCGGACACTCCTTCGATCCGCCGTTGGCGGGGGCCGGGTACGCATAAGGAATCCAGCCCAAACATGTGGATAACACTCTCAATACGCAGCGTTTCCCTGTGTATTTACACAGGGAAACGCTGCTACCTGTTCCTTGGTAAGTATGCAATTGCTTCCAACCAATCAATCGGGACCAACGGCTAAGGGACTAATCTCCGTACCTCGGAAAACGCTTTAGCGTACGGAGGTTAGTCCCTCAATCAACAAGAACCGGAAAGAAAATTACACACTAAGATATCTGGTCCAGCAGCGTGGGTATGACATGACCTCCGAGACTCACACTGCTACGATTCTATTATTATTCATAAGTAAGTAATACCTATATAGTTTACAGTTAAAAAAAATCGAAACTTATAATTCTGAGTTATAAAACTATTTCATTTACATTTAATTTATAATGTCTAGTCCTCAGAAGCATTTGGTCGTAAGTGCCAGTTAACGATAAAGGCACATACGACGAATGTTTCTGACGTATAATGGCACATGCGACCTTATACTTCTGAGCTCTAGATTTACAATACAATATCTATAATTCTACACTAATATTATAAAGAGGAAAGATTTGTACCTATTTTTGTATGTTTGTATGTTTGTAATGAATAGGCTCAAAAAGTACTGGGCCGATTTAAAAAAAGGGTAGGGGTAGGGGTAGGGTAGGGGTAGGGTAGGGGTAGGGTAGGGGTAGGGTAGGGGTAGGGTAGGGTAGGGTTAGGGTAGGGGAGGGGTAGGGTATAAAAGTCCACCCGTGCGAAGCCGGGGCGGGCCGCTAGTATATTATAAAGAGGAAAGATTTGTATTTTTGTGTGTGTTGTAATGAATAAACTCAAAAACTGCAGTGCCTATTTCAATAATTATTTCACCATTGGCGAGCTACATTTACCTTGAGTGACATAGGCTATATTTAATTATGAAGTTCCCACGGGAACGGGAGTAAAGCGGGTGAAACTGCGCGCGGAAAGCTAGTTATCAATACATATAATATACCAGTGGCTTACAGATGTAGAAATAAATAATTTTAAAAATTACTAAGAAAATTAATGTTTATTAGAGAATTTAGTCCATCATCATCATCAGCCCGTAAAACGTCGGCCTCCTCCCGAGAGAGGGAAGTTGCCACAGTTAACACGCCTGGCAGGCGGGTTGGTGACCGCAGTATTATGTTGTACCACACAAGGAAACGCTGCTGCCCATTGTTTGATATCCGATTATTATAGATGATGTTATAACAATTGGGACCAACGGCTTAACGTGCTTTCCGAGGCACGGAGGGTAGTCTCGGAAAGAAATTTTAGAATTTTCACAAAGATTTTCTGTCCGGCGTGGGTATCAACCCCACGACCTCCGAGATTTAAAGCGAGCCAAATACCGCTACGCTACGGAGGTTTTCATTTGAGGATTTAGTTCATCAATACGTGATACTGTAGGCATATTACTGACTTTTACAGGTATAATTAACAAATTAGACATTAATTACGTTATTTATTTCGACTAAGTTATAAATTTCAAATATTTTACGAAACATATTTTACCGCTGCCACAAAATAAGTGCTTGCTTACACAAAACTTGTTGTTTTATTACAAAAAAACATGTCAAGTGCGAGTCGGACGTGCGTACGACGGGTTCCGTTCTATTATTGTTACAACATTAGACACTATAGGTATTAATTTAAAACAAAGAATCATTTTAAGTGTCTGCCTATTGCCGAGCAAGAAACGGTAAAAAATCAACAAATAATCAAGTATTTTGTTGTTTTTTTATGTGTGTTCTTGTAAACCCCTCATGCTGACATGTTTGTGTTACGAGTGGGTTCACGTCGGTAGTGCAATGGGTGGGAATCGAACCGGCGACCACAAGATCACACATCCGATGCCCCTAGCCATTGGGAGGTTATTTAGGAGCCCCATTTGAAATATTTATTTTGTTCTGTTTTAGTAGATATTTGCAATTATCACTGTAACAGAAATACCTTCACCACTAAGAAAATATCAACGGTCTAACTATCACAGTTGAGATACAGCCTGGTGACAGACGGGCAAAGGAAGCTAAGTAATATGGTCCCGTTTTTACCGTTTGCATACGGAACCCTAAAATGATGGCAAGGCAACTATTACTGACAACTTCCCCGAAATATAAACGTCACAGGGCTGTAATTACCTACGAACTGTCATAGAGGCAGTAATTTGTGGATATCATAATAACGCGACCACTCATTATGGACGGCGTAATATTTTAATTTTGATTACTTTCATGTTTTGGGTTCTTTTTTTGAATTTGTTCGTTTTTTTTTTGTGGACGGTTTGTTTTTTTTAATTCCGTTGTACGTAGGTAGGTAAGTATGTTTTTTGAGATGATGTTGATTTTTTGTTAGAGTTGCGATTTTGTATATATTTTCTAATACAACTATAGTCGATAAATTTAACTTAAATTTTGAGGTGACAGTTGAAGCGCGGATTACGTAAAAATTGCTATACAACTGATGATGGCTAGTTGCTTGTTGATGGCCAGTATGCAATTATAGCTATGGTACTAGAGTTGTTTTTAGAGACATACTACGGAAATGCGGTTGACTAGCAATCATCGATTTTCTCCAATTATTTTTATATTGAATTTTCCATTAGGTACCTATCTAATAAATAACAATAGGTATTGGCTTATTTTTTTATTTACGAGTTCATGATGTTAATGTTTTCTATTCTAATTTATAGTTTTTTTTAAGAAACTACAAAAAAATAGTAATTTCTCAAATTAAGTAAAAACTATAAAAATAGTTTTTATTCACGTAAACCTATTGGGTACATGTATTTGTAAAAAGTCAAAACTTTTATTTTGGCTTATCAATTTAATATGTTAAATTAATTTAGTTTATTTGATTATTGCTTCTTATTATTTATTAGTTTATATAGATTTAGCCTGAAAGCTGACATAGTATAAAAATACAAATTTATTCAAGTTTCTGTAACATGTATAAATAATTGGGTAACTGCTAATATGACTTTTGTAGTTAAATTTAGTTAGGAATCAATAGATTAACTTATAATAGGTACATCTAGTCAAATAAAAGTTGTTAATTTTAGAAACTCATTTAAGACTGCTTAGTTAATTTTGATGTATAAATAAACTAAAAATAAACTTAGGGTATTTATTCTATAGATCTATATAAAATATATTTATTATACTTATATCTTGACAATTTCAAATATATTTACTATAATATTTTAAATAGGCAGGTAAATTAATTTTTTTCGGACATACATTTATGTAGTTACCCAAGAGGATTTTGCTACAACATTTAGTCAGTAATAAGGTTTGTGAAGTTGTATGGAGTAATCTCTGGATCTCAGGATCAATTTTGAAAAATATTCACCAATAGATAGCTATTTTATTTGTGAGTGTCATAGTCTATATTTTAAGGCAAGGTACCTACTTACAAGGCTATACGTTCTGTTTTTGTATTTCTGTAACAATCGAAACTAAAATAGGTACTAAGTACCAACGGAGTTTTAAAATATATTATACAATACAAAGAAATGATTTTTAATTAACTACTTACATCATTTTGTCAATATTATCTAGTAAAACCTTTACCGAGTCATGTCAGATGACACATAATGATTTAATAATATAATTAGGTAAACATATATTATCAAATGACATTACTTTGATAGAAAGTACATTTGTAAATATTATTATTATTTATAGTATAGTATAGCCCAGAGGTCGAACTTAAACCATGATTGAAAAAATATTAGCATTCTGCACTGTTTTCTATATAACTAATAAGTGTGTGAAATTTCATAGTCCTCAGTTAGGGCATTTTTCGTAAAGAAGGTTACAAAGTGTTTGATTTACGTTTTAATATAAAGATAATAGGAATGTTATGTTTTGTCGTTATTAATAACGTACACTTTAACGTTCTTCATCATCATTATCATAAGCCCATGTAACGTCCACTGCTGAACATGGGCCTCCTTCCGGGGAGGGTATTTGCCATAGTCACAACGCTTGGCAGGCGGGTTGGTGACCGCAGTATTACTTTGTAACACACAAGGAAACGCTGCTGTCCGTTCCTTGATATAGGATTATTATAGATTATGTTATAACAATCGGGACGAACGGCTTAACGTGCTTTCCGAGGCACGGTGGGTTACTCAACCAAAGAAATCTTAGAATTTACACTAAGATTTCTGGTCCGGCTTGGGGATAGAAGCCACGACTCCCGATATTTTAAAGCGAGCCAAATACCGCTACGCTACGGAGGTTAAGTAATAAATCATTTCTTTTTAAATTACTAAGTCAAAGACAAACAAGAGGATAATCACGTAACGACATAACTTAACTTTGATAAAAATATCTTAGCTACTATGCATGCAAACAATATTTTAAATAAGTATTTCAATTAATAAACTTAATGTAGCTTCAATAATACACTAAAAATACTCAATACTCAATCATTTATTGCATTCCACAGTGCTTTTAGGTGGTATTATTACAAATTCAGTTCAATTTCGACCCTGTGGGGCGCAGCAAAGTAAAAGTAGGAGAGAGGTAACCATTTAGTTAAATAACATTAAATGAATATATCATTAAAATCTAATCCTAAAGTAATGAAGACATTTTTATCGAAGTCATAGTTATATCGTTACGTGATTAGTGTCTAAGAATATAATATATATTAAGAAGGCATGCTTTATGACTTCAAAAAGCCTATGACGTAGGTACCTCGGTACTAAACTATTAACATAACTAAGTAGTAAAAATAAATTTTCCTTAACAAAATTATTTCTAGTGTAATTTGATTTCTTGTAAAGCAATTAACACATTTGCATACCTATTTCAAAGTAAAACAAAGTAAAATACTGTTTACAATAAAGTACCTGATAATATATGCAGTCTATGTTAAGTACAATATAATATTCCAAGAGCAGTAGGGTAAAAAAAAACATAATTCATATAAAAAGTCGAAAGACCCATAAAAAGTCACGCAATTGCAGCGTTAGGTTAGTTCCCTCATAATCTGGTTTAAAATATTAATAACTGGCAGACATAAAACAAAGCAAAAAGTTTGTAAACACAGTCAACAACTTTTTGAAACTAATTTTTATTTTTCGAAGGCACGTCCCGAAGCATTCGTAGACTGTTTTATCATAATGCGTCTATTCGATACTAGATGGCGCTACTTGTATTAAGTTGTAATAAGAAAGTTTCTAACAAGAATTTTATATGTAATTAGAATTATAAATTTGTTTATATGTGTCTAATAATTATAAAATGGATTATGAACATAATTAATTGATATAAAAGTAACTTTATTATTTTTACTAGGCATTTGTTTTTGGCTAGGCAATTGATATAATTATAATTGTTCACCAAAACATATTAAAGGATTTTATTTGCCTAAAACGTTTTACATGTTAAATAAATAGCAAGATTATCTTTGTTAAGTAAATACAATGTATTTATCTTACGTCTTTCTTATACTTTCTAAATATATTTTTCTATCCGTCTATCATTGCGCTATCCACCCACTAGATGGCTCTGTGTGTCTATATTTTTTACTCACCCTTCTAACCCTATATCAAGTTAATTCCAACATAATAGATGTCGCTAGTTGTACTAGCTCAACATTTTTAAGTAAATTATCTACTAAAAAAACTGAAGTGAAAATTGGTGTAAAATTGTGATAAATAAGTACCTAGATATGAAAGGGTGATTGTACTAGGTATATCTAACTCGAGTAAAACTTAGGAAAATATTGTTTTTTTTTTTCAATTAAAATAAATAAAAAGTAAATTTAAATGTTGTATGACGATTATGTTAAAATTCAAATCAATTTTTCTGATAATTTGTTTCAAACTTATTTATTGGATTAAAAAATATCCCTATGTCAATTAAATCGAATCCAACTGAAATTGATTCCAGTGCTAAACTTGTACTTACGTACTTTAAGAAGACATGTTTTAGAAAAGACTCAATTTAAATTGGACATAAAATATGTTTATCAATGATTGTCTCACAAATAACGAACTATCATCAAACTAGATGCACTTTGCGGATTTACCCCGTCTGCTCCAATAGGTCGCAAGAGTGATGTTTTGTAGCCTACATGTTTTTTTTAGCAGACTTTTCCAGTATACTAGTATTCTTGTTAACCCCTCGTACTAAGCTAAATGCTTGTGTTACGAGTGGGTTCACGTCGGTACTGCAATGGGTGGGGTTCGAACCGGTGACCTCAAGATCACAAGTCCAACGCCCTAGCCATTAGGCTACGGCCGCTTCCAAATACGAGTCATTCGTTTATGTTATTTCAGCTTATAAACTATCAAATCCATTCAGTCGTTTTTTTGTGTGTTCTCCTGTATTAATCGTTAGAAATATCGATAGGTACACAATATCGCGTTTATAATACCAAATAGAAGGAAGTTAAGATACCTAATTATATATTTTTATAAGAACTCTTTTTTGATTCTAATAAGTACAGACCTGTAAATTGGAATCTTATCTAGTAAATACTAATCCAGTAGATATAAGAAATAATTACGTAGTGATAAAAGTTCTTATAAGAATAAAATTAATTATGTCCCTTTACTTGTAGTAATTTATAATGCTATTCGAAAGTTAAAGCGGCTGTAGCACAATGGCTAGGGCGTCAGACTTGTGATCTTGAGGTCGCCGGTTCGAACCCCACCCATTGCACTACCGACGTGAACCCACTCGTAACACAAGCATTTGAGCTTAGCACGAGGGGTTAACAAGAATACTAGTAGACTGTAAAACTATGCTAGTAATATTTGAAAAAGAAAAAAAAGTTTGCTCTTATTCCTTTTCATCGTCATTACCATAATCATGATCATCAGCATGTGTAACGTCTAGTCCACTGCTGAACATGAGACTCCCTCGAAGTAGTTTTGCCATAGTCACCACGCTTGGCAAACGGGTTGCTGATCGCTGTATTATGAATAACTGGTGCATTATATACGATATCCTTCGTGTTTTACGAGGCTGTAAGGATCGAACCCGCTATGCCGCGGCAGTTTTCAATAATCCAACTATTTTTACTTTCATTTCAGACCATGGTGTCCATTTTGTTAGTAAAAATTCTCTTATGGACTAGTGGTAGTAATACTTAAGACTACTCACAATCACTACTGCGCCATTCCATGGGAAATGGCGCAGCAGTGATTGATGTAAATACAGTCTAGCCGACTAGCGATCATGCTAAGGATGCTGTTGGCGCTGCCACGTACTCTGCGCACCAGGGAATATAGCCTGCAGCCTTCCTCGATAAATGGTCTAACTAACACGGAAAATATTTTTTAAATCGGACTATTAACTTATTCCTTATATTAACGCATTCAAGCAAATAAACTCTTCAGCTTTGTACTGGGTAAAATTTTTTACCGTCTCGAAAATAATAGAACGTGATATGTATGTGAAATAAATGTCTAAGACATAGTTATTTTATTAAAAAAATTACTGACACAGAGTGAAAGTCGTAACGATAAAAATACGTACCTAGTACGGTTCGGTATTTGGCTGACTCTTTTCATGCATGTGTGATTGCGGCCTAGGTATTAAAGGCACCTATTTTAACTAATGTAACGTAACTACCTAATTAGGTGCGTATTTTTATCGTTACGACTTTCACTCTGTGTCAGTATATTTTTTTAATAAAATAACTATGCCTAAGACATCTATTTCATATACATTATCACACCCTATTAGTTTCAAGACAGTAAAGAAGTCACCCAGTATATTAGTATCATCATCATCATCAACCCGTATAACGTCCGCTGCTGAACATTGGGCCTCCTCGGGAGTAGTGACTATGGTAAATACCCTCCCTCTAGGGAGAGCGAGGATATTTACCCTAGTCACCACGCTTGGCAGGCGGGTTGGTGAACGCAGTATTATGTTGTACCAGGAAACGCTGCTGCCCGTTCCTTGATATTCGATTATTATAGATGATGTTATAACAATCGGGACCAACGGCTTAACGTGCTTTCCGAGGCACGGAGGGTAGTCCCTCAACCAACCAGACCCGGAAAGAAATCTTAGAATTATACAAAGATTTTCTGTCCGGTGTGGGGATCGAACCCACGATCTCCGAGATTCAAGGCGAGCCAAATACCGCTACGCTACGGAGGTTGTCTCTTAGTTTAGATTTAGTAGTAGTTGGTAGAACATTAGTATAATATAGATAAATAAGTTGTTTTAATAAACTATTTTCTCATTGTATATGTAATTGTCACAAACCTACAATAGAGTCGTTAGATAGTAACCTACCGTTACTGAGCTATAGCTCTCTATCGCTACTTACATACATATTTTATATTCGAGTTCGGTTCATGAATGTTCAATCACAGCGCATGTATTCTTTATACGGCATTTACATAATATTAGTGATACAGTTGCGAAGAAAAGTGTTAGCGTTTGTTTTGGCTTAGGTAGTTACTCGCCCTTTAAAATTTAATCGGCCGCAGCCCAATGGCTAGGGCGTCGGACTTGTGATCTTGAGGTCGCCGGATCGAACCCCACCCATTGCACTACCGACGTGAACCCAATCGTAACACAAGCATTCTAGTTTAGCACGAGGGGTTGACAAGAGTACTAGTAGGTAGATGGCAAAACTCTGCTAGAAATTTTCACCAAAAAAAACTTACCAACCTACTTTCTCATTTTTTTAATTAGTAAACTTACCATCTGAAACACTGTTCTGAACAATAAACAGGATATTTTTTTTATTTCTGCTCAGACAAATCTCAAGTATCCATCTGATGTTAATTGGCACACAGGTCTAAAAACAACACCTTACTCATGCACAGAAACACAACATTAATCTTTTTATGTTATTTGGCTGTTCTTTAAGAGATTTATAGGTGATCAAGTCACTTTAAATTTTACCTTAGTGCACCTTCCACACTGTCTCTTCATCACCCAATGGTAGACTGGGAGAAAATGCCTCGGGCATTAAGTCCACCATGTACTATCTTAGTGCTAAAGTTATAAATAAATAATAAATATGTACAATATTGGTTTTAAGTTAACTTAACAAAACGATTGGTTCTACGTAAGCAGAGGTGGTAGCTAGGTGGGCAAGGGCCCCGGTGCATAGCTTCAAGAACTGGCGTGTTGGCTAACCCGCTCTTTTCAAAGCTTAGGTTAGAGGGCCCCCTGAGGTCCGGGGCCCTGGTGCACTGCACCACCTGGCCTTACGATAGCTACGCCATTGTTCGTAAGCACTATCCCATAATACTCCTAAAGTTATTGTAGAGGAAACATTTGATTCTTCAACTGCCCGATTACGTCCATTGCTAAACGTGAGCCAACGTTAACCGACCTCGACTAGCCAGAGTCATTAAAGGACATTGCCGTAATCATCATGCTTGGCAGGAGGATTGGTGATCGCAGTAAGATGTTAAGTAACCTTGAACTGATAAATGCTACTGCCCATCTCTCAGATCTATAGGCGCCTCTTATGACACCCATATTAAGACATGGAGTAGTCTTTTTTAAGCCGGATACCACACGGCATTATACTACTATAGCAATATTGTAGAAAACAATGTTTTGATTGCTAATTTGTAACTACTGATGTCGTAGATTAAAAATTTGAAATACTTTTATTCAGAACTAGCGACCCGCCCCGGCTCCGCACGGGTACAATGCTGATGTATTATACATATAAACCTTCCTCTTGAATCCCTCTATCAATTAAAAAAAACCGCATCAAAATCCGTTGCGTAGTTTTATAAATTTAAGCATACATAGGGACATAGGGATATAGGGACAGAGAAAGCGACTTTGTTTGAAACTTTTTTTTTTGGATGGACATACGTATTTATCCACGAGACTTTTGCTACTTCTCCGAGCTTAAAGGCGAGCAGCCTTAATAAATGGTTTAAAAACTACAAATTAAGCAACCTGCTCAAGAGAGCGTCCCCTGTGGGCCTTGGACCTCGGCTCAGGGCGGTTGCTGGTGATGAGGTTGAGGGGTTATGACCTTTTTCAGTATTTTAGGGATGTTTTGTGCAACTGTCGCTCTACTTTACAGTTCGGGCTCTCGGACTTTGGGTCTGCGAGAGCATCGGATGGACTTAATGACACGATAATGGAAGCTAGCGGGTAAAACCGCGTGGGAAAGGCTATTTCAATGATGTTTGTGGTTTTATATTTATGTCCCATAATCAATGTACTTATATTTTATTGTCTTGTAGTTCGAGATGCGGTTTTCATAAAGTAAACGATTTGTGGCGTAACGGTATGAGTGATCT
Organism: Nycteola revayana; assembly: GCA_947037095.2. Taxonomy (NCBI): domain Eukaryota; kingdom Metazoa; phylum Arthropoda; class Insecta; order Lepidoptera; family Nolidae; genus Nycteola; species Nycteola revayana. The sequence goes on from OX344847.2 coordinate 4,591,985, forward strand.
TTAAGGCTCGAAGGTCGTTGGTTCTATCCCCACACCGGACAAGAAAAAACACTTGTAAATCGTAGATTTACTTCCCGGGTCAGGAAAAGGGCAGCAGCATTTTTTTAGTGTTACAACAAATGGTAAATGTTGAGCAGTAGTGGCGACAATAATACATATTATTTATAAATAGTGAAAAGAAGCTAATCTAAACTTAAACTAACTTATAAAAAACTGGTCAAGTGCGAGTCGGACACGAAGGATTCCATGCCATTTTCAAGTGTCTATCTGTTATTGAAATCGAGCAAAAAAGGGCAAAAAAAATGTTTTTTTGTATGGGTTTGTTGTTGTCCCTTAAATATTTTTTTTTTAGTATCAAGTTTTAGTTGCTATAGCGGTAATAGAAATAAATCATCTGTGAATTTCAACTGTCTAGCTATCGCAGTTCTAAAGATACAGCCTGGTGACAGACAGACAGACAGCGAAGTCTTAGTAATAGGGTCCCGTTTTTAACCTTCGGGTATGGAATACTAAAAACTGGTGATATAAAGATATAATAAGGAAGTGCATAACAATCACGTCTTACTTTCGACAATATTGTGCATGTCAACTAGGGAACTATATCCACATATATTGTTAGAATTCATGAATTTTCAAGACACAGGACAAGACAATTTTAATCGTACTGCTTGCTTGTTGTTTAATAATTACAAGTAACAATCTTGATTTTTTGCACCATTTTTTATGTACGAGTATTATCTAATATATACTAATACTAGCTTCCCGCACGCGGTTTCACTCGCGTTACTCCCGTTCCCAAGGGGAGAAGAACAAGTACACTTTATTGCAAAATATAAAACAATACAGTAACTTTGATAACATCATGATTAAATATGGCCTTGCTCAATAAATGGGATATCTAGCACAGAAAGATTTTTTTAAATCGGTCTATTAGTTCCTGAGTTTGGCGCGTTCAAGCAAACAAACAAACTATTCAGCTTTGTATATACGTGTAAGATTATGTATCGTTTCATTAGATTGTTTTACTATACCTACTTACGTTTTACTTTATCATATTTATTACATCTATTGTGCAATATTTAGCCCTCCCGACGCTTAGTTTGCTTAGAACCTTCCGATGCCCTCGTTGACCCGAAATCCGAGAGGCCCGCGAACTGTAAAGTAGAGCGACAGTAGCACAGAACTCAATAAAAAAAAACTAAGAGCCATAATCCCTCAATCTCTTCGTTAGCGACCGCCCAAAGCCGAGGTCCAAGTCCCACAGTGGACGCCCTCTTGCGCCGGTTGCTTAGTTCGCAGTGTTTAAACCATTTATCTAGGCTGCAGCTCTGCTCGCCTTTATGTCCGGTGAAGTAGCAAAAGCCTCGTGGCAAACTAAATATTTTATGTCCGTCCGAAAAAAAAAAGCAATATTTACGACTTCGCACTTTTGTCGTCGCATGTACTCGGCGGTAGGGTAGCGACGTTCGGGCTGCGGTAGTCTGACGATTGAACCTCATTACATCATACAATATCTAGTTTGTGGTGTCCTTGTTTGTTCAGATTTTATTTTATTTAGCTTTGGGATCGTTTGTACCTATATGTCACCGGAAAATAATACGAATCATAAGTTGTATGTGTAAAACAAAGATTAAGTATCTACTGTAATTAGAGAACATAAATAAACTTCTTTTTATTCTTATCTGCAGCACGTATAACGTCCACAGCTGAACATGGGCCTCCTCCCGAACGAGGGTTTTGCCATATTCACCACGCTTAGTATGCGGGTTGGTGACCGCAGTATTATATATATATATATTATACGAATCGTAACTTGAACAACTTTCTTTTAACATATATTGTTCAGTTTAGTTTCCAGTTTCAGATAACGCGCATAATTATTACATTCACAAAAACCACCACAAATTTCTTAGATCGTCCCATAATCGTCTCTTGCAATGCCCTATCCATCGTTCTCATTTTATTCACTCCTCATATGCGGTCCAATCAGTTCTGTTATGGAACTCTCTTCCAAATGAAATCAGGATGGCAAAAAGTCGTTACTTATTTAAGAAGAGAGTACTTGAGCATTTAAGAAAACATAAGTGACAGTATCATTGGATAACAGTAAGTATATAAGTTTATTTGTCATTATGTATTATATTATATAGGGTAACTGGTAATTAGTGACCGATACCTAAACACATGATTGTGCTCATGATAACAAACAACTTTTACTATGGCACCAAACCAGAAATCGCGAAAAAAAAATCAGCTGTTCCATACATTCATGTTCACATAACTCGTCAACATGGTAGGGAGCAGCTGATTTTTTTTTCGCGATTTCTGGTTTGGTGCCATAATAAAAGTTGTTTGTTATCATGAGCACAATCATGCGTTTAGGTATCGGTCACTAATTACCAGTTACCCTATATATTCTTGTAATATGTATGTATTTAAGTATGTATTGTAATAAGTAGTAAAGTATATACTTCTATAATTATCTTATATATAAAATTCTCGTGTCACAATGTTCGTTCCCGTACTCCTCCGAAACGGCTTGACCGATTCTCATGAAATTTTGTGAGCATATTGAGTAGGTCTGAGAATCGGCCAACATCTATTTGCCGGGTCAGCTAGTATAATATAAAGATAAGATTATTATTATATCTTATATACCTATACCTACGTATTATATATTTTATTATTATGTATTATAAATTACTTAATAATATTGAATTTACATCTATAATTCTCTACAGAAACTGCACCTACCATGTTTTTCTCTGCATCACCCAATGGTTGACTGGTAGAAAATGCCTTTGGCATTAAGTCCGCCACTGTACAACTTTGTGCAAGAAGTTTTAAATAAAATAAATAAATAAATAAAATAAAATTATTTTATTATTTACTTAATTATTATGACACTTGACCTAACCTAACCAAACGAGACTATGTTACTGTAACAAAACAAAAAAAACTTCAACTTCAGTCCTGTTGAGCTCCATTGGTTTAGGTTTAGGTTAGTTTTTTTAAACACCCGAAACCTCGTTACTATTTTATCAACTAACTAAAAAATTCATCAACTATTTTTTAGTAATCTAACTGATGGACCAAATATATTTAGTCTTCATGCCTGTTTTACACACTGTGTACTTAAATAAGGCTTATGTTTAACTTACCATCAGATATAGTAAAAAAGATCACCAAAATTAAACCCGCATTTTAATGTAAAATGGTAACCAAAGTTTTAACATTTCGCTATCGTATTTAAGCAAAATGACTCCAAATAAATCATTGTTAACCCAAAAGTAGTAAATGATCACCAAAAGTAGTAAATGATCACCAAAAGTACCTAAATGTTTTACTAATTTACTATTCGGTTCTGGCACTCGCCGGCCGCTACCGCGGCACCGCTCGCTTCGCTCGCTCGGCTCGTGCGTTATATGGCCGCAGCTCTAACCTAACCTAACCGATTGTCATTTTTCATTGATTTTATTAAGGTAGAATAGCGCAATCATTTGCTCGCTAAGATTTGGTGATCATTTACTACATTTGGTGTTCGAATACAATTTGAAGTGCAGTCGTGACTAAAATAGCTAGTACTATTATAATTTTAGACTTTATTTTTCTGGTGTCAAGTATATATTTTTGGTGGTCATTATATTTTATCCCCTTAAATAATAAACGTGCTTCGTTTTAATTAAGTTAAATAATCAAATAAAATAAATTTGCTTCTACTTGTTCATCTTCTTTCCATCCAAAGGTTGTCTGGAAGAGATCGCTGTCTGCGATAAGACCGGTGATCGTCTATATTTTTGTGAATCTATTCATCATCATCATCATCAACAGCCCGTTGACGTCCACTGCTGAACATGGGCCTCCTCTTAACAGACCTTGGCAAGCCAGGATCGTGAGGGATTTTGCCATAATCACCACGCTTGGCAGACGGATTGGTGATCGCAGTAAGTTGTAAACCTTGAGCTAATAGATGCTGCTGGCCATCCATCAGCCATATGTCCCTTAGTCGCCTTTTACGACACCCATGGGAGGACATGGGGTGGTCTATTCTAAGCCGGAAACCATACGGCATGTGAATCTATTAGTTGTAACAATTTTAACTGCATTGTTGTTGGTGTGCTATAAAGAGTATCTTCTTATTCATCCAGCTATCTTATATTAATACTAGTATCTCAAGAGGATAAATGCAATATAACTTTATCCAACCCGGGCGTCAAAGCTAGGCCCTCAAGGACTATATTCCTGCGTTATTGATTCAATCTTTGAGTTTATAGTTTTGATTCTCAACGACTGTATCGGTACATTATGGATTAAATTCTTCAGTACCTACTTTTGATTTCATCTCTCCGATTCACATTATCCTGGATACAAAGAGGATGTAATAGACATATTATATAATTTATTTAAATGCATAAATAAATACAACTTAACTGATAGGATGGTGACGTAAAAATAAAACAATATTTTATTTTTTATGAACAAGTTTTTTTTATTAACAAGACCATATTCATCATCTTAAAATTACTGTAATGTAATTTGAGAACATAAATAAACTTTTTTTATTATTATCTGCAGCTCATATAACGCTGAACATGGGCCTCCACCCGAACGAGGGTTTTGCCATATTCACCACGCTAAGTATGCGGGTTGGTAACCGCAGTATTAAATTGAAACACACAAGGAAACGCTGCTGCCCGTTCCCTAGTGTACGTATAATGTATCATGTAGATGTTATGATGTTATAACAATCGGGATCAACGGCTTAAAGTGCTTTCCGAGGCACGGAGGAAGGTAAATCTTAGAATCTACACAAATATTTCTCGTCCAGCGTGTAACATGGGGATCGAACCCACGGCCTCCAAAATGTAAAGTCTCAGTGGTCGAGGGTTCGATCCCAACGCAGGACAAGAAATCTTTGTGTAAATTCTAAGATTTCTGTCCGGGTCTGGTTGCTTAAGGGACTACCCTCCGTGCCTCGGAAAGCACGTTAAGCCGTTGGTCCCGATTGTTATAACATCATCAATCGTATACCATGGAACGGGCAGCAGCGTTTCCCTGTGTGTTACTACATAATACTGCGGTCACCAACCCGCCTGCCAAGCGTGGTGACTATGGCTAAAACCCTCCCTCAGGAGGAGGCCCGTGTACAGCAGTGGACGTTATACGGGCTGGTGATGATGATGATTAAATACCGCTACACAACGACAATACTTCTATATTAAAATATTTTTAAACAGATTACTATATATACCTAGATATAAACTATATGTAAACTTAAATAACCAACTGCAATTACCGAGCGAATTTCCATACACATAAAACTCATTTTTTTATTAAAATTAACAGGAAACTTACAAGTAATTTCTGTTTTTCTATCTAATGAACGCAAAGGAGCATAGTCTTAAAACACATAATACTCCGTTTTGCGATACAAGGGTCATAGTACATTAATCAATATAGAACCACTTGAACAAAATACTGAGCATTTAACACTCCAAAGCCCAACGTGGTCGTTAAGACCCGCAGGCTATTTCCGTCTATAATAACACCGCGCAATAAAACAGATAACAGGAAAAAGCTGACACGATAGCGAAGAAGGGTTAGATAGCCTACGGTCTTAGAAAAAAACTTTTAACAAAAAACGTCATAAGAAAATACACGTTTATACGAAAACCAACTTTAGTAATATAGCTTTAAGGTTGGTTTTAGAATGATGATGTTCGATGTTTTTTAACCCTTGAATCGAGGTGGTCGTATCTAACCAACTTCCGTAATACAGTCAGCGACAGTATAATTGTCTATAATGATATATTATTTTTATCTGTCTATCTTCATGTCTGCACTCGCCTGCCCACAATAGTTTGATATGCATCTAACATTTAACTCGCTTTTTCTAATGCATTTAATATTTTTCTTTTCTTCAACTATCGCTAAAGATTAACATATGTTTTAAAGTTGTAACCCTTTTAATATTAATTGTTGCTGTAAACTTATTTGTTAATGTTTTATTATGAATAGGTGTGGGTAATAAAATGTTATTTTATCATTATAATGTGTAAAGGAACACGATGAACATGGATACAGCTAAATACTAACATGATCATAAAATAATATTTATTACACTAGCTTCCTACATGGCGTGTAACCCGCTTGACACCCGTTCCCGTTTGAATTTCACAATTAACCTTAAGCTTTTCACGATAATTTGGCTATCTAATACTGAAAGAGTTTTTCATATCGGACTTGAGATTAGTGCGTCAAAGCAAACATACAAACTCTTTAGCTTTATGTATTAGTATAGATTTATATAAAGTTTTATGTAGGTTAGCTTCTGCCCCTACTTCGTTAGCATAAAATAAAGATGTATAAGCTGTCTTACAATGAAAGTCCCGACTAAATCGGTACTACCGTTTTGGAGATTGGACGGAATACATAGGGAAATAAATAGACAGATAAAATAAAAAGTAACCTATAATATACATTATACAATTAACTATCTACCTACCAGTGAGAGTGTCCAGCTGTTATTGCGATTAGCTAAAACAAACATGGATAGACAGTTTTTCTTTAAATTGTGTTTTTGATATTTTAGCCCTATATAATATTTAGTTTAAACCGTTTTTTTTTTTGTAACAAACAAACACTTTTATTTATTTTTGTTTGTTTATTTTTTTATTTGGCTTACCAACAATTAATTACACTGATACACAATAGTATAGTACCTATGCCTTGATATAATACTTATATTACATATTGATTATTTTTTTGAAATTGAAATATATAAAATAATATAACTCATTACAGCAATTTTGATCGATTTTAAAATCAATATTTTAAAACAATTTTAATTTATTTTAGTATTAAAAATGTATGAAAAACATAATATGATGAGCACCGGGCCCTTAAAGCAAGTCTTAATAGTTTAAGCCTGGCCTACAGGGGGTTATAAAAATATAATACCATAACGTATGAGAAAATATTATAGTTAATGATTGAGGTTACATGTACTATAATAATCAAGAAGAGAAGTGGAAGAGAAGAGTAGTGGAAGGTGTATTGTATGCTGTATTTTTTTATACCTGTTTTTTTTTATAAATTCGTTTTTTATTATAATTTTTAGTTTCATGTATACCTACTCAATACTTATTCTTATATGTACATACTTGGATTTATATACTTATATTATATAGATACATACTTGCATATACATACTTATATTAAAAACTTGTCTAAATTTCAGGTAAGATAAATGTCTAACCTGAAATTTAGACATAGCACTTAATGAAATAATGAATTTATTCAGCACTTGGGTTTTTACATAGGTACAATTGTACTTGTCAGTACAATTGTACTTATCACAATGTTACACAATTATTCTTATTCTATGAATTAAACTAGATACTTAATTAACAGGTACCAAATTGTAGGATATTACAGACAACGTAGTCCGTCGGTCAGCTTGTCATTAATTCACATTCATTATTATAGGTTTTAATAAAAAGTTTAGTAAAAACATGTAATTAAGTGACACACACATGGGGACCCTTAAGGGATTAGGATCACGACCCAGTGGTACCACTGATACCATAGCATAGCATACTTATTTAAGTTCGGTGACAATGCTATGTATGCCAAAGCTGATTTGAAAATGTATTTTGACATCATATCTTCTTTTTCAACTTTATCAGCCCGTTTCGTCCACTGCTGAAGATGGGCCTCATCTCAACAGACCTTCTTGGCAAGGCAGAGTAATAGAGGAATACTGCCATAATCACCACGTTTGTTATGCGGATTGGTAATAGATGCTACTGCATTATCAGCTGTATGTCCCATAGTCTTTTACGACAACCATGGGAAGTCATGGAGTGATCTTTTTTAAACCAGAAATTTCTTTTCAACTACATGATAGGTATGAGTAGTTTCGATTCGTTGGGTTTGTTACCCAACAAACCCAAAGATAACCAATATGTACGTATTTAGCTTATAAGTTCCTCGTGTTCATCTTCTTTTTGTCATGTATCATTTTAACCAATAATTGGCCACATTGATGGCATTAGAAGAACCCACCATTAAGTCCTCCATAGTGCAGGCATTAAGGCATAGCGGACCCGAATACATGTGGCACTACAACTCGGCACCATAGAAGCACACGGTTCCATTATCGCCAATCATGCGCTATTTACCGAGATTTGACGTACAGTAAACCACTCGCGATCGCACTATGAAAAGCTGGAAGGTAGTACTCAAGATGGCTCTAAAAAAACTATTACATGCTTTTTTATGCCACGATTTCTGATAACGATAATTACATCTTAGAAATGTTTTTTTTTCCTTAAACATTTCTTGTGTTTATTTTTTTTATTTAATTCAATCCACCTTGAAAATTGCAGGAAACTTATATACTATACTGTTGTCTTCCGTAACAAAAAAGTTCTTCAGTACATTTAATTTAAAAGAACACGGTTAAGGACAGTATCTACTAAAATAAAAATGAATTGTCTTTAATCCGTAAAACATAGACACCTTTTATTCCGACAACACGTCCCCATGGGAAGCAAAGCCGCACACCAAAGCTAGTCTATTATAATTCATTGTTAACTAAAGTAGGAAACGGAACTAGCGACAGATGTGCGTGATTTTTCTTTAGTAAAAAAGGCCTTATGCAAATGTCACCGTCATTTGCATATTATAAAAGTGTTCGCTTTCAATCGTAAAGCAAAAAGTTAACCCTTTATCGACCTTTTTATTATTTTTTATTTAGAACGACGGTCTATGCATAATTAGAATAATATGTGCTTTGTAGTGTTTGTCATTTTTTTGTCGTACACATGTGTTGGTTGCCGGAAGTTTAAAAAATGATATCGAAAGTGGAGGGTTAACTTTTTAAAATAAAAAAATGCAGTGGTAGTCGTAATGAAACTGATAGCTTTTAGGGCTTCCAATAGAACCAATTACTTAATTCCATAAACCGCTAAAACAAATTTATCATAATATGTTTTTTTGTCATTTATGTTCATTATATTATGAAATAATGAACTTTATTCAGCACTTAGGTATTTACATACACTTGTACTTGTCAAAATTACACTGTATAAGACTAAATCTAACAAAAGTATCACTCAAGTAGCTAAAAACATTGTTAAAATTATTATTTTATTTGATCTTACAGAATTTTTAATCAGTCTGTCCGTCTGTCGTGCGATAATTGACAAATGTACCTACACATTATAGTAAGATGCCTTAAAGGTGACAAGTCCAAATTAACTTCCAAGAATCCGGCCTAAGTCTAAGCGATATCCACTTTATGCATTACTTTTAACCTCATATTATATGCCAATATGGCGGATCATAATTGGACTGATGACTCTGTCATCATCAGCCCGTATAACCTCCTCCCGTAGGAAGGAGAATTTGCCATAGATAGGTTGATGATCGCAGTATTATGTTGTACCACACGGAAACGCTGCTGCCCGTTCCTTGATATACGATTATTATAGATGATGTTAAAACAATCGGGACCAACGGCTTAACCCTTATTCAAACGCGAGCCTGTGGAGGAGTTAACAAAAAAGTAAGATATGTTCCTGGGTAATTTTGGGTCGTAGATTCCAAAAATACACACAAAAGAGGGGTTCGTGGGAGGGAAATACCCTTTTTTTGGTGGGAAGTATATATCCCGTCGTCTGTTCTCGCTTGTAAAAAAGTTGAAAAGGTGGGAACTATAGCTCCCATTGACATCAATATTTCAAAACACTAGCTAGTTACCCCGGCTCCACTTGTGAATTAAATTTTAACGTCAAAAATTACATAGATCGTGTTTTTAATGAAGGAGGTACTCATCAAAACAAGTTTTTTTCTACTTAGGGAAGAACGCGGAAATTTAAAAATTAATGACTTCACCATACATTTTCACAATGACACACGGATTTTATATATAGAATTTCCGAATGTAGTGTGCAGTGACGAACACTGGGATGATATCTTCCCACTTAGATACTCAATTTCAATCGACTCTACCAAGGTATAAACGAAAGATTCTGGGCATATTTTACGTTTCACGCAACCGTTATATAGTCTAGTTTACATAGCTAAAACTCAAAACTGCTTACCTAATTTTTTTTCAGAACTACCCTTAAAGACTTAAAAATAACGGTCATTTCGGCGGCAAAATCACGTCATCTGACTTTGACGTGTGTTTACCATGACATGCCATAATTCTCCAAAAAGTGCTGCCATTAAAAAAGGCTCTGCGAAATATCAAGATTGTGTAGATAAATATAACATTGCATTAAGTTTAAGCATATAAAAATAAAACACGATTTACTTCAATCTGAGAAGTGGGAAGTATAGCTCCCAACGTTTTAATAAGGGTGTGCTTTCCGAGGCACGAAGGGTAGTCCCTCAACCAACCAGATCCGGAAAGGAATCTTAGAATTTACACAAAGATTTCGTGTCCGTCGTAGAGATCGAACCCTACGCTACGCTACGGAAGTTGTCACTCACGGAGGTGACTACTCTGTAAATAACATCTATTGTATTACCTATGCACCACAATAAAGAACAATTTGTTTTTGTAAGGAAGCAGAGATAATTTACATGTGGAAGTAAATTTTCATGTTCTTCTTATCATTTTTAAATGATATAATTATATGCAAAATATTAATATGTATGTATTAAAGGTTAGATGGCAATTAAAAAAGCTGCTTGTTAACTTTTTCTGAATATAATAAGTATTAATAAAGTTTATAAAATGTTATTGTGAACGGTAATTACTATTTAATATTTTTTATGTTTCATAAAATGATAATGGGGCTCTTTACTTTGAATTAATGGCAATAAACAATTTATAAAAAACAAACAGTTACTTCGAAAGGCAGTTTATATAAAGTTGATTTAAATAGTAATATGTTCTAATTATATTGTAAAATTATAATCGTTTTTTTAAATTAGTGACTAAAGATCAAGAATAGAATTATTGTCCAACATCGAACTAACTGTGGCCGGATTTGTACAACATGTAAATAGCAGGAATATTTAGTAAGATTTATCTACTTCAAGTTGTTGATTGCAAATAAACCTAAAATAAGGTTCTTCTTACACAGTCTTAATTCAACTCGTTAAGTTCGGTGAAATTGCATTTTTTTATCCAAATGACTTACGTAGTTAGCCTCGAAGCTTTTGCTTCTTCGTCGGGCATAAAGGCGAGCAGAGCTCCAGCCTTAACGGTGAAATAGCAACAATACAAACAAACAAAACGCGGAGCCTTACTTACTTTGTCAGCCCACTGATGTTCACTGCTGTATATGGGCGTCCTCTTTATAACACCTTGGCAAACAAGAGTCGTTGAGTGATATTGCCGTAATCACCACCCTTGGCACTTGGTGATCGCAGTAACATGGGAGTGCTGCTGCCTATCCATCAGGTGTATGTCTCTTAGTTGGCTTTTACGATACCCATGAAAAGACATGGTATGGTCTATTCTAAGCCGGAAACCACACGGTGACTATCTACTTATTTACAACTAATAAAACTTCATCATCATCATCATCCACCCGTATAACGTCCACTGCTGAACATGTACCTCCTCCCCAGGGAGGGTTTTTGCCATAGTCACCACGCTTGCCAGGCGGGTTGGTGAGCGCAGTATTATGTCATCACACACAAGGAAAAAGTGTTGCCCGTTCCCTGGTATACGATTGTTATAGATGATGTTATACCCATCGGGACCAACGGCTAACTTGCTGAAAAAAAACTTAGAATTTACACAAAGATTTGTCCGGCGTGGATATCGAACCCACGACATCCGAGATTTTAAGCGAGCCAAATACCGCTACTTTACGGATGTTATTCAAAAAAACTCAACTTATCAGAATCTCAATCTTTATTAAATCGCTCAAATTGCGAGGTAGATATAATTATTTGGGAGGCAATTTAAAAAAAATGTCTACTTTATAAAATAAGCGTAGAACAATAGGAAATAATTACGATTATTATAATCTTAGTGAGCACGCCTTTTTCTAGCAATCATAATAATACTTCAACCATCACTAACAAGTTAAAAGTGATAATAATGTAACTTTTAATAATAATAATTTGAGGATGAAGCAAGAAAGGGTTAACCTTTTTATTATTATAAAAGATTATAAAAGATGACTCTTGGCCTGGGAACAAATTTGAATGAGCATTGTATTTATAATTTATTCAATTTTACTTACAAAAGAAGGGTGTAATTTTATTTTATTTTTTTATAACGATTTCTTTTATATTGTAGTTTTATTATTTGTTGGTATGTAAGTGGTAATTTGCATGCGGCAATCTTTATTTTTTCCTTTAAAAGGTGTGAATAAATTTTATTGCTTCCTTTCGATTTGTTAGATTTCTAAAGATAAATGTAATTTATTATGTTTCATTACAGTTGTAAATGTGTAGTTGGTTGCTGCAATTAAAAATGTTACTATAAAAATAACCGGTCAAGTGCGAGTCGGGCTCGCGCACTAAGGGTTCCGTACCATTTTCAAGTGCCTGACTGCTGCCGTTTTTAACAACGAGCAAACGATACCAAAAAAAAATAGGTTGTTGTATGGGAGCCCCCCTTAAATATTTATTTTATATTATTTTAGTAGGTATTTATTGTTATAGCGGCAACAGAAATACATCATTTGTGAAAATTTCAACTGTGTAGCTATCGCGTTTCTTGACATACAGCCTGGTGACAGACAAACAGACACAGACAGAGAGACAGACACAGACAGAGATACAGACAGACAGACAGCGAAGTCTTAGTAATATTGTCCCGTTTTTACCCTTCGGGCACGGAACCCTAAAAAAGGTAGACACGCCGTGTAGTTTCCGGCTCAGAATAGACCACCCCATAATATCTTCCTACGGGTGTCCTAAGAGGCGGTTAAGGGACTTACACCTCATTAATGGGCTGCAGCATATATCAGATCAAAGATACTCCCCTCTTACTGCGATCACCAATCCGCCTGCCAAGCGTGGTGACGCTCGCTTGCCAAGGCCTGTAAAAAGCAGCTGCTTAGCAGTGGACGTAAGCTGGCTGATAAATTAATTGAAAGATCTAGATTATCGAGCAGGGAATCTCTAATAGGAAACTTTTTGATATATTGTAAAGATATTATAAATGTATTATTTACAAGCATATTAGGTACGTACCTCTCCAAAAATATTTCAAACTACTTTAAAGTAATAATAAATTTAAGCTAAAACAATAGTTTTCTTCAATATTTCAAGTTTTTCTCGACATTACACAGAGAAAATATCCAAAATGGCGCGCTCTGCGTTAGTCAGCCATCTTTCATATGCGCAAAACTGATGCGCAGTCGGCCGAAAACTAACAACCCCATTCGGACACTATTGTTGCCTCGTGAATTCACCCACGCGATATTTTCAATTCTCTCCTCCTACACAGAATACTCAACCTAAATACTCACAAAATAAAGTATATTTTCATTTGAATATCTAATAGAATATTTTTAAAAATACCAGTAGTTTAAGGGCTTATGTTGAATGCAAATACTTTCGAATAAAGAACTTTATCTGAACTGAGTACATTCGAATTTCGAATGCACTATTTGTTTTAGGAAAAATTTTCACCGTTATTTAAATTTCGAACTTTCTACTTCACGATAGAGCTGAAAATTATTTTACAAGCTAGTGTTGTGCCTGTGTGCGTTTCGTATTCATATGAGGAAACCTTGTTATAACCGCACGTGTGTTAGTTTTTGATAAAGAAAGGGTAACGTCATATCTCGATGTTGAATTTTTACCTATGAATGTGACATTCGGCGGAATAAGCATACATTGATGTGTGCGTGTGGTATGTTGTCGCGTAGGGTTGTAATATATTACTTGGATATCTGAGGATGTACCTATAACGTCCTTTTTATAATGTTATTATAAAAGAACGTTGTGTTCCGTTTTTTTTGTCTTGTATTTTATGTATTTTTTATGCGTACAATAAAGAGTTATCTATCGTTCTATTTATTAATATAATTTTTACAACGTATATTTTGCGCAAATTAACTAAAGTGTATATATAATATATTCTACTAAATCTTTAAAATAATTATGTTAAATAAGTTAGACTTGACTATTCCAGTGTTTTTGGCTCTATGAACAGTTTCCGTCTTTGCATGAAGATAAACCTATAAAAAGTAGATAAGTATTAATTTTCTTTACTGTTATGCTTAACACACTTTTTAGATTTTCTGAAAGATACTTCATATCTCATGATTTGGTAATTTTTACTAGTTTCTACAAGTTGTAAAATCATTAACTTTTCCCGTTTCTTTCGTAACAGTGAAACAGGCTGCGTGGCTGAACGGGATATTTTCAATCTCGACTCTGAAAAACAGAAAAACAGTACGTTACAAAAAATCATTAATATTATGTCAACACCTACATCGTACAAGGCTGTATCACCTGTATGTAGGAAAACCAAGCTATTATTACATTTTCTTTTTATTAAAAATTGATCAAAGTGTTACAGTATTGTTCGATGTCACTGTCGTTTTGTCGATCAGAATAATTTTGCCATTACAATTGCGATTTATTAGCGTTATATTTGAAATCCTTTTTTTTATCAACAACAAATCCCTCACTAGGTGAATTAATCCCCTAGTCAAAAGTACTTTACAGTTACAAAGCAACTCTCTATGGTTCACAAAAATTGGTAATTGTCACGGGTAGAAATCGAACTCAGATCACCAGGTCTCAGAAGGAACTAACGTAAACACTGACAAAACGGTGTAGTCACTTAATAATATTTTTACTACTAGCGACCTGCCTCGGATTCTTTAGGGCGCAATGCTAATCTATGCACATTTCTCTTGAATCACTTTATCTATATAAAAACGCATCATAATGCGTTGCGTAATTTTAAATGCATGCATAGGGACAGACATCCAGCGGTTCGCGACTTTGTTTTATAATACGTAGTAAAGAGTATCCGAAATACCCAAAATATCCGCATACTCAGCATGTCCCATCCCTATCAGCTAGTGCGACTGTGTGCTCGTATTTTAATAATATTCATTTTTCCATGTCAGCGAATGTAGGAATTCTATGAAATTGTCGACATATAAACCAATATAAATGTAGTATTATATTAAGTGGCTTCTCTTTATTTTTATTATCATTGTATCAATTACTTTAGATATTCGTATTGGATGGAGAGACGCTTGTTTTGTTTATACAGTCGGTAGTAGGTAGTTCCTATATTGATATCATTGATTTATGTGGATGGTTTGTATGGTGTCTGTGAGATAGAGATCGCAATGAAAGGATGTAAATTTTTCATTAGTCTTTTACAGTTAAAAAGGCCTGTATCTTATGACGCAAATATATTCTAGAGCTCAGTAACATGAACCATTCGACTATGAAATGCTTCTGAAGCGGCCGTAGCCCAATGGCTAGGGCATCGGACTTGTGATCATGAGGTTGCCGGTTCGAACCGCACCCATTGCACTACCGACGTGAACCCACTCGTAATACAAGCATTCTAGCTTAGCACGAGGGATTAACAAGAATACTAGTAGACTGCAAAACTCTGCTAGTAAAATATAAAAAAAAGTAGCATAATATACTACATTCGTCTTTATGCTTCTGAAGTCTTGATATGTATACTCATTGAATTTGGTTTTGCTAATTGCTGATATCTTTACTTTTGCTGGAGTTCAAATATGTTTTTTAAACAGTATCAAGACAGTACATTCGTACGGATGCCCGGTGAAGTAGCAAAAGCCTCAGGGCTAAATAAATATGTCCGTAAGAAAAAAAAAGTACTTTCGTACAACATAGATTAGCTTGTATGTACTAAGGCACTAAGGCTAATTTTGCTATGCACTCGTACATTAATCATTGCCGTATTCTTGAGAGAACTTTTTTTTAAGTACCGTGTCCTGGGACGTTGGTTCGATTGCGACGCCGGACAAGAAATCTTTGTGTAGATTCTAAGATTTATTTCCGGGTCTGGTTGGCTGAGGGACTACCCTCCGTGCCTCGGAAAGCACGTTAAGCCGTTGGTCCCGATTGTTATAACATCATCTATAACAATTGTATACCAGGGAACGGACAGCAGCTTGTATGGTCAACATAACACTGCGGTCGCCAACCCGTCTGCCAAGCGTGGTGACTATAGCAAAAACGCTCCCTTGGAGAAGAGGCCCATGTTCAGCGGTGGACGTTGTACGGGGTGATGATGATGATGATGTCTATTTTCAAATTTTTAATTTACGTTTCGACAGTAATATGTATTCTGGTGGCTAATCGTCCTGCGAATTATTAGCAACTAATGAAAAATTATGGAGTAAAAATAAACTATTTTATCAATTCTTGCCCTCTAAGCAAAGCTCGGAACACGCTCCATAAACAGAAAAAATGAGCCTACTCCACATTCCCCACTATCAATCATGCAGTAAGCATTAACTGAGTAAAACTTAGTAAATGCTCAATGCTCGATAAATAAAAAGGAAAGTCTGTACGAAACAGTTTATTGATGGCAAAACGTCAGAAACAAAACTGTGCACATTTATAGTGGCCCTGAAATTGTGTGCCTTACCCTACGCGGGTACGTAACGGATGGGATCATATTATATCGATAATCCGAAAAAAATATACTAGGGTCGGCTAGAAAACCATGTATTATATATACATATTGATTTTATTTTTATTTCCATATCTAAATATAGTTAAAAGTATTTTTTTTTTAGTATGAACAAATATCTTTGTTTCGAAAAATTCGGCTAATATTTGTCTTTATTTCCTAAGGCCGGGACACGGGTACGGCGATTGCGATATGGATGTGATTTCGTATAAACAAACTCATGTAAACATATGTTGGTGGCCACATTCCAGGAACAAACAGCCGATAAATATATATGTCACCGGAAAATAATAAAAATCGTAAGTTGATCAACTTTTTAGTTAGATGATAAAATAACGTGGGTATTTCAAAAGATAACCTAAACCTAAATCAATGAAGTTCAACAGGATTTTGAAGTTAAAGTTTTTTTTTGGTTTGTTACAACAGAAGCATAGTCTCGTTTGGTCAGGTTAGGTCAAGTTTCATAATACTTAAGTAAATAATATAATAATTATGCGCGTTCACTGATCCTGGCAACTAAATTTAACAATATGAGTGGCGCGGAAGTTGGTCAACGTACGATTCGTATTATTTTCCGATGACATACATACTTCCGATGCATCGATAGTGCTGCCATCATGCGTCAACTACTGTCTTCCACTTAATCAGTAATTACTACGATGCTATAATTATCGATCCGGTATAACTATGCCGCATCATTTCCATACTACAGTTCGATTTCACTGATATCAATGAGATATGTATCTATAAGAAATGCCGCCTATAATTATGTTATCACTGTTGGATGACGGTGTTCTAGCCGATGCAACCGCAAAAGAGATGTTTTGAGTTTGCCATCGTATAGTTTGATATTGGCGAATGAAACCTTATTTTATACCTACCAGTTTTAGTATTTTATTGCAATTTTTTTGCATACTGTATGATTTTTGCTATCAAATATATACATTATAATAGTTCTTTGTAAACCAGTGCTTTTTATTTCAATGAATAAACGAAATAAACAATATATATTCAGCAATTAGGTATTTACACACACTTGTAATTGTGAACAAAAAAAACATTGCATATAAAATGTATTATAAATAGGTAACATTTACTAATAAATTATGTTTAAATTTATATTACGTATAGTAGAAGTCTGTCAGTCTGGTGTTAATTAACGAATTCTTATAAATAATAATAATACCAGTGCATAATAAATGTTTTGTTATTTGTGTACAGCAAAATTGTCTTTAAATTGTGATTGCTGGGCTAAATTTATGAGCATGCAATTAAATACAAGTTGTTAAGTAGGTACTTGAGCGGTTATTAATTAAATTGATAATTTTTAATTATCACTAAGGTAAAAATTTATAATTGCAATTATTACATAGAAATGCAATTTAATAGTAAACATTAATTAATGGATTCCTATTAAAATTTTAATTAGCTATCTCTAGATTTATGTTTATAACTTTAAAATTAAAATATATTGATTTGAAATATAGCATAGTCGGCGAGCTTTTTTTTGTGATTATATTTTTGTGATTATTATAAAATATACAAGTACTAAGTAACAAAAGTGACTCACGGAACCAAAATAAAAGATACTGTAAATCAAAAGATAATTTATCCGTACAAATTGTAACTTCTTTAATCATGTATTATCTACACTAGTGAGATTGTCAAAAAATATTTAAAATAGACATGTCGGATTACGGGGGCGCAAGATTAGACAGGGGCCGGATTACCAGGGCCCCCCTGTACTTACCTTGTAAATACTTACTAATACTATCAAAACAATAAAAATACTAAGACAATAAACGAGAACGCATCATTTTAAAGCGTGGTTACCGGCTTAGAATATATCACCCCGTATCATCCTATAGGTGTCATAAAAGCGAATAAGGAACATGAAGGTGGGCAGCCGCATCTATCAACTTAAATTTACTCCTATCTCATTGCAATTACCAATCTGTCTGCCAAGCGTGGTTTCGGCAATATCCCTCAACGACTCTGGTTTGCCAAGGTCTTTTAAGAGGAAGCCCATGTTCAGCAGTGGATGTAAAAGGGCTGATAAAAAATAATGTGATTTATCGACTTTTATTAACCAATAAAGTCATAGATAAAAATACATTATCATATTATAATAAACCATTCTTTTACCAAGTTATTACGAACGCTTGAGCTATAACAGTCCAAGTACTTTTTGCATGTCTATAAATATCTAAATAGTGGTTAAATAGTGTGAGACCATATATGCAGTGCATATATGAATATATCTGCATAATGCATATGTATGGCGATTATTGCTACCGATATGTACGATGCGAGAACAAATCGAGCGAGAAAGTTCTAGATAAACAAATAATTTCTGTTTAATTAACTTTGATCAGAAGAAACTGGTAGTTTATTTGTGGAACAAGTGCACTTTGTAAGTATTTTCATTGAATTAGTATGCGAAGTAGTTGGTACGCGGTGCGTATTTCCAAGTTTTAATGCGAATGAGAAATTTATTTAAGTACCTGGGATAATTTCTTTTGAAACAAACTCCTATTATAATATATAATGCCCTTAAATTAGCTTACATCTGCGTCTTAAGATGAGACCAAGCCATTTACAACTAGGCTATTTAAAAAAAGTTTCACTTCTTTGACATATATTTTTAATTATAACTTAATTGTATTTATTAAATAGATATAACTTTATTTGTAAAAACTGTTTTTAGTTACTAAAATGTTTACTTTAATATAAAATGCAGTTAAAAAAAGTTCAAAACACAATGCTTTGATGCGTTGGTTTTTTATCGATATATTTTTGTAACTTCTTTGTTCCTCCCATCACTACGCAGTAAGGATACAAGACATTTGTTTCTGTAGCTAACCGATTTCACCGTTTATGGTGGAATGCCCAAAATACGCGCTGTGCTAAATCGACGGACAAATTACTGGCTTAAGCCTAGCCTGTATTAAGTTAGTCGTTACAGTTCTTGCCGCATTCGATATTCGATTCAAAATCTTGGGGTGTGACGTCATTCGATTTGCAAATTCGAATGATATTTTATTTTCTTGACAGTGATTGGTAGTGCCGTGTGGATTCCGGCTTAGAATAGACCATCCTATATATTTTTATGAGTTACGTAAGAGGCGACTGAGGAATATGCAGATTAATAGGCAGCAGCATCTTTCAGCTCAAGTTTACTTACCATCTTACTGCGATCACCAACCCTCCTGCCAAGCGTAGTGACTATGGCAAATACCCTCCCTTTGGGGAGGAGGCCTATGTTCAGCAAAGGACGTTATACGGGCTGATGATGAAACTTGTCGGAAATATATAAAAAATGTTTAATTTGTCTAAGAAATATATCCCTATTGGGACCTCTGTTTACTATAAATGATTACCTAAAACTAAACGCGTTACTTCAAAAACAGAAATTCTTGTCTTCATCTCGTAATAGGTAAACCTAGCCGTCCATACCTAACACGATCGATATAACAGAAAAGCTTACAGTCCCCTATTCGTTTCCACCGCGTCCAATTTCTTGAAGTAAACTAAATTTTCCGATAGTGAATGGTTTCAAGATGGCGACAGCCCCATGTGTGTTGTATGTGTGTGTGTGTGTGTGCTTGTTATCCAGTCACTCTTTCTCGCATATTTCCCATTCGTTTTGACAGGCCGAGCGCGAGGAAGAAATGTGGGGTTAGCGAATTCGTGTTTCTATGATTTTGTTGATTGTAAAGCAAAATAGTCTATATAGTTTGGTTAACTAGATGTTAAATTGTTTACGGCAAAAATATTGATAACGTTACAATAATAGTTACCTAATAGAACCTGTTATAAAATGAATATTTCGAGCAAAAGGCATATTTTTAATTTACCTATGTGCGAAACAAACGTTTTCTCATAATTTTTTGGCGAAAAGTCCACTTAAATTTGTGGCACATATAGGTAAGTATATAAATACTATTCATATACATATGTATATATGCAAAATGTAAGTTTTGCCTTATGGATATAAGATGTTTCAACTCATACAGGGCCTTCTGTTTTGGATTGGAGGTTAAACAATTTAAAGAAACCACTTACGATTATTTAACCATTAATACGTTAACAACATGTATGTGAATCATTATTTCATTAAAATAAAAGAGAAAAATTAAGCTCCAACTTACTAAAAATAAATAATAATAATAATAAATATCGCTAACTATAAAATTACAGGAGAAAAAGCTATCTCATTTGAAGAGCTGAAGCGTACCACGCTCTATTCCAAATGATCATCATCATTATCATCAGTTCGTACCACCTTCACTGCTGAACATGTTATAGATGATGATGTAACAATCAGGACCAAAGGCTTAACGTGCTTTCCGAGGCACGGAGTGTATACCCTCATCCATCCAGTCCCGAAAAGAAATCTTAGTATTTACATAAAGATTTTCTGTCCGGCGTGGGGATCGAACCCACGACCTAGATACCTAGAGACCGAGATTTAAAGCGTGCTAAATACCGCTACGCTACGGAGGTTGTCCAAATGTTGTTCCAAATGATCGTAGATATTTAATTAAATATACACATATTAACATTATCTTGCTAGTATCATTAACATCATCTGCATTTTTAAAATCGTACAGTTATTCAAAAGACGGGAACCAAGTGAAAATACGTTTACAAATTGTGCACTTACGTCTCTATGCCGTTCCTACCTTCAATACAGCCCCTAGACCTCTCAAGGGTTGCTTGTTATACGACAATACTCGTTGCGGATACCGAATTATTATTTACTACATGCTTAACCGATTGCCAGACGGATTTATTACAACTAATAGTGCAGACTTGCATTTGAAAGCTTAATTTAGGTACTATTAAAGAGTTTGTATGTATTTTGGAACTGAATTCTCTTGTTTATGGTAGTGTAGCGGCGCAGTATACTTATCTATGGATAGATGAAAAACTATGTAGGTAACATAGACTAACATTGCTTTATTTTTCAATCTATATTTGAACTAGCTGATGCCCGCGACTTAAAGAAAATGCCTTTGCCTCAAAAATATTTTTGGAAAAAAAAATAGTTTTCTGCAGTTCCATGTTGGGACAGAAGAGGAATGAGACAAGTTTTCAGCTTGCCTCAAATACCTACCCAAAAATTGTTACCAGCTCTCCTACTTTAATTTTATTTCATTTAAATATTATTAAAAAGTTATAAAACAATGGCAAACATTATGATGTAGTTTTTTTTTTTACTTATGATTGGATAAATAACTTTAGTCTTTTGAACGCTCTTTGGATTCAGTGACAGACGTGTGAGTGACATTCTCAAGTCTATGCTTTATTAAATACTAGCTCTTACTCGCGGCTTCGCTCGCATTAAAGGCAATGTCACTATGTCACTTCTAATACCTCCAAGAATACGTGTACAAAGTTTTATGATGATCGGTTAAGTAGTTTTCGCATGAAAGCGTAAGTAAAAAAGATGTTATATCAATTAAGACCAATGGCTTAGCGTATTGTCCCAGCCATGGAGGGTTGTCTCCCAATTAACCAGACCTAGAAATATCGTGTATTATATCAGCTGATGTAAGTTTAATGCCGTGTGGTTTCCGGATGCCGTGTGGTTTCCGGCTTAGATGCCGTGTGGTTTCCGGCTTAGAATAGACCACCCCGTGTCCTCCCATGGGTGTCGTAAAAGGCGACTAAGGGACATATGGCTGATGGATGGGCAGCAGCATCTATTAGCTCAAGGTTTACATCTTACTGCGATCACCAATCCGTCTGCCAAGCGAGGTGATTATGGCAAAATCCCTCTACGATCCTCTACGTTAAGAGGAAGCCCATGTTCAGCAGTGGACGTCAACGGGCTGTTGATGATGATGATGATGATGAAGTTTAAGAAATGTTAATATAACAATGTACGCATGATTTACGCTGTCCAATTATTTTTTTTTAACTATAATACCTATTTCCATTTTAGCAATAATGTATCAAAACCATCGCAAAAAAATAACCCATAAAAACTAAGCCACCTCTTTGATCCATACCACCATGACGCACCCGTCAAAGGAAAACACAAAATCGTGAAGGCTTCCAATTTCCCATAAGAAGGGTGCAAGCAACCCTCATTGATATGCGGGGGCCATGACAAGTGTCAAAATTTACAGAATTTACTAGCAAAACTGATGCACAGTTTGCTCGCATATCTTTATGAAATTTTTATATTTCTATTCTTTATGAATAGAAATATAAAAATAAAAAATTAAAATTAAACCGTTTTTTTTTAAGTTTACTACCAGTGTTTTGCTTTCTACTAGTATCCTAGTTAACCCCTCATGCTAAGCTAAAATGCTTGTGTTACGAGTGGGTTCACGTTGGTAGTGCAATGGGTGGGGATCGAACCGGCGCGGCGACCACAATATCACAAGTCCGACGCCCCTAGCCATTGGGCTATGGCAAAAGTGAACAAAATATTTTTTACTTACTGTTCCCGTGTGAAATTTACAATAAAATATAGCCTATATCCTTCCTCGATAAATAACCTATCTAACACTGAAATTATTTTTAAAATCGAACCAGTAGTTTCTGAGATTGACGCGTTCAATGAAACAAACAAATTCTTCAGCTTTTATATTAGTATAGATTACTGAAGTATGCGTGTGTGTAGGTTCTTCTTTGATAAATTTAATTCGTATCCAGTTTCGATATCTTTAATCAAAGCAACACCCAATTAATATAATTATCTGAAACACCCTACTAATATTATGAACGCGAAAGTTTGTAAGTATGGATGGATGGATGGATGTTTGTTACTCTTTCACGTAAAAACTACTGAACGGAATTGGCTGAAATTTTGCACCGGGGTAGGTTATACGCTGAATTAACATATAGGCTACAAAACATTTCGCTCCGACCCACTGGAGCAGAGTAACGCGGATAATACTGCGGGGCGCAGCTAGTGCATTAATATAAGAAAAACATCCACTTCATCGAAATAACATTAACACGATAATCAAATCAAGTAATCGTGCTTTCTGAAACTCATTTGACGCTAAACAAGAGTTTTGACAGCTGATTAGTTAATTACAACGATCATCTTATCAGAAGCTGGGTGCTACTTAATGTAATTAAGGAATTATCATAATTTATGATCTTGTTATCTCATTCTATGTTTATGTGTATAAAGATACATTATGATATATAATTATTTATAATTATAATCTACATAATAATTGAACGAACATTTAACATAAAATGCTATAGTTAATTATAGTGTTAATTATATTAATTATATAGTAATTATGATTTCGCGAAACGCTTTCACATTTTGATTTACGATAATCACTTCATCTTATATATATAAAAGAAAGTCGTGTTTGTTACAACACTTATAACTCGAGAACGGCTGGACCGATTGCCATGGTTTTTAATTTGTTGGATTTGTTTCCGTCCCGAATAGCAGAATACATTTTAAAAACAAAAGAAAGTCGTGTTAGTTACACTATTTATAACTCAAGAATCAAGAATCGGTTCAGCCGGAACCGATTTGGCTGAAAATTGGTAGGGAGGTAGCTAAGAACTGGGAGAAGGACATAGGATACTTTTGGGTAGGGGTAGGGTAGGGTAGGGTAGGGTAGGGTAGGGTAGGGGTAGGGTAGGGGTAGGGTAGGGGATAGGGGTAGGGGTAGGGTAGGGTAGGGGTAGGGGTAGGGTAGGGGTAGGGTAGGGGTAGGGTAGGGGTAGGGTAGGGGTAGGGTAGGGGTAGGGTAGGGGAAGGGGTAGGGGTAGGGTAGGGGTAGGGTAGGTTTAGGGTAGGGTTAGGGTAGGGCAGGGGTAGTGTATAAAAGTCCACCCGTGCGAAGCCGGGGAGGGCCGCTAGTAGTATAATAAAACAAAGTTGATTCCCGCTGTCTGTCTGTACCTATGTATACTTATATCTTTAGAACTACGCAACAGATTTTGATGCGGTTTTTCTAATAGATAGAGTGATTCTAGAGTAGGGGTCTCCATCTTTGACGCCCTACGGCCATAACGATTTTTACAATATGTTCGAGGGGCCAAAACTGTTTTAATTTTTCTATCCTCAACTATATTCTTATTTCTAGACTAGTGGCAAAGTGCGCGACCGAGTAATTATCATATTGTGTTGTCTTTTTCAACTCATCACAGCAATAGTAACAACAATAAGACATTAGATGCGCGGGCTATATCGATGCATTTTTTTTTCGGACCGACTTATTTATTTAGCCCTGAGGCTTTTGCTACTTCACTGGGCATAAAGGCGAGCAGAGCTCCAGCCTAGATAAATGGTTTAAACTCTACAAACTAAGCAACCTGCGCAAGAGGGCGTCCCCTGTGGGACTTGGACCTCGGCTCAGGGCGGTCGCTGACGGGGAGATTGAGGGATTATGGCTTTTAGTTTCTTTAGGGGAGTTTTGTGCTACTGTCGCTCTACTTTACAGTTCGCGGGCCTCTCGGACTTCGGGTCTACGAGGGCATCGGAAGGTTCGGCTATATCGATGACAGTGTAGTGTAGTAGTGTTTAAGTTGTCGCGGGCCGGATTGTTGGCACTGGTGGGCCGGAATTGGCCCGCGGGCCGTAGTTTGGAGACCTCTGTTTTAGAGGAAGGTTCACATGTATAATACATCAGCATTACATCCGTGCGACGCCGGGGCGGGTCGCTCTAGTGCTATATCATCTAGGTTGTACGATTTGTTGTCCAAAGTCGAAGTCGAAGTCATTTTAATTTGCAATTTTATTGCTATTGAAAAAGTATGTACCTATACGTATACATACCAAAATAAATCAATTTGCTGAGTACTAGCAATTACTAAAAGCATTTTTTTTACTAGCAAAGTTTTTCAATCTACAAGTATTTTTGTTAACTCCTCGTGCTAAGCTAAAATGCTTTTATTACGAGTGGGTTCACGTCGGTAGTGCAATGGGTGGGGATCGAACCTGCGAACACAAGATCACAAGTCCGACACTCTAGCCATTGGGCTACAGCCGCTTATTAATTACTTACCTACTAATAAAATAATTTGACATTAAACTGACTGAAGTATTAGACATTATTATTTATAACTTTCGATATCAGAATATAATTACTAACCAATAATTAAGATAATAACATAAATTAATATCTACAGATATCTCCCACTTTAATCATCGCATGAACAACAGTAATCAGTAAATATTGTACCTAACCATGCAACTTAATCATGTTATTAAACACAAATGAGTTGGCACAAATCATAAAGTTATCAGAAACCATAAAATTAATCAAATATAAAACGTAAATTACATAATCACGACATCGAGGTATCTAAATGTTACCAAAATCACCCCTAAATGTGACAGTTAACCCACTAACCGACTTGCTAATAAAACACAAATTTAACCTTGACACAGCCCTAGTTAGTATGCACAGGCTTTCTTTTAAAATCTTACGTATTAATTTGCTAATTCATCCTATAATGGAATATCAACTTAATACATATAAACTTAAGATTTATTTTCGCTTTGTCCATATCTCCAGAAGGAGAATCGGTTTTCAAAAATGAAAATTTTTAACTTAATATTTCTTGAAATGAAATCAATTTACAATTTAAACTTTACCGTGGACACATAAAGTTCAATATCAATAACAAAAACGTAGCACTTAAAGCATTCTGAATTTGAATAAGTTATTTAGCACGTGGTTCTCGTGACGACGTTCGCAATTTGAGTATAAATTAGAACACTTATCTCGTCGCGGCCCCGTCTTACATCCCATTCTGACAAACGATTTTCCATAGTGCTCTCCTTGTCTCGCTCTATGTTGAGCAAGCATAGGGGTGTCAACCGCATCAACGGTGCTTTATCGATATTTCCAAGATGATACTCAAACGTCGCGCGACGGGGCCGCGGGGGTGGCTTATGAATAGTAAAATGATAAATGTGAGCAATTTCAAGTATAGACCCGTGTAACTAAATACGAAAAAGGTAAGGAATATCGATGAGGGGGTGTTTTATAGGTTTAGATATGAACTACATAACCCAAAGGGTAGTATTGCAATACTTAATTTGTACGTGCAAACTTTGTATCGATAGTCGATGTTTCTATTGACCATGGAACGCTCTGATATTTAATTTAGCGGCGGAAGCAACAGGTTATTAGCACGGAGCTTTCCCGCCTAACTTTCCGGGCGTTCACTTTTTAAATTCCACTCTTTCCCTTTCTAATTGGATTGCGTCTCCCTTTTCCGTGAATGAATGAAACTTGTTGCTGCGAGTCATTTCGCATTTATTTTAAGGCTTTTAAATGTGTGTCACTGTTTCGGATCGTGCACCATAGAGCGTTGAACCTTATAATCGATCGCTACTCGATTTGATAAGCCGATGGTGTCACTTTGAACCAAATTTTACCATCCCCGTCTAACCGTAAAACTTATTTTAGCGTATAATTTTATGCATGAGAGATTACCCTTTGGGCGTAAAAATTAACACGTTCGGTGGTTAATATTTTCCGCTCATTAGTTCTATTGAACCTCTTTTATAATATTAAGTTGATATTTTTATCATAAAAATGAATTCTTATTTATTTCTCCGTAAAATATTTAATTTTTTCAGACAAAAGATGATGTACAAAAGGAAATCTTGCAAACGATATTGGTTACCCGATACAATATCATTCTCATATCGTGACAAATTGCGAGACGAATACGGTGGAATGAAAGGAAAATATGCTTCCAAGATATCTACATTTTTACTTACAGTGAACAAGCAAGATAATAATAATTGTCATTAAAAACATTAACTTATAAAAAAAAATAAGCACAAATAATAAGCTTGAAGACTAAAAAAATATATTTAGTCCGTCAGTTAGATTAGTAAAAACTATTGTACACGTATTTTTTTATTTATCAAATCAATAAAAAATTACAAGGAAACAGCGCAACAACAAACTATAAAGTTCAGGAGAGGGGGGCTCGTGACGTCACTATTAGAGTTTTTTGTTTAAGGAAGGAAAAAAAATACGTATCCAACATTTTTTGGTAATCTAACTGACGGACTAAATAGATTTTTTTAGTCTTCTTGCCTTTTATGTAACATATCTACGTATGACTAAAGTGTTCTAAGCTTGTTGGGTTTAGCGATTAGATAGAGCATTGATATTATAGGCAACCCTATTGATTACAAATGCAAAAATCAAATATAAAAAATGTAAGTCCTTATAGATATTGTACGTGCCCACATCAAAATTCACAATTTTATCACGCAGAACAGCTCTATACATAGATATAGATCCACAGTCATACGTGAAACGAAGCCCGCACCATATCTTACTCTCGAACACACGAATCTACATACATAAATATATTTCTATTCACCACCCAATACATTTTATCTATGTTACCGTTGCCTTACTAGAAATATTTACTATCCAAAAACGTCACATCACTATTTTTTAACACTGACATAACGGAACCTATTCTTATTGGAACAAATTCTAAATTGGAACGGCAAGCAATAGCGAGTTGGTATGAATACAAAGCGAGTCCGCGATCGAGTCTCACGAGGTATTCTCAAGGGGTGAGCGTAGTTCTTGCGCTTAGATATAAAGAAAGGTAGATACTTATGAAATTCGAAGGAAAAACCACCCTTCCCTATACTTACACAGCGCAGTCGATTCGGTTTTCGCCGAGGAAATTGTAGCGTAGTTTGAACGGGACATTCGCTCACCGTACGCCGCATGGAGATGACGATTTTCTCGAATTTCCTTCGGGACGCGTCGCTTCCAAATTTGACATTGCATTTTTTGTCACTTTCGTGTTCGGAATTTGAGTGACGCGGGTTTTGATTTCCACTTTTTTTTATTTTATTATTTCGTCATGTCATTTCTTTTTTTTTCATGTGCCAAATAAATATATTTGTAAAGTCGCGCCGCGATAAACACTAAGAAGAACAAAGTTTGCTGCGGCTTCGGAAAGGTGAGATTGTTTTGTTTTCAGCCAGTATGTAAATTGACAGATATTTTTTAAACAGCATTTTACCAGGTTGTTTTTTGCGTACAATTTTTTAAAGAGTTTGTATATCTATTATTTAAATACTTCTTAATATAAGTTTTGTGATACCAACATACATTTAATAAATTGTTTTCTATGCACTTGTTAAAACTATTATTTACTTATATGTTCAGCAGAAATTTACCATTTTTTTAATTGTGATATAAATTGTATATCTTTCTGTAATTACTTCTATTTAAAATAAATGATATAGAATGATAGGTTTTATCCGCGCAGTTTTATTTAATTGTAAAAGAAGTAACAACGATTTACAGTGTTACATATTGTTCAAATTAATTGATTGATTCTCAAAGTTTATCTTAGTTTATTTTGATCTATATAGGTACGCTATCTTTAGCTATTTTAAAGATTTTATTTTAGTTTCATTTAATTCAAAATTGTAAATTGAACATTTACGACCATCAAAGTCAATACATTTTTTTTCATTTTGTTTCTATTTTCCATTTCTTTTCCTACTTATTAAAGATGTGGCTCTTAGAAACGCTGGCAAGAAACTTACATGGATACTTTTTTACTAACTTACTAGTAACTTCAACAAAAAACTGCCGCCACGGTGTTATAGAACATAATTATCATTACAATAAAAGTTTAAACCCACTGCTTAAGCAAAAACTAAAGCAGTAGCGATATAATACATCTAATTGAGTATTCATTAAGTAATCAATGACATAAAGGCGGGTCAGTTGTCATAAATGACGGAATGGACCCGTCCAAAATGATGTCGGAAGGCGGGAACGTTTTAAACTACTAGTTTTATAATATACGACACGACATTTTTTCTTAGACACGAGGACACAAAGTCTTACTACGGCTGTCAGCAAAAAAAAAAAGCTTTGAATACTTCATCGGGCATAGAGACGAATTTTTCCTATCAATATATTTAAAACATTTTATCGTAATACATCGGTACATAATTATAAAGTTTTATAGACGACATTGTTACAAATATAGTAAGGAAAATAAGTGTCACAGACGTACTGAGTTTTACAAATAAGTATTATATTGAATATTATATAACGTAAATATACACATTTAACCTGTAACGCGCTTGAAGCGTAAGGATTCTTTTCTGTATACCAGATTTTCTTTCAGAGCCAGATGGTAGTTATGGCTCATGTGTATAAAATAAAGCCAATCAGAACAACAGAAAATACATACTAGGAGTTTTATTTAATAATTCTAATGTTAAATATTTAGTAATCATGTCCTGTAAAATTATAAATACTAGTATCAGTTGCTTTAAACAGTTGGGTTATGATCAAATACATATCTAACTATCTACAAGTAATATTAAATCAAATTCTTTACTTCAGTCTTAATATTAAACCGATCATCCCGATATTTCATCGTCGCCATGTCGTGGGCTCTAATAATGTAATTTAAGACAGGTGACTGTCAGTTGCTTAATAGTTCATCAAGAAAAATAAATGTGTCTCTCAGTTATGAAGTAGCCTGACAGTTATTTTTTCTATTGACAGTTGTCTGACATTTGTGTCAGGTTTCTTTGTTGTCTATGTCAGTTTTTGAATTTGACAATGACATAATTATATCGGTCAAATGAATAAAATAATAATTTAGAACCAGAAGTAACTAAATTGAAATTTTAAATTCATATTTGCATGAACGTATGCAAATTTTAATTTAAAACAGCAATTAAACTTAAATTCATACCATTTATTTGAATGTAAGTTCTGCAACAAAATATTTCTGTTACTTTATGATACAGAGGTAAAATGGGTGAGTTAATAAAAAAAAATCGTCAGTAGTTGTTACACCTTCAATATTTTGTGAAAAGGTTTCCACAATAAAGGACTAATTCACATATGAAATACAGATACACTTGTGAAACTGAACAGGTCGTTTAGTTATTTATTAAATTAATACTGACTAACTTTACCAATTTGTATCGATATAACTATGTCATCGATATTGTAGAAGTCCCCAAAAATTAACAATAGACATTTTGAATACATTACTTATTCTATTTCTTACTTTTTTATATAAGATACTGTATAAATTTTAACAAATTTATAAAAGGTTTGGGTAATATTAAACAAACAATGTTAATTTTTGGTTCTGACGCGACATTTCGTTGAAATTTCAATAGATACCTAACTCTATACGGTAAGCCCGCATCGCTACTTTGAAAATCGAACGCAAAACCTATCACAAAATAATATCGAATTTCCATGCATTATACTATTGATGGGGTGAACGACATATAATTTATATACCTACCCGCATTTCGTATAGTCGATAGTTGGACCCACCCCCGTACCTTAGAACCCTCGCGGTATACATACATATATACATGTGTGAGTGTAGGGTTGAGGACAAAATCGATAGGGCTCAACTCCTTTGTAAACCAAATGCTACCACGATTTTTGAACTGTCATTTTTTTTGTAATGTCTATTTGAACCAATTTCAATTACAAGTGGCCAGTATTTTTAGATAACCGTAGTTTACTTTTTTTTTTCTTATTAGAAAAAGGAACAAAATAGAATTATCAGCATAAAGCGGCGGACATAAAGGCAAGCAGAGCTCTAGCCCAGCCTAAATAAATTGTTTAAAAACTTCAAGTAGAAAAATCATTGCTTACCTTGAACCTATTCAGTTATCAATATATAATTAGTTCCTATAATTGTAACATATTCTAAAACAGCTAATTTGGTAATTGGGTTTTTTTTATTTTATAAAATTATTGCTATACTACCCTCCTATTATTATATTATTCCTCCTTCAATTAATACTTATAGAAATAGAAAGCGGTACCAATTAACCACAATTGGAAAAAAGTAGGTATCTTTTCAAAAACAAAACCTTTTAATAAGACATCATTACAGAACAAGCCTTGCGAATTTTAATGAAACATATAACAGCATTAATGTCCGTTGTTACAATGTTAAACAGTTTAAAGTCCCTCCATAAATAATTTTGAGGTTCCATAATTAAATGGCATTTTGCAGTAGTTAGCTTAATTCAATTTGAAGAGAATATAATAAATAGTATCTCATTAAAATATGGTTGAAAATATTGAGAACAAATTGAGTAACTTTTTTTAGACCTTAAGAAAGTGCATGGGTTAGCTCATGTTACAAAAAAATATCTGCGTAAACTACTTTTAAAACAAAATCCAAGGCTAACTCATAAAAGATCTATGTGTGTGTTTACTGGCAATACTGGCAGAAACAAAGTATGCCGTATTTTTTTTTAATTACATTTTTTTATCAGTCTTTGTCGAATACCGAAATGTAATTCGTAAGTATTAAAATATTTTTTAAGACTGACACAACTAAGGTATTTCGCTGATTTTCTCTTTAACGCGATTTTCCGCGTGTCTTGTATTTTGACTCGCGCCTCAAATTAAAAACATACGCAAAAAAGAAAGTTGCCCAACTGTCAAAATTACGTACAATAATTGTAATTATATGCACACTTGTAGTGATTAAGCGATGCTTACATTTTTTATTATAAATTATTCAGTGTTTGTTCCTTGTATTCATTTAAATAAGCACTTAATTTATCGTTTATATTCTTGTATGGTGACAAAATTGAAGCCATTAAGAAACGACTTTCTTTGTTCGAGTTAACTGCGGTTTTCGGAAAAACATAATTTTAAAATAAAAAGGACTCTAATTGGTTTGATGTAATTATGCTTTCTTAACATTTAATTAAACCAGTTAGTAATGGTAATTTGGTTTAATAATTAACGTAAAACCTTTTATAGTTTAAACTCTCCTTCACTTTGTGTACAAGCGTTTTATGTTTAGCAAAAGCCCCATGGCGAAATATGTCAATAATATTAATTCTATACTAGATATTTTGTGGTTTAAAATTGAATGTCAAAAAAAAGTAAATAGTACCTATATAATTTTATGTTCTATGAACTATGAAAAGCAATTCCCATCTATATTTGACAAATTAAATACAAAAGCTTTGATAGTTTGAATCGACGCTTTTTTGCCTCGCGTGTAAAATTTGCGTTTTCAATCATAATGTTGTAATACTTCTGAAGTACAGATATATATTTTATCGTAGATTCTTTATTAAAAACTCGATTTCTGTGCGCTCTAATTAACTAATAGTGTCACAAACACTGGTTAAACACTGCTTTCAAGCTTAGAATAGACCACCCCATAAAATCCTATGGGAATTGTCTATGAGACTACTAGATTTAAGGCAGTTACGTATGTACCTACTTTTCATTCAGAAAAAAAACGTTAGAAAAATAGTCGGTTACAATGTATGCGAACTCAAACAGCAACATAGTATTTCATTATTTGAAAACTCGTCAACGTCAGTGCTTTTTACACGTCTCATTTAATTTATAGCATGACCAAACGGGGAGTCGAACGCGTAGCTATTTATTTAACGGTGATGTGGTGGCATCGTAAAATTTTATTTTGTAGTTTGTATTTAAAACCATAGTATAAAGAACTGGTTTAATCGACTTCATAATCGATATTACATACCGATTATCCGAATCTTGACAAGAAAAAAACGTAATTCGAAAATTCAAAATTTTGAAATACTTTCTTTTTTGTTACTGCCGAACACGCCATTTTGTTTTTATGGCGGTTTCTACAAAATTGTGAATGTCACGCCATGTCATTCGTTTGTGGTTAAAATTTATGATCAGTTTTATAGCAATAGTAGAATATATAATCATCTTAATTAGGCTTTAGTTGTTTATAGGTTTAATTAATTGGCAATTTATTTTCTACTATGTATTACACGATCGTTAAGTTATCGAGGTATGGTTAATTGTGTACTTTAGATTAATGGTTTATTATTTTCAGTTTCTTATAATGTTCAAGGCTATAATTTTTGCTAATTATTATTATGATAACGTATATTGTTAACATTGACTATTCTTTATATTAACTGTTGTTTCCAATTAGTAAGTAATGGTTGAAGATATAATATTTTCACACTTACTATTAACTAACCATAGATATCGTTGTTTAAGTTTTAATACCACGTAAGTCATTAATAATTCACTTTAGAGAATCGTAATATAAGTTATTTTAATGAGAAACACAGATCGACATTAGAAACTACTAAAATAAAAAACAAAAATTTGTTAAACTAGCTGCGCCCCGCGTCACTCTGCTCCAGTGGGTTGGAGCGTGATATTTTGTAGCCAATGTGTTATTCTGATGTATAAGCCATATTATTGTAAATTTTCATTAAAATCCATGCAGCAGTTTTTACGTGAAAAAGTAACAAACATCCATCCATCCATACTTACAAACTTTTGCGTTTATAATATTAGTAGGAAGTTGGATTATATTGTTTCATTCTCCTGAAAAGTTATTATTCCTGACATACGTGGAGTTAGAACTGAAGCAACAATATAATTTTTAAAGTTTTTTTTTTATCTTCCAATTTTGAAGATCAAAGTATTAAGGTAATAATTTGAAAGCAACGGCGACAGATGAAAAAAACATGGCGTTTACCAAATAATACACACTAGACACACTTTGATATAGGATTCGGGGGTAATATTATTATGCCGACCCCACCCCCGCGTTGTCAATCGATCAAACATAGGCAAACAGTACCCCAGTTACCAACATAAAGGGGCCCAAGTCCCTCATAAAGCATAGTAAAATCTACCTTACATGTTCCACTGAAGGTTGCATTTTGAAAGTTTGAGGTCAACGTTAAAAGTCTTAGATTTGCGATTTGAACATATTTTTGTTATATATACGAGTCATAGGATAATATGGTAAATGTATTGACAAATATATCATGTTACAGTTTCCATTAGGATATTGTTTATATCCATTTATGGAAGTACTCGAATGTGTACTCAGCGATATGTTTTGTTGATGGACAAAAATATACCTAACTAAATTCAAAATGGCGGATATACCTACCTTGTATTTACGGTACCAAAAGGCAAATAAATATTTGAATGCATTTAAAAAGAATTGGATAGCTACTTTTTTTTTTTTCTTAAGAGTAGGTATTATAAAAATAATAATTGTAATTGGATTCTAATAAGAGTAAAAGATTTACTGGAATTATTATTTGTCAAATCCTATTTGATTAAAATTTTAAATAATAAAATAACCGGCAATAGCAAATTGAAAGGTTTAAAAAAAGAACAAAAATTATAACTAAACTTCAAAAAGATTACCTACTCGATCTCTCGAAGATGTTTTAAAAAGAAAAGCGTAAATATTTTCTAAAAACTTTCTAGGAAAATTAAAAAAAAAACTGATATAAAAAAATCATAACTTCAATTAGGTTTTTAAAATAAACATCGAACTATTACAAATAAAGCCGTTAACACATAAAATTCTATAGCGGTCACAGCCATTACGCGCGTTTATTTACCGCTCACTAAATTAAACGCTCTCTGATGCTATCGTACCTAACAATGATAGCGATCAATCTAGTAACACTATAAACTTAACTGTATTAATTAAAAACTGTAAGAAAATAAAATAAACTAAAACCTGTACTTATAAAATAGCGTAACATTTTTATCATTAACTGTTTCCGATTCAAATAAAACTTTCAGGCGTAGTTTTAAAACGACTTTTTAAAATATATAGATTACAAGATAAGTGTGTTAATTAAACGTATTAGTTACAACGTTTAATTGTGTTGGGTTGTAATTATATGCAATGGACGCAATGTGAGTCAAATTTATATACGTAGGAACGATTATCTGTATTTAAAATCTAAGGTAGGTATAATAAATAACATTTAGGTACCTATATATCTATACTAATATATAAAGCTGAACAGTTTTTTGTTTGTTTGCTTAAACGCGCCAATCTCGGAAACTACTGGTCCGATAAGAAAAAATCTTTAAGTGTTAGAATTGTTAGTTAGTTATAGGTTTCATTTAATTATAAAGTTCCCACGGGAACCGGAGTTACGTGGGTGAAATGTATTTATAAAGTGCTAGCTTGTGCTTGTGGCTTCGTCCGCGTAGACTTTGGGCCAGCCCTGATTTTAAAACATTATTCATTGATGCTGCGCACTCATTGGTGTTAGCTCGATGCTATTATATACCTTATAGCCTTCTTGGATAAATAGACATACTACATACCTACTATCTTAAACTGTATTCTTCACAACACACATAGGTACTCTAAAGCATTATATATTAATATAGATTAGTAACTGATTATATATTACGTGGGCGCTCTAATAAGATGCTTGGAAACTTGCAAATATAGGTAACTACTCTAGAAGGTGTGATCTATAGCGTGTAAACTCTAAGAGTCTGCTTAGGGACATACGAATAAACTCTAAAAGGTGTGATCTCCAAAGTTCAGACTCTAAGACACCTTATTTTTATCTTGAACTTTTACTACCCATTACTAAAATTCATTTGATTTTGACAAACAAATACTACGTTAGACCATAACATCGAATAAGACCAAAAAACATTTTTAATTACTCCAAAATATCATATACCTACCTATGTTTTTAAAATTAATAAAATATATTTATATAAAATAGTTACCTTAACATAGTAAAAGCACTTTTTGTTACACACCAAAAATACATGTGAAAAATCCGCCATTTTTTTCACGCATGCGCACCACACATCACCTGTCAATTTTTAGGTATTTTAATTATTAGTGAAATAAACTAAAATTCGCATTAGTTTTAAACACGTCTGTTCACGAATGCTGTATATTTTTGAATGCCACCTCTTTCGGTCTTTTTTTATCTCACAAGTGAATAAATTACGACCAATTTTGTCCCCTCACGGCCGTGAAAGGGTTATTCATAAAGTTCTATGCGACCTTATGGATCGTGAATTTGCATATAATTTTTAGTTTATTATTTATATTTGAAGGGGTTGTTAACGTTTCAGGGGTTGAATTGGGTGTATTAATAAGGATTACGAAGGTTTGTGCTGATGCGACTGCGTATTGTTCCGATGGAATGACAAATGGGTAGCATAGGTGAGGAAGCTAGTGTAAATGTGTTTCGTTTATATTTTTAATGTTAGTAAGATAATCTGTGTAATTTATCGTTCGATTTAATTACTTTGATAACTGACTATCTTATACAATGTATTTATTTTTAATATTTTCTAACTATTTTAAATGAAATATTGTTATTTTACGCTATTGACAATATCAACTTTTTAAATGTAATCTTATGGAATTTGACATATCATTGATAAAATGCGTGCTGCTCTTAGTGCACATAACGGTTAGTTTAGAGCTATACCTAACGCCTATTGTGAAAATTTCAATGAAATATAGAGTTTTAACTAAGACAGTACAACGTCTGTTGGGTCAGCTAATTGTATAAAACGCAAAAATTTGTAAGTATCATCCATACTTACAAACTTTCGCGATGGATGGATGTTTGTTACTCTTTCACGCCAAAAGTTTTAAACGGAATTGGCTGAAATTTGCACCGGTATAGGTTATACGCTGGATTAACATATAGGCTACAAAACATCACGCTCCGACCCACTGGAGCAGAGTAACGCGGGTAAAAACGCGGAGCGCAGTACTGTAATAATTTTAACATTAAAACTTATTCCTTGATTTAAACGTTCACTCTAGTGTATTCGAGATGTAATAAATAAAATAATTAATGAAACTAATTACATAAGTACTTATTGAAATAAGAATGAATATTTATAATAGTACACTATAATAAATATTCGTTATTAAATTATTTTATTATTATTCTTAAATAGGTATACTAATATTATAAAAAGAAAAGATTTGACTGTTTGCATTGAATGAGCTCCAAAACTACTAGACCGATTTAAAAAAATCTGATACTATTAGAGAGCTACGTTATCTAGGAATAACAAAGACACTAACGCGAGTTAAACCACCCGCTAACATGGAAGCTAGTAATGTAACTATTATTTTATTATTATTCTTGAACGTATACATCTTAAATATCCAAAATCATCATTGTCCACCCTTATAACGTCCACAGCTGAACTTGGACTTCCCGAGGGAGGGTTTTTGTTATAGTCACCACGCATGGCAGGCGGATTGGTGACCGCAGTATTATGTAATAACACAAGGAAACGCTACTGCCCGTTCCCTGGTATACAATTGCTATAGTATAAAATGTTCATTACAATTTTTTTTATCACAACCCCCATTATAATATATTCAACAGAACATTTTTAACCAACAGTATTCATAAAGCGTATTATTATTAACATCATAGATATGATCACGTTTCTTTTATCTATGATTATTAATATCCGCCACAATACGTCCAATCAACCGGAAGTACGATCTTTTGTAGCAGACGCTCAAACCCTTCTGCTGCGTTGTCTATGGTATGTCTATTAATTTTGACCCCAACGTTTTTGGACTGTGAGAATCTTTAAGAAATAATGAATACAAAAGAAAAAAAAATAGTTTAAAGTTCAAAATGTTTTTAATATTTGTATTAACTACCTACTTTTTACGAATTATTTATATATAATGACTTACCTTAATGAAAAATCTCTCTATTTTTGTGTTCTTGTATCAATAATTTCGTATAAGTTAGAAAATTATTTGTTATAAGTATATATTTTACTAATGACTCGCCCCGGCTTTTCACCGGTGTAATGCTGATGATACATATAAACCTTCCTCGTGAATCACTATATATCTACTTATTTAAAAAAAACCCAATAAAAATCCGTTGCTAGTTGTAAAGGTCGAAGTATACCTACATAGCGACAGGCTGACAGCGGAAAGCGGCTTCGTTTTATACAATGTAGTGACATTGTATAAAACGAAGCCGCTTTCAATTCAATATTGATTTTTTAAAGTCCATATCTCATAATTAAAAAAAGTCGGAGTCATTGTCGATTCGGTCACTATTAATTCCCGTATGCTGTACACCATAGTACGGTCACCATGTCACCTGCCAAGCGTAGTGACTCCGGCGACATCCCTTTTGATAGAGGCCCATGTGAATAAGTGGATTTTATACGGGCTAGTGAAGAATTCCGCCAATGTGGCTGAATTTGTTTTCTTCGAAATATCAGCAAATATTTTATTTTTGTAACGAATCATACCTACTTGGAACATTATTTAATAAATTCTTTGTGTTTATATCATTTTTAATATAGTTATTATTTTTAGTTGACAATAAATTAAGTATAGTACCCTGAACCAGCACTTTTTCGGAAGAATCTTAAATTAATTTAAAAATTAAAATACCAAAGCGTAACTCTATCAATATCTTTATACTCAAACAAGTTCCACAACACTACTATAATTCAATGGCCGCAAATTTACAAGTTTACCTCAAATATTTACCGAATTAAAAAAACAACAATGCGTGTTATTATAATCAATCGCCATTACTATCAATACAAAAAAAAAGTTTGCAAAAAGCCACTTACACACGGTCGTAACAAAACAAACATTTCACGGGTTTGTGGCAACAAAAAAAAACTCGTGTCTATGCACAAGGGCTGCTATTGTACAGAATTTAACTATTCTTTGTTTAAAATACTGATTTATAGGCTATTAAACCCTTTCTATTAATGTATGTATAGATAAATTTATGCGTATTATTCCTTGTAAAAAATGGTAGTTATATTTTATCTGTGGCATAACAAAGGTGCATTTTTAAATGGGGTGCGTATGCATGTGTTAAGATCTGTGACATGAACAGTCTTAGAATATATTTTATTACAATTTTAACGTATTTTTTTTGTATAAAACGGCTGTTTAACGGTTTTTAATTGGCCGGAAATCGTAATTTGTAATATACACACTTTTAACATAATTTTATGATCGATATATTTTTGACTTGAGTTTTATGTAATAGTTGCATGTATCTCTCTCCGTTATAATACTTAATCTATACTAAATTTTATAAAAAAGAAAGATATGATTGTAGGTGTATTTGCACTGAATAGGCTTCGGAACAACTGAACCGATTCAAAAAAAAATTTCGCCATTATATGCTACATTATCCAGAATAAGAAATATTCAATTATGAAGTTCCCACGGGAAGCGAAGCTACGTGGGTAAGACACGCGCAACAAGCTAGTTAAACAATGTAAAAGTATATTTTTTCTGACGAAAATAATTTAGATACTTATCCATACACGACGATTTTGTTACTTCATCGGGCATGAAGCCAAGCTGAGCTCGTGCCTTATTGACCTTATTGAATGACTTAAAAACCATAAACAAAGACCAAAATCATCGAATACCTATAATTACGGAAACGTTAGAAACTTGTATAGTTACCGTTTAAAAAATCTCTTTTGCGCACTTTTTATAAAAAGAACATGACCCTTCAAGAGAAGACTTGAAATATGTCCGCCATTAAATTTGTTTTTGTCAACACAGAAAATATGAACACAATAGAAACACCTTCTTAAGCCCTTTGACCTTAGCGTCATAAATTATCTTTAAAAAAATATTTTTTATTCATACGTATTGACGTGAGTTATAGATTAGTTAGTAAAATATGAGTAACTTAATAAAAATATAAATTACTACATTTAAATTTGTGAAATGTCTCTAATTTCTCACTCAATCATATTACGTAGGCATGTTTAAAGAATATCATTAATTTGAATATTAAGGTCTGGTGTCTATAAAAATATTGATAGAGAGGCACTATTTAATAAAATGTGTGATTTGTATTCATCCTACCAATATTATAAATACTAATATTATAAATAAAAGTTTGTACCTATGTGTGGATGTATGTATGTTAGTTACTCTTTCACGCAAAAACGACTAAATGTACTTGGCTGAAAGTTAGCACGCCGATAGTTTATAAGCTGCATTAATATATAGGCTGCAAAATATTACGCTCCAAACCGCTGGAGCAGAGTGACGCTGGTAAAACCGCGGGGCACAGCTAGTAAAAAGTAAAGACGGGGTTATTACGAGTCACGCACTGACGCCACTAAAATTATCCCTCGACGTGTACGTACATGCTGAGGGAGAGTTTATCCCTTGCCTTGTTGGTCGATCGTCAAGCACCTGACGTTGCGACAGATTGACCAACAAGGTAAGGCATAGTTTTGGTACGCGTGTGTGCGTAAGCTTGACAAACTTCGTTGTTTGTTAGCAAAAATGCCCAATTGTGTCGTAAATGGGTGTAAAAGTCACAGGTCAAGGTTATTTTATAACATTGGGGGTAGTATGAACAATCATAGCAACACTTTTACCTAAATAAGTGTACAAAAAATCGGCCTCATTGCATTTTTCGATAGCGCTTTGTCTTTACTTTTTATTTGGTCAAAAGATTTTTTTATAAGAAAAGATGACCATGATTATGTTTTTTAATATTCTTAAATGTCAATCTATGAAAAAGGATATTACATTTTAATAGTAATTTAACTATATTTGATAACAATCAAACAACAATGAAGAAAATCTAAAGTAGTACCTACACAAACTTTTTCAAATTACCTCACATAATTTTTAAATTCCACGCAACTCCGAAATGGGGTTGATCGTACATTTTAAAAGACATTGCCCTACTTTCAAAGGCAATCCCGGACAACTTTCACCTATTCCCGTGTAAGAAAACAAGCTACAAAACTAACGTCCCTGAACTGGGTAAATGGCGTGAGAAAAAAGTAATTTTCATTCATAAAACCATTTTCTTAGAAGCGGACGATAAAGACAGATATACGACATCGATAGCGCGCCGTCCCTCTCTCGCGCACTCATTTTTAATGCACTTTCCCTGAAGAGGTTCTTTTTATACTTCTTTTAAGAGTTGCAGGCAAGTAGGAACGTGTTTTTTCTTAAGTTTTCCTTGAGAAGTGCTCGTGAATTTTCACTTTTACGTCGTGAAATTATGACGCTAAGTTTGGCGGCTAGCTTGAAAGCGTTTGGTTATTAGGTTACAAAGTTTGCTGTTCATATCTATGCTCTCATTTTACTTTAAAAAAAGAAAATTTACTCTTTCTTATTCAACCAAACTTGTTCTATATTTTGAACTTAGAATTGCGTTTTTTTAAACATACTTGCGCTACATTTTGAATTCAAACTATTACATTACATTTGAATTTAGAATTGTTTTTTTTAAGAGTTCTGAGTACACATTTTTTTAAATTGTGACCCAATAAAATGCAAAAATCACAGGACATTAGCCGCATCATGCACACTCAATAAAGTCCTATTTAAATAAACCAATCAATTGTAACGATTTTTGAATATCGACCGTAATCCTTTGAGTGGTACTCGATG
Source organism: Nycteola revayana (assembly GCA_947037095.2). Classification (NCBI taxonomy): domain Eukaryota; kingdom Metazoa; phylum Arthropoda; class Insecta; order Lepidoptera; family Nolidae; genus Nycteola; species Nycteola revayana. Next base: position 4,633,830 of record OX344847.2, read on the forward strand.
CAAAGGGATGCTACCGTTGTTCTCATTGTGTCCTTATAATTTATTGTCACCGTACAAAAGTAGTTGCGATGTTCTACATTATATTAATGGCACGCATTTTTTATAGTTGTGACTCTTTAGACTCGATGTAAACCCTAAAGTTGGATACCTTTTCGATGTTTTGTTGTGATACATTTTACTGAGATGCAATTTTTATAATTAATAATTTAATTATAAATTTTGGTATAATGTTTAAATAAATACCTTCGTTTACCGTTAAAGGAGAGTTTAAATAGCTTTTCGTAGTACATATCGTTATCCTAGTGCTAATGGACGGAGATACAAAAAGTCGTTAATTTTCACCTGTAAGTTCCTTGCCTTTCTGACCCCTGGTTTGCATCCGAACTTTCTGACGCCTTCGTAGATGCGAAGTCCAAGAGGCCCGTGAACTGTAAAGTAGAGCGACAGTTGCACAAAACTCTCCTACTCATAATTCTTTAATCCGAGGTCACTCTTGTTTATTTAGTAGTTTATGATCAATTTAATAATACTCTAGCCCTGCTTTCCTTTATGCCCGATAAGAAGTAAAAGCCTTGTTAAATTACATCGTTCATTCTCAAACTTACTCATTACAATCAATTACATATCAATTACTGATTAGATTTTTGAATTTCAGACTAAATAATTCATTGCTAAAATTATTGTCTTTTTGACAATTATTTATTTATTTATTGACCGTTGGCTCGTGTGCCGTGGGCATCGTGGGTATCGTAACTAATCGTAAGTTTAAGAATGGACTACCGAATTATTTAGTCTGAAATTCAAAAATCGAATCAGTAATTGATTCGATTTTTGAATTGAGCTACTGCTGAATGCTCATTTGAGATACTATTGAGATACATTCCAATTAAGTTAGCAACTGCTCTTGAGCCTCAAGTCACATTTTTAACCCTTTAAAAAGATTCGTTATGCCACAGAATAAACAAACTCAAAAACTGAAAATCAAGAAAAGTACTTATATGTTAAAAAATAAAATAATAATATTCAGAACGTCGGATGCGCAATAAATAAATAATTAATTGTCAAAAAGACAACAACTTTACCAATGAATAATTTAGTCTGAAATTCAAAAATCGAATCAATTACAATGAGCTATTTACACACAGCTGAATGCTCATTTGAGATACTATCCCAATTAAGGTTGCAACTGCTCTTAAGCCTCAAGTCACATTGTTAACCCTTTAAAAAGATTCGTTATGCCACAGAATAAACAACTCAAAAACTGAAAATCAAGAAAAGTACTTATATGTTAAAAAATAAAATAATAATATTCAGAACGTCGGATGCGCAACTTACGTTCAAAGTTGGGAAGTTGGGAAACCACTCCAAAAGTTGGGTAAAGTTCCCTACAATATATTTTGTCTGCCGTATGTCGACTGCGACCATGTTGTTGAGCGGAGCGATTAAGTAAACTCTTGAGTGATGGAGGAAGTTTTCGAGTTTATGGTGGATTAATGTTTTTATGGAAGTATTTTGTGACAGTGGTATAAAACATACAATATGATACACATTTTAGGAGAGTTTAACTCTGTTGTCATAAATAAAGGTATCGCCTTGCTTTTTTATACAACAGAGTTAAATTGGCCCCACCGCGAAATGGAATGCATAGCCAGGAAGAGAGAAAGGGAGAAACTAAGCTGTAACAGATATATATATATATGTATATATATAGCTCTCTCAAGCTCATGACGTTTGTCAAGTTCAATGTATCCATACTTTTTTTTATTTTATTTTAGTGCAACAGATAAAATCTTATACTTTAATCTATAATATAAAAATGAATCGCAAAATGTGTTGGTAAGCGCATAACTCTACAAAGCCTGGATCAATTTGGCCAATTCTTTTTTTTTAATGTTCGTGGAAGTTCAAGGATGGTTTTTACGGCGAGAAAAAATCGAACAATTGCCTGAAAACCCCTTAAAACAGCCTTTTTCTTTTTCCCATACAAACGTTTTCTAACTAAAATGTAGAGTCAATTTGAGCTTTATTTTGTTAATTAAAAACTTGAATTTTTTTGCCAAGATTTTTTAGGGTAGGTGTAGGATGGGGGTAGGGGTAGATTAGGGGTAGGTGTAGTGTAGGGTAGGGGTAGTGTAGGGTAGGGGTAGTGTAGGGTAGGGGTAGTGTAGGGTAGGGGTAGTGTAGGGTAGGGGTAGTGTAGGGTAGGGGTAGTGTAGGGTAGGGGTAGTGTAGGGTAGGGGTAGTGTAGGGTAGGGGTAGTGTAGGGTAGGGGTAGTGTAGGGTAGTTGTAGTGTAGGGTAGTTGTAGTGTAGGGTAGGGGTAGTGTAGGGTAGGGGTAGTGTAGGGTAGGGGTAGTGTAGGGTAGGGGTAGTGTAGGGTAGGGGTAGTGTAGGGTAGGGGTAGTATAGGGTAGGGGTAGTATAGGGTAGGGGTAGGGTAGGGGTAGTGTAGGGTAGGGGTAGTGTAGGGTAGGGGTAGTGTAGGGTAGGGGTAGTGTAGGGTAGGGGTAGTGTAGGGTAGGGGTAGTGTAGGGTAGGGGTAGTGTAGGGTAGGGGTAGTGTAGGGTAGGGGTAGTGTAGGGTAGGGGTAGTGTAGGGTAGGGGTAGTGTAGGGTAGGGGTAGTGTAGGGTAGGGGTAGTGTAGGGTAGTTGTAGTGTAGGGTAGTTGTAGTGTAGGGTAGGGGTAGTGTGGGGTAGGGGTAGTGTAGGGTAGGGGTAGTGTAGGGTAGGGGTAGTATAGGGTAGGGGTAGGAGTACCGCATAAACGAAGTCAAATGTTTAGGTCTTTTATGTATCGATTGAGGCAGTACGAAGTCTGCCGGGTCAGCTAGTAGGTATATAAAGATAAAGAGTATGTTTCTTTGCTTGAACGCGCTAATCTCAAGAACTACTGGTCCGTTTTGAAAATATCTTTTAGTGATAGATAGCCCATTTATCGAGAAAGGCTATATTTTATTATGTAAACCGCACGCGGGAAGCGAGTAGATATATTATTTCCAATTATTTTTTCTTTTGAACTTTCCGAAGTTTTTGTCCTGTTACGCAAAAAATCGCTATTCTTACAGTTAAAACACAGCTTAAACAAAGTCAAACAGAGAATCGAACTTAACTCCTACACTTCACGCAAACATTTTTGTGGGCCAACTTCAAATATAATAATATTTCATTACTTTTTAAAGTAAGTTGCCCACTTTCACGGGCTTAATGTGTTTTCCTTTTCCTTTCGAATAAAAACATTTTTTTACAAAAGAATTTTAAATACTTAAGAGCTCAGAAGCATAACGTCGGATGTGCCATTATACGTCGGAAAAAATCGTCGTGTGTGTCTTTACCGTAAACTGGCACTTACGACCAAATGCTTCTAAAGTATAATAGTGCATCCGTCATTATGCTTCTGAGGTCTAGATTTGTGGGACGCCTTGTTTTTTATGACAATGGGATAGAGCTATTTTAGGTTGTTATTCTTTTTTAATTTCGGACATAAGTGATGATTCCCACTTAGAAAGGACTAATAGGCGACTAAGGGACATAGTGATGGATGGACAGCAGCATCTATCCGCTCAAGGTGATCTTACTGCGACAACATGATTTTTTTTTGTCCAGGGAGAAATGCATTTACGCATTCTGACGGTCACCGTAGCCTAGTTGGTAGTGCTCCTGCCTACGAAGTTGGTGGTCCTGGGTTCGAATCCCGGTAAGTGCAAAAATTTGTGTGATGAGCACGAATATTTGTTTCTGAGTCATGGATGTTTTCTATGTATTTAAGTATTTATCTATCTATATAAGTATGTATATCGTCGCCTGGTACCCATAGTACAAGCTTTGCTTAGTTTGGGGCTAGGATGATTTGTGTGACATTGTCCCTAGATATTATTATTATTATTATTCCCACCGCCGCTGCAGCATATTCGCGCGCTGGCGGTGGGATATGTGGGACTCACCCTCTCCATAGCGTGGTATGCTAAACTCATACCACGAGGAGAGGACCCTACACCACTAAAAGCCCCCGGACACTTCTTCGATCCGCCGTTGGCGGGGGCCAGGTACGCATAAGCGATCCGATCCCTGCGACATCATGCCTGCCAAGCGTGGTGATTGCAATATCGCTCAATCTTGGCTTGCCTTGGCTTTTCGAAGCGGACTAGAAGTTACTGAGATTAGCACTTTCAAGCAAACTAACTCTTCAGCTTTATATAAGGACTAGCTGTCCCGGTTTCACCTGCGTCGGGGAAGTATGCCGGTGAAACTGCGCCCGTGCAAACTTTAACTTAAAATATAACCTACGAGCTGCGCGCCGCGGTTTTACCCACGTTACTATACTCCAGTGGGTCGGAGCGAGATTTTTTGTTACCTATATGTTAATCGAGCTTATTAACTATGCCCGTGCAAAGTTTCAGCCAAATCCATTCAGTAGTTTTTGCGTAGAAGAGTAACAAACATCAATCCATCCATCTATACTTTCGTGCTTATAATGTTGGTAAGGATGACACTCACAAATGACGTGGCGTTCTATTAGTAAGCTTCTATATCGGTTCAGTAGATCTAGAGATTACCTCGTCGATCTAGATATTAAATATCATCATCATCATTATCATCAGCCCGTACAACGTCCACTGCTGAACATGGAATTCCTCCCGAGGGAGGGTTCTGCCATAGTCACCACGCTTGACAGGCGGATTGGTGACCGCAGTATTATATTGTAATAATGTTATAGATTATGTTAAAACAATCGGGACTCACGGCTTAACGTGCTTTCCGAGGCACGCAGGGTAGTCCCTCAACCAACCAGACCAGGAAAGAAATCTTAGAATTTACACAAACATTCTTGTCCAGTGTGGGGATCGAACCCACGAGCTCCGAGACTTAAAGCGAGCCAAATACCGCTACGCTACGGAGGTTGTCATAATATAAGTATAAATAGGTATTTGGACAATATTTTCTGTCATACCTTAATAAGCCAACCTAATACACAATATGAGACAAACATATTCATTTTATACAATTTTGTACATCACAAAAGTACTTTACGTAACGTCATCCAATATTACAGAAAACAAAATAATATTCTCGTTGAGAAAAAAAAAATGGAAGCCTTTATTCGTAAGGGAAAAATAGTCGCAAAATAAAGGCGTGTGAGGAATCGACTGTTTCCCTATTTCTTCGGGTGGCGTTTGACAAAACAACCCCCAGCCACCCCCGGCATATGCGAGTAACACATTATCTATCACGAATAAGCCTCCGAGCTGTGGAGTCGAATGATATTTTATTTTTTGTTGTATTCCCTGAAGCATGTACTTATATTGTTAGATTACTGAAAGTAGGTGTTGATTAAAAGCTTTGTCATTGTATATGTTTTATCAAAAAGTAGATATAGTACGTTTTGTGGTGATATTTAGTTTTCACAGCAGATAAGCATTGCCATTCAACGAGGCAATGCTGCAAGCATTCTAGAAACCTTACCAAGTAATTTAAAAGTTACATTTAGAATAATTAATATTTATTTAACTAAATAAAGTAATACATTTTTTTCTTAATAAATCGTTCATTATTTGATGTAATTACAAATTCGGTACCGATATGCATTTAAAATCTATACTAATATATGAAGCTTAAGAGTTTATTTGTTTGCTTTAACGCGCTAATCTCAGGAACTATTCAAAAAATATTTAATTGTTTGATAGGCCATTTAATTAGAAAGTTCCTACAGGAACTGGAGTAACGCGGGTGAAACCGCGCGCGAAGAGCTAGCACATAATAAAATCAATCGCAAACATTAATAAAGATTTTTTTGCAAAAAAAAATCTATCGGTAACCGACTCTACAGATTTTTTGTTCTCATACGACTCCATATGACACATGTGCGGCATAAAGCGAAGTATTGATCTAGTGCCGACTTTTGTAAGATACTAGACTGTTACTATGTACCAGCCAATGAAATGTAATCAGAAAACATTTTATTGGCTCTAGTCACTACATAATAATAATTAGATTAGTAAAAGGTTTCACCCGCGTTACTCCCGTTCTCGTAGTGGCTTTATAATTAAATGCTCCCCTTTTTAAGCCGTTAGGGGGTGAAATTTACAAAATCCTTTCTTAGTGGACCACACGTAGTATACGTCACAAAAGGAAGTCACGGTCCTAATATTACGTATCGAATTCGAGAGTTGGAGTTCAGTAGTTTAGTTTTGCCACAGCGTTGACGATATCTTATCTACAACCACAGTAGAGTTTATAATAGATAGAGTGATTTAAGAATAAGGTTCATATCTTACTACAATTATAAACGCGAAAGTTTGTAAGTATGGATGGCCATATATCCATACTAACAAATGTTAGATGGATGTTTGATACTGTTTCACGCTAAACCTACTAACTGCATTTGGCTAAAATTTTTCACGGGGATAGTTAATAAGCACGATTAACATATAGGCTACTAAAAATCACGCTCCGACCCACTGGAGCAGAATTACGCGGGTAAAACCGCTAGTGTATAATACATCAGTGTTGCTCCTGCGCGAAGCCGGGGCGGATCGCAGGTTTACTTAAAAAAGTTAACAAGCCTCTGACCCTCGATGCTTAGTGGTTTCCAGCTTAAAATATACCACCCCATGTTTTACCATGAGTGTCGTAAGACGCGACTAAGGGACACACACCTGGATGGATGGACAGTCGTATCTATCAGTTCAAGGTTACCTACCGTCTTACTGCCATAACCAATCCAAGTGTGGTGATTATAGCAATTTTCCTCATCCCTGGCTTGGCAATGTCTGTTAAGAGGCGGCCCATGTTCAGTAGCGGAGGTTAACGGGCTGTTGATTACATTGGGCATGAAGACAAATAAATATCTATAAAAATCGTAGTTCAACGAACCAACCAACGTTTTCACGTGTGGTACAACATATTAAGTACTGCGTTCACCAACCCACCTACCAAGCGTGGTGACTATGGCAAATACCCTCCCTCGGGAGGAGGCTCTTGTTCAGCAGTGGACGTTATACGGGCTGATTATGATAATTAAACTTAATTGACTTATCTAAACATCTTAAATGTTGCATTTCAAGATTACATGTCATAAGTTCTTTCGTGAGCCATAGTATTCATGTTATTAACCAATATAGGCACACAAACTAACAACCCGAGCCGTGAAGATTGTAAACTACACTACATAAAGCAATAAAAAGCCAAAAGGCTTTCACGTATGAACATCACATTACACAAAACAGGCAAAAATAATTCTTTTACACTTGTGCCAAGAAAATAACATGGAAGTTGGCCGTGCGCGATAGCCACAAACTACTCGGTGGAACCAATAAACGGCTTGTCATCCCGCTCTGATTGATCATTATTTTATGCGCCAAACTATCGTGGTATCTCGTTCTAGCATGGAGACATGCCAAGGAGTAGAAGGCGTGCGGTGTGGAAAATGTGGCGTTTCCGTTTTTATTTGAATACAGAATCGCAGTATAATGATGGTGCGAATTTTTATGCGCCGTCATAGTTCAAGATGAAGTGAGAACGAATTTACGATGAGTTTTCCGTTAGGTATAAGTTTTTCATAAAAGTTGTGTTGAGTAATAGATACCTGAACTTATAACAGGAAATAATCAGATTTACTTACAGCTGGAAAGACTCTTTTGTTTAATATATTAGTGTATTTAAAACTAAAAACTAAACTTTTTGCCTATGATCAGGATCAGATTTAAGTGTCGCTAATCACACTTACAATAAATTTAATATGAAGAAATTTAAAAAAAGTAACTTATTTATTTTATCTCAATACAGTAAATTCAATATTAACAAATGTAAAGAAACACTTATTTATGTTTTTATAAAACACTAGCTTGTCGCCCGCTCCCGTTCCCACTTCATAATAAAATATAGCCTAATAGTCTTCCCCGATAAATTTCTTTCAGTGTAAATTACCTTTCACTGAAATAAATTTTCAAATAATAAAATGAGATTATCGCGTTCAACCAAACAAAACTCTTTAGCTTCATAGATTTCATCATTAACGGATAATTATGACAACCTCAACACTATAAAGAACCATATATAAATTAAAAAAAATATATACACGTCAAAAATCATAAACCGCGCGCGCGCCCCATTTTTTTTTTAATAATATATTTTCCGAAGCACAAGCATCTACACTGGCGGAGTTTTTCTTCAAAGGGGAGCGTTCATAAATCGTCGGCTGGCTGTCAACCGCATGCCTAGTCCGCACTCGTATATTACACAAAGTAACAGATTTTTTTCTTCCTTCCTTATAATACTAGTTGTAGTAGGATTTGGGCTAATGGATTAGGTTGTTAAGGTGACTTGTTGATATTTAGTATACCTATAAACAATTATTAAATAGACATAAAAAAGTAGATAGAGAGTCGTGTTGTTCCGAATCTAAATGTCATCTAACTTTTTCATATTATCTACGAACAGTCATCCATTAAATTAAATACTTTTGTCAAGATAATAAAAAAGGCGGTTTTAAAAAACTATGGAAATAAAGTAAAATCGATTAAAATAATATAATTTATAAATTGTATTATTTTAATATATTATCGATTTTATTTAATTTCGTCATCATTTCAACCGTAGGACGTCCACTGCTGGAAATAGGCCTCCCACATAGATCTCTAGTTGTTGAGGTTCGAAGCGACCTGCATCCACCGTGATCCCGCGGCCTTAACCAGATCATCCGTTCATCTAGTAGGTGGAAGTCCTACGCTACGCTTGCCGATTCGCGGTCTCCATTCGAGAACTTTTCGGCCCCAACGGTCATCCGTTCTCCGTGCTATGTTTTATTTATTTATTTTAAATCTGTTTTTAAATCACTTATAAACAATTTTTAGATAGTCATAAGAAACATACAATTGGTATCGAGACAGTTAATTTGTCTGTAGATCACAAATACATAAAACATACTTAATGTTTAAACCTAATATTGATTATCCGTATTATAATATAGATAATTAAAAGTTCCGATCAAATTTATTTTCTTTTACATTTAATAAAGTATAAAGATAATAAATAAGTGCGTACAGTATCTACAGCTCTGCGGAAAAAATCGTCAAAAATTATAACATTTTATAAAATATCGAAGTTTTAAAATTACAAAATTGATTCAACTTCATATATATTGGGAATTGGGCCATACCTTTATTCATTTTCAATACTATTATAATACCTGGTACACTATTCTTATGTAAATTCAGTTCCAATTAGCCGTGCAACTATATTGAACACCACCTCACATCTGCCTGTTAATTTGCCTAACAATAGCTCAATATTCTAATACCACCTCGTTGTTTGCGATGGGTGATTTCAAAACACTGGCATTTTTATAACGGTAGAACTACACTTTAAAAAAGAATTGGCGATATTACCAGAAAAAAAATGCAGTTAAGTTTTGTTTCTTTGAACCATAGATTAAGGAATCGTGTTCCTATGCATTCGGAAACTAATTTGACAAACAGACGTTTTGACAATTATTGGTAATTTAATTTCTAGGCTGATCTTCCTTTCAGAAATTGGATGATATTCTTCTATGAGTCTGTCTTATTCGTTATCACCCGAAGCTCCCATGATCGGAACAGAGACCTTCTTGTCGGACACCGGTCGGCGGTCTCTTATGAGCGCATTTAACCTCGTTTACTACATGTAACGCAAGCCGTATTTCTAAAACCATTGGGAAACGATCCTAATTTAAAAAAATTACATAATCTCTACATCGTTTTCTATATACATACATATGTATTATATATCACAGTGACGATATAACAGATACTAAGTACACTAAACCATTACCCAAGATATCTTTAACCCGTATACACCAGAGCTAAGCAGCACGATAAGCTGTTATAGAGCTATTTCCTCTAAAATGGGGCAGATAGCAACGCAACGGCTTAAAGAGCAACGATAGGTGACAGGATATGCGTGGTGATTTGAAGGGTTAAAGTTCTTTTTGATATAGAATTAGGGGCCTATTGACAAGTTAAAATGACTTAGGTAAGTATTTGATACTAAGGTGGATGTGATATGAACATTCCTTTGTATTTTAAAAATCGAACAGACTTTGTCAACGATATAAAGATTATTTTTTTATTTTTGTTTGTGGAGGTTGATATTGAATTAAAAATTATTACAGCCATGGTAAGATATTAAGGATGTATAAATTTTTGACAAGTGCTCAGAGTGAAATTAAAGCTGACGTATTGAAACGAATCATTATAAAGATTTGCGCGGTTATCAACATTTAAGTAAGTATGATATTTTTAAAACAGCGTATATTAAAAAAAACCTTACGTTTTTTTACTACAACTGAATATTTCCAAAGGTAGAATTCATATGAAATCTACCTTTGGCCATAAATTGTTCTTTTTGTAAATCCAAATAACTTATTTTGATTAAAGAAAAAGTAAAAAAGAATACATTTCAACAATGATTTCAATATCACCTAACTACTATTCAAAGTAACTCTTCATAAAACCACCAAAACAATACACAGACGGGACGGAAATTAAAAAAATACCAAAAACATTCCAATAATCCTTTACTTTAGAGCATCGTATGTCCCCACAAGATTAAATTCCACAATATACCTAACTACTACGCAGAAAATGTACCGTCGCTTTTTAATATCGTATGTTGGGACTTTTTTATACCGAATATAAAATATACAATTTCAGCATCTTCTGTGACATTGTGTACCATCCATCTTTTCGGGTTTAGCTTGGCGTCCCTTTTTAGCGTATAGCTTTGTCTCGCTCTATCGGATTTGTAGTTCCCCCCTGTGGGATGGTGGAGTTAACTCTTTGAGCATTTTTCATTGGAATACGCCAGGATATGAAGAAATGTATCGCGCACTCAGGCGTATTATGATTTTTTACTTGTCTCTATTTTTTTTTGTTGTGATGTTATGAAAATCGGATTGGGGCGAATTAGCATAAGGTGTGGGATTACTGTTGTGTTTGAAGTCTGAAATATTCTTATGGTGTCGATTTTATAGACTGTGGCTATATTAGGTATATAAAGTAATACTTACGTCCTTACATTTAGCTGCTTCGAAATAATTTAGCAAGATTTAGTTTAAGTCATTATCATCAGTCCGTACAACATCCAGTGCTGAGTATGGGCCTCCTTTTAAGGATGGGATTTTGCCATAGTAACAACGCTTGGCAGGCAGGTTGGTGGCCGTATTTATTAATACGTGTAATAATTCACAGATATCATATTGTAGCACATATGGAAACGCTGCTGCCCGTTTCCTTATATACAGATGTTATAATGTACTTTGAATTTTAAGCTAAACTAATTAACACTAATGATAATCATATTTTAGAAAGCACTGTTTTAATAATTGATTCATTTATTCTTATTAATAGTCAATAATACAAAAAAATGCTTTAAATTATTGTTATTTCCTTAACAAATCCGGTGCAGCTGGAAGATAAAAAATTAACTACTCTTCTCTATGATGATGCTACGATTCCTGTTGTACCTATAAACACTATCTATACTTATTGTTAGTTGATCACCAATCTACCTATCAAGCGCTGCTATTCGTCCTTGTTGTCGGATGTACCAAGGTGATTTAAAAAAAATTAATTTGTCATTCAAAAAAGTTCATAACAAATTACTTGAAAAAAAGTAGTATATAACTTTTCATTTCAACTTACACCAATTACAATTACAATCAAGACAGTATAAAGTCGTTTCTACAATAGTAACTACCAAATGTATTTTATTTGTACCTACCCTCTTTCTCGCGCCCAAACGCCACGAACACCATTACACACTTACCCAAGATAAACCTACTTCATATTCCGTTGCATCAACATCTAACAATTGACGTTTATTCCAGGCACAATTCAGTTATATTTGCTCAAGAGAGGTTTAAAAACCATCGATTCTACTTTGGGAATGCTGGCCACGTCTTAGTACGTGACACCGCCATCTAGCGTGCGCTGGTGTATACTATTATATAGTTAACGCGGTTTGCGTCTATGTTACGTGCGCAGTAACTAAGATACCTAGAGTTAAGCTTGGTAAGCACGTTGTGCGTCGTGTATTGGTTATGAGATCAGCTAAGATGTTAGGGGCTTCCAAAATATAAGCCTTTCCGTTAACATACAGTATCATGTTTAGGATGAGAAAAAACTTCAGTGTTTCTGTAAAGTATGTAAAATATCTGTTGAGTAAAGCCTTTCTCTAGTACTATTTGTGCTGGCCATACACTCCAGTATATAACGGGGCAAAGACGGGTCACCTCGCTCCAGTATTATGTATTTGAATATAATTTTATGTTTGTTAAAAGAAAAGATATATACGGGATGCAAGGCTGGGGCGCCTGGTTCAGCGACTGCGACACAACGAAGACGTTTCACTTGTCGTTGTCGAGTGCGGCCGCCGACATATCTTTATACGAGTTTGTTTTCACGAAATCGCCGTAGCCTTGCAGTTGCCGTACCAGAGCGTCCCGGGTTAAAAACTATACATGAGCTAATTTTAAATGAAAGTTATATCATTTTAAGGATTTTATCTACATAACTACATGGCGACTATATTCAAACTTACTAAGAGTTACTGTACAAATAATTTGAGGCTATTTTAAGACAGAGGGTACTGGTCAACCGGGGTTTCTTTGACATTCAGGGTAACATTGGCCGTGTAAATGTACTCATATTTGATGGTAGGAGGATCTCTTTACAAAATTCACCAGCTTTAGTTTCTGGAGCACATTTCCTCATGCCATTTTGGCGTTTTGTCTCCCTACAGATTTCGTCTCACCATCACAGTCAAAGTTACCCAGAATGTCAAATTAACCGCGGTCTACGGTGTATCTTGTAACCTTGTTAAGTACATACCCACATTTTGGATTGGGCTTTTGGAACTTTACAGGGCTATAAAGTCGAGCTCTTAACTTTAAAAACTAGAAACTTAGCAATATGAGATACCTAAATAGTTAAAGGCCGCCCGCTCTAGGGGTTGGATCTAGGCATAGGCGGTCTTTGTAGAGAGATAAAATTGCTAGACACAGCTACCAATATTACAAAAATAAAGACGGAAGATAATACTTACGATTTATAGCAATATGACGTACAACTAATGTTATCAACTGATTACTTCGATGCTTATTTAATTTTATATTATCCCACTAATATCTAGGTATTACAATTTCCGAAGTTTGTATGGATGTTTCTTAATCTTTGATGCTAAAACTGTTGAATAAATTTGGCTGAAACTTTTCAAGGGCATAGTTACAAAATATTACGCTACGACGCACGGCTTATGATTATGACTTCACAGACACTTGTAGCCAGAATGTGAAAAACAATAATATCATTGTTTCCATATTTAGCCCCAGCATAATTATTTTAAAAACTAATTGATACTATTCAGTAGCTCTGACTAGCTCTGCATCTCGAACTCTGCATTCTAATATCAGAGATCATAGATTAAGTATTACAACATCATCATCATCATCATCAACAGCCCGTTACGTCCACTGCTGAACATGGGCCTCCTCTTAACAGACCTTGGCGAGCCAGCATCGTTGGGGGATATTGCCATTATCACCACGCTTGGCAGACAGATTCTGTGATCGCAGTAAGATGTAAACCTTAAGCTAATAGATGCTGCTGCCCATCCATCAGCCATATGTCTATTCTAAGCCGAAAACCACACGGCACACCAGCAACACGGCAGCCACGGTATAATAAAATACTTCATAAATTACTACAAACATCTACAAGAAAAAAGTGTACCACCTCTCCTTCTAAAACGAACGAACCCCACAACACAACTGAACCAATCATAAAAAGACTTATAAAACACAAAAATTGAGATCTCAATGCAAATCAATCGCTAACCAAATACAAAGGACGCTGTGGAATCAGTAATGTGACTGGTAAAGAAAACATGGCATTTCCATGCGGTATACGCCAATCTACATGACGCACCGACATTTTGGATTTACCCAATAAGGTGGGATAACATTCAGATGTGCTCGTGTATCATACTAATATATTCGATATAAGATTGGTACATTTTAACTAGGTATATAATGTTCGGCAAGTATGTAAATTGGAGCTTCTAGATTTCATTTTTGTGTAATAAAATATTGAATTTCGTCTGATGTTGATAGTCGTCTAATGAGGTATAAGATACAGTGATCCTCTGTGATATGTTCGAAAATAAGACGAAATCTTTCTATTAACAAGTTTAAACGATGTAAGCGGCCGTAGCCCAATGGCTAGGGCGTCGGACTTGTGATCTTGAGGTCGCCGGTTCGAACCCCACCCATTGCACTACCGACGTGAACCCACTCGTAACACAAGCATTTTAGCTTAGCACGAGGGGTTAACAAGACATAATTCTTAACTAGACTGTAGACACTACTGCAAAATTCTGCAACTAATCTATAAAAAAAAAGTCCAATGATGTAAAAAAGCTTATTATAAAATGTCTGATTTTATACTCTGAAACAATACTGCTTCATTAATACCTATATGTATCAAAACCATTCATTTAAAAACGGATTCGTCTTGAGTTTTAGTCCAGTTCCTCTCAGAGTTGCCACGGCCAGAAACTGGTGGTAGTAAAAAAAGGATGCATCATAATAACACCATTTAAAATATTTTAAATGTGTCTTCATAAAGAATATTTGAATTTGGAATTTGAACAAATAAGGCTTTTTTCAAGCGTCTCGAGAATTAAACCCAAGACCATTAGCACCTTAGTCAACATCATATACTATTCTGTGACTAAAAACAACATCTTGCATATACTAAAAGCATTGTTTACAGGCCTTTTCATTTAGCACCCTGATGTGTTTCACATAAAACATGTTTACACTGAGCCATAAAACTGCTATAACCTTACATTGAAATGACACGAGTATATGTATAACATTATATTACAGTTTCAGTACAAAAAAGTAAACATTTGAGTAAACAGACACCTTTTATCCGTAACGAACGTGAGATAAAAGTAATGAAATATGAACTAAGGATAACTCACTACATTCAAAACACTGAGATACACCCCTTAGGAGAAGGAATCCCATCCATCAACAAAGAAAATAGCGATCCACCGTAGCACAGACAAATGATTGACAGCCAACGAAAAAAACGAATACCTAAAAAAAAAGAAATGATTCCTTATTCAAATTTTCACGGCGTTCGATTTTTTCCTTTGTCGCTGAACGTTCCTTTTTTGTTTCCATTTGTAATTTGTCGGTTTGCTCTCTCGCTGTAAAAACTGTGTTCAGTCGAAGCGTGAATGCCTTTTAGCAAGTTTACTTTCACATTGGCTTATTATAGACGTAGATGTATTGATATTCAGACGGTGTAGTGTAATTTGGTATTGTTGGCCTACAATTTGTCATATTAGCGTTCACATCACAAGTGAAATTGGCATACAATGTGCTGAAATGTGGCGTCTCGTTATATTTATTTCGTTTAGCGAACGGAATTCTGAGAGCTAGACGTTAACAAAATTTCAAATATGCTGAATTTAATATTGAGATAGCTATGCATGGAATTTTTATATGGGATGGTATTTGATGTAGTAAGTATATTTTAAATCCGATTACGTTTATTAAATTTCTACTAATCATGATATTTGAGGAACAGTGTAGTTTTGGAATTATTAAGTATTAACATATTCAGGAATGAATATGTAAATTGTATATAATTAACTAAGGATTTTTACATCATTGAATTGAGCCTAATCTTGCGTCTATTATTTGAAGGGTCTGAAATAAAAGATGCGTGGCCTATTAAAACTGAAATATCTACTACGTGTGACTTCAGCATTAAGCCGTTAAAAATGTAATATGTTCCAACCATTAATTAATAATAAGAAGACGGTTTCACCCAGTGTGCTGGGTTTTGATTAATTTATAAATAAATACAGTTTGTTTTATTAATGAAATAAGTATTTATTAGATAGTAAAGCGTTCTCTTATCTACGTTGTTATAATTATTGTGTTGCAACAGAATGACATATAAAGTATTGACATTTCGACTGCGCCGGTGGTTCCGTGGTTATGATAGTTGCCTCTGAGTCCTGGTGTTCTGGGTTCGATTCCCACCCGGGACAATTATTTGTGTGAACCACAAATAGTTGTTCTGAGTCTGGGTGTTCTTTGTGTCCGTGAAATGAATGTTTGTAAAGTCCCCCGCGACACAGGGATTTATTTCCCTAGTGCGGGAGTTGTCTTTTTAAAATAAAAAATAATAATAAAATAACATAATAATTTAGTTTTGACATAAATATAGATTGTTGATTGATTGATGGATTCTGTTTCTATAAATGATAAGAAAAAAATAATGTTTTACAAAGCTAGTGGTTACTATTAAAAAGCATAACCATTTCAAGCTTATATAATATGGTAAACTTACCTCCGTAGCGTAGCGGTATTTAGCTCGCCTTGAATCTCGGAGGTCGTGGGTTCGATCCCCACACCGGACAAAAAATCTTTGTGTAAATTCTAAGATTTCTTTCCGGGTCTGGTTGAGGGATTACCCTCCGTGCCTCGGAAAGCACGTTAAGCCGTTGGTCCCGATTGTTATAACATCATCTATAATAATCGTATGTCAAGGGACGGGCAGCAGCGTTTCCTTGTGTGGTACAACATAATACTGCGGTCACCAACCCGCCTGCCAAGCGTGGTGACTATGGCAAATACCGTCCCTCGGGAGTAGGCCCATGTTCAGCAGTGGACGTTATACGGGCTGATGATGATGATATGGTAAAATTGGTAGGTACATAGGTCTTACCTACGGTAGGTACCTATGACGTAAATTTTACATTAGTTTAATATTTGTAATCAGACAATATTTAAATTATGTTCCGAAATAATTTGGTGGTAGGTATTGTAAGTATTTGACTAATAATAGTATAGTCATTTTGTGTGTCTTGATACCTTGATAGGTAGTTAGGATAATTTGCCACATTTAAGATTACGATATCGTCGTCGATACAGCAATACTGCGTATTAGTATGTGACAATACCTAATAAGGTTGAAAATCACATGTACCTAATCGATTGTTTTCTCTTTATAACATGTACAAAGAAAATTTTCATTGGCATATAATATTACACCTTATTAGCAACTGTCACTAGGAGTATCACCGATGATATAAGATATTAGATGGCGTAAAAAATAAAATGTTGGTCAAAATTATAGTAAGGAGGTATCGAGAGCATACGGTAGATACGTCATCATAGTAGGTTTAAACTATTGTTACGTAAGAAGGTGAACATTATCAGATAGCATAATATATTACTTGGTAAGACCTGTTTCCGTAGGAACTTCCATATTTAAAAAATCAAATCGGACCACTAATTTTTAAGATTAGTGCGATCAGGCAAACAAGCAAACTCTTCAGCTATATAATATTAGTATAAAGATAATCGCTATTACGGAATTCGAGCAATTCAATAATTAAATCCTGATTAACCACCCAAACGGCCCAAACGTCTAAACAATATGTAATTTAACCATTAAATTAACGTAATTATCAAATCAGAACAATCAATTCAATTCACCGACAACAAAACACAACAACGTAGAAAGCGTCCAAAAATCAGCTGTTCGCAATTTAAACCGACAGTGACCTTGTAAAAGCGTTAATTCACCCCATCCCTATATAATTTGCGCTTACCGTAAAACTGATTACGCATACAACAGACGATTCCCTCTCTTTCTATACGGTGTTGTCTCACTCGCTCCCATTCATGAACGTTTAATTATACGCCTTGGGATGGTGTTATGTGGGAGTGAAAGTGTTAAAGTTTGATTGGTGTTGGCGGGAAAGTTGAGTGAGAGCGATAGTCGTGTTTGTCTGCTGAAACTGGTGCAATGTTTTGAGTGGGTCATAGTCCTGATTGCTTTTGTTTGCATAACAACTCAACAACATTACACTTGATACCTACTACGAATTGAAACGGTATTTTTATATGAGTCTAATATTATTATGAAAATACCTTTGTAAAGACTTGCCTCTATTTACATATATGTATATCTATCTATTATATTGAAGGTGTGCTGTAACTCTAGGAAAAACACGTTAGATGACACGTTAAACGTTAAAAACGGTGGAAGTGTAAAAAGCGAACTCTGTAAAACATCTTAAGTTTCCTTCATTTACCTATAAAAAATATTTGTTTTTTATTAGTTTCTCTAATTTTGCAAACATTTAATTCATTACAATTATTAAAAAAAAAATATGTTTCGAATGTACAATGTAGCTTAAAACTGTCCACTGTTCAATCACTAGAAATATAAAATAACATAAATGTGTAATTTTCTTCTATCTACTTACATATTAACTACATTTACTTGGCTAAATACACATATTGAATCACAAAATAACATGGTTTCAACATTCCATTAAAAGCAAATTAAGCGCTAAATGCAAAACCCAAAAAAAACATTAAGAAAACTTAAGAAAAAAAAATTGTTCTCACCGCATAACACCAGCCGTTCTTGTGGGCACTTCTTCCACAGACTTTTAAACATGGCGTCCGCCCCAAGGTTCTCAAATACTCATTTATCCTGCTTTGTCTCCTGTTTAATTTGAAACTCGGATGTTGAGAAGGTCCGGGTATGCCGGGAAACCCTGATTGTGTATTTTATGGGGTTCATATGTACAAATGAATTTGGAAGCTTTGGTTATAGGAAATTGACACTCGGTTTTCTCGACATGTTGTTTTAATAAGGAGATTAATGTGTGATAGAAAGTATTATTTTACTTTATTATTTTTTGTTTGTAATAATTTCACATTATTTCTTAACTAATCCTTACCCTTACATATTATTAGGAAACAAAGTCCTTCGCCGCGTTTGTATGTCTTTTCGCGATGAACTAATTAACTACTGCATGGATTTTCGACAAAAAATAGAGTAATTCTTGGAGAACGTTTACAAATATAATTTGTCAAAGTTTTGTGTTAAGTTAGCTTTGCTATCCGTACAAAGCTGAGGCAGGTTACAAAAACTTGCTAAATTGATAATATTAAGGTATATACTACCTTACCTTCGTATAAAATTTATGACCTGCTCGAAATATATATTGAAATGTCATGTACCAAAATCTTTGTGAAGTCGATTCAATACACTTAAGATTCACGATAATCGATATGTTTTTACGATAATTGATATCTTGCTATATTCATCACCAGACACCCGCCATACCAGGCAATGCTTATGATACATATAATATGACTTCCTATTGAATCACTCAATGCATTAAAAAAAACCACATCAAATTCCATATTTCAAAATTGAGATTAATAAAATTCGACCACCGGCCACAGGACTCGAACCTGCATCCTGGGTAAAGCCCCCAATGCCTTAACCAATTAGGCTACGGTGGAACCACAGCCGGTCATCGAAATTTATTAATCTCTTTGTAACACGTCTCTAAGGGGGACGGTAGCCGGTGGTCGAATTTTATTAATCTCAATTTTGAAATAAAATATAAGGTAATCTTTTCCATAAAGAGTTCTAAACATTTAAATAACATCAAATTCCGTTGCGGACAGCGAGAAGCGATATTGTTTCATACGATCTATGCAATTTTATGAACATAATAGCTCATAATTACTTAATAATATACTTAGTATAGCTCTTCGTTTTAACAACAAATAACCTCAGAAATTGATAAATCTGTCACTCACATACATAAAAATATTTTATATCTCGCTTCAATAAGGTCACAATCGACTCGCCTTGAGATATAACATATTTTCTGTCTCATATTATTATAATTTACCTCAAAGACTTCGGTATCGAGTTTCGGAATCATGTTTTGTATTTCTTTTATCAATTACTCTTTGTCGTGTACAAATATTACAATATACGTATGTTTATTAATGTATGTATAACATCAACTAGAAATGTATACTTAATATTAGGATAAATTGTAAAAGTATGTTTAAGTGTATCCAAATAATATTAATTATTTGACGCAGGAGAACGAAGGTCACTGACATAGCTCAACGGATAAGCAAGCTGAAGTGGCAATGGGCAGGACACATAGCTCGAAGAACTGACGGCCGATGGAGCAAAAAGGTTCTCGAGTGGAGACCACGTACTGGCAAGCGCAGCGTAGGACGACCGCCTGCACGATGGACCGACGACCTCATAAAGGTCGCAGGAAGTCGGTGGATGCAGGCCGCTAGCGATCGTTCCCGCTGGAAATCGATGGGGGAGGTCTATGTTCAGCAGTGGACTACAACAGGCTGGTGATGATGATGATGATGATGATGATTTGACGATAGACCATGTCAAAGATAAATGATGTAAAAAGACTTATTATTAAATTTCTGATTATGTCAATGACAAAACAGCTTGGGAGTGAGTTGCTCTGAAACAATACTGCTTAATGAATAATTGTAAAACAAATTTATTAAAAAACAGGCTTCCGCTGAGTTTCTTGCCAGTTCTTCTCAGAGTTGCCACGTCCAGAACTGGTGGTAGAAAAAGACAGGGACGCATCATAAGAACATGATTTAAAATATTTTAAATGTGTCTATATGAATAAAGAATTTTTAACTTTGACTTGGAGATAAGTATATATACTTTATAATATTATATATATATATATATATATATAATATTATAAAGAGGAAATATTTGATTATTAGTTTGCATTGAAAAGGCTCCTGAACTTTTGGACCGATTTCAATCATTCTTTCACCATTGGAAAGCTACATTCATCCTTAGTGACATAGGCTATATTTAATTATGAAGTTCCCACGGGAACGGGAGCTAAGCGGGTGAAACCGCGCGCGGAAACCTAGTTAGTTATAAACAAAGAGCAAAACCAACGTTAATAAAGACATACAGTTTAATAATCACAAATCAGACTACAAAGTGTTATTTATTACCGTATAATCAAATCAATACCACGATTGGAAAATATTACAAATCGTTGTTATTGGAAGCAATAAAGTAATAACATTTTATTACTAAGTTAGTTGCCGTGAAAACCCAAGTCTGTAGGTTGCTAGTCCGTTTTATAATGTTGAATAAACGCTTATTTAGTTTGCAACTTTAAGATTAGTTTTGAAGAAGAAGGTGTTTTTAGTGTAAGTTACCTGTAATGAGAGTAAATCTATCTATATTAGTATAAAAATAAAGTATTCAGTTGTATAATTATTAATAAAATTCGACCAGCGGCAGGACTTGAACCTGCATCTTATGCCTTAACCAATTAGGCTACGGTGGAACCATACCGGTCATCGAAATCTATCAATCTAGGGGGACGTTAGTACCGTCTATCAATAATCTCAATTTTGAAACATAGTAGGTATATGATAAACATTTCCGCAAAGTATTCAAAAACATTTAAAAATATAATATTAGTTTTATACAGCTGAATAGTTTATTTATATGTATATTTGCTTGGACGTCATAATCTCAGGAACTACTAGTCCGATTAATTATCTTATTCATTACGACTGCGGCACAAAAGACGTGATCCACAGAAAAATTAAGAACCCATTACATAACTTAAAACGCAATATGACTTCAAACAATAATCCAACACACTAAGAACCACCAAAAATGCTTTCAATTCCGCAAAAGCCCAGCATCAAACTTCAAACGACCTAGAAATAAGCTGCCATAATACCATGTAGAACATCTCATCCCTTTAAAATTGACACAAAATAATCCCAAACAAAACCTCCCGTATTCAAACAATGACCTTATTAAGCTCGCGTGTACGAATAACTCAAACATACATATATTTACACACGCATAATACACATGCTACTTGGTAAATCCTTCAGAAACGAGATAGGGGGTGAGGGGGTGGTTTTCCTCCCGCATCTATAGAATGTCTCCGCGAAACCCCTTTGTGAAGGAAGGGTTACCCAGGGAGCACCAGAATAGAAAATAGTACATAATAAAAATTCAAAATATATTCTTGTAAGGGACCAATTTTGTGGAATACCCGAAGGGTTGGGTTTCTTTAGATTATTTTTTTTCTGGGACACGTGAATGAGACATGTCGTGTCAGCTTGTGAGTTGTTTTTAACGATGTGTAGAGGAACATAATAAAACTCGTTTGTGTAAGATGTTTGTCATGTATTAGTGTCTTGTATGAAAGACTAACTCGTACAACACTTGAGACTTCAGTTTGAGTTTACTTCGGTCAGGTGTCACTTCGATAAGTTTTTTTTTTTAATATAACAATAAAGTACTGGCAGATATTGCTGAATAAGTCGGCAGATTGCCATTAATACAACAAAAAAATAGCAATAAAGACAATGACAGCAAGACGCTACTTACTCAAGTAACTATATACTTAAAGCGAACTTTTTTGTTTTTTATGGCAATCTGCCGACTTGTTCTGCAATTTCTGCCAAAGTCATGGAATGAAAGCGAACTTGTTGCAAGAACACAAGTCTCAATTTCAGTACTTTGTCTAATATTAGATTTGACGTTGACATTTTAGATGTATCAAATACTTGAATTTGACTTGGGCACTTTGTATAAGGCTGAAGAACTGCTCGATTTGAGAGGATGTAGGAAAAGCCTCGCCTGAATACACAATTAAATCCGAAAAAAAAAAACATTAACACAACGAAATAAAGCATGTCTTATTAGGTACTTTTAATTGATGTGCTTGACCACATCCAACGGTTTGTAAAATATTGATGCTATCAATGACATGGGTGCATTCCGATTAAAAGTTCAAATTCGAATAAGCGAAAGCCAAAGAATGTTCCAATTTCAAAATTTCAACTGTTAAAATTCGTATTTATTTCTTCGAAAGTTAACCTAGATTATTACCATTAATGATGTGGGTACTAGATTGTCTATATGTTGTCCATTCAATCCAAGCTTTGGAAATAACTGTAGATGTAATGGTTAACTTTTTAGGTCAGTAACTACGTAACGTTATGACCATGAATTCAATAATAAATCTCAGAAAGGTTACGTGTTATTATTAATGTTTATGCTCATACGCATTTCCTTAATAAATTGGCATACTTAAGGTGTGTATAAGATTAGTACAGTTCCATGTACCTATGTATAGTAAATTCTGAGTAGCTCAAAGTTAAAGATTTCAGGAAAACTACTCTAGCTTTGCTGAAATCTATAACTTTGAAGTTACGTAAGTACGATGCAGGTAAATACTTTTTTTTTTTCAATAAAACAATTACGTTGGTCACAAAAATGGTTTCTAAAGTGGATAAATACATAAAAATGAAATGTCTCACTACGTAAAGTAGAAGTAGTTGGTAGGTATCTAAATTAAGTTTATCGGTCGATTTTATAGCGCTTCAAAGAACTATGTCGAATTGTAGAGAAGACTATAATTTATTCTAATATAATACTAGTATTTTTGTTTCTAATAAACGTACACAAAAATTACAGATTCTATTTTTTACACCATACTGCTAAGTAATCGAGGAATAACATAGCTAATATTTTATGATGGATCTATAATAATCTAAATTCTAACCCACATCAAAGTATTCTATAATTAAGTTAAGTAACTTAGATCTCCCTTTCACTGCAAAAATTACACGATCAGCATTGCTTTTAAACGTAAAACTAAACGGAATTTTCACTGCTTACATAATCTGTCACAACTCTTATACCAAAGGCGCTATAATAAACAATATCCGAAGTAATCAAGCCGAGGACAAATTTAACTTATTCGACATTAAATAAAATAAGGAAACTGTGGTCTAATCGAACGTTGCCGCCGTGTCAGGTACCGAGTCAAAAAAGAAAATTCCATTTCCAGAAACGAAAAATCCATCCAATACAATATATCACACGCTCCTAAGCCCGTTAGGAATAGAAAGAGATGTTGATGCATATTATGTGCGAGTGAAAAAGGGATGGAATCAAATGTCCCTGCGAAATGGAACGTAAGAAGATTGAATAGAAGTCACACTGGCACGAGTTACCTTTACACACACTGGTGTGAATCTACTGTACCAGGTTAAGGGGATACACTTGCTACTGTATTTTGTGACAACTAAACAACTGGGAACGCTGCCCAGTGGCGCCATTTTAGAATAGATTTAACTTTTGGTAGTTTTAATTGTTACTTAGTTTATATTCATTAAAACTCCATATACATTTGAAGGCTAAACCTTCGTTTTAATTATAGGCTATTTTCATTTGATATTTAGTGTTGTTATTTTCTTAAGTTTAGTACTCTACTACAAGAAGTTTCTATACAAAAATATTAAGTAGGTACGTCAAATAAAAACCTACTTAAATTTTGCCTTTTTTTCATTCGTAATAAAGCTTTAGGTACGCTTTATTTGTAGGTAGGTATAAAAAAAAAGTACTTAATCAATATCCTTTCGTTATGTGATTATATTAGCTATCTGGTAAACAAACATTATGGCTATCAGTTAAGCTTTTTTATAATATATATATATTATACATAATACAATTTATATAATAAGTAAGGACATTGCGATAGGTATTTCTGAACATGTACGCCATCTAATCAATATTTTACATAGTAACAAGGATAAAAATGCTTCTTTAAAAATATAGTTTGTTCTCGCAAATCAATAGCTGTTATCTGTATAAGAAGGATATACTCCGCGACAGAAGTCTATGACCTGTTTTACTTTCTTTTTTAATAAATTTCATTGACTTTTCTTTCCATTGTAACAAAAGACACTTTTTTCATTTTTTCCTTAAATTACTACCAAAATTCTAAACATACGTTTCTAACCAATTATTCTAATAGATTAGTTTTCCCAACTCCGCTTCAGGAGGAACCTTGTCTCGTCAAAATTACTCACATTAATCATGTGGCTTCCTATTGGTTAAACAAATTTCGAGGTTAGCCCCTACAACCTCACAAACTTTACCTCTTTATAACATTAGTATATATATAATTCCCAACAAAATGTCTCAACAACCAGGCATAATACTGTTGTCAAAATTCAAATCCAAATTCAAACAACATTAAAAACAAAACAGCTCCCAAAACATCATCCCCTTAACAAAAGGGTTATCTATGTGTGCGTCTAAATGCGAACACTCACGAAAGTTCAGATCAACCGTAAAGAAATCACCCACACATACAAAAGTAAAGGCTTAGAACTCACACATTCGAACAAAACTCAATACATACACGAAGCAATCTTGTTTGCTGTGCATGTGTGAGTGATTTTCACGATATAGTACCCTAGGGTGTAGAATACGTTATTTATTTTTCTTGCATTTGTATATGGAATATCTCTGTTATATAATTGTAGTGCGACTGAAGGAGCGGTTGGAATTGGAATTTATGGCTGGGTTTTAAACAGAGTATTGTTATTATTTAAGTGTGAATGATGAAGAGTATTGTTCTTGATAATTTGGCTAATGGTAAAATGTAGAATGCTAGCTTAAGGGCTGATCAGTATGGTGGCCGTAGGCTCGTATCTCTAAAGAGATTTTGCCATTTTTTTTTTTTTTTTTGTCATTAATTGCAGAGTTTTAGCACATTCTAGTAAAGTAAAAAAAAAATCAGTCTGGTCTCCTTCTCTATATCTAGCAGAAACTGACTGACGAATCGATCAACGTACAGTTGAAACGCGGGGTCTATAACTATAAAAATCAACATAAATATTCGTGTATAATGATTTGATGATGTAAGTGTATCCCCGCACTAAGAAGCAGCCGTAGCCCAATGGCTAGGGCGTCGGATTTGTGATCTTGAGGTCGCCGGTTCGAACCCCACCCATTGCACTACCGACGTGAACCCACTCGTAGCACAAGCATTTTAGCGTAGCACGAGGGGTTAACAAGAATACCTACTAGTAGAGTAAAAATTTTAGCTAGTAATTTTTTATGACAAAAATAAATAATAAAAAAACTTTTCAAAATTCAACCCCCCATAAGGGGATGAAAAGGGGTGAAAAAGTTTGTATAAAGAAATAGAATTGTAGGCGGATGAAGTCGCGGGCAACAGCCAGTAAATTATAATTGTGGGAAATTTCATACCCCTCCGTTCGCGCAATTTTCGTATAAAGGTGTAAATTTTTAGCTTCACGTATTATATACATGTCATTGTACAACATTCATATTTCTATAATGTATGTATAGTACTTATATTTCTAAAGCTCAGAAAGAATAAGGTCGAATGTGCCATTACCGTACACTAGCACTTACGACCAAATGCTTCTGAAGTATATAGTACAGTCAGCAAAAGAGATAGGTTTACACCATCAATATTTAATAATGTAAATAAATATGTTTTTGTCAGTACAACAGCCGGTAATTCTTTATGGGCAAAGAGTTTGCTGCTTGCTAGCTGTGTTCAAATATACATAATAGTTCCATTCCATCACCGGACGACTAGGCGCGTCGAGCGGTTTCACCCTTTTGTTGTAGACATTCCTTCAATACGCACGAAGCGATTTACTTCTTCTTTCATAATGCGGACGGCTAAGGAGTCAAATTCTCTGCCGGGGTCAGTTTTTCCGGAACGCTATAATCTGGACATCTTTAAGGCTAAAGTTAACAGACACTTTCTAGGCAAGCGTGTATCATCTTAGGCCTTATCTTCGCCTTTCATCAAGCGAGATTATGGTCAAACGTAAGCCTCATATTTAATTTTTAAAAAAAAGTTAATTCTTCTCATAAACGTGTACATATAAATTAAAATGCGTTTTACGGGGTGTACACCTATCTCTTTTGCTGACTGTACATCCGCCCTTATGCCTCTTAGATCAGGATTTCATTTCGTAACTTCAACAACTACAAAACACGTGATCATCAAATTCAAGTACCTAATATCAATACCCACAAAATCCTGTGTTCCAAACGTAAGTAATATAATGTTAATATGTATTTCACATGCGGCTGTAAAACACATCCATTTTGTTATAGGTTATGTGGAGTGTGCACGGAATCCGCCTTTCAAAGTGACGTTTCAGCCTTTAGATGGAGGACCGTTTGGAAGGCGAGTTGACTGGAACTGTGGTTAAAGCGAGTATTTTGAGTTTAACAACCTCCGTAGCATACCGATATAAGTCTAGCTTTAAGTCTTGTAGTTGAAGGATTTGACTTCCAAACCGGACAAAGAAATCTTAGTGTAAATACTAAGATTTTTTGCTTGAGGGACTATCATCTGTGTCTCTGAAAACGTGCTAAGACTTTGGTCCTGGTTATTATAACATCATCTATAACAAGCGTGTACCAGAGAACGGGCAGCATCTTTTCATTGCGTATAGTTGTAAAGTTAGTAACCCTTCGTGCCTTGGAAAGCACGTTAAGACATTGGCCCTGATTGTTATAGCATCTATAACAAGCGGAGCGGGCAGCAGTATTTCCTAGTATGTTAGAATATAATACTGCGCCCTAAACTCACCTGCCAAGAGTGGTGTCTAAAGCAAAACCTTCCCTCGGGATTATACACGGTTGCGATGCGCGGTCGAATACGGTCGCGTTTGTGCTGCTCCGTGTAAATATTCATTCGCGAATTGCGCGGCTTTAGCCGCTGCCCGGATTCCGCTATGAGTACTGAAACTCTCATAGCCAATGAAGTTCTGGCATTTATTAAACATGCCATCGACTACATGGACGAGGTCAGCATCTTGCAGATCTGCAAGTCATCTTTTAAGGAGGATGAGATTAGCAGTGCCAAGTTGCTGCTGTTCACGACGCTCGGCAAACTCAGCCAGATGCCGTCTCGGCGAAGGGATGGCACCGAGAAGAGTATCCAGGACATCGTTACGCTGATGAAGGAGACCGATCCGGACGACGTGCCTGAATTTGTGGCGAAGGATCTGCACAAGCTGCCTCCCGTCACGTTCGACCACGTAGATGTCACCAGGCTGCTGAAGGATATCACACTCCTGAAGCAAAGCCAGGTCGAGATGCAGCATCAGCTGGAGGTGTCCAACAACACCGTCAGTGAACTACGGGCAGAAGTAGTGTTATTGCGCAATGCAATTTCTGCAAGTAGGTCACCTATCGACGCCGCAAATGTGAACACGCGTCGCGGGGCACAAAACACCTCCATCTGCAGTTTCGAGTCGGCGGGCTCGAATGCGTCACCAGCTGCCGAGAATGCATGCGTTGCAACGTGTGCCGCGGCCGTCCCTGCCTTGACACCGGTGGAGACGACGACATGTGTAGGTTCAGCGACCCCGAAACGAGCCTATGCAGCAATAGTAGCCGCCGCTAAAAAGCCTGTTGAGCCACTAAACTCACAGGTTAAAATAGCGGACAAAGTGAAAGGGGGTAAACGGAGCCTGCCAAAACCAAAACAGGTTCTGAAAAGGCAGGCTCCAGTGAAGGACACGGGCGACAGCGATGGTTACATCAAGGTGGAGAAGAGGATGAAGAAGAAGCCTCCTTGTCGGAACCAGTGTGGTACTGCGCTGGCAGGACCCAACACGCTGTTGCGTCCAGCCGTACCGACAACGCTGATGTACGTGTCAAGACTGCATCATTCCACGAAAGTTGAAGAGGTCGTGGAGTACATGCGGGTGAAGACCAACTGGACTTTGAGGGTCGAGATGTTGGAGCCGCGTCACAAAACGAACTTCAAGTCGTTCGTGGTGCGTGTTCCGACGCAGTATCTCGAGAAGTGCCTCAAAGAAGAGTTTTGGCCGAAAGGTGTTATGTTCCGCCGGTTTCGTGGCCAGCTACGTGACACCAGTCAGCGAAACATGACGCCGACACTTCGTGTACATTAGTATTAAGTTTTTGTTTATTAAAATATGTATTAGTTTATTACTTTTAAGATTATTGTATGTATTTTTTTTTCTATGGGCCTCCGATGCCTGAAATAAAATTATTATTATTATATACAGACCTCCATCATCATCATTATCATCTTAAGCTTTCTTCAACATATATATATATATATATACAACATAGGTTTAGAACTCCTTCAAAAATGTTCATGTGCATTCATTGAAAAATTACTAGCTGGGCTTAGTCCGAAATCAGATGGATCAAGGTTATTTGCTTGCTGTAATTGTAAATGATTAATTGCAATGCTTATAGTACGCAATTATATAGCTTAAAAAACGTATGTTTTAATAAATATTATTATAGTAGCAATCGTTTTGTGGTGAATTGTATAACGAAATATCTTAAATTTCAGTGTTTAACGAATATTAATATGTCTATTCTGTCAAGTTATTCTGTAGCTTTCATCTTTCTAATAATCCTAGGTCTCTTCTTTCTAAAATAACACTCTCTTGTGTTAGGTTAGATAATAAAATATTATTAGTGTAGTTTCGATAAATCTTTTTAGTACCTACGCCAAAAAAATGTTTTTTTTTAAGTTTTTGAAAATAATCAGAAATTTCCACACTAAGCCCTCGTGCTAAGCTAAAATGCTTTTATTACGAGCGGATTCACTTCAGTAGTGCAATGGGCGGGGATCAAACCGGAGACCACATGATTGCAAGTCCTGCGCCCTAGCCATTGCGCTGCGGTCGCTTAAAATGTTAGCACACATCTAAGAGACAATCGATCAGTTTTTTGTAAATAATCCACTTACTCTACCCGACCAAACCCTACAACTTGTGCAAGTAAACTGGCTCGTCTAAACACAGCTCAATGTTAAAATATCGTGTTTCGTGTACATTTGTTGCGTATGATCGCCAACATTCATGTGATATGTAAATTACTTACAGTTGTATAATACTGAAAGATTTGTAGCCTAAAGAGATTTGTAGCATCGTGTGATACCGTATTATTGGAAAGTAGTCTATATCTATACTTATATATAAAGCTGAACAGTTTGTTTGTTTACTTGAACACTCTAACCTTAGGAACTACTGGTCACATTTTGAAATTATTTCAGTGTTAGACAGCCTATTTATCGAGGAAGTATTACCACACTCTGCGCGAGAATTTAGTTATTTAATAAGCCTACCTTAAGTATTAATTAATAAGCGTGTGCTACGCCTATATTATTTATCACGCTTAGATTAATTATCTATCTACCACTGAAAGTCTCGATCGCTTCCGCTGTTACTAAGACAATCCAGAATATAGATATTTATTTACCAACCAACAATAATTTAAATGGCTTTATAATACATACCATATTTACAATATGTTATTGACTAGAAGTTGTAATGAGAATTACAAAAAAAAATACACAAAAAG
This sequence comes from Nycteola revayana, assembly GCA_947037095.2. Taxonomy (NCBI): domain Eukaryota; kingdom Metazoa; phylum Arthropoda; class Insecta; order Lepidoptera; family Nolidae; genus Nycteola; species Nycteola revayana. The sequence goes on from OX344847.2 coordinate 4,663,948, forward strand.
AATAGTACAGAAAATTAAATAATACAAAATTAAAACGGTCCCGTTTTAATTTTGTATTATTTAATTATCTGTACATGACAATAATTAAAGTAACAATAATTCAACATAAAACACAAACAAAAAAAATATATAGAGAAATACTGATATAATTATTAATTGTATACGTAATCTTTAAACTTTCTTTAAATTGATTTGTTATATAAAAACCTGTAATATTTCCATCACAAACAGACACATCACTTTTATTTCTTTGTATATTATATAGGTAGAATAACTTTTGTCCCCACATTGACACCAGCCCCAAATGTTTTATCAATATTTAACTCAAACTTTGTTTAGGAAACAAACATTAATATCCAAAACCGACACTCGCCTCTTTATCCTTTAGTACTTTCAATTCCTGAGGGGTAGGTTTTGTTTTAGGGTGCTAAAAACCTACCCAAACTGAATTTCAACTGTCCATTTTAAGACTATCTGCAATCGTCTGGACGGGATTTCCGATCCAAGTCGATATAACATACATCAGAGAGGGGTGGAATTTCGGGGTTGCAGACATCTAAATTTTTACCTAATCTCGATCTGATTCGGACATAAATATGAACAGTGGGGGGCCGGGGTGCTTAGTCATGAATTTTGTAGGCACTTTATTTAATTTGGAAATGTATTTTTCGTTTGTTTAGTTAAAATTAGCAATTCTTTTAAACGCTTCTACAACAAACTTCCTAATAATGTAAGAGAACTTTCTATAAACAAGTTTGAACGATTTCATCACCATCAGCCCGTATAACGTCCACTGCTGAACATAGGCCTGCTCCCGAAGGAGGGTATTTGCCATAGTCACCACGCTTGGCAGGCGGATTGGTGACCGCAGTATACTGTTGTACCACACAAGGAGACGCTGCTGCCTGTTCATTGATATACGATTATTATAGATGATGTTATAACAATCGGGACTAACGGCTTAACATGTTTTCCGAGGCACGGAGAAAAGAAATCTTATAATTTACACAAAGATTTTTTGTCTGGCGTGGGAATCGAACCCACGACCTCCGAGATTTAAAGCGAGCCAAACACCGCTACGCTACGGAGGTTTGTTGTGTGTGTGTTAAACGATTTATCAGAGATAAACTATGTAAAAAAGCATATTTTTATTATACAATTTCTGATTGTATAAATGACAAGGTCGGGAGTGATTTGCTCTGAAACAATACTGCTTTATTAATAATTGTAACAAAACCATTTACTTAAGACAAAGGATTCCTTTGAGTTTCTTTATCTTACTGCGAGCACCGATCCGCCTTTTTTTTCGGACCGACATATGTAGTTAGCCCCAAGGCTTTTGCTACTTCACCGGGCATAAAGGCGAGCAGAGCTCCAGCCTAGATAAATGGTTTTAACACTACAAACTAAACAACCTGCGCAAGAGGGCGTCCCCTGTGGGACTTGGACCTCGGCTCAGGGCGGTCGCTGACGGGGAGATTGAGGGATTATGGCTTTTAGTTTTTTTAAGGGGAGTTTAGTGCAACTGTTGCTCTACTTTACAGTTCCCGGGCCTCAAGGACTTCGGGTCTACGAGGGCATCGGAAGGTTGTTAGCAAACTAAGGGTAGGGAGGGCGACCGTTCCGCCAGCCAAGCGTGGTGATTATGGCAATTAACATCAACGACCCTAGCTTACCAAAGTCTGTTAAGAGGCCCACGTTCAGCAGTGGACTTAAATGAGCTGTTGAAGTCCTTTATAAAAATAAGTATGACTTCAGTATTCCTTACTCCTCCTCCTGGTATAGAACCAATATATAAAGCTTAAGTGTTTGTTTGTTTGCTTGAACGAGCTTATCATAGGAACTACTGGACCGATTTGACAAATTCTTGCAGTGTTAGATAGCCCATTTAAAGAGGAGGGCCATTGGCAATATTTTATTACGTAGTTCCCACGGGAACGGGAATTAGATAGGTTAAACCGCGCGCGGGAAGCTAGTAAAATTTAATAAAACATTATTATTTAAGCGAATATTAAGTTATATTTTCAACAATAATATTATACAAGTTTTAAATTAACGATGTGTTTCACATGTTAAAAGAGATAAAACAATTTTAAATACAAAAAACTGTAATTATTAAACAAACGCATAAAAATTATAACGATAAAAATTAAAAATATTATATGCAGTTAAATACATACTCAATATTATTAACATAATATAATAAAGTTTTTACAAATCATAATTTAAGATTATTTCTAGTGCTCAGTAGCATAAGGTCGCATGTGCTAGTACGCCAGAAACATTCGTCGTATGTGCCTTTATCGTAAACTGACACTTACGACCAAATAATTCTCAAGTATATAGACATCCGTCATTATGCTTTTGAGGTCTAGATTTATTAAAATGTAAGAAAACTAACAATATCAAATGTTGTTGACCTCAGACGGATAAAGCCAGACATATTAATTATAACCTAGAATACCTAATTAATTTTATCATGATTATATGATGTAAGTTAGTTAACAAAAGATCAAAATTTTAACGACTTGAATAATATGTGAAGCTGGCGTAGATTAGAAATAGGTAGGTACCTAGCCTTTTAATGCGTCTATTCGGATTTTAATAAATGCTTGTCTGGAATAACAAATAATAATTTTAAAAGCAGCCCAATGGCTAGTGCGTTGGACTTGTGCTCTTGTGGTCGCCGGTTCGATCCCACCCATTGCACTACCAATATAAACCCACTCGTAAATCAAGCATTATAGCACGAGGGGTTAACATGCATATTAGTAGACAGCACTGCTAATTATCTTTTAAAAAAAGAATATAAAATAGGTAGGTAATTATTATATCCTTACTAATATTATAAACGCGATAGTTTGTGACTTATGGATGGATGGACTTATTACTCTTTCACGCAAAAACTACTAAACGGCTGTGTGGCTGAAAATTGCCCTAACAGCTACATGATGGAGGATCTGATGGCGGGAACACAGAGGCCATTGGAGTGGCGACTTACTGGTCAAAATGGCTTTAAATAAAGTAGAAATACTAATATTAAAAACGCGAAAGTTTGTAAGTATGGATGGATGGATGGATGGATGTTTGTTACTCTTTCACGCAAAAACTACTGAATGGATTTGGCTGAAATTTTGTACGGGGATAGTTAATAAACTGGATTAACATATAGGCTACAAAATATCACGCTCCGACCCACTGGAGCAGAGTGACGCGGGTAAAACGCGGGACGCGGCTAGTAAACTAAATAAGACATAAGTTGTTTCAGGCGGTGTCTCGACGTTCCCGTAAAAACTTTATAATTAAATATAGCCTATAGCCTTCCTTGATAAATGGGCTATGTAACTCTGAAAGACTTGTTCAAATCGGTCCAGTAGTTCCTACGATTATCGCGTACAAATAAACTCTTCAGATTATAAATATGCGTAAGTACCTATTCATCCCTTTTACGAGTACTACCAACGCGCCAAAAACAATTCTTCCTTAACGGTATTGCCACACCTAAAAATTAATAAATAACCCAACATTTCTATATTACAATCTCTATGCCAAGATCATAAGTTTTCAGCTGCATTCGTAACTATGTGCTAACGAGTACGTTCCGACATGTTTACGATTTTGGCACGGCACGGCAACGATACGACGGCGATCCGGCGCGTCTACGACTAAGAAATATGACATAAAATGATAGTTTCCAATTTCGGTAATGGTTTTTTATAAACTTTTAGTTTTAAGGCGCGATAAATTGTTATTGGAGATGCAGCATTGGGGAAAGATTTTCTTTTGTTTATGGTTTGTTTTGATATTGAACTAATGCAAATTATTTGTTTTTCGTTTTAAGGACTAACTTTTTTAATAATATGAAGTTATAATTTTTTAAATCGCGTTCACGCAAACAAACAACCTCTTCATATTTATAATATTAGAATAGATTTCTGCTTTTGCGGATCTGCTGGAAGTCTTTTTTTTTGTATTAGCAGTAGGTACCTACCATATCATGTGTCCAAATTTAAGCTTTTTCTCCATTTATATTATGTATTATGTGTACATAAATAAAAAACAATATTAATTCCAAAATAGCTTCAAATCCATGCCCACGCCAGAAACTTTAGTAGTCAATACTCTTTTATATCGACTTTTTAATATAGACTTATTTTATAAAGACTTTAGAGATTTTTATGGCAACACAACTGTCAAACAGAGCTGTCAAATAAAATGACAACGAACTGTAACAACGCATTGTAAACCTAAGATAGTTAGTGTAATAGGCATGTGGACTAAAAAAGTCTATTTAGTCCGTCACTTACATTACCAAAAAATATGGGACACGTATTTTTTTTTTCATTCCTCAATCAAAAAATGACGAAGATACAGCGCGTTGAAATTTTGTGTGACGTATTATATGGTACAATTTTACCTAATAGTGACGTCACAAGTCTCCTAAACTTTATAGTTTGTTTTTGCTCTGTATCTTTGTCAATTTTTATTGATTTGATAAATAAAAAAATACGTGTCCAATATTTTTTAGTGATCAAACTGACGGACTAAATAGATTTTTTTAGTCCTCATGCCCATTGTTACACTAAACAGCAGATGTTAGAACTATCTGTCAACCCAACGGCAGCTATGATGGAAATTAGTTTTAATTACTACACATAGAGAGTTAAGTCGCCTATTGGTTTCTTTGTTGGCTTAGCTATTTGCATCGCACAGAATCGTTGTTATAAAACTAATTCAGACATAGAAGTAAATACAGAGCACTGGGAATAACGCACAGCCTCCGGTAAAACTATGCCTTGGCATACATAGCTTACGCACACATGCTAATCAAAACTATGCCTTACCTTGTCAGTCGATATGTCGCAGCGTCAGGCATTTGTTATCATAACAAACTTCATTATTAAAATATGTTAACAATAGTTGACACATTTTTGAAATTATTTTTGTTACGAGTGGGTTCACGTCGGTAGTGCAATGGGTGATAATCGAACCGGGGACCACAAGATCACAAGTCCGACACCCAAGCCATTGGATTTTTTAAATAGGTATGTAAATTTATTAAGTTAATTTAGCTTCAATAATACAATAATAATATAGGAAATACGTTACAACAACCTTACAGACAACCACCGTAGCGTGGCGGTATTTGGCTCGCTTTAAATCTCGGAGGTCGTGAGTTCGATCCCCACGCCGGACAGGAAATCTTTGTGTAAATTCTAAGATTTCTTTCCAGGTCTGGATGGTTGAGGGACGAGGGACCCTCCGTGCCTCGGAAAGTACGATAAGCCGTTGGTCCTGATTGTTATAACATCATCTATAAAAATCGTATATCAAGGAACAGGCAGCAGCGTTTCCTTGTGTGGTACAACATAATACTGTGGTCACCAATCTGCCGAGCGTGGTGACAAATGTGGTGGATGGCAAATACCCTCCCCAGGAAGCCCATATTCAGCAGTGGACGTTATACAGTAATGAAGCCAATTTTTATCGAATTCATATCGTTAAATGATTAGCCTTCAGAGTTTCTTGACCCAACGCTGTCCAACATTTGTAATAAAAAGTAGCACAGTTTATTTTTAAACAACAAAAAACTGGTATCCCTTACTAAACACCACCTTTTAAGTTATAAAAACCAAATGTACACTTGTCTACAAAAGTGTAATTACATAGGACACTAATCAACACATCTACCCTACTCTAACAGCGTGACTTCGTAAAATCCGTCAACCAACAATTAAGGTAATAGCTACTATAAAAAAAAAAAACTATTTATTGCTTTTATGATGCATGGGTACATTTTTTTTTAATAGTTACCATTACGCTCAATCTTAAGCATAAGATTATGCGCGATATTGCTATGAGAAAGTAGGAAGAAAAGAATAGCTATACAGCTTTATCTATACTAAAGGGGAAATAAAGAAATAATAATGAAATAATGAATTAATTCAGCACTAAGGTATTTACATATACTTGTACTTGTCGAAATCACAATGAAAAAGAACTGTAATTAATAGGTTATTATTCTTATTCTATGAATTAAACTACTTAGGTAACTATAACTAGCAAGTGCAACCTGTGAGTGCTGCTAATTGTAGGACATTACAGATAATGTACTCCGTCTGTCCGTGTGACATTAATTCCTCTACTCATAATAAGAAATATTTTTGTATAAATTTTTGTAACGAATAAACTCAAAAACTACTTGACGGATGTTGATTATTCTTTAGTCATTATAATGCTACATTATTCCTAAGTAACATAGTATACATTTTCTTATGATGTACCCACGGGAACGGGAAACCGCGCGAGGAGAGTTAATCCTACTAATTACTATACGTTTATAATAAACGCGAAAGTTTGTAAGTATGGATGGATGGATGTTTGTTACTCTTTCACGCCAAAACTACTCAACGGAATTGGCTGAAATATTGCACGCGGATAGTTTATAAGCTGGATTAACATATAGGCTACAAAGTATTCGAACCACTGGAGCAGAGTGACGCGGATTAAACCGCGTAACGCTGCTAGTACCTAAGTTATAAAAACTGATTGTACACTTGTCTACAAAAGTGTAATTACATAGGACACTAATCAACACAGCTATTCTACTCTGAGAGCGTGACTTCGAAAAATCCGTCAACGAACAATTAATGTAATTAATATAACTATATTTCTCACAATTAAACAAACTTCTAACACTAAACACCTCGCACGCTTAGAAATATAGTGACCTATTTGAAAATACCAAATTTTAGGTAAATGGCGAAAAAGGATTGTCAAGTCCATTAATTTTGTAAAAATAAAATTAAATATTCGGCGGTTTTAAAAATATGTGTACTTTATAAGTTTTTAATATCAACCTTTTTAATATGGGTCGATGCAAATGTTGAATTTAGGTCGTTATATGAACTAAAGTCACACATACGAAATTTTGAATTGGGTCACTATATTTCTAAGCGTACGACCTTAAATAATTCTACTAGCTTTCCGCGCGCGGTTTTGCCCAAGTAACTACATAATTAATTACAGCCTTTACTCTGTTTTTTTTTGTTGTCCAGCGGGAAATGCCGATATACATTCCCACCGCCGCTGCAGCGTATTCGCGCGCTGGCGGTGAGATATGTGGGACTCGACCTCTCCATAGCGTGGTATGCTAAACTCATACCACGAGGAGAGGACCCTACACCACTAATACCCCCGGACACTCCTTCGATCCGCCATTGGCGGGAGCCAGTTACGCATAAGCAATCCGGCCCCCCAACAGCCTATTGGTACCCGAACTGGATAAATGGGCTATCTAACACCAAAAGAACTTACAAATCGGACTAGTTCCTGAGATTTGCGCGTTCAAGCAAACAAAAAAACTTTTCAACTTTATATATTAGTACTGGCTTCCCGCGGTTTTACCCGCCTAACTCGCCTTTCCATAGGAATTACATAATTAAATATAGCATACTCTTTCTCGATAAATGGGCCAGGACCAGTAGTTCCTGAGATTAGCTCGTTCAAGTGAAACAAACATACAAAGTCTTCAGCTTTATATGTTACTATAAATTTATTTCTAATTTAAAAACCTGGTCAAGTGCAAGTCGAATTCGCACACGAAGGGTTCCGTACCGATTTCAATTAAAAAAATCCTTTTGCCGTTATTGATTTCGAGCAAAAAAGGCCAAAAAAAACAAAAACAGTGTTTTGTTTTGTTTATATTTAATTTTTTTTTTTATTATTTATTATTATAGCGGCATCATCTGTGAAAATTTCACCTGTCCAGCTATCGTGGTTCTTGAGATACAGCCTTTTGACAGACAGCGAAATCTTAGTAATAGGGTCCCGTTTTAACCCTTCAGCTACGAAACCCTAAAAATGTAATGAGAATATCCACTCTATCTTAGAAATCAAGTTTAGTACAACGACGCAAGTAATAGGGTGGATGCACCTGTCGATGGCACCCTCAGGCTGTTAGTTGCACATTAATTGTCCCGCAATTTCCATTCAAAGTGCTGTATTCGTCGTCTATCTATCTATCCGCGTTAAGGGCCTTCTGTCCATCTAAAAAGTCACTAGGAGTAACAAGTGCAGTGCTCTTGCCATCTGACATTTAAAGCCATTGTGTTATTTACGCTGTAGTGAACGACAAATGCCGATAAATTTGTTACGCTAAGCATCTGTTTTTAGACATTATCGGTCTATGTACTATTATTTTATTATTTCAATTTACTGTTAGATATAGGTGCGGTTTTATTGCGGAGAAGGCCGTTGAACTTAATACACTTGATGTTAAAATAAAATTTATACTGTTAGAGATAGGAAGATATGTCAGCAGATCTATTTCACTTACTGTTTGCAGGAATATTAAATATTTTCTCCTACAAGCACGTCTTTCAAGCTGAAGTGTTTGTTTAAGGTGTATATAAATGTATAAAAATAAATGTAACACCATCTAAAGCACATTAATATGTGAGTATGGGTGAAGACACTGATCTCTGTAACACAAGTTTTACCTACCACGGGGATCAGGGAATTCATACAAAGTTTTGTAAACCTTTAGGTGAATATTTTTTTTTTTTTAATTTTACTTGAACGTGCTAATATCATGAACTACTCGTCCGATTTATATAAATATTTTAATGTTAGATAGCCTATTTATTGAGGCTATGAGCTATATATTATATCATCAAGCTAAGACCAATAGGATTCAACGCGGATGAAGTCATGGACACAAGCTTGTTAATTAATATAAGAAAATTACGCTCTTTATGTCAAAACATAGTGACAGATTTTATTTTTAGCCTGGTTCTTTGAGTCAACTTTTTATTTTTAAAAAGAAAATTGTATAGTTTTCTTGCACATGCCACTTAAAAAATTGTTGCACTTGTCCGTTATTAACAGTGATAAAGTATCAAAAGATTCGTATGATAAGAATTACATTTTCTTTTTAAAAATAAAAATTTGCTATTTCTATTTTATAACAAGGCAATCCTAATGAAACAGTTCGATAATTGATTTATAAAAAAACCAATAAAATGTAATCAAACATTAATATGAAACTACCACATACCCTTACTTGTAATATAACTTGAAGACTATCAAGTTATAGTACAGTCAACAAAAGAGACAGGTTTACACTTAGTGAAACGCATTTAAAATCTATATGTACACGTTTATGAGAAGAGTTTATTATTATCTCCATTTTTATACAACTAGCTGCGAACTCTCCATAAAGAATTACCGGCTGTGGTAGACACATAAACATTCATTTACATTATTTGATAATGACGGTGTAAACCTATCACTTTTGTTGACTTCATCATTATCATCATCAGCCCGTATAACGACCACTGCTGAACATGGGCCTCCTCCCGAGGGAGGGTATTTGCCATAGTCACCACGCTTGGCAGGCGGGTTGGTGACCGCAGTATTATGTTGTAACACACAAGGAAACGCTGCTGCCCGTTGCCTTGTATACAATTGATATAGATGATGTTATAACAATCGGGACCGAAAGCTTAACGTGCTCTCCGAGGCACGGAGGGTAGTCCCTCAGCCAACCAGGCCCGAGAAGAAATCTTTAGAATCTACACAAAGATTTCTTATAGGCGTGGGGATTGAACCCACGGTCTCAGAGATGTAAAGCGAGCCAAATACCGCTACGCTACGGACGCAGTCAGTTTTGTTGACGGTACCAACTCAAATAGCGCGGATTAATTAGCTCCTAACAAGGAATCCTGCAACGCCGAGAATGCAACAGTAAATAAACAATAAAAGCTATACGTTTATAAATTATCAGTACAATAGCAAAAACGGCCACACAGGCCCTTACTCTTTGGATAAATTCACAGCGACCATAATTGGCGCCGCTACCCTAAGGCGGGAGTCTAAGGAATTATTGTAGGAACATTTAATATGGGTAGTATAATGTAATAGTTTACAAATTATTTGTGAATAGCCACCGACTGTTATGGTGTTTCTCGAGGGGGAATTAATTACTTACTGAGAGCTGTAAGTGCCATATTAAACGTCTTTAAAGGTAGCGAAGTACACGATTTTGTATAATGAGATTTTCGATTTGACAACCGCCGTAGCTTAGCGGTATTTGGCTCGCTTTAAATCTCGAAGGTAGTGGGTTCGATCCCCACGCCGGACAGGAAATCTTTGTGTCATTTCTAAGATTTCTTTCCGGGTCTGGTTGGTTGAGGTACTACCCTCCGTGCCACGGAAAGCACATTAAGCCGTTGGTCCCGATTATTATAACATCATCTATAAAAATCGTATATCACGGGTAGCAGCGTTTCCTTGTGTGATACAACGTAATACTGCAGTCAACAATCGCCGCCTGCCAAGTGTGGTGACTATGGCAAATACCCTCCCCGTTAGGAGGCCCATGATCAACAATGAGCGTTATACGGGCTGATGATGATTTCCGATCTTCGCCAGCCCGTTTATGTCCACAGCTGAACATGAGCCTCCTTTTAACAGACCTTAGCAAGTCAGGGTCGTTGAGGGATATTGCCACAATCACCACGACTTGCAGGCGAATTGGTGATCGCCGTAAAATGGTAATTAGCGTTGAACTAATAAATGCTGTTGCCCATCCATAAGCTGATTATGCATTAATTACTCATTGCAATAGAGAGTACATAGTAAAGTAGAGCGACAGTTGCACAAAACACCCCTAAAACCGAGGTCCACGTCCCTCTAGCGCAGGTTGCTTAGTTTGTAGTTTTAAAAACATTTATTAAGGTTGGAGCTCTGCTCGCCTTTATGCCTGATGAAGTAGCAAATGCTCGTGGCTACCTACGTATGTCCATCCGAAAAGAAAAATAAAATTAAAAAATTTTGTCGTTGGGACATATTGCCGTAATCACCACGCTTAGCGCTTGGCAGGTGGATTTGTGATTGCAGTAAGATGGTAACTAGCCCCGCTGGTAGATGCTGCTTCCCATAATAGGCTCTTACGACACTCATAGGCAAACATGGGTACTCTAAGCCGGAAGCTACACGGCGTAAAAGTAAATTCGACAAAAAATTCAATTAATATATTTTTTAACTTTCGCGATTTGCACACATAATTTAGATGAGAGGTCTTAATCCCGGTACAATTTTAAGGCAAATCATTATCTTTTTAATGATCATCATCATCATCAGCCCGTATAACGTCCACTGCTGAACATGGGCCTCCTCCCGAGGGAGGGCATTGCCATAGTCACCACGCTTGGCAGGCGGGTTGGTGACCGCAGTATTATATTGTAACACACAAGGTAACGCTGTTGCCCGTTCCTTGATATACGATTATTATAGATGATGTTATAACAATCGGGACCAACGGCTTAACGTGCTTTCCGAGGCACGGAGGGTAGTCCCTCAACCAACCAGACCCGGAAAGAAATCTAAGAATTTACACAAAGATTTCTTGTCCGGTGTGGGAATCGAACCCACGACCTCCGAGATTTAAAGCTAGCCAATTACCGCTACGCTATGGCGGTTGTCTTTAATGGTCAATGATCTAAAGTTTTAACATGGGTAACACCAGTCGTGGTCACGGATATAAACAGAAACGTTTGCCTTAAAATAGTACCACGATTGAGACCCGTCTCAACTATAAAACATTCAATGTTTTCTACAATAAAATGACATAATTAAAAGCTGTATTTAAGATTTTATCACGTTATTGCAGCCAAGTTTTTAATGATAACTATCTTCATCAATAAAACACTTAAGTATAAGTAACGACAAGTCATCGATCCAAGGCAGCCTTTGTTTAGCCTTTATTAAGCCTTTGTTTAGCCTTAATAACTACTTGCCGTTGACATTACGTTAATTATTATACATCGTTAATATAAAGTTAAAAAGATAATCCAAAGATAGCAATTAATTAAGTAATAGTAATATTATAAGCATTATTTGATATTACTTACTTTATAATTGGCTTAATATAAGAGGAAGCCGGTTCCTTCTGGGTAAGCGTGCTCCATCCTGGGCTATGCCAATGCTTAGCATCAGGCAGGGTGTAGTCAAACGCTAACCTATTTTTCATTACATAAAAAAAGAACAGGTTTAACCATCACAACATCAACATCTTGTTGATTCTATAAAAGTAGTTTTTTCCAAATGATACATGTGAAGTAAAAAGCCTTCTTTGCCCCTCATCATAATAGACATCGCATCATCAGTATGACATGTGATGAATACGTCAAGAGGACCGCAGCAGACTTTTTTTTTCGGACGGACTAATGTAATTACCTCCGAGGCGTTTGCTATTTCACCGGGCATAAAGGCGATCAGAGCTCCAGCCTAGCTTCTGCAGTAGACGAGTGCGTCAAAACTCATAGGGAAACGTCTGCCAAATTCTTTCGCTCATTATTTGCCAAAGTAACTTGGTATACGCTTTTTATAGACGGTAGTGCATCAACCAAGCAGACCTAAAACTATCACACCGCCGTTCATCGGAGCTGAGTGATCCACTACAGGCTAAACAACCGCTTGTCGATACTAATATTATAATGAGAGGATTTGATTGCTTGTTTGTTTGCATTAAATAGGCTTCGGAAAAAACAGTAGAAAGCTACCATATCCAGGAGTAACAAAGGCTATCTTAAATTATGGTGTTCCCACCGGAACAGGAGCTACGCGAGTGGAACAAAACGTCCACCATAGTCAATAAAACCTAAAAAAAAAAACAACGACAAACATCCCTATAAGTTTACATAAATTAAGAAATTCGATCCAAAACCAAAGTCAACTAAATTAATGGTTAATTTCAACACAAAAAAGGATAACAACTAAAAAACTTAACCCAAAAAAACTCAAGCACATCTGACCTCAAAACCAAATGCCATGTCCCATTATAGTTAACCCTCAAACGCAACAGGAACCGAAGATTCACTTTCACTTAACCTGCAAGAAAAAAAATCTAACATCGGTTGACGCCACCTGAGATTTTAACAATGGGATGTTTGGACCCTTTTCTTGTCGACAATTGTCAGTTAACCCTTTCGTTTTTGGAGCAGGAAGTATAGGGACACCTGCGTAGAAAGTGAATCCGTTGATAGATACAATGCAATCTGCCTCAGATAATTTATTTGGTACGTTGAACGTAGACAATTTGAAGCATGAAATTGAAAGGAGATTATAAAAGGAAGAAATTATTTTGATAGTGAGAACCGATATTGATATTGGGAATCTTTTGAAGTTTACGAAATAATTGAGTGCAGTTTTGTGTAGCTTTGCATTTGCAACCATTCATATTAACATTTGAATTATTTTTATTGTAATTACTTAAACAACTAGCCCATAAATTCAGATTAACTTAATTTTAACCTATAAATTTCCGTGACTACTTGGTTATTTAACAAACACCAAGACATTTAGCTTTACTTGCTTTAATATCACAATTATTGGTAACGTTACTTTTTGAGTTGCTATCCACATCTATGATGATTCAAACTCACAGTTATACTTTAAAAAACACTGATAAATGTAAATATATTCATATCATTTATACGCAAAAAACTTGCATGAAGATAGCGGATTTTTTGCCAATTATGAATTAATTGTGTAGAGTGCAATGAAACGTCATTAACAAAAAATACTTAACATAGCAATTACATCGTCAAATTTACAAATCTAAAATAATTGGTGTACTTTTTTCTACAAATTGAATGCTACGTCAAGATATATTTTTCTTGTCACGGCATAAAAAGAAGCATTCAAATTCACACGCATATTAAATATACCGTCTCAGACCCTCTACCAAACAATAATGCGAAATGATTTTTATTGCATACCATTGTGTCACTTTAACACCTGATCGTATGAATGCAGTATTGTAATTTTGTTACTACATGATTTATATTTGCATACAGAATTGTATGAGTTCGTTAGCGTCTAATATTAAAGGTTAAAAGCTTTTCAAAGTTAAGTTAAAAGTAAGATAAATCGTTCGCACGGTTGATCTGCGCCTGTGAAGGGTTATTGAATTAATATTGTTTGGAATTTAGACGTTTGCCGCGTACATATTATTGTTTATTGTTTCGATTTCAAATCAGAATGATTATTTGAAATACTGACATTTGAATTAACATTGTAGTTACATTGCAGTAAGAACATTATAGCATACACCTTTGCATTGTAATTTTTTTTTTGTATTTAATATGTTATAATAATTTACTAAACATTTGTCTTTAAATGACAAAATCTCTTTTATGAATATTTTAAAATACATACTGGCACATAAAATAGATATTAGTACTTTCAAAGAGATACCTAAAAATGCTTTATTTCAATATCAATGCTGATAGTAGGTATACAAAGGTTTATGTATTTTTTATTAAGTACGATAGTGTATACTGCAATTTATATTCTCTTGTACATATCACTGTTATTTTTTGTATCGAAAAAGTTACCGACAATATTTCTAATTATGACGGCATTCAATGCCAATTTTTAACCAATTTTGCTTATAATATTTTAAGTTTCTTTCTTTTGGCGCGCACTTAACATTGATCACTATATAACTAAAATGGGTACTTTTTTAACTAACTACGTTTTATCTCACAGCTTATTACATTTTAAAAGCATCTCTTTACTCATCTTGTACACACGCAAGCTGAGCAACGAATACTACTCGAAAATAGTTACACACACAGCATCACTATAATCTCTGTCCCAAAAAACTTATTATTAACCCACATTAGGGGTACATCCAGGTAACAATAGTAGGTACATTTTGTTATGCAAAAATGTACCGGTAACCCAATATGCAAATGCATGTCCTATTGCTATGCAAATTTCCCATTTGGCAAACAATGGGTTAACGACTTTGGACTACAGCCGCTTTAGGGTTAGATTTTTGAATACGATCAATACGCCTATTGATCAATCGAGTGATTTATAGGATTATTTCGATCGTTATTTTTTTTGGTGCTTGTTATTTTATCATGTCATGTTTGGAACGTATGTAAGGGTGTGACTTTTAAGTTATGTTTGCAAACGTGTAGTAGAGTTTTTGAGTGTTGGCACATACACCGACCCATGGATTTCTCACTTGAGGTCACGAACCTTTTAAGTCCAATCCAATATATTAGCCTGTGTGACTCCACTGCTGGACATAAGCCACCCTAAATTTGTACCATAACATTTGGTGCTCCGCCTTCCGCATGATGTCTCTTCTACCTTAAGTTTGCCGAGACGTGGTCTCCACTCTAATACGCTGTCAGAGTCTGCAGACATGGCCAGCCCCTTGCCACTTCTACTTGCTTATTATGTTTACTTAACTAATTTAAATTAAAAAGAAAATTTGACACATTTTTTAAACAGCTTCAAGTATATTAACTCTCAACCAGATTGCTTTGACAATAGACATCTTCCAATGCACTCTGAGTAAATTCACAATGACGGCTACTAGAATTGCTATGAAATATAATAGAAGTAAAAAATAATTGAAACAAATTTAAAAAATGTCGACACTACTGCATTGGGATACGATTCTGTAAAAGTAGCTGCAAGTTTGGATATATATAAAATAAATTAAATTAAAATAAATTAAAATATTTTTTTAAATAGTTAAGTGTAGACAGCAATTATATTCGTCTTGATATGCATCTTCTTAATGTAAGGGGTGATATTGAAATCAGGTTTGCAAACATAGAGAACGACTTTTTTGTGTTTGGTTCTAGCATGTTCTTTAATATTTCGTTGTTGAAAACGACTAGGTATATCTGCTGATATTAACTGTTCGGTCAGAATACACTGTTTGTGTGCAAGCATGCACAGAAGTAGTGTAATGAACGCCACGAAAAGCATAAAGACATACGAAACGATACAACACACTTAACAAAATATATCCGTATATTAGTTGTTTAATCATTCTGTACATAGCTTTATATATCAATAGCTTTTTCAAAACACTGTCATTAATAAAAATTACTTCGAAAAACAGTCAAAAATAAACCATCTTCAAAAAATCACCTGTTTTATATAATCAAAAAAAATATTTATACAAAAGTGGACCTTATTACTGCATATTATAAAATAAAACTTGTTCGAATAATAAATAATTAATTATTTTAATTTTACTCACTGCTTTTGTATATGAAATTAGCTTTTTAACTAATTTCAACTTAATCAAGTCTTTATCTATTCTAAAAGCATCTTTTAGTATAAATTAGTGTCAGTAATTTAAGAAAATATACTTAAAACCCAACCCAACAATTTGTAGAAAATATCGTCGCCTTTTTAAGTTCAAAGTTTTAGGAAATCTAGCTTAAAACACATAAAGGCATAAATGTCACAAAAATATTATCACGTCAATACATCAAATGTAATGCGTAGAAAAAGTCAATTTCTCGGTTGACCGGCCCCCACGAGTGGCTCAGTTTCCCCAAAACTGTGGTTCTGCCCATTCTATTGTCCCCCACCCCACGCGAGGGTTGATTGGCTAGCGGGTACCATCGGTAATATGTATGTAAGTCATTATTTTATTGGAAACGCGGAAAATTGAGTTGTATTTGTATAATTTATGATGAATTATTTGTTTAATCAATAATAATATTAGCAATATTATTATTGTTCATATATCTTATAGTATTACTAGCTTAATGCGCGCGGTTTAACCCACGATATCCCGTGTTAGAAATCTATGGATCAAATAAAAAAAAATATAACGCACAATTAGCTTTGAGCTTAAGAAGGTTTAAAGGGTTATCACCCCTTAAATCATCACAAATGTTACCTATTTATAATATAAAGTAGTACCTATAGATACAGAATAATAAGCGACAACCTCGGTGGCGTAGCGGTATTAGGCACTCTTTCAATGGTTCGAACCCCACGCCCGACAAAAAATCTTTCTGTAAAATTTCGTAATCCTCACGTGTTCTAGTTGGCTGTGGGACATCTTCCGTGCCTGGAATAGCAAGTAAAACTGTTGCTCCCGATTATTACAAAATCATGTATAACATTCGTATAGGTACCAGGGAACGGGCAGCAGCGTTTTCTTGCGCGGTAGAACATAACTGCGGTCACCAACCTGCCTGCCAAGGGTGACTATGGCGAAACACTCCCTCGGGAGGAGGCCCTTGTTCAGCAGTACACGTCACACGGGCTAATGATGATGAAAGAATAAGAAGAGTTACAACGTCCTACTCGTTTAAGTTACCAATATAATTGATACATCCTCAACATAGTAATCTCAACAAGTTATTCTTACTAAAGCATGCACAGAAACTCCCACAAAATATCATTGTTAAATATTTATAGGGCACTATATATTCGTGGGCTCTACACTGAACGGGCGGGGCATAAATAGTGATGCGCTCACAATAATAATAGGATTATTAAATACTAACTTCCCGCGCGCGGTTTCATCCGCGTAACTCTCGTTCGCGGAAGCTAGTAATTAAATATAGCCTATGTCACTCAGCGTGAATGTAGCTTTCCAATGGCGAAAGAATTTTTGAAATAGGCACAGTAGTTTTTGAGTTTATTCATTACAAACATACACATCCACAAACATTTTTTTTTTATTTCACTCCCAACACGTTTAGTAGTAATGTACCTACCTACAGACATAAGAATATCTATAAGGAATGTTTAGCAGCCATTCAAATCCTACTAATATTATAAATGCGAAAATTTTTAAGTATAGATGTTTGTTACTCTTTCACGCCAAAATTACTGAACGAAATTGGCTAAAATTTTGCACCGTGATAGGTTATACGCTGGATTAACATATAGGCTACAAAACATCACGCTCCGACCCACTGGAGCAGAGTAACGGGGAACGCAGCTAGTCTATGATATTTTACTGTATCAGCTCGTATAAGTCCACTGCTGAACTTGAGCCTCCTCTTAACAGATCATGAGAAACCAGAGACATTGAGGGATGTTGATAAAGTAACTTATAAAATACTAGTATGCTGAATCTATACTACTTGAAGCGGCTGTAGCCAATGCCTAAGGCGTCGGCCTTGCGATCATGTGGTCGTATGTATCGACATGAACCTACTCGTAATACAAGCATTTAACAAGAATACTTGTAGACTGCAAGCTCTGCTAGTAACCTTAAAAAAAACGGTTCCCAGAATGCTGGCAGCATTTAAATGGTAATGCTTACCTGCTGTGCAAAGTAAATACAAGAACTCGGGGAACTAAACCTAAACTAATTCAATTTATCAATATACTACAAATAACTATAACATATTCATATAAAATAAATATTAACTTCATATCCACCTATTTGTACTAAAAACGTGTCCAATAATAAACCTAAGCTATTTAAACAGTCGTACCAACACAATTTATTGCTAATATCTTAGCCGTACATAAATAAATAATATATTATAATAAATAGTTACATAACGAATAAATAATATCAACAACACAATGATCAAAGTTATACCTTCCTCTATTAAAGACAATTACAAGCTAAATAACTTAGTGCCTGATCAATATGCGACTTTTGAAGGAAGTCGTATTATACCGACCGTTAACACTGACATGTCATAGGTACAGTCAGCAGCTTAATTAATTAATAAAAGCTTAATTAATTAAAAAAAAGCAGCTTAGGTCAGCGCATTCTTGTAATATTAAACGTTATTACAAAAAAACGAAAAGTTTGATGCAAGAACAAAGTCAAGTCAAGAGGATGTTAGAAGTTAATAAGAACACATTCAGATTTTTTTAAATATATTTGTTTCTCTTTCTGTTTGTACGGGCTAATCTCCGATACTGTTGCACGGATTTAAATAAAATTTTGCAAGGTAGACCTTACCTCCTCGGTCAACATTTTAAACAAATTTAATCACAGAAAGTTAATAAGTTCCCATGGGATAGTTAAAAAACCGAAGCAATAACAAACACCATGCGGACAAAGTTGCGGGCATCAGCTAGTAAATAATAAGTAAGAACTTTACATTACGAAATAGAATCACGATATATTTTATAACAGAAAAATATCTTTTAAAAACGCAAGAGGCTATTTAAGTGAATGTTATCACAATATACATAGAAACATAAATATTTTATTGTCATAAAGTGTGGTACAAAAGATGTTCTCATTAAATTATATGATCCAATACACTTTGTCAATATCATGACGTGACATACAGCAGTTAGTTAAATTGAATAATCATTATTATTACATAAATTAAAATAAATATTGAGTTGATATGACAATATTTTTACAGTCGACTGTACAAAGCTAACTACATGCGTTGTTCGTATGCGCCTGCGCCGCGTGATATCATAATTTACTTATAATATTGACAGCTCGAGCTACCGCAGGTACTTGCTACTGATTACAATTAATAAGTTATAGTGTTTACTTCTATTACTTACACGCCATTATGCCGTACCTACCTACATAAAAATAAACAAAAATTGAAATGTATGTTTGTAATATTCAAATAACCGCTTGTTACCTACTACATACATAGGAATATATAAATACGGTACATATACCAAAATAACATTTTTTTGTCTGTCTGTTTGTTCCGGCTGATCTCTGTAACGGCTGGACCGATTTTGGCGGGACTTTTACTGGCAGATAGCTGATGTAATATATAAGGAGTAACTTAGTTTTTTTTAGATAAATTTACGAATTCCAAGCGCACGGAATCGTGGGCACAGTAAGTTTAAAATAAATCACACGCATGCCTGGAAGATATACATATAAACTTACTTACTGTGAAATAAAAGTTTTATATCTAGAGCTCAGAAGCATAAGGTCGCATGTGCTAGTACGTCAGAAACATTCGTCGTATGTGCCTTTATCGTAAACTGGCACTTACGACCTAATGCTTCTGAAGATAAAACCACATCCGTCCTTTAATTTTGCTTCTGAGGTCCAGAATATAAGTATCGATAATCTTGATAGCAGAGATCGATTTTATATAAAAGACAATCACTTTTTATTGCTATTTTATAATTATTTACCTAGTTAATAAGACTTAGTAACTAAACAAAAAATGTTTGATACATCTATCAAGTACCGCGCGCGTATTTTAGCTAATTACTAAATAACAGCTTAAAGGTTTTAAAACATTAATTAAGCACCGTATCAAGAACATATGGAACCTAACAAAAACACTTATTACACCACGCATGATTAAAAAAACTATTTAAAAAAAATGTTACTTAAAAACCGAAAATATATTAATTTACCTATAATTTCCCTATTCACATACCGCAACCACAAACTGGCGACAATTAAAAAAATAACACACTTTAAAAACTATTTTTTAAACATAAAACTACAACACACGAAAAAAATATTCGAAAAAAAAAATGAAAAACACACTCAAGTCAGTCACCCCATAATTTTAAATTGCGTCGCGTGATCCGAACGCTATGAATGATCGGGGGTGCCCACCCCATAGCCGTACGGTGACGCCCATCGATTTTTTTTATAGTGGGGGTCCCAGCCCCCGATAGTTGGAACAACAGCTGTGAGTTTCTTATAAGATTTTTTTACCAAGTATTGGAAAAAAGTTCTGCGTTTAAATAATTGTAGTTGAATGCAATTCCGTTGTTTTTTCTGTGTTTTTATGATAATAAAAAACGCTGGAGAGGTCATTAATCGCTTCTTTTCCGGACGAGGTAATATTTTTTATAATAACTTTGTGTTTTCTTATTATTTTACATTTTGTAATGTATGAATTCTTATGGTATTTTATATCAGAATTCGGTTGAAGTCGAATGTATCCTACTAATATTATAAATGCGAAAGTTTGTATGTGTGGATGTATGTATGTTTGTCGCTCTTTCACACGAAGATAGTTTATAAGCTTGATTAATATATAGGCTACAAAAAATCACGCTTCGACCCACTGGAGCAGAGTAACGCGGGTAAAACCGCGGGGCGCAGCTAGTAAAACATAAGTTAACATTTTATTCATTTATTCACGAAGGAAAACCAATATATATAATAATTAGTACTTATACTGCATGATTTTTTTTACCGTTTTGAAAATAATAGGGCGTGATATATATAAAATATGAAATAGATGTGTAAGGCATAGTAATTTTATCTTTTTTTTTATTGACATAGAGTGAAAGTCGTAACCGTAAAAATGCGTACCTAAGTAGGTAGTTACGCTATTTCACTCACTGTTTTCAATCATATTTGATTGCCACCTCGTATTATAGGCACCTATTTAAACTAACGAAACGTAACTACCTAATTAGGTAAGCATTTTTATCGTTATGATTATCATCCTACGTCAGTAAAAAAAAAGAAAAAACAACACTACTATTTTCAAGACGGTAAAAAACGTCACTAGGCTAAATTTAATTATGAAGTTCCCACGGGAACGGGAGTTACGCGACTGAAACCGCGCGCGGGACGCTAGTGATAAATACATTGACAATAATTTTATCGAAGGGAAATATATACTATACTATTGGTAAGACAGGGTACAATTGCAGTACCCTTATTATAATATTTTTATATACTTATTATGTTATTCTCCGTTTTATAATATACTAGCGGCCCGCCCCGGCTTCGCACGGGTGGACTTTTATACCCTACCCCTGCCCTACCCTACCCCTACCCTAACCCTACCCTACCCCTACCCTACCCCTACCCTACCCCTACCCTACCCTACCCCTACCCTACCCCTACCCCTACCCTACCCCTACCCTACACCTACCCTACCCTACCCCTACCCTACCCTACCCCTACCCTACCCCTACCATCCATTAATCAAATATCTAACTGGGATTAACTTATTCATGGTTAGCACTGTAATGGATTTTATAATAATCAAATAATATTCTATTTTAGTATCACATCCCTAATAGAATATTTTAAAATGTGTATTACATTATTCAAATAAGAATAAAACTAATATATATCCTTTATTGTTACAGATATTCGGATTGTTAGCGACTACTAGCGCCATCTAGTGAACACAAGGTGAGTTATGCTTTTACTTTTGTTGAACCCATGTCACGTAACGTTGCATACGCGTAGTGACATCTGTGAGAAAATTGAGAAGCTTTAGCTTGTCTTCTCTTGATAACTTGGTAGTTTGAAAACTAAGTAGGTATATTGATGTGAGTAATAACAGCGTTCGCAATAATTTAGAGACATTTATTTTTGGTGTTTAATTATAACATAATCCTCAGGACTTTGACTTACCAAGCGTCGGCTTATTGCACGAAGTCATTAGTGAAATTTTCACTATTCTGAGATAAACGGTATTTTGGTTTGATTTGGGTATTTAATTATTTTCTATTTAATAAAAATAACTTGAGCAGCTTAGTTATTTTTTGTAAATGCCTGATTTCCAAAGTTGCAGTTATGGATTTAATGGCAAGGCCGTAACGCCTAAAAATTTACTAGAAAGAAATAAGTGAGTTTTTGCCTTTTGTCGAATGTGTCAAAAGTAGTACACTATAGATAAAAAAGTATTTAGTGAGTAAGCCGACGTCAAGTTAGTATGAAAAAAAAATGAAAACTTTACAAAAATAGTCAGGAGGCTTATGGTAAAGATATGACTATAACTCCAACAAAAATATCTTATCGTACCTATTATTCGTTATGGTTTCTATATTATTGAAGCATTAACTTAATAAATTGAGTAGCGAAGACATTTTTATCAAATTCATATTAATAGCTATAGTGTTCATAGTATATTATTATGTACATATTTATATATTCGTTAAGTATGTAGGTACGTGATTAGCCTCCAGAATTAGGACAGGAGATGAAGGTCACAGAAAACCTAGGGGATGCGTAAAGGCTTTCCCCCCGGTAAAAAAAGGTATATACACTAATCTATCAAATAATATATTATAGTAACGACTATAATTTCATCATCATCATCATCAGCCCGTACAACGTCCACTGCTGAACATGGGCCTTCTCTTGAGGGAAGATGTTTGCCGGGTTGGTGACCGGAGTATTATGTTGTACCACACTAGGAAACACTGCTGCCCGTTCCGTGTGATGTTGTAATACACAGGGGAAACGCTGCTGCCCGTTCCCTGATTCGTTTGTTATAGATGATGTTATAAAAATCGAGATCAACGTTTTAACATGCTTTCCGAGGGACGGAGGGTAGTCCCTCAACCAACCAGACCCTGAAAGAAATCTTGGAAATTACGCAAAGATTTCCTGTCCAGCGTGGGGATGGAACCAATGACCTCCGAAATTTTAAGCGAGGTTCGTACTATAATATATTATTTGATATTTATAATAGGAAAATTAATACCTATACATACCTATGTATAGGTATTAATTTACCTATTATAAATTCTTACACCTATAACCGCATAACAACTACCTACTAGATAAGTAATAAACAAATTGATTATAGCTGTTGCCATACAACTAACAATTAACACGAACAAAAGACAACCAACTTCCCGACCTAATTAGAAAAAAAAAACAATAAATTTTCCTTCTACGTCTGCAATCGCAGACACTGATTGTTGTACCAGTCGTCAAGTAGATCTAGTTTTTAGAAACCGCTAGAAAATTCCTAAGAATCTAGTACTAGTCACGCTAGGAATAGAGGAAAAACTATGCTAATTTACGCTCATTGGTTGTATCACGCTATAGAACTATAAATCTGACGGAAGCCTGTCACAGGTGTACAGTCAGATGCGTGAGGAAGTGAGCTTTGCGAAAAAAAATATGTGGTGAACTAAAATAGTTAAATTGAAATGGAGTTGTGATGGGCCTGAAAAATCTTTCATTTATCTTTTAAAATCTTTTCTTTTTATAATTAAAAAAACTGCAAAACTGATTGCAGATATTTTACTGTTAAAATACACGAACAATACGATAACGAATACCATACATTTTATATTTATAAACACAGATTTCACGGTCACAAAACACCCTTAGACTCTTTACGCTCTCAGAAACTCTATCTGTGTTTTTTAAGGATAGTCTGCCACCAGTGCTGTCATATTATAGACCCTACGTCATAGTATCCCGATATTATCATCTCTACGCCATTTTGGAGTATAGTCTTAAATTTATTGCTAGGCCTGGTTGATAATCGAACCTCATTTCCTCGGAAAGCACGCTAAGCCGTTGATCTCAATTGTTATAACATCATTTACAACAATCGTATACCAGGACAACGCCTAATAGCATTTCTCGCGTCAACTCAATTACAATTGAGGTCACTAACCCGTCTGCCAGCGTGGTGTCTATAGCAAAAATTGCCCTCGGGGAGGCCTTTGTTTAGTTGTGGACGTTATACAGGCCAATGATGATGATGACATTATTTAAACCGCTGACTGTACTCTTCACTTAGTTCTATGCTAATATTATTGCTAAATGGCACGTGTAATGTTAAGTTCATTGTTACAAACAGGTTGCAGTCAGACCAGTATCTGTTCTGTATTTAAAACAAATTAATTTTAATTTATTCAATAATTACAAATCGGACCAGTAGTTTCGGATATTAGCGCTTTCAAGCAAACAATCAAACTCTTTAGCTTTGTATATGAGTATAGATTCGGGCCACTTAATCAATCTTCAGATAAAAAAATTAACAGAATTTTCATAGAAAATCGGTTTAAATTAAAATTTACTCCTCCTAATTTTATCTGAGGCAAGGAAAATGTTCGAAAAGGGAATAATACATTATTCACTTTTCGAACATTTTCCTATCCTCTTGATTGATTGATGATTGATAATATACATTCCAAGAAGTCTTACCCACAATAATTAAACTAATAAAGATATCTAGCTGGATTGTTTTCCAACTAGTTTTACTCGTATGTAAATCCGCCATAAATGGCTTAATAAGTTTTTATTTTGCATCAGCAATAAGCCTGTATTGGTCTACCTCAAGGAAATCTTATAGGTCCACATTTTTACTTTACTTATATTACTTACTGCTCACAAGAAATAATGTATAAAATACTAGTTGTTCCTTGCGGTTTGCACGTTTCTTTACTCCCGAGAACGTTAAAAAAACGTTAACGTTTTTGATTTCGAAAAAAGCACGCAACAATCTAGAATGTTTTTCTAAATCAAAAACGTTCCAGGTTACCCATATTCTGTTAAGAGGCCCATCTTCACTAATGAACGTTAATGAGCTGATACAGACTTAGATACTAACAAATAATCTAAGCATAAGCACATAAAAATAAAATAATTTTCATTATCTAATCATTAAAATAATACACTTCAGTTAAGTCGTGCCTCAGGTAAATCGTAGGCTACGTAAAAATTAGGTGTAAACACGCACACTGCTTTAGATGTAAGGCAAGATAAAATCGAAACATCCAATTAGATAAATAAATCTAGAGATCAGAACCAGAAAGTCGAATGTGACATTATACGTCAGCAACATTCGTCGTATGTGCCTTTATCGTAAAATGACACATTCGACCAAATGCTTCTGATATCTATAAATAAAAAAGGCAAAGACAAAAAGTTTTATTTATGGCACAGATTAAAAAAAAATTAAAACTTAATTTAAGAATAATTGGTTTAATAAATAGCGAATTCAAAATGATAGCTATATCACATATAGGCAGCGTTCCAAGAATGCTGGCAGCAATGTCCCATTGAATGGCAACGCTTATTTGCTATGAAAAGTAAGTACACCATTCTAAGGTACACTATTATCTTTGCCGCCTTCGGGGGAGGTCCATGTTCAGCAGTTTACGTAACAACGGCTTACGGCTGATGATGATGATAGGCGTTTTTGATATAATTAATTCGAACCCTTTTTGTTTTCGAACGCACACGTGTAGTTGCAAAAAAAGTAGCTACAAAACTGTTGCTACTTCGCCGGGCAAGATGGTGTTCTCAAGCAAGAGGGATAAGACAATAAGGTTTTTTTGGGGAGTTTTGTGCAACTGTTACTCTACTTTACAGTTTTGCACTTCGGGTCTACGAGGGTATCGGAAGGAGTTTGAATATAGTTCTGGGAAAACCTTAAATAAAAATGTACAAAACTAGTAATAATCATTATTTCTTTGTTCTTGTAGACACAATTCAAATGTTTTGAATCATGTTCTGAGAAGAACTGGCAAGAAACACATAGTTATTTTTTTATTTAATAATCTATATAATATCATCATACAATATTGTTATGCAGCAGTGTCATTTCAGAGGAAGTCAAGCAAGCTTAACGATTTTTTCCAGTTATGGTTGCTTGATAAATTGGTTCTGTGATACGGAAAATCCAATCTAATTTTAACTTCAACTAATAAGAATTTACGGTACAGTTATAGATATAAGTATTTTATATTTCTAAAACAGCAGACGTACTAATTAACTGTAGGTAATAACTTATGATAAATATTTATCATTTTTACTAACAGCATTAAAGATTTTATGTTTTACCTAGTTATTATATTATTTTATTGCAAGTAAAGATAAATGTAAAGATTAAATTTAGCAATTACCATGTAACTGACTGAGGAACATAAATTTTGATGTAAATTTAATAATTATATATCTTCCAATTATACAAACAGAATATAATACAAATTATTGTACTGATCATAACAAATGTTTTACCGTTACAAAGTGATGTTGTTCAGGAGAAAAATAAGCACTTTAAAGAGCAGTTCTTACGGGACGGGAGGTATGATGGGTGAAGGTGAGTTTTACTATACAATTTTAGTTGTCATTAGAAACCCATCTAACAAGACTGTCATATGACGGTCCGAAAAAATCAACTGTCAACAGTTAAAGATTAAAACTGGCCAAGTGTGTGTCGTACGCACCTAAGAATGGACTAATAGACGACTTTTTATCTTCGTTGAAAACATCTAGGAGGAATCGAAATGTTTAATAAAACGATGTCTTTTTTGGAAGAACATAATTATGCAGTTAGCCTCGAGGCTTTTGCTACTTCAGTGGGCGATATATGCGAGCAGGGTTCGATTCTTATCAAATGGCTTCAAAACTACGAATTAAATGACCGGAATCCAGTTAGTAAACATATCAAAAGTCACTCACATATTCCTTCGTCAAGTGTTTGAAAATGAATATAAAAATGAATAGATTGGCAAATTGCATATCAAAGTTATCATTTTAAGTGCTTTCGATGGAAGATACGGACGAACATATATGGCTATGGCTGAGTAACAAACGAGAGGCCTTTTACGCCTCAACCAGTGTTTCCCAAGCTTTAAGCAATAAAGATCCATTTAACAACATTGATAAATGCTCGTTAAACTCGCCATGAATCATAAAATAAAATAAAAATCATTTTTATTTACGTAAACCAATTAAAAACACTTGTAAATATTCATACCTGATTATTCATCAACACGATTGAGATACATTTTGTTATTTGCTTGTTTATTCATTTATCTGTACTAATATTATAAAGCTAAAGATGAGTTTTTTTGCTTGATTTTTTTTTTTGCTTAGTGTGACGATACATATTTCGTCACACTAAGACCAATAGTTTTTTTAAATTTTATTTTGTAATTTCAACTTAATTTAATCCTATTTTTATAATTGAATTGAATGTAAAGCTAATATAATTTAAATTCTATATTTACTAGTTATTTCAACTTATTGAAATTTAAGTGTAATGTTGTATGGACAAAAATATGGGAAGCCTATTTCTGAAGAAAATGATTATTATTATTATTATAGTGGGCGGAGCACTAATGAAGACTGCTACGAAATCAGGGTAAGCCCAAAGTAACTCTTCCAGGTGGATAAAATCATTTGTCATTAGAGACATTCTATTCAATAACTTCTGAATCATATGTTGAGTGAGGAAGGTACTTTGTTCTGCTTGATTTTTTGCGGACGATTTGTGACTTGTGTCATGGAAAACAAATGGTCGGACCTCCGTTTGAGAACCACTGGTCAAAGCAAATGATGCAGCAGTTCTGCCAATGAAAAGCTGATCTCATCGTAGATCAAACTGTCAACTGACTGTGCATCACGCATTTGTACTGAGATAGGCTAGTCGCATACTATTACGATTCTACAATATCAATAATATACAGGGTACTGGAAATTTTACGGATGGTGTTGTCAAAAGTAGGTAACAGATTTTGTCATCCTACATAGTATAAAACAAAGTCGCTTTCTATGTCCCTATATCCCTATGTGTACTTAAATCTTTAAAACTACGCAACGGATTTTGATGCGGTTCTTTTTAGGGTTCCGTAGCCAAATGGCAAAAAACGGAACCCTTATAGATTCGTCATGTCTGTCTGTCTGTCTGTCTGTCTGTCCGTCCGTATGTCACAGCCACTTTTTTCCGAAACTATAAGAACTATAATGTTGAAACTTGGCAAGTAGATGTATGTTGTGAACCGCATTAAGATTTTCACACAAAAATAGAAAAAAAACAATAAATTTTGGGGTTCCCCATATATAGAACTGAAACTCAAAAAAAAAATTTTCATCGAACCCATACGTGTGGGGTATCTATGAATAGGTCTTCAAAAATGATGTTGAGGTTTCTAATGTCATTTTTTTCTAAACTAAATAGTTTGCGCGAGAGACACTTCCAAAGTGGTAAAATGTGTGTCCCCCCCCTGGAACTTCTAAAATAAGAGAATGATAAATCTAAAAAAAATATATGATGTACATTACCATGTAAACTTCCACCGAAAATTGGTTTGAACGAGATCTTGTAAGTAGTTTTTTTTTAATACGTCAAAAATCGTAAACCACAATTTAGCTTTCATTCAATCAACTCGAATATAAAAATATAAAATAACATTTCATTTCATAAACATACGCTTTTTTATTTATTCTTGATATCAAAAATAGGTACGCACTTGTAACTGAAACGGAACCCTTCGTGCGCGAGTCCGACTCGCACTTGGCCGGTTTTTAATAGATAGATTGATTGAAGAGGAAGGTTTATATGTATGATACATCAGCATTTCACCCGTGCGCAGCCGGGGCGGGTCGCTAGTTTAATATAAACTAAACTATAAATTGAGCTTATTAATATCCCCGTGCAGACTTTCAGCCAAATCCATTCAGAAGTTTTTGCGTGAAATTCTTTTACATTTTTAAGTTTATAATATTATTATTATACACTGAAAGCATGCGGGTGATAAAGTTATTTTTTTTTTAAGGACATAATATGTAATGTGACAGCCTCCGTAGCGTAGCGGTAATTGGCTCGCTTTAAATCTCGGAGGTCATGGGTTCGATCCCCACACCGGACAAGAAATCTTCGTGTAAATTCTAACATTTCTTTCCGGGTCTGGTTGGTTGAGGGACTACCCTCCGTACCTCGGAAAGTACGTTAAGCCGTTGGTCCCTATTGTTATAACATCTATAACAAACGAACCAGGGAACGGGCAGCAGCGTTTCCCCTGTGTATTGCAACATAACACTGCGGTTACCAATCCGCCTGCAAAGCGTGGTGACTATGGCAACATATTCAGCAGTGGCCGTTATACGGGCTGATGATGATATGTAGTGTTAGCCCCGAGGCTTTTGCTACTTCACTGGGAGGGTGAAAAGAGACAAACAAAATAATAAGTGTATGACTCCAGCCTAAGATGACTCGTCAGTTTCGTCAGCGCCGCCAACCATCATGATATCGCTAGCTCACTGATTGCAAACTTATTGCTATTCCTCATTCTTATGACCATTGTCTTCCACAATTACGTCTAGATGCATATCGTGTGTCTGCTTCCTCGTTCAGTCATCGTGATTTTAGATCATCATTGTACTTAGAATATTTGCTATGTGAGAGTCATGACAAGTTGTTTTAGATCGTTTAAGTCGGAAACTAGGTATGCATATATCGTGACTTAAGTTGTAATGCCACCTATCTATATTAATATATACAGCTGCAGAGTTTGTCTGTTTGCTTGAACCCGCTAATCTCAGGAATTACTGGTCCGATTTGAAAAAAATATTTCAGTGTTAGATGGCCTTTATATCGACAAAGGCTATAGATTTATATATTACTAGCTGACCCGACAGACATTGTCCTGTCTTAACTAAACCTCTTAATTAAATTGAACTTTATATTATGCGTGATAGCACTGAACTAACCGTGATGTGTAGGTACTAAGAGTAGCACGCATTCTGTCAATGTTATGTCAAACTACATAAGATTACAATAAAAACGATTATTCCTCTGAAACGACACTGCTGCATAACAATATTGTATGATGATATATAGATTATTAAATAATGTTTTCTTAGAGGGACGGTGAAACACCACCAACTCTCTGACTTCGGCCAAATTTCTAGTATCACAAGTTTTGGCCGAATCCAGGAATCGAACTCGAGACCTCGCTAGTTACGCTCAAACATATTACTAAACTTAGAAAATTTAATTTTTAATTGACTGAAACAACATGTCTTCTGATGCTTTTACAAATAACATGAAAATAGTCTAAAAATTACACATAATATAGGTATGGTTTTTGAAGCAAAACATGACTGATTTAAATATCATCTCAGCAACCATTTCAAATGGTCCAAACAGCATTAAAAAATAACACAAAGAAATCATAGAAGCGGTCGAAGCCCAATGGCTAGGGCGTCGGGCTTGTGATCTTAAGGTCGCTGGTTCGAACCCCATCCATTGCACTACCAACGTGAACCCACTCGTAACACAAGCATTTTAGCTTAGCACGTGGGGTTAACAAGAATACTAGTATACTGCAAAACTCTGCTAGTAATCTTTAAAAAAAAGAAAAAAAAAACACAACTCAATTACAGCGTTAAAATAATGATAAGTACATCGACCCCTTACCCAAGGTATTATCAATATCAATAATTCCGCAGATAATATTAATTAAAATAATTATTATTATCTTACAGATATCAATTAAATTAGCTACTCCATATATGGCATCTATAATTATACAAACAAAGTCCTGATTTCCAAGCCGGTTCTAAATTCATCATACACCATTGATTAAGGAAATCTGTGCCATAAATCCATTACAGCTAATTATAAGTACCAATTTATGGCTATCTCGTAAATTCCTATAAATAATTTTATCTAAATAAGCGGCATTTAGTTTTAACCAAAACAGGAATAGAACCTGTTAAGGAATTGCGAATGTTACGAGTAAACGACGCAAATAGCTTGATTATGTTTGACAGAAAATCAGTTAGCGAGTCCAGCTAAGTTAGATCTCTCGATTTTGATAGAGTTGGAAATGTATCGAGTTTAAATATCGATGTATCGATTGAATATTTTGAGAATTGTTGACCAGTTGGCTTAAATTACGGGAGGTTCGGGAGGAAGTAAGGTCGTGAGTTCGATGCCCACGTCGTACAAGAAATCTTTGTGTAAATTCTAAGATTTCTTTCCGAGTCTGTTTGGTTGAGGGACTACCCTCTGAGCCTCGGATAGAACGTTAAGCCGTTGGTTCTGATTGTAATAACATCATCTATTATATGCGTATATCAGGGAAGTGGCCGCATCGTTTCCTTATGTGACATAATACTATCACCAACCTGTCTGCCAAGAGAGGTGATCAAGGCGAAACCCACAATCAGCAGAAAACCCTTATTCAGCTGGAGACATTAAATGTGCTTTTGATGATGATGATGACTGTTTTAGATACAGAATTTCGTTCAAATCTTGATTAGTCTTTTTAAGGATAAGAAGGCTTCCTTCGATAAATAGGCTATCAAACACTATTTTTTTTTCTAATCAGACTATTAGTTCTTCAGATTAGCGGATTCAAACAAGCAAACAAACTCTTCAGCTTGATATATTAGTATAAAATATATATCAAGTTAATTAATTAACTTGATGTCATGAGTGATGAATCTTTTCCATCGCTGTATAATTTTGTCAGCAAACGTGGTCATGGTCCATGCTAGTCACTATTTAAATTGGAAGGTTGTTCGAGGGCCAAAGACCAAGTTTAACTGGCTCTGAGCATTAATATATTTAGTGGTCTATTTATGTATTATTCTATATTATATAATACTGTAATATTAATTGTAGAGTAACGATTCTTAAGAATATTGATAAATGGATGTCAAATGGATTTCGATCACGTGACTTTAAATACAATAAGGGAACGCGCGCGGTTTCATCCATGTTACTCCCATTCCCGGGGGAAATTCATACATAAATATAGCCTATAACTTTTCTCGATAAATGGGCTATCTAACACCGAAATATATGACCGATATATAATGTTCCAAATCGGACCAGTAGTTTATGAGATTAGCGCGTTCAACCAAACTCTTCAGCTTTATATATCAGCATAGATAGGTTTTATATACTCTGGTAGCTAGTCGATAGAAATCAGGTCGGGTTTCATTGCAATTGTAACAGTTGAGTCATGAACGCTGGAGGCTGGCTATGATTTGTTTCCGGCGATAATTATTACACGTTGGAATTCAGCAGATTGTCTGTCAAGATCCGTTGTGATGTGATGTGGTGATATTACTGTGTTTGAAGTACCACGGGATTATAGATTACTAGCTGTGCCATGACTTCGTTCGCGTAGAATAGTTACTTTGAGTAGCAGTTTTAATTATTTAGCCTTATTCGAACTTATAATATTCGTAAGGATACTCATATCTATTCAACAGTCTTAAAAATAAGTTCAAGCTTCACAATGCGATTCATCATCATTGCAGCCGTAGTCTACTGCTGGACATAGGCCTCCCTCATAGATCTCCAATGTTGCGGTTAGAAGCGGCCTGCATCCACCGTGATCCCGCGGCCTTAACCAGATCATCTGCCCATCTAGTAGGTGGACGTCCTACGCTACGCTTGCCGATCCGCGGTCTCCATTCGAGAACTTTTCGGCCCCAACGGCCATCTGATCTCCGTGCTGTATGGCCTGCCCATTGCCACTTCAACGAACTAATCCGTTAAGCTATGCCGGTAACTCGCGTTCTTCTACGTATCTCCTCATTTCTGATTCGATCTCGTAGAGAAGCTCCGAGCATAGCCCCCTCCATAGCTCGTTGAGTGACTCTGAGTCTGTTCATAAGGCCTATAGTGAGCACCACGTTTAGGATCCATAGGCAACACACACTGGTTGAAGACTTTCGTCTAAAATTTGATTGCTCACATTGAATAGGCTATGAAACTACTGGACTAATTTAAACAATTATTTCACCATTAGAAAGCTACCTCACATCATTGTAACGCAGGCATTAATAAATTATAAAGTTTCCACGGGGACATGAACTAGGCGGGTAAAACCGTGTGCAGGAAGAAACTATATGAAGTCGTATCGTTGACTGTTATCATGATTTAAATTATCTCCAACATACTTAGTAATGCTAATGAGACTTCTCGTCTCATAAGAATACTAATTCGCTGTTTCGGCCCACGACCCTTTCGTCCTATTAGAGGAATGATAGAAACTTATTCAAATTGGATGGTGCTATAGGACGAAATAGCTTATAAGTCTAATTAGAAAAGATATTGTAAGCTTTATAAAGACACAAAACGAGGACATATACAGGGTGTCCCAAAAGTTTAAGTAGCTGGGAAAGGGGGTGACAGGGGTGGACACAATGGTCACTAGAAAAATAAAAAAAAAATCCGCTATGGGTATTTAAAAAAAAAATGGCATTTTTTTTAAAACTTAAAATTTTACCCCTTGTTATTTTTTATGTTGATGTTGATGACCTTGTTGTTATTGAAGATTACATAACAGCATTTTTTTTAAATACAGCCATATTTGTAGGTACAGTTAGTACAAGGTGTAAAATTTTTAGTCTTTTAAAAAATGCCATTTATTTTTTTAAACACCCAGAGGGAATTTTTTATATTTTTCTGGTGACCCTTGTGACCATCCCTATCACCCCCCTTCCCAGCTACGTAATCTTTTGGGACACCCTGTATGTAATTACCAGGTTTCGATTAAAATAACACCTTAATGTTGGTCTTTTCCATATTTATAAAGAGCACAAAAAAAATTCAAAGCGAATTGATCCTAATAACGTGTGTCTAAAACTCATTATCAAAATATGACATTTGGTTTAGTACCACTATATAAAGAAGAACTTTATTTAATCTTAGGCTGACTCCACTTGGCTTGTCAGTTCGAAAAAAAATGCATGTTCCCCGATCGATTATCACATGTTGAGTATCTAGGAGCGCGCAAATGTGCGGTCACCCTTTCAACAAATATCTGAATATCATTGCCAATCGCAAATAATCGCAATGCTGTAACTCTACAAAGCCAGTCGATTAGTCTTGTCGGTCTAATGCCATATTTGGTTCAGCTGATTGTTACCGCTAATAACCGTGTCCTGTAACTATCATAGATACAGTTATTATATTTGAGGTCAGCTTTGATTGGAATGAATTATTGATGTTTCGTATCAATAGATTTTAATGATATCTAATAATTATTTTTGCATCAGCTGGTATAATTATAAACGACCGTAGCCCAATGGCTAGGGCATAGGACTTACGATCATTTGGTCGCCGGTTCGATCCCTAACTAGTTGTACTATTGTTTATTCTGTGCCCCAAATGCAGCTTAGCACGAAGGGTAAACTAGAATACTAGTAGTTTGAAAAACTCTGCTAGTAATTTAATAAAAAAAACTAAAAAGATAATACAAAAGAACTGAGCTGAACCCAAAAAGGCTACAAATGACAAATTCTTAAGAGTAAAATAGAATAGTTAAATATATAGCTATTATAGCCAAACCGATAATTTATACATTTTATACGAGTAACACGCGTACTTACTTCCTCTCTGCCATTCATTCTCTATGTCAATTTGATAAGCCCACAGTGCATTATGCATTCAGTAAGGAAGATCGGCTAATGTATATCGTTTGAATATGAAACACTACAGAATCTCAATCGTGTTGACAGTTAGTGCGAATTTTAATTTTACTGCCCGAGTAAGAAGGATGTCCATTGTTCTACGATTCCGGCCAGTTTTGACACTGACAGCTTAATAGACAATGTCAAACAAAGGACGGTTTAAAGACGGCCTAGGATTTTAAACTGAGAACGTGAGAACCCATTTACAAAAGACCACGCTTAAAATAGACCACCATATGTCTTCCCATGGGTGTCCTAAGAGGCGACTACGGGACATACACCTGATGGTTGGGTAGCAGCGTCTATTAGCACAAGGTTACTTACCATCTTACTGCGATCTCCAAACCTGCTGCCAAGCGGTGATTATAGCGATTTCCCTCAACTACCCTGGCTTGCCTAAGTCTGAAAAGAGGAGGCTCATGTTCAGCAGGCTGTAAAAAGGCTGTTGAAGACTAAAGAAGATTGGTTAAGGGAAAAATAATCTTCTTTTCAACAAGACATACTCCCATATGCAAGCACAACAGTTTTAGTTTACTTGGGAATGTCAGGAGCCACTTCAATAGCAATAAAGTCCACGATAATGCGACATTACTTACTCATGTGAATACTTAATCATATCGCTCTGTTAATCTGTATTCCGCCTAATATCCAAAAAGTTTGTACCGATTTAGACGGGAGATTTGTAGAAAACTGATATTGTAAGAGTAACTCGTCATTTTCCAAATTTTACGAGAACGAAGATTTAATCTTATCTTATACTAATATATAAAGCTAAAGAGTTTGTTTGTTTCTTTGTTTTGCTAATCTCAGGGGTGAAACCGCGCGCGGGAAGCAAGTTTACAATAAAAAAACGTCCAGTAAATCCATGAAAGCTGATAGTTTTATAACAGCAAACCAAAAGAAGACAAACCCACAAGTTCTTACAGTGGAAACACGCCAATCCCTTAAGAAGGCGTCTTAGTATGCCATGTTGTCCTATTACGTTGTACCGCTGAGCATTTGTGCTGCACAGTTCCGCATGCAACTATGAATAGATATAGACTGTAATGCTATATGACTCAGCCGTCAGCTTTTATAATGGCCATGATAAATACGTTTCCTTGAGGATATGTCATTTACATTTTAATATTTTTAATTGGGAATTCTATGCAGCTTTTTGGTTTTATGATGCGTAGAGGAGGCTACAATGGATTATGTCAGATTAAATTGTGGGGCGTAAAATAATATTAAAAATACGTAAAAAAGCCCATAAATATGAATATAAAAAAATTGGGTGTCATTCTGTCCAAAACATCAAACATATTTGTTTTTTGTTTGTGTTTGTGAAAAAAATGTATTTTAAGTGGATTTAATATTAATTGTAGAACCTATACTTTAGTATAATTAATAGAATCAGGCTTCAATTTGCAGAAATATTACACAGCTTAACACATAACATAATACATTTTTGAGCGAAATTAACAACTGATACCATGTGTTTTTAGTTTATATGTCTATTTAATATACAAATACTTGCTTGAAGCAATAGCTATGATAAATTCTTTACGTTCGTACACATTTATTACCGCCTCATTTTTATCAAGTAGATACTAATGTGCCTTATGATTTTATATATGAACTCTTTGGAATATATAACGCCGCATCTCATACCAATAACGGCTATCTATTACACTTTGTCTAAGTTTATTTATTAGTTGAGTACAGCAGTAAAGTATTTTACTCTACAGCGTTTACAACATATAATTTTACTGTCAAACAAAATCAACTCGATCATTCTCATTATTATATAAATATCTACTGCCAACAGTAAAGCAGACAAGACAAAGGCTATCGAACTATGTCCAAATACCACGTCACGAAATTCCTTTCATTAAACCTTGTAACTCTAAAAAATCTTGAAGGGCTAAAGATAGGACACACGAAGCTATTAAGCGGAATGTGCTTAAGATCGTATCGTGTGCATCATGCTTTACGATCGACGATTATATGATACACGGTTTATTAAATGAACAATATTTTATAGGATTCGTCACAGTGAGTAAAGAGGTTGAGGGATCTAACGCTTTATTTATTTATAAAGGCTAGAAAATGTGCTATCTCATTCAATAAATCAGTGCGTTCTGTTATTGTACAACTTTTTATTTCTGGAATATTCTCATCTGCCTAGTTTGTTGCATTGTGTTTTGTTTTGTGGTCTTTATTCTAGATGATCTAGAATAAAGTTGAGACATGATTTCAAACGATCCATTTGGTTAGGATGCGAAATCTAAATGAGATCCGAAATAAAATTCAAATAAGTATTTTAATCTAACAAGA
The DNA here is from genome assembly GCA_947037095.2 of Nycteola revayana. NCBI lineage: Eukaryota > Metazoa > Arthropoda > Insecta > Lepidoptera > Nolidae > Nycteola > Nycteola revayana. Next base: position 4,700,960 of record OX344847.2, read on the forward strand.
ATTATTTATTTGTTTACAGATTTGGAATACTTCGGCGATTAATTAGTTAAAGGTAAGTTCTTATTTAACAATTTAAATATAGTTTAGAAATTTAATAACTTTATTCAACCCATCAGAAAACCTCAAGAACTTCAAATTCAATTTGAATTTTAATCAAGATGCAAAAATTCTGAATGCATCTACGGACGTAAACAATCATCTACTGCTATTTATCATATAAATCCATTATCAGGGACCTTGAGAGAAGCCTGTTAGTAGGTGTTTAGGTTTTGCTCCGTGGCTAATCGGTAAACAGAATACCATTAGCACAATGCGTGGGTTCGATTTTAATTATGAATCCCTCCGTGGGAAGACTTGTTCTTGTAACATTGGATTATGAAACATATTTATTAGTTAAGCTTATGTTCAAAGGAATAAAATGTATTTATGCATTTAACGATGCACAAGTTTATGAAGATGTTTACAAAAAAAAATACTATAATGGTGCTTAAACCTTATTCAGCTCCTGACTAAGTTTCCGCATTATTTACTGGGTGTGTTAGGTTTAGATTTAAGATTTATTATATCTAGTTTATAATACAAAAAAATTTTATAGAGTCACTTTTTGCGTGTCACGTTAAGCAATTTCCACATTCTACGATTTCCATTCACTTCCATTTTCTACGATTTACTTATACCCATGATCCATGAAATTCTTTATTTTAACGTAATTTTATCCTAAAACTGTGTCATTCCTGTTCCTGTCATCATTATAACAAGTATTTGAGTCAAGCCGTTCAGCTGCATACGCAGTCATTGCACGACATTGTAATGCCACGATCACGACAACTGATTTGCACCATTATATCTTAACCACCATCAAAGCCCAATCAAAAAACGTTTGCTACACAATTTTAAACCTTATACCATAAGTTTAAAGTTGCTCGTTTCTAATAAAACTGAGACTGTTACTTGGCTAAATCGCATAACTGTTAGCTTTAATGACATTCCATTGGTTGACGAGAACTCCCTCACTTTTCAAGGTTATATAATATGCCACGATATTTAATTGACGTGAACTGCATAATAGTACATAATTCTTGGTATTTCCGTGGTTAGCTTAGAAATTCGTTTGCACTGTATATGGTTCATATATTTAGGTTTAAAACGGATTACAAATCTTAATTTATAATTACCGACTCTAACAAGTTTACACTAACACTTTGATGCATTTGTCTATCTGCCGGCTATTGTTTAAAACTAATAAATATAAATCGAAAGAGACAACTTTGAAGTGGAATTTATTTTAAACTACGATGTAACATATACATTGCCATTGAAACATACTAAATCTCAACGAAAATATACATAGAACTTACGTCAAAGAAATATTTAAGAAGGAAAAAATACTTTGTATACTCATCGAACTGTTCGACTGAGGAAATATCTCAACCACATAAAAAACCGCAGATGAACTGCTTTAATACTGACTGAGTTGTGCCTGAGTCATGACAAAGTCAATTATACACAATAAGATCAAGAAGCACGTTTTTTAGATAGCAGCTGACACATTTCCCCAATACACCTGATTCTAAATAGAGGAGCTGAAATGCTAGAATGTTTTTTGCGGACGGACATAATAATATGTCTACAAACTAAGGGTCACGAGGGATTGCTGTGGTGTGCATAGCCTGTAGTGCTAGAGGATGTACAATTATTGCCATCAAGATGTTTCCTAATGAATCTTTTGGAGGATCGCATTTTGAAAGAAAAAAACACTAAGAGACATTGTTTTTTTAAACAATTTCATCAAAATCCCAAAATCTACTAGTAGGTCATAAACATAAATAACTTTATGATTTTAATTTCTGATTTAGAACATTGAGGATTGACAAAAGTCTGTTTGCTGAATCATCAGATTTTGAACTTGCTTCACTCTGGTTTCTTTCACTTGTTATTACTGATAGTTTAAATGTTCTTGGTGAAATTGAACTTTTATTATAGAAGTGTGTGTCTGCAAATCCATGGATATTATAAAATTTATTTTAATATAAGGTGTTTATCATCTCTGGGGTGATTCCGTTTATTTCAAGTTATATGAAAATTGAAGATTTTAATATATTAACTTATAAAATTATAGCAATAAAAACAGAAACTAAAAATCTTAGTTTGTTAATAACCGTTGTTATGTCTGTTATCCCTGCCACGGATTTACGCAAAAATACTCTGTGATCAATTGAAGCAAGCCGAACGATGTCAATAAAAATTGCGCGTTTTCATTTAAACAACTTTGTATTTCCCATTTTTTATAACAAAAGCATTCCATTCAGTATTAATCACGACTGGACTCACTGATCTCATTTCTAAAAATCAGGTGCAATAGCGTAACAAAGAAATAACTTGGTACTATTGAATCATATTCTGTGAATCAAACTGAGTTTGATTAATGAATCATTAGTGAGTACAATTATAAACTATTTATTAAATTGTCTTTCCTAGAAAATAGAAACACCTAGGTATTTTATGTGTTTGCTTGTCTTAGATTATAGTTAGGAATGTAATTAAACAAATAAATTGTATTGAAATATCGAATGTAATGTAAAATATGGTCTGATCAGTTATATATTATCACCTATGATTTTTCCATTAAATCATTCAGTATTTTTCGAAGATTAAAATGTGCCAACTAAAATACTTAGAAATCGTTGTTTGCTCATTACGCATGTAGACTAAAAAAATCCATTAAGTCCGTCAGTTAGATTATCAAAAATATTGGACACGTATTTATTATTCGTTTCTCAAACAAAAAATAACGAAGATACAGCTAGCGCGTTGAAAATTCGCGTGACGTCACTTCTAGGTACAATTTTACCTAATAGTGACGTCACAAGCCCCTTCTTCTAAACTTTATAGTTTGTTGTTGCTCTGTATCTTTGCCAATTTTTATGGATTCGATAAAATAAAACATACGTGTTCAATTTCTTTAGTAATCTTAATAGATTTTTTTAGTTTTCATGCCCATTCTTGTTATTTATATTTTGCATTTAGGTAGGTAGGTATGTTGTTTTAACATAATATCTAAATTCAATTTATACGTAAACCGAAAGCAAGTTTGCTCATGTCAGCTGATTAAATAATCAATCGTGCTTGAATATAGGCTGTTAATTAAACAAAACTGCCAATTGGATATCCAACAAAATTACTTGCAATCGTTACTTTAGTCGTATGTATGTTTAGTGTCTTTAATTTAGGAATGTTTATTAACAATCAATTTTCCGCGCCATTCTCAGTCGCATAACTCCCGTTCTCGTGGGACCTGTATAGAAACCGCTAAGTAACTGATACCTATAAAGTATTGCGATAACAATAACAAATATGTATTTTATATATATTGTATAGTTTAAAACCATCTTCATAATATTGCCTTACCACTGAAATCAAAGGATGAGATCACCTTGAATTATGTATCTTAATGTGGGTAGTTGAAGTTAAAGTATTTTGATAAAATAAATAAAATAATACAGAGCAAAAACAAACTATAAAGTTCAGGAGAGGGGGGCTTGTGACGTCACTATTAGGTAAAATTGTACCATATAGTGACGTCACACAAAATTTCAACGCGCTGTATCTTCGTCATTTTTTGTTTGAGGAACGAAAAAAAAAATACGTGTCCAATATTTTTTGGTAATCTAACTGACTAAATAGATTTTTTTAGTCCACATGCCTATTGGCTCTCTTCAAATCTCGGAGGTCGTGGGCTCGATGCCCACACCGGACAAGAAATCTTAGTGTAAATTCTAAGATTTCTTTCCGGGTCTGGTTGGTTGAGGGACTACCCCCCGTGCCTCGGAAAGCATATTAAAACGTTGATCCCGATTGTTACAACATCATCTATAACAAATGAACCAGGGAACGGGCAGCAGCGTTTCCCCTGTGTATTACAACATAACACTGTGGTCACCAATCCGCCTGCCAAGCGTGGTGACTATGGCAAAAAACCCTCCCTCCGGAGGAGGCCCACGCCCACCAGTGGACGTTATACGGGCTGATGACGAAATAAAATAATATTTATTATTTCACCGTCTAATGTGCATAGAGATATACAGAAGCAACACATGATCCGCAGACAATCCAGAGATGAATTGTTTGGCTCAAATGTCGACGAAGACCAGCCAAGAAGAAGAATAAAAATGAATTATTTCACAGAAATTTCTTCACGAAGATTATACCTACTCGTCTATTTTGGAAACACCATAATAGACGAGTATATACGTGGATGAAATCGCGGACAAAAGCTAGTATTTTAATAATGTTAGTGTAGATTACTACTGTTTTAGTTAAGTCTGTAGATACATGGTTCGTGACTAGCGTTTTAGTGTTTAAAACAAATTGAAGACAATTTAGTTGGTGTTCTTCGTTTGCAGAATAATTAGCATCCGTTGCATCAGGATTTAGAGAATAGATTTGTTGTTGCCAAAATTGATCGGGATCTTAATTACTTTTAGTTACCCTTTTGCTACTATGCCTGGCATAAATACGAGTTAATCATGAAGGAATTCCGAACACGACTGGATCATATTGAAATCAAAACTGGATAGTCAAAGTGGAAATTCTTATTATTTGACTAGTTCACGGTTCCAACCGCGTAGCTACCGTTTCCGTGGAAACTTCTTAATTAAATATAGCCTACGTCATCCGGGGATAGTGTAGCTTCCCAACGGCGAAAGAATTTTACAAGTCGGTCAAGTAGTTTCGAACCTATAACCTATAACCTAACATCATCTATAATAATCGTATATCAAGGAAAGGGCAGCAGCGTTTCCTTATGTGGTACAACATAATACAACAATCAATTGTTTTCTCTTCATAATATTAGTTAGATAGAGTAATAAGCAGTAGACTTTGTCTTCAAGTCCGTTCTTAAATTCTTTAAACATTTAATGAAATCATTCCTTTAAGCTTCTTTATCCCGTAATTAATGTTCAGAGTTTTAATGAAGGCAAACATATCAATTTTAATATTTAAAATACATTAATATCTTGCCAAACAACTTATTAACTAGGTATTTAAGTACAGCTGGTATCATATTACTCATATAATTGAGAGCAACGCTCAAGCATCGCATGTTTCTATTAACCTTCAGAAGGGACTGTCCCTTTCAAATATTTCATTTCACGCAAAGACATTCATGTCTGCAATATTAGATGTTAATGAGAGGTTATTAGGCAGGACGACGACCGTTCTCTGACCAAATCGGAGACATCCTCGCAAAAGGTCAAATAAGATCCACCCTAAACCGACGTGTTTGTATGAAGAATGTTATGAGAGTGAATGAAGCGAAAGATGTGTGTAGTGATCGTAGCAAGTGGAGGTCCATTGTCTCTGCCTCCCTCGCTGGGAAACAGGCGTGAGCTTACGTATGTATGTATGTATTAGGCAGACATAGGGCTGTTCATTTTGAGAAATTATGGATAAATAAACAAGTGATCCGCTTCCGTGGACAAGCGAAATAATGCAATGGAAGCATATTTTTACTAACATAGTTTTAAGTATTTATCACCTGAGCGTTGGTCCTAAGATTAAGATAAGATAAGACAACCTCCGTAGCATAGCGGTGTCTCGCTTTAAATCTTGGAGGTCGTGGATTCGATCCCCACGCCGAACAAGAAATCTTTATGTAGATTCTAAGATTTCTTTCTGTGTTTGGTTGGCTGAAGGACTGCCCTCCGTGCCTCGGTAAGCATGTTAAGCCGTTGGTCCTGATTGTTATAACATCATCTATAATAATCGTATATCAAGGAACCGGCAGCAGCGTTTCCTTATGTGGTACAACATAATACTGCGGTCACCAACCCGCCTGCCAAGCGTGGTGACTATGACAAATACCCTCCCTCGGGAGGAGGCCTATGTTCAGCAGTGGGCGTTATACGCTAAATAGCTTCTTTGTCTGTTTGCTTAAACGCGCTAATCTCAGGAATGACTGGTCCGATTAAAAAAGATCTTTCAGAGTTAGATACTTACACTTCGACAAAATGTATGGAGCAGCTGTTTTTTTTTCGCGATTTTTTGGTCCCATACTAATAGTTGTTTATAATCATCAGTTCTACCACCCCTTGAAAGGTTTTTGGTGTTTAAAAATAAACCTGTATAATGTGTATCTCTTGCTAGAGCTAGCTACAAGAGAAAAAGGGGCCTCATATGTCCGGTCCTGGCTAAAACAAAACATAATTTAACTACTACATATTTATAAAACAAAACAAAGCATAGTTGAAGCTACCATACAATTTTAATGGCCCCAAATTAATGATGAGTTTAAAAATAAACGTGTCCATTAGACAACACCAGTAGCACTCACTGTCAATTCGTAATGACTGCAGTGTTAATTAAGGCCATGTTAATTGAGCCACGACTTAAAATAAACACTTTATTAGGCATTAGGTTCGTTCTGATGTATTGAAGTTAAATTGCCGTAACGGTTCTGATGGTGGTATACGAACTACGACTTTGAGTAGTTGAAATAGGGTAGTATTTAGCTTGGCAAGTATTTGTTAATGTATTTAAGAGTTGTAAAGTTTATCGAATACTTGAAGGTTTTTAGGTAAAAGTTACGAAATATTTACTTGAACTAGATGTTCTTATGGAGACATTTGTGCTTATTTCGATACTTAGCTAAGTTTGGTCATAGAACCAGATATCTTGCACCTAAAGTCTCGGTACCTAAATTACCGAACCTATCGATGCCCTCGTAGACCTAAAGTCCGAGAGGACTGCGTACTATAAAGATGAGCATGACAGTTACACAAACCTCCACTAAAAATTTAAAGTTATATTTCCTCAACCCCACGCCAGTGACCACCCTGAGCCGACGTCCAAGTCCCACAGGGGGCGCCCTCTTGGGCAGGTTATTAAGTATATAGTTTTAAAATCATTTATTTAGTCTAGAGCACTGCTCGCCGTTATGCCAGGTGAAGTAGCAAAACTCTCTTGGCTAACTACTTTCACAAGTAAATGCAAAAAATATATTTACATAGTCCTGCAGCAGAATTGGAAACATATATTTTATATTATCTTCTAGCGCGAGATTTTAACCGCGCTGCTTCCGTTCCCGTGACCACTTCAAAATTAAATATAGCCTATGTTACTCCACGAAAACGTAGCTTTCTAATGGCGAAAGAAATTTTGAAATCGGTGTAGCCAGTAGATTTAAGCCCAGAGCCGAAGTCCTAGTCACACAGGGGGCGCCCTCTTGCTCAAGTTGCTTAGTTTGTAGTTTATAAACCATTTAATAAGGCTGGAGCTATGCTATCCTTAATGCCAGATGAAGAAGCAAATGCTGAGTACTTCTACTTTAATATACATTCGAAAAAAAAGGTCTTGTAGTTTTGGATCCCATTCAATCCGAACACACATATCTTTATACCCATATATCTTTCTTCTATCCTACTTCCTACTAATACATATTATAAACGCGATGGATGGATGGATGGATGTTACACTTTCAAACCAAAACTACTAAATGGAATTGGCTGAAATTTTGCACCGGGATAAGTTATACGCTGGATTAACATATAGGCTACAAAACATCACGCTCCAACTCACTGGAGCAGAGTAACTCGGGTAAAATCCCGGGGCGCAGCTAGTATAATATAATATTAGTAAGCTCCGGGTGAAACAGTGAGGCATAGCTACCATTAACGTATCAGGTTAGTTAAAGCACAATTAACCCTAATTACAACATCGTTTCGATAAAGGGCCTTATGCATTAAGGACGACCGTGAGTCAATGTTTTGTGGGTGTATTGTTAATGTATGTTATATTGACAGTTGAATAAAACGAAATTGACATTGACAAGCAATATTAATTATTACTTAATTCACTTCAAAAGTTATTAAAATAATTCAAACTAGCTAGCGAAACTAGAGAAGTATAGGTACAGTGAGATATACAACAATGTTAAACGTATTTTTGCAAATGAACTGCGGCAAAACTAAATTGGAATTTAATTTTTATAAGTAATTATTATTTGTTTACTATGTTATGTACATCAGGGCCGGATTTAGAAGTCCGGAGGCCCCGGGCAACAAGGAAGAAGATCCCCCTGGTCCACAAATTAGTTTCCTTCTAAATGTGTAGAAAAATTGAAGTATGTACATACTTTTCTGGATGATTCGAATTCTGATATTTTACCGATTGTCTTATTTAAGTGAACAAGTATAGATGAATAACCGTTGTTACAATATTTAAGAACTATTACATTTATCATAATTCTATAACGCCGAAACAATAAATAAAAGTAAAGTTGTAGAGTTTATTCGTTAGAATTTGAAAGATTTTAAGTCTCTATTGTTGGGGCCCCTCTATTGTGGAGGCCCCGGGCAGCTGCCCTGGATGCCCTCCCTTAAATCCGGCCCTGATGTACAGTATGGTGGTTAAGGCGCAGATTTGTGGTAGTTTTAAATGACCCAGTCGTGGGTTATTTAAAACAACTGGTTAAAACTGTACCATACCCTAAGTCAAGGTCCAAACCTGCAGGAATGGCCCTCTTGCAAAGTTTTTTTTAAGTTCACACAAACAAACTCTTGTAAGTTTTGCCGTCTACAAAGATTCTTGATAATCCCTCGTGCTAAGCTAAAATGCTTGTGTTACGAGTGTATTCACGTCGCTAGTGCAATGGGTAGGGATCGAACCAGCAACCACACGATCACAAGTCCGACGCCCCTAGCCAATGGGCTTCGACCGCTTAAAGTTATACCGAATGTAGGAGTTCTTTGTGTCCGTGAACTATTTCACACAAGTATTTATCCATATAGTGGCACATCATCGTCATCATCATCAGCCCGTACAACATCCACTGCTGAACATGGGCTTCCTCGGGAGGGTATTTGCCATAGTCACCACGCTTGGCAGGCGGGTTGGTGACTGGAGAGGGCGAGTCCCACATATCCCACTGCCAGCGCGCGAATACGCTGCAGCGGCAGTGGGAATGCGTAAATGCGTAATTTCCCCCCGGACAACAAAAAAAAGGCGAGTTGGTGATCGCAGTATTATGTTGTACCAGGAAACGCTGCTGCCCGTTCCTTGATATACGATTATTATAGATGATGTTATAACAATCGGTACCAACGGCTTAACGTGCTTTCCGAGGCACGGAGGGTAGTCCCTCAACCATCCAGACCCGGAAAGAAATCTTACAATTTACACAAAGATTTCTTGTCCGGTGTGGAAATCGAACCGACGACCTCCGAGATTTAAAGCAAGCCAAATACCACTTCGCTACGGAGGTTGTTAAATCGAAAATCTTATTATACAAAATCGTGTACTACCGCTACGCTTTGGAGGTTGACATACCGCTCGGCTACGGAGGTTGTCTTTTAAAAAAATATAGTCGCATAAGCATAAAGTGGCACAGTTACCTTTGAAAAAAATAGAGTACTTAATAGTATTGCTGCAGTTCTAGTAAATACCACAAGTACTAGATATCCTATTAAAGCATATCAACTCGTAAATCACTGACCAAATCCAATAAACTTCTTTGGCTCGTGGATAACAAAAACTGAACAGTAAGCGCCAATAAATATTGATGAGAGCCTTTTGAAGGAGCGGTAGCTTAAGTGGCGTACCCAGCTTCAGCTTAGGGGGCGCTCAACGAAGCTTTTTGTCGTGAAAACGGAGACTTTACAAGCCTTTGCAGCGGTGTAGCGATAATAAGAGCGAACGCGGCTTAGCAGACATGTATTGCCACCTAAAGAAAACTGCCTGAACTATAAATGGACCAACCATGGCTGGCCAAGATTGGAGCTGGCCTATATCGCACACTAGAAGTTTCATGCCACTAAAAGCTATTTAAGTTCTCAACACAAACAGTTGTGACCATGGTCACCGGGCATACTATCTCGCCCGGTCAGGAACCACTTCCTATTGGGGAGAAGGCAGATGAACACCCGTTTCTCTAAAATGCGTTTTTTAATTCACTAGGCGTTTGCTACTTCACCGGACATAAAGGTAGGCATAAAGGACATACAAATAACTTCGAGTTTAAACAACCTCTGTAAGAGGCCGCTTCCTATGGGGCTTGGACCTCGGCTTCAGGCCGGTCGGTATGATATGGATATGGATTTAGGAATAATGTTTTTTTTTATTCTTAGAGGAGTTTAGTGTCATCTCGAATTCTGGATCATCAAGGGTCATCAGAAAGTTTTTGCCGTTCTTCTACTCCAATTCTGACTTTTTACTATGCATGTAAGACAATTGAGTGTACTGACTCAGCATTACAAGGGAAGCATCTGCCGTACTGTGCCCCTTAGGTTACGACCATGACTACATGTCATGGCTCTAAGAAATCATTTACATTAAACACAGGATGTTCCGAAGATGGACGGAAGGACGTGTAGCATTCTGTTCACCTTTTACGTTGGACGTCTGACTGTGCGTTGTGACTGTATGCTTTTGTGGAGACTGACTTCGTATATCTAATAGTTATCATGGCTATTAGCCATTTCTTGCTATGTGTACGGGAGCTAAGCGACTGCTTACGGGAAGCTAGCAACCTATATTTCTACTATCTTTACTACTTGGCAAGGTTCCCAGCCAGCAAGCAGCAAGTTTGCCGTGTGGTTTCCGGCTTAGAATCGACCACCCCATGTTCTCCCATGGGTGTCGTAAAAGGCGACTAAGGGATATATGGCTAATGGATGGGCAGCAGCATCTATTAGCTCAAGGTTTACATCTTAATGCGATCACCAATCACACCAAACGTGATGATTATGGCAATATCCCTCAACGACCCTGGCTTGCCAAGGTCTGTTAAGAGGAGGCCCATGTTCAGCAGTGGACGTAAACGGGCTGTTGAAGATGATGATGATGAAGGTTCCCAGAATGTAGGCAGCATTACTATTTAACAATCGACATTATTATTTAACAATACAATTCTAAGACGTCCAATAGAACCATTAAATCCCCAGCTGGACCCTGTATGATCATCTAGCTAACAAACTCGAGCCAATTACTAAGTTACATTAAAATTTGTTCTAGGTAACATAGTTTCCGAGATTTGCGCGGAGATACAATCCGGAAAGGCATGCGACTCGTTTGGTTTACCACTTGCGGGTACAGACAGCAAGATATCGTGGAAAAGGTCAGTACAATATTTTGTTAGTATATTACAAAAATTATCTTTTTTTTTTTCATTTAAAAACCTTATATTACAAATGAAAATAGCCCAGCCTAATAATGAATAAAATAACTCACCAATATATCTATACTTTTATTGTTTCATTGTTTGTATTGAGACAGTTTTTTTTTACTAAATGTTCTAGACACGACGTGAGAACCACGAACTCCAAGCGCTTGTCTGTCATCTATAGTCTACACTAAAACAATCTTTGAGTGTTAGATAGGCCATTTATCGAGGAAGGCTATATAGGCTGCACGCAAAACTCCTGTTCTCGTAATAATTTGATAATTAAATATTAAATGAAGCCTTCCTATATGTATAAATGGGCTATTCAACACTGAAATAAATTTTCAAATCCTTCCAGTAAACCCTAAGATTTAATTAGCGCGTTCAAGCAAACAAACAAACAAGCCCTTCAGCTTTATATATTAGTACAGAACGTGACTTACGCGACATTCCAGTATTATCTATTATTATTATCATTATATTGACAAAATTGTAATGTGCCATTTTTTTGCTAACACTCCCGCCTCCAACACAACAGTGCAATCAAGATCGCTGCCCGATTGAGTTATGATGACTCGCGAGCGACAGCGGAATGTTACCGCGTCTGTTGAGGCCCTTACGATACTATCGTTAACAATAGATTGTGCATACCTCTGATTGTTGCCCTGAGACTCAACTAAGCCCTTTAAAAGACCCACTTATAATTTAAGACCTCAGTAGTATAAAGACAGATGTATACGCTTCTGTAATAAACTTCCTAATAATGTAAGAGATCTGTCTATAATCAAGTTTAAGCGATACGTCAAAGACAAACTATGTAAAAAAGCTTATTATACAATTGCTGATCATATAAATGACAAAACTGCTTGGAAGTGATTTGCTCTGAAACAATACTGCTTTATTAATAATTGTATTAAGAGCATTTATTAAAAAAAAAGGATTCCTCTGAGTTTCTTGCCAGTTCTTTAAGAGTTGCCACGTCTAGAACTGGTGGTAATAAAAGAAAGGACGCATCATAAGAACATCATTTAAAACATTTTAAATGTGTCTAAATGTTTTTTTTTTTTTTTAACATTACTAGCAGAATTTTGTAGTCTTCTAGTATTCTTGTTAACCCCTCGTGCTAAGCTAAAATGCTTGTGTTACGAGTGGGTTCACGTCGGTAGTGCAATGGGAGGGGTTCGAACCGGTGACCTCAAGATCACTAGTGCGACGAAGCCATTGGGCAATGGCAGCTTCAAAAAAAAAGTTTGAGTTTGAGTACTATTATCTTTAGAAGCATTTGGTCTTACCAGTTTACGATAAAGGCGAATGTTTCTGACGTATGGCACATACAACCTTATTCGTCTGAGCTCTATAATTATAAACCTTTGTTTTGTTACTAATCTTAGTATAATTCCTAACTGTAGGCTGGCCGGAATTCGGCCATAGCCGAAGGCTAGAGCGTCAGACATGCGATCTTCTTATCGCCGGTCCAATCCCCACACATTTATGGTTTAAAAACATAAATGGTTTAAAAGACTACAAACTAAGTATCATACTCAAGAAGGGACTCCCTCTTCCTGTGGGACTTGGACCTCGACTCAGGACGGTCGCTGGAAACTATATAATTTCGCTGTTTATTAGCAACTAGCGACCTGCCCCGGCTCCGCACGGGTACATTGCTGATGTATTATACATATAAACCGTTAAACCGTCAAAATCCGTTGCGTAGTTTTAAAGATTTAAGCATACATAGGGACATAGAGATATATGGATATAGGGACAGAGAAAGCGACTTTGTTTTATACTATGTAGTGATGAAATCTCAACACAGCAAAATCAGCAAAATCACAGCGTGCATTCCACCTGACAACTTTATATACGGAAAGTTAAAAGCCACAACAATAACTATTTATTACCTACACATACAAGTCATCATCATCATCAGCTCGTATAACGTCCACTGCTAAATATGGGCCTTCTCCCGAGTTATAGAGTTTTGCTATAATCCCCACAGCCAGGCGAGTTGGAGTTGATTGGTACCTATACACTTGTTATAGATGACGTTATAACAATCGGGACCAACCAGACCCGGAAAAAAATCTTGGAATTTCCACAGAGATATCTAGTCCAGCGCGGGGATCGAACGTACGACCTCTGCCTTATACCTACAACCTCCTCATTCTCCTCAACTGTCCGCTACGCCAAAGAGGTTGTAGGTACACACAAAATATTGCAAACAATACATTTTCTGTATATACAACCTGTCTTGAATTGGTTTCATAACTGCAACTACCAAAACAATTTCAATTAGAGCCAGCAATCATTTATAACACAAAACATTAACATAACTCCAACTAAACAATAAACTAAGAAAATTAATTAAACATAAACACAAAACACAACTATTTCACTAACTAACTAATAACTTTAGATAATTATTCCAGTGTTTCGGCTTTCATTCGTCCTTGCGTATAACATCAAAATAACGAATGTTGTTCACTAACGTAGTTATTTTACTATTTGAGAGATAATATTAGGTTTCGTGTGAACGTTTTGTCTGAATATCCTTTTTAGGGTTCCGTAGCCAAATGGCAAAAAACAGAACCCTTATAGATTCGTCATGTCTGTCTGTCTGTCCGTCCGTATGTCACAGCCACTTTTTTCCGAAACTATCAGAACTATAATGTTGTGACTTGGCAAGTAGATGTATGTTGGGAACCGCATTAAGATATTCACACAAAAATAGAAAAAAAACAAAAAAAATTGGGGTTCCCCATAGTTAGAACTGAAACTCAAAAAAAAATTTTTCATCGAACCCATACGTGTGGGGTATCTATAGATAGGTCTTCAAAAATGATATTGAGGTTTCTAATGTTATTTTTCTTTAAACTTTTGTTTGCGCGAGCGACACTTCCAAAGTGGTAAAATGTGTGTCCCCCCCTGTAACTTCTAAAATAAGAGAATGATTAAACTAAAAAAAATATATGATGTACATAACCATGCAAACTTCCACCGAAAATTGGTTTGAACGAGATCAAGTAAGTAGTTTTTTTTAATACGTCATAAACCGTAAACCGCAATTTACGTTTCATTCAATCAACTATTATTAACATCGATCAAAGTTACCACGAACTACAAGAACTTTTATACTATGTTACTTGTTGTATTCTTGATATCAAAAATAGGTAGGCACTTGCATCTAATACCCTTCGTGCGAGAGTCCGACTCGCACTTGGCCGGTTTTTAATAAATAGATCTTGAAGCGTAAGGTCGGATGAAGAATACATAAAAAAAAACATCATTAGCCCGTAGGTATAATGTATTCTGCTAAACGTGGACTTCCCACTAAGGAAGTAAAGGTTTGCTAACTTCAGTAGGTACACAGGCAAACGCTGCTGCCCGTTACCTGGCGCCCAAATCGCGTTGAGAGAACGTGCACAGGGGGCCGAGTCTGCTATTTTTTTAAGTATTGTGCCACCGTAGTGCCAACATGATATCATTATGCCAAAAACAGTAATCTACTAATCTTACTATGGTGTCGGCGCTGGAATGGCAGTCGGTGTTTTTACCGCAAAAAAAGGCCGTCAACAGAAGTAGCAGGGGAGATGGTTAGGGAGATTTCAAAACTTATAAATGTATCATTTGTTATTATTTATTCAACTACGCTAATGTCATCGTGGCGTCATGGTGACACCATTATGACGTCATTTGGATTAGTAGATTACCAAATGGGAAAAAAACCAACTATTGAACTGTCATTGATAGTTCATGGACATGCCATTACGATAGTAGACTCAGGGCCCAGGTATATGATTGTCATAGATGATGTTAAGAAGGGACCAACAGCTTACCATGATTTTCTAGGCATGTAGTTCTCAAACAACCAGACCCAAAAATAAAACTGAGATTTTACTAAAGACTATATAACACTTACAGTCTCTTATTTTACACAAAGATTATTTGGTCCGGCGTGGGGATCGCACCCACGAACTCCGAAATTTATAGCGAGAAAATTTATAGAGAGATACCTTTACCAATACGCAACGTAGGTCGTTATATTATTATGTACAACCAAACAAAATCATGGATTTTAAATCAAATAATATTGTATATTTTCTGTAAACATCTATATCAAGTTACTTTGCTACTCGTTTTAATGCCTAAGGTTGATTCACGCGCAGCTTGAATAAATCATGATTAATTTACGAACATTACTTATGTGTACACGTGTAAGAGTAAGACGTAAAACGATATTGACTGTTTTAAAATGGTTATTACACAATGAAAACTCATCATCATCATCATCAGCCCGTATAACGTCCACTGCTGAACATGGGCCTCCTCCTGAGGGAGGGTATTGCCATAGTCAACACGTTTCGCAGGCTGGTTGGTGACCGCAGTATTATGTTGTAACACACAAGGAAACGCTGCTGCCCGTTCCATGATATACGACTATTATAGATGATGTTATAACAATCGGGACCAACGGCTTAACGTGCTTTCCGACGCACGGAGGGTAGTCCCTCGACCAACCAGACCTGGAAAGAAATCTTAGAATTTACACAAAGATTTCTTGTCCGGTGTGGGGATCGAACCCACGACCTCCGAGATTTAAGGCGAGCCAATTACCGCTACGCTACGGAGGTTGTCCTACGCTGAAAAATAGTAACTATTTATTAATCTGTTACAATACCTCTCAAAATTTTTAAAAAAATATAGCAATTTTCTTTTTACATAAATCTAAAATATATCTACTTTGTGAGAGCGGATATTACAATACTCAGTTTGTCTTGCGCGTGAGTTCACCATAGTGGCTATTTCGATATTTTTTTCGAATGGACAATGTATGGAATGTAATTAGCCACGAGGCATTTGCTACTTCATACATAAAGGCGAGCTTCAGCCTTAATTAATGGTTTAAAAACCACAAACTAAGCAACCTGCGCAAAAGGGCGTCCCCTGTGCGACCTGTGCGTGTTTTAGTCATTTAGTGGAGTTTTGTGCTACTTTCGCGAGGGTGTTTAGAAATGGACTGTCAGTAGTTTCTCACGCGTAAGCTTCGCTGCAGGATCCATATACCAAACTATCTGTCCCCTGATAGTCTGGTATGTGGATCCTGCATTGGATTCATTTCGTACCTTTCCACTGCAAAATCATTTTTTCTAATCTGATTTGCAGTTACCAGTAGATTAGTGTTACCATATATGTATGGACGTAGACCGGGACAATGGTCAGAGCAGGGAGGGGGGGAAGATGAAACAATAACACTTCACACGTCGAACCAGTAGTTCCTGAGATTAGCGCGTTCAAGCAAACAAACAAACTCTTCAGCTTTCAATATTAGTATAGATAGATATCGATATGTTTTTGTAAAGTTACCTTGCTAATTAAAATGCATTTAGTTAATAGCTTAGCATATTTACAATTATTATTGAATGTCTGGTAAAGTTACATTAACTCACTTATCCAGTCTTAAGGTATGGACGGTACGTGATCCTTGGCATGTATGCTATAAATAAATGCTTAGACCATTGTTATTTTTTTCTTTTATACCTACCGTTTTTTATTAAAGATTACTAGCATAGTTTTACAGTCTACTAGTATTCTTGTCAACCCCTAGTGCTAAGCTAAAATGCTTGTTTTACGAGTGGGTTCACGTCGGTAGTGCAATGGGAGGGGATCGAACTGGCGAACACAAGATCACAAGTCCGACGCCCTTAGTCATAGGGCTTCGGCCGCTTCAACTTGGTAATAGGTTAATAGTATGAGTATATTTAAAGTTTAAGAGGCACGAGGTCTTAGTGATACCTGAGTAGATCATAGAGCGACACGCATAACAACAGCCCAACGCTCCGCCAGACTCCGTAGCGTAGCGGTAGGTATTTGGCTCGCTTTAAATCTCGTAGGTTGAGGGTTCGATTCCCACATTGTCTCTATATACTGTAATTGGAAAATAGTCAGAAAATCACTTTCATCTCTAAGTTTGTTAAGTCTTCTACTATCATATTTTTTCAACTTGTGTCAACCATAACAAAATTTGCGAGACAATTTGTTCATTTATCTTACCTGCTAACTACTTACAAAAGCTAAATATTTATCAGTTAGGCGCCAAGGTACAGTACGTAACACAAATCATTGTTAATACTAATAATACCTATTCAATTGTATAAAATTAACAATTAACTGTCGACTTCAAAGCTATGAATATTTGAATTGAATCGCCTACGACTCGGGATATGGTATGCAGTACACTATCTGTCGTTTAAATCGATTGTTTAATTAGATATTGATTATGTTCTCTACTAGACAACCTCCGTGGCTGTGTAAGTCTCGCATTACGTCTAGAAGGTCGTAGGTTCGATCCTCACACTGGACAAGAAATCTGTGTGTAAATTCTAAGATTTCTTTCCGGGTCTGGTTGGTTGAGGGACTACCCGCCGTGCCTCGGAAAGCTTGTTAAGCTGTTGGTCCCGATTGTTATAACATTATCTATAACAAGCGTAAACCAGGGTTGGCAGCAGCGTTTCCTTGTGTATTGCAACATAGTACTGCGGTCACCAACCCGCCTGCCAAGCGTAGTGATTATGGAAAATCTCTCAACAACCCTGGCTTGCCGCTGTAAGTAACCCTACGCACCGTGCCTCGGAAAGCACCAGTAACGGTGCTTTCCGTTGTTCCATGTGTATGAAACGAAAATCAGCATTTACTTATGTTTACTAAACTCGTAGATAATAATCTGATCACCAACCAGTCCGTCAAACTTGGTGACTATATCTGAAAGCCTTCTTAGGAGAAAAGGCCCACAAGTGCCCACACTGAACGTTACATGGCTGAGCCATTATTTTCCTGAAATTAACGCATTAATAATTTATATTATAATGATATCCTAAGAAATATGAGAAGTAATACTGGTTCTTGTTTCCAAGTGATGCATTAAAAAAAACTTTCTTGATAGTGGGATTGTCAAAATAATTGACAATAGTAAATTATCATTTAATTTAAAAAAATCTAGATAATTTACAACTAGTCGACCAAAATAATGTTTAATAGAAGTTTATCTCGTAATTATGTAATAAAGATTGTTATTATTTATCAAATCCACTATTAGTTATTTAATATGTACCTACATGAGATCATGTATATGAGAAAACAGCTTTGTTCATAGAGCAGATCTTTTAAAAGAGCCACAAATGAGATAAAAAAAAAAATTGCTTTTATTTACTTTATTTTATTACCAAACAAAGTTTTTATTTAACTTTACCACTTCATAGCTTTGTTTGTGAATAAATTAGTCGATTAAGTAGGTACTTACACAGTTAACGGCACAATACAAATACCTTAATACAACAAACATAGATAATAATTTACCAACTTGATAAAGTCAATTAATACAAATGTAATTTTTCTTGGATGTAATCCAGTTGTCCCAGTAAAACCGGCTTACAGCGCCCCCTGCCGGGAAACACGGCTACGAAAGCAAATAAAATGCTAATTCACGATGAAATCTGTTTTGATTAAATTTTAAGTAGACAAGACCGATCTTTTAGTCTTTAATAGCTTAGGCCGGTTTTATTAATTATCTCGATCGCATGAATAGACGATTCTTTTATTGCTTAACTAATGCTGCATCCATTACCATACATAGGAATATGAGTGTTTAAATAAAAACCAAGTAATGTTTTATGGTTCGAGTATACGCAGTGAACAGCGCCACGCCGCGGCGAATAGACAAACTAAACCTCAATAACAACCCCTTTCTCTCAGTGCTGCCACCCTCCCGCAAGAGAAAGTTAAAACGCATTTCCCTAAAAGTTCCGCTATTGCACGCTAGGTGGCGTATTGACTTCCCGTCCCGAAGCATTCGAGTCCCCAGTGTGCATGTGTGCGTGACAGAGCGAGACCGCGAGAGAAAAATAAAAAAGGAGTAAAATAGACAGCAATATGTGTGTATACAAAGGCGTGGTTACGTGCATGCAAGCAATTTTTTTATCGCAAAAATGGCCGGAACTTAACACTTTTTGCATTAGACTGTAAAGTCTCAAGTACATTATATACGCGATGACTTGAACCTTATTACAATCAGTTAAGGTCGAAAACTAAAAACATATTTTATTTTAAATGCGTTTGGATGCCGGAATGTGGCATAATAATTGGCGTCACCGGCGTCGCGGCGTCACTAGAAAGAGAGGATATAACGCGCTTAGCGTCGCGTTAGAGCGGTGTATACCGCCGACCGTTAGTTGGAGGGGGACGGCTAATCGGCAAACGTGGCCGTTAGACAGAGACGTCGCGAAAAAAATGTCCGAAAAAAGCTGTTTTCACTAAAGGTGCGCGCCGCAATAGAAATTACAGAAACATGGGCGCGGTTTAAAAAATGTCAGGGGCGCCTGCGCCCTCGGTAAAAAGCCAGTGCGGAAGTAATGCGGGAAAGAGACATTGTTAGTAGCATTATGTGTGGAGTTGCAGTGGTGAGTCGCGCCGCGAGCGGTCGCTACCGGCGCACAACAAAAACAAAAACCGCTAATTATTGCGATTAACAAGCGAATATCGTTCGAGTGTACGCGGGACCGACTAGTGACGCGAACGCAAGCCTAATATATTTCGAGACAGTGATGTGTGATAATATAGTTTTTTTTTTTCCATATACGGTCTAATTCGTCCAAAATAACCTTGTAGCCGCCAAATGAGTAGAGTGAGGGCGATGTGTGGTGGTATCATGTTTGTTCGATACTACTGCAGCACGGTTGTAGTGCCGTTTTCCCGCTTAAATTGGTATGATAAAATTCATGACATATTATTATGTTACTATGTATTTGAAGGCGATCAGTGAAGTTTAGAAGTTCCAATAACATGAAAAACTGTTTACAAATTGTCTTAGGTAGGTATGTTTATTATAGAAAAAACCTTTTGATTTATATATTTGATACTTAAACATATAATTGTTATATGAACCAGAACTACTAGATTACCATCAAGATGAAAAAAAAACAAACCGAGTTATTTATAATAAAAAATACTAGGCAGGTAGGTACCTACTCTCTCTCTTTCTCTCTCTCTCTCAACGTAACGATTAATAATATTATAAAACACTAGAATATAAATCTAAAAGATAAAAAAAATATGA
Source organism: Nycteola revayana (assembly GCA_947037095.2). Taxonomy (NCBI): domain Eukaryota; kingdom Metazoa; phylum Arthropoda; class Insecta; order Lepidoptera; family Nolidae; genus Nycteola; species Nycteola revayana. The sequence goes on from OX344847.2 coordinate 4,721,227, forward strand.
AAACTATCAATTACATGTTAAATTTATTCACTATAGGATTGAAGTACATACCTATACTTCAAGCATTTCCGTAGACCGAAATGGAAATCCACAAAAACATAAATTTGTAAAGAGGTAAAGTACCAAAATATTGATAAAATACATTTATCATAATAAGTAAGAGTCTCACAGTCATTATTTAAATGAATATCAAAAATAGCCCTGCCTAATATTTATAAGTAATAAAAAATACTTAATCATACAGACTTAATGAATGACAAAAACATATCGAAATATCCAACGGACATCTCATTTAAATACACATCCATAAAAATTAGTATACAGGAATAAAAATAGCTGTTAATAAATAACAGTTATTTTAACAGCGATATAAAATCAGGTGCGTATAACAGATAGGCGAATAGAAAGCTATTTTATCGCCTATAAAATTTGACATATGAAGTGAAAAACATAGTTTATCACAAACCGTTGGCATATCTCAAAGATATTGTGGCAGGTGAGATTGTGACGAGTGATAATCTCTTGTTTTATACAGTAGTTTTTTTTATATTTTTTTTATTTGTTTTAAGAATATCGGAGGTTCGTTAGTGGAAGAGAAGAGTTTTAAATGTGTTCCTTTTTTAAATGTTATAGATGCTGTTTTGTTTTTTAATTATTTTTTTTAAAAGTCTGTAAGCATTAAAAACAAATGCTTAAGTTATTTTTTTTTTGTTCGTCGTCATTTATTAAAATATAATAAAGTGACATTGATTGTCGAAACTATTAAATTAAATTATTTTTCTGTCTAATTATTAAGTGCAAGTATATTGCTTATTGAGTCTCTAATACCGAAGTTTATCAAATAATGTAAACCTAATCAAATGTATCAAAGTAGCGTAATCTGAATAGGTACGTATACAAATTGTTTTGGTACCGTGACTTAACATAGCTATTTTATTTTTATGCCTTTTAGAGAGATAATTTTCAAAATCCATGATTTTTTCTAAATTCTAAAGACAGAATTGATGTTAGCAAATTAAATTTCATCAGTCTTTTATCCCGGAACTTAAAATCTAGAAACTCATTAAACTTTCTAACAGTTAAAGTACGTGTTAAGTTACCAGAATACGAAATTCAAATACCATTAAAATTTAAATTGATAGTTTAGCTAAAAGTTAAAATATGTTTATTTCCGCTGCATCATATTATTTCAAATATTAATTAAAATTGTATTCACATTGACGTTATAATCGTAATAATTGTATTTGTACCGATCAATATTCTCACAAACAGACTCGATCAACCCGTTTCGAAATCAATTTATTACTCGATTAGTGAATTATTTTCCTGTTGTCAGCAGAGCATATCAGATTATGTGCATATAAAATAGATAAAATGTATTGTATAATTGGAATCCCCAGTAAGTTTATGATTATTACAGATCTAGTGGTATCAATTAAGTAAAAACTTGAAAGCTAATGATGATGATTGACTTGTTTTCTGTGTCCACCTGTAATTTTAATTTGGATCTTTTCATTCAAGTTTTTCTTGTTATCTATCTTACTTACACATATCTACGAAATTAAGTATTTACTTGCAAAATTATGTACCTTCAACCAATTCAATTTCTTTCTTTTTTTCAAATTCAAATCTTACTTATGACAGTCTTTCAATATGTAGAGTTAGTAACTTTGTTTTTAATTGAAATACTGATAATGAATTAAAATTGTTCAGCACTTAGGTATTTACATACACTAATTGTACTTGTCAGAATCACAATGTAATACAAAATCTAACAATCTCACAATCTAAAAGTATCACTACTAAGTAGCTAAGAAAAGAATTCTTATGTGAAATCAACTTTACTTTCAACATTTTCATTATAATTCTACCTACTAATTAAGATTAATATGGAAATGGAATTAATTCAACACGAAAAAACAGATTTAATATATTAACTGTAACAAACATGTGAATCTACATACGTATCTACAAGGATTGCGTTAAATTATTTAAATTTTCTACATTATAACAAATCAGGTTTTATATTTTTTAAATTAAAAACCAGTTTTGTGAACATGGAACTAGCTAGTTGGTCGTGGTCTCTCGCCGAAAGCTATCTAACGAATAGAAATTCGTAAATTTGAATTTTGAATTTCGAACGTGCCCACGCCACGTGTGGGTGACCGTACCCCCATTTACCAACTGTGTAAACGATTTTCTCTTGACGATCACTTCTATTTGTCGTCATAACAGAAACGACAATTTACACACATAATGTCTTGAACACTTAATCACTTCTGCAATATGTTTGCTTGCTTTTATGTATTCATCTATTTCAACTTTGACAACGTTAAGTCCATTCATCATCAACAGCCCGTTTACGTCCACTGTTGAACATGGGCCTCCTCTTAACAGACCTTGGCAAGCCAGGATCGTTGAGGGATATTGCCATAATCACCACGCTTGGTAGACGGATTGGTGATCGCAGTTAGATGTAAACCTTGAGCCATCCATCAGCCATATATCCCTTAGTCGCCTTTTACGACACCCATGGGAGGACGTGGGGTGGTCTATTCTAAGCCGGAAACCACACGGCACGGTTAAGTCCATTACAAGCTGATGATGTTAAATAGTATTTATATATCTATTTGTACTGTATGATATATTTGTTAAAACATTTTAATTTTATATGCAACTAGCTTTTTATTTTCAACAACTACCGAATTAATTGTAACGGTCAATGAAAGATATCCCTATAAATATCCCTGTAGTAATGTGATATGCACCAACTCATTACCTCTGATAACATGGTAACATATAAAATTGAGCGATAAAATTTTAATTAAACACTGACAATGCTTTGATAATATGAACTCGATGTAGAGGCAGAAATGTGAGCATCGATGTCGAGTAAATTAAACCGAGTGATATTTACTGATCCGTGAATACGAATCAATTAATAATGTCAAATGTGAGGACAGCCGAAGGTTTTATACGACACATGTTGCCGATGATGAATCACATTCGGGTGAAAAGATAAAAGATGATAAACCTAAAAATAGTTTTATGAAAATGTTAAGCAGTGGTGCTTTTCTACGTGTAGTTACAAAGTGTGACTCCAAAGCACTATTGCATCGGCTAGCGCTCGACGACACACATGCGTTACGCGGTTCTACTACCGATGATGTTCGCTCTCTGTCCGGCTCGCGGCGGAGGTGGCGCGGTCTCTGTCTACACGCACGAACTGATGTCGGTCGCACGTCGCGGTTCGGTCGTCACATCCCTCAGCTCGTATAGCTATCGCATAGGAGCTAGATTGGCGCATCGCGTATTCAAAATAGGAACGTTAGTAATGGACGGAGGGGTGGATGTGTGCGTGCGAGAGAGCCAACGACCCTCCCCCGCGCCGCCCGCCCCCTCTCGCATCGCTGGCGGAGCGAGTGGCGCGCGTTTACACAATCCGTTGGATCGGAGCGCGGGCGACACTCGCGTCGGACGTGTAGTGTCTTCGTGTGACGACGATCGACGCGCGAACACGTATCGTCAATTGTTTTTTTTTAATAACATCTTGAAACTCAAGCGAGTTCAACGTGCTCTGAGCGGTTTTGGAACTTCTTATAAGAATTCAAGTTCCAATATATGGAATTCTATTTATCATAATATAATGATATTAGCAATATTTAGTGCGGCTAATACAGTGCTTGGAGTAAAGAAAATTTAAACAACTATTAAAAATGGGATGATTTTTAAAGAAGTAGAAACAATAAAAATAAAATCAAATAAAAAAAGGAACTGAAAAAATGTGAAAAATAAGATCGAAGTGACGATTAGTGGTACAGTGTCAATGGAGCAAGAGGCACCAAGCGAGTGCCAATATTTAATAAAATGATTAAATAAAATATTTATTAAATAATTATTTACGAAGACATCAACTAACTGGTGAGTACTCTTATTTATTTTACATTTTTAATAGTATTATTTCAAAATCAACAATTAAACAAAAATTTCGCCGTCGCTTCCAATCCTTTATATTTTTCTAATGTTGGTTACTACAACGCTAAGTTTCACTACGCCTACTTTTTAAATTAAAAGACATGATTATGAACATTTAATAATTCAATAAAAGTCATAAGATATGGTCTAAAAAAATGACATTCTTATTTTAAAAAACAGTCCACTTCAATCGTAGCCGCACGCACCCTTTTTTGTTGTAAAAACTTTTTGCTGCCAAAAGTTAACAAAAAACGCCCGATGTTTTTCTAAATGAATTAGGTAACTACAAGGTTCGTAAAAAATATTGAAGTTAAAAAAAACGACTTAGCAAAACTTTTTTATTTTTAAATTTAAAGCAATCTTCATGATTTAAGTAGATTGATAGTAAACTTATTATTAAAAATAAATGAATATAAGTGTTTTATTATAAAAAAAATACGTATGGATTTTAAAATAAATGTAAATTTGATACCTACTAATATTTAAAAAAAAAACATATTTTATTCGCAGTATGTTGATAAATGTGAACACTTATCACTCAGCTCAGTAACAGCTAAAGTTGGTGATAAAAAAACAGTCACATGTTTTTATCAGACTATGATTTAACATACCTACACATGCCCTTATCGTGGGCAAATAAAGGACAACCAGATTTTAAAAGTAGCGCATTTAAAAATACACCAGTTGCTATGACTTATATTAATAATATAGCTGTTATTTTGAATATCGTGCCTTATAAATTTTAATATCGCAGTGTTTTTTTTTATCAAGTTACATAATCGTGGCCGTACGTATCTTTGCCCTTTGCTATTTGAGTCTTTTTATCTAAAGGTGATTTTTATTATTTTTATTTAATATTTATAGAAACACGGCGCTATCAATATTTTACAAGTACACATCACAGAGCTTGTGTTGTTGTAATATTGTTGTGTAGCAGCTAAAAGTCGTGCCTTATCTGTGTCCTGTGTTACTATGGTAGATTCGTAAACAATAAAAAATACTCTAGTCTCATGCTATTATTTGGTTCAGAAAATAGACCTATTTTCTATAAACATTTTTGCCGAATAAAAATATTAAGTCTTAGATTAATAATAGTTTTAGTTTCATATTTATTTACGATTTCATAATATAAAAAGCGATTAATGAATTTTACCATAAATCAGCCAAAAATATAAAATAAATAAATTGTTAAAATAAATAGGCTGTCAAAATTAAATTGTCAGTAGTCAAAACGAAAAATTCTGAATAGCTTTTTAATAAAAAAAAGTTATGTTATACACCTATATCAAAATGACACGAAATTATAAGTAATTTACAATTGGAATGAGTATAAAGGTGCATGTTCGAAAACCCAATTTGAGCATGGCGATTTAAAAAGTCACCGGTCTCAACACTTTCACGGACCAGAAATGGTTAAATGACAAATGTGTTTTTGACATCCTGTTTTCGTATGCGAGCAATCAAGAACAGTATATTTTTTTTTATTAATGTTCTTTCATGAACACAACCGCACTGTTCTGATTGCTCTACGTTAAAAATATCCAAGTGCACGCCCACACTATTTTTATCTGGAAATAATTTGGGTGTTGAACAAAATTTAACTCTTGATTATATGTTAACAAAATTAATGTTATTAACTTATTACAAAGTTGGAAAGATTTTTGTTTCAGTGTTACCAATTTATAGTTGATTATCGGCTTGTGAGATCAACTTTTTGTACTTCTAACATTGTTTTTGTTGCCTACAAAAAAATATATTTATGAAGCAGAAAATAAATTTTGTGTGATACTTACGTATTTTAAATTCGTTATTTAAAAAAAATATTATTTAATTTACACATTATGTTACTAGTAGGTGCAAATTTTTTTTTTTTAATTCAATGTCGTAGTAGTAGCAACAACTGTAACCACTCATAATTTTCTAAATAATCGTGACTTTGCTTGAGCTTCGAGGCTATCGTGACTTGTTTAGCCATTATCAAGCTTTTGGCAAGTTACTTTGAAAGTTAATCTACTTTGAGTCACTCTTATATACATTTTTAGTGCACGGTTGGAGACAATGATTGATGAAGGCAAGGCTAATTACCAACCTACTTATATCAGTGAAGGAAACCATAACATAACTTATTGTTAGATCCGTTTTCCATACTAACACGGAAACGACGAAATCTAGATTTTTTTTTTCACATTTTACGATAGCTAATTGCCTAATTAGCTATCGTAAAATGTTAGATAAATTGCCTAATTTATCTTAGTCGGACGTTGTAATTGATGTACTTACGTTAAATGGAATCAACTTTAAATGATTACCAAGTATAGTTGCAAGTATGAAGATATAAATCAGATGGTCGTTGCCTGTTATTAATATCTGTACGCCTGCGGGGACAGCCAGGGTCGTTAGTCTCAAAGTGCTGCCCAGGTTCGATTCCCGGCTGTTAATTATTATTTATGAGCACCTCTTATCTTTAGCTAGCGGCCTCTAGGAAATACCTATTACGAACAGTTGAACTTCCTTGGATGTATTTAATCTTAAGTAAATGACAGAAATTAATAACTACAATTTGCGGCACGTTTAGAAATGATGCACCTTGATAAATAACTAAATAAGCAGTTTCTTGCAATATTTCTTATTTGAGTTTCATTTTATTAATAAAGTAACACTTAGGTGTCACATAGACATTATGTCTTTAGTTAAATCTCAGTTCAAAATAAGCCGATGAACTCTAAAGGTGGTTTGTATTCATAGTAGGATAGGAAATCTCCAGAATATATTATTATTGAACTATTATTATTATTAGAACAGAGTTCAAAAAGTAAAAACCCATGGTCTATTTATTGCATATAATTTCGTGTGCATATTTTATTACATGACAAATACCACATATTCTACTGTTGATAAAAAACAACGTTACAAAGTAATAAAATAAAATAAAATATTTTTTCAACATATTTCTTTCAGTAATCCTTTTAATTTTATTGGACCACAGCAAAATACTTTTATTTATCACCGGAAAATGTGTATTTGGTGTCATGCAATAAAAATCAGTGAAATAACGTAGGCATTTTATTGGACTTTAATTTATATCGTATCTGTAACAAAGTTACACTGCACTTAAATTTATGGTATATTTTTTTTATTTATGCTTTATTTCATAAATCACATCAGATAGAGCAGTGCTATTAATCAAATACGAATTGTTTAAACTTGGATAATAATTAAATGTGTTGCTGCAGTAACTAGGTACTTAATAAATTCACTTGTTAACCACTTTATTTGTGGAACGGCTTGGCCACCCGCCATTTTCTCCGTAATTAAAAGTAATTTTGCACATTACGATGGATATTCGCGTGTTAGTTGCTCTGTAATTGTTTTTGTTGTAATAATTTTAGTATGTAGGTAGTCCTTTTTTGTGTTTTTTGTTTATCTGCTTTTGTGGGTTAATGATCTGGTAACATTATAAACTCAGGGCATTTTATGTGGGTATCTGCCCATTTTACAATCTTGGAATTCTTTACGGAGTACCAACAATGTGTAAGTGCTTGTAAAGTTGTGTAAGCACAATGTTTAAAAATAATGTAGAGCTCAAAAGACTAGACTAGAATTTGTTGCTAAATTTAAAAACAAGTTATTATCTGAAGAATTTAATTTGAATTTAGAAAACTGCGAAACCGCATACGTAACTTATTTTATTGGAACATAAAACTGTAATAAAACGGTCAGAAACTTCGTACTCTTGATACCTAGTTTAAAAATATATTTCTTTCGAAAAAATATCCAGGAACTATTTTAAAAGGGTATTTTGGTTTCTACATTTATTATTGAAATGACATTTAACGTTATGTTGTCATTTCACTACTTCTATTTTTATGTGTTATTATTATTTTAAATGTTAAAAGCGTGATTAAAAGATATGCTTTTAATTACGATTTTTAAAAACCTTTGCTTTTACGAATACCTACTGCACGAAATAATATCCCCGCTTAATAATATAAATAGCAAAGTAACTCATTAACAGTCTTTTACTGCTACACGCCTAGACCGTAGGACAGATTTTGACACAATTTGGTATATTATTTATACTAAATCAAGACTCGACCTTAGGAAAGCACATAAGTTACCTTCTATAACGTGAAAAGGCTGGGAGGATTTAAACGATGCTCGATAATGACGCAAGATAGTATGAAATTGTTATTAGGTACTATTCTGCGCTCAAAAAAACTAATACATTTATATACTAAAGCTGTGAACAAAACATTGATATTCCAGTAAAAACACTTTTAAGTATTAAATAATTTATTCAATAAGTGCAGTAAGCCTACATACTGTACAATATTGCTCGCCCACATTCCAAATAAACGTTCATAAATGACAGTCTGACTTCATGTGGTCGCAATATGCTTATTTTACGCGATACGTTACTTTGTTACCTACTTAATAATATTCCACATCTGTAACGGATTATTTTATATACACATTTTAAATATAGAAACTGGAATCAAATTTCAGTTTATTTCATATTTTTATGATTGGTTTCATTATAATACAGCTAGTATTATTATGAAACCAATCATAAAAATACTTTACAATATTAATGCTTTTAAAATGATATCAGTGTTAGACGGCCCATTTATCGCGGAAGGTTATAAGGTTTTTTTCCATCTTCCTACGGGAACAGGAGTTATACGGCCGCGCGCGGGAAGCTAGTGAAATAATACATTTTATTTAGTCCTATTTAGTCCTTAGGTACCTTGAAATATTAAGGTGGTCGAACCGCACTATTCAGTCACCGACCATGCCGTCAAGCTATGAGTTAGTCGCAGCTGATATAATGTTGTTTTAATGTTAACATTGTCGTTACAATAACACCACATTTTATCAACCAGTGGACCGTGTACTCTAATTATATTTTTCCTTAACTAAATATATTTATTTTTCTATGAATTTTAAGCGTCCTGCATTACGATATTGATTTTGTTACGGCTGGAGCCTCGCTCTCCTTTATTCCCGATAAAGTAACAAAAACGTCGTGTTTTTATTTCGGGCATATTTACATAGTTAGCCGCGAGGCTTTTGCTAATTCAGTTGGCTTAAAAACGAGCATAAGCCAACGACATCTATCGGTCAGAAATAAAAACTCAACTATACAATAAACAAAAATGTTTTATAAAAGTAATTATTTCACAATTAAAATAGAAATAAAATAGCTTAGTAACAATATTTTAAGTGATTCGTGTAGATATTAATTTAATGAGTAATGAAATTTTTAACGACATTTATAAAATTTATGTTTTTTTAAACTGTCAGACATACTTGCTTGTTATGTTTTATATAATAATAAAATTAACATAAATAATATCTTCGTAATAAAATTAATTTATTCTTCAGCTATAAAATGACTATTTTACATCATAAAGAAATTTCGTTGCGACATTAAATGTTAATCCATGATTATACATAGCATTATAATTATTATAAAACATTAAATTTTTATATGTTTTTGAATATGTAAATTGGCATTAGAGGTTACACCTAGGATCACAAGTTCGAATAATGTTCATAAAAATGCCGTAAAATATACAAAAAAAAAAAAAGATATTTGAACATGTAGGAAAAAAAAAAAAAGATGTTTAAACCTTTTTTTTATTATGTAGTTAGCCCTGAGGCTTTTGCTACTTCACCGGGCATAAAGGCGAGCAGAGCTCCAGCCTAGATATGTATAATACCCTCCCTCGGGAGAGGGCCCATGTTCAGCAGTGGACGTTATACAGGATGGTGATGATGATGATAATTTTTGAATATGTAGTCTCATATTAATTTTAAGTAATATAATTATTAAATTATCTTCCTATAGGTGTCGTAACGTGACAACCTCCGTAGCGTAGCGGTATTTGGCTCGCTTTAAATCTCGGAGGTCGTGGGTTCGATTCTCACGCTGGACAGGAAATCTTTGTGTAAATACTAAGATTTCTTTACGGGTCTGGTTGGTTGAGGGACTACCCTCCGTGCCTCGGAAAGCACGTTAAGCCGTTGGTCCCGATTGTTATAACATCATCTATAATAATCGTATATCAAGGAACGGGCAGCAGCGTTTCCTTGTGTGGTACAACATAATACTGCGGTCACCAATCCGCCTGCCAAGCGTGGTGACTATGGCAAATACCCTCCCCGGGGAGGAGGCCATGTTCAGCAGCGGACGTTATACGGGCTGATGATGATGATGATAATGGGTGTCGTAAGAGGACATACAGCTGAAGGATGGGAAGCAGAATCTATCAGTTCAAAGATACTCCCACCTTTCTGCGATCACCAATTCGCCTGCCAAACGTGGTAAACGGCAATATCCCTCAACGACCCTGGCTTGACAAAGTCTGTTAAAGAGGGAGTCCTATGTTCAGCAGTCACCATAAATGGGCCGATAAATTATGTAAAAGTAATGATTAAATTAATTTCCATATAACATTTCGCCATTAAAGTTCTAATCTCATAAGTCAGTAATCGTCATTTTACAGGAGAGTAAATAAACTATGTAAGTAATGTTACATAGACACCAATACAATATTGGAAGCGGCCGTAGCCCAATGCCTATGGCGTCGGTTTTGTGATCTTGAGATTGCCGGTTCGAACCCCACCCATTGCACTACTGACGTGAATTCACTCGTATCACAAGCATAGCTACTAGTAGATTGTAAAACTCTGCTAGTAATCTTTGTAAAAAAAAAAACATTTTATTTTTTACATTATTTCACAGGTTTGATGTTTGTTAATGATGTGTGTTTCTAACTGGCTGAAACGATTGGTTTTTCTATGCCCTAGCAAATGGCATCAAAATGTCGTAACCGCCAAATGTCTTACGTGGCTTAACTGAATGAATTGTAGGTTTTAATATAATAATTATTCAGGCTAGTGTTTGATGAGAAGTGTTTTAAACTCATAAAAACTAATTTCTTTCGCACATAAATATTATTAATGGTCATAATTACATGCAACTAGCTACTCGATGACTAAAACGATTTAATTCCAATTTCCCATAACGCAGTTGATCGTGAAATTGCTATAAATATACAATACAGTATTGCAATTGCGTTCAACGACGTCAAATGACTACAAAATATCGGTTTGTGATGACCAATAACATAGTAATAATACACTGGTCTACGATATTATGCTATGCGGGCAGTGGTTAGCTACTGAGTACGGTAATTCATGTTGATCGCTGTCGGTTGCTGTAGAATATTATATTATACGTGTGTCACAGCCAAGGTCGGAGCGGTGACTAAGCTGTTGAATTCCATTTTCAAATTTGTTGAATTTGAATTGGTATTCTTTTTTTTAATTTAGATGTTAAACTTATACTACCTGCAAGATAGTAGGTATATGATGGCTAATATCATATAAAATGGCTAATATCAAATATGATGGCTAACATCATATATGTTACTTTCCTATATCTGTTGTTACTAATATAGGTACTGTACCGATGCACACTGTGTAATTTTGCCTCATCTGCGGTCACCTATGTTTTATCCCTTTATCCTGTAGATCCAGCAAAGAACTAAAACTTCTGCGAAGAAACCATGTTTCTTTTTTGTGTAGTTTTGAAGTTATTCAAAGTTATGCTGACGTCAGCAAATAACTATTTTTATTTGTTTATTTCAAAATTATAATATAATTTACATAAATAAGAGTTTTTATAATGGTAACCATTAATATCTAACTACATACAAAGTTTAGGTGTAGTAGCTTCTATATACAACGATAAATCGTATTTTTTTCATTTTTTACAAAATTGCCGTTTACTCCGTATTCCTGTCGATTCCGTATTTTATTTTAATTCTGAGCTTGCATAATTTAGTTAGGTATAACACAAAATAAAAAGCATATAGGTAAACAGTGGGACTTCGGAAATATTGCATTTCTAAAGTTTCCATAGAATTTCTATGGAAATAGGGTTATCAAATTTATCAAAAATGACACGCATTTCTACGCCACTATTTTCATTTTCTGTAGAATGGTAATAGAAAATTGGCAGTCTAAGTTATCCGAAAATTGTTATGGTAAAGTAAGTGACGGCCCTAAACACAAAAATACAAATTCAATAACTCGGAAGTCCCGCATCATGCACACCTGATTTTTTCATGAATTATAGCTGATTATAATACAAATCTATCTATGTTGAAAAAAAATGCGGATACAATGGGACTAACCAATAATAAATATTTTTAATTTTGATTAAAAATAATTATTTTTCCTCCTATAAACGATCATTTTGAATTATATTTTTCTTTAAATCGGTAGGTATAACAGTCCTTTTTAAGAACCCATTTTATAATAATTGAAAAAACATATACTTGAAATGAATAATGCGTTTTTATGGTTTCTATGGAGTTTTCTCGATTTTTTTAATAACATTAAAACTAAACAAAAAAAAAACATGGTTTCTTCCCAGAAGTTTTAGTTCTTTGCTGGATCTACAGGATAAAGGGATAAAACATAGGTGACCGCAGATGAGGCAAAATTACACAGTGTGCGATGGCTGTATTGCTTTTTCCTTGTTTGTAGGACTTGGTATTCGGTATTCGATGTCCACTAGAATCTCGGATAATTGATTTGAGTTGGATTCCATATGTTTCGTTCGTGAATTAACCGAGTGACACAGGCATTCGCTTCACTAGTGTAGTTTTCTATTAATCCTACTAATATTTTAAATGCGAAAGATTTTTTGTATGGATGTATTTATGTTTGTTACTCTTTCACGTAAAAACTACTGAATGGATTTGGCTGAAAGTTGGCACGCGGATAGTTTATACGCTGGATTAACAGTGAGGCGGGTAAAGCCGCGGGGCGCAGCCTAGTGCTATATGAAATAATCAATACAATCATATATGTTTACGCCGCAAACAAAATTAATTGTCTAATATAATTACTTATAATTGTCGAGTGCTAGTCCAATAAATAATATATGAAAACATGTAGCTCTGAGTCATATACAGTCATAGCCGAGAATAGAATAAAATTACAAACATACACGACTAAAACGTATGATGTAATAAAAGAATTGTCAAGATACTTATATAAAAAGATAACTTAAGGTATTTACGTCTTTACTAGGCAGTAACTAGTAAAGAGTAACGCGTTAAATAAGAAAAATATTGGTTCAGAACAAAAAATAGGAGTTACAAGAAGTAACTCCTATTTGTTGTTCTAAACCAATATTTATATAACTAATATCAGCTTTCTACCAGTAAGAAGGTCCCGTCTAAATTGGTACTGCCATTTTGTAGAGATGGATGGAATACACAGACAAGCAAACATACAGCCCAAAATAAATATATTATGCCTTTGTAAAATTAGCTATCTTCCAGTAAATATCCCGTCAAAATCAGTCCAATTATTACTGAGATTATCAGAAAAAACGGATTTTTTTGTTATTACTGAACTTTTAAAATATGTACATATATTTTATTACAGTATAACCGTCCATTCATACGTGTAGCGATCAATAAACTAATGTTACACAACAAACAGGAAATGTAGCGATGAAAATAAATTACCAAGAGGACAAACGTTAGTAGGGATGGCCGAAATGAGTAACAATCATACACCGTTTCAAAGTTTATGTTCGTAGATGATGCTGAAATATCGTATCTTTTACCTTACTACTCCAATTTTCCCTCAATAAAATCAAATACTTTAAAACCTAACTATGTTCAGTAACACAGGGGACGTAGCAATGAAAATTCATTAAAAATTACAAATGGCCGAAATTAATAGCAACCATATACCGTTTCAAATTTTATCTTTTAACTTAACTAAACTCCAAATTTCCCTCATCATCAACATTACCATATCAGCCTGATGTCGTCCAATGTTGAATAATGGCCTCCCCCATAGATTTCCAGCGGGATCGATTGCTAGCGGCCTGCATCCATTTCATCTCATCATCCAGGCGGTTGTCCCACACTGCGCTTATTAAGATAAATAAAATGCCTTCAAAAGCTAAATATGTTCCGTAAATCGGTCAAACTATTTACACAATAAGCTCTAGTTACTTACTCAATACGACATCCGCGTAAATAACCCTATTAAATAAATTACGTAACCCAGTTACCTATGTCCACAGAATATGTAAAGATCTCTAAATTCAGTAATTGACGTAAACTGGTCATAAATAACAATTAAGTTGACAAGAACAATGTAACAACTGTCTACATGAGATACCTTTGATACGGTTTAGGTAACCAGCTTTACAAGGTAAGGTATATTTTATTACGTATGTAAGCTATTGCTGGCAATTTGGAAAATAATTGACTATTTTATGGGTATACGAAGCAATGAAATAAGTTAATGAAATTTGTAAGGTTTATCTAAATAATAAATTCAATATCCCAATAAATTATGTTATACTGGTTAGTGGTATATTCGGATATTCGTACACAATTTATTGACTTTATACGAAATAAGACGAAGTATGTTAAATTTCGTATAAAGTCTTTACTTTACCTTAAATATCCTTAATTTCAGAGTAAACTTGGGTTAGTAGTCGATTCGCACGAAAATTATTCGCATGATCGTGCGAATCGTCCCCTTTCAATAAAAATATTTTTTTAGTAGGCGATTCGCACGGAAGTATTTAAATTGCGTGCGAATCGACCCCTTCAAGAATTAGTAGTATGCGATTCGCACACTTAACAAAATGTGCGAATAAAAATCTAAGTACAGTCATGTACAATATTCTAGAATATTAATATTAAAATTCAATAATTCTCTATTCGCATCGCAGTCAGGCACAAAATACTAGTTAAGAGGTAAGATGAAAAGTTTTGTCAGTATTTAATATGAAAACTTATAATATGAACACCATAAATGAGAGATTTAATAAATTGCCGGTGTATTTTTATACAAATAATACTAACTGTTAAAGATAACAAAGAAACTAATAACAAGAAACGCCCTTAAGTACTCACAATAGCAGATCCCAGCTAATTAAAACGATTTTTATATTGTTATTACGAATATTTAAAAAGATTTATATATTTATAGTTTCGTTATATTTTTCGTTGTTTTTAAAATTAGCTTTTAGACCATTATAACGTTAATTATTTAATTTTGACTTACCTTTTTTAAACAACATTATTTTTAACAAGACTCAGGAGTTCATAAAAAGTTGATTTCGGTAAAAACTCTAATAAGTAGTAATTTGTGATGATTTAAGGTAAATGCAAGTGTACGGAAAAAGAGTACTTACTTGTAAAAATGCAAAACCAAATATTTGATTATAAATCGTACCTACTAACTGTGATTTTATTTGTAATCTTGGTTATAATTATGGTTTTAAGTTATTTAAACTGTGAATGATGTAAAATCACTTTCTGATAGATACAAAGTAAAATATAAAAACTTGATTTCCTTAAAAATCGTTTTATTTGTGTCCTGTATTAAAAGAAAGCATTTTGTACGTGATAGTACTTTTTTCTTGAAACTTTTCGATAAAGTATAGGTGTGTGCGAATCGCATACTACTAATTCTTGAAGGGGTCGATTCGCACGCAATTTAAATACTTCCGTGCGAATCGCCTACTAAAAAAATATTTTTATTGAAAGGGGACGATTCGCACGATCGTGCGAATAATTTTCGTGCGAATCGACTACTAACCCGTAAACTTATAGCGTAATTGCTTGTCTATAGACACCGCCATTTTTTAATCGCTGCCAATTATTGGTAAGACCGTGTAAGACGATTTGCCATCATTATACCTATCGAAAAGTAACATTTTTTTATGTGTACTTTAAGAGAAGTAATAAATGTACATGACATAATGGGCTCCAGTGCCTTGCAAGTTGCAATACAAAATAATCTAGCTTTTAATTTTTTAATTTTTTAATGATACTGAAAATTTAAATATGGATCGGTTTTACAAAAAAAAAAAAAACATTTCACTGAGTATTAGAAACTACTTATTAAATCAAGGTGTATAATGTAAGATACAATATACCTCTATATAAATCAAACTCTACATTTCCCAATTAAAAACCTTCATAAACTTAAAAAACTAAGACCTAAATATTATCGTGTCCGCCGTCGCATATGTTTTAAAACAAAAAAAAATGAAGGAATTGACAAGAAAAAAAAAACAAATCGAACGTTTTGAAACAGCATGCAACCACAAAAAAACGTAACATTCGAATTTTAAAACATGACCTCATTCTCGAGACCTCTATTCTCAAAAGCCCATTTTTATTAAACCACTTGTAAAAGGTTAAACGTCCGTATCCAACAGTTAATTAAATAAAAACAGACTATATCTCAAGTGCATTGTCGAAATAGTCGATGTTTTTTTTTCTAAATTTATTGCCTTGAGAACTTTTTCAAAGGTACTGCATGACACTTAACAAATGATATTTTAATGTTTTTTTAACCTTTCTTATTCAATAAAGCTATCTGTCAATGTTCGTTTTTTCAAAATGAGTTACCGTTAGATAGGGAATTATAACATTATTGCTATTTAATTTCCTTCTTTTGTTTATCTCGTTTTAACGTTCAAATTTTAGGTATTTAAGGAAAAAACAATTATTTGTTATTTTATTTATTTTGCGAATTAAAATGGCAATAGCGTTAAAAATAACCTATTTTAAGTTTATATGTTCTTTGTATTCTCTTGTATATAGTGCTGGATTAAATATATTCATGAATTCCCAAAAGTTCATTTCATTAGTTGACCTAATGATGACTAAACGTAGACATTACGTTAACATACGCATACATTCACACAATAAATAATCGATTAATTAAACCAATAAGAAAAGTAATGTTCGGTCAAATACTCTGTTAAATACCTATAGTGCGAACGCTTCACCTTAACTGACGAGTAAAGTGATCGCTATGCACGAGCACAAAACAGTCACTATTTGACATTTAAGTTTTTTTTCATCGTATGATCGAAGTTAACGTCGGATCTATTATTACAGTGCCTACATTAAAAAAGTCAGTGGTTGTTATATTGTTGTCATAAATTAATAATACGTCATTAACGATCATATACAATAATTGTTACCCAACTACGTTCATTATTATTTTAATAACCATGTTGTTTAACTACGTTAAGTGGCCACATTACTACAACAAAGTACATCTTTAACGTCTTTGTGGTAATCCATTCAAACTTTCTTGTGCAGTCAAAACAAGTTTGACATAAAATAACAAGCAATTCATTACTGTCCTTGCCACACAAAAGAAAGAAAGATATCCATAGCCCACGAAGACACAATAGTAAACATTAAGTACCTACCTTTTTATTATACACTCGAACTTGTAAACTATTGTAACACAATTTCCTGCTTCCATCTCGGACCATTCTTTTTTTGAAGTATGCACTTTTTTTTAATACTCCCTTCAAGTTGCTTTTTAATTTGAGCGGTTTTATTAATTGTTTTTTTTTCTTCTTATTCTTTCTTAGCCAGTACGAAGTTTTAGTATCAAACAGTTGTTATAACCGTTAAAGGAGAGAGTTAGGGTTGCGCCAAAAGAGGTTTGATTTAAGACTGTAAGTACTTATAAAAAAAATCGTAATGTCAAATGAATTGAAAGGTGATTTTTTAAACCTAAACATAATGTTTCTAAATAATTCAAGACTAAGTCCTCCATATTAGGTAATCGGAGATGTTTTCATAACTTTTCTGTTGTTTTATTTGTTGTAAGCTAATTCTATTTTCGTGGTGAAGTGGAGCGGACCTTTCTACGAAGTTAAGCAACATGATATTTTTTTAACAAAGTAACAGCTACAATGTTGCGCTAAGTTCAAGGCATCCTATTACATGCGCCAACTCATATACTATTGACTAAATATGTAAGATTTGTGTTAAAATAGTACATAATATAACCTGTATTACTAGAATATGTTGGTGTCTCGTCGTTATACGGGTTTAATAATTTATTAAATTGAATGTTGTCTTTGTGTTATCCTGTTTCTAAGTTAATGGTAGGTAGGTACTTATGAAGTATTTTATTTGTTTCAACAAAGACATAAAAATAAATAGTAATCTTCTATATTCGATTTCTAAAACGGGGATCGTATGCTATCATAACTTCGTTTTCAAATCAAATCTATTCTGTGACATAAATTAAGAAATAAATCCAGTAGGTACATTTAAAATCACCTGTCATTAAAATATGAACGAAAATGTTAATCATAAATTAGCTGACACGATAATCACATCAAATTAGTTAATCATGATTTCAGTAAGTAAATTGACACATAACAAAAGTTAATTTAAACGTAGCTCATCCTTAGAGAAATAGGTTGCTAAATATAAAAAATAAAAAACAAAATTATGAATTTAGAAATCTCATTCCATTTTCAAATTTAAATTGCAGAATCGTTTGGTATGCGTATGCGACGTGTGAACATCGCTATGGACGGATTAACCCTTGAACAGTCGATGCAAATTTCTGCATAAAATAAAGATAATGTAATGTATGGGCCCCGCACGCAGATATCTGTGAATGATAACTTCGGTTAGACAAAGATAGATGGTCAAATGAGATTTGTTGACACCTCGTCGCGATAAAATTATTAATAAATCATCTGTCGTGTACAGCTTATTTATGCGCACGTAAATACGGACTTTATGTTAATGGCTAGAGGGTTAACTATTTAAAGTAGGTTTGCTATTCAACTTTGATAAAAATAAGTAGGTCTATGAAAAAAAAAACATTATAATAGAAATATTGAAAAATGAGTTGCGGTGATGTCTGGCAATTTTAAATTAATATTTATCTATAAAATCGCTTAAAAGTTTTTAAACCATTCTTTTATGTAATATAGGTGTATAGGTGCCAAAAATATATATTTTTGCATTTTTTTTTAATCTGTGACTGAGTTATAATTAATGTTTATTTGTTTTGTTTCAGGTTATGGACGTGTATATTTGTGGAACATTTACGAAAATTTTGTGACGATTAGGTAAATATTTATTTCACCTTTTCTTAAATATTTATTACAAAAAACATAACACTATAAATACATATTACGTTATAAAATATTTAGTTTAGAAAATATCAACGTCATATAATTCTTAAAAAAGAAAATCGTCACCTGTACACCAATCGATCGTTAATTTCGCTTCGTCCGACACTGTTGCTCGTAGCCTAGCGCATAAGCACGCAGTTTGACTCTAAGCACTCAGAGTGTCCGGGAGTTCGAACCTCACTAGTTCGCGCGTTGGATTTTTAGGCCTTTATCGAAGCTACGTATTTGTTTCATACAATATGGTAGTCAAAGCAAGGCCAATAGTAATGTTCCCGACACGGTCGCGGTTTAGATGTACATATCTTCAACGTATCACCGAAGGGATCTACAATTTTACTGCATTTTTGTTTGTTTAATTTAATTTCGTTTCGACTACAAATATAATTTATATCAGAAGAAATAATCGTTTAAAAAATAAGGAATATTTAAAGTTTTTATTATTTTTTATTATTCACAAACTGTTTATATTTTATGTAAATATTATGTAATGTACTTTAAAACATATTTAATAACTGAGCTAATAATAAAACGTATATCTTATCCATTCAGACCGTCAACCTTCATTCACCTTGTCTAATCAATAGCCTTCAAAGAGAAAGTTTGATAAAAAATTGATTGATGACAATATAAACATGGTCCTTAAATTTATCAACTCGATTAGATACAGTCTCCGCTATCGGAAGAATTTCACCTTAAATTGTCCGATGTCAAAATAAGGTTACATTGCTTTGACATTAGCTGAAAAACCTGACGTTTTTGTTAGTGTCATTTTTTGCGTTACCGCATTTGAAGGGTAACGTTAAACGGTAACACTTTTTGCAAACCTTTTTTTTGCTGGCGTATAGTAAAACATTACCTAATTGATAAGTAGCTTTATAACTTAGCTTATTGTATTATAAAACATAAAATTTTTAATTCGATAATTAAAATAATTTCAAATTATATCTGTGATGACTATATTCTTATGCTTAATCCTTTTATAAAATTAAAATCCATTTTTTGTCTTTGAATTAATGACCTAAATAGAAAAAATGATAGGCCACAACAAAATGGCGGTAATAATTCATTCGTTAATACAATGTTTCACCCATTATGCCTATTTCTTTGTACGGCCCAGCCGCTCTAAATAACCCCTAACCCTTCCCCGACATACGGTATCTTCAATACCCCCGACTTTCACATCCTTCCTGTTTTAAATGTATTCATAACGCAAAAAAACTTAATGCGTATCATTTGACGGCCTCTAGACAAAAGCTCACTGTCTATTGTAGGGTTAAAAGGATTTTTTGTCGTCTTCAAAATTGGAACGAAAGATGCAACTGATAGTTTGCTCGGCTTGAATGAATATTACTTTCGATTTTTGTTTAACGATTGTAATCGATATTTTGGATGTTATGTTTGATTAAAGAATGTGGGTTACTGAGTTTACATAGTTACGTCCTATGAATACCTTTTTTTGCTGTTTATTTTATTTCGAAAGTTTAACCCATATTTAACTTAATAATATAAACGATTTTATTATAAACTTAAAGACAATATTCAAAATACCAATACCGAAATACATCGATTTCCAATAACAGCGCAGTAAACAATTGTTACTGAAATACGTAATGTGTATACTTATTTAATATTGAATCATTGGTAAATAATTGTACAAAGTGACGTCATTCACATATGAATACCACACATTACTCGTATTTGCATTATTACAACCAAATGTATCAAAACACATGAATCACTGAAGACGTAAAATATTATTGAATTGGCATTGTACTTACCTCGTTAACTTCTCACCGAAACCCTTTCACTAGCATCTTACAAACCACCGAAGAATACATCCATTGTACCATCCCTTATCTATAACAAAGAGCTACCGTACATTAAAATCTAAGGTACTTTGAATAAAACATCCTATTGTGAATATTATAAATATTATGCTAATGCGATAAAGGATTTTTTGACTTCGGGTCTTTATGACCAGGTGTCGCGATTAAAGGGTTGTAGGGAAATCGGGTAACCCTACGTGTTCGATCATTTATTAAGATTTTGGTGCATTGTCTAGGATCTTATTCCCATGCATGCATGCATACAATTTATGTGAGAATGTCAATGATATATTTTTCTCGGTATTCTAATGCATGTTCACTTAGCAGAGTTGGAATATGATTCGAGACGCTTCATTGGTCGTTAAACTAAGGATTAACTGGAACAAATCTAATGATTTATGAAGTATTGGACTTAGTGAGAGATTAATAAATTCTTTACTTGATTGTAATTATGCGTCATCATATATCTTGGGTTTTATTTGTTAAGATGGTAATTTATGATTTGTTGAAGCATAGAAACAGCCCGTTTTACGTTCACTCCTGAATATGAGCCTCCTCTCAACAGACCTTGGCAAATCAGGGTCGTTATTGCTATAATCACCACGCTTGGCAGGCGGATTGGTGATCGCAGTAAGGTGGCAGGTAACCTTGAGTTGATAGATGCTGCTGCCTATTTATCAGCTGTTTGTCCCTTATTATATATCACGAAATCCATGGGAAGATATGAGGTGATATATTTTAAGCCGGAAACCACACGGCTACACGGCATACGGTAATATATAGGAATTTCAAAATAATAAATATTACTTCTGTTTATGTCCAATGTTGAATATAATAACATGTTTGTGTCAAACACGTTATTGCAAAAAGATTAACAAAAATGGCATTCAATTTAAAAACACTAAATCGAAATTGGTCTTAATCACCATTGCGCTTGTGTTGTGTATCCGCAACCAGCGAGGCGATTCCGCAAAAACGGGTTAAAATGGAAAATTATGCAATTAACTGTTCACTGTCATCTCTGCGGTGAATCAGTGTAATTTCTGTAATCAGATATTACTGTAATCGTAATTACAATTGTAATTTATTACAACTGTTTGTTTATTCAATTTAAACGAGGAATTTCGAAATGAACCGGTAAAACAAAAGAGGAGTCATTCACATTCATTTTAAATTTCGAATGGAACAATTAAGAATGTAGTAAATGACAAAAACAAATGAGCGTAGTAGGTGCTCAATTCCATTTTTTATTGTTAAACACTGACAAAAGAGTTAATTAAATTTAATTAAAAACACAGCGTGTCTTAACGGATGTATCTATTTAATAATTCATATTCATATTATTTTTAAACAACCAACTAGCTATTATTTATTACAATGCATTATGTGTCATATTTTAGGGTAAAAATATAATTAATGTTATAAATTCTATATTTGGTACAACAATCATTAAGTGTTGACTTAGGTTTAGTAAAACGTTTTCCTGTGTGGAAATCCCATTTAAGTATTATTAGTATATTAATTAAACAGATAACTGCTGTTTATTACAACTAGCTTCCCGTGCCCGGTTTCTCCCACTAAACTCCCGTTCCCGTGGGAACTTCATAGTTAAATATAGCCATTGTTACTCTACTAGGGATATTGTAGCATTCTATTGGTGTAAGAAATATCGAAATCCATCCAGATGTTTTTGAGTTTATTTCCTCTTTCTTAATTTTTTTAAAAGGTTTCTGTCAGATCTTTTGCAGTCTTTATAATATTGAGGGAACCTCGATGGTGGTCCGTTGTCAATATATGAACAAAACACAAAGTGCAAGCAATTAAAATAGTTCGAGTGCATAATTATATTATTATACTCAATTAATTCCAAATTTAAAACTTGAAATAAAGTAGGTAACCTGAATGCCGTTAAAACTGTTAACCGACTGAAAAAAAAGTATTGATTTAAACCCGCGTAGCTCCCGTCTCCGTGGTAACTTCATAATTAAATAGAAACTATGTAACCCCTGGATAACGTATCTTTATAATGGTGATTTTTTTTGTAAACGGTCCCGTAATTCCGGAACCTATTCAATGCAATAATCAAACAAATCTTTACTCTTTACAATATTAGTATTAAAAAAACACTCAGAATGTCAAATTAAAAAAAACTAAGCGATCATTTAGCACTGTTTAGCTCATTAATTTAATAAAAATAAATATTACTAATAGGTATTATGGTTTTTTTTTATGTAATGGTCATTGCTGTTTAGTATCGGCATTCATCGACTTAATTACACAGGTGTCGATTTCAAACAATGTTGTAATATGCATTAAGAAAGTACATAATTGCATACGATTTGCAAAAAATTTAAATACTTACGAACATCGGCGTTCATGACACGGATATACGCTTTTTATGGCAGTTTAAAAGTGAATAAACTAATTGATTAAACAACATATTTTAATACCCGTATATTAGAAACATATAATTTATATCACTATGTTTATGACTCATAATAATATTTGTTTTTATTCGCGTTTGTTTTATGTCATCTTGTAACGTCAGGACAGAACGGATGTGGCCGCCATCATGGTTTTGTTGCGTATACATATTTCATATTAAATCACTTTCATATTACACTGGCATGCATCGCTGTAGGTTGGTAGTTATTGATGTAAAATAATAAAACATTTTAATCTTGACTCTACCGTTTTTGTATTCAGAAAATAAATTGCAAGTATTTTGACAAAAACGTCGACGACGCGCGATAAAAATAAAAACACATCAAATCTATAACTAGTTTTAAAGTTCAAAGAAAACAGACTTCGAACACACCGTTTTAATATTGGAACACGCATCATTCATTCATTCTTGCATTAATGGAATTATCGCCGTTCGAAATTTAAAAATAAAACTTGGAGAACTCTTTCACGAGTACACAAAACGTATGCTAATAGAAGCTACACATATGGCCGTCGAACACAGCTGTTCCTTCGCTATTCTTATGCAAAGCGTTTCGTTTTATCCATAGGTATACTATACTACTAATAACCAGTAGTCTGTACTACACACGTAGAAGAACAAAATGCATGACAGATTTTTTCACAGCGGTGTGCACGTGTACAAATATGCGATGTTCGTTGACCTTTGCCATTAGTGTGGAAAAATTTAAAAACGATAAGATCGATTTCATGTATTTCGACTTCAATTTGCATATAGGAGCCAAGTTGGTTTTGTTTATTATGCATGATTTGAAATTAATTTTTGCTTGAAAATTATTTAATTTTAATGAGCCAAGAGACGCAACTGAACACAATAAAGTTGCCTGTTAGTCTTTTGGCTTTATTTTCATAAAATATTATTGTTCTTGTGTTAATAAAGAATTTTATAAACAGACAAGTGTTCACTTAAAATATTAAACCAAAAACGTGAGTTTGCGTAATCATTTAAACTAACATCATTTTAAATAAGTAAATTATTAATTAGACATAACGCAACTTGTATAGTTAACTTTACTAACACTTTTGTGAAGAAACACCCAGTTTTATGTCTGCCATAAATTATTTACGAGTGTTTGCAGTTATTATGATGAAGGTCCTTCATTACCCTTACTCCTTCACTCCCGACAAATGCTTTCGTACCTATTTGTTAATGTTTATGAAATAATTTGCAGCGAACTTGGTTCTTATTTTCGCTTTTAGTATAATGAATGTCGCTGTCTGTAATTTGCACTTGCAGTAAAACAAATTGACAAGTTTTCTTTAGGTAGATATTTTTAAGCGTGTTTGTTTGAATATATCCGGTTTGTCAAACGTCAATTGCAATGTCAGTTATGACCCTATTATAATATATGACCGAATATATTTTATTTGCTTGAGTTAAGTTAATCTATAATAAGCTTACAGTTGACAACCTCCGTAGCGTAGCGGTATTTGGCTCCCTTTACATTTCGGAGGTCGTGGGTTCGATCCCCACACCGGACAAGAAATCTTTGTGTAAATTCTAAGATTTCTTTCCGGGTCTGGATGGTTGAGGTACTACCATCCGTGCCTCGGAAAGCACGTTAAGCCGTTGGTCCCGATTGTAATATAACATCATGTATAATAATCGTATATCAAGGAACGGGCAGCAGTGTTTCCTTGTGTGGTTCAACATTACACTGCGGTCACCCAACCGCCTGCCAAGCGTGGTGGGAGAAGGCCCATGTACTGCAGTGGACGTTATACGGGTTTATGATGATAATGATAATAAGCTTAAACAGCTTAAGTTAATCTATAATAATATAATATTATAGAATAACTTACGGCAATCAAGTCAAATTAGCTAATCATGCTTATTTGTAGAGCTCAGAAGCATAACGTCGTATGTGCCATCACGTCAGAAACATTCGTCGTATGTGCCTTTATTATCTTCAAACATTCGTCCAAATACTTCTTAAGTATAATATTATATTCGTCTAAATGGCTTTTGACGTCTACATTTACAGAAAATTATTTGACACTTAATAAAAGTTTTGACAGATTGATTCTCCTTGTAGAAACTTTATTGAAAATAAACAACTGTGAAACTGCGATTTACTTAAACTGCACCGACTTTGACTGCACCGGTGGCTCAGTGGTTACGATAGTTGCCTCTGAGACCTGGTGTTCTGGGTTCGATTCCCACCCGGGACAATTATTTGTGTGAACCACAAATAGTTGTTCTGAGTCTGGGTGTTCTTTGTGTCCGTGAAATGAATGTTTGTAAAGTCCCCCGCGACACAGGGATTTATTTCCCTAGTGCGGGAGTTGTAAAGAAAAAAAAAAAAAACTTTAACAATTAATTCATGTTGATACCCACCTCAAAAATAAAGGCTAATTAACTAGAAATTCCTTTGCTACTAACTATTTACGTAATGATGAAAATTATTTCAGATTTCAATACGATATTTTAGGTTTTTGCTCATTAGCGTACCATTAAAATAATTTGTGCTGATCTTAATTTTAAATTATTTAAATTGCAAATTAATTGGCTTTCGACATTTTATTATGGCTATATGAGGCACATGATGCATACTTTTGTATAAACATGAAAGTTTGTGTGTGTGGATGGATGGATGTTTGTGACTCTTTCACGCACAAACTGCTGAACGGATTTGGCTTAAAGTTTGCACGAGGACAGTTTATAAGCTTTATTAACATATAAGCTATAAAACATCACGCTTCGACCCACTGGAGCAGAGTTATGCGGGTAAAACCGCGGGGCACAGTTATTATTTAATATATTTGTTTAAAATGCTAACACAAGTGTCTAGTCTTAACGCTTGTCATTAGAATAGAATTTTTTAAATATACCTAACTGGGAATGTTAAAATATAATATAGGTACATTCTTGTTAGTCGAAATAAGATTTTTAATTAACTGTTTTGTTACCTAAATATTCACCAATATTATTTGAAAAAATCAAACGCTATAGATACTCGTAAACAATAAACGCATTTTAGAATTTATGTATAGATCAACACATGCATTAAAAGAAAGTAAGTATATGACTTTTTCACGAATTCATCTTAAAAAAATATTTACGCTCGTGTTTTCAGCAATAAGTTTTTTATTTAATATTACTTTAAATTGAATAGGTTTTGAAATAATACAAGTAACCGTAGTTAATAAAATTACTTCTTGTTATACCTTAATGCCGCTAGATGGCATTGCTAAAATCTGTCCCAGTAATAAGCATGTTTTTTTCAACAAGACTATTTAAATGTATGAATTCTACGTTGCATCACAAAGAGCTGTACACATGTTCTGTTGCATTAAATTCCAACTTCATATGTTTTGTCGTTTAATTTGGTGGCTTCCTCAATAAAATTTTATAGGCGTTAATTAAAGCGGCTAAGGGGACCACACGTACACATTAAATCGGCGTTTCTCACTCTCACGAAGCGAGTGGTCGTTTTTAGGCTGCAATTTCTTTTTTTTTCTTGCAAATATCTGTCCTGATATTACACCTGACGGATGTGTCGATAAAAGTATATTTTTAAAGAAATAAATTATTACTGTAGACGCATCAGTGTTGATAGGCAATTCATCAAGGAATAAAAATCCTTTGGCTTATGAATTACCTCAGTTTGAATGTGATCATAAACTTTTATTAGGCACTTATCCACTTCGAGGTCGCGTGCTTGTTGTTTTTTAATAATTAATTAATATAAAAATGTATACCCACAGTGATGATAGAACATAGCTGAATAAAATTATTGAATAAACTGCTTAAATATTTTTATAACTTTAGAGATGAAACTGTACTTAGAATGCCACGGATTACATTTAATTTTATTTGCATTGTGGATATGTAATTTAAAAAATACTGGTATATAATATTAAGATTATTATCTAATAGTAAAATAAAAAGCTTGGTAATTATTTAGTTTAGAATCATACTTAGGTAATATTTCTTATATGTTCTCTTCACATACCAGATGCTTGATATCTAGATTCAATTAACTTAATTATTAATTAACATTTAACTAACCAATAAAATTAATTGGGATCAGTATTCTATAGTAAATTATATTTAAACGTAGCTCGAGCTCATAATTGAAGTTTGATATCTTATTTTTTTATAATTAATTGCATACTATTGCATATGCAGAAAACTGCATAATGCGTATAAATTATTTTAATTAGCAATGTTTTATCGTCTTGGGTGGTAGTTATATTGCCCTAAGCATTAATGTTTCTATAAAGTCTATGGCTAAAAAAAAAAATCATTTTAACTTTATACTGCAGATGACTATCGTGTTTTACGATTCTTAGATACTTACATATATGGTATTTTGCATAGTTTATTATAAAATGAGTTACCGAGAATGGCAGATACATAATATTATCTAAGAAAGGCTGTCTAGTATATGTGTCTGGTATCTTTAAACGTGCGTATAATCTCTTATGTCTGTTTGTTTGTGTTAAAACAACTGATAATGCTTAGACATTTCGTAGGTGGTTTGTAGTGAGGAAAACAGAAATCTTTCTAAAGTAATATTCTATTATGCAAAGGTCAGGCAACACACTTCATGAAAACAAGTATAACGAAACAGCTATTTATCAACTATGGTCTAGTTGCTATCTCATAATCAAAGACAAAACACAATATGTTATTTTAAAAATGGAACTCATTGTTTCACGCTTCTTTATGAGTATGTCAAAGATTATAAACCCTATAAAGTTTAACTAGCGCGTTTTATTGTTATATTATATTAGGGCAGTGCCCTAAGTTAATTTTGTGACGTAGTATGAAATGTTTAACTGCTGACAGCTCGTAAAACATTAGGTCATTGTACTTACCAGTTAATTAATGAGTGTTAGTAACGAAACTCCTGATAGTGTCAGTATATCCTTATTTTTATTTTCAACGCTGTTTGTTATACCAGACTACATAATGAAGGTGACTGGTCATATCAAATAGAACGAAATAATAATATTATTATCGTTAGCGAGTAGCTGGTAAAGTAATAGCGATTCGTATCAGCGTAATTCTAAAACAATGTAGGCTATAAATAAAAATAATCCGTGATCCTTCAAGCGCAATGAACGTAACCCCTCACAGAAAAAAATAGTATTATAAAAAATATGGTGGCCATTCCAACCCTTGCAATCAGTCATTGCGCAGGCGTGGCTATCGGACTAATCGCCCCCGCTATAGAGCGACGCCATCTTGCATTTCCATTAAAAAAAAACATTTCATTTGCGCTGAGCGCTAGCGCATTCAGCCTTGTTTGTTTTGATGGATCATGTGTATGATGTTATTCGACTTTAAGCATCTTCTCTTGAAATATAGGTATACTTAGAAGCAATCGTGTTGAGAACTAAGTATGTGCTGAGTAATTTAAAATTAATATTAATCTCCAACGCTTATCAGCTCCGCATCAGTTTAAAAAAAGTTTAACACAACAAAAATGTTAATGAACCACATAACACATTGTATTGAAATCCATACAAATTACAAATTAGCGCTAAATAAAGTGCAATTTTCTCGAGCATTCATGCTAGAAGCTCTAGATTTCGATCGCGTAATCAGATTAAGTACGTTCTTACTTGACGGTCGGCTTTCTAAAGGTTCGTTTTCAACCTTTTTTCTCAATTTATTTTTCACGATACGCCACGATAAAACCTGTATATAAATGTGGAGCGTGCAGAGCGTATCGTGAGGCGGCATCGCCACTTTGTCAGTTACCGTGTTTTTACGGTCAACAATACTTTTTGTACGACTATTACACTATGAGGTCAAAATTTAAACGCACCGAAAAAATGTTACGCAATACCTACATTTGAAAGTAGAACGTTTTGTTTTTTTATAAATTTTGACTTTTTATAATTTCTAGCTTGTGTCAAAAAGTGACATTAAAACATTTATTGTCACAATAAAATACTTTTTAGTTTGTAGTTGTTGTGAGAGATGTTGGTGTAGAAAACACCAAGATCTCTCTTGACTACAATCTAATATCTATGATATGAACATGTGAAATTAATTGCTTTAATTTGAACAGCAATTCATTTAATGGAACACGTGTTCAAAGAGTTTTTGTTTTTTTTAAATAGTTGAGCCGGTTTTATGGCAACTGTATGTTATTCTGTATAATTTTTTTAAATGATAAATAGACTGTCAAAAATATACAGTAAAATGGTTAATTTATGATAGCTTAAGTACTTTAATGACATTGATGTAATAATTTTTATAGTGTTATGTTTCTTGTTATAGGAAATGTAGGTACTACTCAACTATAAATAAGTTATATAAGTATGTTTTATTCGTAAAGGTTACACATATAATGTTCTGCATTTACGTTGTACCTAGTGTGTGTGTACCATAATGTACCTATAGGTTTATCATGAAAAAGTTTTAGTAAAACAGTTTTATAAGAACATGCATACTAAAACTTTACTACATGTAGTACCAACTATAAAAATGAATCATAGGCACAGACATATAGGTAGACCATAAGATACATTTAGAGATTTAAAAAAATAAATAAACCATAGATGAAATTTAGTTCCATGTATTTGAATTAAAATTCGAACATCTAATCTTACCTACACTATAGACAAAATTATCACGATTAACCAAAACTTCTTGCATTTCAGATGTGTCGGAAACACGAGAGGCCACAACAAAAAAAAAAGAAAAAAAACTGGAATCCACCGCGCCCAACCTGTTGTGTGTTCGGAGACATTTGGTGAGCGCGCCATATTATTCTTTATCCTTTCTGTTCCATTTTTTGTACTAAAAAATGTAAATAATACCTACGATGCTTTGAAAATGGAATAGCAGCGGGTTAAAGTTCGTGATGCACCGAGCTATTTCAACAATATAACGGATAGCGTTTTTAATGTTTGAAATAAGAACTATTGTATTATTGTTGTAATGTAGTTGTATGTACCCAGTCATTAATGGTAATTGATAAGGAATGTTGGAGTCATAAAAATAGCAATCAAACCAGATACTTAATTGATTTCCTATGTTATTATGTCTCTATTATAATTATTATTATGTAGGTAGTTATTCTTTGTCTATCCTTCAAACCTGCTTTGTCTTAATTACTTATAAATACTTTTTCATAAACACAAAACGCATTATATGTTTTAACTTGAAGGAATGAAAAATGGTAATAGAAATACCATTTAGGTATCAGTTACAAGTGAATGGGACCGTATCGTGTCACCAGTCTTTTATGATTATTAACAACGATTTATGTAATACAAGTTGTAAGTGTATATACTCATAAACATAATTTATCAATGAACTTATCATTTATCATACTGAATTATGACACGAGTTACATAGTCGTATCATTTAATCTCGTTATCAGTTAATTAAGTGACATTTGATTATAATTTGAAGTGGAAAACAGTCACATTATTTTTAAAACAATTTGGCGATGAAAACGCTTGTTGGTAGTCATTTATTTAAAAACAAAACAATTTAAAAATAGTAAGTGTTCTAAATTCAATTTTTGTAGTGATGTTCGTTCATTGTACCCCCGTCTTAATATCAGTTCGGATGGACAGGACCACTCGGGCTGAGGTTAAGTGCAGGTATCATACGTTTTTTTATTCGAGTGCCTTCGGAAATAGTAACAACCTATTTATTTTGCTTTCGAATAAATTGGGGATAGGATAAAAGTTAATTTGATTCGACTTGGGAAGGGTTAAGTTTTTTATTTATTTTATTATATATATTTATTACTTCAAATTAATATTGTGGTGGGTTTTTTTGGGACATTTGTTGATCGTTATTTTGGGTTAGTAGTAATGAATGGTTTTTTTTTGTAATTTATTTTTACCAAAAACGATGTAAAAAAATAACAACATTTTACAAATAATAACACGGGACAAAATTTGGCTTTCATAACTATTTTTAAGACTTTAGATTCAGACACTTAAAATTGAGATTATAAAAAATATTAAAAATGACTAGTTGAAAATAGTCCAAAACCATTAAATATATAAATTATTTTGTAGCATTTATTAGGCTTTAGATAACCTTTAAATTAAAACCGAAACATTTTAATATTAATTTAAAATAAATGTTTTATTTTTTTTAACAATTAGGTCATCGTATTTCAATTACCTGAATCATTCTACCTTTAAAAAGAAAACATCTCAAGTTCACAACAACAAAGTGACCACACATTAAAAAAAAATACAGCAACTTTATTTCATACTAACAACAAAATTAGCAATTTTTTAAACATTAACATTAAATATAATGAAGATAAAATATGTCCATTTTCCTTGAATCCATTCCATCATTGGTAATTTCATTACTTTTTGTGACAAACATACCTACATACAGACTTGATATGTTTTAAATTATATAGGCCTTTATATTTTGCTATTCTGAATTCGGTGTGGTTAGAGGAATTTGTGTCTTATCTGTATGTAAATTAGGTTTTGTTTCGAAAGTATTATGTGCGGGACGAATGATTCAAAGAAATACATGTGAATGCTCTACCTGCTATGAGTGGAGATGTGTGGATGGTTTTATGCCAGAATAAAACAATATCTTATATTTAAAGAATATTGACTTATTGTATTACACATAATATAATTATATTTTATCTGCAGCAAAAATGGCAAACTGTGTGTTTTACTGTACTTTTGTACTTTTTAGGCATTAAATAAAAACATAAAATCTAAAACGATTACACAAATATCCAAAAATAAATTATTAGAATAATCATTTAACATTATTTAGCGTTAATTTAACGTTAAATATATTTTAATGTGTGTGTGACCTATAAGTTCACTTTATGATTTAGATACCTGAATATAATTTAAAAAATCTTCGTTTGCTACATCCAACATTCCATACATTTTTATAACATTAGTAGGTTTTTATTGAAAATATATCAGTGTAAATTGATTCATCC
This sequence comes from Nycteola revayana, assembly GCA_947037095.2. Lineage (NCBI taxonomy): Eukaryota > Metazoa > Arthropoda > Insecta > Lepidoptera > Nolidae > Nycteola > Nycteola revayana. The sequence continues at coordinate 4,753,446 of OX344847.2, forward strand.
TGCATAACGCCCTCACGGCACCTGCTTCTCGGGACCGGTCGAGATTGAGGTAAAAAATAATCTTTTTCGTTTTAAAAACAACATTTTTTTAAATGCACGACCGTGGGATCTTTAACTGTTTACAGTCCCTCTGTTTATACTAAGACTTTAAGCGTTGATAAAATGTTTAACAAAATGTATGTTACAACAAATAAATATACTAATATGTTGAAAGAACTAGTACGACAAAAAAATAAAATAACAAACAAATAAACAAAAAAAAAAAAACACATTCTGTATTTGAAAAATGTTAATCATTTTCGAAAGTTCGTCCCAATATTTATCTTTAACTTCTTATTTGAAATTCGAATGGAATAAAGAATGTCCGTGTGCTAATTATAAACCTGTTTTAATTTAATAACTTGAAAGAAATTTGTTCTTTTAATATTCGACAGTGACCGACAGTCCAATGATCCTCATTTAAAATAAAAATCTTCTTTTGCATTCAAATTTGCTGTTGTAAACACTTATAAATATAATAATATATCAATATGACAGCCACTATTTTTATTAAGTTTCCTACTAATAATGAGGCTTTTACTAAATCACTGGTAACTAATGATATTAGGTACTTCAGCAATTTTGTTTTTAAACTTGTATTGGAATTTTATACCGATTTATTCGTACTGTTTTATTTTGTATATAATTAATATAATATACATTATAGGAACCTAAGTTAAGAGGTACACACAATTGCTTCCCCTATTACTGACTTATCTAAAAACCTTTTTGTGTTCCCATTAGCCGCATGCTTCAGATAAAAATACAATTTGGAAATTTCCAATCCTTGTTAGGTAATTAAGTATATCTATAATTAATTTTTAACTATAAAATATTCCGTTGGAAGAGAATCATTATGTTTTATCGCGACCGGTTTCAACTGGATATTTGTAGTGGCATCAACCATTAGAAGATACGCCCGCGGACGCCATAATATTCAAAAATTTCAAAATTAGAATAATTATGTACCAACATAAAGATGTCGAGTTTATTTTTCTCAACGGCCAGCATTCCGTTTTGTTTTACTTTATGGCCCGGTTCTATGTAAAAAAAAATGTATATCAGATACCTTACTAGTATTAAGAGATAGTGTTACATAATATTATGAATTCGTAATTTAAATACCAAATTTTTAATATCATTATAAAACTAAATTCAAATTGTAAAAAGGAAATACCTACCCAAATAAGCGTTAAAACCTCGGTCGATCGTGACAATTAGGTATCGACTCAATCAAACTTTTTGGTCATATTTAATTCACATCATCCGTTTTCGTATCAACCAAATAATAATATGATAAAGGACAGGCCTAACAAAGAGGTAGGTTATACAGGTCACAGCGGGCATTGCACGGCTGTAAAAAAATAACGCAAATTCATCGTCAGTGCAAAAACATTGAGTCCATGACTCATTTTATACCTTTACGGATTGACTAATAAAGGAAATTTGTTGTCCTACACTTAGAAGTGTGTCGGTCATTTGAAATACAATGATTACTCGTCATTTGTCAGTTTTCGTGCGCCGTGTGACGACCGAGCAATGAATGTGACACAGGCCATTAACGTCTACTGAAAATTAAATTAATTGTGTAATTTACACCTTAATGTATACGTTTACATTGTCAAATTTAAATAGCAATGATACTGCATTAATTTCAGCATTTTGATTCGTTTCTGAGTTTTCAATTTATAATATCTATTGTTTGCTTTTAAATTCGTCAGTCATTTACTATTATTGAGTTAGTTTTTATTCATAAAATTCTAACGCTACATTTGGTTGTGCTGATAGAGCTATGACGAACACAATAGGTGTATGCAAAAAGTATCTCTTGTAAAAAAGCTGACATCACTCACTATCGACTAGGATAAACAGACACAAGTTGACCGTGGCAAGGTCGCCGGTGTTTTGAACTTGGAACAAAAAAATATTCCACATTTGAATTTTGCATTCGGCTCGTTTGATTGATGGGATTTCTTTTCATGACACGCGATTGATTAACTTTTGTGTGTTTTTTTTTTAATGTTGCATGCATTGGTGTTTTATTTTAAAGAACTCCTTTAAATCTGGCACAACTGAGTACCTATTCAATTGTTTATTTTATTTTATTGTTGCCTCTTTTGTCTCGGCTAATTATAAATGCGGGTGTAATGGCTTTTCAATGATTAATGCTGCTTATTTTTTTACGATGCATCTGACTGGCCACACGCCAGATTGCTGTTTACTCGTGACAAGATAATTTTTGAAATTGGTTTTTCTTTTTTTATGAAGAAAGAAATTGTATTTTACGATGCCCTCGATATTCGTTACGCATATCGGCCTTATACGGGCACTAGAAGAGTGTCGGGTCTCATTGTCTTTCCGTCCGTCATGACTCACGCCATTGTTGGCTCTCACAATAGATGTCTTTGTGCATTGTGCCCCGGGAGACCCTGATGTTACGTATTTTGTAATAATTAGTCGACTTCTATTTGACTCACAAATGATAATTACTCATACGCCTACTTTCTAATTATAAATTTTAATAAAACGAAACGTTTCGATAGTGCAGGACCGTGAAATAACTTTTTGTAGGATATGAAACGCAATATCTCGCGCGGCACGTGATTTAGGGGATCGCCCTAACGTTTTCGAGGGCAAAAAAATACCGAAAAGGGGTCCGTCCAGTATAATAGATATGCGAAAACTCAATCGTGTTCGCTACTAACAATAAAATCGAATGAGTTAAGTTTCGCAAATCGTTTCGACGATTATGACCCCTGTTCCTTAGGGATACGGAACATTTTTAAAAGCGGACCATTACGATTCGAATTCATCCCCTTTAGAGTAGGCAACTTGTAGGCGGGAAAAGTGGTCGTTCGTTCAGATATGTCAAAACAAATTAGCGGTATACGTGTGTATGTATCGGCACTAGTTTTATCTCGCTTCTATAGCTTAGGTGGGAAAAGGATAAAATATGTGAGTATTGAATATAATTTATCACCAGTTTCCCCTTTTTGGTGTTTATCGATGTGTGGGCAATGAATAAGGAGTTTTGAGTTTTATTTTATATTCGTGAATTATCGCACAGCTGGTAGAAACTTTGCCTATGAAAAATACTTGTTTATAATAGTTGGAAGTAGTTATAAACTAAATTGGGGTGTTCACGCTAATATAAAGAAAGTGAAAAGAAAATTGTTCATATAGAACATTTGTTCTAATTCCCACAAGAACAGTTACATAAATTGCTTGAAATCCTCAACCTAATAGAAGTTTCACCACAAATCATGACTTCACGCACCCCAAAAAACGGCTAACGAATTTATTTATAAATCGAATAAATTATCGAATAAACGTTATCGAGTGGTATCATATCGATAAACGTTTTCAAGCGTACAAATGTATGATGTTAATTAGATACAGTGGCTACTAATAATTTGGTGCAAAATTCGTTTTAATTGAACAAAAAAATACTTGTACCTGCGTTTTACAAAACGGTATGTAGCTAACTTAGTCTTTATTAATTAACTGAAATAGATTTACGAACAAAATAGGTACTGTTTAAATTTAGAATTAATTTAAGTATTATATATTTTTTTAATCATAATTTTAAATTAACGTTGAGTTTTTAAAACATTAATTGCTTGCTGCCCAGATAGATATGCATCTATAATAATTAATAATATATAAAGCTGCCGAGTTTGTTTGTTTGCTTGAACGCGCTAATCTCAGGAATTGCGGGTCCGATTTGAAAAATGATTTCAGTGTTAGATAGCCAATTTATCGTGGAATGCTTTGTAGGCTATATTTATTTATGAAGTTACTACGGGAACGGGAGTTACGCGGGTGAAACCGCGCTCGCGATGCTAGTATAACGTATAAAAATATGAAAATAATATTAAATTGCGTACGACCAATTCAAATAACGAATGATGAGTAGAGTGGGTGGCGACGTTCGATGATGGGGTAAAAATTACCCCCGAGGGGTAAACACCCTATGTAGTGTGTGTTTATGTGTAGGAGGGTATGATAATAGCGTATTTCCTGCCTACACTCCATAGCTCTCGTAATGTGAAATTTTGCATTGCACGCACTTTAAATGAATATTTCATAGGCAGGGATCCCACAAAAAAAAAATCCATCAACTATTTTGTACCGAATATTTCACCGTTGTTAGTTTATTGACATGTTTTTGATATAGTAAACCAACATGTTTAACTTTAATAACACAATAAACATTATAACTTCACAGTCAATTCTGTACATTGTACGAAAATATCATTTTGTTACCTACACATTTATTGGCTGCCATAAAAATAACGTATAACTTACAAATGGCCGTTAAAATGGCACCATTAAGTATCTGCCTGAAATAAACCGAAAACTGGTGTTTGCGTTTTAGCTGCTTCAATGCATTTTACGATTTTTGTAAACATGTTTATATGTACAATGTATTTTTGCGTCAACTCCATACGAATAAAATACATGATTAGGAAAGAATTTGTTTATTAGCATGTAATGTGATTAATAATGGTCTTTATTTTTAACTAAGACATCTAATTCGATTATACCAGTGGTTTAGTGGTTACGGTAGTTGCTTCTGAGAACTGGTGTTCTGAGTTCGATTATTTGTGTGAACCACATATAGTTCTTCTGAGTCTGAGTGTGTTTTGTGTCCGTGAAATGAGTGTTTGTAAAGTTCCCCGCGACACTGGGATTAATTTCACTAGATCCGGAGCTATCTATTAAAAAAAGAAATGTGATACACCTTAAATATTTTTATAACTTATATAATATTAAATTATGTTTCGATATCATTCTTACGAAACAGACAAAATCAGCATTAACAGTTATTAATACAACCGTTTGCACTATATAACATTTACGATTATGAGTATTTTTGGTTGCATTATTATATTTATGGAGGTTTAATGTGTGTAACTTAAGATTTGGACACACAGAAATGCCATTTATATAATTGTATATAAGTATATATATGGTATATACTTATATACAATTATAGTGACAACGAACGGGTCACGAATCTATCTTTCATCGCTTTTCTTTGCACAAACAAAATATTTATTACTTAAATAAGAGCATACAACCTATACTGCGTTTCTAACACTAAAAAGCAATTTCACACATAATTATACTAATGCACAGATGTACCCTTGTAAACGGTTTAGGGTTAACAGCGTTTGTGGCTACCGTAATAAAATGGCTGAACAGAACTCGCCAAGTGCACAAATAAAATTAATGCTAGCTATTGTAAGGGAAAAGCGAATTTATTTCAAGTGTTATAATATTGTAGTTTCTATTAAGTAAATAAAAATAACATAGTATTATAGAAAAAGTTGAAGATTTAGCCCAAACTTAGACGAAATAACTATAATGGCTACTAATTTCCAGCGTATGCTAGTTTCTACTTTTAAAAAAGTTACTGCAATTCGGTAACAACAAAAGTTTTTTTTTGTGTTTGTTAATTTAATTTAAAATAGTGTGAAAATATAATTTTAGGTTCAATTTGTAGAAAATATATTTTCTCTTAGATGTTCTAATTCACACCAAGCACCAAAATTCAATATCTACCTAACTTTATATACATTAAAAACAACTAACAAAAGACCCCAAAAAGCACGAATAAACAGTTGGATAAACTTGTTTTTCCTGTAGAGTCAAGAGCACTAGCAGGTCAATATACGTATTGAAACGTCAACACGTCCCTCTATCTGTCATCGTCTTGCATTACAATGTGGCCAAGACAGAATGATTTGCGGCACATTCCAGACCTGTCTATACAATATGCCTACTGTAATAGAAGTGTAAATTGTATAATTTAAAAAAACTATCTAGACTGATAACTTTGTATGTAGAGTTTTCTGTTAAATAAAAAAATATAAATGAAACTGATCCTAGACTGTCATTGGGTTGTTTGTGGTAGTGACTAGAAGAAATCGGAATGCGCCTGATCGGAATAGTACTATAACGCAACAAAGAAAATGAAGTTTTGCTCTCCTTAGAAAAAAGTTCCGCAAAATGGCAATAATTTTAATCGGCTATAAAATTTAAATATGGAACTCATGCGGAATGTCGCAGCCATAAATGCACGGATGCATGCATAGAGTTTTGGCATGAAACGACTTTTTACTAAACACACAATAGTCCTTTAATGGCAATAAACCTTATTCGGACAATTATTTCCACGTTGGCACAACACTATTCATTATGCCTGTTTCTTACACGTTATGAATTATTTATTCGCGTTAATTTATCAATTCAGATGCGACAATAGTTCGTTCTACAGTTGGCAGCACTGTCGGCCGGCTACTCGCCGACTCGACCAGATTGAACAGAGCCATTCACCGCGCGCCATGCTAGTGATGCGAGTTGAGAGTACTATTCCGTTATACGCTTTCAAAGTTCGCTGTTAACTGGCTCGTAGTACGCACCGAGCGTCAAACGCGTATTTATTGGACATTCGAAGCGCTGCGGCAGGCAAAGAAGATACTGAGTTAAACTGCCAACTGACATGCAAACATTAAGTAGTTTGTATCAAGTTTCGCCGGATTCCGTACTTGAGTTATACGGTGCGTTGTCGTGTGTAGAGGCACTTATGTGCGTTCGCGTGGAGTCACAATTGAGCTGTTCATACATATTTAGTCGGCATTAATTTCGTCGAATCGGATTAAATGGCGATAAAACGTAACTTTCACGTACGTAAAACGTACGTGAAAGTTACGTAAATATATTTGTGGCGTGAGTTTTCTGTTTGAACTGTGTTGTAAGCGGTGAGTTATTTTTTTGATAATTATTTTTTATTGTCTGGAAAATATTTTTAGGAATTATTTGTAGAGTTAATAGTTATTTGATTTTTCAGCCCTTTTAGTACCGTTTATTTTTGATAAAAAAAGTAATGATTTACCTTAAAATTGTACCGATAGTGAGCCCCGGTCTAATATAAATTTGTCCGTTTTTCCTTATCGTATTTCTACTACATTTAATAAATATAACTATTTTTTTTTTAGGTAGGTATATAAACCAAATATAAAACAAAGATAAGAGTTTTACATTCTGAACATTTTGCATTCTATATTCAAGAAAATACAATAGGTACCCCCTTCTAATAATACCAACATAACCAACCGTAGTACGTAAACAAGACAAATCTCTGATAACATTACCAAGACAATCATAAAGGTACGCGCACAAACCAAATCCCTCTCATTTTAGGGATTTGCACTTGAAATTAGTTCGCGAGTCCCGGATTACCTCCCCCTCCAGATGTACAGAAATACAGATAAATAACCCAGGATTTGCTCTCGTTTTATTGTCGATGTAAAAGCTTCGCCTTATGTAGAATAGTTGTAGGAGATTTTCGTGACGGGATCCGGGACCAACCGGGGTTTATTTTGACGTTTTTATAACTTGTACTTGACGGTTGTCATCGTGAGTTTTAAGCCTATAGGATATAAACTGCATTTCAGAAATAATGTAAAATTATACTGTATACTGTTTATATGCACGGATATCTAGAAATTTTGTGTGGTGTATGTAAAACATTCATAGTATTGACCCTCAGTTCGAGAGGCCCGCGTACTGTAACGTAGAGCGACAGTTGCACGAACACCCCTAAACAACTTAAAGTCATAATCCCTCAATTCCTCTGTCAGCGACCGCCCTGAGCCAAGGTCCAAGACCCAAAGGGAGTTCCCTCTTGCGCAGATTGCTTAGTTTGTAGTTAAAAAACCATTTCATGAGACTGGAGCCATGTGCGCCTTTATGCACGGTGAAGTAGCATAAACCTCGTGGTTAACTATATATTTCCCTCCAAAAAACTTATTATATTTAGTTTTATAAATAAACAACTGACACCCTGTTATCTTATACTACTCTATTAGTAACAACAATCTAAGCTTAAGTTAAACATTTAAAAAAAAGTTAACTTAAGGAACAATGCACATTGAACAGTTTAGCAAAAATTTACAAATGCTAAGACTGCAGCCTGTCTAATTATGCATAATCATACTTTTGTTTCAAACAATGATTGTTTACACGGATTTTAACTGGAAGATTTTAACTTCAACATTATTTAAATATAACTACTACTTATTTCAAATTAGCAACTGCACATAAAAAAAACGAATATATTTGTTAAACAAAAGTTTATTTTATTTATTTATTTATGTACACACATACAAATAAAGAAAAAACATAAAATGAAAAACATGATACAAAAGTAACAGCTTATTTCAAAAAATAAATTTCTTTCAACAGACCTGCATAAGGTTTAATTATAAAAAAAAGACGGAATTGTTCGTGTAGGTCAATAATAAACTAACATGTACATAACATCTATTTATGGATATGAATATATATGTATATCAATTAGAACTTAACTATAATATACAACATATTAGTTATTATAATGAAGTAAATGTCTCAATATGGCGAATAATGTAACTTTTGAAATGGTAATATTATAATGTGCCATAATTGCATATAATTGAATTGAAAACATTACATACATTTATAAATATATTCGTTTAATGCATATCTTCCGTTCGGAGGAACTTCATCATTAAACATAGCCTATAGCCTGCATCGATAGAAGGGCTATCTAACACCAAAATATTTTTTCAAATCGTTCTGCGTTCAAACACAGTCGTTAGCTTTTCTATATTAATATAGGTACTTGAGAACATTTCACAATAATAATTATGTATTAAAAAATGTGGTCAGAATAGTTTACATCTGTTACTTTCTTTTTTAAATGAAAAAATAACTTTAAAATTATTTAAATACATTAATTTAACATCAAGGAGTCTTCTCGCAATTATTTTTAAGATACCCTTTATTCCAGTAATTATGTATTATAGTGTGAGCAATTACGTAGTTAGCTCTTGTTAAAAACGTACCAAAAATGGCCTAAGGCTTAGTGTTGATAGGTTCTACTTAAGTTTAAGCTTCACCTTGTTATCCGAAGGTTAAACCAATTATATAAATTGTATTTAATTCTCATACAAAAATACTATTATTCTTAAGTACAACGTACCTACTTGTTTTTTTTTCATTGCAAATGTCGGTCCCTATTGAAGTTTTACGTTCTTGCATATTGAGAAAATAATTCCACTATTATTTAAAATTGTAACCAATTCACTTGCAAATATGTACCTAGAAATACTTCACATTTGCATATGAAGATCTGATTTAATAAGACTCGAAACAGATTCAAGTTCCCATGAAAGCTTCCGTATACGGGACCAGAATTATTATTAAAAAGATACACATGACCTTCAAGAATTTCTTATGCTAATGTCCAGTTCCCACGGGCGAAAAATTTGCATTTACAAGGGGTTGGGTGCCCTTACAACTCTTTAGCCGAAAATATGCAAATCTGAAAATACCTTAAGCGAGATTTTTGACAGCTGTGGCGTTCTATATTCAAATGTTAATTCGATAAAATTTGCTTCCGACACAGGTGGGCGAGATGCTTTATGGAACATTATTTGAATTTGGTATTATGAGAATCGATTAATAATATTTATTGCGCAAATTACAACTTGTATTTGGAAATATAATTTAATTTTATGTAAATTTGTTTTGTAATTTTATTATCTACGCGGAACGAATGTACTCACAATTTTGTCACTATGTGCGACCATTTCAGATTCTGTATATTAAGTATTATGTATGTTTCATGAAATAATATAAAATAGTTATTAATTTCGAACATTTTATTTTAAATGGTATGTAAGTATCTGTTCTATCACACAACTACAGTTAAAAAGTCAAGAAAGAAGAAACAAGAAAACAGAAGGTTTAAAAATAAAGAACAAAAAAGAAGAAAGAAGATACCCAGGTCTTTGACCCGGTGATTGCCACTAGCGAGGTATAGAGTTCCTACGTGTACTTGAGTGTAGGAACTTCATACCGTGCTCTTGGGTTCGCCAAATATCTTCAGCATCAAGTTCGGAAAAATAAGAAGATTATCTATTACAGAAGAACATTTAAAAAATAACAACAAGGCAAAGAAGAATACAACCAATAGTCCATTATGTATGATGCTTAATGTTATATATTACTATACTATTAATAATGGTATTTTATAAAAAAAAAAAACAGTAATTTCACTTACTTGTAATTGTTATTATTTCACTCTATTGTGTACCTCAGATTGTAGACATGTACATTGTTTGTATACCTACCCTCTAAAGGCGAGGCGAATGCATTTACGCTATCCCACCGCCGCTGCAGCGTATTCGCACGCTGGCGGTGGGATATGTGGGACTCGCCATCTCCATAGAATGGTATGCTAACTCATACGAGGAGAGGACCCTACACTCCTTCGATCCGCCATTGGCTGGGGCCGGGCACGCATAAGCAATCCGGCCCTAAGGGCGAGAGCCTGGAGATCCGTCATACAGGTCGCGAACCCAGTGCAGACTACAGCTCTCATAAAGGTTTATGCCATTAATCAATTTGTAATGTCTCGAAAATATAATGTACCTTTATGAATTTTTTTTTTTTTTTAATTCAAACAATTCATGGGGAAGTATATTAATAACAACAGAATAATTCTAAAACTAAACTTAACAAATAGAAATAACCTATAATTAAACCTAACTAAGAATTAAAAACTACCAAAAGTTAAAAAAAAACTAACGTAAAACTAAATACTACTCTAAAATGGTGAAATAGCTCTCCTTTATGAAATAAATGATATTTTTTTTTATTTAGATATAAAGGGCCTATGAGTATTTTAGAAGAAAATAATAGATAAACTATTATTTAAATTATTTTGCCATTAAATATTTCTTTATATCCATGACTTTAACTTGAACTTTTATAACCATCTGTTTTTCTATCATCAGCCCGTAAAACGTTTAATGCTGAACATGGGCCTCTTCCGCAGGGGAGGTCATCACCACGCTTAGCGAGCGGGCCGATATTATGTACAACAGGGATAGCCAACCGGTTGATCGCGATCGACTGGTCGACAGCTGTAATATTTTTTTTGGACGCAGTTAGCTAGAAGGCTTTCGCTTCTTCACCGGGCATAAACCCAACAGCTATTGCAGTCAATCCACTTATATATTAAAAAAATTAGTTTGTATTTGTCGTATAATAATCTGAATAAATACCTATGGGTAAATAAGTTATGGGTGCCTTATGGACGATGGCATACAATAGGTTAACAGTCTATCTTAGTCTACTTATTATTCCACCTTCTTCTATCTCCACCCCTTATTATGCCCTTATAAACGCTGCTGCCCGTTACCTAGCTGGTATACAATTGTCATAGATGATGTTATCACAGTGGGATATAAAGTGCTTTCCGAGGCACGGACAGTAGTCCCTCAACTAACCAGTCCCGGAAAGAAATCTTTGAAAGATGTTTTGTCCGCGATTCGATTTTTTTTAAAAAAGGTTACTAGCAGATGTTTTGCGGTCTACTAGTATTCTTGTTAACCCCTCGTGCTAAGCTAAGATGCTTGTGTTACGAGTGGGCTACTAGTGCAATGGATGGGGATCGAACCAGCGACCACAAGATCACAAGTCTGACGCCCAAGCCATTGGGCTACGGCCGCTTGAATTAGATTTACTATGGATGATTTTATAGCAAATTAATAGCCATAATTTCGTTATCATGTATGTAATGTGTTAAAGGCCTACCTACTTCATAATTTTCCTGCTTTGCGCCCACTATTTTGCGCAATATGTCTGTGTATCCTCTTCCATTTTTAGGGTTTCGTACCCAAAGGGTAAACACGGGACCCAATTACTAAGACTTCGCTGTCTGTCTCTCTCCAGACTGTATCTCAAGAACCGCCATAACTAGAAAGTTGAAGCTTTCACAGATTATGTATTTCTATTGCCGTTAATATTACACAAAAAACTAAAAATAAATATTTAAGGGGGGTCCCATACTACAAACTTTTCTTTTTGCCCTTTTTTGCTCTATATCAATAACGGCAACCGGTAGACACCTAAAAATGTCACGGAACACTTTGTGCGCGAGTCCGACTTGCACTTGACCAGTTTTTTACACATATCATCTTTCACACAGTCCATCTATCTTTTTTTTACCTCTTCCAACTTATCCCTCCATCTTCCTATTCAGTATTATTTTAGTCACAATGCATGTCATCCCTACGCATAACGTGCCCATACCTACCTACCTATGTATGTTATTAGTATGTATGTGTCACACCACAATAATTTTAAAATGAAACTTGAATAAAATTTATTTACAGCGAAGTTTATTATCCTCATTAATGTACTTATTGTTATTAGAATCGGGTTTTACTCATCAAAATTGTTTTAACAAATACCTAAATACTGGGTGAGTTTTTTTACCGTCTTGAAAATAATCGGGCGTTATTTGTATATGATACTGAACTATATAATATATACGCTATAATACTAAACTTAAAATAAAGTAATTAGTGGTCGCTCAGTTCGACATCAGACCATAATTATTTTTTAACCATTTAATTTTCGTAAAAATGGGTACGGTCGCCCGGGTTTTCTTTGACATTCAGGGTAACATTGGTCGTGTAAATGTACTCGTATTTGTTGGTAGGAGGATCTCTTTACTAAATTCACCAGCTTTCATTTCTGGAGCACATTTCCTTATGGGGAGAGAAATGGCTCTCCCTTCAGATTTCGTTTCACCATCACTGTCAAAGTTACCCAGAATGTCAAATTAAGCCCGGTCTACGGTACAAAGTTTTTGCTTCATGTTTATTGACTTTTTGATATAACTTAGGTAGGTACCTATAATTTTTCAATTGACAATTGTAATAGGAATATTTAATCCATCACAGGTCAACGATCATTTGGTCGTTGACATTAGAATTTCCGACTTTCAGGTGTATTGGATTCTTATCTGAAAACATATGGGTATTCTCCTATTATACATATTTTATGATCAAATTGACAGCTGTCTAGGCTATCTGATAATGCTAAACTTATCTAGGATTATATGACACAGGCAATATTCTATACTTCTATATTAATATATAAAGCTGAATATTTTGTTTGTATGTTTGAAGGCGCTAATTTTATTAACTACTGGTCCGATAATTATTTTTTTAGAGTGATCGAGCCCCATTTATGGAGGAAGGCTATTTAGTTCTGAAGTTCCAACGGAAACGGGAGTTACGCGGGTAGCTTGTCGTTAAATAAGTCCACAGATTACCATATATAAGGCGCTTTATATACTAATATATATATAGCTAAAGAGTTTGTTTGAACGCGCTAACTCGGAAACTACTGGTCCGATTTGAAAAAATAGTATAATAGTAGCTAGTCGCTAAATAAGTAGACAGATTGCTATATGGTGCTTTCAATATATATGCCTTCCTTTTAACTGTAGACCTGTAGATAGTGTCAAGTATAGTGATTAACTGATTACATAAGTGAAGATTTTTTTGTAACATTTTTATTTATTCATTTGTCATAATAATTAATACATGTCTCTTACAAACAGTCGTCCCCTAAAGTATACTAACTACTGCTCCCACTACTGCTTTTTTAGTCTTTTTGCGTAGCGTCATTCTAGGGATATGGTTAGCTCAATAGTAGCAACATTAAGTTTTTATAAAGACTACAAGCAGAGTTTTGCACACAAGTATTCTTGTTAACCCCTCGTGCTAATCTAAAATGCTTGTCTAAATTAAACACCAAATATCTAGTGTTAAATCCGCAAAAAATCCGTCAAAATGATGGAATGCCTTTTTGCACCGCCCTCCCGCCCGCAAAATTTTCTATATAACTACGCCCGTTTTATTTTTCCTTCCTGCAGGAAGGAAAAATGATGTGCATAATATCCGCAACGCCTGATTCCATCACTACATAGTATCAAAAAAACTGGTTGCCGCTATCTGCCCGTCCCTATGTATGCTTAGATCTTTAAAACTACGCAACAGATTTTGATGCGGTTTTTTTTAGCAAATCCGACGTCATAGCCATTGGGCTGCGGCCGCTTATGTATTAGAAAAAACTGTGTTAAAAAGCCACTAGGCTGTTGCTACTTCACCGGGCATAAAGGCGAGCAGAGCTCTAGCCTTAATAAATGGTTTAAAAACTACAAACTAAGCAACCTGCGCAAGAGGGCGCCCCATGTGGGGCTAGGACCTCGGCTCAGGGCGGTCGCTGGCGATGAGATTCAGGGATTATGACTTTTAGTATATTAGGGGTTTTGTTCAACTGTCGCTCTACTTTACAGTTCGCGGGCCTCTCGGACTTCAGGTCTGCGAGGGCATCGGATGGTTCTTTGCAAACTAAGGGTCGGGAGGAAAACAATAAAAAGTCATTGCGTTAGATCCTACGCAGTTCCAAATAAATAATATAAATAATTATGACTTTAATTATTACATACTATCTACCTTATGATTATTAATTACATAGTATCGATAATATTTACCAAACTTATAATTAATGTCCAGTGCAACTATGTTATACGTGTGCCAATTAATATATAATATATTAGTTTTAAGCTAATAAATAATATTAATTAACGAAATTTACACGATATTGTTGTGCCAAGTTAGGAGATTTATTGATATTTCAAGATAAATTTAAGTGATCATTAAATACGTATCATTTGATGTAACATCCATCTCAAGTAACAATAACATAGAGTTTCCAACCGTGTTGTTTATTCCTGGATATTTCCTGGTTGTTCCAAGTCCAAGACAGAGCAAAATGTTTCTTTCTTTCTTTATTTTTTTTTCTTTTTTTCTTTTTTTTTTCTTAATAAGACAACTCCCGCACTAAATAAATCCCTGTGTCGCGGGGGACTTTACAAACATTCATTTCACGGACACAAAGAACACCCAGACTCAGAAAAACTATTTGTGGTTCACACAAATAATTGTCCCGGGTGGGAATCGAACCCAGAACACCAGGTCTCAGAAGCAACTACCTTAACCACTGACCCACCGGTGCAGTCAAAATCACTGGAGGAGGCCTTCACCCATTCTGGGGTTCTGGTAGATTAGATAAAAACTAAGCAACTATAAATACTATGTATATAATACCTGCATAGGATACACATAAAATAATATTAAATAAGAAAAAAAATAACATAGAACAAACTAAATAAAACTAACACATACACAGACTTTAAGAAATGTTAATTTACTAGAAATAAAAAGTCTTTTTTATTTATTTATTTTTTATGTCCTGGTTTTAGTAATGTCTTGAGAGGTCCTGGAAAGTGTTGATGCATATCCCCCCGGACAAAAACAAAGATCCTGGATAGTTTTTAAGCAGCGTCCTTATTATTTAAATGTATGTTTTCTAAACCTATTTATATATTGATCAATGTTTTGCCACCCTTATTACTGCGTCCTGTTTTTAAAACGAACTGTCCTATTTTTACCACCTTCAAAAACCCTACCTCAACTTAGTAATAACTTATAGCCGTCTTAAATTGATTAGAATTAGTTATTTACTTAGGTCCTTGTTACTTTTATAAATTGTTTGATAATGTTTTAAATGTCACCGTTAAATCACTTCTAAGTATTAAAGTTATGTACATTATGTAAAGAAAATATGTTTAATGTTTATTATTAAAATGTAAAGGAAAAAATAGATCAATTTTAAAATTTCGCGGACTTATAAAAATGTACACCGTTTGTGTTTTTATAGGGCGTTAATCCCACCCACACAGCTACTACTGCAACTCTAGGGCTATTTATCTAGGGCTAACTACATATGTCCGTCAGAAAAAAAAGTGCCACTGAAATGGCAATGAGCACCAAGTCCCGGTAAAAAGTTACACTTTGCAACCTGCAACGAATTTACAAATACAAACATAACATACAAATGTTCTCTTCTTCTTAACATAAGAGAGAGTATGTGTCGCTCAGCCAACGCTCTGAGTTTAAGCCCCACAGAGGTTGCTTTTGGCGCAGGTTCCATTTGTAGTGCTAAAACCAATTAATAAGTCTGTTATAACAGTAAAGTTAAAAAAAATATCACGGGTTCATAAAATTACGATTAGGTATCAAAAATAATCCTTACTTAATATTATAAATGCTCTAACTCTGTAACTCTGTCTTTCTGTCTGTCTGTTACGCAATCACGCCTAAACTACTGAACCGATTTAAATGAAATTTGTTACAGATATAGTCTAGAGCCTGAGAAAGAACATAGGCTATATATAATTATGAAGTTCCCACGGGAACGGGAGTTACGCGGGTGAAACCGCGAGCGGGAAGCTAGTATATAATAAATATTTTGAACAATAATAAATAGCGTGAACAGAAACGTGAAACCGCTCGCGACAGCTATTAACATTTTTATTATTTTTTTTAATCATCAAAAAAAAAGTCAGAAGAATATATTTGAATTTTGTCAAAACAAAAAAAAATAAAAAAATCAGTTAAGTTAATAATTATATCTGACTAAATTATACTTTTTTAGTATAGGTATTTATAAATATTTTAATAATTTCAAGCTACGAGTAGGTATACCTAATAAATTAAGTTCTCCTATCGCTGTATTGTACACAAAGTTTATCACAACATGCAGTAAATGTTTGTAATTATCGCAATTTTGTGTAATTTTAGAATCGTTGTCGATATCACATTAGTAGGTACACGTCATATCTATACAAATAAATTAAATTAAAGTGTATGTATGTTATGGAAAAATAGCAGATTTGTAAGCGTAATTATATACTTGCTAGCTGCCCACGCAGATTCACCGTTTTTTTATCGGACGGACATATGTAGTTGGCCCCGAGGCTTTTGCTACTTCACCGGGCATAAAGGCGAGCAGAGCTCCAGTCTACGGTTTCACCCGCGTAGCTCCCGTTCCCGTGGAAATCTCTTGATTATAGGTATGCGCATATTACTCCAATCCTACTTATATTATAAAAGCGAAAGTTTGTAAGTATGGATGGATGGATGTTTGTTACTCTTTCACGCTAAAACTACTGAACGGAGTTGGCTTTCAGCCATTTTTTTTAAACGGTCCATTAGTTTCGGAGCCTATTCAATACAAACAAACAATCAATCAAATCTTTCCTCTTTATAATATTAGTATAGATATAAACTAGCGAACCGCCCCGACTTGGCTCGGGTGCAATAATCATTTATCACTACATAGTATAAAACAAAGTCGCTTGCGGCTGTCAGTCCATCCCTATGTATGCTATATATGATTGAGCTTAGATCTTGAAAACTATGCAACAGATTTTGAAGCGGTTTTTTTAATAGACAGAGTGATTCTAGAGGAAGGTTTATATGTATAATACATCTGCATTGCACCCGTGCGAAGCCGGGGCGAGTCGCTTGTTAAACATATCGAGGGGTGAAAGGCTATTTGTTTGAAGCGACATTTTGGACGATATGGAGTTATATACATATTCGGATTCAGCGAATTTTTCTGCGTCGTCTGAGCCGGTGAGTATGATTTTAGTGCATAATTCTCAAACATGATGTATGATCAGACTTCAAATTTGCCATATTTTTTTAGTATATCATTTAAGCTGTATACAAAAACAGAGAATCGGATCATAAGCCGTTTTTCCGTTCCTAAAATTTTAGTTCGATGGCAGATAAATCGTTTTTCGATGTAGCTATCTTTAGATGAAAAGTCCCTTCAAACATTTTGCTTACGACTACTTACTCTGTGCAATGTCGCTTCAACCAATTTGCCGTCAGCCAAATTCATTAAGACATGTCGTCGGTTCAACCCTTTCGCTACAACTGTTTTTCACTCTGTTTAGAACAACCAAGTTATATAACTCCTTTCAAAATCTGAGACCTCAAACAACTCTTTAAGAATGTTCATCGTTGCTTAAGCCAACTTTCCTGAATCGTTAACAAAACCCAAAACCCAAACCCAAATTGGTAGTTAAACGAAATAGCCTATTCCTATTATTATTGAGTAACGTCGATTCAATCATTTTGCTTTCTCCTGCATAAGTACTGTAAAGTCACTTAAACCATTTTGCCTGCTGCTGATTAGTGACAATGTTGGAAGTTGAATCATTTTTCTTTACTCTAAAAATAAGGCGATACAGATCATTTTGTATTAAGCGACAATTTATCTTATACTCATAACTGTTTTTTAATTGAAAATTATACCAAAACATTCAGGGATTTTTTTTCAATAAAAATTTGCGATTCCCATTATAGAAAGAGCACTAGTTTTTTCATAACGATTTTTTTTCCAAATTTTGAATCTTTAAATGGCTCTCCTGTAAAGTTCGTAAAATGTCGCTTCAAACAAATAGCCTTTCACCCCTCGATATTATAAACCGTCCTTTTGAATCACTCTACCTATAAAGATAACCGCATCAAAATCTGTTGCGTAGTTTTAAAGATCTAAGCATACATAGGGTTAGAGAAACAGTGGTTAGCGACTTTTCGTTTAAATTTGATTGTTAACAAAACATAACACTTCTTTCTACTGTACTAAGGTAGAATAGAAACATGTTATCTTTTTATATTTCATAAAACTATTTCGGTATAAACTAAAGAGGCAGTAGAATAGCCGTGTATTCGAAGAATCAAGGACTCTTGAGCTAAAGGGTTCTTAACCTACGGACCGTCTACAAGAGCGTAGGTAACACTCTGAGAGCGGTTTCGCACTATGTCCGATCCGAATCCGATCCGAACTCGTGAAAATATTGGTCTAGAAATTTGGAAAGAAATCAGATGACGGATCTCGGATCTAGTGCCTAAATTTACCATAGAAATAGTTCTACGGCTACTACGGACCATATTTACACGGTACCAGATCGGATTCGGATCGGACGTAGTGCGAAACCGTTTTCACAGACTAAAAAAAGTATAACAATATTTTAGGAACTACTTTTTATATACATTCATATACGGGAAACATTGTTTATGGGGCTGCCTCTTCGGGTTTTTGTAGTTTTTAATATATTATTTGGCTCGCTTTAAATATTGGAGATCGTGGGTTCGATCCCCACACCGGACAGGAAATGTTTGTGTAAATTCTAAGATTTCTTTCCGGGTCTGGTTGGTTGAGGGACTATCTCGGCAAGCACGTTAAGCCACGGGTCCCGATTATTATAACATCATCTATAATAATCGTATAGCAAGGAACGGGCAGCAGCGTTTCCTTGTGTGGTACAGCATAATACTGCGGTCACCAACCCGCCTGCTAAGCGTGGTGGCAAAGACCCTCCCTCGGGAGAAGGCCGATTTTCAGCAGTGGACGTTATACGGGCTGATGTAAAAACTATTAAGGGTCCTCAAGTCTCAAGATCTACTTGCTTTTATGCTCGGTGAAGTAGCAAAAGCCTCGTAGCTCTGACCCCTCGTGTCGCGTCATTCTTATCTTATCGCCCAGTTTTGCGTTGAAATCCACCATAACAACGGTTTCCTACTTACATAGCTCCAGGACCCACTGGTCTTGGAGATAGATATGTAAGTATAGCTTCACTTATATCTTCATATAAAGCTTCCACTTTTTCGTCTGATTGTTCTGAGGTAAGTGCGTAACCTTCATCATGTCATCAGCCTTTTGTCGTCCACTGCTAAACATAGTCCTCAGCCATAATTTCCAGCAGAAGCTTTTGCTAGCGGCCCGCATCCAATGACTCCATGCGACTTTTATGAGGTCGTCGGACCATCGTGCAGGTGGTCGTACTACGGTGCGCTTGCAAGTACGTGGTCTCCACTCGAAAACCTTTCTGCTCCATCGGCCGTCAGTTCTTCGAGCTATGTGCCTGCGCATTGCCAATGCAGCTTGCTAATCCGTTGAGCTAGGTCAGCAACCTTCGTTCTCCTGCTGATCTCTTTATTTCTGATTTGATCACGTAGGGTAACAATATATCCTTCCATCGGCTACCCTGATTGACTCACTGTCGACAGTTAGCGCAAATTACAATTTCTTAGAGGCCCTAGCTAAAATCGATCAGGAGGACTAATCATTTTACCTAGTGATTGCCCAGTGTCCGAAATTCGACGATAATTAAAAAATATATTATCATTCTGCACTCCTTCTCCATATAAAATATAAGTGTGCGAAATTTCATATTCCTTCGTCCGCGCAATTTTCGTAAAAAGGGGTACACAGGTTTTGTTTGTCTGAGTCAAAGAGCTCAAATTGTATAAACGTTACTTACGAACTTTTTTAAACACGGTAACTTTTTCTTTGAGGCAATTAACCTTAGTTCGATAAGAAGCAGAGGATTTAGGGGTGAAACGCAATAATATTGGGGGCAATAATACATATGTACCTACGGAGGGTTGCAATCATTGATGATTAGAAAAAAAATCTGCAGTCTACTCTCCCTTTATGAAATAGTTTATCCGAATTTCTTGGAAGATGATGCTACAGAATTTTGGATTTGTATATTATAACAATCAATTAGTGTGCTTTACTAAAATTTTATTTCATTTACTCATATAAGGAGGTTCAGAAAATAAATTTAACTAGAAAGACCCCAAAGGGACATCTGATAGATCTAATTATGGGTCGCATTTGAAATATTAAAAAGTTACGTTATCTAGAAGCAATATTTAATTATGAAGCTCCCACATCAACGGGAGCTACGAGAGTGAAACCGTGCGCGGAAAGCAGTTAGTGAAAAAGTATAAATGTTTATAAATATAATATCTTAAATATTATTTTAAATATACTTAAATGTTATAAATTATATTAATAAAATGTTAAAAAGTAGGTACCTAAACTTTAAGTTATGATTTTTGTGTGTAAGTAATATATTTCTCTACATTAATATTTGACTTAATCCATACAGCTACTTACATATAAAGCTGATGGGTTTGTTTCTTTGCTTCAAGGCGCTAACCTCTGGATCTACGGGGCCGATTTCAAAATTCTTTCAGACTTGAATAGCCCATTTATCTAGGAATGCTAAAGGCTATATTAAATAAAGAATTTGCTACGGAAACGGTAGTTACGCGGGAAGCTACAAGTAAATTACGGGTAATATTTATCGCAGCAAAACTATTTACTCGCAACAGCCCAATTTTATCTACAAACTAAGCGGAAACGTTGACAATAGTACAAAAAATATTGATGGCTCGACTTGACGTCTTATTCGATGTCAAATAATAATTAATGACAGTCGCACGCAGTTTACATACATTTGCGTCTAGCGTAGATAAAAGTCGGTATGCGGTTAGTAATTTATTACGATATCCTTGACTGGGTTTTAGTGTCGTACGAACTATGTAGTTTTTAAGATATGTGTCTATCTTTTGTAATGTTGTCGTCGTTATGTTGATTTTTGTTAAAGAACATCGCGACAAATATATATATAACGTACTAAAGAAAGTATTTTCATTACTTACTTTTAGAATAAGTATTTTTTACCCTACCGACTCTTAGTTTGCAAAGAATCATCCGATGCTCTCGTAGATCGGAAGTCCGAGAGGCCCGCGAACTGTAAAGTAGAGCGACAGTTGCACAAAACCCCCTAAAATACTAGCGCGGTTCAGGTCTCATGTTTAATTAAGCGCTAAAAGTCTTTCTGAAGAGATTGTTTCTTTGCTTAAACGCGTTAATCTCAGGAACTTCTGGACGGATTTGAAAAATTATTTCAATGTTAGACAGCCCATTCATTGAGGAATGCTATGAGCTATTAATTTAAAGTTCCGATAGGGTGTTACGCAGGTGAAACCGCGCGCGAGAAGCTAGATGATATACTATATAGTCTATATAGATGATAACGCAATCCTTTCGTCCGATTATTACATTATAATTTATTCCAATTTATACCAACCACAAATGGTACAAACTGCTGTAACAATCCCGCTGTAGAATTCAAATGAACCATTATAATTCTATTATCACATCTACGGATCCCTAAACTCATGTGGTCACCAAAACTGGCCAAGTTCAACGGACTCTACTCATTTGTTTCTGATCTCACCCTTAAATATCGAATAACGTTATAAATGCTTCACATCATTCTTAGTAAAATAAACCTTATCGCGTACGCATAAAACTCGTTTTCAAAAGGAGGAGTTGTTAGATATTTTTTTCCCAACGAAGTTAAACGACTGGTTTTTTTTTACTTTTAGACGTTAGAAATGATAAAATTCCTTTTTTGAGCGCCTACCTATGGATTAGGAAATTGTAAGCCATAAGTCCGATATATTTATAGGGACGACGGTCCAATTTTTGATTTTATTTTTAGATAATATTTCTTTTCGAAGGTACCAAGGTAAGATACCTATATCCTAATCTATATCTATACTAATATTATAAAAAGGAAAAGTTTGTCTTTTTCTTTCGAATAAACTCAAAAACTACTGGACGGATTTCGATAGTTCTTTCACTATTAGAACATTATCCCTGAGTAACATAGGCTATATTTTTACACGAAATTTGCACCCGTGCGGAGCCGGAAAGGCCGCTAGTCACTACATAGTATAAAACAAAACAGATTTTGATGCGGTTTATTTTAATAGATAGAGGGATTCAAGAGTAAGATTTAGGTATACGTATAATACATCAGCATTGTACCCGTGCCGGGGCGGGTCGCTAGTAATATTATAAATGCGAAAGTTTGTATGTGTGGACTGTGGATGTATGTACATATGTTTGTTACTCTTTCACGCAAAAACTTCTGAATGAATTTGGCTGAAACTTTGCATGGGGATAGTTTATAAGCTGAATTAGTATAGAGGTTACGATATATCACGCTCCGACCCACTGGAGCAGAGTGACGGGGCGCAACTAGTAACCAATAGTTTTGTATTCCTTTATCGTTTTACTCCGTGAAAGAATGTAGCATTCATTCTTATTTGCATTGAATTGATTTCAAATTTTAATATTCTACTGTGGGGTTAAAACAATTGGGTTTGGCAATTTACAAGATTCTTTGTTTGCTAATTATCGTGTTTAGTGAAAACTTACAGCGATGCGTCATCGTACGAGTTAGTCTAAGATCCGATTAAGAAGGACCTTCACCGATATGTTTACTGGATGAAAAATATTTTATATCAAATTTAATGACTTAAATAATGTAACGCGGGTGGGTTGCCTAAGAAATTCCTGGCCCAACTATTATTATTTAAAAATTTACTTTAAAATTTAATTTTATTATTTAATTTACTTAACTTTAAACGAATAAATTTAATACTAATCGAAAGTATGAAGCCTATAGAATATAAAAACGTTGGGTTTTATTTTTGTTTCCTGGCATAACTACTGGGTTGCCAGGTATTAATAGGAATGTCGATACTATTTATCTTCACCTATTTGTTTAATAAATAAATTTTATATCAAAATATAATATTGTTTTGCTACAATCTGCAATAAAAAATAAAATATTTCGATTTACAATAAAAAATTAAATAATATTTTTTTTAATAAATAATAGTTTGGCCAGGAATTTCTTAGTCAACCCACCCGCGTTATATTATTTAATATATTACATTTGATATAAAAAACTTTTCATCCAATAAACAGATTGGTGAAGGTCGTTCTTAATCGTATCCTCTGCTATGTAGGTAGGTCGGTGGCCGTCGGAATTCGTTTTGACAATATTCTTATCACAATAACAACGTTGCTTGAATTTTAATCGTGGACATTGATTTTTAAATAATATATACTTTTTATAGAATTGTTACATCATTATTTGGGTGCCTTAAGTAACTAGAAATACTAGTCATGTGTGTGTCGCAAGCATACAAGAATTTTGTGGTAGGTATTAAACATTTTAAGATGTAAAAACTTAAAAACAAATTACGGTATGTAGATTTTATTTTCAGACGGATTTGTGTAGTTAGTCTTGAGGCTTATGCTACTTCACCGGGCATAAAGGCGAGCAGAACTCCAGCCTAGATAAATGGTTTAAACACTACAAACTAAGCAACCTGCGCAAAAGGGCGTCCCCTGCGGGACTTGGACCTCGGCTCAGGGCGTTCGCTGACGGGGAGATTGAGGGATTATGGCTTTTAGTTTCTTTGGGGGAGTTTTGTGCAACTGTCGCTCTACTTTACAGTTCGCGGGCCTCTCGGACTTCGGGTCTACGAGGGCATCGGAAGGTTACGGTATGTAGGTACTATTATTATGGCAAATGTGAAAGTGATATTGAAAAAGAGTATGTAAGGTTTTACACCAGCAGGCAAAGCCTGTCTAAAAAGGCTCGCCTGGCTGTGCATAGAGGAGTGCTTGTACCCTAATGTATGGAAGTGATCTGGGTATGGCAGAAGAAACACGAAAGTAGAATAAATGATGTGGAATGGAGAGCACTGAGGAGCATGACTTGAGTGACAATTACAGTTCGCGGGTGTCTCGGACTTCGGGTCGTCATCAGCCCGTACAAAGTCCACTGCTGAACATCTCCTACGGGAGGGTATTTGCCATAGTCACAAAGCTTGGCAGGCGGGTTGGTGACCGCAGTATTATGTTGTACCATACAAGGAAACGCTGCTGCCCGTTCCTTGATCTACGATTATTATAGATGATGTTATAACATTCGGGACTAACGGCTTAAAGTGCTTTCCGAGGCACGGAAGGTAGGCGGGCTGGGACTTCGGGTGAAGTAGAAAAATCCTAATTGCAGTCCTTATCATAAAAAAATCCGGTAAAATTATCTCAATTCAAGTGTATCAGCCATTCAAAGAAATGATCTGTAATACAATGTACCGGCATCGGAAATGACGAAACACACATATGGTTTACTGATGTGAATATATTATACATTTCTCTTCCAACTCGCTGATTGAATAATGAGAATACTGAGGAAACTGCAAGCTATATAACTAGTAGGTAATTGTTATTGTTATATTTCTGAGAATTGCACACAATATTCCTAAGTTAAATACTACTTAGATGGCGTCACGGTGTTTTATACTTGAGTACGAAGAACGACAGTATATTCAGTTTTTAATAATGACTAGTTCTCCGCGCGCGGAGACGCGTACTTACACGCGTAACTCCGGTTTCTAAAGGAAATGAATCCTACTAATATAATAAACGCAAAAGTTTGTAAGTATGGATGGATGGATGTTTGTTACTCTTTCACGCCAAAACTACTGAACGGATTTGCCTGAAATATATCTATCACATATCTAAACAATATGTTGCTATGTGGAATACCTTGTTATATACATCGTTATTATCGCCTCAATACATAGTAAATATAGAGAAAACATCTGATTAGTATATTGACGCTAAATATTCTATTTATACTTGATAATGCTCAAGTCATATGCCAAATCATTTGAATGGTCTTTCCGGTTAAAATTACATACTCATTGTGTTATTATTTAGATGGTTTTTTTTATGGGACTTATCCCTCCCACACTCCCGCCACTGTAACTCCTGTTGGCCAGGATCAACAGCGGCACACATGGAAGAGACTCTAAGCTGTTAGGCTTAGGCTGGTCTCGGGATACCTAAATGTCTTGGATCCCGCATCGCATTTAATCAGAAAGTTTATAGGAGGAGTTGGATTAGGGGTTATTTATATGTATTAAGTAGTTTTCTGTAAAACTAGTTTCTACGAGGAGTTTCTCCCGACTAGGGAACTTCTTATTAAAATATAACCTATAGGTAGCCTTTCTTGATAAATGGGCTATCAAATACTAAAAGAATTTTTCAAATCGGACCAGCAGTCCCTGAGATTAGCGCGTTCAAGCAAACAACTTCAGCTTTATATACTCGTACCTATAGCGGGAAATATAATATGTACTAGCTTCCCGCGCGCGTTTTCACCTGCGTAGCTCCCGTTAGCGTGGGAACTTCATAATTAAATATAGCCTATGTAACTCAGGGTGAATGTAGCCTTCCAATGGTGAAAGAATTTTTGAAATCTGTTCAGTAGTTTTTGAGTTTATTCATTACAAACATACACGCAAAAATACAAATCTTTCCTCTTTATAATATTAGTATGGACTAGCAGAGTTTTGCTGTCTACTAGTATTCTTGTTAACCCCTCGTGCTAAGCTAAAATGCTTGTGTTACGAGTGGGTTCACGTCGGTAGTACAATGGGTGGGGATCGAACCCCCGAAGTCCGACGCCCTAGCCATTGGGCTACTGCCACTTTTTAATATTGGTTGGGTTTTAAAAATGCTAAGATGAGAATAAAACTAGAAACTGACTGACATTAACTTTATTTAGCACTGTAAATCCATTTGCACTTTCACTTTACACTTTTATTGACTTTCCACCACTTGTTTCTACATTTCATTGATGATGACTTGTCGTATACTTGGGAACTTCTCGATTCCTAGGAGACAAGATTCAGTATAAAAGCTCAATCATTAGCCCGTACAAGGTTTTCTGCTGAATATGAGCCTCCTTCCTAGGAACCACTAGGCACTAGGGTAGTGCCCTACATTAGAACTATGCTTTTGCTACTTCACCGGGCATAAAGGCGAGCAGAGCTCCAGCCTTAATAGTTTGAAAACATCAAGCTAAGCAACCTGCGCAAGAGGGCTTGGACTTCAGCTCAGGGTGGTTGCTGGCAATGAGATTGAGGGATTATGACTTTTAGTATTTTAGGGGGTTTTGTGCAACTATCGCTCTACCTTACAGTTCGCGGGCCTCTCAGACTTCGGGTCTACGAGGGCATCGGAAGGTTCTTTGCAAACTAAGGGTCGGGGGGACAAGCTAAAGAGTGCGCCGTACAAAGTATGAATTGGTGGCACGGGTATAAACAAATTAAAAACTATAAACTTAGCAACCTGTAAGAGGGTGCTGTGGGATTTCTACCTAGGCTGAGGGGGAAAATCAGTTTAGTACATAACGATTGAACTAATTGATTCATAAGTCATGATTTCATTGAAACAAAAGCTAAGTATAACCATGACAGTCGAACAAATTACTTCGAAATATTATGTGAACATAAGAATTATGTTGTCACATGGGGGCATAAATCTAACGTCATTATTTTATGGAAAATTTAATGGGGTTACTGTTTAACTTTTATTAGGCTGTATAACTGTAACATAACTCAGAACTGTTACTACACAAAAGGCGATTGCCACATCGTAACATTATAAAACATTCAGTTTGATACTCCCTAGCGTGTGTACGACGCCCGTATGTAATCAGTAAAACACTATATTTGTCTAGCAATTTAGACGAGTTAGGAGTAACACGCTACGCGTTGAAAATAAACTAGTAACTGAACGTTTTAAAATGAACCTTGTCTCCTACGAAATACGACACGAATTTGGATGTTGGGAACAAACAGAAACCATGTCTTTGGCGCTCTTCCTGCAACATGCTGGGATCATGTCACACATTGGCTGGTGGATACAATCCGGGATGGCATCGCATGGGATCAAACCGTCGCACAACACTTTGGCCAAACACGACGGTATCATGATGCAAGGAGGCTGGTGCCGACACACCATCTTGGCTTTAGGTCGTACTTGTGTACCAATTTCTTCTCTGGCAGTCAATAGAATATAGTTCCTCGTACATATTGGTACTTCGGCACATCTAGGTGTATGCCCACATGCAGTAATTGTCTGATCTCTACTTCTCTTCCCCATCATACAAAGTGGAACGTTCTCACACATCGGCACGTGTACACAAGACGTCTGCAAGTTTGGATCAAGTTTTGGTCGACAGCAAGACCTTATGACTTCACAGGGAGGATTATGATTACAAATGCTTTGAACAATTTTCTCTTGTTTATTTCCTTTGTTCGGAAATTGACTTTGATAAGATTCTAGCAACGGAAATTGGTATCCACGAGTTTCTTCCATTGATTGACCAAGTATCACCTGCCTTGGAGAGTAACAAAGTTGTCCATTATAAACTTGGTCCACTGACATGTGTTTGGGAGAGTAATTAATTTGATCTGCTGATACTTTTATAGGAGAATTACTACATTGACAATCAGACACTTGATCCACTGACGTTCGTTTAGGAGAACTAGGTTGTTCAACAGATACGAGTCCTATTGGAAATTGTGTTGTAGAGCAGCATTGTGAATATCTATCGATCAAACTATACGTAGGATTTATTTCTGCACACATTACAGAAGGATTATATTGACAAGCTTCATCACATATTTCATTATGTTTAATTTCAGTAGATGGTACATAATATTGACAGCTAGCTGACTTTTGCTTTGAAGTTTTCTTGAATATTTCCTGGTGGTAAACAGATGTATTATTTTGAGTAAGAATAGGCCATGCCATTGTGTCTTCTTTGGTAGCATCAGTTGGAATGTTCAAACATCCATTAATTAAAATACAAGGAGGGTTGTGAATGCAAAGTATTTCACCATTGTACATATGAGCTAAAGTTTTAACTACTTCTTCATGGGTCATCTGGCACGGTTTAATTTCATCTTCAGGAGAAGTGGAAGGTGTAGATTCTGCAGTTTGGTTAATCGGTGTAGTTGGCTTAGACTTAGTCTGTGGTGTTACATGGCGACACCCACATTGAACTTTTTCTGGTTTCCTTATTTTTGCTTGTGCAGGCGGCTTTGGTGTAATTGCTTTCGAAGCTTTCTGGCGGCAGTTAGAAGACGGACTGCAAGCACACACTTCTTGTGGAGGAAATTCACAAAATTGGCTTTTATTAGGATTACAAGCTGGTTCCAGTTGTGATCCTGAAGCTTGAGACGGGCCTTTACACCTACAAGGTTGAGGGTGTTTATTCTGGTGTGCTTGATATGTCATTGTCATTTTATTAATTAGATAATCCCAAAACCCAGAAGAAGGGTGGCGACACATTGAGCATTTAGGGGAAATACCTGTGTCAACACGGTTTTCACCTTGTACGGTATAAATCTGAAATGGGTGATTTTTCTTAAACTTTGTTGTACCTTTTTGTTGTCCTTTATGTTTAACATTTTGTAACCATTGATTTTGCTCCTGGACATCTGATTTTTTTATCATTTTAACGTCATCTAACCTGGTATCGTACTCTTGAACACCAGAAGATGTTAGACTATGATGCGCATTGCTACAATCATGAATTGTTTGTTCAGGTAACCCGCTAGGTGATAGCTCTCGGTCAATTTTAGTTTCTTGGCACGGAATGAAATCGCGATAAATGTTACCCTCATTGCCATAAACAGGTTGGACGGCGTAGCAGTGCTGTCTTCTATTAAATTTCTTCAATCTGTGCCTACATTTGACGGGGCTCGCTTGACAACCGCTATCTATGCGTACGTTTTCAGGTTGATTTTCCTTTATAATTGACATTTGTTTAACGTTATTACTCGTCCGTCCGAACATGCTAGAAAGGCACGGCATCACTCTGTGTCGTATTAAGGAACGCTTTGACTTTATTGTTTGTATTTGATCTCCGCTGTCGAGGATTTTGGATTTTATGTTCTTGTAATTATGGTGCACTGCTAAATCTATTTCGGTTCCATTGTGACTTATTATGGTTTCGGATTCCCATAGTTCTTTGGAGCTATCACTCGTTATACTATACATATTGTTTTGAAATTCTATCTCGATTTTGTCTTTGTTTGGGGATGCTTTGTGTTTTGTATTTAATATATTGTGGTTACCTTTTTTTGATGCTACTCTTATAAGCCCACGTTGGTCTTCGAAATCTGTGCTTTCAGCATGAAATTCCATACAACCAAATTCATAATTCATCAAACACTCATCGGGAAAGAATTTCATTTTTCCTCAATTAGCTAAGACATTTCAATATACGTTGTTTTTTTATATTAGTAGCCATTAATTTTGTTATTTTACTACATTTTTTTATTGATTTTAATTAATTCACGATATAATTTTTGTCAGCCAAATTTGACACTAATTTTATTATTGTGTCATATTTTTTCCTCTGTCATGACATAGATAATATTATATTCATCAGCAAAGGACTCTTTATATTTACCATTTCTAGGTATGTACGAACTGCATTGAATTTTCACTTTTTTAAGGCTTTAACTAATTCAAGCTAAATTAATTTACTTAGTATTTTAATAGATGAGTATGGGGGTTGGGCATAAGCCCAAGGCGGTCAATGGGATAGAGAAATGATAACTTAAAATGTTTGGCTTTTGTTGCAACTTATCAATTTAACGTCAGACTTCAGGGCTTCTGGGGTGATTTCTGTGAAAAAAAAACTACAATAGGTATATTATTAAAAAAAAAACAAAAATAGTTCATTTGAATGTATGATCAGAATTGCAGGACATGGAAGGTGAATGTGAGTAAGATATAATATTTCATCTTAGCCGTGATATTATATTTTTGGCTTTTGGAAACCAGTTCATTCACCATCATCAGCCCGTACAACGTCTACTGCTGAACAAAGGCCTCCTCCCAAGGGAAGGTTTTGCCATAGTCACCACGCTTGGCAGGCGGGTTGATGACCACAGTATTATGTTTTAACATACAAGGAAGCGCTGCTGCCCGTTCTCTGGTATACAATTGTTATAGATGATGTTATAACAATCGGAACCAAGGGCTAAACGCGCTTTCCGAGGCACGGAGGTGGACTACCGTCCGTGCCTAAGAAAGTACGTTAAGCGTGGGGTTAAGAATGGGGACAAAACCCACGACCTCCGAGATTTAAAGCAAGCCAAATAATCAACGCTACGGCGGTTGTCCCAGTTCATTAATATGTCAATTTCTTGTTGACTTGGTCCTCAGAGTAACTTGGTCTCTTCTTAATGAAACTTCGAACTTCGACTTCGACATTTGAAACAATTTCGTTTTTAGTGTTCATAATCGTATAAAGCTTAAAACTGTCAGTGAGGAGTTCATATCACTTTAAAATTAACTTGGTGTCCCTAGCAATATTACCCGATTTAGTTATTGTGGGAACCTCGACCCTCACAAATAATGTTAAAAAAAAACGGTTCAGTAGATCCAAAGATTAGTCCCCACAAACTTACAAACTCACAAACTTTACCTTTATATAACATCAGTATGGATGTAGGTAATGTGTAAGTAAACGAGTATAAGTAAAATATTAAAACTTCGTTAAAAATTTCAATAATCCTTACACGACTATATAATAATATTATTAAATATCAAACGGCTAAACAACCCTTCCACTTACATTCTAAATCCATCCTTATTTGCTTCTATTTAAGTCTCAAATTTGAATTCAACTAGACTCCACGAAAGAACTGGAGGTAACGCGACGTTTTTTCTATCAAAGGGATTTCTAACGTCGTTTCTATGTAAAGCTTGTATTTTTTTTTGTATTCAACCATGGGGTTAAAACAAAGAGCGTTGTATTGTGTGGTATTAAACGGTGTAGGAATTAAAAGGAGGTCATACGTCATAGTAACGTTGCTTGAACTATGGTGTAGTTGGACTAAATGGCTTTGATACTTGCTCGAAAAAATAAACTGCACTTTAGGTTACACTAGTCGTGGAATGTCGTCATGTGTTGCCTTAATTGTACCACGATTGTGACCCGAGTCTACTATAAATTTAGTTATGTGTGCAGATCACTAAAGTTTAAAACCTATAAACTGCATTTTGTTATTTCTTGTTTCGTTTCGTTAATAATTTCATTGCGACTATAGCCTGTGAGTAAATGAGATAGATTTGTAGACTAAAATAAATACAATTTCAAAGCATTTTTTTAATTAGATTTACATTTAATAATTACTTACACAAAATAAAAATAAAAAAACTTTTAACCCCATCCATTGGATGTCGTGTCATCTTCATATAGACGGATACAATTTTTTTTCTTCATATACATTTAAAAAATGCAATTTTGGTAAAAAAAGATATTACATATATGTACCTATCTATCTTCTTTCCATAAAAAT
Source organism: Nycteola revayana (assembly GCA_947037095.2). Classification (NCBI taxonomy): domain Eukaryota; kingdom Metazoa; phylum Arthropoda; class Insecta; order Lepidoptera; family Nolidae; genus Nycteola; species Nycteola revayana. The sequence continues at coordinate 4,785,158 of OX344847.2, forward strand.
AACTGAACATAAAATTACAGTAAGTAAAAAAAATCAAATGTACCGATTGAATACTACTATTACTAATAAAAACTTACCACCATTTACAAATTCAGTTCAACATTGCAATAAATATGAAATCAACAAAATTACATGTTTATGTAATCTAAACTTATTATAAAAAAAATCAAGACGAGCCATTACAATGATTCTTCAACCGACGTACCACTAAAATATTTAAAATATATCCAAGTTGAATACCGCGGTGCCTAGTAATGAATCGAAAGGGTTAGTTGTAAGGGGTGCGGCCCTACGTAATCATAGGTGATCTAACGAGAAACCAGTTTTATTGTTTAAACAGCCAGTTGTGAAGATTAGAGGTGAATACATTTTATTTTTGTTTGTGTTGCTACGTGGAAGAGTGTGGAAATTTGGGTTTGGTTTTAGAGATGAGAAGTCTGTTGATGAATGTGTTACGATAGTTTGGATGTTTCTCGGTATCGATTTCACTGTTTAAAAAACATAGTTATAGAAACAATGTGAATAAGTAGCTTAGAAGTCCCCTTCTCCTTCCTTCAATATACATGAGAATTCTAGTTTGCGTTTTTCTCAGGCCATATGTCAAAACACTACATGACGTTCTTAAAAACGTATCTACTTAAAAAGAAATAGGTATTGGTTGAACCACTCTCCTACATCTATTGCGTTATCTAAATAACAGGTTATATCTTCAGTTCCATTACTCATGATAGAAAAACACGTTAGATGTTAACGACTATAATGTGAAATCACTACTTTCGGAGAAACGACGATTGCACAATCATCACAGAATATGTTACATTGTAGATAAGTACCAATCTCACCTCTCGTTCTTTTTTTAGCACCTAAATTAAAAAGATACGTTTGAAACAATTATCTGTGGTGTCTATTTGTGGGGTTCTGATTGCTTTTATTTTCGATTTAAGGGATGTTAAAGACAGCGTAACGATATTCAGATAATAAGGTAAGCTTGAAATTGTGTTTTTTTTTGGACGAACATACGTAGTTAGCCACAATGCATTTGCTACATCACCGGGCATATTGAAATTGTGAGTTGAATATATTTATGAAGGTAAATCCAGCACTATTTACATTATTTAATTAAAAGATATCCTACATGTTATAGTATTAAGTTATAAAGTATTAAAAAAAAGATGTTGGCATCACCTGTTCAAACTCAACCCATCAATTTTTTTAAGTTTTGTTCGCATTTTTACAGCAGCAGCTAATAAATCATTTAATTTTTTTTACTATCTAAAATTATATACCGTAAGGAAATGAATGTTATTTATGCATATAGCTACAACAAATGAGACATGTCCATAATTTTACTATCGATGCACGTGGCTATGATTCAGCAAAACATATCGCTAGTTGCTATATTCATTTCCGTGCTCTGAACCGGCACTGTCACTTAAGAATTTAAAATGGTCTGTCTCCTATATCTCTGGAGAAAGTTTACAGCTATTTTTACATTTATATTATTCTATGTAGTAGTATAATGTTACTACGTAGGTATATAATTTAATGCTGTAATTTTAGCAAAGCTTCGAGACCACCTGTTTGATTCTATTCCAAAAAACTTCTTGATTATATTAAAGTTAACTATCTCTTTGCATTTTTTTCCGGATGAAATGAAATGAAATAAAAAGGTTTATTGATAATGTAGACGAATTGATCGTAATTAGTACAAGTCAAATACAATGATAAAAATATACAAAGAAAAAAAACTTGACTAATTAATTAGAATACATTTCAACAGTAATGTTATTAAATAGAATTTAAATCTACCAATATGGCAAGTGATAGTCGCGTATTATAAATATAATTAGAATCAACCAGCGCGGGCTGGGATTATGTCAGAAACATAGAACGCGTCGCGAGCCTCGCCTTGCAAGGACGACCGGACCCTATTCTAGCTTCCTACGAGTCTTTCTCTATCTACCTACCCGATGGACTTATGTAGTTAGCCAGGAGGCTTTTGTTACTTCACCGGGCATAAAGGCGAGCAGGGCTCCAGGCTAGCAGCTTGTCATTGTGCCATTATCGTCCAGATCCGTTCAGTACCTCCGGCGGTATAGAATAACAGACTTCTGTTTTAGTTCACTCATACATCTTCATTAGTATAATAAGATTATACTAAGATGTGTCCAACAATTTCCTGATCACCTGGCAACTTTCTTTAGGCTGTCCTTGACACCGTCCATAGGCATATTAATATATTTTTTATAATCACCCATCTAATTGTTCTTCTGTCATGGATGTAAGTGTTTTGATATGTTATAAATGTACTGGTATTTGATTAGATGACGGATATAATTTTATCCTTCCACATATTATGTCTGTGTAATAATTTTCTTAGATTAAATTTTCTTTATCGTATGATGTCCACTACTGAACATGGTGCTTTCTCGGAAGGAGTTGTCCGTTTTTACCATACTAGGCAGGCAGGTTGACGAACGCAGTATCATTGTATAGTATATTAGCTTATCACTTAAGTAAATATAATCTATAGCCTTCCTCAATAAATGGGTTATCTGATTCTAACACTGAAATATTTTATTTAAACCATCCAGCAGCAGTTCCTGAGATTAGCAAACAAACAAACTCATCTGCTTTATATATTAGTATAGAAGCACGCAATGTACCGCTGCTCAAAGCTGATAAAAGCTGCTACCATATTATAATGACGGCATGATGTTATGACAATTGGAACCGAGAGCTTAACGTGCTTTTCCAGGCACGGAAAGTCCCTCAACTAACCAGACCCGGAAATACATATTTTATTCGACTCAAAGATTAGATTTGAAAGTTAGATGTACCTAGTCGCATTTGGTCGAACGTACCATTATATGATGAAGGTACATACCATCAAATGATGATAATAATAAGTTAAGGTTGGCTGAGAAGTATAAGTACGTAATCGTGATTGTAAAATCATACATTTTATTTAAAAAAAAAACACTCATTTAATATTTAAATCAAATCAATAAATTGAATATTTAAACCTATTAAAAAACCCCCCAAAACTATTTATTTGTCTTTAGTTAGTCTTAACATTCCTCGTAAAAAGATTATTAAACTTCCATTCAAGTTAAAAATATGGACACGTGCGTTCCAATATTATATTATAAAGAAAAATTCGACCAGATTGAATTCGATCGAGTTTTTTTTATCCGTAAATCTCCCGCAAAGGTCTCCGTTGTCCTACCAAATAAACACTCGTATACTATTTATAAATAAAAAAGTCGAACTTAGATACAATTTGAATATTATTGTTGTCATTATTTATCACATTTACCTACTAAATTGTATTTAAATATAATTCAATATATATACTAATTTATAAGACTGAAAAGTTTGCATAATAAAACAACCGTGTTCAAATATTGCAACAGACTGACATTTATTTAAATATACATAAACATGACAAGTATTAGCAACCAGTATGGTGAATGAAACCTATTTTGATATATATCCAACAGTTTGCTTGATCATGCTAATCTCAGGAACTACTGAAATAATTAGACAAATCGGCGTTCCAGCAAACAAACAAACTGTTCAGCTGTATATATTAGTAAAGATAAAGTAATAATAGTACTAAGCTACTTTATCTCATCATCATCATCATCAACAGCCCGTTTACGTCCATTGCTGAACATGGGCCTCCTCTTAACAGACCTTGGCAAGCCAGGACCGTTGAGGGATATTGCCATAATCACCACGCTTGGCAGACGGATTGGTGATCGCAGTAACATGCTAACCTTGGGCTAATAGACGCTGCTGCCCATCCATCAGCCATATGTCCCTTAGTCGCCTTTTACGACACCCATGGGTAGACACGGGGTGGTCTATTCTAAGCCGGAAACCACCCGGTTACTCTTCTACTTTATCTGCTAAATACTAAATGATTTTTTTGAATATTTAGGCGATAGTCTCGAATTTTATTAAAGACAGTCTAAAATATCCCCTTAAATTATAAAATCTTGTTTTCAACTACCCATTTTAGTAAAATAAAGTTTTAAATTAAATTTTTATGACTAATTTCTGTATAAATTCTAATAGCACATGTTAAAATGCCTTGAAAGACTTGATCCTATGAGTTATGAAGTTTTTATATGCGAAGGTTGGTTCCATGTTTTTGCTACAACATTAATATCATCAATAAATTCGTTTTATGAGAGCCCGTCTCGACTTAAAATGTTGTTGACATCATTTAACTTACCTAAGGCAGTAATAATACTGGTAGGCATATAATATATTAGACTTGTAATTCATAGATTATTAGTTACGACACACCTCCAAAATAAAGCTGTCTTATAATGTATTTGATGCCAAATATAACACCCCCAATCCTATAAACATACCAGTTTTAGTTTAACTTTTAAGTTGTAAACCAATCATAAGAGAGAAAATAAATTTATGACATTTGAAATTGAATTTTATGATCACAGTATCAGAAATCAATGGATAAAAATACAACATAAAATTTTACTAACATTTGATATAATGCAGAACGTTGTGTTGGAACGTCACTCGCAAATTTAATTTGATTGGTCGAATCCCCGCGAGGATTTGCAAAGATCCCCAAAACGGGGGAAATCATGGAAAATAAAATTTTTATTGCATCATATGTGTGATGTGCCAATATAAGGTGAACTTCATCACCCTAAGGTATTTAAAGGGACTGTATGGAGTCGGTAGTGATTTAGGGGTCAATTTAAACTAGTTTGTTCGTATAAGGGATGTGAGGGGAACCAATCATGACTCGATGTTGCGATTGATTGGCAAAGGGCGATGTGGCATCGTTCCCTGCGTGGGGCGATTTCGCCACATGTGGGAGGGACACACTGTAGGTAAATATTTTTATTGCGTACTAAATTCTAACACACATCCAGTCGGCAGTGTTAAGAAAAATCAAACAAGACTATAAATAAATAAAAACATGTTCTAGGAGACATTGAATGTCTGTTTAATACATATTACCGTCCATATTCTCGTAAAAGCAATCCAATAAATTATATATTGGACTGAAATGAAGCACATTAAACTAAAAGGTTATCACGGTGCATTGCTATTAAATTTGAAAAATATACAGATAGAAGTGTTTATGTTATAATACCGTATGATTGTAGAATCAGATTGTGATAAAAACATTTTACGATTAGAAGTGTGTAGGAAATAACATAATTTATAATGTAACATAATTTTGGTGGACTTAAAAAGGATTAAGATTAGTTAGTCACCGTATCTGTGATTAGTAAAAATATTGCATATTGATGACAATGAATATTGATACACCGTACAATAGCAATCAGCCCGTACAACGTCCACTGCTGAACATGGAGGGTTTTTGCCATAGTCACCACGCTTGGCAGAAGGGTTGGTGACCGCAGTATTATGATGTACCACACAAGAACACGCTGCTGCCCGTTCCTTGATATACGATTATTATAGATGATGTTATAACAATCGGGACCAACGGCTTAACGTGCTTTCCAAAGCACGGACTACCCCCCTCAACCAACCAGACACGGAAAGAAATTACACAGATTTCTTGTCCGGAGTGGGGATCGAACCCACGACCTCCGAGATTAAAAGCGAGCCATGTATTGCTACGCTACGGAGGTTGTTACTATAATAATGATTGACTGTAATAGGTGCCGGGATCGATCGGTTGGCCACCCCTGGTAGGTAAAACTAACATTTTTTTTTTTTTTGTTTACCGGGGTAAAAATGCTCAACCGCACTTCCTCTCTGGCGCAGGGATCACTATATACGTGATCCCTGCGCCAGTGAGGGGCATGTGGGGCTCACCCTCTGTAGAACGCAGTGCGCTGTCGCACCGCAGAGAGGATGTACCCACTAAAAAATCCCCCGGTTGTTCCTCCTTCTGTCGTTTGTAGTGAGAGACCCAAGTACCGGTATAGGCCTTTGGTTATCCCTCCGACAGAGTTCAACTATAAACTCTCGCCCCGGTGAAAGGACTAGAGTTTCCTCCCCAATGGCTCAATCGCAAATGTTAAGCACCCGCGATGGATACCTTACTACTCCTACAGGGATTACCAGAACACAAAGGCATCCCCGATCTACTTCATGAATGTGACCCTAGGGAGCAGATTCATGTTATCTGTTCCCCAGGGTCACCCCTTATGGCGGGAGACGGCGGATTTCGGCCCTCCGCCTCCGGCCAACGCGACGTCTACGAAGCGGATGAGAGCTGGAATCATCTTCTCTCACCCACTCCGCGCCCTGTTTCTGTGAAACTACAGTCTCACAGAAAGAGGCCATCGACTCAGGTAAAACTAACCTAACCTAACCTAAAACTACTATTATATTGACTGATTTTGCTAGTTAAAAGTACTTTTGACTGCAACGTATATACGTCTTCATATGTCTCCATGAAGGATATTGTACTTTTACATTCGGGATCACAAAAATAATCCATAAAATTATATAATCCAATATAAAATAGAGAATTAACATAGATGCCTGATAAGATGCCATTTTACAATATCTCAAGCAGAAAGTTGTATAATTATATTTAAATTAATTAATAGTTTTCCTGCTGTGAATCAACTGTCAACTAATTGGTATTTTTATCTGTCAAGAAACTGGTAGCGATAAAAAAATACGATCGAAGCTGTCAACGGTACCATGCATATATCAAATCGACCAAAACTACGAAAATGCTAACGCCCTTTCCTTTCCGACGTGTGCTTTTCGACTTTTGTAGCCCCGAGGCTTTTGCTAATTCACCGGACATAAAGGCCTAGATAAATGGTTTAAACACTACAAACTAAGCAACCTGCGCAAGAGGGCGTCCCCTGTGGGACTTGGACCTCGGCTCTGAGCGGTCGCTGACGGGGATATTGAGGGGAGTTTTGTGCAACTGTCGCTCTACTTACTTTACAGTTCGCGGACCTCTCGGACTTCGGGTCTACGAGGGCATCGGAAGGTGCTAATTTCAATGTTATTATGTCCCCTTCCTTTCCGACGTTTGCTTTCCGACATAGAATAGACCACCCCATATCTTCCTGAAGGTGTCTTCAGGTTTAATTTTCATATTTATGTCGATTACGGCCATATATTTTATCCAGAAGAAAAAATAAAGATCTATTAAGAGGAGGCCCATGTTCAGCTGTAGACAATAACGGACTGATAAAGCAAAATTGTAAAGTAACGTAACTTTCTTTCTACAAAGAAAATGATAGGACATTAGTGACGACGACCAATTATTGTCCCTGGTGGGAATTGAACCCAGAACACTAAGTCTTGAAAATCATAACTACTGAGACACCGGTTCAGTCAAGTCGGATTTGTCTGGCGTAGGGATCGAACCCACGACCTCCGAGACAAGTCGTGGGTGTCCGTGGATTTAGTGTTCGTAAAAGTCCCCCGCGACATTGGGAATAAATTCCTACTGCGGGAGTTGTCTTAAAAAGATCTGGTCTGGTTGATTGAGGGACTATCTTCTGTACATTTTCCCGGGGGGAAATGAATTTACGCATTCCTACAGCCGCTGCAGCGTATTCGTGGGCTGGCGGTGGGATATGTGGGACTCACCCTCTCCATAGCGTTGTATCCTAAACTCACAAATCCACGAGGATAGGACCCTACACTAAAACCCCCCGGACACTCATTCGATCCGCGGTTGGCGGGGGCCGGGTACGCATAAGCCCACTATCCTCTGTACTTCGGAAAGCACGCGAAGGAGTTGCTCCCGATTGTTGTAACATAATATAATCTATCCATACTTATATCATAAAGAGGAAATATTTGATAGCTTGTTTGCGTTGCATATGCTGCGAAACTACTGAACCGATTTGAAAAATTCTTTCACCATTAGAAAGCTACTCTATCCAAGAGTAACAAAGGCTATATTTAATAAAAATGTTCCCACGGGAATGGAAGCATTGTCGGTGAAACCGCGCGAAGAAACCTAGTCAAGAATATTATTAATGCAGAACCATTCGAATTTATAACTATACTAGCGGCCCGCCCCGGCTTCGCACGGGTGGAATTTTATACCCTACCCCTGCCCTACCCTACCCCTGCCCTACCCTACCCCTACCCTAACCCTACCCTACTCCTACCCTACCCCTACCCTACCCCTACCCTACCCCTACCTTACCCTACCCCTACCCTACCCCTACCCCTACCCTACCCCTACCCTACCCCTACCCTACACCTACCCTACCCTACCCCTACCCTACCCTACCCCTACCCTACCCCTACCATACCCCTACCCTACCCCTACCCTTCCCTACTCCTACCCTACCCCTACCCTACCCCGACTCTACCCCTACCCTACCCCTACCCTACCCTACCCTACCCTACCCTACCCCTACCCAAAAGTATCCTATGTCCTTCTCCCAGTTCTTAGCTACCTCCCTACCAATTTTCAGCCAAATCGGTTCAGCCGTTCTTGAGTTATAAATAGTGTAACTAACACGACTTTCTTTTGTTTTTAAAATGTATTCTGCTATTCGGGACGGAAACAAATCCAACAAATCAAAAACCATGGCAATCGGTCCAGCCGTTCTCGAGTTATAAGTGTTGTAACAAACACGACTTTCTTTTATATATATAGATTTTTCGCTAAATATAGAATTAATTAATAAATATTTAACTCACATTTCATAAAAATTGGTTAGTAATATTCCAATTAAAAGCCAGTTTGTTTAAAGTTTTATTAATGTTTATAAATTTTTATGTATTAGTACTTTTTAAATATAATATATAATCTGTTCTTAAATAGGTACTTTTAACGGTTTTTACCATTATATTTAATGTCCTATACTATATAATTTCCAGCTGCGCTCACGCATTAAAATCTTAATACAAACGTAAGTTACATTTAGGTATAATTAATCTTTTTCTATGAGTATGTATCAAATTGTATAGCTGTGTAATTAAATGTTAAGTATGACCTCCTCTTTTTAATTGTGTGGTAAAATTAATTTTGAATTAATCTACACTTTCTATGCTACAATATTATAAAGATTTTAAGTTTGGGTGTTTGTGAGTTTGTGACGTTTCATGCAAAACTGCTGAAAGGATTTTGATGAAAGTTTGCATGATAAACTTACTTAATACTAGCTGCGCGGATATACACGTGTTACTCTGCTCCAGTGGGTCGGAGCGGGAAATTTTGTAGCCTATATGTTAATACTGCTTATTAACTATTCCGGTGCAAAATTTCAGCCGATTCCGTTCTGTACTTTTGGCGTAAAAGAGTAACGAACATCCATCCATCCATCCATACCTACTTACAAACTGTCGCGTTTATAATATTAGTAGGATAAAGAAAAATAGAAATATATAGTACCAAAATAGTTAGTATATTGGTATCTCGTCTAATATAACAGTAAATCTAATTAATCTGTCAACCAAAAACAAAACTGAAGTCTAACCCAAAATACTATTAATCGTCGTATTAATTTTAGTAATAAAACTTTCTCAAAAGATTTCTCATAAGTTGTATAAGTATAAATCATTCGATATTTTACATAAGAAAGCATGTTTAGATTATCCGACCCGATTCTCATGAGATCGGCATCACGATGAGTAGATCTTAACTAAGTACTTCTTATGCAAAATAGATGTACAAGTACCGAAATATGTTTGATTTGAATTATACTAACCGCTACCTGAATTTGGTATAATTTACATATGTGTTTATACGAGATCTGAGATGAATGATGATCATAAAGGTATCTGGTCACATTCTTAGGGTTGCATTGTATTGTTGGTAATTTATCGTAAATTATTATTTTTAGGAGGTACCTACATGATTTATTAAGATGGTATATTTAGGATGTACGGATGTTTTTTGTTTTTTATTTCGTGTTCTTGTTCTTCTTTGGTGTCGTTGTTTCAACTTATTAGTATTTAATAGAGATGGGCCGACTAGCCGCGGACTAGTCGGGAAAGCCGACTATTCGGCACCGTTTGTAGTCGGCGACTATTCGGCTAAATAAGCCGATTATGATCGGCGCATAACAAATGAAATAAAACAAATAATTTGTACTTGTTTTATAATTTCTAAACATTACTTAGAGTAGTTATCTAAAGTTACAGACTTTACAACATAGGAACGTATGAATCAGTCAGTAATTAAGCCCAGCGGCCGCGTGATGACTAAGCCGAGTGATGACGAAAAAGCCCGAACACCTCCGAACGTAGGTATTAGAATGATCGGCATTGCCGATTAGTCGGCCGACTAATCAGCATTTTGAAAACCGATTAGTCGGCTAGTCGGTTAGTCGGCAAATACTATAGTCGGCCCATCTCTAGTATTTATACTTTATTTAAAGAAATTTTGACCAGTAAGTCGCCACTCAAATGGCCTCTATGGTTCCCGCCAACAGATCCTCCATCGTGCAGCTGCTAGGGCATGAAGGGCAGGGCAACGTGTGCGACATAGACTGTGGTTGGGTGCCACAGTGAGATTGTATGTCGTTGTCGTCAATCATGCCCCACTTGTGCAGATTGAGCCTGCAGCGGCCAACATCTGTTCTTAGCCTGTTTAGCGTTTTCTATACTGTATTTCGTGTTAATAAATAAATTTAAATAAAGTAAGCGGGCGTCTGACATTGCCTAAAAATGCGGTACAAAAGATTATTAAATTAAATACTCGAAAATAAAACATAGATTTTTATATAGTCAGAAATTTAATTTAATGTTTATAATAACTACTTTCTATTATCAACTTAACTAAATGCTTTCTGCCACATTTTTTGTTATATTCGTTCATCATCATCATGATCAACAGCCCGTTTACGTCCACTGCTGAACATGGACCTCCTCTTAACAGACCTTGGCAAGCCAGGGTCGTAGAGGGATATTGCCATAATCACCACGCTTGGCAGACGGATTGGTGATCGCAGTAAGATGTAAACCTTGAGCTAATAGATGCTGCTGCACATCCATCAGCCATATGTCCCTTAGTCGATTTTTACGACACCCATGGGAGGACATGGGGTGGTCTATTCTAAGCCGGAAACCACACGGCCATATATTCGTTATTTACTGGTATTTGTAAAAAAAACTTGTAATTGGCCGTTTTTCGCTACTTACGCTAAGTTTTTAAGGTTTCCTAAAACAGTAAAATTAAATAACTTGTCGGTTCGGCAGGTTGTAGAATTAACTGTCTCATATATGGAACAGAGTTAATAAAGAATCGGGTAAAGGATTTTGACCAGTGTATAACTTAAATATGACAAAATCGACCTTTAAATTTGATGACGAGTTGAGACATCTCGTAGACTCTCTCATGAACTTCACAATTATAATTCTCATGACAATTTACATACACCGACAATCGATAGGTGTTCAATGGGATCTGGTTCCCATAACGACGTATGCTAATTATGTGAATAACTTCTTCAATTCTTTAGAGGCTGGGGTTATGTTTACTGTTAGCGTTCATTTGAATTTCCCTTTGTATTCGCTTCTGGAAGTATTTTGATGTATTGTTGCTGAATTTGCATACGGGAGAACCTCGCTATGGTTTGGGACATTGACAATTGGGAAGATGATACTATGGATTAAAAAATAAATATTGTTATGTTTATTTATATATTTTATTAACTACTACTGCTTGTCAGTTCACACTCGAGGGACATGGGTACGATTCCCACACCGGACAAAAAATCCTTATGTAAAATCACAGGTTCGTTTCTAAATCTAGTTGGATGAAGGACTCTCTCCGATTCCGATTATCAAAACATCATCTATGACAATCGTATAGTAGGAAACGGGATATTCCTATATAATTTTAAGGTCACGAACTCGCCTGCCAAGCGTGGTGGTATTGACAATACCACTTTGAGGGAGGCCTATGTTCAACAGTGGACATTTCACGAGCTGATAATGATGTTAGATTGTGGTTGATTTATACAATGACAATCTTAATAAAAATTAAATAACCTAATTCATACATTTTATATGTTAACGATATAGTCTAGGCATAATAATGGCTAGGGCGTCGGACTTATGTTCTTGAGGTCGCCGGTTCGAAGCCCACCCATTGTACTACCGACGTGAACCCACTCGTAACACAAGCATTTTAGCTTAGCACGAGGGGTTAACACGAATACGAGAAGACTGCAAAACTATGTAAAAAAAAAGTATATTTCTTATTACTAAAGGAATAGATACCTAAACTATGATTGACTCTCACAGCTGATAGAAAATAAGATATTAAATTAAACGATACAAATAAATTTTAAATTAAATAATCTTAAATCTAGATTTTATAATCGAAAACATAACAAATTACCACGATATATAATATTATTATACTGCCAATATCGTAATTAATTCCTAAGTCATAGATACAAGACTAATGGTCGTATGAGCTCATAATTCCATAGACAATTTAAATTATTTCTGACAATATAAACCTACACATAACTTTTGTCTCTACTAAATTATTATTTATGGTTGCTTTATAATTATTCCGTTGTTTTTAGACTAAAAGTAATTAATAAATCACGTTTGGTATTTATATTAAGATGTTGTACGAATGTTTTTGGGTACCATGTAAAAAAATACAAATTTATGGCATTTTAATTAAGTTAGTAAATTTTAAAATGAGAATATGACTGACTTATTTAAATTCGATGAAAGAATTTGGATTTGGAATCATGATCTTAATTATGTGCTAATAGGTAAGTGATAAAAAATAATAATATTTTTTTATAGTAGGTACCTATTAAAAATCATTTTTCCTATAATTGAATATTGGGTAGCTTTAATCAGAATAATATATTTAAATTGATTTATTCTAGTACAATGACGCAATCGAATAAACTAAATGGTTACAATGTAATCCTACTATATTATAACCGTGAAAGTTTGTAAGTATGGATGGATGGATGGATGTTACTGTTTCACGCCAAAACTACTGAACGGAATTGGATGTAATTTTGCACCGCGATATACGCTGGTTATACGCTGGATTGACATATAAGCTACAAAACATCACGCTCCGACCCACTGGAGCTGAGAAACGCGGGTAAAACCGCGGGGCGCAGCTATAAATACTTCTGAATTAGAACCTGAACCTGAACTGAAAAGTTATGAAAGGAACTTGCATAACTTTTCTACCTATTTCAATTCTTATAAGATATCATTCTGTTAAGATTTTTATTAGGTATTCTTTGTATCAAAAAATGAAACATGGTCTTATTGTATAAGGCTGAAGCGCACTACACTCATGCCCGTAAAGTGGCAATAGCCTCAAGGCTAAATAAACAGTCATGTCCGTTCGAAAAAAATATAAGCATCTGCCAGCATTTTGGGAAGGCTTCTCAGTGACGCCATTTTAGAATAGTATTTAGTTTTACGTTAGTTTTTTTTACTTTTGGTAGTTTTCAATTCTTAGTTAGCTTTAATTTTAGGTTATTTTTATTTGTTAGGTTTAGTTTTAGAATTATTCTGTTTAATTGATACATACTTACTTATGATGTCAAAGAGGATCTACTACTACTGATCAAGTGATGTCAATGAACTTTTTTTGTCTTTTTATAGAATATATAAAATTTCTACAAAAACATAAAAAAGTTCATTGACATCACTCGCTACAGCTACATTTTCTGACGCTATCCATATACACAATGATGGTGCTCAAATATTCAAAGAAAAAAAACATCATAAGATTCCAAAACGAAGGCAATGTTCCCAATAACAATAAATTGTAAAAGGTGGTCGATCGTATAAATAAATTAGACGGTTTAAACGTGAGGTTTCCACATCCACAATAGTAAATCTTGTCAAGGTAGCTGGGTGGGAAGGTTCCAGTGACAGCGGGTTTTTTAATTAAAGAATCTAGTTTTTATTTTTTATTTAACTGTGCATTTAAATAATAGATAGTGTGGCGGGGATCTCTACAATCACACAATTTGTAAACCTATATAGAATACACCCAGGTTTAGAACGGTATCAATGTGTGTTTTGCTTAATACATAAATTCTTTTTAAACTGTGGAATTTTACTTTGCAACTCCTCCTATAAACTTTCTGATTAAATTCAATGCGGGATCCAAGACATTTAGGTATCCCGGGACCAGCCTAAGCCTAACAGCTTAGAGCTTCTTTTGTGTGTGCCGCTGTTGATCCTGGCTTACAGGAGTTATAGTGGCGGGAGTGTGGGAGGGATTAGTTCCATAAAATAAAATTCTTTTTATTCTAGTAATCTGTGGTAGTGAAAAATACGTAACGTAAACATTGTGGCATTTTTTTATAGTTTTCTGATTTAAAAATATTCCTGTTAAATATGAATAATTAATAATATATATATATATAATATAATAATATATTGCGTACCTATATTTAAATTATTTTAATAATTTTTACTTTGCTTTTTTTCCCTTGAAGTAGGTAAAGAAAATTATCAAAAGATGTTTTAAGAAACCCGCTACCAGTCAGACCCAACCCATAGGCCCAACGTAACCAATAATTTTAATCTCAATGTTCACTAAATTTGAAAAAGTTGATGGCCAGTGAAACTAGATAGGGCCGGTTTTAACCCGTCAGAGCGTAGTAATAGCTAATTTATATAGCAAGTAGGTTGTAATAAGCCCGGCTTAGCGTTACAACAGGGCTTAAATGAAATTCGTTATTATATGTAACGGCTGTAATTATTGGTCTTTACGTATGTTCGTAGTTGAATTTAAAAAACTATTTATGAACATAGCTGTTTGACAGATTAATTTTCTGAGTTCAATTATAACCGGCAAATCATTTGAATAAAATTGGATATTTGTTATTAATGTGCTTTTAATTTTAAAACAATTATGATATCATAATAATATGTCAGTTTTTTTTGAGTTACATTATTTGATCATTATTGTCATCATCATCATCAGCCTGTTCTAGTCCACTGCTGAACATAGCCCTCCCATCGTTCATCGTGCAGGCGGTCGTCCTACGCTGCACTTGCCAGTTTGTGATCTCCTCTCGAGAACCTTTCTGCTCCATCGGCCATCAGTTCTTCGAGCTATGTGTCCCGCCCGTTGCCACTTCAGCTTGCTAATACGTTGAGCTATGTCAGTGACCTTCGTTCTCCTGCCTTTAATCATCACATATGTCATATTCGTAATTCAGGGACACAAAGCTTACCCACAAGGTTTTTTTTTTTATAAAAAACATTACTAGCAGAGTTTTGCGTGCTAAGCTAAACTGCTTGTGTTACGAGTGGGTTCACGTCGGTAGTGCACACACATGGGTGGGATTCGAACCGGCGACCTCAAGATCACAAGTCCGACGCCCCTAGCCATTGGGCTATGGCCGCTTCATAATTTGCCGTGTTTCATTTAAATAGTTGCTTCAGAATCGAACCAAGAACACCAAAACGCAGAGGGGACTTCCATAACCACGGAGCCACTCGTGCAGTCAGTCTAAATGCCTGCAATTTAAAATTTGGAATTGAACATACAATTACTATTTTTTTTAAATACAATAATAATTCAATTTAATTTTAGTTAATAAAAAAAACAATTGCCGTGAATATAACGTGATAGTACATATATCAACACGGTGTAAACGAATTTCCATAGACTTAAATTCGCATATCCCGGAGCAGATGCATAAAAATTAAACGTTTACAAACAACGCACATTTCTTTATATGCAAATTAGAAACATTCAACACAAAACGCTCTTCAAAAATAATGACGAACCAATAAAAAAGACGAAAAAAAGAGCAGATGCAAGTTGAAACAAAAAATATATACCATTCTTTTATTTTTTAATACAATGACAATTATTTTTTTCTATTATTTCAAGAAAAAAACCTAACCCTCTCGCGTTTTTTCTCAGTTAACCTAAAGCGTCTAGAAAAAATCGTGGGGTCATATTAACAAGCGCGTATGCAAATAAGCCCGGAGAATTCGTGCACGAAATATGGTATTGAAATACAACTGCATTAGAGGGTTAAGTCGGGGGTCGAAATGGGACGTGGTTGTTTTTTTTTTAGTTTTACAATGTAATAATTTTAATTAAATTGCACCAGTACAGAATAAATGTGCAAGATGAAAAGAGTAATACAACATACACACCGGGATTTTTTTAATAAGTAACTAATTGGTAGAATGATTTGGCATCAGTACCTAATGATAACGGAAGATTATTTTTAATTTTTTTCCAATTCATGCCAATTCTAGGTTCGATACCAACCCCTCATTGTTAAACATATTTTGTCTCCTTTTTGCTCTACATTATATTGTAGGATAGATTGTAATATTTTGCTATGAACCTAACAAGTAGCTGTCCACAATCAGTGCTTGAATATGGCCATACCCCAAACCTCTGCAATTATAAAGAGAGGCTCCAGTCCTGCTGGATGTAGCGGTTCGCAGTCAGGGGCAGGTTGATGGAGCAGAATAACAAGTCCGACACGCAGAGGGAGAGCACGAACATGGTGGTCACGTGGTCACGCCACTGTCGTCACCAGGCGACCTGCAGACAGATTCCAACTGTTAATCTTACTAACAGTATAAATGCTGGTCTATAAAGGGAATATGGATGTTTGATCTTGCAAAAACTACTTTGCGGATTTAGAGAAATATTACACACAGACGATCCAAAATTGATTTTGTGCATCTCCACTGTTGCGAGGTTATCTATATCTATACCTACTAATATTATATCGAGGAAAAGATTGTATTTTGTATTTATAAACATACATAAATACAAAAATCCTAAAATCCAAACTTTTGTCGTGTTCTGTTTCGAATAAACTTCTAATAATAAATTCTATCACCATTAGAATGCTACATTATCCCTGAGTAGGGTTGCCAAACGTCCGGGATTCCCCGGATTTGTTCTAGTTTAGAGGGCTGCCGGGTAGCGTCGGGGCTGGACTTCATTTTTAGTCCGGGTTTAAAAATTTGAAGTCTTAGGCCACCCGTGACACACGCACTGTGCCCGAGCCCCTATGTTTAAAAAAACCTTTTGACATGTCCGGGTTCTGGGCGCTGAAATCCGGAATTTTTACGTGCCTTGTCCTGAGTAACATAATTATGCTATATTGTTTTACTAGAAATATAAATTACTAGCTGCCCCCCGCGGTTTTACCCGCGTTACTCTGCTCCAGTCGATTCTACATTCCCCAATCCCACCGCCTTCCGTAAAGTAATTATATTATTTTCACGGGATGAAAAAAAAATACACAAATAAAAGTATCAGAAACAATCCCGCAGAAAAATACAATGTAAAAACAATGACAATAACGTTTAACTTACTAACTTCTTAATAGTTAATAATGTGCTATTTGTAAATAAATTAGAAATAAATAACAGTTTACTCAACGTTTTCCTTGTGTGCTGCGGTGAATTCCGCTCAATTAAATATAATTTGATGTCTGACGATGAGCTGTGTGATTCACTTTGTATGATGAAATATTGTAACGTGGTGACTGTCAAGCGTTAGCGCGGTGTCCGTCATGCGTTAAGACTTCGCTAAATAGAACGCGTATTTAGCAAGCGTCAGAGCGCTAGCCGGACGCCGCTCTTTAGCGCCGAATTGTATGGTACCTAGTATGACGGTATTAAGTGACCATCCACATTAAGCGTCTTTCAAGTGGCATCGTCGTGCTAGCGTTTGCGCAACGTTGACGCGATGCCAACACTGATCAGCTATCGAACGTCGCTAGCGTCGCAATAACTCGGCGCCAGCGCAACGTTTCTTTGGAAACAAGTATAATGTACAACGCAACGCGACGCCTCGGCGTTGACGACGCGTTGACGTTGCGCAGACGCTGGCACGCTCGAGATACGCTAGTGTCTCTAAGTTGCCGAAAAGGCGCTTATTTACTAAATTTGGATAATATGTTCTCTTTTCTCAGGCTGAGAATTCATATTTCTATCATTTTTCAGGCGAAAATTACCACAGATTGACTTCCTATCACCAGGAACCGGTGACGTGGTAGGCCCAGAAGGAGATGACGGCTCTTTACTGAAGGAATGGTCCTAGGTGGTTTGTGATAGGAAAAAATGGAAAGAAGAAACGGAGGCATTTGCCCTTTTTTTTTTTTTTTTTTTTTGTTGTCCGGGGGGAAATGCATTTACGCATTCCCACCGCCGCTGCAGCGTATTCGCGCGCTGGCGGTGGGATATGTGGGACTCGCCCTCTCCATGGCGTGGTATGCTAAACTCATACCACGAGGAGAGGACCCTACCAACCACTAAAACCTCCCGGACACTCCTTCGATCCGCCGTTGGTGGGGGCCGGGTACGCATGAGCAATCCGGCCCCCCGACGGCACCCACGGCCAATATGGTACCGCGGGATCTCCAGGGCCACACTTACAGTGGCCCATTTGCCCAATTATAGGGACGCCCGGAGTGTAGAGGCGTCCCTACTCCTCATGGGAGGCATTTGCCCTGCAGTGGGACACATTGAGCTCATAATAATAATCCCTTTTTGATCCAGCAGCCGCAATTATTTACCTAAAAATGTTTTAGGTAAATAATTGCGGCCTGTTAAAATTTCCACGGAAACGGTTCCCACAGATGCTACCCGAGCGCTAACTTTGTAATTATTTTTAGATATGTAGTTAGCCCTGAGGCTTTTGCTACTTCACCGGGCATAAAGGTGAGCAGAGTTCCAGCCTAGATAAATGGTTTAAACACTACAAACTAAGCAACCTGCGCAAGAGGGCGTCCCCTGTGGGACTTAGACCTCGGCTCAGGGCTGTCGCTGACGGGTAGATTGAGAGGTTATGGCTTTTAGTTTCTTTATGGCTCGAGCGCTCATGCGGGTGAAATCACGCGAGGGAAGCTGGTAAAAAATACCTTTTTTTTATTGGGCAATAACGTCGCCTTTGTCATTACGACTTCTGATGTGTAAAATGTTTGAAATAATGATATAGTCTTGAATTGAGTCACTAGGAAGTTTATTAGACAAAAAAATGCAATTAAGTGGTTACACGAAACTGAATCATATGCGGAAAGTTTCGTCAAAATATGAGGAAAAGTCGTAAAATGAAGTTTATACACAAATATGTCTGCGCTCCGCGGTTACTCTGCTCCAGTGGGTCGGAGCGTGATGTTTTGTAGCCTATATGTTAATCCAGCGTATAACCTATCCCGGTACAAAATTTCAGCCAATTTTGTACAGTAGTTTTGGCGTGAAAGAGTAACAAACATCCATCCATACTTACAAATTTCCGCGTTTATAATATTCGTAGGATGTATTGTGCATATTATTATAGTGTAAGTATATATATCTACACTAATATTATAAAGAGGAAAGATTTGTACCTATTTTTGTATGTTTGTAATGAATAGGCTCAAAAAGTACTGGGCCGATTTAAAAAATTCTTTCACCAATAGAATGCTACATTTTTCCAATTTGACATAGGCTACATTTCATTTTGAAAAAAATTAGGGATCCTTGGTAAAATTTGAACAATGTAACCGAAGGTGTAGAAAAATGAGTCTTAAAATGTCTTTCGTCGAATGCGCTGCCGAAACTATTAGCGATATAACAAAATAATGTACAACAATATTGAAGAACATCATAATGTCTACAAAAAACTCCGCGGTAGCATATGTCCAACTATTGTAGTTATGTCACTACAACAACTTTTTTCATTTTAAACATTAATGAAAATGCTAACCAAATTCAAACCATGCTATTTATGTGTTTAAATTAATCCTTATCCAAATAAATTATTTTATGGTCAAGACCATTTAACTACCTATAAAATAGTTTTTAATCTATATATCTAAAACAAAGACGGGTTTGTTACAACACTTATAACTCGAGATCGGCTGGATCAATTTTCATGGTTTTTGTTTCGTTGGATTTGTCTACGCCCTAAATAGCAGAATACATTTTAAAAACAAAAGAAAGTCGTGTTAGTTAAACTATTTATAACTCAAGAACGGCTGAACCGATTTGGCTGAAAATTGGTAGGGAGGTAGCTAAGAACTGGGAGAAGGACATAGGATACTTTTGGGTAGGGGTAGGGTAGGGTAGGGTAGGGTAGGGTAGGGTAGGGGTAGGGTAGGGGTAGGGTAGGGGTATGGTAGGGGTAGGGTAGGGGTAGGGTAGGGGAAGGGTAGGGTCGGGGTAGGGTAGGGGTAGGGTAGGGGTAGGGTAGGGTAGGGGTAGGGGTAGGGGTAGGGTAGGGTTAGGGTATGGGTAGGGTAGGGCAGGGGTAGGGTATAAAAGTCCACCCGTGCGAAGCCGGGGCGGGCCGCTAGTATAATATATTTTGGAGGACAACAAAGTTTTTGGTGTACATTTTTTTTACTTTATAAGCTTTACTTCCACTGCTGAACATTGTTGTTATCACCACGATTCTTTACGGGTCGGGTTGGTTGAAGGAAGTTGGTCCCGATAGCGAGAACAATTTTCTATGATAATAGTATAGCAGGTAACAGATAGCAGCGTTTACTATTGGAAAGAAATCTTAGATTATACACAAATATTTCATGTCTGGCGCGGGATTGAACTCACGACCTGCGGGACTTACAACGAGACTAATACCGCTGCACCATGAAGGTGTTGCAGAGGCTAATTAACATTCATCATCATATCAGTGAGTTGTCGTCCACTCGTCCTCCCGACCCTTAGATTGCAAAGAACCATCCGATGCCCTCGTAGACCCGAAGTCCGAGAGGCCCGCGAACCGTAAAGTAGAGCGAGAGTTGCACAAAACTTCCCTAAAATACAAAAAGTCAAAATCCCTCAATCTCATCGCCAGCGACCGCCCTGAGCCGAGGTCCAAGCCCCACAGGGGACGCCCTCATGCGCAGGTTGCTTAGTTTGTAGTTTAAACCCTTTATAGAGACTGGAGCTCTATTCAATGTTATACACAGTCAAGTAGCAAAAAAAAAAGTTGTCGTCCACTGCTGAACATAGGCCTCCCCCATCGATTTCCAGCGGGATCGATTTCTAGCAGCCAGCATTTCTGACTCCCTGCGACCTTTATGTAGGCCGTTTAACATTAATCATCATCATCATCATCAACAGCCCGTTTACGTCCACTGCTGAACATGGGCCTCCTCTTAACAGACCTTGGCAGGTCAGGGTCGTTGAGGGATATTGCCATAATCACCACGCTTGGCAAACGGATTGGTGATCGCAGTAAGATGTAAACCTTGAGCTAATAGATGCTGCTGCCCATCTATCAGCCTTATGTCCCTTAGTCGCCTTTTACGACACCCATGGGAGGACATGGGGTGGTCTATTCTAAGCCGGAACACGTTACTCATCAATTAATACGAAACCATTAGATCATTATACAGCTACTTAATAAAATCCGTGCCAAGAAAATTTCTAACTGATTAGTGATTCTAATTGGATTTTTACAACAGTATTGGTAGTAATTTATTCAAAGTTTTGTAACTTACCTAACCAATTTAATTATGTTAAATATTCTTAGTGGTCCAAAGCCGAGTAGTACGTTGTCAGTCACTGCCAGTAAAGGTGTTATGTACGTTGATTTACTTGTTGGTCTAGTGGTAGCCTGGTAGGTAATGTGTAGCCACTACTATTGCGGTTTGAGTGCCAGGTCAAACAAAAGTTCTTTTTACGAGATTATTATAGTGAGACAAACTCCGTAGCATTTGGCTCGCTTTAAATCTCGGAGGTCGTGGGTTCGATCACCACACCGGACAGGAAATCGTTGTGTAAATTATAAGATTTCTTTCCGGATCTGGTTGGTTGAGGGACTACCGTCCGTGCCTCGGAAAGCATGTTAAGCCGTTGGTTTCGATTGTTATAACATCATCTATAATAATCATATATCAAGTAATGGGCAGTAGCATTTCCTTGTGTGGTACAACATAATACTGCGGTCACCAACCCGCCTGCCAAGCGTGGTGACTATGGCAAATACCGTCCCCGGGAGGTGGCCCATGTTTAGCAGTGGACGTTATACGGGCTGATGATGGCCGATAATTATGTAATCAATTGTTAACTACCTCAATTAAATTAATATTGATAAGTAATAATATAATTCTGCCATTATTCCAACTTCACTATCCAATTTCAACCCTTCCCAAGGACAAAAAGTACCCGCATCAATAGAACTAAAGCGGAGTCTACATGAGTGCATTGTTTTAATATTTTTTGAGTTGGCAAGAACAATGGTGCATTTGTTTTGGCGCCCCGTGTAGATTATAGAAAGGAGTCTTTTATGCAAATTATTTTTTTGAATTATTATTCAACTTTTTGTTGGATTGCATGCGGGCGTTGCACGTGGTGTGCACACGGCTTTATCGGATTCGTTTAGGTTCTTGAGTATTATTTTTTTATTGTGTAGTGGTATGCTGTATGCACCTATTTATTGAGAACTAATTTCCCGCGCGCGGTTTCGCCCGCGTACCTCCCGTTTCCGTGGGATCTTCATAACTACATATAGCCTATGTCATCAAGGGATAGTGTAGCTTTCCAACAGTGAAAGATTTTTTCAAATCGGTCGAGTAGTTTCGGAGCCTATTCAATACAAATAGAGAAATCTTTTCTCTCCTTTAAACGGACAGAAGGTATGTTTAGAATTCATTAGTTTTGATCTTTATTACAAGTACATAAAGTTCAAAATATGGTGGTTACTATATTGCCACTGCCCGTTTAAGGGTTAATAATAGTATAGACATAGGTTTGTGTGAAGTTAATGATTACTGAATTAGTTTTATAAATAAGTCGAAGTAAGGTCACTTTGTACCTTTTTTATGGACAAATCCCGCACTAGGGATATAAATCCCTGTGTCACGGATAATGAAGGAAACCCTAAAATCTACTAATGCTGGCTGAGGCGAATTTATAATAAATGCCAAAAATAATTGTTTTTTACCTTTTCCGTGATATGTTTTCAGCATATAATATATTTACTGAAAACTTAATAATTTATTTACAAATCAAGCAAAAACAAAAAATGCTAAAAAGATTTCACTGTTTCCGCCCGGGATCGAACCGGGGGCCTTGTGCGTGTGAAGCACACGTGATAACCGCTACACTACGGAAACATGTATTATCATCGCGAAATAGTAGTATCAATGTGACAAATCAACTTATATACGTCAATATCGTAAGATAAGAAGGTCATAAGTCATAACACACAAAACCTATTTGAATAAACTGGGTATCATTGTCAATAGATGGCGCCGTTTTAATTTCAGAACATTTAAACATACGGCTGGGTATATGGATCATATTTTTCTATTGTAAAATATGTTTATATTATACGCCATTGTGTCTTTTTTCTCCATATTTTTTGCAATTATATTGATTGATTTGTTATTATGCTTAAAATAAATCATTTATTTCAATAATACGATTTTGATTTTAGGATGGAAAAATAATTATTATTTTTGTCACGTGACAGTATCTCCTTTTAAAGTAATTTCAGATAAATATATAATACAGGTAGGTAGTGTGGACTGAATAAAAATACAGTTCAGTTTGTCTGTCATAAGCATAATATACCTCTTGAGTTTATTTATTTATTTTAATTACATTTCTGTCGGTACGGCATATACCTATTTTGGAAGCACCGTATTTCCAGATAAATATATAATAAAGGTAGGTAGCGTGGACTGAATAAGAATACAGTTCTGTTTGTCTGTCACAAGCATATATCTCTTGAGTATATTTACTTATTTTTATTACATATCTGTCACCATACTGTTACTAGAAGTAAAATTATCCGGTAACTAGGGTAGATGTCACAATTTTCGGCTATTACAAAAATAAAATAATATTAGGTGGCATTAGTGATATTAGTTTATTATTTACCCACACGGGTGTAATGCTGATGTATTATACATAATAATATAAACCTTCCACTCGAATCACTCAATCTACTAAAATTACGCATCAAAATCCGTTGCATAGTTCTAAAGATCTAAGCATACATAGGTACAGACAGACAGCTGGAAGCAAATTTGTTTTATACTATGTAGTGAAATAAATATATTTATATTTTCTGTAGTAACTAATATATGTTTTCAATTACACATTGTGACCGTTCCCACGAAAATTGGGCATACACATTTAAAATCGCATTGTAAGAGTAGTCTAATGTATTTTAAATGAAAAACTTCAAACTTTAAGCTTATTAATAATAATAATAAATTTAATTGCAGCCTGCAAGCCATTTTTTTAATGGGACTAATAACACCCTCCCTCCCACCACTGCAACTCCTGTAAGCCAGGATCAACAGTGGCACACACTGGTAATGGCAATGAGCACCGAGGCTCACCAAGTCCCAGGAAAAAGTTAAACTGCCTTGGGACCCGCAACGAATTTAATCAGAAGGAGAATACTGCAAGCCACCTGTGTATTCTGAAAGAATAAAAGTAAAGCGTAAAAAAAAATTATTTAAGGTAATAGGACGTAAATTCAATATTGAATACTAGCTTCCTGCTACGGTTTTACCCGCGTAGTTCCTGTTCCCATTCAAAAACTTCATAGTAAAATATAGCCTTTAGCCTTTAGGATTTTTTCAAATCGGATCAGTAGTTCTTGAGACTAGCGCGTTCATGCAAACAAACAAACTCTTCAGCTTTATATATATTTAGAATACAATTTGAACATTTAAAGGTGATTTAGAAATAATATAGGTATATTTTGTAGGATTTGTATACAATAACGAATCACATTACGTCGGTGATATTGCAATACGGCGTATGTGACGGTTGCTACTAAGGTGTGATTTCATATGTCAAGAAATATGTTTTATCTTTATCTTTTAGGGCAAAAAATATAATTTGCTATATTTGATTTCAACCTTATAAGCTATTGTCACTTACGCGGTATTGCAATATCACCGACGATTAATTTCTGTTCACATATCTAATAAAAACTTAATCTGTACTTATAATATTATAAAGAGGAAAGATTTGTATGTAAGTCTGTTTGTAACGAATTAGCTCAAAAAGTAAAGGACGGATTTTAAAAATTATTTCCCTATTTGAATGCTACATTATTACTGATTAATTTAGGCTATATTTAATTATGAAGTTCCCACGGGAACGGGAGTTACGCGGGTGAAACCACGCGCGGGA
Source organism: Nycteola revayana (assembly GCA_947037095.2). Classification (NCBI taxonomy): domain Eukaryota; kingdom Metazoa; phylum Arthropoda; class Insecta; order Lepidoptera; family Nolidae; genus Nycteola; species Nycteola revayana. The sequence goes on from OX344847.2 coordinate 4,810,202, forward strand.
AACTACATAGTATTAAATGAAAACGGTAAGGTTACATCACGGAGTAAGAAAAATCGTATTTTGACGTAAAACACAATGTTGCACATTGATTGTCATATGAACACAAAAACCTGTTTTTATATTAATTCTGAACAAAAATGTAAAGTCAAGTGTCATTCAAGATGGTTCGTTAAACATTTTGATTGACATATTATTATAATAAATGTTAACAGTAGCTCAAACTAGAAGAAGAATGGAATATAATTACTCAGTCTAATACATATACAATTTTATTTTGTTTAACTTTTTAACCACAAAAACCATCAATTATCATTATATCAGTCCATATAACGTCCACAGCTGAACATAGGAAACATCAAAAGAGGTATTTCCTAGTGCACCTCGCTTGCTAGGCGGATTGGTAGTAAAGTCATAATCCCTCAATCTCATCGCCAGCGACCGCCCTGAGCTGAGGTCCAAGCCTCACAGGGGGCGCTCTCTTGCGCAGGTTGCTTAGTTTGTAGTTTTTAAACCATTTAGTAAGGCTGGAGCTCTGCTCGCCTTTATGCCCGGTAAAGTTACAAAATGCTAGTGGCTAACTATGGTATAGTACCTCTTTGGTATACTAGTATAAGGCTCGGCGCAAATGGGCCACCGACCACAGCCACCGGTGGCCAGCGACAGCCACTTAACATACTTTTTCATATATTTTATACAGACGTGCCGCCCACGTGTAGCCGGTGGCGGTCACTCGCTACATTATGAAAAAGTATGTTAAGTGGCTGTCGCTGGCAACCGGTGGCTGTGGTCGGTGGCCCATTTGCGCCGAGCCTAAGTCTCTTTAAGGCTCGAAGGTCGTGGGCTAGATCGCCATGCTGTTCAAGAAATCTTTATATTGTTTATATTGATTGAGGTATTATTGACTTTTAGTATATTAGGGGGTTTTATGCAACTGTCGCTCTACTTTACAGTTCGCGGGCCTCTCGGACTTCGGGCCTACGAGGGCATCGGAAGCATTATAAAAATGGGCACTCAATCTTAAGGCCAATGATAATAAATACAAACGTACTAATAGTTTTCAAACGACACACAAGTTAAATATAATCGTGACCAGATTGTTTATCAAATCAATGTATTATTAATATTATATACAATAAACTTTTGTGATTTATCTTATTGGCGATGATTTGTTGTTATTGTTGCATTACGATTTTATATTATTTGATTATTCGCTTAATGAGAAATTACTTGTACATTTTAAGAGACATTTATCTTCTTATGAAACTATCGATTATTAATTATAATTTTATACAAGACTAGCTTCCCTACGAACCACGTATCTCCCGCTCCCGTAGAAACTTCATCATTAAATAGCTTACCTATCCTATCATATTCTGCATAACGCAGCTTTTGAATAGTCAGAGAATTCGTGCCTTCGTAGACCCGAAGTCCGAGAGGTCCGCGAACTGTAAAGTAGAGCGACAGTTGCACAAAACTCCCCTTAAATACTAAAAGTCATAACACCTAAATCTCATCGCCAGCGTCCGCCCTGAACCGAGGTCCAAGCCCCCCAAGGGGCGCCCTCTGGCGCAGGTTGCTTAGTTTGTAGTTTTAAAACCTTTTATTAAGGCTGGAGCTATGCTCGCCTTTATGCCGGTGAATTAGCAAAAGCCTCATGGCTACCTAAGTAAGTCAAACCGAAAAAAATACACAAAAAAAAGGTCAGAGAATTAAAATTGATTTGTTTGCATGAACAGGCTCCTGAGATTAGCGTGTTAATGCAAACAAACAAACTTTTCAGCTTTATAATATTAGTATGTATAGGTTTTAAAAATAATTTCTTGCAGTTTTTGTGCCTTGGAAAACTCGTTCAGCCATTGGTCGCCTAGGTACCGACAGCAGCTTTTACCTGTTTAGGAATATGCTAAGGGTATATTATATTTCAGTCATCAATCCACCTGCCAAAAGAGGTGAATATGCCGAACCCTCCGTAAGCTCCTTGGATGTGGGTTCGATCCCCACGTCGGGTCTGGTTGGTTGACTACTCTCATGCCTCGGAAAGCACGTTAAACCGATAGTTTTGACATCATCTATAACAATAGTATACAGGGAATAGGCAGCGGCGTTTCCCTGTGTGTTAGGACATAATACTGTGGTCACCAACCCGCCAGCCAAACGTGGTGACTATGGCAAAACCCTCGGGAGAAGGCCCATGTTCAGTAGTTATACGGGCTGATGATGATAATAGCGTTCTACAGACCTATGACGATGATGATAAGAAAAAATCATTCATTCAAACTTTTGTTAGAACACTTAACGAGTGCCTCTACCCTATTCGAATGGCGAGATCTAAATGTCAACGGTTTTATGACTGTTGATACACTTGGTTCCTCGTCTAACGCCTTGTGTGTGATTTGAATTTAGAACTACCAAATGTAACCAAATAAGAATATTTGTTTTTACATTGAACTTTTTAGGTATTTAAGGAGGAGAAATTATTTCTTAGTTATAGGTAGTAAGTACCTACTAGGTGCTGATGACATTGTCTACTTTAATGTAACTTCATCACAATTTAAAAATAATGGTGGATTTCAGCCACAGTGGCCAAAACATAGTATAAAAAAATTGACAAGAAAAAATATTAAAGCAGTTCCAAATTCAAATCCAATAAAAAATAATAAATTTAAAACTTTTAATTTACAGTGAACGGCTAAAGATTTCTTTTATCTTGATTTTTATGATCATTGTCTAGCGAATGTGTAAATCATAAAAACAAAACTTATTTATTAATCTCCTTAAATTCCTCATCAACTTATGAGTCAATTCGGTAATTCATGACAAACTTAACGTCAATGACCTCTATTCAAATGAATTGCTAATTTAGCTTATTCAATTTGAATTTTGAATAAATATTTGATTACTTCAACGAGTAAATAATATAAAACCAAAAATTCATTCGGTTTTGATTGGTGGTTTTAGCTTTAAAAAAAGTAGGTAATAATATTTATTAATATTTTTTAGTTTATACGTGCGAGTTTATCCGCGAATAGGTTTTCTCTCTAATTTTTTTATGGTAATTTGCTGGTCGTTTCAGTCTTTGTAGATTGTTCTTGTATCCAAATTTATTCCAGAAACATGGAGACTGATTGAGAAACTAAATTCGGTATACACAATTGCTGTGGTAATTTACATCGGAGCACACAAACATCTAAAAAATTGCTCAGTAGCATCTGATGTGCCATTATTCGTCAGAAACATCCGTATGTGCCTTTATCGTAAACTGGAACTTAACACCTAATATTTCTGAAGATATCCTTCCTCACGCTTCTGAGGTCAAGAAGTACTGCAACCACAGATTAAAATTTACTTAATGTGCCCAAAATATCCATTGTACTAAAACCCATACGGAAGCCAAACTGAGATCTCGCTTAAATGCCTTTGGATTCTACATACTATACTATTCATCTTCTTCACCATCCGATTAACGTCCACTGCTTAACATGGATCCTCTTAACAGACCTTTGCAAGCCATGGTCGTTGATGGGTATAGCCATAATTACCACGCTTGGCTGGACTGAGCTGATAGAGATGCTGCTTCCGATCCATCACCTGTATATCCTTTAGACGTTTTTTACGACACCCATGGGATGGTCTACGCTAACCCATACATGTGGTATCCGGCTTACGCACGTGATAGGAACATAGGAATCAAAACTGACAATTTATAGGCCATACAGGAGGCTATAGGTAGATATAACGCAAATATTTCTCAAAACTTTGATTTTGTTAAATCCTTTAGACCTAATTATTAATTCCTAACTTCAGATTTTTGACATTACTAAATAGTATAAAACAAAGTCGCTTTCCGCTGTCTGTCTGTCCCTATTATGCTTAGATCTTCAAAACTCAACGGATTTTGATGCGTTTTTTTAATAGATAGAGTGAGAAGAGGAATGTTTTTATGTATAATATCATCAGCACCCGTGCAAAGCCGGGGCGGGTCGCTAGTTAACTACATGTAATGAGAGCATCTCTGTTAATTCGGACCTCGACCAAAACAAATTAAGTTGAAAATACTTCCATTCTACTTCAATTTAATTATTTACGGAGTCCAATTTCATCCGAAATAATTGCAAATAAAACTGGTTTTGTTAATATTAAGTAATTCGATACACGACAGTTAGGACACAACAGCCCTATTCCATCCAGCAATTGTAGGCCCTTCTCAGAACGATAACCTTACCAGTGTTCCAAGAGTTCATTACCCTGCTAATTAGTACCAAATAAAAGTAATCACTGTTCCAAAAACAGGTCAAAATGACTAACAAATTACTGCGGCAGCCATTAAAAAAAAAGTTTATATTAAAAAGATTCCAGTCGCTCATATAATTTTATCTGATTCTGATTTTAAATGATAAAAGACGCTTAAAGCGAGCTATTAACGCAATAAACCAAGTTATTAAAGACTGTTAAGTAAATTATTTGATGAAAGGAGTTATAATGAGCCACTTTTTGACCTTAGCTGACCATTTTCTTTGCCATTAAACTTTATCTATCAACTTATTAAAACTTGTTACAACTTATAGCTGTTTGACCCCAAAGTCCGAGAGGCCCGCGAACTGTAACGGAAAGCGACAGTTGCACAAAACCATTTTATGTTGCCCTTAAGAAACATAAAGTCATAATCCGCCAGCGACCGCCCTGAGCCAAGGTCCAAGTCCTATTCGAGACACTCTCTTGCACGTGTTGCTGCTTAGTTTGTAGTTTTTATACCATATATTTAGGCTGGATTCTGCTCGCTTTATGCCCGGTGAAGTAGCAAAAACCTCCTGGCTAACTACATAATGGTAATCCAAAAAAAGGAAAGTTGCCAGACTATTGGGTCGTGGGTTGTAGGGTTCTACAACACCATCGTCCATTGACCATGGACCATCGACTGGTAGAAGGTAGAATTGATTGCAGTAATCGAACCCACGACCACAAAGATTTAAGGAGAGATTTACACTGCTATGCCACGGAGGTTCATCCGGCTAAATTCAATTGATGTCTACTAGTCAATTCTACCTTCTATTGGTCGATGGTCTATGATCAATGGACGATGGTGTGAACCCGTTTATTTTTTGTCTGGGGAGAAATGAAATGATGTTATGAATCCCCTCCACCGCTGCGGCGTTCCCGCGCCGCGCCGGTGAAGGGGTATGTGGGATTCGTCCATAGCGGTGGTCTACTAGTCATACCACGAGGACCCTACCCACTAAAACCTCCCGGGTATTCCTCCGTCCACCGTTGGTGAGGGGTCCAGGGATGGTGTGAACCCAAATAACAAATAATACCCTTAAACAACTACAAGTTGTAAGGGTTCTTGATAAGTTGACAGATTAATTTCCGCATAAAAGTCTTTGTTTCTGGGCCTGGGGCATGAGTCTACTATCGTAATGGTGTATCCTGGAACTGTCACTGACGTCTCGAAGGTCGGTTTTCTTTGTTTTTTGGATTAGTATATTACCAAATGTGCAAAAAACCGACCATCGAGACGTCAGTGACAGTTCAACGACACACCATTACCATAGTAGACTCAGGCCCCTGGTTGGTTAAAGGATTACCCTCCATCCCCCAGAAAGCATGTTAAGCTTTTGGTCCCATGACTATCGTATACCAGGTAACGGGTATCAGCGTGTACTCCCAGAAAAAGGTGTATAAATAACAAACTTTAAAGTTAAGCAATAAAAGATTTGAATAGGGAAATAGATTTAAGAGCGCATTTACGACCATTTATGTGTGTACTTCGAAAAATGTTGAAATACGTTATGTTAAGTGGTAGAAAGTAAGTTTGTGCTGTGTGTGAGTAATAAACTTTATTGTGTTCTAAATGGCAGTGTGTGAATACAACAAATAGGTTTTATTGTATGGAAATTTCTTTAAATAACGACACAGGACTTTTATAGAATGGGCTGTTTATGTGAAGTGAAGTTTTGGTGCGGCTTAAATTAAAATTAAATGGACAAGGTTTCTAGGCACAATTGTTACATGGTATAGGTAATTTATTTTCTTTCCTTTCAACATTCAGTTATACACAATTTATTAAGGTTCTGTGTAAGATGCTAACAATATTATACAGTCCCTTTAAATGCAGATAGTATACATATATCGCTGCCTTAATATGCCATTAAGGGGCCGTAGCCTAATGACTAGGGGCAGCGGACTTCTGATTTTGTGGTTGCTTGTTTGATCTACACCCATTGCACTACCGACGTGAACCCACTCATAACACAAGCATACACCAAGATTTCCTGTTCGGCGTGGGGATTGAACCCACGACCTCCGGGATTAAAAGCGATCCAAATACCGCTACGCTACGGAGGTTGTCAAAAGAAACATCCATTTGAATATAATTTTATTTATGGAGATATTTTATTACATTTACCGATTTTTTCGTTAGAGTTATCTACATTTTGCCGTTAAAGGAGAGGAATATATCTCAGAAGAACCCTATATAGGAGAGAAATATAACAGTATTTAAAACAATTCCAAATTCAAAATGTAAATGCTGGCAATTTTCGAACTTCACTTCATAAATCGTCACTCGCCTAAAATGGATCGATTTCCATTCGATTTTAAATCAGCTGATGCATCGATTATGGAATTCGGTATCGATAAATTGTACTCGCTCCAAGTATCGAGTACTGAGTAATTTCGACCAATTCGTTTGACAGCCGCCGCGAGCGGTCGTATTATTCTGTACCACGTCTTTATTTGGACCCATTTTGCAGTCACTATTATTATGTTTTATTTTTTAAATTTTATTCAAAAAAACTCTGCCTTTGTTTGTAGCTTTTGAGTTCAATTTAAATATGGAACGTTATTTTTTTAAAATGATTCTGTCAGAATGTTGTTATATGTGGAAGGCTGTACTTATGTCTGCCTGATGTTATGAATAAAAAAACATTGTTTATTAATGGTCCCACATCGCACGTTATAAAAAAAAGATAATATATTTGGTACTTCTGTCTGACAGCTATTTCAAAGTTAACAAAAAAAGCATAATTATTTTCTCATCGCCTCATTGTTTGCGACTACGTTTAATGTTTGTTTTTGTGGATGACATGATGAAATCATAGTCGAGGCTTATCCATATAAGTGATAGTTTCTGGAATCTGGTAAAAAAATCATGATGTAGAGTCTTTTTCCTTACATTCAGTCAGCTTCGTACCTAGACATGTTGTCTAATCCTGTAATCCTATATGTTAATATGACATAGGACAACCTCCGTAGCGTAGCGGTATTTGGCTCGATTCAAATCTCGGAGGTCGTGGGTTCGATTCCCACGCCGGACGTGAAATCTTTGTGTAAATTCTAAGATTTCTTTCCGGGTCTGGTTGGTTGAGGGACTACCCTCCGTGCCTCGGAAAGCACGTTAAGCCGTTGGTCCCGATTATTATAACATCATCTATAATAATCGTATATCAAGAGAAAACCGGTTACTTCGAGGTAAGCGTGCTCAATCTTAGACTATTCCGATGCTTAACATCAGGCAGGGTGTAGTCAAACGCTAACCTATTTCAAATTAAAAAAATATATTTATCAATCAACGGGCAGCAGCGTTTCCTTGTGTGGTACAACATAATACTGCGGTCACCAACCCGCCTGCCATGCGTGGTGACTTTGGCAAATACCCTCCCTCGGGATGAGGCCCATGTTCCGCAGTGGACTCTATTCGGGCTGATGGTGATGATGATATGTTAATGGATGACGCGAACATACCTATAAGCTAAAAACGTGAAAATCGAACATTTAGAAAGTAAAAAATATCGAAAAAAAACAACAATAACTATCGTTCAGCCACCAAATTCAATCAAGTAGCCTATATAATATTTGAATTATAGAAATTGATGAATGGGTTTGTAGGTTTGTTTATTGAAAAAGCGCTAGAATGTTGCGGCGGTCTCTATCAGTCCGTACGCTCCAGCAATGATTCAGTAGTACCGACACTCGATACAACTTTCTTACTGCTGATTTATAACGTAAGTACCGTAAAATATCTTATTTGTATCTGATCATTCCGGTTATTACATTAATTTAACTTTACGAGTTAATTTTATACAAAGAATAACTTTTAATTTACGATCGAATTGTATGGTTGTGATCATCATTTCAAGAGATTACTCGATTTCTTGAGTAATGTCTGTATAAAGTAAGAAAATAAATCCTACTAGTCTAAGATCCGAACCTACTTCGACCTTCACCGAGCTGATAATAGAATGAAACATGTTTTATAATAAATTAAGTATTTTAGAAAATATATTAAAAATGGGTTGGCTAAAAAAATCCTGGGCAGACTATTTTTAATTATTATTTAAAAACATATTTTAATGAAATTTTAAAAAGATTAAATTAAATTAACGCAATATCAGCGCTTGTTTGTTATTATTATTTTGTAATTATCCAATCAAGTGAAAGTAACTGTCATCTACTCACCTTTTTGTACCTAGTAACCCAGTAGTTCGTCTAGGTCCAACCTAACAGCTGAACGTTCTATACGTTTAATAATTTTAGTAATAATAAAATTTACTTATTATCTTATCTTTTTTTTAATGATTTAATTTAATTCAAATTAATTAATTTAATTCAAATCATTAAAAAAAAGTCTGTCCAGGATTACTTTAGCCAACCCATTTTTAATATATTTTCTAATATACTTAATTTATTATAAAACATGTTTCATTCTATTATCAGCTCGGTGAAGGTCGATGTAGGGTCGGATCTTCTACTATACTTAATACTATAAACGCATAAGTTTGTCTTCGAATGGATGTTTATTACTGTTTCACGCAAAAATTACTGAACGAATTTAACCTTTTTTTGATGGGATCCGACACGCATTCCCGTAAGCCTGGATCAACAGTGGCACACACTGGTAATGGCAATGAGCACCGAGGCTCACCTAGTCCAGGGAAAAAGTTAAACTGCCGGGACCCGCAACGAATTTCAGAAAGAGAATAGGAGGAGTAAGAAAGACTTTAACTTTCATTTTTCACGGAGATATTTTATAAACCGGATTATCATAAACCTAGACAAAATATTACGCTACGACTAACTGGGGCAGAGTAGCAGGGTAAAACTGCGAAGCTATCCTACTACCTAATATTATAAACGCAAAAAATTGTATCAATGTATGTTTGTTATTATTTCTTAAAAACTACTGAATAGATTTTGATGAAAGTTTGCATGTGGATAGTTGGATTAACATGTAGGCTATAAAACATCACGCTCCGTCCCACTGGAGCAGAATAACGCGAGTTGTTTTAAGTAATTTTATGCTTGAAAACTTTAATTGCAATAGTAAAAGCCAGTAAAATCGCTAGGCGTTTAATTTATTTATTTTGATTTAAAACTTCAGCACTATTAAAGTACATAGGCGAACTTAATGCCAGAGGCGTTCTCTACCAGTCTACCATAGGGTGGTGCAGAGACGATGTAGTAGGTGCACTATAAAAGATACCGTATCTGAGGAGACACATACATACTAAGGTAAGCACAAGAATACAATAAATTACATACATTCGATATTATATATATTACATGGATACTATATTTACTATGGTGGGTTCGAATCCCACCCGGACAGGAAATTTTTGCGTATAGTCTAAGATTTCTTTCCGGGTCTTGTTGGTTCTTTAAGCCATTGGTCCCGATTGTTATAACATCATCTATAATAATATTATATCAAGGAACGGGCAGCAGCGTTTTCTTGTGTAGTACAACATTACACTCCTGGTACCAACCCGCCTGCCAAGCGTGGTGACTCTGGCAAATACCCTCCCTCGGGAGGAGGCCCACGTTCAGCAGTTAACTTTATACGGGCTGATGGTGATTATATTTACTAAACATATAATACATACATACATTAATATACATAAAACAATACTATATAAACTATTTATATTTACTATTACTATATTATTATATTACTATTTATATTATACAATACAATATTTTAAGATATAATACTATATCGGGGGGTTCATAGATTCACTATGTAAGAAAGTAAACAGCACTCTTAAGAGCATATTATGGTCTTGTGGAGTCTGTTCTTAGATATGGCATAATATTTTGGGCAAACTCTACAAACAACGAAATGATATTCAAAATGCAAAAGCGATGCATACGTGCTCTGTTTGGTATCCAAAGTACAGATAGTTGTAGACCTATGTTTATTAAATGTAAAATTCTTACACTCCCATAATTATACATAATGGAAACAGCCCTTTTTGTCAGGAGAAACCCACATCTATTTCGACGATTATCAGATAATGGCAGAAGTAATCGTCGTGATAATAATAGACTTCGTGTTCATCCTGCAAAAACAGCACTGCTACACAAAAGCTTGATATGTAAAGCCCCTTTAATTTACAATAAGATTCCAAATAATGTTAAATCGTTAAATACTGAATAATTTAAGAAAGCGCTAAAAAATGTTCTCACTGCAAAATGTTACTATAATGTTAATGATTTCCTCCAAGACAAAAACTTATAAGTAACAATTTAATTGATATTTTTATAATTAGACATGTATAAATTTGACTGATTGTATTATCTGCAATTGTATTATATAAACTGGAACAATGAATTTTATAATGGTAATGACTTATTTCAATTTCCATCTTAGGCCTTATCTTTGCCTTCCATCAAGCGAGATTATGGTCAAACGTAAGCCTAAATATAATTAAAAAAAAAAACCTTTATGAGATGGTCGACGACCTACTGAAGTAGCAAAATAATGTAAATCACACAAAAAGACCCAAAAACATAGTAAAATTTAAAAATAGTAGCTTTGTTCTATACGATCGTAAAACTTGAGAACATCGGCTTGATTATATTTATATTTCTTAATCGTCTTAAAATTAAAATATGTTATGTTTACGATCGTTTTATAGTCGGAACTTTCTTTTATTGTTTTATAAATAGGCTTTTTTATAAAGGCGTGGAGATTGACAATGATAGATAAATAAAAAACTTATACTTTAAAATTTAAAAAAAGATTTCGTTGGCAGTTTAGTCGATAATAAAATGCATGAAGAGTTTCGTATCATCATCAATCAGTAGATTAATCATTTACGGGCAGGCTGCGCATAATTCAAGTACTTGATATGTAATTAAAATCAAGACTGCTAATATTGATGTTAGTTTAGCGTTATTAGACAGTGTAATTGTGTGGCCACGCGAGGTTTTTTTATTAGGCAGTTGTCAAATTTATCTGACTTTGACAAACACGAAAGACAACTGCATTTTGTGTTATACATTTGAAAGGCATTTGTTGATCGCTCTAGCATGTAAGAAAATGGATGGACAAGTATATTTTTTTGTAAGAAATCGTGGTAATTAACAATCTTGTTATTGTTATATGCTCTGCATATTTCCTGCATTGTAACTGTTAATTGATATTTAATTATTTTGGTATATGTATAAAGCTGAAAAGTTTGTTTTCTTGAACGCGCATATCTCAGTAACTACTGGTCCGATTTGAAAAATTATTTCATACATATTTAATTATAATGTTCCTACGGGGACGGGAGTTAGTGGGTTAAGCTAGTTATTGATACAAATAGATTAATCTTCTTCTAGCCAGTTTAAATCCACTGCTGAACATGGGCCTCCTAACGACTGCTTCGCAAGCCAGGTTTGTTGAGATAATGCCATTATCACCACGCTTGACTGGTGGATTGGTGATTGCAGTAAGGTGATATGTAATCTTGAGCTAAATATATGCTGTTGTCCTTCCATCAGACGTATGTCTTTTAGTCGTTTCTCACGACACCTACCTTCTAATTTTAGCTATAATAATGATAATGAAATAGTGAAATTTATTCAGCACATAAGTATTTACATACACTTGTACTTGTCAAAATTACACTGTTGTAGAATAAGGGACTAATTACACTTATTCAGCTTATGTCCATAGAAACCGCCAGTTTTGTACGGGATGCGTACGCGTCTGTTCAGCTGAACGCGTGCGTACGCGTCCCCTAATGTTAACATTATTTGATCTTACAGATTTATTAATCCGTCAGTCGTGCGATAAATGACAATTGTATACATTATTGCTAAATGCCTTAATGGTAACAAGTACAAAATTAACATCCAAGAATCCGGCCAAGGGCTAAGCGACATCCACCTGAGGGCACCATTATGGGGTTAAGACCAACGCTCAGGTTACCAATGGAGTGAAGAGTAGATTTACGAAGTGGCAGTGATCGCTGGCACAGGATCACAGGAGAGGCAGCAACGCAGTCCTCGGTCATATATTTTATAGTATGTAGGTGGTATAAACACCATTAAAATTTAGTGATATCATGCTTCTATATTTCAATAAAAGCACTAAGCCTTTTATGGAAATATCTAGTTAGAGGTGTGACTACCTGTTTTCTTATTTATGACCAATAAAATATAATAAGTTTGATAAAAATAAAGTATTTTTTTACCGTATTTATTACTAGGTTTTACTTTTAAGATATCATAGTAATAATTCAACAAATGTTGCTACAAAAACTAAATAATTTATTTACAACTAAAATTAACTTATAAAAGACTAGCTTCCCGCGCGCGGTTTCACCAGCGTAACACAGGTTCCCGTGGGAACATCATAATTAAATATAGCCTATGTCACTCAGGATGAATGTTGCTTTCCAATGGTGAAAGAATTTTTGAAATCGGCACATTAATTTTTAAGTTTATTCAATACAAACATACACACAGACACACAAAAATACAAAAAAACAAATCTTTACTCTTTATAATATTAGTATAGAGTTAGAACCATTCCAGATGTCGCTCTCCCTGCTTATTTGTCTTCTGTCGGTGAGTAACATTCTTCCGGAGAGTCTAAATAGTTATAATATTGCCTATACTATATGGAGGAGGATAAGTCTGAATGACTTTTGGCTTGCCCCAGCCCTGCATTGCCATGTGACAACTATTCTAAATCATGTTCAGTTTATCATTGTACCCTCACCAATAGTGTGCAACAAGTGGTTTTATTTGCACACCACAGAGAGTATCCAGATATAAGAAATGACATAATATTATGTATAAGAAAATGAATTTCATGAATCAATAAAAAATATCATCATCAGCCCGTGTAATGTCCACTGCTGAACATGGACCTCCTCTTATGGGAGAGTATTTAACATAGTCACTACGCTTGGCAGACGGGTTGGTGACCGCAGTATTGTGTAGTGCCACACAAGGAAACGCTGCTGCCCGTTCCTTGTCCCCAACCAACCAGACTCGGAAAGAAATCTTAGAATTTACACAAAGATTTCCTGTCCGGTGTGGGGAGCCATCGCCAATCACTGCACCGATGGCTCAAGGGTTTCGTTAATTGCTTCTGAGACCATCATTTTTGCGTAGGTACCATAGATAGTTGTTCTTAGTCTGGATGTGCTTTGTGTCCGTAAATTGAGTATTAATAAAGTCCCCGATACATAAATTAATTTCCATAGTGCAATAGTTGTTTTAAAAAAACAGTAATCAATAAACGGATGTTATCCTCCACACTACTTGATTTTTACTGCTTTTATAGAAAAAATGGGGACCAATTATCACGTAAACGCATTTCCCTTGAAAACACCGTCCAATTTTATCTACGCATCACAAACTCCCAATTTTATATTTAACCAAACAGAATAGAATGTACTATATATTGCCCAATATTTTTTTCCTCTTCACTCGAACAATGGAGATGGGTCGCTTTTATAAGGTAATCTAATTTAAATGGTAACGCAGTAGTAGGCGAGTATGGTAATGTGTAAATATTCGTGGCACTGTTCGTCATTGCGTGTAATGTGTTCTGTTGTGACGATGATTTAGGGGAACACTGGAAGTGATATGTCTATGAATGTGTACGTACGTATTGGTACAGAGCATACCTCTTGAACGTAGAGGAGATGGTAGATAGAGGAAAGTTGTTCGCTTATATTATATACTAGCTTCCCGCGCGTGGTTTCACCCGCAATTCATAATAAAATATAGCCTATGTTCTTTCTCAGGCTCTAGACTATATCTGTACCAAATTTCATATAAATCGCTTCAGTAGTTAAGGCGTGATTGCGTAACAGGCAGACAGACAGACAGACAGACAGACAGAGTTACTTTCACATTTATAATATTAGTAAGGATAAATTATATAGAAGTAGCAAAATCGTTTGCGACGGTATATGCTATGCCTATACTTAGGTACGAAAATAAAACAATTTCTTTGATCAATGATTACATATCTAAAGCTCATTTTGACATACGTATATTTATCATTGGGAATGAAACAATTATTATGTAACGTTTGACAGTAATACTGATGAAAAGTCGACGTCCCAATTATAAACAACGAATTAACCTTTTTTATTGGTAACTCATTAACAGAAATGATTTAAATGTGGATACACAAGCCTTTATTAATTATTTCATTTCATATTCTAGTTATATCATTGGGTATTAATTGTACTGTTTGTCTTTAATGAATCGCATAATCCTACCTAGGTATATGTTAGTTTAGATAAACATTATTGTTTTCATGTCTCTCAATACCACACCAGAGGAACTGAACTACAATGACACATCCAGCGGCGTTACATCACCGTTCATAGTAGAAGCAGCGACCCGCGATAGAGTCATTTCCTGATTTTGATGTCGCAATATAATGTTCTATGTTAGTATATCGAATATTTTCACATTATTATTGCCATCATAAATAATATTAAAATATTGTTATGAATAGCCCACGTTTTTATGGCGACTTCATTAGAAATTCTGAGCTGACCGCTATTTTTGTGAACTAATTGCTAATGTTTATTAGTTGTAGGGTTTTTATTAGTAGCGGCATAACATTAATTCGTTTTTTTTGGAATACCTGAGTTTATATAGCAAGCATTTTGTCCCACTATGTACCATTTTGTTTTTATAACCATTTGCACAATTTATGCGTGTAACCAGAATTCCTTTTGGATAAGGACTCAGTATTTTTTTAATAACCCCTAATTCGGATTACTAATTGGTATATTAAATACGTTTCATTCCTTCCGCAGCGACGGAGGGGTTGCGTGAGTTTCCTCTCGGGAAAAAGGCATATTAAATGTGACATCGGAAAAACTAAAGGTTCTCGATCATGTCGACGAAAAAAGAAGACGCGATCAGCCCTGATGGGATACAAAAACGTGGATATTGACAGGTATGTCAATATCCAAGCGATTAAAAACGTCGAGGACATAACGAAATACATAGTACAGTGATCCCCAAAGCGGTCCAGGTGAGCCCCAAGTGGTCAGTGAGACACTCAACAAGGGTCTAGGTTTCATAAATCATTTGATAAAAGACCAAATGCCATAATGACATTATACTTGGTAATATTTAGCCAAGTAAAAATTTGACCAAATAAAATTATGCGTACTAAAATCATTCGAAATAATCCAATGGTATAAAAAAAGGTTGCTAAAATTTGTTTGGGTAATGAAATTTTGTCAAAATCTTTTCGGCAAACGGCAGGCACCCTTGTCAATGTAATGTATCAGACCTTTTATGTCCAATGCTGAACATAGGCCTCCTCTTATCAGACCAACAGTAGATCCCTTAATCGCCTAAGACACCTATGGTAATACATGGTATAATAAGCCGGACACCACTTAACTTCAAAAATATATATTTTTATAATTTTTTTATTTTATTTTATCTGACCTGTTACCATATACTATACATCAGTACTGAGCCAACGAGGATGTGGCAGCAGGAGCGATGTCTAATTTCATCTAATTTCAGCCCATATACGTTGACAAAGTTATTGTTACGTCTATCAAACTGGTAGTATATGTAAATTAAGTAAAATTTCAATGAGCTGTTAGTTGAATACGTTTTGGGCAATTGTAATGTTTACATTGAGATTATTATTGGAGTTGATGACTGTCTATGACGCTGCTGTTTGCTTTTTTTAACGAAAGTAGAGAAACTACGATTTTATAATGTTAGTGTAGGGTGAAAGAAACCCTTTATTAAATAACTTTAATCAATCAATCATGTTTAGAACAAAATATTCAAGGTCACTTTTGGGCACAAACCCAACCTACGTACGTAAGTTTGGTGTTAGGTAAGTTGTTCCGCACTTAGTCGTTTAATCATTGCGACTTTTTAGGTACCTACGAAAAAACGACGAACAATCGCCACCTTTTTTCTGGGGGGCATCATCAACGCTGCAGCAGTGGGGTTTGTAGGACGAGGTAATCATACCACGAGGTGATGGTTTATCCACCAAAACCCTCTTCCGAATCCCAGTAATGGGGCACTGGGAAATGCTAATGTATGACATCCGGTGTGAATAAACTCTACCTACAGTTAATTAGATACAATTGAAAGCAAGAGTACATGTCATATACCCTTTTGATAGCCATTGAATTATAAATTAAAATAACTAAAAATCATAATTCCTCAATCTCCCCGCCAGCAACCGCCCCGAGCCGAGGTCCAATAAGTAACTCAAATCACGCTCTGTTGCGCAGGTTTCTTAATTTGTAGTTTTTACACTATTTATTAAGGCTGGAGCTCGGCTCGCCTTTATGCCCGGTAACAAAAGCCTAGCAAGAAACCAAGTATGTCCGTTTGAAAAAAAAATGGTTAAAAATAGTCCCTGATTCATTCTGTAGAAGTGATTATATAGACGCACATTTCAGCAGTAGTTTTCTTGGATTAGCTAATTAAAAAACGAAATAATCCAAAAGATCATATTATCAGCTATGCTTCGGAATTTTTTTAAGCCTGTAACTGTTGTAAGTGTTTAAGATCTTAGCCCTCACTATAATCGTTTAACAGCAGCTGCGATTAAGTAGCCTAGTGCGAATACAAACTACGTCATACATAGTATATTTGGTGAAATAGTCGACATCCTTACTAATATTATATATGTGAAAGTAACTCTGTCTGTCTGTCTGTCTGTTACGCAATCACGCCTTAACAACTGAAGCGATTTAAATGAAATTTGGTACAGATATAGTCTAGAGCCTGAGAAAGAACATAGGCTATATTTTATTATGAATTTCCCATGGGAACGGGAGTTACGCGGGTGAAACCGCGCGCGGGAAGCTAGTCTCATTATAATAACGTTACCCTATCGGTATTTATTAGGTATGATGATGACATTAAAAGGTTCATTAAATCTTTGATATATAATTATATTTAGGTCACTTGCTGCGCAAGCAAAATTATTTATTTTTGGAAGCCAAAGCGATGTTTGTATATTTTTGACTAGCTTCCCGCTCGCGGTTTCACCCGCGTTTCTCCTGTTTCCATGGGAACTTCAAAATTAAATATAGCTAAAATTAAATGTAGCTTTCCAATGATGAAAGAATTTTAGAAATCGGAACAGTAGTTTTTGATTTTATTCATTACAGACATACACAAACAAACAAAAATACAGGTTTCGATTTAAAAAAAATTGTTTTGTGTACGACGACGCTTCCAAAGCAACTGCCAAGGGCCGGCTTAGTAAGAAACTATTATTAACTTGAGGGATTAATTAGATACTAACGGTATTATAGATTTGTTTTTGTACGTTGCGAAATGATACGGTAGTAGCCTCACCACGAGAATTCACATCGCCGAAGTTGTTTATAAACATTGAACTTCGATGTTCATATTACAATTGTATTGTTACCGAACATTTTGTATTTACGAATTTAATGATTTTTTTAGATACATTGTTTTATATGTTTCCATTTATGACATTTTATTGTCATTGAGTCACTGACAAGGGTTTGAGGAATTTTAACCTTACCTTTAAGAATTTTATACTTTGCAGTTTACAGGCCTCTTGGACTTCGGGAGTACTAAGCTTCGGAAGATTTTTGCAATTATTTCCATAAATGATAAGATCAAGTTTATATTCGCCTTCCAGGAGTACTAACATGCATTATTACCTGGTTAACAAAACAATACTGGCCAATAATTACCCGTAACAATACACTGGCCCATTTTTCTTCTTTAGTGTCGTTGTATGACTGGCCCATTGTATGATTGTGTATAATATAGCTAGAAAATAAATTTGATACTATTAAAAACATTGTTTGTACCATACACGTAAAAATGTAGGTCATTAACGATTCCAAACAAAATCCACAGTACTTAACTTAGTTCTAAAATGACTCTACTAGAACAAACTCATGGTGGTACAACAGTTAAGCCTATGGCCTTACCAGATATTTAAGTGTCAATCACTCTGATACTTATAAATAGTTAAATTGCTTTGTTTTTTGACGCACAGACCTCTGGACCCTAACACTGATGTAATGGACTTCCAATTATTCTCGGAGATTGAAACCGTCTATTCAAGTTGATGGAATTTCGTTACTGTACTATTGTAGATTATATGAGAAAGTGAAATAATATTTTTACAAGTATAAATAAATAGCCAATTTAATTAATAAAACTTCTAATTCATGTTATATTAATAACAACAGAATATTTCTAAAATTAAACTTAACAAATAAAAATAACCTATAATTAAACCTAACAAAGAATTAAAAACTACCAAAAGTTAAAAAAACTAACGTAAAACTAAATACGACTCTAAAATGTCGTCACTGGGAAGCGTTCCCAGGATGCTGGCAGCATTGCCACGCTGAATAGCAATGCTTATTTGTTGGGCAAAGTATATACCAGCATTCAGGGAACACGTCACATTGTATTTGACAAGTAAATAGGTTTCATTTTTAGGTTTTTTTCGGGTGCACATTTATATTTGTAGTTAGACACAAGGCTTTTGCTATTTCATGGGGCATAAAGGTGAATGGAGCTCTAACCTTATTAAATGGTTTAGAAACATAATCTTATGTACCTACCTATATGTTTATACCAAAATATTGGTATTAAATAAAATATCTTAAATTTTGAATTACACACTATCTATCTACCTACGTCATTTACCTAGTGAATTCCATTATCCATCCAAAGGTTGTCTGGAAGAAATTGCTTTATGCGATAAGACCGCCCATTGTACTGTTTCTTTTATATTTTCTTTGTCCTGTTTACTTATGTGTGTACAATAAAGTGTATTCTATTCTATTCTTGAAACTACAAATTAAGAAATCTCCGCATGAGGGCGCTTTGGGACTTGGACCTCGGCTCAGGGCGAGATTTTCAGTTGTTTGAGGAGTTTTGTGCAAAGTCGCTTTAAGTTCAGTTCACGGGCCTTTTGGACTTCGGGTCTGCGAGGGCATCGGAAAGTTCTTTGCAAACTAAAGGTTGGGAGGGCGAAGATACACCCTCGCCCTGCCAAGGTTCATCCAAAATATATGCCTTCCTTTTAATAGTAGAAAATATCATGGTAAAAAAAAATATCCTTGAAATAATATAATTTATATCGCCCATTAGTTTTGTACAAAATTGAAAATTACGAATGAATAAACGTTTATTTAAAGAATTGTAGTACCTACATTTCAGATCTTAACGTAACAATTTTTTTTTGTCGATTCGCTGTATCTCTCATGAAATTCAATCGAATCGAATTTCAATCATTTATTGTGCCTATTATACAATATAAAAAAAACATATCCTCTTGTATTTATGCAACAAGTACAAGTACTGAAGTACTTACATATTCCCCCTTAGAGTCTAGAGACGTGTTATAAAGAGATTGATAAATTTCAACGACCGGCTGGGTTCCACCGTGCATACATGTTTATGCCTATTGTGTTCAATTTAAATAATTATGTAATTCATATTATCCATGTATATTCTTAATATACCTATCAACTATCGTAGAATTGGTATATCGCTAACTTAAGCATATTTTTTGAAGCAAATTAAGACAAACGATCAAAAACATGCCTCAGGTTAGTGTAGTTATTTTTTGCGGACAAATTAAAACTATCCATTCAAATTGGATCATTTAATTTTGTAATGATTATAATCTTATCTATTAAGATGTTATTTAGGTTTACTGCTGGGATAATTGATGGTGGTTTGGTGGGATTTGTTATGTGAAGTTCTACAAGTGAATTAGTGATGAGGTGACTAGTGTAGGTAGATATATTTTTGGTACTTACGATACATATCAAGCCATACAATGTATTGCTAATACCAATAATATCTCTATAAAAACATCGCCTAAAAATAATCTAGGATTTATCTATTCTAATATTATAAAAAGGAAAGATTTGTTTGTTTGTTTGTATTGAATAGGCTCCGAAACTACCGGACCGATTTGAAAAATTATTTCACTGTTGGAAAGCTACACTATTGCCGGATGACGTAGGCTATATTTAATTATGAAGTTCCCACGGGAATGGGAGTTATTGTACTATATAAGTAATGCTGTATACCTACCTTAAAATAAAAAGTAAACCTTTTTAGCTGTATAATGTTGTTGAATAAATTTATTATGTAAGTATACTAATATATAAAGCTGAAGAGTTTGTTCCTTTGCTCAAACGCAATCTCAGAAACTACTTACCCGATTAAAAAAAAACTTTTAGTTGCATTTATTGAGGAAGGCTATAGGCCAGGGGTGGTGAACCGGTCGATCCCGGTAGCTATCGCAGTCGATGCACATAAACAATAAAAAGTGATATTTTAGTCAATGTTACTCTACAAACTCGTGCCAAAGATGCACTAAGTTTGTGATTGTCGTATAATAATCTGAAAAAATACCTTTTTATAATTTGATGGACTTCTACAATACGTGATTCAACGTTATGTATGCCATGTGGTCGATCGCACACAATAAACATTCGATCGTAGGTCTTATTAAGTTACCAACGGATGGAAGGAGTGTCCGGGGGGTTTTAGTGGTGTAGGGTCCGAGGAGTACGTGGTAATCATTTTTGTAACTCAATGCCCAGTCTGTGGGGCGACATCATCAAGAGTGCCCTACACAAGTAATTTCTTGTTCTACTGCACTCACATGGTTATCGCTTATCATTTAGGAATAGTTAATTGTGTCTCATAATATCATGATGTTAAGCTAACTAATAGGATAAGTATATAATACATCATTTAAATTATTGTCACATTAATATTGTTTTATTGTAAGTTAGCTATGTATTTTATCATCCAAATGCTCATTATCATATTTAATTTTATATTTAACATTTGACCTTGTTGAATTTTACCAGTATACAAGTAGATTATTGTTAAAACTATTTTGCTAGTCCGAGGGTACGAGGAGAGCCTCGTGGTATGAGTAAAGCATACCACCGCTATGGAGAGGGCGAGTCCCGCATATCCCGCCGCCAGCGCGCGGATACGCTGCAGCGGCGGTGGGAATGTGTAAATGCATTTCCCACCGGACAAGAAAAAAAGTTCTTATTAAGCCACTCCTGCTTTAGGCTATATTTAAGTTTAAGTTACTCGAGTGAACGCGCACGGTAAGGTGATTATATGTCGGCTGATTGTCACATAATGGTTATTATGAAAAAGTGTCTTAAGTAATTTAAAAAAAGAACCTCTTTTATACCACACTTTATAACAATAATTAATTCTATTGATTGTAGTCCCTACACCAAAAACAAACGAATCCAAACAAAAAAAAAAAGAGTAATTAGTCCCAATTATGTAAACACAATTAGAGTACTCAAACTAGAAAATGTAAAAATGTAAATCATTTGTGTGTAATGTAACGGAATCGTGTAACTAAATTACTTTGACCGGTCCACAGAACACGAGATAAAGTTATTGTTAGGTACAAAGACTATGAACACGCGTGTGGGGTGCCAGTGTGAGCGACAAGCGATTTATTTTGCGGGAATAGAAGACTGTGATTTCACTTGGCAAAAATTTAAAATAATGTTTTTGAGTAACATTCTTTGGATTTTTCTAAATTTTGAGTGATTGAGAGGCTACCTCCCGTGTCTTCGATATATTGTGTGTAGCATACATAACATTATTGAAGTAATTTCTTTGAACTGATAAATTCTACCCAATTTTTTTTATAAAATAAATTTATAATTTATTTTTATTAAATATTAATAATAATTGAAAATGACAAAATAATCACTTACTATAAAAAAACTAGCTGACTGACCGACAAACGTCGTCCTGTCTTAACTGAAACTCTTTTAATATAAGGCGTGATAGTTCTGAAATAACCGTGATGTGCACTAAGAGCAGCACGCATTCTGTCAATGTTATGTTAAACGCCATAAGATTACAATAAAAAAGTTTATATTGGCAAAAGTAGAATACTGTTGCGATGGAGCGGGGAAATCTAAATGTCGGCGAAGCTATTATCCCTTGAGGAAGGAAATATGCTAAACAACATCAATATCAAATACTTATAATCACCATCATCATCAACAGCCCGTTTACGTCCACTGCTGAATATGGACCTCCTCTTAACAGACCTTGGCAAGCCAGGATCGTAGAGGGATATTGCCATAATCACCACGATTGGCAGACGGATTGGTGATCGCAGTTAGATGTTAACCTTGAGCTAATAGATGTTGTGGCCCATCCATCAGCCATATGTCCCTTAGTCGCCTTTTACGACACCCATGGGAGGACATAGGGTGGTCTATTCTAAGCCGGAAACCACACGGCACACTTATAATCATAACTTATAATCATAAACAAGTATTATTATGGATATTATTAGGTATATTTCATCATAATGTAAGTAAATTATGTAATATTACACTTTAATACGAGGATTAAATCGGTCACTAGCTGGCGTGGATAATGATTAAAACGCTCGACTAATAATATTTACAGTCAACGGATTAATTTATTGTATGAATAAGCTGGATGTAGTAAACTCAGTGGACGTAACATATTACCCATTACATATTTTATTGTATATATAAATGTATATAGAATGATTTATATTTTACTCTATCGACTTATAATCCGATAATAATCTGACATGAGTTACAAACTAGAATACATTTACGTAGGTATTTCTAATTCTGATACAGTTGAACACCAATAACCGGAGTCATAATTCTGCAATTGCTTTCGTGACATGGGAATCCAATCTCCGATGCCCTCGTGGGCCCGAAGTCCGAGAGGCCCGCGAACTGTAAAGTAGAGCGACAGTTACACAATACTCCCCTAAAATACTAAAAGTCATATTCCCTCAATCTCATCGCCAGCTACCGCCCTGAGCCAAGGTCCAAGCCCCACAGGGGGCGCCTTCTTGCGCAGGTTGCTTAGTTTGTAGTTTTTAAACCGTTTATTAAGGCTGGAGCTCTACTCGCTTTTATCCCGGTGAAGTAGCAAAAGCCTCGTGGCTAATTAAAATTGGCTTTTTAGGTTGACGAAGCTACAGGGTATACCGTAGCTATCTATACTTATATACCAACATATATAGCTGAAGAGTTTGTTTGCTTGAACCCGCTAATCTAAGGAACTACTGGAAAATGCCTATTGGCTTTATCTTATTATGAAGATTCCACGGGAATACGAGCTAAAGGGGTAAAACCGCGCGTGGGAATCTGCGCGGTGTAACTTTTTTATTTTTTATTTAATGGAACATCTGCAATGGAAAAATGCTGGACACCATAAAAACAACAACAAAATCTTCCTATCTATAAAATACCTACTTTTGGTAAGTGATGCGATGTCAAACCCACGTAAGATTGGCATATTCCTTGAGTGTGCAAGATGCAAGCGCAGCGTACGCGCCGCGTTCCAACAGCGCAGTTCAAGTAAACGGCGAGGGTAGTGGCTGACGGGGTCAGAGGTTCTCACGCCTAATTGCAGGTCCACCTTAAGGATCGGACACCTGATATCGTTTACATTTCTTTCATCATGTAATTCATCAATTGAATGCCATTAAAAGGCTTTAAAAGAAACTGTTAACCACCAAAATATTGTTCTTACAACCGTTAGAAAGCGGACATCACCCTTTTAAGGTCTCACAACTAATTTTATTTCATTCAATTAGCATTTTTATAGTATCGTTAAATCGCAACAACTTAATTCTTTCACCATAGCAATTATGACAAGTAGATTAAAGGGATTATAACCTGCTTTACTTTTATTTCCAGCAATCACTTAATCGCCTCGTTAATCGCTCACAATCGGACCGCATGGCTCATAATTAAATAAACGTACGGAGGCAGCGATTTTAATCTTTTAACTACCTCCCGCGTAAGTGCATAATCAGTCTTTGTTTGATTTCAATCGTTTTACGCATTGTTATTACAAATACCATGATTTTTTTGTCGCTGTTAATACTCTGCGAAATTGCCTATTTGTCGTAGTACAATCGATCTACGTACCTCGTATGTTATATAATTTCGTCAACAACTATAAGAATTATTATTATCATACATAGATGACTAGCTGCGCCCCACGGTTTTACCCGCGTTACTCTGCTCCAGTGGGTCGGAGCGTGATGTTTTGTAGCCTATATGTTAATCCAGCGTATAACCTATGCCGGTGCAAAATTTCAGACAATTCCGTTCAGTCGTTTTGGCGTGAAAGAGTAACAAACATCCATCCATCCATACCTAAAAACTAAACTAGTAGGATTAAAATGACTTCTAACCTATGTCAGTGGATCGTTCGTACAATCTAAATTAGATTTTATTACAAGGCAATAGAGCTAATTTTGCTATGCACATTTATCATTGCCATCTCCTCGAGGGATTTTTTTTGTAAGGAACGTGTGTTTATTAAAAAAAAAGTGTTTTGTTTCGACATCAATACTGACGATAGAATAGTTACAGTCCGATTTTAAATAGTACTCATTTCAATATTAGATAGCCCATTTATCGAGGAAGGCTATATATTTAATTATGAAGGATATATATTTATATAGGAAGGATTATATAGGAGTTACCCGGGTAAAAACGTGGACGAGAAGCTAATCTAAACATAACATAAATATATCATAACATTTCCTTTGTGTATTATTCTATGTAACAAGTAATTTCATCGAAAACAGTTTCAAAACAATAGTACTAAAAAAATATATGTATTCTGCCACAATTGTTTACGAACTAGATCATATTTTACTGCATTCATGCCCAGTTATTGGCCATGTAATGTTATGATTTATAGAGTACCGGTTCGAGTCCCGGGAAATAAAATGGTAACAATATACCGGATGTGACGTGGGCGTCACTGCGCATTGTCATACAGAAAGCTTGTGCTTTTGTAGAATGACCATGATTTTTGGACAATTTAAATATATATACTTTATCAGCTAAAAGGTCTCTTCTTAACGGACCTTCGCAAGCCAGGGTCGTTGGGGGATATCACCATTATCACCACGCCTTACACGCAGTTTGGTGATCGCAGTAAGATGGTGAGTAAAGAGCATGCTCATTTTAAGCATGCTAGTAATGAGCATGTGTAACTGTACCTTAGGCTCGAGCTTCGCTCGCAAATATGCCCGGCGTAGTAGCAGAAACCTCAGGGCTAACTACATATGTCCGTCCGAAAAAAAGGCATCCGACTAAAGGCCTTTGCTCACAAAGCGTATTTAGCAGCGTCGACCTCAGGGTACTACCCGTATTTCAGTGAAATGTACTATTTATACAGGGTGTCCAAGAACCTGGCGTCCAACTGGATTCCCACGATGCCCCAAGTTCTAACAGTACTCAGAAAAATATTTTAAAAAATCCACCCCATGTACTTACAGAATTGTACTGATTTAAAAAAAAAAGGGGAAATGAGCACCCTGTGACATACTTTTGAATGCTGTGACTGCTAATGCTGATAATTTCGATATTTCTTGGAGGTTTTGTAATCTAGGGTATTGCTGTGTCTAAATAGAATGTAAAAATAAAGTACTTATTGTACCATTTTAAAATAAAATATTATTTTAACTAAAGGTGATATGGAAAACTATTGAATTTCGCAACTTTGACCGACTGTAGTGTAAAAAAAATGTACCAAAATAGTATGGCAAGTGACGTCAAATTTTGACGCGTTTATTCCTCTTTTTAAAAAGGTATAATACTTACACATTAATTTGAAAAAAAAAAATTTGATAATATTTTTACTCAACAACCCAATTTTTACGAAGTGCCTACCTACTAACGGTAACTGTCGGACCCTTTCTTATCTTAGAAACTGTTATGTTACTACTATTATTTACTTCGGTTCCAAGAGTGAGCAAGAAGGAAATACACACAGGTAGATGGGTTCCCAGTAGAATAAAAGCAAAGAATGTTAGTTTAAAGATATTTTATTACAATAAATGTTCAAAATGTTGACCACCCGCGGCAATACAAGCTCTCACTCTCCTTAAAAAGGACCGCTTTATGTTTCGCGAGTAACTTTTTTGACGTATCACCTGCACTGCTTGTGTTATCTTCTCACGAAGGTCAGCGATGTCATTAATGGGCTTCGCATAAACGAGCTCCTTCATAGTTCCCCAGAAAAAAAAATCCAGCGGATTTAAGTCAGGTGAGCGGGCTGGCCACGGGATTGTTCCTGATCGCCCAATCCACCTGTTCGGGTATTGCTCGTCCAAAAACTCTCTAACGGATACGCGAAAATGTGCTGGACAGCCGTCGTGTTGGAACCACATATCTGGTGGGGTCTCTTCTAGTAAGTTTGGCAAATCATTTTGAAGAAAATTTAAATATGATTCGCCAGTCAAATTCTCGGGCATCTCAAATGGACCAATAATATTCCCACAGAGAATACCGGTCCACATGTTCACTTTGAACCGGTACTGGGATCTATCTTCTCGCATCAAGTGCGGATTTTCCACATGCCACTCGTGCAAGTTGTGTAGGTTCATGTAGCCATCCTTCTTAAATGTTGATTCATCTGACCACAAAATTTTGTCGATAAAGTTTTCGTCTTCTCGATGTTTTTGCAGGATTGTTTCACAAAACGCGACTCGGCTCGGATAGTCTCGAGGTAAAAGACTTTGCACTCGCTGTACGTGGTACGGATGATATTCTTCTTTTTGGAGAATACTGTGTGCTGTGCTCTTCGGTATCCCCGTATCAGCTTCTATTCCTCGCACAGAGATGCTTGGATTTGCCGACACCCGCCTCTAAAACTTCATCGCGTATGAAGTCATTTACGGGTCGTCCTTCACCAGCTACTTGATTGGGGAACCGCCCGTCACATAGTGATCTGTGCACATTAATGAAAACTCGATGGTCGGGATATCGCGTAGCCCTCGGATACCTTTCTCTGTAAAGTCTCGCTGCAGCTCGTCCATTACCTCTACATTCTCCATAAATGTAGTGCATATTTGCGTATTCTTGCGGAGTGTAGGTCGCCATGGTAGCACACACAAAACACAAACTGTCCAAACACAGGCAAAGGTCGTCGTAAAGAGTTCGTTTCAAAGTCCAGAGCACAAAGAGTAATCGAGTCCAATAAACAAAGCTTTAAATCGTAGTACGTGATCAATGGTAACAATAAGAGAGAGGTGCGTAGTAACGGCAGGAGGCAGTGACGCGTACTGACCGTACTGTTATCCTAAATAGCACGATCCCAGATAGCGTCACTATCTATCTCACTCGCACCTCTAACCTTTTTCTCCCTCACTCTTACCTGAATAATGGGGTACCATAAAGAAGAACCAGCAAATCGCAAAGATAGTTTCTGTCTTGCTCCCTCCTGTTGTAATAACGAATCACTATGGTGAGATGCATGCACATATCGTCCCTTACGGTCTAACCTGTTTTTTGAGAGGCCTGTTGTTATTTTTATGAGCATACAATAGTAATTCTTTAGAGGTTAGATTCAATTCGTCGTAAATTTTTCTTTCTAAGAATTCTGTAAGACATCGTAAAAATTGGGTTGTTGAGTAAAAATATTATCAATTTTTTTTTTTCAAATTAATGTGTAAGTATTATACCTTTTTAAAAAGAGGAATAAGCGCGTCAAAATTTGACGTCACTTGCCATACTATTTTGGTACATTTTTTTTACACTACAGTCGGTCAAAGTTGCGAAATTCAATAGTTTTCCATATCACCTTTAGTTAAAATAATATTTTATTTTAAAATGGTACAATAAGTACTTTATTTTTACATTCTATTTAGACACAGCAATACCCTAGATTACAAAACCTCCAAGAAATATCGAAATTATCAGCATTAGCAGTCACAGCATTCAAAAGTATGTCACAGGGTGCTCATTTCCCCTTTTTTTTTAAATCAGTATAATTCTGTAAGTACATGGGGTGGATTTTTTAAAATATTTTTCTGAGTACTGTTAGAACTTGGGGCATCGTGGGAATCCAGTTGGACGCCAGGTTCTTGGACACCCTGTATATTATTATATAAAAAAGTACTATATTTTCATCAGTCCTCCAGACAGAATCTTAATCCGGCACTATCTATCATGTTCAGACTCCTAAATGTGTAGGTACTATTTTTTTTCCTGAATTTCCCAAAAGTGTACCTATATATTAAGCAACTTTTTGTAAAAAGTTCTATATAAAACAAAACAAATGGTGGCAACCCTACCTCAGGGCGTCCAAGACGTCCCGGACGATGAAATCCAAAACCACCAAACCACCAAACCAAAAATTATCCAAAATCAATGTCACTCTACAGCAAAACAGTTGTTTCCACTGACTTTATTATCAAAATTATTGTTTACTTCTTTATATCATTGTTCAAAAGCCTGCCCCTTCCGATTTGCGCTTTTTAATTAACTTTTTGTCATCCTCCATGTTATTAGGGACTCCATAATGTGGCAGGTCGCATGGAACTCGGTCTTCCGGTTTTGTGTTTCACTTAGTTTTGTTGGTTGTTTTGTTACCTATGAAATATGTAATATGAATGGTCGAGGTTAGGACATATTATAGCATGTATTATAGTTATAACTGAATGTATTTTAATACAGTTTTATAATGTATCTCCTATTTGACGGTACTAGGATGTTTACGTCTTAAGACATATCTATGTACTATTCCACAAAGTAGATATATACGGACCCCTACCCCCTTTAACATTAGTAAACACTTAAAAGCGTCCTTTTTAGCTATAATCGAGTCGAATAAAACATAAACGAAGCGGTTTCAATGTCCAGTCTTCCAGTCTTCATTTTTTAATACTAACGGCAAAGATGTGGAACTTTGAAGACGTAAACTATGTTCCTTGAACAATAATAACCTAGCAGCCTTCAATTCTAGCGTGTTCTGATCCCAGAAGCTGAAATAGTATCTGGAACCCACATTATCGGCGGACGGAGCAGTATCCAGGGGCTTTAAGTGGGTAGGCCCTCTCTAGTAAAGCGGTTAGCGTGCTGGGTATTTTTTCCGAGACGGCTAGTCCCACATACCCCATCAATGCTGCAGAGAGCATTATCCATTATGCATATCGATAGTTCGAGAGCTTATAAATTGAATATTATATATTAAAAAAACATACACACACACTTTTGGATAATTGTCTTACCGTTCGCAAGGTACCTACGTAACTAAAGCCAAAGTCACACTGATATGGCGACTGCGACGCTACGAACGAAATTAAATAAATATCTCTTGTTGTTCTTGAGGGCCAAGACAAAATGACACAACAGCGAAACGACCGCTAGCCTAAAATCGCTTAAGCAAGTGTGACAAATGTTAAGTATAATGCTCCCGATCGCTCTGCTGCTGTGCTGGCATTTTGACCCACTAGAGTGCGGCCGCCGACATATGTCTATATGAGTTTGTTTTCACGAAATCGCCTCAGTGCCTCAATCGCCGGAGCAGTGCAGCCCAGTTATATTATGAAGTTGGTACTCACGTAAACGGGAGCGGAACCACACACAAGAAGTCATGTTATCCAACACATTAACATACGTATTAAACCGCGTTGCAAAGAGCGTGTGCATCTAAACGAAACTTAGGCTGGCACGCCCACCAGTATTCAAATTAGTTTCACTTAAGATTGTGATAACTGCGTAATACTATTTTTATGGTAATTACCTGCATTGGAATCATCTTGATTTTATTGGTCCAGTGGGCAAGTGTGTAAAGCATAACTGGCTACTACATGAGTTTTGAACGGTAAGTAAATATTAAATTACTTACCGATAGTTAGAGTTTTATAGAGTTCTGATTAGTAGATTGCTACTGTGGGACTTAACGTGATTTTCTACGTGAAGCGCTACATAGTTACATAGCAAAGCTACTTAAATTGCAAGTCATCTTGTACTTTAACACAGGCCTTTAAGTTCCATTCAGTTCATGGGTACATCAATTGTTTAAAAAAAACAGCTTTTTTACGCATTGAGCTACTTACATACTCTTGCTACATACTCTACATACTCTTCATACAAAAATATAAGATCAAAGAAATGTTACTTTTTAAACTTTGAATTTTTGACATTAAGTTAATATATTCGTTTTTCAAACGAGGAATCGCACCTGGGTGCCCGTATCCCCAAATCCCTATCAATATTTTTGATAGGTGCGCTTCGCGGACTTTAATTTATTTTAAAAATGTGGACCACGAAGCGCACTTGTGCTTGTTCTGGAATTTATTTGTTGTTCAGGAAAATTAAATATGTCGATAAAATCACTACAAAGTTTATTATTTTACAAATGGGTACAATTTAAATCGATTTATTCCTTGGACGACCCACTGTGTTCTGTCGTCATGTGACACACACTCGAGGAACGCGTATGCCCAACGCCTAAAGACTTTTAAGAAAAACAGGCCTAATATACACACCTTATATCTATTTATGATCAACCGAGTGTGATCGACCCGATTAAGAATACCTATATTCGTAGATAATTTGTAGATTTTTTTTATTGCTTAGATATTTAATTACATTTACATAAAGAAATATTTAATATTAAAATGAGCAACGTTCAACAGCTCCAGTTTTAAATACGTCCATATTTGATTTAATTGGATTTAAATATCATCATCTGCCCGTATAACGTCGACTGTAGAACATGGGTCTCCCTCGAAGGTAGAGTTGCCCTATTCACCACGCTCGGCAGGCGGATTGGTGACAGCAGTATTTATAGCATATACACAGACAAACGCTGCTGCCCGTTCCCTAGTATACAATTGTCATAGATTATATTATGACAATTGGGACCCAAAGCTATCAAGTCACCAAGTCTCCTCAACCAACCAAACCCGGAAATAAATCTTTGATTTTATAAAAAGCTTTATAACTGCTGGACATGACGAAGACGAGGTTCCTTGTGGACTACGGAACCCTAATAAATAGCTTCTCGAAATTCAAGGAGAGCCTTATTCCGCTACGCCGCGAAGTTTGTCACGGATTTAAATATTTATAAATAAATTCCCACTTGTGATAATCCCCACAAAATATGATTATACAAATGGGCGTACGAACATATTTTCATTTATAATAATATAATACAAATATTTTATAGTCACACCTACGAAGGCATTTCAAATCCATCCATTTCGTATTGGTCAACGCGAATACCACAACAAAAGAGGTTCCAAAATACTTTGTCATCCAAATTCAAACCTTATGTCGAACCTTTTAAAATATACTATACATTTTCGGGGTTTCCGAATAAGTTAGTCACACTACTTGGTTCAATAAACTTTAAAATGTCTATTGAGAATTCTTTGCGCGTAGGCAGTGGTCGAAATGATAGGCCGTCCTTCGAGACTACAATAGTCAATAAATATATAAAAAAGATAATCTATTACTATCGCTTGATATTCTAACGCCAGTGTTATTTTGTATGCTTTCCTTTACTTACGAGTGGGATGAGCACGCGTTTTGGTTCTTAAAGACAAGTCTTGTTTTTTGTGGTGATAAAAAACATAAGCGTTACGTTTTACAACGAACGCTAAATACATGCTGAGGAGTGTAGGTACAAATATGAAAACTAGTTAAGTTGATGCGGCACGTTCCCCGAGTGCTGGTATTTACTTTGTACAGTATAAGCATTGCCATTTAACAGGGCAATGCTGCCAACATTCTGGGAACATAGTCAGGTAGCAGATTTTTAATAGTATTAGTAAGTTTTAGTAAGACTCTATTAGTCCCTCCGTAGCGAAGCGGTATTTGGTTTCGATCCCCACTCCGGACAGGAAATCTTTGTGTACATTGTAAGATTTCTCTTCAGGGTCTGGATGGTTGCGGGACTACCCTCCGTGCCTCTGAAAGAAGCATTAAGCCGTTGGTCCCGATTATTATAACATCATCTATAATAATCGTATATCGAGGAACGGGCAGCAGCGTTTCCTTGTGTGGTACTACATAATACTGTGACTATGGCAAATACTCTCCCTCGAGAGGAGGCCATTTTTCAGCAGTGGATGTTATAGTTTTAGTTTAAAATAGTTACTTTTAGTTAGTAGTGTACTTGTCCGTCTCGTTAAGATGACTATTTTCTGCAACTGAATCAAATTTTGGTGTAGATGTTTGACAAAATATTTAGCTAACTAATTAATTTATTAATCTTACAAGAAACGGTGACCAAAGTTTGATGGTATTAGGCAGACTTTTTATAGTTTACATTATCATGTCGTTAATTTTTTTAAGGCATCTCCCGCACTATCGAATTGCTTATACGGACCACGAATCCATTTTCATGAGCGGTCTATGTTCAGCATTGGATGTTGGTATAGGCTGGTTATTATGATAATCTGATGACGGAGTATCAGTTCTTAATATTTTTTTTTTCTTTAATCATCATTTCAGCGGTAGGACGTCCACTGCTAGATATAGGCCTCCCTCATAGATCTTCAGTTGTTGCGGTTAGAAGCGGCCTGCATCCACCGTGATCCCGGTGGACGTCCTACGCTACGATTGCCGATCCGCGGTCCCCATTCAAGAACTTTTCGGCCCCAACGGCCATCTGTTCTCCGTGCTATATGGCCTGCCCATTACCACTTCAACTAACTAATCCGTTGGGCTATGTCGGTAACCAGCGTTCTTCTACGTATCTCCTCATTTCCGATTCGATTTCGTAGAGAAACCGCGAGCATAGCCCCCTCCATAGCTCGTTGATGGACTCTGATCCTGTTCATAAGGCCTATAGTGTAGGACCACGTTTTTTTCTTTATCCTGAAATATGTAGAGCATATCCTGAAATAGTGAAGCGCCAGATGCACATAACTTAAGTAGAACGCCATTCGTCCAAAACTCTCTTAAAATAAAAAGCCATAATTCGTCCCACAGGGGCGCCCTTTTGCGCAGGTTGCTTAGTGTGTAGTTTTTAAACTATTGAATAAGACTGTTCGCCTTTATGCCCAGTGAAGTAGCAAAAGCCTTTTGGTTGACTAAATAAGTCCATCCCATAAAAAAACTGAAATACCTAGAGTAAATAGTAGATGGGTACCCTACTGTCTGAATAGTATGGTCCGATGACGCAAATACATATAAGCATAATGGATATAATATGAAAATGACGTTAGCTCTGTGCATACGACTGTATTATTATTTTTAAACTCATGTTTCGTAGATGGGAGACAATACAATCTTTTTAGGTACAGACGATTATGAGATCAATTTGTGGCCATGTATGAATGTTAGTCCCACTTTAGTTGTAAGAATTATAATTTGATGATAATATAAAGGCAACCTCCGTGGTGTCTCAGATGTAAGGTTCGATCTCTACGCCGGATAAAAAATACGCTGCGGGCACCGGCGCGGCGTAAGCATGTTGCCCCCCATGTCCTCCCGTGGGCGCCGTTCAAAGGCAATGAGAAGATGGGCAGCAGCGTCTTCTTCTTATTTCTAATTAACACACGGCCCCGAGTCCCCGTCAGCGACGCCAGGCCTGGCTACGGTAGCGGTCATGGTATTGGCGGCGCTGGCAGGGGCTATGGTCCAGCTGTGGACGCTAATTAAAATATACATATGTTTTTAACAAAAAAAGGTTCCGTCTAGGAGATATCAATGAAAGATGTACATGACAAAAATATCTCTAGATTAGAAACCTAACCTAACCTAACACAGGTTCGAAGTAATTTTTATCTGCAATTAAAAAGGCTGCAGTAAAAGTGTACATACCTTTAGTATAGCATTTATGCAGATCGATTTTACTATCAAACATTGAACATTTCTATGGGTAACAGTAACGACTAAAACAACACGGTGAATAGGTATTCTAATCACAGAATAGCACAACTTGATATCAGCAGCACTGGCTTTGTAGAATCCCTCGGAGGTGGTTTTACTAGGCAAATCTTCTTCGGATCTTCTTACGGATCGGACGGACGCCCCTAGAAAAAAAAAGTTTGATTAGAAATAAATACTGTTTCATAAAGATTTCAAACTCATACAAACTAAATTCTATACTTATCTATATTTTAAAATTAGCAGTCATTTTTTTTTCAAGATTACTATCGAGTTTTGCAGTCTACTAGTATTCTTGTTAACCCCTCGTGAACCCACTTGTAACACAAGCATTTTAGCTTAGCGCTAAAATGCTTGTGTTACAAGTGGGTTCACGTCGGTAAAGCAATGGGCTATTATATATACGTGAAGCAAAAACTTTGTACTAATTTCGTAATTTTTACGAAAATTGCGTGAGGAGTATGAAATTTCTCTTAATTAAACTTTTTGGCTCAGAGACGCTCAACGAACAATGGAGAGAGCTATGCTCGGGGTTTCTTTACGAGATCGAATCAGAAATGAGGAGATACGTAGAAGAACGCGGGTTACCGACATACTCCAACGGATTTGTTCGTTGAAGTGGCAATGTGCAGGCCATATAGCACGGAGAACAAATGGCCGTTGGGGCCGAAAAGTTCTCGAATGGAGACCGCAGATCGGCAAGCGTAGCGTAGGACGTCCACCTACTAGATGGACGGACGATTTGGTTAATGCGGCAGGATCACGGTGGATGCAGGCCGCTTCTAACCGCAACAACTGGAGATCTATGAGGGAGGCCTATGTCCAACTGTGAACGTCCTACGGCTGAAATGATGATATGAAATTTCTCTTACCTAAACTTTATACAGGGAGTGCATAATGCTAATTTCTTTTTTAAATATAATATAACTAGCGGCCCGCCCCGGCTTCGCACGGGTGGACTTTTATACCCTACCCCTGCCCTACCCTACCCTACCCCTACCCTAACCCTACCCTACCCCTACCCAAAAGTATCCTATGTCCTTCTCCCAGTTCTTAGCTACCTCCCTACCAATTTTCAGCCAAATCGGTCCAGCCGTTCTTGAGTTATAAATAGTGTAACTAACACGACTTTCTTTTGTTTTTAAAATGTATTCTGCTATTCGGGACGGAAACAAATCCAACAAATCAAAAACCATGGCAATCGGTCCAGCCATTCTCGAATTATAAGTGTTGTAACAAACACGACTTTCTTTTATATATATAAGATTTTGACCATTGAGTGACTTTTTTTTTGTACAGAATACTGCGGTCACAAACCCGCCTGTCAAGCGTGGCGTCTATGGCAAATACCCCCCTCGGGAGGATGCCCATGTTCAGCAGTGGACTGATGA
The DNA here is from genome assembly GCA_947037095.2 of Nycteola revayana. Taxonomy (NCBI): domain Eukaryota; kingdom Metazoa; phylum Arthropoda; class Insecta; order Lepidoptera; family Nolidae; genus Nycteola; species Nycteola revayana. The sequence continues at coordinate 4,845,540 of OX344847.2, forward strand.
TGACGTTTATTTTTTAGCCGGGAGGCTTTTACTACTTCATCGGGCTTAAAAGCAAACTGAGCTTTAGCCTAAATAAAACTGGGCGACCGCTACTTGCTATCAATATGTATATTTTCTATATATGAGTGTACAAGAATGCAGGCCTCATACGTAAGTCCAAGTTATCTTAACGTTGTCGCATAATCATAGGCTTTATCTAGCTAAAATAGCCGCCATAGAACCAGCTACGTAAATATTATCTTTACCACAGAGTTTTATCTACCAGAATCTATCTAAATTATTTATTAATTCAATCTTAGATCACAACGGTAGGCTATAAAAGTGATGAAACTGGTTTGATGTTGACAATTTTGAGAACGCGACGAGTTAAAAGATAACGCAAGTTTATTGCAATTGTAAAACTTTGTAAGTTTGACAACCTCCGTAGCGTAGCGGTATTTGGCTCGCCTTAAATCTCGGAGGTCGTGGGTTCGATCCCCACTCCGGTCAGGAAATCTTTGTGTAAATTCTAAGATTTCTTTCCGGGTCTGGTTGGTTGAGGGGCTCGTGTCTCGGAAAGCACGTTAAGCCGTTGGTCCCGATTATTAATTATAACATCATCTATAATAACCGTATATGAAGGAATGGGCAGCAGCGTTTCCTTGTGTGGTACAACATAATACTGCGGTCACTAACCCGCCTGCCAAGCGCGGTGACTATGGCAAATACCGTCGAGAGGAGGCCCATGTTCAGCAGTGGACGTTATACGGGCTGATGATGATGATGAAAACTTAGTTTTATATTTGCATTAGTTCCAGTGGTATTATAGCGGTAGCAGTTATGGGTTCCACTTTAGTTACCGAGGTTCCGCTTACCATTAGTAATCTACATTATCCAGAAGTAACATAGGGTATATTTAATATTAAAGTACCAACGGGAATGGGAATGATCAAATTAAGTACCGCAACCTGAACGGGTGATGAAATTGAAACCGTTTTGTTGAACTCAAGTGGCTTTTTTATTTACCTGTAGTAAGTTAAATCATAACAGTTTAAAGATAACGTCTTCTTTATCGGTATGTATGTGTGAAGCTATATATATGTATATATATGAACGCATCCGTTCGTTACGTAGGTCCAATCCTCTACGTGCATTCCGGGGGACAAAGTATTGTCTCTTAACCAACCAGAACCACATAAAAATTATACCTCCCTTCCCCTGGGGTATAAGGAAATATTGCGCATTACGCATTGCCTCCGCCGCAGGCAGCAGGGTATGTGGGTCTCTCTTCTCCAAAATGTTGGTATAGTACCATGAGGAGAGACCCGCTGGATGGACTCCAAACGCAAATATTCACTACACCTGACACCTACAGGCTATAAAATAAACATTACTATACATTGAAGCCGAGCCGCAGTCCAAGCGGCCATAGCCCAATGGCTAGGGCGTCGGACTTGTGATCTTGAGGTCGCTGGTTCGAACCCCACCCATTGTAGGTACTACCGACGTGAACCCACCCGTTACACAAGCATTTTAGCTTAGCACGAGGGGTTAACAAGAATACTAGTAGAAGGTAAAATTCTGCTAGTAATCATTAAATGTAAAAAAAAACACGAGTTAAACCGCGGGGCGCACCTATCTCACTTAGTATAACTGATATCACATATGTAAGCTATACTCATCTCCTTAACTTTAATATGTTGTTCAGTTCGAAGCAACCTAGTTAAGGTCAATGCCCGTTTCATCGTTTTGACTGCCTTCATCATCATACCGGTATGACAACTACACCAGTCAATGAGTCTGGTAACTGATTTCATCTCAATTTCTTGCCAACCATTTACCTATTTATATATGTAAAAACTTCAACACTATAAAAGTACATAGGTGGACTTAGTGCCACAGGCATTCTCTACCAGTCTACTATGTATGCAGAGACAATGTAGTATGTACATTAAAAAAGATACTGTATCTGGGGAAACACATACATACTATGGTAAGCGAAAGGAATACAATAAGTACATGGATATTACTTATATATATATACTATACATATTTTATATAACAATAATAGAGGTATATAAACTATACAGGGTGGCCGAGGAGTTGACGTTCAAACGCAAAATTTTGATACTTTATGATGAGGAGTATTCGAATCACCCCCATATATGTTCTACGATTTTGCGAAGTATTCAAAATAGAATTTTTTTAATGATTTTTTTCGTAAATTTCACCTAACATCAGTTTTCGATTTTTTTCTCGTTCTGTTGAACATTTCTGGTTCAGTTTTTTTGTGATAACTAATTAGCATAGTTTAACCTAACACCCCAAAAAGTATGGTTTATCTAATCATTGCAGAACTGAATTAGAATTTATTCGAAAGTTCAAAATTAGGGTTTGAGCTCAGGACTCATACATTTTCAAAGTATCAAAACAAAATTAAAATCTTTAAAACAAGGCCAAAGAAAGTAAGGGTTAACTGGGGTTATCATCATAACTCAAAGAAAGTCAAAGTCAAAAAATCATTTAAAAAAATTCTATCTCGAAAACTACGCAAAATCGTAGAACATACATGGGGGTGATTCGGATACTCCTCATCATAAATAATCTAAATTTTGCGTTTGAACGTCAACTCCTCGGCCATCCTGTATACTATACCTACTTTACTAACAGTAGTAAAGTTTGTATGCAATAAATTTGTATGCAACAAATAATTCACTGCTGTGATGAACCCGCCAGATTCCCTAAAATGTACTCATGTACTTTTTTCTTAAAAGAAAAGTTTAAGGCTGTACCTACATAGGGAGTGAGCTTTTCTCGAGCGTGTGTCACAATATGCTAACAATGTGTTGTCAGCTTGATAGTTTTGAGGACATATTTTTACGAGACCGACAATCGCAAGAGTTCATTGACGTTTGATATGTTTGCGCAAGATTTATAATAAAGCATCCGAATATTTTGTTAAAATTCAACATAAATTATTGTGATATTTGATTGTATAGCTATCAGAGATAATCGAGATTTATTAAAGTTCGCATTAAGCAAAAACGTCTTTCAATAAATGATTAAATCTGTCTTAAATGTTATGCAACCATTTGATTTGTTTTTTGTTTCTTTAATCAAAAATACCGTACTATCTATAGTTACTAACATTATAAAGATTTGTATTTTTGTGTGTGTGTGTATGTTTGTAATGAATAAACTCAAAAACTACTGTGCCGATTTTAAAAATTCTTACACCATTGGAAAGCTACATTCATCCTAAGTGACAAAGGCTATATTTAATTATGAAGTTCCCACGGGAACGGGAGTTACGCGGGTGAAACCGCGTGCGAGAAGCTAGTTGGGAATATATGTGAACGGGAATCTACAATCACCCACACTTAACATAATATGTGGTTTACACTAGTAATGTGATTTGTCCAGATAGTCCTGGACTTTCCAATAACCTCGTAGACTCGAAGTCCGAGAAGCCGGCGAACTGTAAAATAGAGCGACAGTTGCACAAAACTCTACTAAAAAACTAAAAGTCATAATCCCTCAATCTCCCAGTCAGCGACCGCCTTGAGCCGAGGTCCAAGTCCCACATGGAAATCTTTCTTGCGCAGGCTGCTTAGTTTGTAGTATGTCTAGTGAAGTAACAAAAGCTTCGTGGCTTAATACATAACGCGGTTTTAAAAACTAAAGAGGCACAAATCAAAAACTCAATTTAATTCTGGTACCAGCATTGGTAAAAATTTTGCATTTCACTTCTTTTCCATTTGCGGCTCTTTTATTTTTAAGCAACAATATCAGACTCAGACCAACCGCCGTCACCGCTGAGCCATCAATGCATCAACACAAAAATAATAATTAAACAATACAAGCAACCTCCCTAGCGTAGCGGTATTTGACTCGCTTTAAATCGCGGAGGTCGTGGCTTCGATTCCCACACTGGACCTAAAGATTTCATTCTGGGTCTGGTCGGTTGAGAGACTACCCTCCGTGCCTCGGAAAGCACGTTAAGCCGTTGGTCCCGATTATTATGACATCATCTAAAATAATCGTACATCAAGGAATGGGCAGCAGCGTTATCTTGTGTGGTACAACATAAAACTGCGGTCACCCATCCACCTGCCAAGCGTGGTGACTATGGCAATACCCTCCCTCGGGAGGAGGCCTATGTTCAGTAGTGGACATTATACGGGCTGATGATGACGAATCCTTACAAACTTATAGAGATTACTAAAAATTCGCATTAAATACTACAAACAAAAACGTCTGCCAATAAATTATCGAATCTGTCTAAAATGTTAAAGACGATGAAATTTGAAGTTATAATATATGTAATTAATCTTATTTCGCAATGTGCTGCAGTATTAATACACAACTTGGTTGTATTATTCAACATTTCGATGTTATCTCTGATTTATAGCTTAAGCTGTTTGAAAGACAAGCTCTTGACAACGACAAGTAAAAATTTGCATGCCTAGTCATGTTGACTGTAGTGACCTGGGTTGCAATTCTATTGCGTTAAGGTTTCATAGTTTAAGCCGTATGGTTTCCTGGTTGAGTCTTAACGTAATAGTGACGGGAATAAAGAAAGAAAAACTGGAATTACATACATACATACATAAGCTCACGTCTGTTTCCCAGCGGGGTAGGCAGAGACAATGGACCTTCACTTGCTACGATTAATGGAATTACTCAAACCATAAAGAATAAGCAGAACAGTGACAATCGTAATTTGACATAACTGCGTCTGCAAAGCAACGGCGAATTCGGGAAAACAAGAAAACAAAATAACTAATAGAAAAAATATGACGGTAGCCACACTCCAGAAATGACAATCAAACATGGCGCTGTGAGTGCAGCCTCTGTGCCCAAATAACTACTTCAATGAAAAATACCCAAAAAAAAATGCGAATACGTTAAAGTGTTTTTAAATTAGCAGAATAAGAGCCTGGATATACAAATATGCAGCTAAACTAAATTAGCATAGCTGCTTATAAACCTGGGCATAGTTCACCAAACTTAGACATGGTCGACAGGACAGCAGAATATAGTAGCATTATTAATATATGCAGCCAGGATGAATAACTTGTCTATACAATTAGCATAGCTATATTTAATTGAATGCTGACAAATATATTTGACCATGGAACCACAGAAGAAATTAGTCACAGAAAAGAAACTGCTTTATAGAGTTCAAAATTAAATAAAGAGAGAAAGTTTGCAATAATTTAAAGGCCCTGTCTGTATGCCCGGTGAAGAAAAAGATCTTTGAACGAATTGATAAAATAAATAATGATTCAAATTTGGATCTAACCACTTAAGTATGTAGTAAAGGGTATCTCTCAAAATTATTCTACATGCATTGGTCAAAGACTAAGAACCTTATTTTCAATCATTAATATGAAGAAAGTTATATATGGTGTTGAGGCATATTACATTGTAGGGCAGCGATTTTTTTTTAAGTGATTTAGAATGAAATGAAATGAAAAGTTTATTTGCTAAGATTGTAGGTACAAATTATAAGTAATTAATTATTAATAAGAATGTCAATCCAAATTAATTTTGGCAGTAAAATCACACTCCTCGCGAAAACTGACTTTGGTCCTTTAGGACTTGGCCAGTGTTCCAGAAACTTTTCGAGTTCATTGTACACATACAGGAAAACAAAAAAATTTGCAGGTACACCATAAATTAATAATATTTTTTTTAAGAAGGTAGGATTAGTCGAAACACACAAAACGCCTTAATGTGTATAAGTATTTTTCTTTCACCTTTCCCCTAATTAGCTGTATGAGATAACCCAATTTTTCCGAGTCACACCAACTTATAGAATACCAGGGTGCGGTGCGTAACACTGGATTTATAAGCCGCACTCTTGCGCAGGTTTCTTAGTTTGTATTTTTTAAACCATTTGTTTAGGCTAAAGCTCTGCTCGCCTTTATGCCCAGATAAATATGGTGAAGTATCAAAAGCCTCCTGGCTAACCATATAATGTCCGTACAAAATTAAGAGATTTTAGAAGCGGCCGTAGCCCAGTGGCTAAGACTTCGGACTTGTGATCTTTTGGTCGCCAGTTTGAACCCCACCCATTGCACTACCGACGTGAACCCACTCGTAACACAAGAATTTTAGCTTAGCACGAGGGGTTAACAAGAATACTACTAGTATTCTTGTTACGCCTCGTACTGCAAAACTCTGCTAGAAATATTTATAAAAATAAATATCAAGACTGGTCCAGTCTCAGAATTATTAAATTTTCTTGTAGTGGTTGCTCTGACTGTAGTTCATATACTGTGGTCTGACCGCAGTTGACCAAACTGGATACCCGTGCGTCAAAGTTATATCTAACTGTTTTGTAACTCTATAACCATAGTAACTACCAATTCGTATTCTAAGTGGAAGTCGAGTCGATGTATGAATGTAAAAACTAGTTTAAAAACGTCTCGGGCATTTTGCTTTTTTTATGACAGACATTTATTTAGTTAGCTATGAGGCTTTTGCTATTTCCGTGGGCATAAAGGCGAGTAGAGCTTCCAGCCTTATCATAAGATTAAATATGGAATGGTTTGTATAATATAATGATAACTTTTTGGTATATGTGTCTTTGTGTGAATAAACTGAACATCTACTGCACGGCTTTTATTTTCAGAATTTCATTTTTGATAATTCTATCACCATTAGAATGCTACATTCTCCCTGAGTAGTTTTTTAGTTAAACTAATAAAGTCGTTGTTTTGTAGTTTTAACATTTCTACAATTATAAATATATATTCAATATTTTACTAAGTATCTGACTGGCATAGCTCACTGAATTGATCGCGCTAAAATTTGAAGAAACTAGCTTACGCCCGCGGTTTCACCCCCATAACTCCCGTTTTCCGTTAGAACTTCATTACTAATATAGTTTAATTTAATAATAGCCGCCTATAAATGAGCTATCTTACACTGTTTTTTTTTTTTCAAATTTCGTATTCAAGCAACAAACAAACTCATCAACTTTATATATAAGTATATATAGATGTATAAGTGACACCCTGTATTAATAATATAAGGCTCCAACGTCTTCACACTGGATTCCTAAACGATTCTGACACGAATATTAATATCTACGGCTCAGAAGCATAAGGTTGGATGTGCCACGATACGTCAGAAACATTCGTCGTATGTGCCTTTATAGTTAATTGTCACTTACGACAAAATGCTTGTGAAGATAGTACATTCGACGTTATGTTTCTGAGGTCTAGATATAATAATTGGCGGCTGGTTTTCGTTGTCCAAAGATGAGGTTTACTAAGATTTGTATGTAGAGAGCTCTTCGTTTTAGTGGATAGAATATTAAATTGGTTCGGTGCCGTGTTAAGGTTTATTTGAATAGAGAATATTTTAAAATTAGAATATCATAATGTTTCCTTTTTTTTGTTAAAATAATTTGATTTTATTGCAAAATTAAATGTAAGTATGTATTTGTGTTTTTGAATTTTAAAGCAGAATTTGATTGTATTTTTATTGTACAAATACGTGTTTGGCATGTTTGAAAACTATAATTGCGCGATCTAGAATTTCTATAGGAGTGATCTTTTGTAATCGTCATCGTCATCAGCCCGTACAACGTCCACTGCTGAACATGGGCCTCCTCCCGAGGGAGGGATTTTGCCATAGTCACCACGCTTTGCAGGCGGATCGGTGACCGCAGTATAATATTGTAATACACAGGGAAACGCTGCTGCCCGTTTCCTGTTATACGTTTGTTATAGATGATGTTATAACAATCGGGACCAACAGGTTAACGTGCTTTCCGAGGCACGGAGGGTAGTCCCTCAACCAACCAGATCCGGAAAGAAATCTTAGAATTTACACAAAGATTTCTTGTCCGGTGTGGGGATCGAACCCACGACCTCCGCGACTTAAAGCTAGCCAAGTTCACTTTTAGGTTGCAGTTGTTAATTGGCTTCATCACTTGCTTACGATAATGGTAATGGGCCTACATTTTTTTTCGGACGGACATAATTTATGTGCTACGAGGATTTTGCTACTTCACCGAGCATAAAGGCGAGGAGGACTCCAGGTCCAGCCCTATTTCATGGCTTAATTAAAACTACAAACTAAGCAACCTGCTGCAAAGGGAGGCCCCCGAAGGGAATATGCTTATGCCTTTTATTAGTATCTGATCCGATTTTATTAGCTTTTCCAATGAGCTGAGCCATTTTTTGTTGTCCGGGGGGAAGTGCATTTAGGCATTCCCACCGCCGCTGCAGCGTATTCGCGCGCTGGCGATGGGATATGTGGGACTCGCCCTCTCCATAGCGTGGTATGCTAAACTTATATCACGAGGAGAGGACCCTACACCACTAAAACCCCTGGACACTCCTTCGATCCGCCGTTGGCGGGGGCCGGGTACGCATGAGCAATCCGGCCCCAGTGAGCGTAGGCCTGCATATTTATTTAGTTAAACCCTTTTCCAAATGTCATTGAAATTCTTTCAGTAGTTTGTTTCTCATTATTATATTTTTTTAATCATAAATACGGAATATACATGTTAGTTTTTTTTTTAATTCACTTGTTAAGTATAAAGAACTGAAATTCCCACGAGAAACCATGTATTGACCTTTTAGGGGCATGTTTAAACAATCGGAGACACCTCTAACCTCTGGTATCATCTTTCGACAAAACCTAGAACAGTGTTTAATTAGAACATGATCGAGAGGTCAACGGGTTGACCTTTGACCCGCTATCTAATAAGGTCACGAACTTTGCAAGGTCAGTTCAGCAAACAACATTGTGTAGGGTGACTGCATTGTCACGTAGTATATCGGAAATGGAAAGGAGGTAAGACCCATTCAGATATGTAAAGACTAAATTTGTGTAAGTCAAAGAATATAAGAATAAAATGTAAAGGTTAAAAAATATTTAGCTCCTGGAATTAAGTCCCCCATTGTACAATGTACTGTGCATGAAGTTTAATAAATAAATAAATATTTATTTCTCAAAAAAAATAATACAGATAAATTTTATTTTAAAGGAGATAAGAAGAAACTTAGATCATAGGATATTTTAGAACGCATATTGTTTTGCCATAGTCACCCCGCTTGGCAGGCGGGTTGATGACTGTATGACCTCCGAGATTTAAAGCGAACGAAATACCGTCAGATTAGATGTAGAATCTGGGGCCGGTAGTGGAAATGTTCTCGTAAAAAGTGTATGTAACACTAGTAAATAATAAAACAACAAGCCATGTCATTAATTTCATGTAGTTAACTAAATTACTACATCAAGTAGTGGTACCGTTCACAAAAACATCCGAAAAATAAAGTCATCTCATCAAACATAAATTATTTTGACACATACACTTTATCGTATTTAATTTATATGATTTACACTGAACATGTTAATTCGGCATTGATCTACGACTACTAATTTATAATAACGTAATTTTTTGTAATCAAAGCTTAGATAATGACCGGTTAATTTATATTTTTTATGATGTAAAGTTTAGAAAATGACCACTTAATTTATATTATGTCAAAATTAACAATTAGAAAGTTAAAAGTTTATGAAAATATAATAAATTATAAATTTAATCTGCTACTTTCTCCAGACTCATGCATGAGTGATTTATTGCAGAATAAATTTAAATTATTAAATTGAAGAATAGATAATTCATTATTTAATATGACTAGTTGACCCGACAGACGTTGTCTTGGCATAACTAAAACCCTATTTTAAATTAAACTTTAAAAATAGACGTCATAGCTCTAAACTAACCGCGATGTTCATTAATATGTAGTTTCTATCAATGTTACGTCAAACATCATAAGATTAAATTAGAAAATTTTATACGGTGGTTAAATATTCCAAAATTTTGTAATTTGCCGCGAATTTTTATTATTTTTTCTTTCATAAGAATCTTCTCCTGACAATAGTTATGATATATTATGCTTATTATAAAAATTATAGATGTACGTGCTTATTATAAAAATTGTTGAAATTAATAATTTTGTGAATTATTAAATTTTGTATGATAATATAAAAACACCATTTAAATCAGTCCACAAAATTAGATACACAACACAAAAACAGAATTTTACAAACTCTACGATACACGTGTTGAGATAAAAATACATTTATCTAAATTAAATACAATTTTATATTTTTAGACACCTAACGATTGCACGGTTTTTTCACGGAATATCATACGTTTATCCGTATAACTTAGTAAACTAATATCCATTGGCAACGGTTTAGTAAATCTTCAATTATTTACAATAACAATCAACACCATTTAAAAATTTACACGTGTTGGTTCCCACGTGTGGGTAAAAAGTTTTAATTAAAATTAAATGGCAGCTCGCTGTTACCAGAGACTATATTATATAGTCTCTGCTGTTACGAACTTTTTTAATGAGACGGCGCGGCGGTTAAAAATAATCTTTAAGGTTTATCTAATGCGATTCCACAATATATGCCTTTCTCCTTGTGTGGATAAATAAGGTAAGTGAATTAATTTCTGTAATTTTTTTAATGTATTTAAAAGAAATATATCTTTCAAATCAGCTTGTCCCTCAATAATACCTGTGCGGACCACAGCCCCTGCCTCCCTGTGAATCGCGTTATTTTTAGATTATTTTAATTAATGAACAGTACCGATAGTTACTATTAATTATGTGTTTGAAAATTGCTCCCGCAACTCAGTTATTATATACGGAAGGTATGTTAAAAAAGCGAGTTCTTATTAAAAGGCAGGGTAATACCTGTTTTAAGGTAGCTCGATTCTTTTTGTAATTAAATATATATAATAAAGAAGTAGTGGTTTTTTTTAATCGAAGTTGGGACTGTCCTTAAATGTGACCTATGTGTGTGGTCACCGTAGTACTTACGCTCATCAGCGACTTTTCTCGCTATTTAATTCAACACTAAGTTTGTGCACACAAATTAATAAATCAATTAACAATCTTACTGTGAGCTTTACAAAAGTTTTAATGAATACACTGTAGCAATTGTATAACCAGTTTTAAATTCAGAAAAGGGCTAAATGGAGCTTTTAATACAGGAGGGGCAAAACGAAAATAATATATAAATATTGCTAGGTTTATCTACAATCAAATATTGTCTACTATTTGAAAGTAGATATATTGCCTACCTTGCCAAAAAATGCACCGGGTCCCATAAGCACTCCGCCATAAAAAACAGCCTACATCAGTATATAATAAAGTTGCTTTCGAATAGAAAAACAATTTAAATATCGGTCGTTTTTGAGTTTTATACCAACAAAAATACAGATCACTTTAAAATCCCCTTTCATTATAAAAAACGCGGCTAAAATTTTATTTAACCAAAGGTTTTTTTAGGAGTTCATTAGGAGTCCAATTTTATATGCGTTAATACTAATCCATTTGATGCTAATTGGAGAAATCAAATGCTGAAACGATTCGTTTCAGCATTTAGCTGAGATGATATTCTCAAATATTTATATTGGGAAAATAGTTTTATTCTGTGTAAATAATGTGATGCTGTTTGCGGAGGTCGTTTTTTTTACGGACGGACATACCTACTGCTTTTGCTACTTCACCGGGCAGAGCTCCAGCCTTAATAAATGGTTTAAAATCTACAAACTAAGCAACCTGCGCAAAAGGGCGTCTCCTGTGGGGCTCGGACCACGGCTCATGGTATGAGATTGAGGGATTATGACTTTTTAGTATTTTAGGAGAGTGTTGTGCAGCTGTCGCTCTACTTTACAGTTCGCGGGCCTCACGGTCTTCGGGTCGGGACTTCGGGTCTACGAACGCATCGGATGGTTCTTTGCAAACTAAGGGTCGGGAGGAAGTGACGCGTCACGTTCGTCGTGAAAACAAAGATATCTACCGGGCCTGGTTCATTGAGGGACTGCCATTCGTTCCTCAGAATGATTAGCCACTAGGCCTGATTGTGATAACATATTTTATAACAATTATATAGGTATTAGAAAGTGCGGTCACCAACACACTACCAAGCGTGGGAAGAATGGCAACACGCACTGAGATTGAAGCCCAAGTTCAGCTATGGACATTATACGGGTTGATAACGATGATAATAATATCTGCTCCCGTGGTATGTATTCCAAAAACCTACATCAAGAAATCTAATATCCTATGACAAAAATACCTAGTGTTTCTATTGCAACTAATACTTTTGCATATTAGTGCATTCAAACAAAAGACTTCCGCTGTATTATATAGGTATTGATTTATAAGAAGAATTTATTTATTTTATGTCTTCCTTTTCTCGAGCTTACCATTCTTGTCCCTTTTACACGTCCTCCACAAACCTCATCCATTTGTACTAATCCGTTAACTACGAGCAAAGAGCTAGTATATAGCTAGAGAGGCATTACATTTACACTAAGCTACTAGACTTTTTCTATGTCACTGGACAATAGAGCTGTACTCTAGCTCTTTTAAATGATGTCAAAATTAAGCAACCTGTGCATGAAAGTGCCCACTCTGTGACGAGATTGCGGGAAGATATTTTTTTTATTTCTAGGGAATTAAACTATTTAGTATTTTTCAATAACCTCTAACGAGATTGGGTCGCTTTTATGTGTCTTTGTCACACGCCACAGACCAATCAGAAATCAATCAAGGTATTTTATGCTTTAGTCCACGGACTACACCATTGTCACGCTTTTATCGTTTGCTTATCTAGCATTTTCATATAAATCTAGGACTACGAGTATTTCAATCGGCATTCATTTCACGGGCAATTTGTTACAGCGACAGGGACGCGAATAAATCGGCGCGGGCGCATTGGCACGTTTCTGCGCGAGAGATGCATTTCTAATGTGACTGTAAGAGATTTTTATTAGTGGTCCATTATGCGAAGGGATTTAAGACATAGGATGCCTTTTAGTTAAGGAATGGTTAGCGGCATTACGCCTTTATTGTAAAATTCTTTGTATTTTAAAACTGTGGGAATGTTGACAATATACGCGTACGGGGATTATTTACGCGCGTGTCGGTCAACTGCAAGAAATCATTTTTATAAAGTAATTAGGTACATTTCAATTATATTATTTATCTACAGAATTACATAATATGCCATACAAGATTTTTTTAAATCTGTAATGAATCATCTAGTTAAGTGCACTGTTGATTCAGTAATTATGGTAGTTACTTCTAAAACTTGGTGTTTTGGGTTCGATGCTTACTAAGATAGGTGTCCAAATATTTGTGGGAATAGACTGACCTAAGTGTCTCCTTCTTCTCCTTCGTCTAAACCCAGCAGAGCACCAGTCCATAGACTATCGTAGAAAGAAGTCATTCGATTTCTTCTGAGGCACCTCTCTTTCTATTCGCGCTCGGTTCCCAAGGACTTCCTGGTTCTTCGACATTTTTGGATAAATAAATTTAGATACAATTTTTTTCCTGAACAAATGCGACCAAAGAGGCAGTAAAGTGTCCTCTTTTCGTATCCATGACCCAGACGTCTATGTTTGGTGTTCCTAAAATTATACATCTCTCACAGCGTTCGAGGTGGCGTCACAGAGCTCGTTCAGTGTGCAGGTGTCAGTATGTGTGTCATTGTTTGCTGGGAAATATCGGATTAGCATACCATCGCTTCTACTTCTCCAATGTATCCTGATAAAGTTTGGTTGTGCCTCCATAGTTGGACTAGGGAATTTGAGACTCAAATAGACAATATATTTGATGTATTCTACTGGAGGAGGGAGTTTCTGAGACCACAAGTTCAGACGAGTTTTTGCTACGCAAGCTGATATTGCTTTACCCGTATGCCTTCTGAGTCTTATTGGATTTGAGGAAACTGTATCAATTTTTTACAGTTACGGCGGCAGTTGAGTACTGGTAGAAGTAGTCGGACCCTTGTTAATGTTTTTCAACCGCGCAACGTCTCTTTGCACGAATTATGAAGTAATGGCAGCTATAGATTATGCATGGAAGAAGATTGAGGCATTCGGTAATCGTCCGATACATCCGGCAATCGAATGTCGGCTACGGCAATAGCTTAGCAGCATCAGGGCAAAAGGCTGATTGTATTTAAGTAGTTATTATTGTTTCCCATCCTTATAACTTAAAATAAGGATTTTTGTTCTTTCCCTTTAAGAGAAACTATCACTACAACGCTACAAATTCCAAATCACTCATGGTATCTTTTTGCCGCTAACAATGAGCAACAAATCCTAATGCAACGCGCCACTTCTTCTCGCTCTCAATCGGCATTCATTGTGCGCAATTTGTTAGCGCGACAGTGTTGGGATTAAATCGCGCGCGCACATTCGCAACGCACCGTTTACAATCGCATTTGTATCTATGAATTGAAAATAGATTGAAGGTTTTACTAGAAAATATGTACTTATTTTGTGCAATTCATTGTTCAAATAGCCATAATAAGAAAAAAGAGGTACACTTAATTTAAAACTGAACTTATGGAGCCTATTTTATTTTCATACCTCATTTTTAAATCCACACCTGACCATAGGCTTTTTTTTCCGACGGTCATGTGTATTTAGCCCTGAAGCTTTTGCTACTTCACCGGGCAGAGCTCCAGCCTAGAAAAATAAATTCTGACCTTAAGTCTTCCTGACGGTAGTTATGGTATTCTCCACAAATGTGGGTGGTTGAGTGACCACAGTAGTTTATTTTAGGTTCTGGCTTTAAGATACCGTGATTGATAGGAAGGTTTTCGAGGGTAGTTCCTCAATCTTTTGTTCGTGACAATCATATATACTAGACAACGAGCAGCATGGCATGTATGTGGCGGTACCTACAATGCACTACAGTACTGTAGCTACCAAACAGCCTTTTTTTTTAACTTTCTTGACCGGTGGGAAATGCAATTAAGCTTCCCCACCGCCTTTTAGGAACTGGCGGTGGGAAATGTGGGACTCGCCCTCTCCAAGTGTGGTAAGCTGCTCATACCACGAGGAGAGGACCCTACACCACTAAAACCCCCCGGATAATCCTTCCTCCACCATGAATGTGGGGGCCACCAGGTATCGCTAAATAGCGTTTTCATTTCTAGTGAATCCCCACGGCAGCCGGTCGCAGCTTGGATGGTGACGCGGACTCTCCGGGCCACTTTGTGTGTGGCCCTACCAACCAGCCTGCAAAGAGAATTTGACAAACATTGCGAGCAAGTCTTCAGTACAGTGGACGTTATACGGGTTGATAATTAAATATTACCTAACCCACAATATCATATAGGCTATAATCTACTCGCAATCATTTTATTAATTTCCTTCAATAAATTAGTATTTTCTTTTACCTTTCAATCAATTTCCTGTCGCATAACATGACATTCTCTCACAGCATTGATTCGAAGTGGTTCTAAATCATTAGTTTTTCACATCCCATCAAAATCGCGCGCAATATAAGAGAAATTGCTTACAACTATGGCTTGCGACTATAAATAAAGTGTAAGTACACGGCGTATCGTGTGAAAACAATTTCCCTTATACCATTCAACAGTGTTTGTATGGAAGCCATGTTAAATTGTGGTGTTCGGCTGAGAAATATAAAGAACATGAACATTACAAAACTAGAAAATTTATATTTGTTCATAACTCCGATTGAATGTATTTTATTTTGTGAGTTTGGAGGGAAAATGTGTACTAAAATGTTGTTGCGTCCATCAGTTGCTGGCGTTTTGCGTCATGCATATTTTTTTCAGATTATGTAGTGAGTCTAGTCTTTTGCTACTTAACCAAGGATAAAAGCGAGCAGTGCTCCATCGTTTTTTTAACAAATGGTTGAATAACTTCTAAGTAAGCAACCTGCACAAGAGGGACTGTGGGAATTGGACCTCGGCTCAGGGAGGTCTTTGGCAATGGATTGAGGAATTGCAACTGTCGCGCATCTTTACATTTCGCGGGCCTCTCAGACTTTGGGACAAAGATCACTCTTCTCCGGCCATATAGGACAGTCAACAAGAAGACCAATTCTGCAAATTTAATTAATATGGCGTAGAATCGACTGTACAGCAAATCGACCAACAGCATTCTATTGAGATTTGAAGTGCAAAGCAAATGTTTGCATTAGTAGAAAGACCGAGAGCTGCTGGATTGGATTTTCGGGTTTTCTATTCAAAAAAATTTGATTACCAGTCCAAAGTCAGGATATTGGAGGTGTTTCGATCGTGCCTTGGAGACCACGCTAAGCTGTGAATCTATCGCTTAATGTATCACCGGTGTCGGTAGAACCGTTTCACCGGATTTTGAGAGTAAAGGAATAGAGACTTGTGCCCTGGTCAGAAAGATGGTCGGAAAGATATTGGGATGGACTAGCAATCTACCTACTGCAAGTAAAATTACGAGTCGCCAGTATACCGTCTGACTACCGCCGCAGCGTAGCGGTATTACGCTCGCTTTAAATCTTGGAGGTCGTGTGTTTGATCCCCACGCTGGACAAGAAATCTTTGTGTAAATTTTAAGATTTCTTCCCGGGTCTGGATGGTTGAAGGACTAGCCTCCGTTAGTCTCGGTTGTTATAACATCATCTATAACAATCGAATACCAGGGAACGGGCAGCAGCGTTTCCTTGTGTGTTACAATATAATACTGCGGTCACCAACCCATCTGCCAAGCGTGGTGACTGTAGCAAAGGGTCCTCCCTTGGGAGGAGGCCCAGTGGACGTTGTACGGGCTGATGATGCTGATAATAAGTATACCATCTACTCTTTGTAAGAAGGAAATGATCGTTTGTAGCACAACCTCTAACAAAAAATACCATAAGTCAAATATTGATACATTTCTTCGCGATAGCATCACAATTTAGAATTTCGAGTTTGATCACATTTGATTAAATGTTAGCTTTGGAAGCGAATTGTTTGCGATGGTATAAATGTGTATATATTCGTGCATTTAACATGCGCACATGAAACTTTACACTTTGTGACTTATGTTTGCTGGGGCGTGGGTGTATTCAAATTAATATGCGGGATTAGCCATAGTATATGTCTTACCCGATTGGTAGTATTATGAGAATTAAATGAAATTTGTAATTTTACTTGTGTATTTTAATGTGAGTACACTTTCTCTTAAGTTATTAATTTATAGGATTCCCATTTGTATTATAATTCAATTAATTAGTTAAAGCATATTTTGTAATACTCCATTTTGTCAGAATTAATAAATAAAACATACTTACATACCGCCGCTGCAGCGTATCCATGAGCTGGCGGCGGGATAAGTGGGACTCGCCCTCTCCATAGCGGTGGTATGCTTACTCACACCACGAGGAGAGGACCCTACACCACTAAAACCCCCCGGACACTCCTTCGATCGGTCGTCCCCGACGGCACCCGCGGCCAATATGGCGCCGCGGGATCTCATGGATGCTTACATACCTACGTACTTACATTAATTTATGGCTACACTGTTCATAACTATGCTAGACTGCAACAGACATAAAATATCTACGTTCTTTATGTTCCAATTAGCAGCTTTTCTCAGTCCACTGCTGAAGACAGACCTCCTTTATTTTGCTATAGAAATACTGACAAAATTTTATTCTATACTCATATTTCAAGTTAACAAATAAATTCATCAAAGTAGAAATTATTATAGCATCCATCTATAGATATTTCTGGTACACCACAAAACCCTTAACAAAAACTTACACTAACAATTTGTAATCTATAGCCCTGCGTGCCCTGTACATTACATGTTACCTGGCTGCTCCCTTACAAATTCTTTAGTATCATAAACTTTAAAAGGAAAATTATTTATCGTAGAAACTGTGAAAATTCATTAAAACTCAATCAGAGTGTTATTACCTTCACACTCCTAATATAGGCTTTCGATCTAGGTTGTAGTTGGTGAAACATGGCAACATTAAAATTGATGTTCTTGACCATTCTGTATGATTTTCAGCTTTTAAGTTGCACGTAGGGTTACCATTTGATCATTTCTATTCAATTCATTGGTAAATCTGAGACTTGGTCTCTCACTGTGTACCTTATAAGAAAGCTCAAGTTCGCTTAGCGAGCTATGGAAAGAGCTATGCTCGGCATTGCCCTGCGTGATCGAATCAGAAATGAAGAGATCCGCAGGTGAACGTAGGTCGCTAACATAGCTCAACGGATTACCAAGTTGAAGTGGCAATGGGGTCCTACCCATTGCCACTTTAACTTGGTAATCCGTATAGCTTCGTATAGTTCGTATAGCTCTAAGAACTAACGGCCTATGGAGCAGAAAGTAAGCAATCTTTAACAACAGCCTGAGGTGGTATTTATTGGTTATTCGTAAATCAGAAGGCAAAAGATCACGCGGACGCGCGGACGTTCACCAACAAGATGGACCGATCAAGTTAAAGACTCGTCGTCTTTGAAAGTCTACACGGTCATGAGGGACGCGCTGGACAGAAATCGGTAGAGACAAATCATACGCTCCAGGTGCAACCCTGATGCTGACCACGATCCTCAGAAATGAGGGACCGACTAAGAAGAAGAATTGTGTAAAATAAATATTTCGAATAATACCTACATAGGAAATATTTATTCTATTTTTTAGGTATTCCTCGAAGCGCTACCATTTTGAGGCGCTCCTTTTTTATTAATCGGAGCGCTCCTTTGAAGAAAACCTTGGATGGGCTTCAAGGTATAAAATTTTAATATTTTTAATTACTATCGGGTGGCGCTACTAAAAGGAGCGCTCCGAGGAATAAAAAAGGAGCGCCTCATTAGAAGCGCCTCAAAATGGTAGCGCTTCGAGGAATACCTCCTATTTTTACTTATTTTTTATTGATATATATCTTTCTATGGTACAATAACCGTAAGTATATCCTTTATTCCGTTTTCTTTTTCGAAGTGAAGGAAACTTTTTAACATGACTTAAGCAATTTATTTATTTATCCATACTTTTTGAGGTGGATGAATGAGTCGTCTTTGTCACCTGCTAACAAATTAACCTCACCATAAAAGTTATAACTGCTACCAGAACCATTTACAGCCTATCTCCATACAATAACTTCTTTACTTAAAACCATTGAAGAAACAATAAATACATAAATAACGAAACAAACATACTAACAGAAGCCTGTGCGATGCATCAAACTTTAAACGACTTTTCTACCATTTGCAACTCATTCAAATGTCAACCTTGCGTAACAACAATACGAATCAACTTCGATTGAATTTATAATGGTTAGTTAGACTAATAGAGACTCAGAGAATAGACAGTGATGCCATTTGGTAGACCCCAGTAGTACAGTGGTGGTTATATGTATTAATACGTAGTTACTATAAAAAAATGAGTATAATAAAATGTAAACTACTTAAGTGCAGAAAATTGAAGTGTCTTAATAAATTAAACAACCTCCGTAGCGTAGCGGTATTTGGCTCGCTTTAAATCTTCGGAGGTCGTGGGTTCGATCCCATAGCCGGACAAGAAATCTTTATATAAATTCTAAGATTTCTTTTCGGGTCTGGTTGGCTTAGGGACTCCCTCCGTGCCTCGGAAATATAAGTATACATATAGAAACTAGTGTTGCCTATCGATAGTCGACTATCGATAGACTATCGATAGTCTATCGATAGTTGACGTCATATCAATAGTATCGATAGTCTATCAATAGTATCGATATTAGTGATAGTATCGATACTATCGAGAACCAATATGTGTTTAGGAGCAATACTATCGATAGTATCGATAGTATTGCTCCTAAACACATAGAGGGTCTGGTTGGCTTAGGGACTACCCTCCGTGCCTCGGAAATATAAGTATACATATAGAAACTAGTGTTGCCTATCGATAGTCGACTATCGATAGACTATCGATAGTCTATCGAAAGTTGACGTCATATCAATAGTATCGATAGTCTATCAATAGTATCGATATTAGTGATAGTATCGATACTATCGAGAACCAATATGTGTTTAGGAGCAATACTATCGATAGTATCGATAGTATTGCTCCTAAACATGGGTTGGTCTTCGATAGTATCGATAGTTTTACAAACTATCGATAGTATTGACAGTTTGAATCATTTAATGCAATGATACTATCGATACTATCGATAGTATTATATTGTAATAGTATCGATACTATCGATACTATTGCTTCCAATCAATAGTATTAGTTACTTTTATACTATCGATACTATCGATAGCACTAGCGATATTGTTACTATTTTTCGAGGTCATCTATCGATAGCGAAACTATCGATAGTTGGGCAACTCTAATAGAAACCTATTATATGACCACAGGGACCAACGTTATAGTCATGTAAAGACTACGTATTTAATTTTAAAAGTTTTTCATTCTTTACTTTGTGTGGTATATTGAATAAAATGTATTTTATTCCTTTCTTTTCTATAAACGCTTAAACCACAGAAAATAGTCTTTTGGCCAATCATAAATCTGGAAATGAATCTTTCATAAGCTTGAATCTTAACTGTCTTTTAAGTACCATAAAAAGGGACAACTTTAAGCGCACACGCATCCAATGATTGATTTTATTGAAGTTATACAAGCTGGTCGATTAGGAATTGAATTTGAACTAAGATTTTATGATAAAAAGTTATTGTCAGAAGTAATAAACTATTTCTTTTCATTTCATTTCAAATAGTCGATATAATTGCAATTCGATTTAGTGAATGTGAATACAGGAAGAATATAGGAAGTGTCCTTGCAGGAATTTAATCAGTTTCGCATACATTTTTATTTTTATAATTAAATTACCTGACCCGATATACGTTGTCCTGTCGTAACTAAACTAAACTCTATATTAAATTTAGCTTTATGTTTGCTTAGTGATAACTCTTAACTAACCGTGATGTGCACTAAGAGCAGCACGCATTCTGTCAATCTTATGTCAAACGCCATTAGATAACGTTAGAAAGTTTATATTGTCAAATTAAATCGCTAAAGGTAACATGAGAAAATTTAATAACGTGGTTAAGTATTCCTACATTTTCAAATTTTCCGCGCTATTTTCTTATTTTTTCTTTCATAAGAACCTTTTCCGTTCAATAACAAAAACAACAAAAAAAGAATTGCCGTTCACGCGTGATGCCATGACCAAGGGAAATTGGGATTCATTTTTATGTATACAGTTTTATATATGTATAATATTATAAACGCGAAAGTTTGTAAGTATGGATGGATGGATGGACTTACCGATGGATGGGTGTTTGTTACTCTTTCACGTAAAAACTACTGAATGGATTTGGCTGAAACTTTGCACGGGGATAGTTCATCAGCTCGATTAACATATAGGCTACAAAAATCACGCTCCGACCCACTGGAGCAGAGTAACGCGGGTAAAACCGCGGGGCGCTGCTGGTAACGCTATACTTCTCCTCTGAAAAGTGAATTTAATCATAGTTATAAAATATTTATCAGTACTTGAACATGTAAGGTAATATATAAAGTAATAAATATGACTATTAACTATATAAAGCGGGATAATTAAACAAATATATTTGCATAGAGGTTCTTAGCCGGTAGAAAATCTTGTCTTGATAGAGGTTAGGTATGGTAGAAGTTACAAACTTTTAGTGTGGAATTTACTTGTATGCTTAATTTTTGTTTAGTGCGGACATATGTACTTACAAGGCTATAGCTACCTCACCAGACATAAAGACGAGCCAGGCTCCTGTTACGTTCCTGACTTAGGGCGATCGCTGGCGAGGAGATTGAAGAATTATGGCTTTTAGTTTTTAGAGTAGTTTTGTGCAACTGTTGCTCTACGCATTTAAGAGTCAGTAGTAAGTATAAATTATTAGGTGTATAATCATCAACTGCTGTAAGGTACAGCTGAGTGTATGAGCTTTCGACGCCGTGTATTAATGCCAGTCACCCCTGCAGTATTATTTGTAATACACAGGTAAACGCTGTTACGATTGTTATGACGACAAACAGCTTAACGTATTTGCAAGGCATGTACCTCAACCGATAAGTTAATCAGACTAAATGAAACAATATTAGATATTACCTCCGCATTTTTTTTAAAGAAGGGACTTGAACCATCCACATATATATGAAATCTTTAAATATTACATCCAGATTTTACGCACTGCGGTAATAAAACCCACGACCTCAATTATTTAAGGTGAGACTCAGAAGGCCACACCAATACGGCAACAGCGACGCGGTAGGGAGCCTTCGAAAACATCTAGTTCGTTTATCGTTCTTGGAGTGCGGACGCCGACATATTTTTATATGAGTTTGTTTTCACGATGTCGCCGTCGCGAGGCAGTCACCTTAATATACCAATGCTTGATATCAGACGGGTTGGTCATAATCTTTTAGCTGTTTTCAAAATTCAATGAAATTTTAATTATTTTTCATATCAAATCGTACTCGCCCATGACTTGGTTAAATAACTTAAAGCCTCGCAGATTTATTTTAAGGGGGACATAAAATTATTATCAATAAAATTATATACAATATCATAAACTGTAAACTATCTGATAAAATACACATATATATCCATTTAAAATTATGATTAAATAATCATTAACTTCTTGTACATGTTCATTATTAAAATTATTTTAAAATGCATTTTAGATGCGCGCCGTGGTGTTACCCGCATTGCATACTCTGCTCCAATAGGTCACAGCGTGATGTTTTTCAGTATATAAATAAATAAAATAAATAAAAATCATTTTTATTTACGTAAACCAATTACAGGCATTTGTAAATAGTCCAACATTAATTGGAAAATTCATTTATCAAAAGTCTTAACCTATTATAATTATAATAATATATTATTAAATTAATTATTATCATTTATTAATATTTTTATTAGGAACGCTAAATGCGTGTTCTGTCTATATTATGCCAAAAGACCAAGAGCATATAACGACGGACGCGCATTAATGCTACCACTGGATCCAATGCGCCCCAACTGAGAATATCCGGCGAAACAAACTCAGTGGGTTACTCTACTCCACCACCTACCACCGAGTTATATGTTAATCCAGTTTATAAAATTTCAGCCGAATTCGTTCATTAGTTTTTGCGCAAAATAATAACAAACATTCATTCATACATTCATTTAAATATGTATCTAACCAATACATTTTAAAACATTTTTCAAAAAGTAATAACATTTAAATCTACACTTAATATTATAAAGCTGCAGAATTTGTTTGTTTGAACGCGCTTATCTCAAGAACTACAGGTCCGATTTCAAAAAATCTTTTAGGGTTGGATAGTCCATTTATCGAGGAAGGTTATAGGCTATATTTTATTACGAAGTTCCTACGGGCACGGGAGCTACGCGGATGAAAATGCGCGCGGAAAGCTAGTTTTCATATCAATTTCATGCAAGATTACACATGTAGGCAAATCTCGAAAAGATAAAATACTATTTGATTTTATATTATTGACTTTCATAAAAATGTATTTACTACTCATCGTTTAATATCCAAGCAAAAATATTTTAAATATGTAAATTTATTAAGTGAATATAGATTTAATAATACAGTAACAATATTAAATTTAAGCGACCGTAGCCCAATGGCTATGGCGTCGGACTTGTGATCTTGAGCTCGCCGGTTCGATACCCACCTATTGCACTAACGACGTGAACCCACTCGAAACACAAGCATTTTAGCTTATTACGTGGGGTGAACAAAAATACTAGTAGGCATGCAAAACTCTGCTAGTAATCTTTATAGAGAAATAATTAATCAGGAAATGCGTTACAATAACCCAAAAGTAATGAAGATATTCTTATCGAAGTTATAGTCATATCGTTACGTCACCTTTGTTTTTTTTTTGTTGTTCGGGGGAAATGCTTTTACGCATTTCCACCGGCCGCTGCAGCGTATATCCGCGCGCTGGCGGTGGGATACTATGTGGGACTCGCACTCTCCATAGCGTGGTATGCTAACTCATGTCACGAGGAGAGGACCCTACACCACTAAAACCCCACGGACACTCATTTGATCCGTCGTTGGCGGGGGATAAGCAATCCGGCCCTCCAACTGCACCTGCAGCCAATATGGCGCCGCGGGATCTCCTGGGCCACACTTACAGTGGCCCATTAACATTAGGTACGTCAACCTCCTTAACATAGAAATACTACAAGTTAAATAAAAGTTTATCAACACACATACTATGCTCTGCTACCCTTGCGAAACCAGTTTTTTTAATCATTTTATCTACATTCTTTTAAAAAGCTGATCCTTAACATTTCATCATTTTAATAATGTACCATGTAACTCGAAAGTTAAATTTCATCTAATCACTTTGTGGCATTTATAATGAATGGTGTCTGCGTATGCGCATGTTGTGGTGTTGAAAACGCCCTGAGCTAAATACCACCTGTTTCGATGAACAAGGTGTATGAACAAATTAATGGACATTTGGACATTTGTTAACGAAACGAACAATAAAATAAATAAATTTTACTAAAGCATGCTTACTTTCTCTAATAAAAGTTGATACAATACTTTGCTATTTGAATAATAAATTAACTGCCCTTTTTTTTGACAGACAAATGTAGCAACGAGGCTATTGATACTTCACCGGGCATACAGGCGAGCTGAGCTCCAGGACTAAAAACTACAAATTAAGCAACCTGCGCAAGAGGACGCCAACTCTGGGACTTGATCGTTGGCTCACGTAGGTAACTGGCTGGGGGGAGTGAGGAATTATGATTTTAAGGAAAGGAAATAGTAGCTATCAGAAAGTCCCTCAAAATACGATACTGCAAAGACGTCGATGACTCTCTGAACGGGCTTCGGAATGGGGTGAAAGGAATTTTGTTCAGTTAAAATAAATAAAGATCAAACTTTACGCGTTCACTAGAAATTTGGCCATTTGTTATATTGCCTCGGTTTACGAATATTGCTATATTAATACAAATAATTAACGTGTTTCTGAGTTTAAATGTTTGTTTCTCAATAGTTCAAAAACAATTGAACAAAACTGACTGAAATATGGCGCAAAGACGGGATATAGGCTAGAAATTTATAACGCTACGACGAACGAGTAAATTATTAAGTCTTTAAGAAGATTATAAATCAGCCTATATATGTCTAGTGATGGACAAAGGCTTGCCCTAATTTGCGCCATAGCATCCGGTCCTTCGCCCTCCACATTCAGTGTACTCCGGGTACCCTTTTCAGGTCATTGGTCCATCATCGGCAAACATCCTTTTTAACGTTTGCCGATACGTCGTCACAATTTTAAGACGCGTCTGCTCCGAATTAACCATTTATTAAGGCTGGAGCTCTGCTCGCCTTTATGCTCGGTGAAGTAGCAAAAGCGTAGTGGCTAACTATGTATGTCCATCCGAAAGAAAAAATCTGCTCCGACGGCTGCCAGTCCAAGAACCAAATACGACAGCTAAAATTAATATCACACCCTATTCATAAAATTATGCACAATAGATGTTATCATACACAACTGTCCGAGTGGGTGTAAACTTAGTAACGTTAGAAATGAGTAATACAAAAAGTTTTGCTAAAGTGAATATTATAATTTTAATTAATAAGATATCGATTTCTTTACCTCGGGCTTGTAGAGTATTTATCATTGCCGTCGTGATTATTAACACCCATTAGTTTGGCTTCCGGCTAGGTCAGTGGTTCTTAACTCGTGGTCCCGTCTCCAGTCTTAGCGCTTCCATGTAAAGCACCCGAAGTACTCAGAAAAACCACCTGACAAATATATTAGGGGCACGGAAGACCTTTTTTCCTTTTTTGAAGATTACTAGCAGACTTTCGCAGTCTTACTAGTCTTGTTAACCCCTCGTACTAAGCTAAATGCTTGTGTTACGAGTGGGTTCACGTCGGTAGTGCAATGGGTGGGGTTCGAACCGGCGACCTCAAGATCACAAGTTCGACGCCCTAGCCATTGGGCTACGGCCGAAAAGACCTGAATGTTTTCTTGATAAGACACTAAGGGCCTTATTGACTGTATAGAATAATAATAAAAATAAATTTGTTTCTAACCAAACACATCACAAAATTATGGAACTCTGACTCTTAGACTAGGTGGTTTTCTGTAACCCAAGAGTCAGCGCGTTCCCCGATAAGTTGTGACCTATGACAACTTTATGTTAGGTATGACATTAATCATTGTACAAAATTTTAATAGAAAACTAGGAATCAGTTGTAACAAGACGAGATTACAATGCATGTTCGTAAACAATTAAAACAAGTGCTAACCTAATATTAACCTACCATAACCTACCATGTTGACGAGTTATGTGAACATGAATGTATGGAACAGCTGATTTTTTTTCGCGATTTCAGGGTTGGTGCCATAGTAAAAGTTGTTTGTTATCATGAGCACAATCATGTGTTTAGGTATCGGTCACCAATTACCAGTCACCCTATATATGTGTGTGTGGGTGTGTGCGTGTGTTGTGGTGTGTATGTGTGTGTGTGTGTGTGTGTGTGTGTAATATATACTATATTACTGCCATGCATCATCCATCATCAAAAGTTTAAAAACCACTGGTGCAGGTCAAATAGCAGTTATTTTATTCCGTTATAAAGTTAAAAGACTTTTATAGACAATAAATATGTGACTAATAATAATGTATTTGGCTATAAGGCTAGATAGCGGTAATAATTAGTAAGTACCTACTAATAACACACGGTGTGTTATTCGTAGGTACTTAGTTACTTACCTATTTCTTTATGGTTGCTTATACAAAATCGAGAACTTTCTGGTTGAATTGTCAGTACTAATCGCGCGGCGAGGATGTATAAAATACTTGGTAGGCAATTAGGATTTTCTATAACTTTTGCTATAAAAAAATAAAAATTAGGAGTAGTAGATTTTTATAAGATAGTTTTAGTTTGGTATACGTTATACTCAAATTAAAATTAAAGGAAATAGGTACATAATATGTTTTTTAATATACGGACGACTGCAATTGATAAAAGTATGGAATCTATTAAATAAAATAAAATAAAATATAAATATTTTTTATTTACGTAAACC
The DNA here is from genome assembly GCA_947037095.2 of Nycteola revayana. Lineage (NCBI taxonomy): Eukaryota > Metazoa > Arthropoda > Insecta > Lepidoptera > Nolidae > Nycteola > Nycteola revayana. The sequence goes on from OX344847.2 coordinate 4,872,406, forward strand.
TATTACAGGCACTTGTAAATAGGTAAACATTAATTAGAAAATGTATTAATTACGTTTGCTATTTATTTATATTAATTAATTGTTATAATTAATTTATATTGTTGCTTGTTCTGTCTTTATCATGCTAAAACAATTGTCAATATTTGGGACCATGAGCATATAACTACGGACGCGCTTTAATGTTACCACCGGCCACCACGCCCCAACTGAGAAGATCCGGCGAAACAAACTCAGAAGACACCAATGGTTTCAACACCAACATGAGCCGTCTCTCTGCCAATTTCCTCTCTGCCCTTTGGTTTAATTATTTTCATTTATTTTTAGTAGGCATACACATATTTTATTGTCCAAACGGTTGACTAGTTATTTTTAACTCAATAAAATTGAATGATATTGTCAGAGTACATACACTGCTAAAAGCATAATCCTTCCTATTAACTTTGTAGTCGAGTAATAAAAAGTGTGAGTTGGTAAGAATGTCAACTTGAGGGTCTCCTGCATACTGCTACAATTGACCTTAAGCCCTGTAATGTTAACAAAGGACGATGTTAATATGATGTTTTAAAGCAAGCAAGTGCAAGTTGCGTTTTCCATAAAGAGTTCCGTAACTTTAACCTAACTAATTTTACTACTGAAATTCAAAATGTTTTAATTTGTGAGGAAGTACAATTGTTTGTGAGAGTAAAATGGTTAATTTTTATTGAAGTTAAATTCATGCAAACCTTTGGCTGAGATTGTAACGTAACAAAATCACCATATTTGGCTTAGTTTATGTTAGAGTAACTTCGAGTCGCAGATAGAGGAAAAAGGAATGTATATATAGGTATATGATAAGTACCTACACATTAATTCAGTTCAAACGATTTTTTTTTCAATATTATTTTCTATTCTTCAATAAGCAATATTACGGAAAAAAAATGTGACAAACTTGCTGTTGAACAGCATTCATGTCAATCCATATCGGTGGTGTAGTGCACACTTCATACCACCATATGAGAAATCATTATATTATGCGGCCTCATATTCTATCAAGCCACGGAACCCTGAAAACAACATTGAAGTATTTCTTTACAAGAATATTTACGAGTCGAGTAAATCGTAAGTCAGTTCGCCCCAACACTTGTCGCATTCAATTGATAAAAATTGTGACTTTATCCATTATCTCTCCGTTTTAATTAGGGTCAATTGGTATCAGTCAGAATAAATTCAGTTATAAATACACCTGTTACTATAAATTTGTGAATAACTATACAATAGCTAGCAAGCAGGTGTTGGACCACAACTCCACACCTTGAGTTTTTTTAACAAAAAAAAAGTCCGTTAAAACGATGTTTTTTCGGTTCGATTTTTGTAATTTGAATTTGGAACCGTGAAGATGGCGGGTGAGATGACGTATTTATTAATTCGATTGGACGGCCCCGTCCCGCCGACCGTTCCTCGTTGGTAATCGGATTCGATTAAAGTAATCGATTTTATTACAATCGATGATGATTGTGAAAGGTCTCGATATGAGATTGTGATTAATTTCGGTACATTTGTGGAATCGATTTGAGATGATAGAATATAATTTTTTTACAAATTGAAAATAGCTTATAAATATTGTAATGAATATTTTCTTTTTGTTAACTTGTTATTAAATCGATTTGTATTATATTATGGGTACATAACCTAAGGATAAATAAAAAATGGGTTTCAATTTTTCAAGTTTGTTTAATAAATTTTACCAATTGTATGCATCCAGAATATAAGTCTGTGACCAAATAAGTAGTTTCTGCACAAAAAAACACTTTAATTAACTGATTCAATATTTTTTTTAGGAAAATTGACTTACCAAAAATGCATTCCGGTTTAGAATAGACCACAACGGCTGATGGATAAACAGCTCTAGATACCTTATCACATTACTGCGATCACCAATTCGCCTGTCAAGCGTGACGATATTGTCAAAATCCCTCTACGACCATGGTTTGCCTGTAAAGACTTATGTTCAGCAGTGACAGATTGCTGAAGTGAAGACTTTCAAAAATTGCTTAAATCTATCAAATAAGTACTAAATTTAGAAAGACTAAGCCTATCTATATCAGCCAACACAAAAACATTACAGGAACCCTATAAATTTTCATTTGATAATTATTTGTAATGTTTCTCACAAGTAAACGTATGAGTATACAGAAGTTCATAGCTTATCCGATCATTGTAATAATGATAACTCAGGAGTATGCGGGTACTTGGCGCGGAATATCCTGTAATCCTTGATATAAAGTGGCTATTAGATTAGCAGCAAAAGGCATGAAGAATAAGAAAATATATTTAGTCCGTCAGTTAGATTACCAAAAAATATTGGACACGTACTGTTCTTTTCGTTTCTCAATCAAAAAATGACGAACATACAGCGCGTTGAAATTTCGTGTTACGTCACTTCTAGGTACAATTTTACCTAGTAGTGACGTCACAAGCCCCCCTCTCTTGAACTTTATAATTTTTTGTTTCTCTGTATCTTTGTCAATTTTTATTGATTTGATAAATAAAAAAATATACGTCCAATATTTTTAGTAATCTAACTGACGGACTAATTACATTTCTTTAGTATTCATGCCTACTGCAGTTGCTGCGTCTGTGGCAGTCAATTTATATAGCCTAGCAGTATAAGGCTATAAGAGAACTTCCGATGCCCTCGTAGACCCGAAGTCCGAGAGGCCCACGAACTGTAAAATAGAGCGACAGTTGCACAAAACGCACCTAAAAATCAAAAGACATAATTCCTTAATCCCCCCTCCAACGACCGTCCAGAGCCGAGGTCCAAGTCCACATGTGAAGCCCTCTTGTGCAGGTTGCTTAGTTTGTAGTATTTAAACTATTTAATGTGGCTAGAGCTCTACTCGCATTTATGTCCGGTGAAGTAGGAAAAGCCTCCTGGCTAACTACATAAGGTCCGTCCGAAAAAAATAACCTCTTTGGCTGAACAACGTTCACCTGAAGACTAGTTGCTAAACTTGCATTGATAGAGCCACTGATTAAGTGTTTTTAATGCTTTAAAATATGAATATAGCCGTGTATTATCTGGCTTAGAATAGACCAACCTAATGTTCCAAGTGTGGTTATCATGTTGAAGAATGTATAAATGCATGCGGTTTGTATAAATTAATGGTACTAGTCTAATAATTAAAGTATGTTGATTGTCCGCAAATGTCTCTCACACGATGAATTAATATAGGTATAGTGATTAAGTTATTAAACTACTGAATTAAGTCCGCGAAGCGTACCTATCAAAAATATTGATAGATGCGATTCGGGGATACGGGCAGGTGCGGTTCACCCAGGTGCGATTCGTACGGGTGCGCTAAGCGGACTACCTCGATTCTATTGACCCATTGTGTAAGACATACTCTGCTTTCCTTTTTTTCCAGAGGAAATAAATTTCATACCTTTTTCCTCTATGCTAAAGCGGTGGAGTATGTTAGTCTTACCTTTCAGCTGCAATGGAATGCTAGCCATACCAACATACCTAAATGTTTATCCGCTAATATTTCCAGGTAGTTCTTCAGACGCCAGTATTGTAGACGCTAGGATTGCCCCAGCATGACTTCCTGATAGTAAACAACTAAGATAAATCTATCATCATCATCAACCCGTGTAACGTTCACTGCTGAACATGGGCGTCCTCCCAAGGGAGGGTATTTGCCATAGTCACCACGCTTGGCAGGCGGGTTGGTGACCGCAGTATTATGTTGTACCACTCAAGCGATTATTATCGATTAAATTATAACAATCGGGACCAACGGCTTAACGTAGTTTGCGAGGCACGGAGGGTAGTCCCTCAACCAACCACGCCCGGAAAGAAATCTTAGAATTTACACAAAGATTTCCTATCCGGAGTGGGGATTGAACCCACGACCTCCAAGATTTAAAGCGAGCCCAATACCGCTACGCTACGTAGGTTGTCTATACTTAATGAAATTTACAAGCAGTTAACCGCAGATAAAACCGCTAACGCCGCCGTTTTAAATGCGAACTTATTAGCCAATGTAAGGCCTCCTTTAGTTTTACAGTGCAATGCTGGTAACATTACAGCTCTCGATTACAAATAGATACAAAATGTTTTACGTTTGAACACGTGTTATTTTATATTGAAGCTAAATCTAAGAGGATAATCTGAAATGTGATCCTGGAACGCTGGCTAGACGCTTCGTGCGGTAGAAGTTATACACCATAATTTATTAATAATTACTTATACTAAGCCAATTAATTTATATCTTTATTAGTACAATTGATATACCGGTGACTCAGTGGTTATGGTAGTTGCTTCTGAGATCTGGTGTTCTTGGTTCGATTCCTACCCGGAAATATTGTTGTGACCTACAGATAGTACTTCTGAGTCTGGGTATTCTTTGTGTCTGTGAATATAGTGTTTGTATAGTCCCTTGAGATCTAGGGATTTATTTCCCTATTGCGGTATTGAGTTCTCTTAAAAACATAGGTATATACCCTTTTAATAACATCAAACATTAAAAAATATTAAAAATTTAAGTTACTTCGCCTGTTCAAACAACCTAGACTGTTTTTTTTACAGATTACTAGCAGAGTTTTGCAGTCTACAAGTATTCTTGTTAATCCCTCGTGCTAAGCTAAAATGCTTGTGTTACGATTGGGTTCACGTCGGTAGTGCAATGGGTGGGGATCGAGCTGGCGATCACAAGTCTGACGCTCTGGCTATTGGGCTACTAGCTTCCCACGCACATTTTCACCCGCGTAACTCCCGTTCCCGTGGGAACTTCATAATAAAATGTAACCTTCTGTAAAAAGGCTATCTAATACTGAAAGATTAAGGACTGGGGACAAGCTCATCATGCTGTGAAGTGGCTAACAAACCAGAAATGTAGTAGCTCTTTAAGAACCAATCATTGTCCGTTAATCGAATAGATCAGCGGTCAGCAACACGCGGCCCACAGTCGATTTACTTGCGGCCCGAGAGTGTTTTGTAAATCCTTATCCTTACTAATATGATAAATGCGAAAGTAACTCTGTCTGTCTCTCGCCCTTTTACGTCAAAACTACCGAAACCGATTTATATGAAATTTGGTACACAGATATAATGCTGGAGAGCTATTGAACCCTCCGAGGGCGGTCTTCCTGTAAGGCTAGAAATTTGTTAAATTATGAGTCGTAGCACGCTAATGGTCATAACCATGACCTGGCAGACATCAGCACTGCACATCATCAACAAAAGGGCTGATAATATGCAGGGCTGATGCCTGCCAGATCATAGTTATCACTCTTAGCGTTTCCCTCCCGACCCTTAGTTTGCTAACCCTCGTAGACCCGAAGTTCGAGAGGCCCGCGCGCTGTAAAGTAAAGCGACAGTTGCACAAAACTTCCCTAAAATACAAAAAGTCCAAATCCCTTAATCTCATCGCCAGCGTCCACCCTGAGCCGAGATCCAAGTCCCACAGGGGACGCCCTCTTGCGCAGATTGCTTAGTTTGTAGTGTTTAAACCATTTATCTAGGCTGGAGCTCTGCTCGCCTTTATGCCCGGTGAAGTAGCAAAAGCCTCGTGGGTAAGTCAATATGTCCGTCCGTAAAAAAAAACTCTTAGCGTGCCAACACTTAGCATTCTACAAATTTCTAACCTTACAGGAAGACCGTTACTCGGAGGGTTCAGGGGATCAGTAGCTCTTAGGTTATTCGTTTATTTTACCATCTTGTGGCATCTTGCCTGCCAAAAGGTTGTCAACAGCTGGAATAAATAATAAACATTCTAACCATTATCTTAAGTCGGCGCCACAAAGATTATGATTATAAACTCTTAGTAGTTCATTAACATTTTGTGGTTATTTAACTTGTGTTTATTTAGTATTTACGATCGTATTCACTTCATTTACGAACGTAGGAAACGATTAGTTTGTTAATGTATATTGTGTAGACATTTTAATGTTATTACTTAGTAGTATTTATACCTAGTAGTAGACAACTTTTGTTGCGTAGCTGTGTAAGTTACACCTCTAGTCTTGGAGTGTTTAGAGTCTTTTTAAATCTTTCTATATATACAGGGTTATTTGTAAGACACCGGTAACCTCTCAGGACTATATTACTAACATCATAAACAACAACTTTTGTTCTACGACTTATTACAAAATATAATACATTTACCAAAATCAAACCTTCAATATTTAGTTGCTATCTAACACATTTCAACTCTGTATTCCCCGCTCCCTTCGCTATTGTCGGTACTATCGCTTTCTTTTGCTTCGCATAGACTTCGTAACATTTAGAGCGTTGAATTTAAATATTTTTATTTTTGTGTGTAAATCTGATGAATTAAAATGTGATGAATTTTTATAAGTCATAGAACAAAAGTTGTTGATTATGATGTTAGTAACGTAGTCCTGAGAGGTTACCGGTGTTTTACAAATAATCCTGTATAAAAAATCCCTGTTTCCCTTGGTCATCGCATCACGCGTTAACGATTAGACCAATTTTATTGCACTAATTCTTTTTTTGTTATATTCGTTATTGTCAGGACAAGGTTCTTATGAAAGAAAAAAATAAGAAAATTACGCGGAAAATTAGAAAAAAATAAGAAAACTTAACCACCATATTATATTTCTAAAGTGACCTTAACGCTTTTGACATTATTAACTTTTTTTATGTAATCTTATGACGTTTGACATAACATTGACAGAATGCGTGCTGCTATTATGCCTAATATTAAAAGTTCAATTTAATAAAGAGTTTTAGTTAAGACACGACAACGTCTGTCGGGTCAGCTAGTTTTTGAATAAAATCTTAGGTTTCTTTCCGGTTGGTTGAGAGGTACCCTTCATGGCTCGGAAAGCACGCTAAGCCGTTAATCCCGATTGTTGTTGTGTTACGAACCACTTGTTATAACAATCAGGACCAACAGCTCAACGTGCTTTCCGAGGCATGAAGGGTATCCTCTCAACCAACCAGACCTGGAACGAAGTCTTAGAATATAGACAAAGATTTCTTGTCTGACATGGTGATCGATCTCACGAGCTCTGAGACTTATATCAAGACATATCACTACGCCGCGAGTTGCCTACGACCCATAAATACCATAATATAGTAAAGTCATACTAATGTGAGTAAGTATTAATGTAAAGCGATAACCATAAGCACTTCTATATTTCCCAGTTATTATACTGATAGATAAATTTGTACAAGTCTGACTTACAAGGAGCGTTTACGACTTGCATCTAACACTGTTATATCTCAATTGCTAAGGTCAAGCGAACACTAACGACATTACCACTTCATCATTCACACCCGGTTTGTAAAATGGCAATCAAGGCAACAATTGACTAACTTAAACGTAAATATGTAGTTTTTTGGTTTTGCTACTTCACTGCGCATAAAAGCGAGCAGGACTCCGGCCTCCGACAGTTGAACAAAACTCCCCTTAAATACTAAAAGTCATAACCCCTAAATCTCATCGTCAGCGACCGCCCTGAGCCGAAGTCCAAGCCCCACAGGGGGCGCCCTCTTGCGCAGATTGCTTAGTTTGTAGTTTTTAATCAATTTATTAAGGCTGGAGCTCTGCTCGCCTTTATGCCCGGTGAAGTAGCAAAAGCCTCATGGCTACCTACGTAAGTCAAACCGAAAAAAAAACTCCAGCCTTTTTGAATGGTTTAAGAACTAAAAACTTAGCAACGTGCGCAAACCACGGTTCGTTTCGGACTTGGACCTCGGCTTGTTTTCGGGGGGACTGAGAAATTATGACTTTTAGTTTTATATTAGCAGTTTTTTGCAACTGCCACTCTGCTTTAATTTGGGTTTGCGCAGCCATCGGAAGGTTCTTTGCCAAAAGTTTTTTTTTGTTTTCGCATTGTCTTTCGTCGATATCGAAGAGGCTTTTGCTACTTCACCGGGCATAAAGGCGAGCAGAGCTCCAGCGTATATAAATGGTTTAAACACCAAAAACTAAGCGACCTGCGCAAGAGGGCGTCCCATGTGGGCCTTGGACCTCAGAGCGGTCGCTGGCGAAAAGATTGAGGGATTATGACTTTTTGTATGTTATTTATTAAGTTTTGTGTACATGTCGCTCTACTTTAGGCCTCTCGGACTTCGGGTGTACGAAGGCATCGGATGGTGCCTTTGCTAACTAAAAATCGGGAGAGTGATAGGGAATGTTATGAGACACACAGAGAAATGCTGCTGTCCGTTCTTTGGTAACAATTGTTAAGGATGATATTATAACAGCCGGGACCAACGGCTTAACCTGCTTTCCGAAACACGGAGGACATTCCCTCAACCAACTAGGCTCTATGTGTAAAACATAGATTTTGTTGTCCGAAGTGGAGATTGAACCCACGACCTGATCAACCACGGCCTAAAGCACTTTTACCGCTACACTACGGAGATTGTCACCGACATGATTATCAAATCAAATTAATAAATCATGTTTTTGGAAACCCGACTAAACAATTAGAGTTTTGACAGCTGATCATTTTTTTCAGAGACGGTGTCGATTTAGCAACTTAACTAATCGCATAAGTCACTTGTACAAATGTACAAGTCAATTTTGTAAGGATCGTTTACGACTAGTAACTAACAGAGTTATATCTCAATTCCTAAGGTCAAACGAGCACTAACGACATTACCTCTACATCATTCAATGTAGCAGCTTAACAAATCAGCGACTGCGTTTGCGATGAACGTTTGTGTGTAACGGTTTTAAGACTATCTTGTGTTGTAAGTGCATCTCGTGTCTTTTCAGCAATATTATAAAGAACCTATTATACCTAACCTATTTAACCTAGATGTATCTTTTATAAATATAACATTTCTCTTGAATCTATTAAAAAACCGCATCAAAATCTGTTGCGTAGTTTAAAAAAACTGAGCATACATGACAGCGGGAAGCGACTTTGTTTTGTACTATGTAGTGATTAAGTTTTTCTTTCTTTCCAATGTCTGACTGCACTGAAGGTTCAGTGTTCGCGGCAGTTTGCTTCTGAAAGCTGGTGTTCTGGGTTCGATTCCCACCAAGGACAAATATGTAAACTACAGTTGTTCCGAGTCTGGCTATGCTTTGTCCGTCAATTGAGTATTTGTAAAGTACCCCGCGGCTCAGGGATTAATTTCCCTAGTGCGGGAGTTGTCATCAGCCCGTATAATTATTTCCAACTAGCTGATCCGACAGACTGTCCTGTCTTATATTAAAACTTTATATTATACTAGCTTCCCGCGCGCGGTTTCACCCGCGTAACTCCCGTTCCCGTGGGAAATTCGTAATAAAATATAGCCTATGTTCTTTCTCAGGCTCTAGACTATATCTGTGCCAAATTTCATTTAAATCGCTTCAGTAGTTAAGGCGTGATTGCGTAACAGACAGACAGACAGACAGACGTAGTAAGGATTCAACTTTTAATATAAGGTGTGTTAGCTTTGAACTAACGGTTATGTGCTTTAAGAGCAGCACGTATTCTGCCAATATTATGTCAAACGCGATAAGATTGCATTTAAAAAGTTTATATTGTCAAAAACGTTAAGGTTATAATAGAAATTTTAAAATGGTGTTAAGTAATAACATCCTCGTACTGCAAGGATTATTTTTAAATCTAGGTAAATTACCCTTATCCTGATGACTCTTGTTAAGTGATATGGGGTCAGAATACAAGGTCAGCTAGTGTCAGTACCGGCGTTTTTCCCTTCCCCCCATGAGCTTTGGTGACCTTACTCAGCTTATTCAGCGTAGTATAGCGAATGTGAATGAACCGCTCATTAGCCTTTGTAAGCGATTTTTTGTGTTTCCTTTTCTAGCCGTGTGTGGCGCTGTTGAACTCTCTTGCTAAAAAGCATTGTGGTTGAAAATCCTTACTATCCTTACTATATATTAATATATATATTAATATTATAAATGTGAAAGTAACTCTGTCTGTCTGTCTGTCTGTTACGCAATCACGCCTTAACTACTGAAGCGATTTAAATGAAATTTGGTACAGATATAGTCTAGAGCCTGAGAAAGGACATAGGCTATATTTTATTATGAATTTCCCACGGGAACGGGAGTTACGCGGGTAAAACCGCGCGCGGGAAGCTAGTACATAATCTAAAGGTACAACTGTAGTAAAACTCAATAGAATAGTACAACAATGTAACGATGAAAGATTCAAAGTTTTTTTGATTAATAAATCATGAAATGTTTCTTAATTTAATTGAAATGTCGCTAAAACCGATTTGGAAATAATGTCATTAGTTTTGCAACTCTTTTGTCGATGTTAGAATTTAAACCCTGCAGTTTGTCACGTTTAAGTTGTCGAGCGACGAACAATATTCGATTCCTTGTATCAATGTTTCAAAGGGTTAGAGGTGATAGTATATTTACGACTGTTCCGATGGAAAGCTAATAGGATGAGAGTAATGGGAAATCGATTTAGGACACACATCGATTACAATTTTTAATCGAGAATTGTTGCCAATTTTATTATTTTTTAAGGGCGATGCCGTAAAGGTGATAGATCTATCAATTTAAAAACATTTAGCCCAGATACTCTGGAAACTATTTCACATTTCAGATAATTGTGACTTTGAAAAAAATCCTGGAAAATTCGGAAAACCATGGACATTGTAACGGGCAATAGGAGAAAGCCCTACTGTCGGTCATTTGTGAAGGAACAATTAAAAAACAAGTTATATATACTGGGTGTCTTTTTTTACCATCTTGAAAATAATAGGGCGTGATATGTATACGAAATAGATGTCTAAGACATGGATATTTTATCTTTTTTTTTTTTTACTGACATAGAGTGAAAATCGTAACGATATAAATACGTACTTAATTCATTAATTAGGTTATTACGTTACTTTAGTTGAAATAGGTACCTATAGTATATATATTTATAGATTTTTTTTCGTATACAGTTTTGGAAATCCAATTTAAAGTGCATATTACGGTGATTGTGAGCTGCTCCCAAAAATAGGTATCCGATCACTGGTGATTAATGATCATGAGTTAATTGTTGATCTTCCTTTCAGTAACTGGGTGCTAGTCGAAAACGTGTACACATAAATTATTATCAAGCCCAACCAAAGCCTGAGCGGGGCCGGTCGACTGCGGTGGTTTACTAGTTTTACATGTTTTTGTCGCGAACGTGAACATATGTTTGTCGCGGCGACTTTTTGTCGCGTGTTTATGACCCGGTTCGGCGGGTGTGAGCGTCCCCTTATAGCTCCAACCACTTTTTATTGACAATCGCCAATTACGTAGCGTAGGGTATACGAAATTCATTGAATGGTTACATTTTTTTTTTTATAAATTGTGCTCGGGCTAGTGTGGTCTTTCCTTGATACTAATAGGCTATTAGCGATATAGCTGGCCGGTTGGTTTATGTAGAAATAATGTTAACTGTAGCCATCTGTGTGTTTATGGCAGGGCTGGAGGTTTCTTTATGCAGTGAGCATAGATTAATCAAAATACCAAGAGTCCACTACTTGCCGAATACCTTAAATGAGTAGGCAACCGATTCAACCGATGCCTGATCTAGAAATCAGATATTTTTATTGGTCTTCTTGCGGTTTCCGGCTTAGAATAGCCCACCCCACATCTACATACACCTGATGGATGGGCAGCAGTATCTCAAAGTAAGTAAGTAGCTAAAAGGTACAAGTTGGTAGCGGGCGACATGAAGCTGCAGCAAACGACGTGTCGCGGCGACACTACTGGTTTGTATGTATTTGAAATTCCCTTCGCAGTTAGCGACATGAAGCTAGCGACGCGTTTCATAGAAATACATAGAAACCAGTAGTGTCGCTGCGACACGTCGTTTGCCGCTGCTTTATGTCGTCCGCTTCCAACTTGTACCTTAAAGATACTCCCACTCCGCGATAACCAATATGCCTGCTAAGTGTGGTGATTACGGCAATATGCCTTAACGACATTCGACCTTACTGATCTTTACTAATATTATAAACGTGAAAGATTGGGAGTATGTATGAATGGATGAATGTTTGTATGATTGTTACTTATTCACACAAAAACTACTGAACGTATTTCGCTGAAATTGTACGGGTATAGTTTATAAACTGGATTTACATATAGGCTACAAAACATCACGGTCCGACCCTCTGGGGCAGAGTAGCAGACTGCGGGGGGCAGCTAGTTTAATGAATTTCGACACAATGTTCTGTTACCTACTATACTACACTCCGATATACTAAATGATCATATTAATCTTCCCCTTGATGTAAGTCTTAGTCAAACCCCTCCCGACCCTTAGTTTGCTAAGAACCTTCCGATGCCCTCGTAGTCCGAGAAGCCCGCGAACTAAAGTAGAGCGACAGGTGCACAAAACTTCCCTAAAATACAAAAAATCTAAATCCCTCAATCTCATCGCCAGCGACCGCCCTGAGCCGAAGTCCACATGGGACGCCCTCTTGCGCAGGTTGCTTAGTTTGTAGTGTTTAAACCATTTATCTAAGCTGGAGCTCTGCTTGCCTTTATGCCCGGTGGAGTAGCAAAAGCCTCGTGGCTTTGACATATGACGGTTGGAAAAAAAAAATTCTTAGTCAAACCGAATCGTCTTGACGTAGTTACCAACTGGCCCTGATTTGAAGAAAATTTATTTCATATATGAAACGGCATATCTACTACTTGGTGTGAGGTTAAAATTCGAATGAGTTTGTGTTACACCTAGTATTAAGAACCACATCTTTATTGATATAAAAAAATAACTCTTAATTAGAAACATGTTAGATTGATGTACAAATTAAATTCTATAATTATGTAATCATTGTATGTGAATACACACTAGCCCTAAAAAGCCCTTAAATAAACCCTTAAAAGTTCTTAAAAAAAAATGGAAAAAAAATACCTTTAAACTCTTTTACTTTTTTTCCACTGCAAGTAGGAATGTGTAATAATGATTATATATTTTTAATTACGTCTGACTTGAAGCAATACCGATGCTTCATCAATAATTAAAAAAGATACATCATTCAATAAAAAAGGCTTGGTTTAACTTTTTTTTTTCGGATGAACATATGTATTTAACATTGTAAAAAAGATCTACGCATAAAAACGATATCATCGTTATGGCTTTTCAGCATTCATCAAAAGTCCACCGTTGGACATAGACCATCTCAAAATGCGGTTGGTAGTGTATATTTTATGAAGACAGTTGCAGTTTTATGTAAAAAAAAATTAAAATCTTTTCATTTAGTAGCAACAATATTTGTAGTTAGATAATATACTGGGTGACTTATTTTCATCATCATCATCATCATCAGCCCGTATAACTTCCACTGCTGAACATGGGCCTCCTCCCGAGGGAGGGTATTTGCCATAGTCACCTATGGCAAATACCCTCACGATATGCTTTATTTAATTATGAAGTTATTACGAGAACGGGAGTTAGGTATACGTGGATAAAACCACAAGCAGGTAGCTAAGAGAATGCAATATATATAGATATGGAAAAAGATATACTTTAATTATATTTATTTTAATATGTTACTTTATCAGCCTGAACTTCCTCTGCTCTACTAACAGACCTTGGCAAGCCAGGGGCATAGACTAAAAATAGTGTCGTTACAACTTTTGGTCTTAATTTTTTCTGTCAAACCCTATTTCGCAATGCGCGAAAAAATAAAAAAAATGGGGGCCTATACAAGTTGCTTTCTGAATAGGCTAGTAGACACTTTTTTGAAATTATTTTTATATGGTTAAGAATGGTTTTACTAGATCAAGAAAAAAATATGAAATTCATTTGAGATCTAGAAAGCACTAAAATAAATATTTTAAAATTGGCTTGACATTTAGAGACGAAAACGATGACAGCCATGTTGGTCTATATACATTATCTGTGTTCGAGATCGAGAAAGTGAAGTAATGAATAGTAAAGGATCGAGTTCATGTTTTTTAACAAGATGTATGACTTCACAAAATGGCTGATAGCGTTTTCGGAAGTTAAAGACATAGACAAAAGAAATAATTTTCATATTGAGTATATACAAACATATTCAAGTTTTATGAACATAAATTATTATATTTAGGTTACATATTGACAAATACTTTTAGAAATAAACGTTGGAACATAATTTCACATGTGTCAGCCTATAAGTCGATCGACAGGAATCGTAATAAAATGTATGGAATTGTAGTATGTCATATGTATTTACCTAATGAATTCCATTATCCATCCAAAGGTTGTCTGGAAGAAATTGCTTTATGCGATAAGACCGCCCATTGTACTGTGTCTATTATATTTTCTTTGTCCTGTTTACTTATGTGTTGTACACACATATAGAGAGATAAAGAGTATTCTATTCTATTCTATTCTATTCTATTCTGTGTCACGTCATTAAAAGAAACGATTCTAAAAAAATGTTAGCCCATCTCACAATGTCGTTGGGCTAGCCATAATCGGGTCAGAGCCCACTCGTCTCCTAAAATTCGTCCCCCAGCATAAAAGTTGTAGATTCGGCCCCTATATAGGTGCCCATTGGTCTCCTGGTAGGTGACCAATTAATATTTTAATAAAAAATATTTTTTTAAGGTACCCATTCGTCCCCTCTAATATATATACAATATAAGTTAAAGATTCGGCACCTATTCAGGTGCCTATTGGTCCCCTGAGATAAAATTAGCTATATTTTACATAAGAAACGGTTAACATAGTACACTTGTGAACAGTTTATTAACGGAATTAATTTAATAAATCATAACAGATCATTGAAAAAAGAGCTATGATGAATGATAATCCGTCATGATAATAATATAACCTGTCGATAGGCTTACGATGTAAAATTGTCTCACTACGAATGGCTTGTTAAAAAAACGGGTTATAAATAAGAGATAAGGTGGAATGCCGAAGCGGGAGGGGTAATCTTAGCCATAGTATCTGCGCGCGAGCAAATAACAAAGGCGTAGCCCAAAACAATAGACGCTCGATGAAAGGACTTGCACCTGATTGGCTAACACCAGTACTAGACAACTTCGGCGTATTTATTCCAGGAATGTGTTACTACATTAAGTTTACTTATAGTTGCAAATCCAAGCGTACTGATTTTTATACTGTCTCGAGTGAAAGTTTTCATTAGCGTATCCTGTAGGATTACTTATTAAATTTAATTAGTGAGTGAAGTTATCAGTGCATGTACATGAAGGAAAAATACGTAAGTTCTACTATTTACCTATACATCCCTATTTCAAAAGAATTACGTGTATAAAATTGGAACGAAGACACAGAAAAAAAATTCAACTGCTGCTACTTTTTAATAGTTACTATTAAATACTTTATTTTATTTTAAGGTAAAACATAGATTTTTAGTATGCTACTGTGTATGCACTCACATAATTTTCTATTTTGTATGATAAAATATTACTTTTTCTACTTTTTCAGTGAAAAATACGGTGATTTTAGCCAATTTTTATGTAGGTACTTCTAGTTACAATTTATTAGATTTAAGTTATTACGATTTTGCATGTAGTTGGTTAATATACAAAAAAAAATATATGTTGATTTATCTAGTCTTCAATAATTACTGTGATTTTAGTATTTTTTTTGTACTGTTATAATTTTTTAGATTTAAGTTATTATGATTTTGCATGTATGTAGTTGGTAAATATACAAAAAATAAGAAGTGATTATTTACTGTTGATATGTGTTCTATTTTTTTTGCATATTTTATATTTAATGTTGATTTATATGATGGTCAATCAAGGCTGATTTTTGTAAAAGAGTTGTATTTTGTTAGTTTCTAGGACATTGTGATTTTGTATGTGTTAATCTTATTTGAAATAAACATGATATCTACCGAATTACTATATTTTTTATTTTAGCCTTTTCACCGCGACTGTACCAGGACTACCAAGCTGCAGTATACACATATACATGTACTTATATTAGAAGAATGAATAAAAATAAATATTCATCAGGAGACGAATTGGCCACTCAAAAGTTCCAAGGGACGAGTGGGCACAGGGTGCGAATCTTAGGAGACGAGTGGGCTCTGACCCCATAATCACCAATCTTTTAGATAATAGATCTATATACCTACTAATATTGTAAGGAGGATATATTTCATTGTTTGTTTGTTTGTATTGAATAGGCTCCGAAACTACTTGACCGATTTGAAAAAATATTTTACCCTTGGGAAGCTTTACTATTCCTGTATGACATTATTATGAAGTTCCCACGGGAGCGGGAGCTACGGTAAGACCGCGTGCGGGAAGATAGTGTCTAATAAATTTACGTTATAAATAAACAAATCCAGTGAATATAATGGAAAGAACGAATTTAAAAGAGAAAGGAGGAGAGATTATTTTTCCTTCTTTTTCTCTAAGATATTTTTTTTTTATAATTAGTCAATTGTCATCCATATTGTAACATTTAACGTTTCCGTACACTTTGATGTTTTCAGAGATTGAGTGTACCCAATTTGATTTGTACATCACAATTGAAACGCGATGTCGTTTAACAAGTCTACGCCACATGTTAACGGTTATCCAGTTGTCACCTAATTGAAGCCGTTGTTAACAAATGACTTGAGCAAAAATGGCGAAATAATGTTTCTTTATAACATAAAAAGTAGTACTGTTAGCTTTTTTTTAAGTTTCATATGTAGCTTGGCAAAAAGTATAGCTAAGTTTAGTAAGTCCGTTATGTTTTAAACATTATTATGCCAGCCTTTACTTGACAGGTAAAAAGGTGTTATCAAACGATTTGAACCTATCTTTAAGTTCAAACGGATCAAATAATACTAAGGGAAAAAATATTATTTGATATTGTTTTGTGACGTAGGATTATTGGAAATATTGATTAACTAGCTGCGCCCCGCGGTTTTACATTTTTTGTAGCCTATGTATTAATCGAGCTTATTAACTATCCCCGTGCAAAGTTTCAGCCAAATCCATTCAGAAGTTTTTGCGTGAAAGAGTAACAAATATCTGTCCATCCATACTCACAAACTTTCGCGTTTATAATATCTATTAGTACCTAAGGATATGCAAGCATCGCGCAAAATATTAATCAATATACGCAAAATATTGACCGCCAGTTCCATGCCATTTAAATTTAGTTGCCAGTTGCAGTGAACGCGCATAATTATCATCTTATTTACTTAATTGTTATGACACTAACCTAACCTAACCAAATGAGACGATGCTACTGTTGTATCAAAACAAAGAAACTTCAACTTCAATGAGTCCTGTCGAACCCCATTGGTTTAGGTTTTTTTTTTAATATCTTTAGATTTGGGCTTTTTTTAACTACCCGCAACCTCGTTAGTTTATTAACTAACTAGAAAGTTCATCAACTAACTAGTAAGGTGATAAACTTATGATTCTTATTATTTTCCGGTGACGTGAAGTGTGAAATTTCTTATACCTTATAGTTTATTTTGAGGTGTGCAGAATGCTAATATAAAAATATTTTTAAATTATGATCGAATTTTGACCAACGGGCTTCCACTAATATAGTAAGTATAACTATTGGTACTTTTTAGTCCTAAAATATAAATATTAAACAACACAAAAATAATTCGTTCTCACGAAGTTTGAACCCTGACTTATTAAAGATTTTCAGCATACAGTTCTAGTTTTTACCTACCTTGATCTTTATTTTATTTTTTTAGATAATCATAATAATTTGGTTTAAAATAGCCAGAAAACCTACCAGAAAACCACAAACTAAGACCACATACTAAAAATGTCACCAAGTCAAAAACCACCAGGGACGACAGCTTGATTTACTTTTTTTTCTAAAAAAATATATGGTTATTTAGAACCAGATCGATGTTTGGATTTGAATTTGGAATAACAAATTAAAACTAACCTTGTGTAATAGGATGTGAAGTTCGCGTGCGTATTTTTTTAAATTGGTTTCGAATTTGGAACACGTACCATTTAATTTGCTGTCGAAGTAAACACTTAAACTAAGTAAATAAAAAAAAACACATAATCATAAAATTATATATTCTAAAACAGTTGCCGTGACTGTTTGCAGTATAGTAGGTAATTAAATTATCAGAAGTAGGAACAGTTCAGTATAGTTCAGTAAGGAAAATTTGTGGGATGGGTACTGACATAGGTTGTCAGTACCTTTTTTTTTTGTTGTCCGGGGGCAAATGCATTTACGCATTCCCACCGCCGCTGCAGCGCTGGCGGTGGGATATGTGGGACTCGCCCTCTCCATAGCGTGGTATGCTAACTCATACCACGAGGAGAGGACCCTACACCACCAATACCTCCCGGACACTCCTTCGATCCGATGTTGGCGGGGGCCGGGTACGGGCAATCAGTACCTGTGCCACGAAGTGTCATAGGATCGTGGCATAGTTAGTGGCAGTGATAGTTTCAAATAATTGAGTGACTTAGTATTAAATGTAAATTTTACTTTTGCCGAAATTACAATCTGGATTCAAAATCAATTTTTTTTAATGTAATACATAAGAAAATACCGCGGTATGTTAAAACTAAATCTGTACACAGAGAAAAACTTTTTACTAAAGTTTTTAAACAAGCAGTTCGTAGTTCGAACCTATTCGAAAATCGAATCTCAGTATTTCGACATCCTTAGCACACGCGTTTCCAAGGTTAGTTATAAAAAAAAAGTTGCCTTAGCAACTAGTGGATTCTGATCGTATGTGAGGTGACGTAACCTCGGTCATTGAACCTTTGTTTTTTACATATGGCGCCTCGTTACTACACCCAGTGTTATTCTCGTTAATTGTAGCTTAATTCCCATAGTGTTTGTTACGCAATTGTAAGTTTTTTATAAATAGATTTACGTTGGTAGGTAGGTATATACGATTTAAGGCCCTGTGGTTTTTGTTAGAAAATGTTAAGTTAAGTATGTGAGAATAAATTATGACGTTTTTTAAATTACCTACGTCTTACTATAACTTCTATTGCTTAATATGGGTCTTTCTTTTTCAGTAGTAGTCACGGGGGCTTCTGCCATATCCACCACGCCTGGCAGGTTGGTTGATGACCACAGTTGTTGAACAGTTTAGTAACACAAAAGTTCGAGAAGCGGGCGAACTGTAAAATAGAGCGACAGTTCCACTAAACATCTTTAAAAGCGTAACTTTGTAGTCCAGGGGGGAAGAGGAAGTGATGTATTTAAAAGCCCCCCACCAATGACCACCTTTCATAAGATAGAAAGAATAATCTTGTACTAACGTAATCAATCTATGTGAAATTACAAAGAAACAGTAATAATTTGTGTGTGTGTTTTTTTTATATTTCAAACAATTACGGGCGTTTCTGTTATTGTAAAAAAAAAGATAGTCTAACTAACTGTTGTTATACAGCATCGACAGTAAAACGCATTGAAGGGGAATACACGGTTTACGAGCAGATTATTATCATCATAGAGAGGCTGTTGGTCTATAAAACCATGGTAAAACTTGAGATGAGACGTGTTAGAAAATAATTTTAACTGTGTTGTAGGTAAGTATAATAGTTTAGTGCCGCCCACGCACGGCAGGTGATCGTGGTATAAAATATATAATTTATTTGCAGAGTTATTTAATCAATTGATTTTTTCGATTTTTTGACAGACTTATACTTACCTACAGGCTACTTCAACAGGGAAGGCGATAAAGACGAAAAGGGAAATTTAAGAGCCTAGTTTTAAGGTATTAGGTCTCCGCAAAATAAGTAACTCTTTTATGGGGCAACGTAAACGGTTCTATAACAAACTTCCCAATAGTATAGAATGATTGTCTATAAATAAGTTTAAAATGACTTTTAAAGCCAAATTGTGCAGGCAGGTTATCTTTGTGACAAAAATGCTTGGGATTAAATCGCTCCAATCTCAATGTAGAATAAAGTATTTTGTTATTAGGTAAATAAAATATTGTGATATATTATTATTATTTACAAGATGGTTCTACTGAGTTTTTTTGCAGTGTTTCTCAGTAGTCGCCACGTCACACACTGCACGGTAGGAGAAATAAATATGACCATCCCACACTAATGTAGGTAACCATATTTTTACGAAATAATAAATAAACAAAAAATTATGTCTTTTTTTTCTTTTTCTTTCTCCCTATATCCATGTTTGTGTTCATGTTGATGTTGTTCTATCCATGTTGTCATCGTATATCAAGGAACGGGAAGCAGCGTTTCCTTGTGTGGTACAACAATACTGCGGTCACCAACCCGCCTGCCAAGCGTGGTGACTATGGTAAATACCCTACTTCGGGAGGAGGCCCATGTTCAGCAGTGGACGTTATACGGAATGATGAATAAAGCTGAAAAGATTGTTTAATATTGGGAACTATTGGTCCGATTTGAACATTAGAAATTAGATGAGTTTAATGTTAGTAGTCAGTTGCATAGATCAAAGTAAATCAAAGATTCTAAACATGTAATAGTACAATCTAGAACTCCATCTACTCGTACTATTAACCATACTAGTAAACTATACTAACTTAGAAAAAAACCACTTAAGTTCAAGTCAGAGATACAAAACAGTTTGTTATGTATTAACATTTTAAGAAGTTGTATTATTTATTTTTTGAAGTTAGTTATTTAAACGCGGTATTAACATATTCATTTTTAACATGACATATGTAGGTAGCCACAAGGCTTTTGCTTCTTCACTGGGCATAAAGGCGAGCAGAGCTCCTTTTTTAAATATAATCTTATGGCGTTTCACATAACATGGACAGAATGCGTGCTGCTCTTAGTGCACATCACAGTTAGTTCAAAGCTATCACGCCTAATAAAAAAAAAAACAATTTAGTAGGTATACAGTTTTATTTAAGACCACGTCTGTAGGGCCAGCTAGTTAATTTTTAAAACCCCCGCAGCGGTATTTACTTAGCACAACACAAAAGCATTATCATTCAATGGGGTAATGCTGGCAGCATTACCCAGTATTCTGAGAACTTGCCAAGTGGTAAACATTTACAATAGTTAGTATTTTATTAGTTAGTTTTAATTTAAATTAGTTTTAGCTAATTAAACATTAAAACTAGTATATACAGAGTTATTTTTAAAACACCAACAACCTTTCAGGGAGTGAAAGTACTGATGATTATAAACAACTTTTACTATGGGACCAACCATGAAATCGCGAAAAAAAAATCAGTTATTCAATACATTTTGTCGAGGTAAGTGAACATAAATGGATGGAACAGCTGATTTTTTCCCACAGTAAAAGTTGTTTATAATCATTAGTATTTTCACGGCCTGAAAGGTTGTTGGTGTTTTAAAAATAACCCTGTATATACAGGGTGTCCCAAAAGATTACGTAGCTGGGAAGGGGGGTGATAGGGATGGTCACAAGGGTCACCAGAAAAATATAAAAAATTCCCTCTGGGTGTTTAAAAAAATAAATGGCATTTTTTAAAAGACTAAAAATTTTACACCTTGTGCTAACTGTACCTACAAATATGGCTGTATTTAAAAAAATGCTGTTATGTAATCTTCAATAACAACAAGGTCATCAACATCAACATCAAAAATAACAAGGTGTAAAATTTTAAGTTTTTAAAAAAATGCCATTTTTTTTAAAATACCCAGAGCGGATTTTTTTTTTATTTTTCTAGTGACCATTGTGTCCACCCCTGTCATCCCCTTTCCCAGCTACTTAACCTTTTGGGACACCCTGTATATGTATTTTAGTAATTAATTTAAAATATTGTCTAAGGTTTATTATACGATAATAAAACCAGATAACTACGATTAAATGTAAGGTTAACTACACAGAAATCTTTACATTAACGTGTCTTAGCAATATTATGTAATTTGTACAAGGAATACTTGTTTCAACTATTATTTAAATGAAATCAATTAAATTAATACACGCTACTATAAAACATGTTCTCTGATAATAACATGTATACATAAATAACAAGAAATACTGCTTAGCAAATAAATTGAATTATAATTACAAAATTTTGCAACCAATGTAAGGTATATGGTTGGTGCATGTTAATATAATATACAAATATTTTGGTTTCCTGCTTAAAATAAACCAACCCATTTCATCATCATCAGCCCGTATATCGTCCACTGCTGAATATGGGCCTCCTTCCGAGGGAGGGTATTTGCCATAGTCACCACGCTTGGCAGGCGGGTTAGTGACCGCAGTGCTATGTTGTACCACACAAAGAAACGCTACTGCCCATTCCTTGATATACGATTATTATAGATGATGTTATAATAATCGGGACCAACGGCTTAACGTGGTTTTCCGAGGCACGGAGTACCCTCCGTGCGACTACCGTCCCTAAACCTACCAGACCCGAAAAGAAATATTAGAATTTACACAAAGATTTCTTGTCGAGCGTGGGAATCGAACCCACGACCTCCGAGATTTAAAGCGAGCCAAATACTACGCTGCGGAGGTTGACCAACCCATTTATTTAAGTAAAAACCAGAAACTATTTTTTTCTTATCTTCTTTTTCAATGTTTAGCACCCCTGTCTGCGTAGGAAGGGGTTGGTATTTCTACCTGCACGATTTATGTTACCCATACACCTGTGATGGCCCTTAAGGTCCATCCGTTTTTGAGTTAATAGGGTTTCCTATTAGATTGGAGTATTTTAATAAGATTTTATTCGATCTGGAAGATTTTTGATCAAAAATAGTTTAAACTAGCTATGGCGGTACAAAGCGTCGTTTTAAATCTTGGAGTTCGTGAGTTCGATCCTCGTGCCGGACAGGATATACATACATACAATCACGTATCTTTCCCTAAGGGGTAGGCAGTGACCACTTCCCTCCATAGGCTAGTTGACACATATGAAATTATGTTACAATCATGTTTATTTCTAAAAGTATTTGTCATATGTAACCTAAATATAATAATTTATGTTCATAAAACTTGAATATGTTTGTATTAACTCAATACGAAAATTATTTCTTTTGTCTATGTCTTTAACTTTCGAAAACGCTATCAGCCATTTTGTGACGTCATACATCTTGTTAAAAAACATGAACGCGATCCTTTACTATTACACTTTCTGAGTCATGACGTCATCGCTCTCGAACACAGATAATGTATATAGGCCAACATGGCTGACATCGTTTTCATCTCTAAATGTCAAGCCAATTTTAAAATATTTATTTTAGTGCTTTCTATATCTCAAATAAATGCCATATTGTTTTCTTGATCTAGTAAAACCATTCTTTACCATATAAAAATAATGTCAAAAAAGTGTCAACTAGCCTATTGCGGAGATCATTGTGTAAATTGAAGGATTTCTTTTTGGGTCTTGTTGGATGTGGGACTACCTACCCTCTGTGCGTCGAAAAGCACGATAAGCCGTTGGTCCGGTTATTATAACGTCATCTATAATAATCGTATATCAAGGAACGGGCAACAACGTTTCCTTGTGTGTAACAACATAATCAGAACTGCGGCCACAAACCCGCGGGCCAAGCGTGGTGACTATGGCAAAAATACCTCTTGGGAAGGCCCATGTTCAGCAATGGAATTTATATGGACTGATGATTCCTATAGATAGTTTTAAATGTAAATTAACTTATGTATATATTTTAGAACGACGAGCTACGCTTACTGGAGCCGTGTAGCACATTCCACTGAGGAAAAAGGCGTGGAGGTAAAATTTTTATCATTAAATTTGATAGTGAAGAATTTGATTTATCTATGTAGTATATTTGGAGCTATGGAGTGGTTTCTTAATTTCGTCCGTTAATTAGTTCAATTTTGTAGTTCGTGATATCAAGTATTTAAAGTAAGATAATTCATAATCTTGCGATAAAACTTGATAAAGTTGAAAATCTAATATATTATTTAAGTAGATAACATATCAGATTAAATAGAAGGGAGCTAATTAAAACTAAACTTCAAACATGGAGTAAGTGAAGTTAAAAAAAACTTGAAAAATAAATCTCTCACGACTGCCGCACTAGGAAAATAAATCCCTCTGTCGCAGGGGAGGTTACAAACGCATAATTCAGGGACACGAAACATACCAAGACTCATCATAACAGTCTTTGGCTAACACAATTGGTTGTACCAGGTGGGAATAGTGGTGGCGGGGCCCATGTGCCCACTCCCCGCTGCCTACCGCACTAGGCTCGGCCTCGAGTGGGGCACATGGGCCCCGCTCCCTTTGAGGCTGACCCATGAGGAGTAGGGACGACTCTACACTCCGGGCGTCCCTATAATTGGGCAAATGGGACACTGTATGTTTGGCCCAGGAGATCCGCGGTACTATATTGGGGACCAGAATGCTCATGCGTACCCGGCTTCCGCCACCGGCAGATCGAAGGAGTGTCCGGGGGGTTTTAGTGGTAGGGTCCTCTCCTCGTGGTATGAGTTTAGCATACCACGTTATGGAGAGGGCGAGTCCCACATATCCTACCGCCAGCACGCGATACGCTGCAGCAATGGTGGGAATGCGTAAATGAATTTCCACACGGACGAAGAAAAAAAAAAGTGGAAATGGAATCCAGAACACTAGGTATCAGAAGCAATCACCGCAATCACTGGGCTTAATTTAGGTACAGTATTTTATCTTAAAAACGCCTAATTAGTTTTCTTAAGTCAGTTTAGAAGGAAAGATAATATACCTAATACCTACATTTATAAGTTGTGCAAAATACACAAGCTACTAAACATCATATCCATACATATAACAAAACTATAGATGTTGAATGTCTGTACAAAGAAGAAAGAAGAAAGAAGAAAAACGCTAAAAACCGAAAAAAGATAGAACACATCCAGTTTTTTAAGTAAATTTATAACACTAAAATTAATACCATTCCTGGTTTAAGATCTTTATTTCTCAAAAAGAATACATATTCACTTACATGAGAAATTATTCTTATATAAAACTAAGTTTATTTTAATTTGTATCGGGCGATGGCTACTATGATTACAATTTGATTACAATTTTACAATAATTACAATATAATTATATAACATTACTAATTTTATTTTATTTAAATTCTATCAAATAAAAACAAAAACAAAGACAAACAGACAATAATATAATAATTCCAGCGACTTGAATAACTACGCTAACATTTGTATTCTTAAACAAGCTTCCACGAGTGGTTCCACTCGCTTATCTCCAGTTCCCGTAGAAACTTCATAATTAAATATAGCCTATAGCCTTCCTCGGTAAATGGGTTATCTAACAATCTAAGAATTTTTCAAATCGGTCCAATAGTTCCGGAGGTTAACGCGTTCATACAAACAAACAAACTCTTCAGCTCTATATATTAGTACTAGTGACCTGCCCCGGCTTTGTACAGGTACAATGCTGATGTATTATACATATAAACCTTCCTCTTTAATCACTCTATGTATTAAAAAAAATCCGCATCAATATCCGTTGCGTAGTTCTTAAGATCTAAGCATATCAGACAGAGAAGCGACACAGGACAGAGAGACAGGGAAGCGACTTTGTTTAATACTACCTAGTGATAATCCGCAAATCAACGGAAATGTACCAATAACTATAAAACTTACCGTCTAAAAGAAATACTCATAATTTTATGTTTATTCACATTTAAAACAATAAATCTAACTGAGGCGAACAAATTGAAGTAATAAATCCACTAATCACTTTTGAACGCCATCAATCATAACGGCAATAAAAACTATTGCAAAATGTAAACATATAAACTCAACGTTTAAAATGCAGGGTAAGTCGGTTAAGTGTGTGTGTTTTATTAATAACTAGCTATCCCGTAGATACCGGTCCCGTGGAAACTTCAACTTGAAATACCTTTATCCTATGACAATCACAAAGACGTAGCTTTCTATTGGTAAAAGAATTTTCACAATCGGTTCAGTAGATTCAGAGATTACCCCCACGATTACAACGTCACAAACTAGAGTTGCCCAACTATCGATAGTTTCGCTATAGATAGATGACCTCGAAAAATAGTAACAATATCGATAGTGCTATCGATAGTATCGATAATATCGATACTATCGATATCACAAATTAACTAATACTATTGGTTGGAAGCAATAGTATCGATAGTATCAATACTATTACATTAGAATACTATCGATAGTATCAATATTTTTAAAATAATACTATCGATACTATCAATCCTATCGATAGTATTGCTCCTAAACACAAATTGGTCCTCGATAGTATCGATACTATCACTAATATCGATACTATCGATAGACTATCGGTAGTATATCGATAGTCGACTATCGCTAGGCAACACTATCACAAACTCACAAACATACCTCTTTATAAATAAAATATATTTTATTTGATGCTTTGATTTACCTTTGTGGTTCCAAATCTTAGTTATTATGAACTAACTAGATTTTCTCGCGAGAACATTTCTAGTATAACACGTTTTTTTACTCAATCAAGGTATCGAACCACTAGACCATCAAGGCAGTATTCCCAATTCAACATAGGTACAGTCTACAAAAGAGATACGTTTTCACCGTCAGTATTAAATAATGCAAATAAATATGTTTATGTCACTACGACAGCCGGTAATTCTTTATGGGTGAAGACTTCTCTAAAACCTGTGTACAAATACAAACAATAGTAAACTCTCCTGATTAAAGTGTACATATACATTTAAAAAGCGCTTCACTAAGTGTAAACCCATCTCTTTGGTTGACTGTACGTACCGTATTCATCGTTATTCAGAACTTAGTCAGTTTTTATCATTATATCTCGTAGAAACTTCAGTTTACCCGTCCAGAATTGGTGGTACAAAAAAAGGGACGTTTCATAAGAACATGACTTTAAATATTTGAAACGTGTCGACATGAATAAAGCATGTTTTGATTTGAATAAAATTTAGCCTATAGCCTCCGTCAATAAATGGGCCATCTAACGGAGAAATCGAATCGTCCGTAGCCCAATGGCTAGGGCGTCGGACTTGTGATCTTGGTCACAAGGTCGCCGGTTCAAACCCCACCCATTGCACTCAGACATGTACCCACTCGTAACACCAAGCATTTTAGCATAGCACGAGGGGTTAACAAGTATACTAGTCATCAACAGCCCATTTACGTCCACTGCTGAACATGGGCCTCTTCCTAACAGACCTTGGCAAGCCAGGATTGTAGAGGGATATTGCCGTAATCACCACGCTTGGCAGACGGATTGGTGATCGCAGTATGATTTAAACGTTGAGCTAAAAGATGCTGCTGCCCATCCATCAGCCATATGTCCCTTAGTTGCCTTTTACGACACCCATGGGAAGACATGGGGTGGTCTATTCTAAGCCGGAAACCACACGGTAAGTATACTAGTAGACTGCAAAATTCTGCTAGAAAAAAAAAGTTAACAGACAAACTTCAACTTTATATATTAGTATAGATATAGATGTGCATCCATTGCAGATCATTGCTAAACCTACTAATTCCCTAATTCTCCATAATAGTTATCATGGGTTTCAAAGTTATATCAGAGTTAAACAAACACCCACGACTCGGGATCAACTCACCCATTAAGAGAGCAATTTGTTCCTCCAAAATTGTTGGAATCCACTTTTTGGAACTGTCAGTCCCATAATCACGTATGCGTGCGTGGGTAAACTTTTTATATCAATGTTTCCCAAAGTTTGACCGACCCGACCCGATAATCCCGATAATATCAAGAAATATTTAACGTATATAAAAAAAGAAAGGCAAAAAACGATTACGGTTTTTCGATTTCATGGAGGATTTAATAATAAGTTCAACCTATATTTTACTTATTAAGACTAAGTAATTTTGGGAAGTTTTGGGGACTCTAGTGTGCAGAGTTCGCGGGCCTCTCGGATTTTGGGTCTAGGAGGGAATCGAAAAGTTATTTGCAAAAATGGGTCGAAGGGCCTCGTAAAAGGTTATCCAGCTATGAAACCATCATGGAACTGTTAATGGTACTAGTGACAACGAAACCTGTATAGGACATAAATCCAAAGCAAGCACTAGCTTTACTAATACTAAAGCTGACTTTCGTTTATTTGCGCGCTAATCGCTGAAACAACTGGTCCGATTTGAAAAATTATTTCAGTGTTACATAGACCTTTTTTGGGAAAGGCTATATATAGGCTATATTTAATCAAGGAGTTCCTACGGGGACGAATGTTACGTGGTTGAAAACGCGCGGGAAGTTGGCCTTTAATAAACTAAGACTATGTAAGAACTACAAGAAGAACTATTTGAATAGTTTAATTTTTTATAAGTTTAGTTAAGTATAGATCAAAATGGCCACAACTTTTTAAAATTCAGCAACGGTATATTAGTAAACATATACCTTTCGAATTTCTCTAATAAATTTTATAACTCTCTTTCGTTGCCTGTCGCGTACGCCTCCGCCGCAATAGTACGACCATGTAAATTCTCCACGATAGTAAATTTTAATAGCATGTAAATGATACCGGACATAATAAAATAAAATTTATTATATAGAAACTCGTAGAAAACTTAGTAATATGTCGAATGAGTTTAAATAACGATGTAAATAGTCTTAATTGTGTAATAAATTAGACCTCCGTGGCCTAGCGGTAGATATACAAGTAAGTTTCATCTTCAATCTTGGAGATTCGATGTCAATGCCGAACAAAAAATCTATCTGTATATTATATACAGTATTACAAAGTAATATACAGTATTATATACAGGAAAAAAAATATTTTTGGATTTTTGTTTGTTTCTTTCGAATAAACCAATTTCGGTAATTCTTTTACAATTAGAATGCTACAGTATCCCTGAGTAACATAGGCTATACTCGTATTTTACTAGAAATGTGCACGGGCCGCTAGTAATAAATAAATCTACCTATATCAATACTAATATATAAAGCTAAAGAGTTTGTTTGAAAGCCAAATCTTAGGAGCAACTGGTCCGATTTGAAAAATTATTTCAATGTTAGATAGCCCATTTGTCGTGGAAGACTATAGGAAATATTTAATTATGATGTTCCAACGGGAACGGGAGTTACTCCACTTAGTAAATGATGATATATTTATTCAAATAATCCTAGGACCGACAAATACCTCAAGACTGTCACCGGAAAATAATACGAACCGTAAATTGTAAGTTGATCAACTTACGTGCCCCTAATATGGTTTACTTTTTTGAACCCCTTTGGTTTAGGTTCAGGTTATTCATTTATAACCTCCCGAAACCTCGTCAGTTTATAAACTAACTAGAAAGTTGATCAATTAACTAGTAAGTTGATCAATTAACTAGTAAGTTGATCAACTTACGATTCTTATTATTGTCCGGTTACATATACAAAACTCAGACAGATAACAGTACTTTTGTGCCAGATGAGTGCGGAGGCAGTAGCAATATCACGCTTGATACGATGAACCGATACGATGATTATTTTTGTAATGGGAAAGGATGTACTTTAAGTAGTAGTAGTAAGTAGTTTGATGAACATTTGGTTAGGTTCTAATTATGTGATTTTTTAACTTTAAAATCATATTATGTAATTTGTTTTAGCATAGGTAATTTTTTTCATTGATGTCGTTTTTTTTTGTGAAAATTATATTTAAAAATATTGTGGAACTGGTGAGTTTTTTGTTGAATCCTTAAGTTCGATGGACTTCATGTTTAGATCCGCTGATCTATACAATTAAATCTTGATCTATTTGATAGACAACTCAATGTAGGTATGCCTCTCTAAACTCAGTTCTGTCGACATTGTCGGATAGTCAGTTTGTCAATGCGTTTGTATGTTTATGGTAATCGGTACTTGTATTTTAGAATTTAAATGATCTAAGACTGACATATTGAATGGGAGAACGCAAAGCTGGATTTGCACTGTCTGTATAAAGATTTTAATAAGTAGGTACGTAATGTGGCTGAAATTTTGCCCGCGTAATAATTTTATTTAACTACAAGCTTCCCGCGCAATGTCACGCACTTACAGCTCCCATAGGAATTCATCTGTAATTTTTTTTTTTTGCCCTGCGCGTCGTGATTGCTTCACTCATTTCCACCGCCGCTGCAGCGTATTCGCGCCCTGGCGGTGGGATATGTGAGACTCGCCATCTCCATAGCGTGGTATGCTAACTCATACCACGACGAGAGGATCCTACACCACTAAAACCCCCTGGACACTCCTTCGATCCGTTGGCGGGGGCCGGGCGCCTAAGCAATGGCGCATAGGCAATCCGACTAATTCATCAGTACCTACTAATATATAATGCGGAAGAGTTTGTTGGTTTGCTTGAATGCGCTGATATCAGGACCGATTAGAAAAATTGTTTCAGCGTTATATAGCCCATTTATTGAGGAAGGCTATATACTTTATTTTTTAATTAGTTCTTAATTAAATAAAGCCTATATTATTTATGGATAAAGTAGCTTTAATGATGTTAGATTTTTTTATAAAATCAGTTACGTAGTTGATGCAAACAAATAAACAATTAAATCATTCCTCTTTACTATATTAGAGGTCATGGGTAGCCCACCTAATTTATCTGGTCTATTATTTTTAGCCCTCTCGATTTTGGCACACACTTGTGCACTGTAATGTGACCTGTGCAGTCGGCATTCATACGTTTTTACTACCTACCATTAAAGTATATAACTAATTGGTGTAGCTAATAAGTCTTATAAGTTAAAGGTACCTAAAACCAAACAGTCTTAATGGAATGTTCAAGCAGTTTCCAATATAAGATAAGTTTCAACGTAATTCTGTAATCTTAAGGTGATTCGGCATTGCAATTTGACCGAACCAAGCATTTATTATGTAAAAATAAAAATAAAATAAAAAGCATTTTTATTTACGTAAACAGGCACTTGCAAATACTCAAAACAATAATTTAGTATTCAGTATTAGTATCTATGTATAATGTGTCAAATAGCTTGATCTGCCTATACTAGATTAGAATATTTGTCATTATTTAGGTGGACCATGAATACATAACGACGGACGCGCTTTAACTCAGAAGAGCCGGCGAAACAAACCCAGACAAATGTGTTTTTATATTATTCATTTCACCAACATATATATTTGATGGACACTTTTTGATTCCCTGGTAGGGTCTCTATGAGATGTGCGTGATTAGTATGAACGGTTACACAATACATAACAAAGCTATGAATGTTTACTACCGATTAAAAACACATGTAAATAAGTTAAACTTATGGAATACATTACCACCATAAAAGCAATATTCATATTGTCAGTTAAGTGATGAGGTAAATTGTGACGTTTCGCCATTTTTTTTTATTCATGTCCAACCAAACCGCGTGGGTTTTATTGTTAATTCTATACTAATAAATTACAGTTTTCACCGCCTTAATAATCAACGGAACTTCAGACATAGAATATTCAATAATCACAAAGATAATCTTAATCTTCCAATATTATAATAAATCAACCACGATTATTTCCAAAATAACACGTTAAAATATCTGTCGGTGTGTTTATAATCACTATTAGCGTCAAGATCGTGATGTTTATTAAATATTTTGTAATATTTAACAATATATATATATAACATGTTCCTCCCACGGTTTGTTCAGCCGTTTTGTTACATTCGGGTAAAGAAAACTATTACTGGTTCTATGGAATATTACCTATCATTAAAGATGATACTCAGGTTGGTTCTCAGCCAAAGATTGAAGACAGGGGGGGGGGGGGGGCGTACATAACTTACAATAAAAAAATTGGGGAGGAGTTTAGGTAAAATTGGTCAAAATTGAAGAATACTTCATCAAAATATAGGTAGTTACACTTATGCTTATCAGAATCACACATAATGATTTAATATAACTGTATGAAATAAGCAACTGTTACCTAGTTACCGAAGGGCTCCGTACCTGAAGGGTAAAAACGGGACCCTATTACTAAGACTTCGCGGTCTGTCTGTCTGTCACCAGGCTGTATCTCAAGAACCGCAATGGCTAGACAAGTTGAAATTTTCACAGATGGTGTATTTCTATTAACGCTATAACAAAAAATACTAAAAATAAAATATTTAATCCCATATAACAAACGTGATTATTATGCCCTTTTTTGCTCGATATCAATAACGGAAACAGGTGAACTCTT
The DNA here is from genome assembly GCA_947037095.2 of Nycteola revayana. Lineage (NCBI taxonomy): Eukaryota > Metazoa > Arthropoda > Insecta > Lepidoptera > Nolidae > Nycteola > Nycteola revayana. The sequence goes on from OX344847.2 coordinate 4,904,342, forward strand.
GAAAATGATACGGAACTCTTCGTGCGCGACTCCGACTCGCACTTGGCCGGTTTTTTTTTTAACTTCAGGTAATAAATATCAGAGAAATAATTTGGACAGAATTTCCATACAAAATCTGTCAAAAACCAACCAACCAATAAAAAAGTAATTTGTCAGTATTACATATTTTTTTCATATAGGCGTTAGGTAAACTCCCCAGCTGCTTCTACCCAGGACTTTTAGTAGGAAATCTTACCACGAGGAGAGAAGAATGAATAGCGTTCCATTTGCGATAGGGAGGAGGCGTCCTACATAACCCCCCCCCCCCTCCCCCTATGTCAACGGCAATAAAAAGAAAGGCATCACATTCCCAACTAAATAATAGAGAACTTGTATCTATGTGATAAATCTAATAGCTAATAACGAAACGTATTACCTTACATTTATTGGAACAAATCTTTTGGCGCGTGGGACGAAACATCGACAGGCGATTCACGGATTAGATGCTGTATAATTTATCGTAGGTAATGATTGCACATTTTTATATCCGTAACTCTAAGTTGATAACACAGGGTGTGTTTGAGGGTTCGGTCCCCAAAATCTGAGACTTCTTTCCGGACCTCGTCTTCCCACCGTGCTAATTTTTTTTTTATGTTACTATCAGAATTTTGGAGTATACAAGTATTCTTTTTAACCCCTCGTGCTAAGCTAAAATGCTTGTGTTACGGGTGATTTGACGACGGTAGTGCAATGGGTGGAGTTCGAACCGGCGACCACAAGATCACAAGTCTGACATCCTAGTCATTGGGCTACGGCCGCCGCTTCATTTTCATGCTTTGGTTTGAAGCAATACTCAGTCCCGTATTAATCCTATTGATACTGCATCTAATGTTGATCGCCTCTACTATCACATTTATTATACTTACAGTCACTTTAATTTTCATTAATTAATAAAAATTAAAGTGACCACAAGGTCGACGCCCTAGCCATTAGCCGCTTAAAAAGCATGTTAAGGGACTAATTACACTTATTCAGCTCAATCCAGCTTATGTCCATAGAAAACGCCAGTTTTGTATGGGACGCGTACGCATTTTCAGCTGAAAGCGTGCGTACACGTCCCCTACAAAACTGGCGTTTTCTATGGACATAAGCTGAATTGAGCTGAATAAGTGTAATAGTCCCTTAGCCGTTAGACATGATTATGATAACATCGTCTTTAACAATGGTATACCATAGGGAACTGGCAATGTAAACAGCCGTAGCCCAATGGCTAGGGCGTCGGACTTATGATCTTGGGGTCGTCGGTTCGATCCCCAGTCCCCACCCATCGCACTAGCGACGTGAACTCACTCGTAACAAGCATTTTAGCTTAGAGCGAGGGGTTAGCAAGAATACTAGTAAACTGCAAAACTCTGCTAGTAATATTTTTAAAAGAAAAAAGTATGTTTCCCACCGTATTAGTATGAATGTATACTTATTAGATTGTAATTAGGATGTATTCCAATTAGTACCTATATTGGGAAAGACAGTGGTATGCAAGAACAATAATCACTTAAGAAAATAATGCTTCACTGTTATGTATCTATTGCTATAAAAATATATTCGTTTCTCTCACAAAGGTACATAATATCTTCGAGACAGTTCAAATTGATTAATTGTAAGCTATGGTACTTAATAGAATGCTTCAAAACTACTCCTGACATTCCCAAGTAAAATCATAGTTTCAAGTTGTTGTATGCAAGAACAACAATATCTTACTCTCGTGAGTAAGACTACGAACTATTAAAGGGTGGTAGTGTGAATTTCCGACTTAGAAAAGCCGTGTCTTAAGAGGTGACTGAGGGGGGTACCTATCAGTATATCGAAAATTAGAATACCTACTTTAGACAGTAATACCTACTGATAGCAAATCATTCTGCCACGTCAAAAATATGTATCTCAGTGTTTTTTTTATTTTTTTTATTACCTACTAGCAGAGTTTTGCAGTCTACTATTATTCTCGTTAATCCCTCGTGCTAAGCTTAAATGCTTGTGTTACGAGTGGGTTCACGTTGGTAGTGCAGTGGGTGGGGTAGCCTAGACATTGGGCTACGGCCGTTTCAAGTGTTAGATTAATAGCTTATTTAAGTCATTTAATTAATAGTTAATTCAACCCATCTCAAGGGACCTTTTGTACTATGTACCCAATCGAATCAATGACGTAAAGACTTCAAACAAATCGATATTAAACAATTTTCTATAACGATGTCAAATCGATTTCGATTTATTCATTCGTGTACAGTGATCGCTCTAAATTGATAATTGGTGTCTAATCATTCAATCTTTCACTATTTCAACTGACTGTTGATAAAATGCCCTTTGTCTTTGTTGGAAATAAATTGATCACTGCAGAAGCCGCTCTGCTGTAATAACGAATTTGTCTCTTTGAAAAATTTCAGAGTTTACTACACTTTGAGGTTCCCTAGGCAGTTTTAACACGATATAGTGATGTAGATCATCATCATCATCATCAGCCCGTATTACGTCCACTGCTGAACATTGGCTCCCTTCAAAGGCGATGTTGCCATAGTCACAACGCTTGACCAGCGGATTAGTGACAGTGTACAGGATATTAACAGGTAAATGCTGCTGACCGTTACTTTGTATATGATTGTCATAGATGATGTTATGACAATGACAAAGGCCTTAACGTGCTTTCCGAGACATGGAGGGTAGTGCTTTAACCTACCACCTGAAATGAAATCTTTACACAATGATTTTACACTAAATTTTTTTGTTCGAAGTGCAAAATCAAATCCATGACCTCCAAGACTTAAAGCGAGACTTTTAACTTATGGATAGGTTAAAATGGAATAATAACCTTTCTTTTATAATTTTATATTAAAATTTGCTATATTAGTATTCCCACATGGTTATGCCCAGTTGCCCACGTTGCTTATGTTCCTCAGGGAATCTCTCCTTGACTTACGTATCTATAATTATTGTGCAAGTGTATATGAAATCGGTTCATTTGTTTCAGTTACTATTTTTATAATAATAGTAGGTATAGTAGTAAAGTTGAGTCTCCGAAAACCTTTCTAATTAATGAAAATAATAAAATAAATATTAATAAAAAATATTTCATTATAATTTTTTGTCATATTTTTTACCAATTTTTATGTATATAATGAACAAAAATGAAATTAAAATACATCACGACGAGGATGGGATTCGAACCCACGCGTGCAGAGCACATTGGATTAGCAGTCCAACGCCTTAACCACTCGGCCACCTCGTCATACTGCGTTGACTTCAATAAATAAGTCAAATAAAATGAAGCAAAATAATATAAATTTTAATGTTCATTTTACACTTTCTGTTTTATTATTTACTTATGTCACTATCTAATTTATATATGTATAATGTTAGGTATTAGCTTTGTTATTATCTATTAAAATGTGTAATGTAGGTATAGGTATGTATAGATAACCTAACACAAATTAAATAAGCAATAAATATAACAATCTCGTGCTCTGTAAGGCAGACCCAACATTGGGCGATCACGTGCGTCGAGAGCATGTGGGAGTGGGTGACGGAGACGCGGGCTAGGCGCTCGCGTCGTTCACACGCTTGAGGGTCGCGCACGCCCAACGTGGGGTCAGCCTAAATCATGTAAAGTATTAGGGGTTTACTGTTTACCATTTTATTATTTACAAAAATGTTTGGTGCCTTAGATATATGTAGGTATTTTGAATTGTAAAGTAATATCTATACTCTATACTAATATATAAAGCTGTCGAGTTTGTTTGTTTGCTTGAACGTGCTTACCTCGAGGAACTACTGGTCCGATTTGGAAAATTATTTCATTGTTAAATTGTCCATTTATCGAGGAAGGCTGTAGGCTATATTTTATTATGAAGATCACACGGGAACGGGAGCTACACGAGTAAAACCGCGCGCGGGAAGATAGTATTAGTGTAAATATTATACAGGCAATAAACGACATTGCTAAAATACAATAATTGGTATGTTAGCACAACGTGTAACAGCAAAACGGCGTCATACTTTGAAGTTTCGAAGTCAATGCTACTTAAAAAGAGGTAGGTACTTGAATGGGGACAGTACCAACCCATAAATATCACATTTTTTTCAGACGGACGTTTATGTACCATAGCCCCGAGGCGTTTGCCCCTTCACAGGGCTTTACAAGCATATTTCGGTTAGTTTGTATATGAATGAAAGAATATTCTTTTAAAGGAAATTATATTATATTTATTCATCACTTAAGTAAAGTAAAACGTTACATTAATTACTAGTCAATCCATTTGATAATAAAATGAATTGAAATAAAATTTACCTACAATTTTTAATAGTTGACTAAATGATTTGATAATCTAGGTATATATATACTACATATAATGTAGTGTAAAAAAACCAAATAGAGGACTAAATATAGGTACTTAAAATATGTTATTACTTTTGACAAATAAAGAAAACACAAAAAAAACTAAGTTACTTTTTTGTGTTTTCTTTACTTATAGATTTAACATGTATTATTTAACTTTAATTTTGTATGTTACATACATCTTAAGACTACCTCTGCTGACTACCTTATCTCATTACACATCGCACAAAAAATTGTAAAAACGACTCCAATTAAACTATAAATAATACAGCGCTGCAACATTTTAGCGGCATTGCATAGCATTTTACAGCGGCTAGCTTTGGCCTGCGCTTGCGCACCCTTTATTTGCCACCGCTGCAATTATCGCCTCAGATATATAGTTATTTTGATTAGAGCTCTTAACATAGTTTTACTTTGAATTCTTTAATCTGGATATGTAGAAAAAGTAGCAGTTTCGTTGTATATGGGAATGGTTTACTAGCATTTTTTTCATTATTTTATTGCCGGGCGGCTAAAGAGTAACGCGTAAGAAGACGCCGACTGTACATTAAAAGCGCATTCATCATATAATTTTAAAAATATACATATAATAAAACTGTAGAGGTCGATTGTCTGTACATAGAAAAACGCTAAATACCGAGTCAGGGGTATGTTAGAAGTAAAACAGAAGACATCCAGATTTTCTTAAAAAAATATTTGTTTGTCTGTTTGTACGTGTTAATCACCGAAACTGTTGCACCGATTTAACTGAAGTTTTGCAATCGTGGTACCTTACATCCGCGGTCAACATTTTAAATACATCACAATCACAGAAAATTACTGAGATTTTAATCACGTCCTGGCACAGCAAGAAGGCTCCGCGGCAGGCCCCGTAGAAGATGGCGGAACGAGCTGGATAAAGCAAACGACCAGTGGCCTACTTTAGCCCTGGGTCGAAAGAGCTGGAAGTCATGGGGAGAGGACTTTGCCCAGCAGTGGGATGATGCAGGCTAACAGTAACAGTAATCACAGAAAATTTATGAGTTCCCGTGGAATGGTAAAAAATTGAAAGAAAAACACCATGCTGACAAAGTCGCGGCCATCAGCTAGTAAAGTAATAATATCTCAGAACAACCCTGGCTCGCCAAGGTCTGATAAAAGGACGCCCATCATCAGCAGTGGACCTGAAAAGTCTATGCCTGGTAAAGAAGCAAAAGCCTCGGCGCTAACTACAAATGTCCGTCGAAAAAAAAGAAAAAACCAATTGCGGGCTTCAGCTAGTAAAGTAATAATATCTCAGAACAACCCTGGCTCACCAAGGTCTGATAAGAGGCCGCCCATCTTCAGCAGTAGACCTGACCGGGTTAATATAGAAGATGAATGTATATAGATAGAAAGATACAATGTTTCAAAGAGATGCCCTGATAGAACATTTCTACATATTATCATCATCATTATCAGCCCGTATAACGTCCACTGCTAAACATGGGCCTCAGTCACCAAGCTTAGCAGGCGAGTTGGTGACCGCAGTATTATGTTGTCACAAACAAACGCTGCTGGCCGTTCCTTGATATACGATTATTATAGATGATGTTATAACAATCGGGACCCACGGCTTAAAGTGCTTTCCGAGGTTCGGAGGGTAGCCCTCAACCAACCAGACCCGGAAAGAAATCTTAAAATTTACAAAAAGATTTTCTGTCCGGCGTGGTGATCGAACCCACGACCTCAGAGATTTAAAGCGAGCCAAATACCGCTACGCTACGGAGGTTGTAATGTAATTATGGAAATAACACTGATTAGTATTATTCTTGGTACGATCGTTGACTAAGAACTAAAACTAACGTCGTAATAAAAGTTCGGCGAACAGTGCTCCCGAACGAGTTTATAAATGGGGGGTTCATAATCTTAAATAAATAAAACCCCCCACAAATCACCAAATAAAAGATTAGAACGTTCGAACGGATATCGCGGGCCACGTACTAACGTGCCTAATTTGTATAGTTCGGAACAGGCCGGAACAAGTCGTGAGAACGGACCATGTTGTCTCAGAAACGTGTGCTCTACGTGTTGGCACTGTCCACACGGCTAGGTGAATGTGGGCCGAGTTATAAGCTGAAAGAGGGTTTAGGATTTGATAAACTTTTTTTTTTCTGACGGACGTATGTAGTTAACCACGAGGCTTTTGCTACTTCACCGGGCATGAAGGCGAGCAGAGCTCCAGCGTTAATAAATGGTTTCATCATCATCATCATCATCAGCCCGTATAACGTCCACTGCTGAACATGGGCCTCCTCCCGAGGGAGGGTCTTTGCCATAGTCACCACGCTTGGCAGGCGGATTGGTGACCGCAGTGTTGTGTTGGGAAACAGGCACAGGGAAAACGCTGCTGCCCGTTCCCTGGTTCGTTTGTTATAGATGATGTTATAACAATCGGGACCAACGGCTTAACGTGCTTTCCGAGGCACGGAGGGTAGTCCCTCAACCAACCAGACCCAGAAAGAAATCTTAGAATTTACACAAAGATTTCTTGTCCGGTGTGGGAATAGAACCCACGATCTCCGAGATTTAAAGCGAGCCAATTACCGCTACGCTACGGAGGTTGTAATAAATGGTTTAAAAACTACAAACTAAGCAACCTGCGCAAGAGGACGCCCCCTGTGGGGCTTGGTTCTAAATACATCTATCTATATATATAAAAGAAAGTCGTGTTTGTTACAACATTTATAACTCGAGAACGGCTGGACCGATTGCCATGGTTTTTGATTTGTTGGATTTGTTTCCGTCCCGAATAGCAGAATACATTTTAAAAACAAAAGAAAGTCGTGTTAGTTACACTATTTATAACTCGAGAACGGCTGAACCGATTCGGCTGAAAATTGGTAGGGAGGTAGCTAAGAACTGGGAGAAGGACATAGGATACTTTTGGGTAGGGGTAGGGTAGGGTAGGGTAGGGTAGGGTAGGGTAGGGGTAGGGTAGGGGTAAGTTAGGGGTAGGGTAGGGGTAGGGTAGGGGTATGGTAGGGGTAGGGTAGGGGTAGGTTAGGGTAGGTGTAGGGTAGGGGTAGGGGTAGGGTAGGGGTAGGGTTAGGGTAGGGGTAGGGTAGGGTAGGGGTAGGGTAGGGCAGGGGTAGGGTATAAAAGTCAACCCGTGCGAAGCCGGGGCGGGCCGCTAGTCTATATATACAAAAGAAAGTCGTGTTTGTTACAACACTTATAACTCGAGAACGGCTGGACCGATTGCCATGGTTTTTGATTTGTTGGATTTGTTTCCGTCCCGAATAGCAGAATACATTTTAAAAACAAAAGAAAGTCGTGTTAGTTACACTATTTATAACTCAAGAACGGCTGAACCGATTTGGCTGAAAATTGGTAGGGAGGTAGCTAAGAACTGGGAGAAGGACATAGGATACTTTTGGGTAGGGGTAGGGTAGGGTAGGGTAGGGGTAGGGTAGGGGTAGGATAGGGTAGGGGTAGGGTAGGGGTATGGTAGGGGTAGGGTAGGGGTAGGGTAGGGGTAGGGTAGGGTAGGTGTAGGGGAGGGTAGGGTAGGGGTAGGGGTAGGGTAGGGGTAGGGTAGGGTAGGGGTAGGGTAGGAGTAGGGTAGGGTTAGGGTAGGGGTAGGGTAGGGCAGGGGTAGGGTAGGGCAGGGGTAGGGTAGGGCAGGGGTAGGGTATAAAAGTCCACCCGTGCGAAGCCGGGGCGGGCCGCTAGTTAAATATAAATTAAAAGCATACTATAATTAGCAATTGTAACGTATAGGTACATACTTTACAATTGCGAACTATATAATACCTACCCACATGTTGGGAATTGGCGCGGTTTTTATTTCTGCACACCTAGACGTACCTGTGATGGTACTATGCTTGTTTTCCTTTATAATGTTCTGTGGCTTAAGTGGCAATATAGCTCGAACCTAGTTATAACGTAAGCTACACAACGTACTACAAAAGTAGCACGCACAAGCCCAAGAGGTTTTTGTGTTACTTTTATTGTTGCTATTTATAATATGTATCTTTTGTGTTTGGTAAATAAACAAAAATAAAAAAAAAACATTAAAAAAAGACGCGGAATTTACACCGCTACGTCATACTGCAATCGCTTGTCCCTAACACCACTCCTGTCTGTTTGTCTTCCGCGTTGACGGTTTGCCTGTTGACACACAAGGTCGTCGCCCCTTCCGGCTCCGTTCGCAAATACCTACGGCAAACATTATGAAACTGGACGTCCCAACCCTGGCCCAAACTATTTGAGAGTTAGCAAGTATTTTGTCTTCTAGGAATCCTTCCCCTGTGTTGGTTTATGGTGGACAAGTATGTCACGGCATGGAGGTCTGGTGATTGATGGAGCAAATACTATGAATAAATTCCAACATTTTTTTTTTCGGAGGGACATTTGTAGTTATCCTAGCGTTCGACAATCGCCCGAGTTGTCATGGCGATCTGCGGTACGTCGAAGCGTGATTTGTGATGTGACTTTATAAAGTACTAGCTACACGTGCGTAACTCCCGTTCCCGTGGGAACTTCATAATTAAATATAGCCTATGTTTACCGGAGATAGTGTAGCTTCCCAACAGTGAAAGAATTTTTCAAATCGGTCAACTAGTTTCGTTGCCTATTCAATGCAAACAAACAAAAAACAATAAAATCTTTTCTCTGTATAATATTAGTGTAGACAAATTCGTAATCAGCATCTTTGTAATGTGCTAAAAATTACCGAAATTATAATTGTAATTGATTAATTTTCGATATTGTTGAAAAAAATATCAACATTTTGAGATTATATCCGCATTCGGGTCAGTGGCGTAGCTACCAAGGGGCTAGGCGGGGCAGTGCCCCGGGGCCCTCCAGCTCAGGGGGCCGTCGAATCCTTACCAGAAAATCTAAATCGAGCTCAACTTTTGAAAATTTCTGCCACTTTAAAAATAAATATGACAGGTGGCAACTCGAGTTTAATCATGGCAACTCAGTTGTGAGAAATTCCAAAGTTGTAAAAAGAGAATTCCCCTAAATTATTTGTGTGGGTTGACAGTGTTATTAACGTGTTCATAAATTTGTCGGATATCAATATCTGCATATTATTATTTACGATTTCTACTTAACTTTATTGTTGAATGTGATTATAAGGCGATAATTAAGTTTTTTTTTTTTGCCTTTTGCACAATGAAAGTACATGGCGGACTTAATGCCATAGGCATTTTCTACCAGTAGATAGGTAATTAATTAACTACCGTAATGGTAGGAAAAAAAAAAATAACGTAATATCTATGACTACATTCTAATAATACACATATAATATAAATACTATACTAAAAGGTGATACTATACTTATTATAGGTTTATAATAATACTATATTATACTATACTTTACATAATCATAAAGAGAACTCATCGCTGAAACGACTCTGAAAGTTGTTTACTGATATGTAAGCGTACTTTACGCTTAAATGAGATAAGATTCTTAGCCATCCTGACTTCAAGAGGTAACTCATTCCATAGAAGTATAGATTGCACTAAGAAAGAGGAATGAATAAAATCGGAACGGTGAGGAGGACAATGAAGGAGACGATTGTGCACAGAGCGTGTGGATCTATTACGACTGGAAGAACGAAATTGAAATTGAGAGGTTAAGTAAGTTGGAGTAGTTGGAGAATGTTATAAAGAAAAGAGAGTTGTTAGTGCTCTCATATTACGGCGTTGTCGAATGGGCAGCCAATTTAATTGCCCGACAGGCAGAAACATGGTCGTACTTGCGGAGATTGAAAATGAATCGAATGCAATTATTGAGAAGCCGGTCCAACTTATTGAGCTGATCTGCATTCAGGCCAAAGTAGCACACATCACCGTAATCAATTATGGGGAATACTAAAGCTTGCACCAGCATTACTTTTGTTTTGGAGGGAAGAAAATTTTTCAAGCGATAGAGTGCTCGCAAAATACTGGTAACTCTACGACATATACAAGCCATTTGACTTTGCCAGCTTAGTGAAGAATCGATAAACAAACCGAGATCCTTAACGCTCGGGCTAAATGGAATGACTGTCTGGTTAAGAATAATTGGTGGCAACGAGCTCATATCGACTCTCGACAACAATCTGGAGCTACCCACCACCATGGCTTGGCATTTTAATGGGTTTACCATCAAGCCAAATTTCCCAGACCAATCATTCAGAGCTTCAAGATCCCGATTCAATTTACCGATTACTTCTGGCAGACTATCTGTATTTCCCTGGGAAGAAAACCACTCCAGCGCTTCGTCAGAGATCATATGGTAAGACGGGATGGATAGTAGGATGTCGTGACTGACGGTATTGAAGGCATTGGAAAAATTAATCAGCACCAACACTGTGAGATTAGTATCTTCCATGCCCCCTCTAATATCGCCAGTCACTTTTAGGAGAGCAGTTGTGGTACTGTGACCCGGCCGGAAACCAGATTGGAGAGGACTAATTAGGTTATTGGTTAGAATACAATGGGACAGTTGTTTGTTAACTATTGACTCTGTTATTTTGGACAGGAATGGAAGAATGGATATTGGACGGTAATGGTTTGGATCGACACGATTTGAGATCTTAGGGAGTGGGAGGACAAATGCTTTACGCCACTGGTCAGGGAAAATTCCGAAGTGGAGAGAAAAGTTGACTAAGTGCGTAAGCGCAGGAAGGACGTAGTCAAGGATGGGGACAATCATGCGACGACCAATACAGTCACAACCGACTGCATTGAACTTAAAGGATAGGATGGTGGTTTTGACCTCATCCGAATCAACTGGAGTGAAAGGAAAATGGTTTATATCAGGGCGAGTTAAACTATTAATATAGTTAACCGACTGATGTTGTAATAGAGGATCAATGCATGAAGAAGTCGTGAAATATTTATTTAGATCATTTAAATCTATGGAACTAGGATTCTCAGAATTACTCGACTTACCGATACCCAGAGTTCCACGGAATTTCCAGATACCGGCAGGAGTAGAAGAAGAGATATTGTCAAGAAAATATCAGCGTTTAGAGTTGCGTATCATCTGTTTACACCGATTCCTAGCAAACTTGTAAAGATTCCAATGGTCATCGCACCGTTCCTTTTTAAATTTACGAAAAGCTCGATCTCTGCGCCTCATAGCCATCCGAAACCCCCGAGTCAGCCAGGGTGCTGGTGGCCGCTTCTGCTTGATCGCCCTAATAGGAGCATGGCGGTCGTAAAGATGCGTCAAACTTTCTGTTATATAATTTACTTTTTTTTTTTTTATTACCTGCCCATGCACGAAAAAGAGCTGATGATAAAGTTGCTTAGCACTTTTAAAGTATTTGTATATTTAATGATTTTACTTCAAAAAACCTTACCAGTTTTGATAGCAGTGGGCCCCATTTTTAGAGTTCCGTAGCCAAATGGCAAAAAACGGAACCCTTATAGATTCGTCATGTCTGTCTGTCTGTCTGTCTGTCTGTCTGTCTGTCAGTCTGTCTGTCCGTCCGTATGTCACAGCCACTTTTTTCCGAAACTATAAGAACTATAATGTTGAAACTTGGTAAGTAGATGTATGTTATGAACCGCATTAAGATTTTCACACAAAAATAGAAAAAAAACAAACAAATTTGGGGTACCCCATACTTAGAACTGAAACTCAAAAAAATTTTTTTCATCATACCCATACGTGTGGGGTATCTATGGATAGGTCTTCAAAAATGATATTGAGGTTTCTAATGTCATTTTTTTCTTAACTGAATAGTTTGCGCGAGAGACACTTCCAAAGTGGTAAAATGAGTGTCCCCCCCCCTGTAACTTCTAAAATAAGAGAATGATAAAACTAAAAAAAATATATGATGTACATAACCATGCAAACTTCCACCGAAAATTGGTTTGAACGAGATCAAGTAAGTAGTTTTTTTTAATACGTCATAAACCGTAAACCACAATTTACCTTTCATTCAATCAACTATTATTAACATCGATCAAAGTTGCAACTAGTACGGAACCCTTCGTGCGAGAGTCCGACTCGCACTTGGCCGGTTTTTTATTTGCCCCTGGGCCCTTGGTTACCTAGCTACGCCACTGATTCGGGTATGTTCATACAATAATTGGAATGGGTGGGAATCAAACTCATAATATCAGGTTTCATAATTAACTGCCGTCACCACATACACGTCGGCGTTGTCTAGAAGCTATTAGTTATATCTAGAAAATTATTCTATCTTTACTATACGTTCTTCCGCTCCGCTGATTCGAGAATATTCAGAGTATGAGAATCTATGAAGCCGTTTCCGAGGACTGCGACACACGAGCCCCTCGGCCGAGCTGCCTCTGACAATTTTTTTTTAGATTACAACAAGAGTTTATGCACACTACTTGTATTCTTGTTAACCCCTCGTGCTGAACTTAACATGCTTGTGTTACGAGTGGGTTCACGTCGGTATTGCAATGGGTGGGGATAAAACAGACAACCACATGATCGCAGTACCAACGCACTGGCCATTGGGCTATGGTCGCTTATAATATAGTCACATCAGCTGCGATGTACGGAATTAAAACTTAAACATCACCCGGATTAGGTTCATTATTCTAACAACATCAATAAAAATAATAATAGCCCATTATCTAACAATATATATGCGTAGAGATAGCGTCAACGTTACAACGACTTCCAATGAGGTTTCTAACTAACTTAAACACGTAAGTAATATTTGAACTGCATCTGCTTTGTTTAAGCGAGTCGTTTAGTTTTTAAATGGCTTCATTTAACTGCAACAGAACGAAAGTGCACGCTGACAACAGTAAACAGAGGACCGTCTATAGTAGTAAGGTATTCGGTTCCTTGTTCAGGCAGTATTGTAGTAAAAGCTATATTTGTTAGCTTATAACTATAATAATTGCTATGAAATTATGATAGACACGCTTACCTATAATCATGATTCAGATTGATACGTCAGGTTACTTAATATGCAATATAACTTTAAAAAAAAAAAGTATTTTCTTTCAAATCTTTGACAAAAAAATTGTTGTCCGGAACGGGAACCAAATCCACGGCCACCGATATTAAAGGCAAGCCTTATACTGGTACGCCACGAAGGTAGTAATTTTCCTAATGTCTCAACTTTCTCCACTTTTCGGGAATATCAATCTTTATAGGTTATAGAGATTTTGATTGTATATCTTTTCCTTTCCATCTCATCGCTTCGCTTATCTAACTCTACAGCGAATCTCAAAACCGTTTAGGTATTCCAACAAATGTTGGTGCGTGAGTAAACATGGCGCACGCACTTAGCGGAGGACACGATGAAACGGTCCTTGTACAGACCGTTACTTGAGCTGCTACCACCTAACATTACCAGAGAGAATGGCTTTTACACATACTGTACATACTAGTCGTACTAGCGTAAAATTTTGCTAGATAGCCTGAGGTTTTCCTCGGGGGTTGTTTATTATATAAATCTTGTGGCGTCCAAACAGAATTTCCGTACTTTTAAACGCTTTTGCCATACCTACTACTGTAATAAAGAATAACAGTTTACGTGCCTCGTAATTTATTACCCGTCCGTGGTGCTTTACAACTGGCTTCTCTAGTTGTAAGACTACTTATGTCTTATTATTTTATTTTCCTTTTTGCTGTCTCCCGCTTTGCTATGGAGGGAAGTGAAAACATAAGTGTTTCTTACTCCTCCTAATCTCTTTCTGATAAAATTCGTTGCGAGTCCCAAGGCAGTGTAACTTTTTCCGGGGACTTGGTGAGCCTCGGTGCTCATTGTGATTACCAGTGTGTGCCACTGTTGATCCTGGCTTACAGGAGTTGCAGTGTTGGGAATATGGATGGGATTAGTCCCATAAAAAATAATACTGTACATAGGTACTATGATTTCTTCTAACTATATCTATAGATAACCTTTTTACAAATATATAAAACTTAAGAGTTTTTTTTGTTATATGGGACTACTAGTCCAATTTGAAAAATTATTTCTGTGTTTAATAGCCCATTTATCGAACAAGGCTATAGACTATTTAAAAAAAAAACTCAGTTTGTGTAGTTTTTATAAATGCGAAAGTTTGTGAGTATGGATGGTTGGATCGACGGATGATTGTTACTCTTTCACGCCAAAGCTACTTAATGGAATTGGCTGAAAGTTTGCACGCGGACAGTTTATAAGCTGAATTAACGTATAGACTTCAAAACATCACGCTCTGACCCACTGGAGCAGAGTGACGCGGGTAAATAATAAAAGAGGTTCTTTTATACCCATTAAATTTCGACACGCATAAGCAATTTTCTCAAAAAATCGAATTGAGATTAATATCTGGTTTAGTTTTATTACGGCATATTTATACATTGATACTAAGTGCATGAATATTAAGTGCAATAAAATTATCATTTTGATGTAATATTAACTCGTGGAATTGATAAAATCGATCTGTTTTGTTATCCAATGACATATTTATATCAATATCCACGATATATATGTTTATTTATGTGTTCACCTGTCAATAAAATATCAATTTTATATGAGGTTTCAACCTCAATCTACTATGAATAGTAAATTTCAAATATAACTGTTAATAAGTCTAGAATTAAAATATAGCTGTTTTACTACATATTTTTAATCATTCTTTAATGTTCCGCTACATTTTTTTTTGTATGCTAATTTTACTGACATAATAAACACAACAAAGAAAGAATAAGCGGAATTGGTCCATCCGTGGGTCCATCTGTTCACGCGTGATTCAATGACCAAAAGAAATTAGCCGCATCACTCTGCTCCAGTGGGTCGGATGCGTGAAATTTTGTTGTCTATATGTTAATCCAGCGTATAACCTATCCCTAAAATTTCAGCCTATTCCGTTGAGCAGTTTTGGAGTGAAAGGGTATCAAACATCCATCTACACTAACAAACTTTCGCGTTTATAATTTAGTAATTATTTTTATATTTATTTTTATTTTACTGATATATAAAGCTGAGGAGTTTGCTTATTTGCTTGAACGTGCTAATCCCCAGAACTGCTGTTCCGAATTGAATGATTCGTTCAGTATTAGATAGCCCATTTAGCGAGGAAGGCTATATCCCATGGGAACATGAGCTACGCGGGTGAAACTACGTACTTGAAGCTACTAAAAAAATATGACTGTTGTTTCTGCCGTGTGGTTTCCGGCTTAGAATAGACCACCCCGTGTCTACCCATGGGTGTCGTAAAAGGCGACTAAAGGACATATGGCTGATGGCTGGGTAGCAGCGTCCATTAGCCCAAGGTTAACATATTACTGCGATCACCAATCCGTCTGCCAAGCGTGGTGATTATGGCAAAATCCCTCAACGATTCTGGCTTGCCAAGGTCTGTTAAGAGGAGGCCCATGTTCAGTAGTGGACGTAAACGGGCTGTTGATGATGATGATGATGATGTTGTTTCTAAAGGGCACACTTATTAAAGCTAACTTGTTTACATAGATCAAAAAGCTAGTTGAAATAATGAATAATGAAATAATGAATTTTATTCAGCACTTAGGTATTTACATACACTTGTTCTTGTCAGAATTACAATGTAAGAAGATAAAATAATAAATAATAAAAAATTATAACTAACAAATAATTCTTACTCTATAAGATATCCGACTAAGTAATTAACATTAGTAGCAAATCATACAAATCTACAGACTGCAAAGTCCGTCCGTCTGAACTACTGTCTACTGTGTACTGTGTTGAACGACACAAATCCACATAAACACACATATTAAGCACACGCTCTTTTGCCCTTAGTTTTAGGGTAAAATGTGACATCATTTTCATTAGTTAATTTAATTATAATAAATATACCATGACCGCATGTCATTAAATCATTACTAAGCTCCATAGTTATCACTACTTTGTTATTAAATTAATTAGTAAATGCTAAAATGCGTGATACCTCATAAATTAATCTCAACTCATAAATTAGGCGAATTAAAGAAAATTAGATACATAAATGATTGCTTATGAATTAAAATTCCTACTAAAACGAATTATATTAAATGCAAAATTACATTGATGGATGTTTGGTACTCTTTCACGCAAAAACTACTGAATGGATTTGGCTGAAAGTTTGCACACGGATAGTATATAAGCTGGATTAACATATAGGCTACAAAACATCACGCTCCAACCCACTGGAGCAGAGTGACGGGGTAAAACCGCGGGGTGCAGC
The DNA here is from genome assembly GCA_947037095.2 of Nycteola revayana. Classification (NCBI taxonomy): domain Eukaryota; kingdom Metazoa; phylum Arthropoda; class Insecta; order Lepidoptera; family Nolidae; genus Nycteola; species Nycteola revayana. The sequence continues at coordinate 4,920,846 of OX344847.2, forward strand.
TAGTATAGTATAGATAAGTGAGCAAAATTTCGTACTCGGATCAGTATGAGTGTCCGCGTTATTTTTGTACTAAGCGGTACAAAGTTATTGCTTCAGGCATTAACAGCAAAGGACCTTACGATGCTCTCGTAGACCCGAAGTCAGAGAGGCCTGCGTACTGTAAAGTAGAGCGACAGTTGTCCAAAACTTCCCTAAAATACAAGAAGTCAAAATTCCTCAATCTCATCGCCAGCGACCGCCCTGAGCCGAGGTCCAGTTCTCACAGGGGACGCCCTCTTGCGCAGGTTGCTTAGTTTGTAGTGTTGAAACCATTTATCTAGGCCTGGCTCTGCTCGATTTTATGTCCGGTGAAGTAGCAAAAGCCTCGTGGCTAACTACATATGTCCGTCCGAAAAAAAAGGCATTAATATAATATAAAGTAAAAATATTACAACGCTGATATAACTGCTATCCACTACTATCTTATAATCATAGGTAATATCACTATTAAAAATGGCTAAATAAATATTTATAATATCAAAGTACGCCTACTAACAACCCTTATTAATTTTGATCCTTGTTAGCCTAATTACGGACACGAGGACAGTTTATTACGTACAGTCAACTAAATTTATATCTATACTAATATTATAAAGAGGAAAGATTTGTATTTTTGGGTGTGTATGTGTATGTTTGTAATGAATAAACTCAAAAACTTCTGAGCCGATTTCAAAAATTCTTACGCTATCTAAAATTTTTTTATTGATAATACCTTCATTCAAGATAAAATATACAATTGCTTCCAGAACGTCTGAAAGAAGTTGCTTTATGCGATAAGACCGCCCATTGAACTGTGTCTATTTTGTTTTGCTTTGTCTTATGTGTACACTAAAGAGTATTCTATTCTATACAAGAAAAAAATACATTAACGAACTATAACGGGTAAACATAATAAAATATCGAACTTAGTGCGCACCACGTATTCAACGGTAGCGAAATAGGAGGCGAGGTGCGATTGATTCAAACTGGTAGCAGTTTTACAACAAAGTATAGCGATAGAGCGTGCCCAGTAATTGCGTACCTACACACTTATGCACTACAATATGCCCTGCGCAAATGGCTAATCTCCTTAGAGATTGGCCGCAGTGGCTAAAATCGGTCGTAAAACTTTACACTAAAATCTTATGTTGACTGTACAACATAAGTATAGAGTAAATTTAATATACTTGATGTTTTATACGTCCCATGTTTTAATTAACGGCTAAATGACGTCCTAATTAAGTACTGATTGATAAAAGACAGGTGCATATGTTATTAAAACTAAAACATATCAAAGGTACTTTTATACCTTAATGACATCATTAAGACTTATAATTGCAATGAAGACAAAAAAAAACTATTTAGTCCGTCAGTTAGATTACCAAAAAATATTGGACAAGTTTTTTTTTTTCGTGCCTCAAACAAAAAATGACGAACATACAGCGCGTTGAAATTTCGTGTGACATCACTATTAGGTACAATTTTACCTAATAGTGACGTCACAAGCCCCCCTCTCCTGAACTTTAAAGTTTGTTTTTGCTCTGTATCTTTGTCATTTTTTATTGATTTGATAAATAAAAAAATACGTATCCAATATTTTTTTGTAATCTAACTGACGGACTTAATAGATTTTTTTAGTCCTCATGCCCATTTGATTATTATTACATGTATGTAATACAGATACAATATAGTTCGACCTCGACGAACGTTCTCTGGCCAAATCGAAGACATCCTCGCAAAAGGTCAAATAAGATCCACCCTAAACCGACGTGCTTGTATGAAGAATGTTATGAGAGTGAATGAAGCGAAAGATGTGTGTAGGGATCGTAGCAAGTGGAGGTTCATTGTCTCTGCCTACCCCGCTGGGAAACAGGCGTGAGCTTATGTATGTATGTAATCAGAGTCACAATCGTGAGATCATTTTTTGAAATCCGAGAGTGCATACATCCATAGGTATGATGATGATGATGACACTCCGAGAGTATCGCGATCGAATTAATTACCTATAGGAACACATTGTGTTGGTTAATTTTATACAAAAATATGAGCAGTTTTTGATTGATGTCATATCGAAGGGTAATCGCGTGACATTGAATTGTACGTTATAAATGATGTTATAAATCTGTACGCGCTAATCTCAGGATGGTCCATTTAGAAAAAACGTTTTAATGTTAGATAGCCCATTTATCGAGGTAGGCTTTAGGCTATTTTTAATTAATAAGTTCCCTCGGAAATGAGGGGTGAAACTGCGCGCGGGAATCTAGTGATGCTCCATACATTTATTCATTAATAAGTTCCCTCGGAAATGAGGGATGAAAATGCGCGCGGGAATCTAGTGTTGTGTTAGTACTTAAAAAACAGCTGTTCCATACATTTATGTTCATTTATCTCCACAAAATGTATGAAACAGTTGATTGTTTTTTTGCGATTTCAGGGTTGGTCCCATGGTAAAAGTTGCATTACAGAGTATAAAAAGCATATTATGTTTGGGTTATAAAATAAGTCTACTATTCAGTTTCCATAGGGCATAGATCGATTTGTCATAATATTTAACAAGATCATAAAATAAAAATATTGAAGAATAATTTATTTTATGTTGTTAAACTTATCCGATAGCATTTTATTATAGAAACACTACACCGATTACTCCTAAGCCAATATCTATGAATGTTTATTAGAAAGTACAATTATTGCCGTATAAAATCTTAAAATTATTGACCTTTAAATAAATACGATTTATGCTTTAACCAACATTTTTCGAACGAAGTATCAAAAACGGGAAACTACTAGTTTTACAAATCGATTGTTTTATTTATGGCTTTGTTTGAAGTTTATTTATTTATTCTTTACTAGCTGCAGCGGTTTTACCCGCGGAACTATGCTCCAGTGGGTCGGAGCGGGATGTTTTGTAGCCTATATGTTAATCCAGCATATAACCTATCCCGGTGCAAAATGTCAGCCAATTCCGTTTTGTAGTTTTGGCGTGAAAAAGTAACAAACATCCATCCATCCATACTTACAAACTTTCGCCATCGAAACGGCAGGAGGTGTGTAAAGGTAGTCGAAGAAGAAGAAGTTTCCAGAGATTGGCCTGTCATCATCATCATCATCAGCCGTATTACATCTACTGCTGAACTTTTGCTTAATCCCGAGGTAAGGTTTTGCCATAGTTACTTGGTGGCGGATTGGTGACCGCAGTATCATGTTGTAATACACAAGGAAATGCTGCTGCCCGTTCTCAAGTATACGTTTATTGCAGACTAGCTTCTCGCTCGTTTCACTAGCGTAGCTCCTGTTTCCGTGGAAACCTCATAATGAAGTATAGCCAATAGCCTTTTCCGATAAATGGGCTATCTAAAGCTGAAAGAATTTTTCAGATAGGAGTTGTGGTTCCTGAGATTAGCCAAAGCCTCATGGCTAACAACAATGGCCGTCCGAAAAAATAAAATAAAATGGACTATCTAACCAGTTGTTCCTGAGATTAGCGCGTTAAAGCAAACAAACAAACTCTTTAACTTTATATATATTAGTAAGTAAGTAAACGATCTATAATAATATTTATAATAATCGTATATCAAGGAACGGGCAGCAGCGTTTCCTTGTGTAGTACAACATTTTACTGCGGTCACAAACCCGCCTGCTAAGCGTAGTGACTATGGCAAATACCCTCAAAGTCGTTAGTTCTTGAGAGTCCCAATAATATCCGATTATTACCGTTTTTACCAAGAAACTTATAGTTAAAGTAAATTGCTTAACTAAACAAGTACGGAATGCGACATACAATAATATGGTGACCATGATTCATGGAACCTACGAACTAGTCCTGATAACAATTTATAATTATGGAGTGACTGAAACTGGACACTAATTCTGCTAACTTAAAAATGCCTCAAATTAATCGCAATGGATCTAGCGATGGTTTTTGAGCACTTGGTACTCTGGTAGTTATTTAGGTAGAGTCTTTACACTGATTTGTCATTCTACTGTCAAATAATCGTTGCCATTTTATAATTTAGTTAATTTATTTCCCGTAATAACATCATAATTAAATATAATATATGTTACTTCTCGACAAAGTAGCTTTATAATGGTAAAGGTTTATTCAAATTGAACCAGTAGTACCTGAGAATAGCGCGTTCAAGCAAGCAACTAACAATCAAACTCTTTAGCTTTAAAATATAAGTAAAGATTACGATTTCTTGGATGGAGTGATACCAGGTGTGCTTTTTTGCTCCCATCATAGCATAATACCAAATGTATTTGGTACTAGCTGCGCCCCGCGGTTTTACCCGCGTCACTCTGCTCCAGTAGGTCGGAGCGGGATATTTTGTAGCCTATATGTTAATACAGCTTAAAAACTATCCGCGTGCAAACTTTCAGCTAAATCCATTCAGTAGTTTTTGCGTGAAAGAGTAACAAACATCCATCCATCTATCCATCCTTACTCACAAACTTTCTCGTTTATATATGTAAGGATTCTGCTCAAGTCTTTCTACTTTCTTCAAACAGCATTCGGAATGAAATATTACTATACCATCCTTTATACGTAGTTTTATTTAGCAGAATTGAGACCCAGTTTGCATTATAATTACACGGATACTTGTTACCACTTACTGAATACACTTGCCGTTTTACTGTAATTGTGTGGTTATTATAAGTATACAATTTTAAATGCTACTTAACTACTTGCTAACTAACTAACATCGTTATTGTATGGGGGTGCAGCAGAAATAAAGAAATAATATTCACCTGTACAACCATTATTGTAATAAGGATGAATACAAAAAAAAAACAATTAAGTCCGGCAGTTTGATTAATTACCAAAAAATATTGGACACGCATTTTTGTTTCGTTGCTTAAACAAAAGCTTACGAAGATACAGCGCGTTGAAATTTCATGCGACGTCACTTGTAGGTACAATTTTACCTAGGAGTGACGTCACTAACCTCCCTGAACGTTATAGTTTGTTGTTGCTCTGTATCTTTGTAATTTATTATTGAACTAGCTTCCCGCACGCGGTTTCACCCGCGTAACTCCCGTTCCCGTGGGAAATTCATAATAAAATATAGCCTATGTTCTTTCTCAGGCTCTCGACTATATCTGTATCAAATTTCATTTAAATCGCTTCCGTAGTTAAGGCGTGATTGCGTAACAGACAGACAGACAGACAGACAGACAGACAGACCGACAGACAGACAGACAGAGTTACTTTCACATTTATAATATTAGTAAGGATTAGTAAGGATTAAGATAATAAAAAAAAACAGTACAATATAATCTAACTGACGGACTAAATATAATATTTTATTCGTCATCCCTATGTAGACAATATGGATTACCCATTAATACCTAAGACTTTTTTTTTTCCAAAATCTTTTATTGAATTGGTTCTTAAACTATAACATTTTGTTACACAAGTAGTGCGTATTTTATTGATACAAAACTATGCACTATGCTTTTTTAGTCGTACAATTGACCTATGTTAACAAAAATTACAGATTAAAATGACTTCGAACCTGTGTTAGGGGCGTACATCCTAGATTATATTTTATTGCAAGGCATTAGAGCTTACTTTGCATTGGATATTTTTCATAGAGGGCATTTTTTTGAAAATTTTAATGTTACTTTCGATGTTTTTGTCATGCCAATTATGAGCAACGGAAAAAAACACGGTAAAATATACAATATACTGATTTTAAATTCATTTATCTCGTAAAAATGTTTACATTTGTTTGGGATCGTCATATTTTTCCCTATGGTGCAGTGCGTGACGTGGCGACTACTGAGATACAATGCCAAAAAAATTAAGAGAACCTTTTTTTAAAAATAATGATATTTCACAATATTTTATTAACCTAATTACAAAATTCTTTATTTTCAACTTAAATTGGAGCGCTTTATTCCGAATCATTTTTGTCACAAAGATAATCAGAAACTTTATAATAAGCTCTGCTGCACAATTTAGCTTTAATAGTTCATCATCATCATCATCAGCCCGTACAACGTCCACTGCTGAACATGGGCCTCCTCCCGAGGGAGGGTATTTGCCATAGTCACCACGCTTGGCAGGCGGATTGTTGACCGCAGTATTATGTACACACAGGTAAACGCTGCTGCCCGTTCCCTGGTATACGCTTGTTATAGATGATGTTATAACAATCGGGACCAACGGCTTAACGTGCTTTCCGAGACCCGGAAAGAAATCTTAGAATTTACACAAGGATTTCTTGTCCAGCGTGGGAATCGAACCCACGACCTGCGAGACTTAAAGCGAGCCAAATACCGCTACGCTACGGAGGTTGATTTTAATAGTTACTTTAAACTTATTTATTGGCAATTCTTATAGTACCGTAGTTGTAAAACTTTAAAACTCTTTACAAGTCTCATATTTAAAAGCACATCAATATTTATCGCCGTGTAAGACCATAAACGTATGATTTTAATTAGATCTTGCATACTTACATTAAATCAACTAATACATAATTTCAACAAGAATATTAATTGGCCCATTACAATTTCAAAATGGATACTTACGTACTAACATAAATACAGATGATTTTCAATTAAAAATTATTATCTACATAATTATTCAGTTAGTTGAAAGTTTGCAACTTTGTTTATGATTTTATAGATGCTGCTCAATGTAACATTAATTTGTAAATAAATGTACAATATTGAGGTACAGTCAGCCAAGGAGATCGGTTTACATCGTCAGAATCAAAAAATGTAAGTAAGGGAGCGTTCAAGTATTATGTAACGCAATTGGGGGGGAGGGGGTCTTTCTTACAACACGTTACGTAACATTGTTTCTAAAAAATTAGGGAATTAAAACTCCCAAACCAAAACCAAAAAAAATAAAAGCCAAAAAATTATACAAAATATGCAGGTGTTGCGAATTAAAATTCTCTTGTTTTATTTAGTAGATTAAAACTACACCAAGTGTAAAAACTATAACATAACTTATTACGACTTTAGGGTAAAAATGATCACTTGAGTGTTACGTAATGTTTAGAGAGGGGGAGGGGGGGGGGGCAGAAAAACTTTACGGTGAGTTACAAGGGGGGGAGGCAGGGGTCAAAAATCTTCAAAAATTGCGTTACGTAATACTTGAACGCTCCCTAAATAAATATGTTTGTGTCACTAAGTCAGCCGATAATTGTTAATAGGTGAAAACTTCGCTGCTTACTGTGTACAAATGCACATAAAAGTAAACTCTTCTCATAAACGTATACAGCCTCCGTAGCGTAGCGGTATTTGGCTCGCTTTAAATCTTGGAGGTCGTGGATTCGATACCAACGCCGGACAGTATTGAGGTAAAATATAATTTATCTTGTTTATTGTCACTTATATAAAACTAATAATTATATAAAAATATTTAACTACAAGTTGCTACAGTAATAATTTCGAATTTCTCTTGAACTTTTCCGTTCGCGACAATCTGAAACAAAGAAGACAGAACGTTATAATTAATCAAAATGTAGAATTTGTGTAATAAGGAACATGAGTTGGGACATAAAATACAAAATAAGCACAGCAGATAAGCATTGCCATTCGATGGGATAATGCTGCCAGTAATGGCCAGTATTCTTGGAACGTTTCCAAGTAGGAACCAAGCATAGATTTAGAATGGTTATTTATTTATGCTTTTGTACAATGGTGGATTTAACGCTTACCTAAGGCATTTTATACTTGATTATCAAAACTTAAAAAAAAAATTAAAAAAAATTGAAAAACAAAAAAAAAACTAATAAAAAAAAATTGTTATTATATGTATTGCGTACAATCAACGGCAAATTGCTACTACTTACCTACAGTACCTTCTGAAACACTCCATGATAGTGGAAAGTTGTACCATGTAGTGCCTACGCGTCTAGCCTTAGTAAAATATCAAACACGCGCTTTCCGTAAGAGTTTTCACTCATGTAGCACTCGTTCCCATGGCAACTTCATAATTAAATATAACTTATGTTACGCTTAGATAACAAAAGTAAACTAAAAGTAACTAATTAAAAATAAGATAGATAACATAGATTTCTAATGGCGTAAGAATGTTAGAAATTGGTTTTAATCGGTCAATCGGTGCCTATTCAATGGAAACAGTACCAGTAACAATACATCTGTATTTTCATACTAATAAGTAAGGATATACAGATTTTCAAAACCAGTGACTAACCCGTCAAAAAATTCTCAAAACGGCTAAAATCTCTGCCTATGGTTACCCTAATAAAGAGTGTAATGGTGAGTACAGACTGGTGAAACGTAACATAAAATTTATCAATCTACCTTTCATTGCATGTTAGCTCCAAACGTGGTTTTTTTTTCGGACGGACCTAATACTTAGGCTGCCTGTCCACCGGAGCGGAGCGGGGTGGCGGAGCGGGGAAGCGGAGAGATATTAACCAATAGAATTGCAGGAGCGGAGATTTTGTGAAATCCTATTGGTTAATATTTCTCCGTTTCTAAGCTCCATTGCCTCGCTCCGCTCCGGTGGACAGGCAGCCTTAGCTCGGAGACTTTTGCTACTTAACCGGGCAAAAAGGCGAGCAGAGCTTCTGACTAGGTCAATGGTTTAAAAACTACAAACTAACCAACATGCGCAAGGTGTCCCCTGTGGAACTCTTACCTCGGCTCAGGGCGGTTGCTGGCGTAGGGATTGCGGAATTATGACCGCGCGCGGCTCGTAATTCTCATAGCGTGCGCGCAAAATGCACAAGACGTCCAAACTGTTTTACCCGCGATACTCTGCTCCAGTGGGTCAGAGCGTAATGTTATGTAGCCTATATGTTAATCCAGCTTATTACCTATGCTCGTGCTTTCTTAACTTAACTTTCAGCCAAATCCGTTCAGTAGTTTTAGCTTGAAACAAATATATACATCCATACATTTTTACAAACTTTCGTATTTATAATAGGATTGTCACAAAGTCCATGAGGAGTAGGGACGTCCTGGTACTCTGGGCTTCCCTGTAATTAGCTTAATGGGCCACTTGTGTGTCTCTGGAGAGGCCGCGGCACTAATATGGCCGCGGGCGCCGCCTTAGGGTATCCCAGAAAGCCATGGGTTCCTGGGTCCCTCACCAAGCGCCAACGGAGGAGTACCCGGGGGTTTTAGAGGATAGAGTCCTGTCCTCGTGGTATGATTAGCATACCACCGCTATGGAGAGGATGAGTCACACATACCCATTCGCCAGGGCGGGAACGTTGTTACAAAGTGTGTTTTACCTTTCGATACGTTGCTGCAATGTGTACGGTGAATTCTTTCATTACTTGATACGTTTCATGTTAGGTTTTTTTTTTTTTCATTTAACACAAAGTTTAGTTTTTTTTTTACACAAGCAGTGGCTTAGCCTAAGTTAGGTTTGTTTGGTTTTAGCTTGTTTCACCGGTCTGTACGTACCATAACACATAGAACGGACGGGATGTAATCAGCATGTAAATATTGCTCTCACTCGACGAAGCAAACATCGAATATTGATTGGCATATTATGATAATGAGCAAATTTAAAATGTTACCGACTGCGCTTTTAAATGTTTCTACATGTTTGTGTCGCTTTGCTTAGATGATAGCGATATTTTAGTGGGTAGAAAGAGAATATTGCGGCCTATTAGCTATGGTGCAATGGGAGATATAAGGTGCTTACAAAATATACGCCGTTCCTTTAACTTTTAGTTAGCAATTTTTGTGGCATAATTAACTTTATTTTTACGTAGAAGAAGGAAGTTAAGACTTAAAATGATATTACCTAAAACTAGATTTCTGCGAGCGGTTTCACCCGCGTAACTCCCGTTCCCGTGGGATCTTAATGTTCACGCACGCCACTTATGTATGTGATGAACATAAAAAATTGGTATATGTAAAGTTCGGTTTAATTCCGTTAATATAGTTAAGATTATAATAATGACAGAAAAAATGTGACATTAGTTTTTTTCTTTTTAATATTAATTTGCCTACTGAAGAGGTTGCACCCTCTTCGCCTGCAGTTAAAACTCCATGGTTCATTGTTGGCGCCAACACTTAATAATAACTTATAACCTATCTCGTTGAATGTGCTATCTGACAATGGATTTTTTTTTTCAAATTGGACTTATTAGCTCTTATTAACATACCCTTTCACTACTAGTTTAGATCATGTTTATTTCAGTGGCCATCGTAATACATCTTTCAGTGTATTACGGTATCATGGAGCCGCGCCTTCTGATAGTATTTATATTTTATTATCATTTTTTTTAAGTTACAGTTTTTTTTCTATTTTCATACTAATTTCTTTGGTGACAGAATTACCATCTACTGTTACAGGATTGGTATATATTTTGGATGCACCTTATATTATAATTTTGAAGAGATTTCGCGTTGATGCTCCAGCCTTGCATGTACTTTGAATTTAATGTGAGGGTTATTAAATAAGAGTAAAACATGAAATGTTTGTCATTAGCTTAAACGTTTATACATTTATTCAAGCTAAGCAACTTTACAACATGGAGGCTTTTGGGAGCCAAATATCAGTTTATTTAGTCCTATCGGTCTACAAAATAATTAGCATTTTCTTAAAAAAAAACCGTCTGTCATGGTATGGGCATATTTTACGGAGAAATGAGGAAAATATCGTGAGGAAAGTTTTGGGTATGAATGTCGATGGCTATAAGAGAAGGGGAAGACCAAAGAAACGATGGATGGACTGTGTAAAAGATGACATGGTTAGAAAGGGGGTGACTGTCGGGGTATGGAGGAGAAAGACACTTTACGCCGACCCCAAATAAATTGGGATAAGGGCAGCATAGGAGAATGATGATGGCTTGGAAAAAAATATTTCTAAGAAGAATCAACCAATGAAAACCCGTCATTTTTTTAATAGAATCGAATAGGGACAAATGTCCAGTACAATACATTAGCCTAAGCGATTTTATGCTAGAGATCGTTTCGCTGCAGTGGGGCAGTCTGTTCTAAGCCGGACACCACACTGGTAGATAGATTAATTAGATCAATTGATTGAACTCATTCGTTCAGACTGCTTAAATTTTATATCTTGAAGTTTACTCACCGATAGGGTTACCGGGCAGGGAGAGGTTGCGGCGCGTAAATCCGGTATTGCTTTTCTGTTATTAATAAATTAAAAACAGAAATCCGGACAAAACCATATACATAAAACAGTCCGGATTTCGAATTCGAAGTCCGGATTCGAAATCCGGACTTCGAAATTTGGCACCATTAAAACTGCACCAAAGTGTAGGCTGGCTAACCGTTATTTGACATAGAGGCCAGTTCTCAAAGAGCAAGTTTAACTATCGTTCCGGTTGTCAAATAAACAGCTACGAGCGTTGTGAGAAGCGTCTGAGAGCTCGTTTGCGCGTCCAATGCAATCCTGAATAGTGTGCCTAGTGTAACAGTTCCTGGACAGCAGTAAATAGGGTTTAATAGGAACGTCGATGCAATCCTTAATAATATTCCTAGTGTAGTAGTTGCTGGGTGGCCGTCAATAAAGCCTAAAAGGAATGGCAATATTTATTTTATACAAATAGTATCAGAGCTAGACTTCCACTCGCCCATTATGAATATCAAAAATGACAGCTTCCGCGTCCGAAACTACTACTGTAACTACTACTAAAATTCTACTATAACTAAAATATATATGTTTTAAGGTTAGGTTAGTACTAGGGTTAGAATGTACTAAGACTACGCTGTCTGTCTGTCACCAGGCTGAATCTCAAGAAGTGCGAATAGCTAGACAGTTGAAATATTCAGAAATGATGTATAAGGGTATAAAAAATACTTAAGGGGCTCCCATACAACAAACGTGATTTTGTTTGTGCTCGTTATCAATAATGACATCAGGTAGGCTCTTGAAAATGGTACGGAACCCATCGTGCCCGAGCCTGACTCGCATTTGGCCGGTATTTTATAAGCTTATTTAAATTCGTTTGTAAAAAATAAACCTTTGATTAAAACAATTATTAACAACCACCAACTTTGTTACGTAAAATATTTTATCCCAACTACCACAACCCGTGATGGCACTACCACAAAAGTCTTTTACGTAACAACTGCTATTATTTCCTTAGTAGCATTTCCATCTTTAGTACCTTCAACCAACGTTTCTTTTCATTTCAGTCAAGGCTTTTATTTCAAGACGTCATTATCTCTATAGCTATGATTCTCAATTAGGTTTTTCGACGTATCTCTAAGGAAATAACCTCAAAATTTCGTATGTTGAGTCAGAAAAAAAGTTATGTACCTACACTGATTCCACGAGTTCCACGAGACATGAGTTCCACATTCAAACTGGAGATGTTCTTAAGAAACGCCAGGTTAGAAGTATCCTAAACCGAAGGATAGAAGATGAAAGTGGTATGTCTAGATTGTAGCAAGTGGAAGGAAGCGCTCTTTATCTACCTAAATCCCCCGAGTGCTCCTTCATCCTCGGCTAGTCATGGCACCATGTGATATTTTGGATTCTGGGGACCCTCCAGTTGGTTATAAAAACAACGCCACGGGCACTCCCCGACTCCCCAAAATTGTTTATAAAAAAACCCCTAAAGTCCCCTTTCTCTACGGGACCTACGAATGACCCAATCCTATCTCTCAACTTGGCGTACCCCTTTTTTGTTCTTTTGGCCGGGGGAAAGCAATGATGTTACGCATTACCTCCGCCACTGCGGCGTTCCCACGCCGGCGAACAGGTATATGGGCCTCATCCTCTCCATAGGGGTGGTCTGTCATACCACGAGGAGAGGACGCTAACTACTACAACCTTTCGGGTACTCTTCCCCGGATTGTTTATGCGTGCCCGGCCCCCGCCAACGGTGCATCGAAGGAAAGTCCGGGGGGTGTTAGTGGTGTAGGGTCCTCTCCTCGTGGTATAAGTTAGAATACCACGCTATGGAGAGAGCGTGTCCCATATATCCCACCGCCAGCGCGCGAATACGCTGCAGCGGCGGTGGGAATGCGTTAAAGCATATCCGCCTGGACAACAAAAAAAAAAAATAAGGAACCCATGACTTTCTGGGACAACCTTCCGGAGGCGCTTGCGGCCAGCCTGTACCCCTGGGTATACACAACTATACTTGAGAAACACTGTTCCACATTAAGTAGCAGATAACATTATCGCAGTAAGCATAACTAACGGGGGTGTAAAGAGGATCAGGCATAAAGTTTCTATTTTGAGAACCATTGTCGTTTACTCGTTAACAGTATTTTATCCATTTGTTTAATAGGAACTACAGACATTAGTAAACAACGTATATATTTTACGAGCGTTCATTTATAGATTTTTAAGTGGATGTGATATCATGAATAGAAATTGTTCATTAGTTGGTCGGATGAAACATTGTAGGGTTCAAAATGAGAATAGGACTGTTTTTCTATATTTTAGGAATGTGGATCATAGCTTCTGTACGTGTTCAGCACGGTAAATGCTTGGTATTTCGTGGTTTGCTCTTTTTAAAATGTCAGTTTCGTATAAATTTTATTTGCCTGTACTCCCTAGAAAAAAAAAACAAAGATAACACTCTTCTTAATGTGTGTATTTTTTTTTTCGGACGGACTTATGTAGTTAGCCCTGAGCAGAGCTCCAGCCTCGATAAATGGTTTAAGCGCTACAAACTAAGCAACCTGCGCAGGTTGCTTAGTTTGAAGAGAGCGTCGCCTGTGGGACTTGGACCTCGGCTCGTGCGGTCGCTGATGGGGAGATTGAGGCTTTTAGTTTCTTTAGGGGAGTTTTGTGCAACTGTCGCTCTACTTTACAGTTCGCGGGCCTCTCGGACTTCGGGTCTACGAGGGCATCGGAAGATTCTGAGCAAACTAAGGATCGGGAGGCTCCTAATGTTGTACCTATACGAAGGGTGATAAGAACTATTATACATTGGAAATAGTTTACATTATATGTTTTTAGACTAAACTACAAGAAAAGTAGGTATTTAGTGTTAATCATACAATAAGATGATTTTTATGATCTATATACTTTTTCCACGATACTCTCACGTGACTACCCCTGTGGTGTAGCGATTAAATACTTGCCCTAATTCTTTAACCGCTACACCACAGCGGGGTCGTGGGTTTGATCGCCGTGACAGTCGAGAAATCTTTGTATAAAATCTAATATTTTTATAAAATTCAATCTAAGTCTCCTGGGATAGGATGTGTGTCCTATTACGAGTGGACTAAAAGTAGGAACAGCACATTTTTTACGTGGTTTTAGACTTAAGTAGTAAGTGGGTGAAGTAGTAAGGAAAAAATGTTCGAACAAATAAATCTACCTATTTTTTAAATATTTAGTACATATTATATTTTATAGGGCAGCAGCGTTTCCTTGTGTGGCAGCAGCGTTTCTTTGTATTGTAAAACATAATACTGCGGTCACCAACCCGCCTGCCAAGCGTGGTGAATATGGCAAATACCCTCCCTCTGGAGGAGGCCCTTGTTCAGCAGTGGACATTATACGGGCTGGTGATGATGATGATGACATATAGGAATTGTAATGTAAGTAACAAAGATTTATTACCAGGTCTGGTTGGTTGAGGGTTGTGTTTCCAGATTGTTGTAACATCATCTATTACAATCGCTAGCCAAAATACGAAACAATCCCTCCCTCGGGATTTTGCCCATCGTCAGCAAATTTTAATGTTATGTACACTTATATATCAAGGTATGTAATGTTCTTAAAAATCTACCCCAATACAAAATATATAATCATCATCATCATCAACAGCCCGTTTACGTCCACTGCTGAACATGGGCCTCCTCTTAACAGACCTTGGCAAGCCAGGATCGTAGAGGGATATTGCCATAATCACCACGCTTGGCAGACGGATTGGTGATCGCAGTAAGATGTAAACCTTGAGCTAATAGATGCTGCTGCCCATCTATCAGCCATATGTCCCTTAGTCTCCTTTTACGACACCCATGGGAGGACATGGGGTGAACATTCTAAGCCGGGCACCACACGGCACGGCAAAATATATAATAATTATATATAATACCCAGTATGTACTGGGTAGAACCGAAAACTAGTATTTTTAAAGCATGTAAATATCTACCTACCCAAAAACTATACCTATTCCACCCCTGATTGTGCTAGTTTTGTTTCTAAGTTCCAATTTACAAAAATATTTTATATCTAATATCATCATTCAAATTAAACGCATTATTAAAATTCCGCATGAAAATATTTTGTTTCGAGTAAACGCTTAATTCGCTTTTTGTTTCCGACAACTAGTCGCTAGTTATATGGGAACAGACGGACAAACAATCAACAATCTCTCATCTCCATCATCATTCCACGTTTCTGAAAAATAATCTTCATAATCGCACGGAATTGGCTATATGATACAGTGCACTGTAAAGAAGTGACTCAACAACAAAATAGGTACTCTGAAGTTAAACATAAAAAGAAAGACAAAAAACATTCCTCACAACACAGTCATCCCTTTCGTATAAATTTTCGTAGTAAATAAGTAAATCAGTAGATTTAAGGTCTTAAGGAAGTAGATTTATTTGTTTATACTCACATATTAGGTATTAAGTATACTACTGAATAAATTGCAATAAATACAAAAAAAAAATGGATTTTGTCATATGACATTTAAAAATTATAAATTCGTTTCAATTCATTTTACTTTAAGTAATTGACTCATACAACACTCTTTAACAAGAGTCTTCATTAATGTATCATAATTAAAATGGTATGCTTATAGATACCAGAATAAAATACACATTGTCGGTGAAATTGCAATAGTTAATAGGTTGAAAACCAAATGTACCAAATTGTTTTTTGCTTTCCACAACACCTATAAAGAAAACATTTATTGACAAATCAAATTACACTAACAAAGAAATGATTCAAAACATTGTAAACTTTTTATATTATATTTCAAAATTGACTTTTTATATTGTAGCAACAAAATGTTACTTGAGTCACTGCTTCCCATCACACCATGGGTTCAAACATAACGCACTATATGTACACGTACCAAAATTCTAAGAAAGGCGAGTGTTAAAGATCCTAGATGCGTGGCTGTGCGCATGCGTGTCACAGCTGTATTACCATACAATAGCGCAGGAGTCGTGTCGGACTGTCAGTCAGGGATGCCGCCGGTTTGAAGGTAATTTAAAATCTAATTAAGTTTATTATTTTTAATGTTCTGACACGTTTCATAATAAAAAAAAATACCAGTATCTCCTTTCTTTAGTCGTTTAGGAGTAGACCGCCACTGTTAAATTATAATTGTCCTTTTTTCTAAGAAGAAAACCACCGTAACAGCTTGTTGTATGGACTCCATGGCTTTGTCTTTCTATGGTATTGTATGCTTCTACAATACAAGGCAGTACAAGTTGCAGGCAATCTTTTCACTCTGCAATTGCGATCAAAGGCACTTTTATCCTTGCCGCATCTTTCTCTCCCAGTGCATCACTTTCTTCCTTCCTTCAGCATAAAATATGGTTTTTCAAACGAGGAGAGTAAATAAAGTTGTACGTGTGTGAGTTACAAGTTTAATCTTTCGCGTATCATAATTATATTGCATTATTAACCTGTTTTATATATCCCGACGACGTTTCGAATCAAGTTGCATTGATCGTGGCCGCAATCACGACCAATGCTTTTTTTTTCGGATATCTGGTTAGCCTTGTGGCTTTTGCTACTTCACCGGGCATAAAGGCGAGCAGAGCTCCATCATAGATAAATGGTTTAAACACTACAAACTAAGCAACCTGCGCAAGAGGGCGTCCTCTGTGGGACTTGGACCTCGGCCCAGAGCGGTCGCTGACGGAGAGATTGAGGGATTATGGCTTTTAGTTTCTTTAGGGGATTTTTGTGCAACTGTCGCTCTACTTAACAGTTCGCGGGCCTCTCGGACTTCGGGTCGGGTCTAAGGAGGGCATCGAAAGGTAAAAGATCAATGCATTATGTTACGTAATTAGTCAAAATAATCATATTTTTAAGGCCATATTTTTGGTAGCAACCCTACCCCAAACCCGGTGCTGTCAATCTTACGCCTACCGTCGTTGAATTCAATTGCTCGTTGACCAAATGTCTTCATCGTGAGGTGTGTATTGATCGTGGTGGCAAATTGGTTCGTTTGCACTATACATGTGAAAGTCGTTAGGCGGTATTGTGTTGTGTCGAAACCGTAGGCTTTGTTAGGTCGCTGACTAGTAGGTAGGTAGGTGTTATCCATGCTCTATACTACGCGCCTCTACACTCCGGGCGTCCCTATAATTTGCCAAATGGGCCACTGTAAGTGTGGCCCTGGACGCGGGTGCCGTCGGGGCGCCGGATTGCTCATGCGTACCCGGCCCCCGCCAACGGCGGATTGAAGGAATGTGTGGGGGGTTTTAGCGGCGAAGGGTCCTCTCCTCGTGATATGAGTTAGCATACCACGCTATGGAGAGGGCGAGTCCCACATATCCCACCGCCAGCGCGCAACTATGCTGCAGCGGGGCGGTGGGAATGCGTAAATGCATTCCCACCGGAAAACAAAAAAAAGGCTATAATTACATTACAAACAAACTTTATATCGTGTACTGGTAATAAATATCGATTTCTCTAAGATGTCACAGTATAAACAAGTTTGGGAAGCCCTGCCCTATACTATTAATAGGTATCGTGTCCTTTTAAGAATTTTCATTTAAAAAAATATATTAGGTATCAAAGTTTTTGCACACTTCTAGTATTCTTGTTATCCCCTCGTACTAAACTAAAATGCTTGTGTTAGTAGTGGGTCTATGTTGGTAGTACAATGTGCAATGGGTAGGGTCAAACCGGCGACCACATGATCGGAAGTCCGACGCCCTAGCCATTGTGCTACAGCCGCTAATCTTTATAATATTAGTATTGATAAATTCTGTAGCAATATCTGATAATATCAAGGTGTGAATTTATAGTAGGTACGAAATAAATCAGCACGGCAAGTGTAATGTGGTCGGCGCATAATTCTAGCGAAACTCTCCGGTTGCGATGTATGCATCGGGACACTAAACGCATATTTACGCGGTATTTGTATTTGCTTCGACCACAGATAGTTATGACAGTAGATATCGCTAATAACCTGAATAATGTTGCTATGATTTTTCACAGTACCCCAATGTTATAAAAATATTGTTAAGGTTTGATTTGTACTCCCTTTCACGACACAATTTGGAATTTTTTGTTAACAAATATGCCGAATTGAAGTTCGGGAATGAACCTGCGACATACCGACTGACCAGATAAGGCATAGTTTTACCGGCGTCAGTATGTTATTCGCAGCGTTTTTACTTTTCATTTGATCTGAGCATACAGACGGGATGCGTAGGTATTGCATTTACCACAGAGAGAAAAAAATGGTAGTGCTTCTACAGTTATCAGTACAGTCGAAGTTCTCAAGGTCTGTTAACGTGATCTATGGCCATATTTGTCTGTGGTTCAGCAACCATAGCTTACATAAATAAATGCCCTGTTGAATACACTATTAACGGTACCCACCACAAAGGTACGTCATAGGGAGCCGTTTGCACCGCTATTAAACATTAATGTGGAGTTTGCCCACTGGCTTATTTTTAAGTACAAGCACTATGTCAGACTGAAACTGTTGAGTTGACAATTTATCCGATTATATCCGTTAGATTCTTCTAGATCTTAAGAAGTGTCCATGTACGACAGACATTAAGGGACTAAATAATAGTCGCTTAATGTCTGTCGGACTAATAACTTACTTAATTTAGACGCTTAATGTCTGTCATTACATAATGATAATGTGGCAGTAGTGTGGCAGCATCATACGATATTTAAAAGCCTTTATTATGATTTCTATAAGCGAGGACTTTTTATTAATGTTGCTACTCATGTTTATTTTTAGTCTAAACAGAAGTTCTTAATAGAAACCACTGTCTTTTGCCGAAGGATAGGAGATATGTAAGTCCTTTTTCTATTCATAATGAAATGACAAGAACAAAAATATCTTGTTTCAAGATGGAGTTTTGCCATCAAGCGTGGCAATGCTGCCAGCATTCTGGGAAATCTGCCCAGTGGCGCTATTTTAGATTACTTTTTAGTTACAGTTTAGTTTTTAATTTTGGGCAGTTTTACTTCGTAATTATGTAACAAATATCAAAGACATGATTGAATACAAGAAATGGAGTGATATTTTTTGCTTCTAAACATTTTTGATAATGTTACAAGATATTTTAAGCACTCTAACATTGGCATAATTACCTCTGATTGAGGTGACAGACCATTAATTCAAGAAGAAGATATGCTAATCGTACCACGAGTAGACAGTCTATCCATCAAAACATCTCTGGGTCTTCCTCCGAACTACATTAATGCTCTGAGGGCATCAGGAATTGCAAGTGCATCTTCATTTAACCAGCCCGTTTATGTATATATTTATCTTCTACTGAACATGGGCCTCCTCTTAACAGAACTTGGCAAGCCAGTGTCTTTAAGAAATATTGTCATTATCATCACGCTTGGTAGGCGGGTTAATGAGCGCAGTAAGATGTTAAGTAACCTCAAGGTTCAATTCAAGTTGATGGATGATGCTGCCCATCCATCATATATATGTCCTTAGTCGCCTCTTACGATACCTGTATAGGAAAACATGGAGTATATTCTACCATCGGCCGGAAACCACATGGCAAATGCATGATATCTGCTTGCCAAGACTGCAGCGATCTTTTTAGATGACAGATGACAGAAAGTAAACAGGCATCTTCTGGGCAAGCTCGCTCCATCTTCGGCCACATCTCGTCTCTCGCGGACTCGATTAGGGTCAAGAGTTAGCCCATCATAAGTTAAAAAAAAAACAGAAATCGTTCTGTCAACTTCACACCTTTTACAAAAACAGTCCAAAACAACTTCAGACTAACGCCAGGAAATAGTCAAGTGTCACATATTTATTGTTGTAAAAGTGGTATTCTAAGACCATTTGTGGTCGCTTTACTGATGGGATTTTCGTATTTTAGTATCGTTTGAAAATTTACCTGTAAGTTTTCTGCAATAACCGGTAAATATGACTGGCTAGCATTAGAATGGTCTGCATATTTGAGGTCTCTTAAGTACCGTGGTATAACTTGGAGAATAGGGTACTTGCGGTGGCAGGTGGCTAAAATTAGCTGTTATTTAAATGTATTGGGAAGTTATGAGAGTAGCTACAAACCACTTTGTGCTGCAGCTCAATATAATAACGGGTTATTCCCTTTTAACTTTTTTATATTCACTATTGACTCACTTCCTTTCTACAACTTACTTACTTATTTTGTAATTGTTATTAGATTTATCTCATTGTATGTCTTATAAACCTTTGGGGATTGTTGGTTAAGGTTATGTTGGTGCCATGATAATGTTATTCTTATGACTGTCTCGTCATCAGTGCGTTTAACGTCTACTGCTGAACATGGGCCTACATCGGGGGTTGTGTCCATAATTACTACGCTTGGCAGGCGAGTTAGTAACCACTGTTGTGATTGAGTTGAAAGGTTGAAACACATAGGGAAACACTGCTGCCCGATCCTTGGCTTAATATAATTTTCGAGGTGCGGGGGGTATTCTCTCAACTAACCAGACAAAACGAATTTTAGAATTTACCCAAAGAATTCAGTTTTTCCCTGGCGTGGGGTTTGAAACACACACAGTCGTTTAATTACATAGATAACTATTATAGCAAACTTAATGGATATGTCAGTTTTACAATTAGTTTTACCGCAAAAAGCCATCGAAGGTGTCAAATGAGGATTAACCAGAGTTGTAAATCAAAATTAAGATTTACTACCAGACAGCTAGTTAAATGTTCTAAGTTTTTGTGTATTATAACTACTATGGGGTAGATACGTTTTCTCAAGTCTAGTACGTTAAAGGCGTACTAAAAGCTAACGAAATTAAAAAAAATAATTAAAATACCACATTTAAAATGTTCTGTCTTAACCTACCCTCCAATTTTCTATAATACATTGAAGAATTTATAATTAGTTCATTATATAGCAACGGTTTTTGGAGAAAAGAGACTTAACTTTTCGTTACAACTTCCCTAGCGTAGCGGTATTTGGCTCGCTTTAAATCTCGGAGGTCGTGGGTTCGATACCCATACCGGACAAGAAATCTTTGTGTAAATTCTAAGATTTTTTTCCGGGTCTGGTTGGTTGAGGGACTACCCTCCGTGCCTCGGAAAGCACGTTAAGTTGGTCCCGATTGTTTTAACATAATCTATAATAATCGTACCTATATCAAGAAACGGGCAGCAGCGTTTGCTTGTGTGATACAACATAATACTGCGGTCACCAACCCGCCTGCCAAGCGTGGTGACTATGGTAAATACCCTCCCTTGGAAGGAGGCCCATGTTCAGCAGTGGACGTTATACGGGCCGATGATGATGATGATTATTATTAAATATTTAACAATAAGTTTAAAATAACCCACGTTAAATTTACGTACCTACATTAAAACAGAGGGTATGTAATTAAAACTGTAACGAATACGAAACCCACCTCAATCGTAATTAACAAACAACATTATTAACCACTTAATATGACAAACAGTAATCTATTTTTAATAACATCAAAATTCTAGCACTGCAATTACTCTAATGCAAGTTGATAATACCAACGTAAGTCCCACAATCTGTTACTCAAAATTGAGCCCTATTATTTAATAGTTAAAGGTTAGGTTATGTGCATTTTCTTTCGGTATATTTCTAGTTAATTTGGTTTTCTAATTTGTGGAGTTCATGTCTTGTGTCTCTCGTGATGGTTTCAAATATCTAAATGGATTTCTATTGTTTATTTTGTGAGTAAAAGGTGCTTGGATGTAATGGTATTGTTTTCTCTAGATTAGGCGCATAGGGTTGTCAGATCAAATATGAATATTGACCGGAAAAAAAATAAGGTATTATAAATGTATTAATCGGAAAATCTATCAATGATAGTATAGATTTTTCCATTCATAAATGTACGGATAGAAATAAATTTTCCGAGCATAAAGGTCACGACATCTTGCAGCCTTATGTAGTAAGCCTCGAGGAGAGCTCCAGCCTCAATAAATGGTTTAAAAACTACAAACTAAGCAACCTGCGTAAGAGGTCCCCCTTACGGCCCCCTGTGGGACTTGGATCTCGGCTAAGGGTGGTCGCTGGCGATGAGATTGAAGGATTACGACTCTTAGTATTTTAGGGGGTTTTGTGCAACTGTCGCTCTACTACAGTACTACAGTTTGCAGGCCTCTCGGACTTCGGGTTTACGAGGGCATTGGATGGTTGGGGATCAGTTTTTTTGTGTACGGACATTTAAGTTTTTTGCTACTTCGCCGGGTATAAAGACGAGCAGAGCTGCCTTATTAAATGGTTTATTAACTACAAAATAAACAGCCTGCAAGAGAGCTTGGATCAAGAGTACGCGTCCATCTGCTATGATAACCACTAACCTTTAGGCAGTACGTAAACTTGTTTACCGACTTCGCAGCATTACTTAGTATAAAACAAAGTTGCTTCCCGCTGTCTGTCTATACGTACGTATGCTTAGATCTTTAAAACTACGCAACGGATTTTGATGCGGTATTTTCAGTAGATAGAGTGATTCACGAGAAATGTTTATTAATACAGCCGAGCGAAGCAGGGGCGGGTCGCTAGTTGTTACTAAGACATACACTAACAGTATAAAATTCCATAAATATCATTAAGCAACTATTTATTTATTTTATACTTTATTGTACACATGAAAACAAGTTATGAAAGTTCAACAATTAAACATGATGTACAATGGCGAGCTTAACTCATTTATGAGTTTTCTTCCAGCAAACCATATTCAGAGTGAGATTTGTGATAAACGGACAAGAACAGTGTGCACAACAATAGTAACAGTTTGAGTATATCAAACTAATGCTAATACGTATTGTAATATATATGAATTCAATATATTTCAAATTTATATAACAAACTAGTTAAAACATGCAATCTGCGGAGCTGTAATTCGAGAGACGCGGAAACAAAAGTTCAAAAATTTATTACTGGCCTAAACTATGAGGATATAGAAAACCTAATCAAAACCATCTTTTAATTTGTCATCTTTCTCAATTAACTCAATCACTTACACTCACACTATCCCACACAAACACACCCTCACTTCACACTCACAGTCATATAGTCACGCGTAAATGAGACAGATATTATAATAATAATTGTTATGTATTTTTAATTTATTCAGTTTCTTGGTATTGTTTTAGTTTTAAGTTTAATTCTAGGCTGGGTTAATCGTGTTTAATTGATATCCACGATTCAGGCTATGCCTAGTGTGGATGTCAAAGCAAATGTTCAATTGTATAATGTTAAAAATGAATAAATTATTTCTATTTCTATTACATACATACTTAATAAAAATAAACTAATAAATATAATAAACACTACTAATGAGATAAGAGATAATGTTATTTTGTTCTTTTTCTAAAAACGTCGATAGATGAGCACGAATGGAGTGGGGAAGAGAGTTCCAAAGGCGTACTGCACGTATGGTGAAAGAGCCATCATAGCGGCTGGAAGTGTGTGTAGGTATTCGGAGAAGAAGAGAAGTAGCTGTACGGCAAATTTTATCGCGTGGGATTAAATACTCAAAGCGTTCACGTAGATAGAAAGCCAAAATCCAAATGCCCATTTGGATTATGTAGGACAGAAAAGAGAAGAGAAAGAATATGGCAATCGCGACGTCGTCGTCGGATTGGCAACCACTTCAACTGTGATCGGAACTCCGACACATGGTCATATTTGCGTAGGCCAAAAATAAATTGGAACTATTGTCCTCTAAGACTAAAAAATTAAACGTTTCTGATTGCAAATAATCCTGGTTAAAAAATAATGTACCTATCTCATAATGAGCTTATTTCCATTACATCATTTTAGATTACTAGCTGTACCCCGCGGTTTTACCCGCGTTACTCTGCTCCAGTGGGTCGGAGCGTGATTTTTTGTAGCCTATATATTAATCCTGCGTATAACTATACCGGTGAAAAATTTCAGCCAAATCCATTCAATAGTTTTTGCGTGAAAGAGTAACAAACATCAATCCATCCATACTTACAAACATTCGCGTTTATAATATTAGTAGGATTTTCTTACATAAAACTGTAACAAAGGAAAATCAAATGATACGAAGCTTACACCTGTCATGTAAAATTTAATTAATAAAAAAGCTAAGCCGAACACACTTAGGGCAGATGTACACTAACGACATTACATTAAAAGGTTTTTTTAGTCGTACTGATACGCTAACACTGCGATGTCGCATTAATTACTTATTTTCATACTCATTAAAGGTTTTATTTTATTTTATTATAGTTTTTAACGCGTGGTTTTTTGTGTGAATTTCATTTTATACTAATATAATAGGTTGGGGAAAAAGTTTCTACGCATTTTTTAAGAAAATTCAAAACATTTTTTTAGTATAGTTTATTTACATTTAACTAAAGTATGTAGGTACCATTTTGTTCGATAACTTTTTTCCATCTTGTAGGTAGGGACATCATCCCATTGCTATAGAAATTTCGAGACTTCTGACCAAAATACCGTGACAAGTAGTTTTGGCAGTCCTCTCGTGATGTTAACCTGACACTGCCTAAAGAATTCTGAAGAGACCGAAACAGGTGGAAATCTGATGGTGCAAGGTCAGGACTATACGGCGGATGCATTAACACCTCCCAGCCAAACTCTCTTAATTTTTACTGAGTGGCTAAAGATGTGTGAGGTCTAGCGTTATCATGATGAAAAACCACACCCCTTCTGTTGATTAATTCCGGCCGCTTAACTTCTTGCTTTAATCTCATCAGTTGTTCGCAGTAGAGTTCAGAATCGATGATCCTGCGTGGTGGTACAGCTCATAATGAATAATGCCCTTCCAATCCCACCACACACACAGCATCACCTTGTCTGTGAAGCCTGACCGGCCTTTGACCACGACCTTTTACGCACGTTCTTGTCGTACGTGATAAACTTTTCATCACCCGTTATCAGCTTCTTCAAAAATGGTTCTTAGGTCGTAATAAAGAATCACAAATGAGTACACGGTTCATTAGGTTTCATTCTGTGAACTCGTAAGGTACCCAAATATCGAGCTTTTTTGTGTACCCAGTTTTTATTCGAAAGCGTCAAAACTGTTTTGTGGTCAATTCCCAGTTCTTCAGCTACGTTGTAACTCCTGATATTCCGATCTTGCTCCACTTTTTCGAAAATGGCATCCATTTTATCCGTAAAAGGGCGACCAGAGCAACGTGCAACTTTGACATCAAAATTTCCGGATTGAAAACGCTTAAACCAAATTTGTGCTACTCTCACAGACACTGCACTAGGTCATAAACATCGCAAAATTTTTGGCGCGGCTTGCGTTGCATTTTTACCTTTTCTTTAGTAAAATTTTAAAATGTATCAAATTTCTTCATTAGCTTCATTCATCTTGACAGTACGAAAAACAAATGAAAATCACACATTTTCCTAATTTCAATTTGGAATTGTGTTCTTTAAATTTTTTTTTTTTTCAATTGTTACACAACCGGCCAGATACAAATAGTATAGCCAAAGAGATTTTATTACAAGTTCATACATACTATAATGCAAAAAGACTTTTTCCCCAACCTAATATAAAGCTGAAGAGTTTGTTTGTTTGAACGCGATAATCTCAAGAACTATGGGTCCGGATTGAAAAATTCTTTCAGTGTTAGACAGCCCATTTATCGAGGAATTATATATATTTAAATATGAAGTTCCCACGGAAAAGAGAGTCTCACGGGGGAAACCAGTCATTACTAAAATTAATTAAGTCATATAGCATATGCTATTTCTGGATAACGTCGCTTTCTATTGGTGAAAGATGTGTATTTTTAAACCAGAGCATTAGTTCCTGTCTGGATCTAGACCATCCGATGCCCTCGTAGTCCCGAAGCCCGAGAGGCCCGCGAACCGTTAAATAGAGCGACAGTTGCACAAAGCCCCCTAAAATACTAAAAGTCATAATCCCTTAATCTCATCGCCAGCGACCGCTCTGAGCCGAGGTCCCAGCCCAACAGGGGGGGAGATGAAAAAATAACACGTTACACAAAGCCGAGGGGGTTCTCCTATTTAAACGGAACTGTTAGTGTTAGATTGCTTATAAAATCTTTATTAAACGCGGATTAAATCGCGGGTAGCAGCTAATCACTCCTATCCTATCATACTAATATACAGGGTGTCCCAAAAGGTTAAGTAGCTGGGAAAGGGGGTGACAGGGGTGGACACAATGGTCACTAGAAAAATAAAAAAAAAATCCGGTCTGGGTATTTAAAAAACAAATGGCATTTTTTTTTAAACTTATAATTTTACACCTTGTTATTTTTGATGTTGATGTTGATGACCTTGTTGTTATTGAAGATTACATAACAGCATTTTTTTTAAATACAGCCATATTTGTAGGTACAGTTAGCACAAGGTGTAAAATTTTTAGTCTTTTAAAAAATGCCATTTATTTTTTAAACACCCAGAGGGAATTTATTATATTTTTCTGGTGACCCTTGTGACCATCCCTATCACCCCCCTTCCCAGCTACGTAATCTTTTGGGACACCCTGTATATAGGGTGACTGGTAATTAGTGACCGATACCTAAACACATGATTGTGCTCATGATAACAAACAACTTTTACTATGGCACCAACCCGTTAATCGCGAAAAAAAAATCAGCTGTTCCATACATTCATGTTCACATAACTCGTCAACATGGTAGGGAACAGCTGATTTATTTTTCGCGATTTCAGGTTTGATCTCATAGTAAAAGTTGTTTTTTATCATGAGCACAATCATGTGTTTAGGTATCGGTCACTAATTACCAGTCACCCAATATATATACCTTAACGCGCCAATGTCAGGAACATCTGGTCCGATATAAAACAAATCTTTCACTGTTAGATAGCCCATTTATCGAGAAAGGCTATGGGCTGCGTGTATGTGTGTAAAGCTAGTTACAACTATAAAAAAAATACATTCCAACCCAAAAATTTGTGAAGTGAAAGCAATGGTCTTTTTTCCAAATTCATATTTATTTTGATGGGATCTAAGTGTCCGGTTGATTACCGAGAGGGCACGGCGCAGTCACGCGACGCTGTCGTCGCATCAGGGCGGGGCAATATGATTAATTGCACATGAGGACAACGTAAGGTGCGACGCGCACTGTTAGATACGAAACCGCGTTAGTTTCAATACTGCTAGCATGGTACATTAATTAGTGGTAGCCATTTGTTTTAGTGGCTGATATGAAAATTATAGTGGTGTTAGGATATTTATCGGTTTTGGCATGGACTTGTTTATTGTTGTTTATGACTTTCGCCCTCCCGACCCTTAGTTTTCTTAGAACTTTCCGATGTCCTCGTAGGCCCGAAGTCCGAGAGGCCCGCGAACTGTAAAGTAGAGCGTCAGTCGCACAAAACTCCTCCAAAAAACTAAAAGCCATATAATCCCTCAATCTCCCCGTCAGCTACCGGGCGTCCCCTGTGAGACTTGGACTTAAATCATTTATCTAGGCTGGAGCTCTGCTCGCCTTTATGCCCGGTGAAGTAGCAAAAGCCTCGTGGCTAACTAGATAATTATGAACATCCGAGAAAAAAAAAGTTTATGACTTTAGCTTTTGATTGTCACTGCGTCCGAGCGAATAATTAGATTTAAGAATTTCTACGACAGTGAGACTTGACTCGACAACCTCCGTAGCGTAGCGGTATTAGGCTAGCTTTAAATCTCGGGAGTCGTGGGTTCGATCCCCACGCCGGACAGGAAATCTTTGTGTAAATTCTAAGATTTCCTTTCGAGTCTGGTCGGTTGAGGAGTCCCTCAACCCTCCGTGCCTCGGAAAGCATGTTAAGCCGTTGGTCCCGATGGCCAACATCATCTATAATAATCGTATATCAAGGAACGGGCAGCAGCGTTTCCTTGTATGGTACAACATAATACTGCGGTCACCAGCCCGCCGTCCAATCATGGTGACTATGGCACATACCCTCCCTTGGGAGGAGGCCCATGTTCGGCAGTGGATGATGAGACTTGAATATATGCTAACGTAATCCAAGGTTTAGTCTATGTATCTGTGTAGACATAGAGACCTACTTCCCCATGTATAATACACTAGCTTCCCGCATGCGGTTTCATCCGCCTAACTTCCGTTTCCGTAGGAACTATATAATTAAGTATAGCCTTCCGCGATAAATCTGACCAGTAGTTCCTGAGATTAACGCGACGTTCAAACAACCAACAAACTCTTCAGCTTTACATTTAAGTATAGATATAGATACTAGCTGTGTGTACTAGCCGCGATCTAGAAGCTAGATCTTAAAATAATTTGCCTTTCTGTTGATAAAAGACTTGCGAACATGTAAAAAAAGCAAACGTGTCTCCGGCTTGCGCATGAGAGGAGGAAGCGGCGCTCCTGTGGGACTTGGATCTCAGCTCACTGGTGGCGATCTGAGGAATTATGACTTTTAGTTTTGTAGATGAGTTTTAAGCAACTGTCGCTCTACTTTACAGTTTACAGACATCTCAAACTTCGGGTCTACGAGGCCAACTACTTTAAAATCCGTCTTTTACATTAAGAATTTAAATTAGCACTAAAATCGTTATCATCTTTTATTTCATGTGTTTTGGTGAACATTGTACCCATTTAGCGTTCATAGCGAAGCTTTTAGCTACGTTCCAAGCCTCGCTGTGTTATCTTGCGCGATCGAAGGCTCATTACTGATGGCTATGAGTTATGTGTGACAAAGGTTGCCTGCTGATAACCACAACGAATATTATCTGAATGTCTCTTCAACTAACTGTTTATCTACATCTACACTAATGTTAGATAGAAAATAATTACGTATTGTTGGTTTTTAGGTACCTACCTCAGTATTAAATGCTTTTTTCCGCCAACGGGTAAGTTCGTTTCATTTTTGTAATAAATATTATGAATATGTAATAGTCAATTACGTAAAAAATGCGATGATTTTGCAGAGTAATCGCAAAATGATATAAAATCTGCAATGTCATAGCAACGCGACATTTTTAGGGTTGCGTACCCAAAGGGTAAAACGGAACACTATACTAAGCCTTGACTGTCAGTACGTCTGTATCTTATGAACCGTGACAGTGATGTGAAGTTCCACAAATGATGTATTTCTTTTTTCGTTATAACAGCAAAAAAACTTGCTCGTTTTGGCTCGACATTGATAGCGGCGGGCAACTGGTAGCACTACCTGTCTAAAGTAGGTACTACTGTAGATGTACCTACAGCATTAGCCACCTTTCTTATTTTGTCCGGGGGGAAATGCATTTACTCATTCCTTCCGCCGCTGCAGCCTTCTCGCGCTGGTGTAGGGATACGGGACTCGTCCTCTTCATAGAGTGGTATACTAGTCATACCACGAGGAGAGGACTTTACACTCCTCCGTCCGCCGTTGATGAGGCAATCCGGCCCAACCATCCTAATCCTGCTGACCCTTTCTCCTTCTTCCTGAACTTTGGCGATCTTACTTGCGCAGAGAAACACCACATTAATCAATTATATAATTTGGCTGTGGTATCTTGTAAGGAGTAGAACCTTTCCCAGTGGAGCAGCTCATTAAGCGTACTAACGCTATGCTCTACTTCTCTGAACTATTGCATTCATCCTCATCGGTCCACTGCTGAATATGGGCCTCCTCCTGAGGGAGGGTTTTGCCATAGTCATCACGCCTGGCAGGCGGATTGGTAACAGCAGTATTATATTGTAACACACTGGGAAACGCTGCAGCCCGTTCCCTAGTAAATGATTGTGATAGATGATTTTATAACATTCGGGGCTGCTTAACGTGCTTTCCGAGACACGGAGATTAGTCCCTCAACTGACCAGATCCGGAAAGGAATCTTAAAAGTCAGACTAATACCGCTATGGAGGTGATATATGAAATTGTTAGCTTTTATTCTTGCATTCGTTAATTTAACATATTTGCAACTACCGTGTTCACTCAATCTCTTTTACCAAAGTGCATTCGTATCACATTTTATCTTTCAACTAATCGGCCAGACAAATTGTAATTTCAATTTTAATTAAAAACCGATTCAGATAAGTCGAGTACAACTAATTACTTAGGATAAAGTCGCATAGCTTTTAGATAATCAGTATTTTGAGTTTAATCTTGAATAAATATAGATATCATGGTTGATTTGCAAATGCAGCGTCGAGTTAAGCCCTTGGAATTGCATATATTAATTGGATTAAATTAATATGTGATAGATAGGTATTTCTTATATTGCCTGCGTTTATATACCACGGCAACCGTTTACTATCAGGTAGGCCGGAAGTTTATTTTTCCGACCACATGATCCTTACTAATATTATGACTACATAGTATAAAACAAAGTCGCTAGCCGCTATCTGTCCGTCCGTTATGTATGCTTAGATCTTTTAAACTACGCCACAGATTTTGATGCAGTTATTTTTAATAAATAGAGTGATTCAAGAGGAAAGTTTATATGTATGAAATATCAGCATAGCACCCGTGCGAAGCCGGGCGGGTCGCTAGTAAATGTTAAAGTAACTCTGTCTGGCTCTCTCGGCCTTATACGCCGAAAATACTGAATTGATTTATATGAAATTTCGTACACAGTTAGTGTAGAACCTGATAAAGGACATAGGCTACTTTATAGCGAAAAATGGTGTAATTAAAATAATCAAAACTGCTACTCAAAGTCACTATTCTACGCAGATGAAGTCGCGAGCGTCGTCAGCTAGTATTAAATAGTCTTCTAAGCTAATTCAAAACAAAAAGTTGATTTCAAATCGAGTCGAAGTATTGATTTATTTTTTGTAGCGATATGGTGGCCCATATAAAAAAAAAGAAATACTTGCAGTCTACTAGTATTCTTGTTAACCCCTCGTGCTTAGCTAAAATGCTTGTGTTACGAGTTGGTGTACGTCGGTATCGAAGAGGTGGGGATCGAACCGGCGACCACAAGATCACAGGTCCGACGCACCTAGCCATTGGGATACGGGCGTTTTTAACTGAAGACTTACTTCTAACGTATGCCGAAATTAAAACCAAGTTGTATTTTAATAATATCAAAATCGTCATTAATCTTGTATAATTTGGGACGGAGTATGTATTTAGCCGGAGATATTTAGGCCTAGTTAGCCACGAGGCTTTTGCTACATAGCCGGGCATAAAGGCGAGCAGTGTTCCATCCTAAATAGCAAAAATCGACATCCAAATACTTAAACCAGGCAACACTGTTAAGATTCATTAACGGTTTAGTAATTTCCTTCTACACTCTAACCTATAATCAACAGAATAATAAAATATCTTCATTAATATGTACAGTTACTGTATACCCTTTAGCCTCTATTAGCGAGGTATAATAACATGGACAAACGCTAAAATGGCGGCCATAAATAATAAATTGACGGTAAGTGAAATGTTATCTGCAATTTTAATACTAATTGAGATCTTGGGTACTGATATGTACGAAAAAATGTACCTGAGGCGGTAACGGTGCAACTTTGCCGTTGGTTTTGTAGAGGCCGAGTTTTTGGTCTGATATTGAACTCAATTTTCCTAGTTATGTTGAAATTGGAGAAGGGTGTATTGACCTATAGTTGTTTTTGTACTTTCATCTTCATCAGCCTGTATAATGTTCATTGCTGAGCATGGGCCTCGTCCTTTGCCATAGCACCACACTTGTCAATAGGTAAGGGACCGCAGTTTTTTTTTCGGACGGACATACGTAGTCACCAGTCTTTCGTTAATTCACCGAGCATAAAAGCGAGCAGAGCTCCAGCCTTAATAAATGATTTAAAAACTACAAATTAAGCAACTTGCGCAAGAGGGCGCCGCTTGGAGCTTGGCTCAGGGCGGACGCTGGTGATGTGATTGAGGGATTATGACTTTTAGTATTTTAGGGGGTTTTGGGCAACTGTCGCTCTACTTTACAGTTCGCGGGCCTCTTTGGAATTATTTGGAACATATTGTCTATTCAAAATTTTAGTGTAGGTACATGTCATATTTTATACTTTTTTTGTTTGTCAAATTAATATAAGAAAACATTACCAAGACCAGCGCCTTTTTATTTCTAGTATATTAAAATAAAATATATTAGTGAGTAACAAGGCCCATGTTCAGCAATGGACGTAAACGAACTGTTGAAGTTGAAGATCTCTTTAAGTTCGATCATACTAGGTATATCTTTCTTATCCGTCATTCCTATAGGCAACAACACGCAAGAATCTCGCAGTTAAATATTATGATGAATCATTTCTCAACAATTAGGGTTTTGATTAATCGACACTTAGTTTTTTTTTTATTTCAGAATGTGACCCCGAGGCATGTTGCAGGCTTGATTTGGGTGTCCATAATGTGCAGATAATTGAAGACGATGGTCGATCATTACAGACCCATAGAATCGGTGATTGTATACTACCAACCTCCTAATGAATAGATGCGGTGCCGTTCACTTTTCCATCAAAACTCGTAAGTTCCATTCCGTTGCCATTCGAAATTCAACCATAACCTGACTGTTTGAGGAACTAGTTTTGATTTCAATGGGTGTTCTCGATTGGTCTTTAAAGAATTGGGACGAATGTGTGGCACACCCAAGAGTTCGTAATAGTGGATAAGGCATTAGCCCACCTATCAATTTCAGTGTATTAGCAAATACGTATTAACAAATTGTTTGCCTGGAATTCGCTAAAGCCTGTAATATAATTCTGTTATTCTTCCTGCATAGTTTAGTATTTCTTAGGAATACATTTTCTATATGGATATGGCACTTGCAACATTAACAAATTAGTAATAGTGCTATTTAAAAAGGCTCCTCTACCGTACTGAAATATATACCTCCAATGCCCTCTAAGCAAACATTCCAAACTAAAATATTGAAAAGAAACGAACCACTTTTTCTTCTCCATCGACGCAAGCAAAGTTGTGGGCAACTGTTGAATAAACGTATTTAAATCTGATGCATATCTAACCTACCTATCACAAATGTCTTAATTAAATATCAAATTAATTTAGTGACTGTATTAATAAATGTGATGTGAGTAGAGGCGATCAACATTAAACGCAGTACTCGGAGATGCAGTATCAATAGGAATAATACAGAACTGAGTATTGCTTCAAACCAAAGCATCAAAATAGACATACTTAGATATATGGTAACTACCGCATTTTTTTTTTAAGATTAAAATGTTATGTTTTTTTTTTGGTTATTGTCGAGTATCCTTGTATAGATGTAATCAATTCAACTGTGATCGTTTTCCTTAAATTATATCACCTCACACATTTAGTTGAAGGTGAAATGAAGAATATCCCTCTTGAGTCGTACATCCTAGGCGCGCAAGCGCAGATTCCATTCACTAACATACATTACGCGACGCATGACAGCTGCAGAATCTTCATTTAGCAATAATAACAGCTATCGAAATCGATCAGTTACGCCATTTTACATTCTATAGCTATAATACAGTTTGATGGTGTTTATAAGCCTGAGTAATGGATAGGTTACTTTATGAGCTGAAATTAAAAGGTTCAGGAGTTATGACAGCATAATAATGTACTCGTGGTAGTGCTATGTATGGTAATATGAAAGTAGTTTGTGAAAATTATATGACTAGTCTTTAAATAAAATGTATTAAGAGTTATATAGTATCCTACTAATATTATACCTAAACGCGAAAGTTTGTAAGTATGGATGGATAGACGGATGTTTGTTACTCTTTCACGCCAAAACTACTGAACGGAATTAGCTGAAATTTAGCACCGGGATAGGATATATGCTGAATTAACATATAGGCTGCTAACAAAATATCACGCTCCGACCCACTGGAGCAGAGTAACACGGGTAAAACGTCAGCGCGGGGCGCAGCTAGTCTATACTAAAGCTGAAAGATTTGCATGTATTCGTTTGTTAGGAATACGAATAAATTCAAAAGTTATAATAATAAATTATATTCTTCCATAAAAAAAATGTAATGATTTCATAAGTCAATATGGACTAAATTGAAGTAAAATCACCCCCAATATACTGGGGTACCTAATGGGTACTTGGTGCTCACCTTGCATCCCCCTGTATGATATATTTTAAAGTTATTTTATTTCAAGTTTTTTTCATAAAATAATCATTCGACAGAAATTTTATCACTAGCATAATCACTACACATGATATTATTTACTATTAACGGGATGGGATAATTTGGAAACACCTTATTTATTTATTTCTTCTATTTTGTTCTATATTTAAAATATGTTAAATAGATCGTTTTAGTTCGTTTGTTCTAAAAATATATACCTAATTAATTATATTGAGGTGTTTTAAAATCCTAATATTGCCTTCAACAAAATAGTTACAGTGATATAAAAAAAATGCGACCAATATTTTTAATGCACCTCCTAAAACTCTATTTTATTACACGACAGTTGCACAAAACTCCCCTAAACTAAAAGCCATAATCCCTCAATCTCCCCATCAGCGACCGCCCTGAGCCGAGGTCTAAGTCCCACAGGGGACGCCCTCTTGCACAGGTTGCTTAGTTTGTACTGTTTAAACCATTTATCTAGACTGGAGCTCTGCTTGCCTTTATGCCCGGTGAATTAGCAAAAGCCTCAGGGCTAACTACATATCGCTGCTTTGCGAGAATAACGGTACAATTCAAAAAGATTAAGTATGGGAAAAAAACTTCATTGCCTGAATCTTATCAACCGTTTTCTCAATAATTCTCTTTTTGAATTGCCTCGTTCTTTTCGCAAAACAGCGATATATATCGTTGTTTAAAAACAAAAGAGCCACAAATGGAAAGGAAGTCAAATGCAAAAATTGTCCCAATGCTGGCAAAATTGGTACTATTTTTGCATGTCATTGGTTTTTGATTTGTGGCTCATTTGTTTTTAAGCAGCGATATAATAGTATTTAGATTTACATTAGTCAGGAAAAAAAAATATTTTATTACAACTGTCAGATGTGTCATTTTGAAATTAGGAACAGCCTACACACTATTTTGTGACCTGACAAAAACGAGGCTAATGCAAAATATTCTATTTGCATTCTGTAATTTTTGGAATAATTCCAACATTACTTTGTATTTTATGTATTTTTTATAGCTGCATAAATTTCTTCTGGACTTATTTTTAAACGCTAAGCGAATGCACTCAATGTCGACCGATTAATGGAAATTGTCTTATTATTCGGAGATTGATCTAATTACCATTATTTATGTGTAATTTATATTTCAGGTGATATACAAATTGAATTTAGTCGTAATGTAAGGACGTTGTAGTACTGATTATAATTGAATACGATTTTGTCTCGTAGGTCCCCTCGTGATCTGACTAATACTTAAATCATTTTTAAAATCGGACTGGCAGCTTCTGTGATTATCGCGTCCAAGAAGACGAACATACAAACAAATTCTTCAGCGATATATATTTGTATTTTTTTTTTTTAGGATTCTATTAAAAACAGAGAGTGAACCTTTTTATACCTAGTCTTCTTTAAAAAAGTAGGTAGGTATGAGTCATACCTCCACACAGGGGGCATCTTTTAGGCTATAAACTATTGAATAACGTTGCACCTATTTATGATGAATAAATAGCTCTTTAAAACATTATATAGTTCATCGGACAAAAAAAACAAGCGATTCCAATTTCACCCACTTTCTACACTTTTTTATTGAGTGTAGTAGTTTTTGAGTAAGAAAATTCAAATATAATATATATAACATACCTACAGTCAAAAAACAAAAAAAAAAAACTTTATGTTTTTCGCGGTATCAAAACACATTTTTTATTATATTAATAAGCGCCCATGCCGACGTATGATAAATTATATTTAAAACGTATGTCTGTATAACGTATTCCAATAAACTCATTAAAACTCAGGTAATCACATTTTAAACACTTTTAAATGGCTTCTCAGAGCCAAAGCTTGAAGATCAAAAACATTTACTTCTGCAAAATATACTGCCTAGAACTAAATTATTAAGGTAAACGTTGACGTGGCATTACATATTATTTAACTTGTCATACACGGTTATGTTAACTTTTATACATAATCTATTTAGGACTTGTGTTAGTGATTATGGTAGTTGCTTCTGAGATCTGGTGTTCTGGGTTTGATTCCTTGCAAGGACAATTATTATGGTGAACTACAGATAATTGTTCTGAGTCTGGGTGTGCTTCGTGTCCGTGAACTGAGTGTTTTTAAAGTCTCCCAACTCAGAGACACCAGTGCGGAAAAGTGTACAAAAAGATTTGGCTTATTCATTTGAGCGTAAGATGAAGTATGAAAAAATATTAAAAAAAAGGGAAATATTAAAATCTATTTGCAAGCGACGCTGAAATTCAGAATATAATAATTTTCTTGGTATGCAAAGATCTCAAGGAATAGTCTGTTATTGAAGAATTCAATTTTTGATGAAAAATATGCCAAATACATATCCGATATATTTTTGGCATATTTTTCATCATTTTTTTTTTTATGTATACTCCTGTGTATCATTTTGTGTAATAATAACATTGCTGTTATAAATCTTACATTACATTACAGCATCGTCAGTTACTACCATTACATTTACAGACGAATGGGATCCATCAAAAATCGATTATTTGCAACAAATTGCAATTTAACAACCAGTGTGTTATATGCGAAAATATTGTGTAGAGAATACCAGCAGCAACACTATTATGTATTGTTTTGATGATAAAAATGATTCTGTACTTTTATAATGCGATGATTGAGAATGTGTCGATTAATCACTACATACATACTACTACATCGTATAAAACAAAGGCGCTTGCCGCTGTCTATCCGTCCCTATGAATGCTTAGATCTTTATAACTACGCAAAAGAGATTTTGATGCGGTTTTTTAAAATAGATAGAGTGATTCTAGAGGAAGGTTTATATGTATGATACATCAGCATTGCACCCGTGCGAAGCCGGGCGGGTCGCTAGTATTGTATAAATGACTAGCGGCCCGCCCCGGCGTCGCATGCGTGGTCTTTTATAGATTATTTTACTCCGTTCCGTTTTTAAATTTATTCGAAACAAACATACAAAACTTTTCTTCTTTCATCATCAACAGCCCGTTTACGTCCACTGCTGAACATGGGCCTCGTCTTTCAGACCTTTGCAAGCCAGGATCGTTGAGGGATATTGCCATAATCACCACCCTTGGCAGACGGATTGGTGATCGCGTAAGATTTAACCGTTGAGCTAATAGATGCTGCTGCCCATCCATCAGCTATATGTCCCTTAGTCGCCTTTTACGACACCCATGGGAAGACATGGGTGTCGTAAAAGGTGTCGACATTTCTTCTTTATAGTATTGGTATAGATTGGGTCTCGCGCGCCCGACTAGTTACTGTAGCTTCGTAAATGCGGCATCTCAATAGGCATTGTAGTGTGTATGTAGTGAGTATGTGTAAGACACTATACCAATGGTATGTGATCCAGACGTCCTTCTTATTTCTTGAAGGGTTATTTTTATACAGTTTACTACGCAAACTGTCATATTACTTGGATTATAACCAACATTTTATAAAACTACGACATGCATTACTCGCACAGAGCGTAACTGGCTCGGGTACGCCGATTCCGGCGTACTATTTTTTGGCCGCATCTTTCAAATAACTACGACGGCGGTATCTAGCTGAGCGCGCGAGATCCATCATTTCTTAATATTTATTCCTAAAAACGCATTTATAGAGACGCGTAACGCCGCGCGTTGTGTTGGGCGCCCCGGTCTAAATTCAAACGACACAAAATCAAATGTGTATATTTACGATTATGAGTTTTAGTCACATGATATTACAGATCAATTCGTGTTGATACATAGCCTTATTTTGTTGCACTATAACATTAAAACAGCGATATGGTGTTGTACGAGTGTGTTTGC
This sequence comes from Nycteola revayana, assembly GCA_947037095.2. NCBI lineage: Eukaryota > Metazoa > Arthropoda > Insecta > Lepidoptera > Nolidae > Nycteola > Nycteola revayana. Next base: position 4,958,724 of record OX344847.2, read on the forward strand.
GGTCGCATCGCCCAACGCCACGCACGACGCCCTAAATGAGGACTTAGTATATAGTTATTGTTGCCGATTCCCGCTTGTACTAATACCAGAGGTATCACTCTTGCGTTGTAGACCCTCCATAATCCCTAACCCCACCATATAAATTAGCACTAGTGACCTTCTCACGCATTCTTAATAAAACATTAATTCTTTAATATGGTACTAAAGCTAATTTCTACATCTATAATACGTTAATAACATTCCAACTATAAATATGTAGCACTAAATTTAAGCATTCTATATTTCTAGGCCTCAGAAGCAGAAGGTCGGATGTACTATATACTTGAGAAGCATTTGGTCGTAAGTGCCAGTTAACGATAAAGGCACATACGACGAATGTTTCTGACGTATAATAGCACATAAGACATTATGCTTCTGCATTCTATATTTAATTCCTTTTAATCATTAATCGAATGCTCGTTAATTAACGGATCGATTACATTTATTCGAAATGTCAGTGGTGCGATAATTAGCAATATAATTAGGACCAGATGTTGGAGTGATATCGTTGCTCTAGATCTGAAACGACCTAACGTACATAGCACTGGTGGCTTTTTGGGTTCCATCTTAATATGGAACAACTATTTGAGTCAGGGTTTAGGTACTAATGTCCGTGAATTATGTCTTTACGTAACACCTATAAACTGGTAATGGAAAGGCACATATTTTGAAGCACCTTATTTAGACATATACATAGACATCTACACTAATATTATAAAGAGGAAAGAGTTGTATTTTTGTATGTTCGTAATGAATAAACACAAAAACTACTGCGCCGATTTCTAAAATTTTATCACCATTGGGAATCTACATTCACCCTGAGTGACATAGGCTATTTTAACGGGAGTTACGCGGGTGAAACCGCACGCGGGAAGCTAGTTAGTTTATAAAGAGGAAAGATTTGTATTTTTGTTTGTATGTTTGTTTGTTACGAATAAACTCAAAAAGTACTGGACGGATTTCAACATTTTTTTCACCGTGAGAATTCTAGATTATCCCTGAGTAGAATAGGCTCTATTTAATTTCTAGCTTACGCGCGCGGTTTTACTCGCGTAACTCCCGTTCCCGTAAGAACTTCATAATAAATATAGAGAGCCTATATCCTTCCCCAATAAATGGGCTATCTAACATTGAAATATTTGTTTCAAATCGGACCAGTAGTTCCTGAGATTAGCACGTTCAAACAAACAAACTCTTCAGCTTCATATGTAGCTTGCACTATATATTGCGTAGTTCAAAGGAGTTTTGTCGTGGAATTATCTTAACTTACACCAACACATCGTTAATGTTCTACGTGATACCACTTTACGTGATAAAAGAACGTTAAAAAACCGGACCTATTGTAACTAAATTTGATTATAATTAGTGCAGCCGTTCGGAAGGTCGCGCCAATTGTCCAGGCGCCGTCGTTGATGTCATGAGGTAATTATGCCACCGACTCCGAGCGGATTAATTGTTAGGACTGACGGACAGTCAGTAAGAATAGAATAGAATAGAATACACTTTATTGTACACACATAAGTAAACAGGACAAAGAAAATATAATAGACACAGTACAATGGGCGGTCTTATCGCATAATGCAATTTCTTCCAGACAACCTTTGGATGGATAATGGAATTCACTAGGTAAATGACGTAGTTATAAGAATAAGAATATTTATTGGGTTTAAAACAACAGTTTCAAGTACATCTAAAGTCTAAAAAGTGTGTTGTCAAATCACAACTTGGATTTCGTTGACAGCTGAACTAGTAAAAACTGTATGACAGCGGTCAGCGCCTTCCATTCTTAATACTAGTTTACTAATTAAAGGCACATTTTAGAATAATAATAATTTGGGAAACAAAAAATGTAATAAGATAAATTAAAGTAAGGAAGTAAAAATTAAAGAAATAATATGGTAATAATTTATACTTGCCTGTATGTCGAGTGAATGAATGAGCGTGATAGTGTATGTTATGTAGTGTAGTAATGAATTAGATAGTGCGTAATTCAAAAATTAAGATTTTTTAATATAATACCAATATTTTGGTATAAATATATAGGTACAAGTAAGGAAGATGATAGGGAAATTGATGTTGTTTACGATGTACAGACGCGGTTAAAGTAACTTTATTCAAAGCGTATTGCACATCTTTGTACTCAGCGAGCCTGTGGGTCAGATATACCCAAAGGGCTTACAATTCTCTGCGCATCCAGTTTAACAATGCGTTCAGGGTGCTGTTGCGGTTACCACGCTTTTGTAGTGCGTCAACGATGTTCGCTGAGTCGCGCACAGATGGTTTTGATGCCACCTAGCGCAAAAAGACAGCCTCACTACTAAGCAGATTGCGTGAAAACAGTAACGGCATCCTGGATGTAATAGCAAGTAGATTGGACAGCCCCCTGGTGTGGAGCCTCACCCAGAGGACTAAGTCCGTCTTAGTTATTAGGTACTAACATAGTTTTTAAGCTCATACTAACAATAATAAATGTAATGTAATATGTAATGGATCATTAGTTATCTGAATAAATAATAATAATAATAATTAACTGTTACATGCTACTACTTCTAACGTTTGATCGTAAGTGTCAGTTTACGGTAAAGGCACATACGACGAATATTTATGACGTATAATGACACATCCGACCTTATGTTTCTCAGCTGTAGAATTCTTCGCAACAATTAATTATGTAAGGATGTTAGTTGTATAAAACTTTACTTAAAATATACCTGCTGTGCCCTAACAGGATTCATGTTGATACTATACTAACCATAGGATCTATGTTAGCACATGAAAGCAGTAAATACAAATTCCTGCAACCACCATGAGCAGGGTCGGATTTATAAGTCCGGAGGGCCCAGGGCCACAAAGGAGAAGAGGCCCCCTAACCCAAATAAATTTCCCTTTAAGAAAATTTGAAGTATGTAGGTACTTTATTTTCAGGACAATTTGAATTCTGATATTTTACTGATTGTCTAATTTAAGTGAACAAGTACTGGATGAATGACCGTTATTACGATATTTAAGAACTATTATAGTAATCATGATTCTACACAGTACTGTATTTAAAGGTATAACACCGAAATAATAAATTAGAGAAAAGTTGTAAAGTTAACTCGTCACATTTTGAAAGATTTTGAATCTCTATTGTGGGGGCCCCTGGATGCCCTCCCTTAAATCCGGCCTTAACCATGAGATTAGAAGTCGCGGACGCCCGTGCCTCAGATAGAACGTTAATCTGTTGGTCATGAGTCCGATCTCTCGCCAAAGACTAACCTGTGGAAGAGGGCGCCCTCTGTGGCAGTTTTATACTATTCTCCATATGGCTGGAGCCATGCTCGTCTTCATTCGGATTTTGTTATTTTTGCTTCCTTTGTACAATAGATTTTTTTACGTTTTTTACATGAAGTCAAAGAAATTGTATTGCTTTTTAGTTACTACGAAATTATAATTTATCATAGTAAGTTCAGGTAAATAAAATTGCTTTCCTACTTACTCCACTGAACGTCAGCCCTGGGTTTCTCTGAAGTGAATTGTACTAATCCATTACAGTGTTGATGACCTCGGACAAATTGCATCGAGCCAAATGAGCAGTTGTTACTGACTGACCAACTTATATTTACCATTCCCAATGAATATACAATTCAAATTTGAACCCTATTTTTATAAATGTAAGTATTATCCTGGATTGTCGGATTGGTGTAATAAGTAAGTAATGTTTTACTTGGGGCATGGAGTCAGTACACCAAATGGTTTTATGCTGATGCGATGTCAACTGGTCGGATGTGCTGAAGACTTTGGTAAGAGGGTTGAGTGTCGTCCTTTGTTGTGAGTCATACTGTGTTTTGTTAAATCTATCCTACTAATATTATAAACGCGAAAGTTTGTATGTGAGTATGGATGGATGGATGGATGTGTGTATGAAGTTTCAGCCAAATCCATTTAGTTGTTTTTGCGTGAAAGAGTAACAAACATGCTTCATCCATACTTACAAACTTTCGCATTTATAACATTAGTAGGATTATGATCGAATTTCGATGTCTGGGCGACTAGTAAAGAAAGTAGTTTCAGACACAATTTTAAAATACAAGCAGTTAATCATTTTTGTATTATTACAGTTTTATTGACACCCGCGATTCAACGCCAACTAACAAACCAAATTTCACTAATATTTCTACTATTGAAAAGCTACGTCATCCAAAAATTGTACCTATTTGTCTTGAAATATAAATTTTGTTTCAAATTATACGTTACTATTTGTCATATATCCAATCATTTTCTATTTTATAAACGTTGTACGTTTATATATTATACTAGCTTCCCGCCCCGGCTCCGCACGGGTACAATGCTGATGTACTATACATATAAACCTTCCTCTTGAATCCTTCTTTGTATTAAAAAAACGTAGTTTCAAAGATTTAAGCATACATAGGGATATAAGGACAGAGAAAGCGACTTTGTTTTATACTATGTAGTGATTATGTACATAAAATGTTAATACATAAAACATCGTATTTGTAGTTGTAAATCGTAAAAAATATACCGCCCTTGCAATATTTTATAATCGTATTTACTTACATAATTTTCATAACATAACATTTTATTTACATAACATTCAATAATTAAATTTATTACTTTGCACTAATCGAATGCCCTACTTAGTTGTGCTACCTTTAACAATCTATAAATATCTAATTACCTGAAACCTCAAAGCAAACGTTCTACGAATCCAAATGACCTATCTCGTGCACCAATTCATTTCTATCGCTCCATAACAGTTTTACGACGTTTGAATATAGCCATATAAAACTCGTATAAGATGTTCTAGTGATTTTTTAATGATACGGGCACTTTTAGACTGTTAAGGCCAATTCCTGGCCCGTATACTCATGACCTCTTTGACCCCACTCATGGTGGTTCTAATCGTTGTCATGTCGCTAGCCCACTTGACCTTTCCTTAAATCCATTTAGGGCGCAGATAAGTGGCGTAAAAAGGCACTAAGTGTTGGGTGGTTTAGGCAAAAATGGCACTGTTTATTGACCCTAGAGATAAGTTTAGAAGGCAAGAGTTATGGGGTCATAGCTTGTTTAGGGGAGAAAGGTGAAGTAGATGGGTAAAGAAACGTACTTATTTACCTAGTGCGACGGCTGTGATTGACTAACTAGAATACATAACGGTGTAGTCATCCGTCCGTGTAACCTTCACTGCTGAACATGAGCCTCGAAGAGGGTATTGCTATAGTCACCTCGCTTGGCTTATGGATTGGTGACCGCAGTATAACGCACAGCATATACGTACAAAGATAAACAGTACTGCTCGTTACTTAGTATACTATGGTCATAGATGATGTTATGACTATTTGGTACGTAGTAGTGACAGTTGCACAAAACCCCCCTAAAATACTTAAAGTCATAATCCCTCAATCTCATCGCCAGCGACGGCCTTGAGCCGAGTTCCAAGTCCCATCGGGGGCGCCCTCTTGCGCATGTTGCTATGTTTGTAGTTTTTGAAACATTGAGCTCCGCTCGCCTTTATGCCCGGTGAAGTAATAAACTGGTTCGCCTTTTGTGTAATGTGCTAAGGTTAAAAAGAAGTCAAAGAAATATGATTGTTAAAAAAGCAGTAGGTCCGATTTGAAAATTCTTTCAGTGTTGGAACTACCGTTAAATTCCTTAGACTAGCGCGTTCGAGCAAAAATTCCCTTCAGGTTTATATGTTAGTAGGTATAAATTATTATCTAGTAATTATGAAGTCAAAATAGTTGATGGCTCGTCTGCCTTCCTTTAACATTATCTGAGAAAACGTTCGCAAAATAAATTACACATAAACAATGACATACATTTTCCCGTTATATTTTTATCCCTACATACACGTCAGTTAATTTCCCTCCAACCCACAATTGAACTAATTGACGTAACAGAAAATAGCAGAATTAATTTGCTCGCTTCAAAAATAGTTGTAATCAATCTCAATTGAGAACGCTTATCAACTCGCTACTGTAATTGTTTTAATCTAAAAAACAACAAGGGATACACTACGAAATAAAAAGTCTTATCCATGGTCAACGTTTGCCACTGAACATGTATTTGAAGGGGGTCCGTATTGGCTCACATAAAATTCTAAATCCTATTCTTTGTCTTACTACCGGACTGTGCTCAAAATAATCACTCTTCATAAAAAAAAAATATACTTTTTTTATTCATACAGTTTTATTACTACCAACGGATCTCATAACCGTTAGTGATCATACTTTTTTATTAATACTGTTACTACCAAGAAACAGTTTAAAATTATATTTATTTTTCAGAACTTTTTTCTTCATAATATTCAATGATCATATTGCTTTAATTAATAATTTGTATGGAATTTGGATCTGGCACTCCGCCGGCCGCTACCGCGGCATGCTCGCTGCGCTCGCTCTGCTCGTGCGTTGTGGTCACAGTTCTACCTAACCTAACATAAACATAAAGAAGTTGGAATCCTGGTGTTTCTTTTAACCTTCGACCAAAAGCAAGAGCATTTCGTTTCTGGTAGCAATTTGGTTTTCAGAGGAATCGCATTTTTAACTTGTATAAAACGAATATTAGAATAAAACACATTTATGAATAGGTATTATAGTTATTTATTGAAATGATTATGAGTTTTAACCATTAGTATAAACAAATATTAGTAAAAATTAAGTGTATAATTAATGATATTATGAATTTCAATGATTATATTAATTTAATAATTACTTTTTATTTTTTTATGAAGAATGATCATTATGACTTTAAATGGTATGAGACATATTTTCGGACATCCGATTATAGGAGTGGAAAAGTTATGCAAGACAATGCGCTCCCATCCCATCCCATTTGAAGGACATGAATGGTTTTGTAGGGGAACGGTTGATGGTGTTCCTCCACAGAAAATTAAGATCTTCTTTGCCGGGTGAGTTGATTTGCCCGGCGACCGACGGTAATTTGTTACTGTTCGGAACTTGTATACGTTCGAATTGGCTTGCGAACTTATATTGCGCGATACAGGTTAGTTGGGATGCTAGACGGTAGATGGCGCTGCTCGTCCACTGCTGAACATGGGCCTCCTCTTTAACAGACCTAAGCAAGCCGTTGAGGGATATTGCCGTAATCATTTCGGGAGGAGGCCCATGTTCAGCAGTGGACGTTGTACGGGCTGATGATGAAAATTGATACTAAAATACTCCTTTTGAATACGTAGCAATTTTATTCACTTTACGCTTGGCAGTTGGATTATGATGGCAGTTAGTCATCAGCTGTGTTTCTGGTAAAGTGTCATACAGGTCTCCTAGTACAGATACCAGTCTCTCACATAGATTATAATACCCCAATGTTGTATTATGAATATTATTACCATATACTTTTTTTTTGTCTCCTTCTTGCCTCTTACCATACTCATAGGTAGATATGGGGTTGTCCATTCTATGCCGGAAACCATGAGGCGAAGTGGTTTTTAGGGTTCCGTACCCGTAGTGTCAAAACGGGAACCTATTACTAAGACTTTGCTGTCTGTCTGTCTGTCACCCGGCTGTATCTCTAGAACCGCGATAGCTAGACAGTTGAAATTTTCACAGATGATATGTATTTCTATTGCCACTATAACAACAAATACTAAAAATAAATATTTCAGGGGGGGGGGCTCCCTTACAATTTTTTTTTCTTTTCTTTTTCAATAATGGCAGCAGGCACTTAAAAATGGAACGGAACTCTTCGTGCGCGAGTCCGACTCGCACTTGGCCGATTTTTAGTGTTACCTCTATACTAATATTATAAAGAGGAAAAGTTAGTATTTTATATTTTTGTTTTGAATAAACTCAAAAACTACTGAATTATTTTCGATAATTCTTTCATTATTAGAATGCTACATTATCCCTGAGTAGCATAGACTTTAAATAATCAACCCTTTTTACTATGGCACCAAAACTGAAATCGCAAAAAAAAATTAGCTGCTCTCTACCATGTTGACGAGTTATGTGAACATGAATGTATGGAACAGCTGATTCTTTTTCGCGATTTGAGGGTTGGTGCCATAGTAAAAGTTGTTTGTTATCATGAGCACAATCATGTGATTAGGTATCGGTCACTAATTACCAGTCACCCTATATATTATATAAATCATCTTTTCAAACGCTCAATTAACAGACACAAAGCGTTCCAACTCTAATGGTGGCATAATACTTATTGAGCTATAAAATAAAATAACAACAATTTTCCCAGTTATGTAAAAAGATACGGCACACCCGGAATTATTATTTGCGAAACATATATTAAAATCAAAATTTGAATACTTAAAGAAAAAACTAATATTGTTCGCGCCCACAATACCTCTAAAATAACAAGCTATTGAACAATTTGTCTAGGATTTACGAACAAATAGATACAGAAAAAAATTTTGCTCAATTGATTAAGTCGTTCTCAATGTGTAACTTGACCAAAGGATTCAGTTTTATTAAAATTGATACTTAAATGCTCGTTTTCCATACATAGCAATTTTATTCAGTTTACGTCATGTATTTATTTAGTTCTTAGTATTATAATAATATTCACAAGTAATTGGCCAATAATTACGTAATTACAAGTTACCTACTCAGCTATGCACTACAGCTGTAATAATATAATTATTATCTACCGCCGACTTTTACAATACTTCGAGTTCACTCTTAATCAGACCTTTGCCTAGAGACAGGTTAGAGAACTTAAAGTAAATCAACCATTAAAAAATAACAAATAACTCCAATAATAATACATTCGCAGCACAATTAATGATAATCTTTAAGCCGCTGGACTTAAATGCGTAATTCCAACAAATTACTTACCAGTTTAGCTCATTCAGATGTGGGTACTACAAAGTGTTCTTGTTGATTTAACCGTCCATTTAGATTATTACGTTCCTTTTTCCTTTTTCAGGTCTGGCAACACGACCGTCTTGAAATTATACCCTGTCATTAGTGGGTGCTTCAAGCTATTTTCGCTCGCATCTCGAATTGACAATGTTGCTATACTAAATAATAATTAGATTCGAAACGTACGTCTTAAGTGCCTTGTTGACTAAAATTATGATCTAGCTAATAACTATGTCTTGTGATCTCTTAGGTTTATTTGGAATGCTGCTTCTACGAAGATGTATGTCAGATAGTAATTTCTTGTTTGCTTTTAGAATTATAGTATATTGCGGATAGAAGAAAAAGTTGCAGTGTACTGAAGAAATATTGGAATATATAATTTTATATGCATTTTTTTTCTATGATTCAATTATTTTACTTGCTTGCCTATTAGCTTTGAGGCTAAAGCCCTATGATCTTAAATAAAATAAGCGCATAAATTAATACACTAAAATACCAAAATATGTTATCACTCTTTTTAAATACCTTATTCGCATAAACCCTTTCTATATTTGACTGAACGTCATCCCTTTTGTAAACCTAAGAAAGTGTTTCAAAACGCATAACTTATGTTTTGCATCGTTTCAATATTTATGCCATATTTTAGCAGAGACTTATTACCATATTCTATATTCATTCATGGTATATAACCATTTCATATATCATACAATTTCATATGTATATACAGGGTGTCCCAAAAGATTACGTAGCTGGGAAGGGGGGTGATAGGGATGGTCACAAGGGTCACCAGAAAAATATAAAAATTCCCTCTGGGTGTTTAAAAAAATAAATGGCATTTTTTAAAAGACTAAAAATTTTACACCTTGTGCTAACTGTACCTACAAATATGGCTGTATTTAAAAAAAATGCTGTTATGTAATCTTCAATAACAACAAGGTCATCAACATCAACATCAAAAATAACAAGGTGTAAAATATTAAGTTTTTAAAAAAATGCCATTTTTTTTTTAAATACCCAGAGCGGATTTTTTTTTATTTTTCTAGTGACCATTGTGTCCACCCCTGTCACCCCCTTTCCCAGCTACTTAACCTTTTGGGACACCCTGTATAACCATTTCAGTTTAATTTCATATTCCAAAAAAATAAATATAAATTACGTCTAAACTAGTAAAGTTTTTCTTGGAAAAGTCCACACCCGGAGTAAGAGTCAGTTTCTTTAAGAAAATTTGGTGAGATTTTGTTTGACCCTAAACATGCGTAATTAATGGATGCTACTATTATAATGTCTCTTATTCTGTTAATGTTAAAATGAAGAATTATAGATGAAGCAATACATAACAAGCAATGACATTTTCATTCAGATCAGATTCAGATCATTAGAAGTTCTACTGTATCCACATATTATGTGAACTGTCATTTCTTAAATTTCAAAATTGTGACCAACAAATTTTTCGACTGCCGGCAGAATTTGAACCTCTATCTTAGGTCTCCTATACATATAGCACCTAAGACGAAACGTAGATGACTAAACAAATAATTTACTACTTACATTACTCGACAAATACTTGTCAATAAAGTTGCATTTGGAAGTAAATATTTTAAACGAAGACGACGCTCGTATTTATCTGTGACTAGCTTCCCGCGCGCGGTTTCACCCGCGTAACTCCCGTTCCCGTGGGAACTACATAATTAAATATAGCCTATGTCACTCAGGGTGAATGTAGCTTTCCAATGGTGAAAGAACTTTTGAAATCGGCATAGGAGTTTTTGTGTTTATTCATTTCAAACATACACACAAAAATAAAAATATTTCTTCCTTAGTATATTATAGTATAGATGAAGTGTAGCACAAATCTACTAAATTTCAATCAAGTCTTCATTTATTTTGGCTCATCCACATTAAAATTTAGCGCACAATTTCCACTTCTGGCATAGATTACAAAGAAATCAAGCATGCCAAAACGAATACTCACAATACTAGCAATATGATGCATCGCAAACCCTAACGTACAATTTTATATATGCTTATAAAAAATCAAATACTGAACCCTACTTCTAACTCAATAAGGATCATTTTCGCATGTTTGGGGGTTAGTCACTTATGTTTATTATTTGGTGATTTTAGTAACAAAGTAGTGATCAATTTAGCAGGCACGGTGAGGAAGCATTTGTCATGTCGGCTAAATAAATCGGCTGTCAGATACAGAACAAGCCAGTGTTGATGATATTACAGTAATGTTTATCAGTATATTAGTTATTACGGGAGTTTGTCGGTGAAATCTGGATAAGTTCAGTTTAATATTAAATTTAGCTGACTGAGATGCTGGTGAAAATTTTACAGGAATTACGAGACGGTGACGTCATCCGCGATGACGAAAAAGTTGTCTAGTTGCATCATGTTTAAGAAGAGTTATCTATAAGTTTAAAGTTTTCTTTCTGGGTCTGGTTGGTTGAGGGACGCTCCGTGCCTCAGAGAGCACATCAAGGCGTTGGTGCCGATTGTCATAACATTATCTATAACAATCGTATGCCAGGAATCGGGCAGCAGCGTTTATCAGAGTATATTCAGCATGACTATGGCATTGCTCCCTTTAAAAGAGGTCTGTCAAGTAAGACCTAACTAACGTGTTCCTATTCGGACTTGTCTAAAAGTGAAAAATAAACTGTAATGTGATTGTTTAAACTGTGTTGCGAGCGAGCGCCCGAAAACCACTACCGATTGCGGGCCGTTCAAAATAGGATAAGTTTTTAATGTCATTTATTCTGATTTAGAGAGCTATAATAAACGAACATCTTCAAAAAATAACCAAGTCCATATTCTGCAGTGGATGATGATAGGTGCAACCCTAACTGTAGGGTTAGTGATGATTTATATATCTAATAATCGTATACCAGGGAACAAGCAGCAGCATTTCCCTGTGTGTTACATAAACACAACCGCGGTCACCAACACGCTTGGTAAGCGTGGTGACTACTGAAATCTCTGCTACTATCTGTAATCTGGTAAAGTGGTACGGTTTGAAAAAATCCTTACGTGTTAAATAGGCCACTTGTCGAGGAAGTCTATACTTCGGTCTATACGGTAGGGGTTCCATAAATGTTTCGGCGCTGACCGGGACAATAGTAAGAGCGGGGTGGGGGGGGGGGGTGTAGATGAAACAATAATTAGTCACACAGAACCGAGAGGGTTCTCCCATTGCGCACGCAGGACGATAAGCCAAACAGGAGCGCGTATTGCAAACGAAGCAGGATTCTTATTTTTTTGGTTAGCGCGCCCACTGGGACCATTGCCTTGTTGGCCGGAACACTGGGACATGTCCCGGCGTACCCTATTCTACGGGGAGAGGAGGTATGCGAGTGACATCGCGTGCGGTATTAACATTTATAACCCATTTTAGTTCAAAGTACACATCTTCTGTAAAAAAAGCCCCTTAAATTTTCTGAAACATTTATAAAATTTCCGTGACTACTTACGAAAATGGAGTACTTTCCCATAACTGTACCCTTCACCTGCTACAATAAACCATAAAAATTGCTATATCTGCTTAGTACATTAAAATACACTGAAGAAAAAGGCTATATCGCTCTTACATATCAATAATTATCACAAAAAGGCCGTCTTTTATCTTAATTGTGTTATCAAAAGCGTTTTTCCATTATAATTCTCGTATAATTATTAAACTAACACATAATTATTGAAACAGCAATTTGTTACAATGTTGCAATCCTAACTATAATAGGTAACATTCAAAAATGCACTTTATCTTAATAGTGTTGCAGACTAAATTTCTTTCACAGTTCATTTGTGATGATTCAAATATAGCAAACGAATAACAACCAGGAAATATACTTACTACGTTACTTGTGTTTCTAAATAAATTACATTATTCAATTAAAATTTGATTTATTTTTAAATAAACGCTAAACTTAAGTGGGACTGGGCTGGACATGTCTGCCGCATGTCAGATGACAATAATTGGGCTAAAATAAACACCGATTGGATCCCAATAAACGCACGACCTCATCGTGGCAGGCCGAGACGAAGATGGCGGGACAAGCTTGACTCCTATTGTAGGGACCACAGATATAAGAAAGATAGTTTTTTATATTTCTATGGTAGGGACTGGCCAGCACTCGCAAAAGACAGAGTTGTGTGGAAAAGGTAAAGGGAGGCCATTGCCCTGCACAGTGGGACAACACAGGCTAGTTAGTTTAGATTCATCATCATCATCAGCCCGTATAATATCCACTGCTGAATATGGGCCTCCACCCGTGGGAGGGTATTTGCCATAGTCACCACGCTTGGCAGGTGGGTTAGCACCGCAGTATTATGTTGTAACATACAAAGAAACGCTGCTGCCCGTTCCCTGGTATACGATTATTATAGATGAAGTTATAACAATCGGGACCAACGGCTTAACGTGCTTTCCGAGGCATGGAGGGTAGTCCCTTAACCTACCAGACCCGTAAAGAAATCTTAGAATTTACACAAAGATTTCTTGTCCGGCGTGGGAATCGAAACCCACGTCCTCCAAGATATAAAGCGAGCTAAATACCGCTACGCTACGGAAGTTGTCTTAGATAAGATTAGATTAGAATTTTTTTATTTTTATTTCATCAGTTGCAGCGCTCTGCGGTTTTACCCGCGTTGGATTGTTACCCTGTTTTTTTTTTCGGACTGACATTATGTTGCTAGCCAGTAGGCTTTTGCTACTTGACTGGACATTACCCTGGAGACTAATCAGTAATCAGGTACCGATATTACTATGACTTTCATAAAATGTGTCTTTGCACAACGTTTACTATGCACGCAAATATTTTTTCTAGCAGATTCTTGCAGTCTACTAATATTCTTGTTAACCCCTCGTACTGAGCTAAAATGCCTGTGTTACGAGTGCGTTCACATCGGTAGTGTTTGGGTTGGGGATGGATCGAACCGGCGACCACAAGTTCACAAGTCCGACACCCAAGCCATTGTGCTACGGCCGATTCAAAAAACATTTATAATATATCAATGTATTAAGTAAATTTAGCTTCAATAATACAGTAACAATTAGAGAGGAAATGCGTTATAATTACTGTAGTCTATCAGTCATCATCAACCCGTATAACGCGTCCACTGCTGAACATGGGCCTCCGCCTGAGGGAGGGTATTTGCCATAGTCACCACGCTTGGTAGACGGGTTGGTGACCACAGTATTATGTTGTGCACATACGGAAACGCTGCTGCCCGTTCCTTGAGATACGATTATTATAGATCGGGACCAACGGCTTAACGTGCTTACCGAGGCAAGAAATCTTAGAATTTACACAAAGATTTCCTATCCGGAGTAGGGATTGAACCCACGATCTCCGAGATTTAAAGCGAGCCAAACACTGCTACGCTACGGAGGTTACTACCTATTGAAGTTATATCTTTACTTGATTAGACTCCAGATCTAGTTGGTCGTAGCTTGATGGCTTGTACCCTATATCCTTACTAATATTATAAAGGCGAACGGATTTGGCTGAAAGATTGCACGGAGATAGTTTATAAGCTGGATTAACATATAGGCTACAAAGTATCACGCTCCGACCCACTGGAGCAGACTGACGCTGGTAAAACCACGGGGCGCAGCTAGTATAATAATAATTCAGCTTAAAAACTATTTCCTTGCACGGTACGTGTAATTGCAGCTAAATCCGTTCAGTAGTTTTTGAGAAAAAGAATAGCAAACATTCATACATCCATACAAACTTTCAATTTATAATATTAGTGGAATATGTTAGTTTATCAGCCCATTGACGTCCACTCTTGAACTTGGCTAGCAAGGGTCGTTGAGGAATATTGCCATAATCACCGCGCTTGGCAGGCGGATTGGTGACCGGAATATTATGTTATACCACACAAGGAAACGCTGCTGCCCGTTCCTTGAGTTACGATTATTATAAATGTTGTTATAACAATCGGGGCCAACGGCTTAACATGCTTTCCGAGGCACGGAGGGTAGTTCCTCAACCAACCAGACCCGGAGAGAAATCTTTGAATTTACACAAAGATTTCTTGTCCGGCGTTGAGATCGAACCCACGACCTCCGAGATTTAAAGCGAGCCTAATACCGCTACGCTACAGAGGTTAACATACACTTTAATCTTATTTAAGTATTTATATAAATACCAAGACAAGGAAGAGTTCCCAGTACGATATAACACTCAGCCATTTAATAAAAAAAACTAGCTATTTCACAAATATGGCAACCACCGTATCATTCTTTCTATGGATCAATTAATTGATTAATATCTATCTACAGAACATTGGTTTCTTATAGAAAACCATGAAGAGAATTCGTATTATCTTACACGTTACATCATTAAACTTAACGAACCACTTAAATAATAATTAATTACAATAATTCTCACCAATTAAAACAAGTATTTTAAGTTCAATGGACTTGAATCTGTAGATGTACTGCATGAGATAGGAAATTAATTAATTTGTGGTTAATGCATTTAGAATATTTTAGAATAGTCGCGCAACAAGGTTTTAATCAGGATGGCATCTTGATTTCAAATAGAAAAGAGGTTCGAGGCTTATAGAATACTACCGACACATCCCGGCTTCGTCCCGTCGAGAAGCTTGGGCAAGGGATTCAAGAACACGTGCTTTATACCGCCAATTTGCTAAGCGCCAGGTCAACACCATCTCCGACTCGAAAGCTGGTGTTTATTTACCACAAAGGCTTAGCATTGCCGTCCAGCGCGGCAATGCTGCCAACCTACCTCATTAAGCCAAGGATACACTAGGGGACAAATGTGCCACGACATGTATCGGCGACATGTCAAGCGAAGCCGGCCGATTTCGCCTGACATATCTGGCGACATCACGCGACTCATGTCCGTAGCGACGTCTGACGAAGTCGTGCGACTTCGCGAAACTTCGCCTGACATATCTGGCGACATCGCGCGACTTATGTCCGTAGCGACGTCAGGCGAAGTCGTGCGACTTCGCAAAACTTCGCATAAAGCACAAGGCAGTCGATATCATGACTGCCACCGAATTAGTATTGTTGGCTGCGGCGTACATAATTATAATTAAAAGTCGATGTTGCTAGACATGTCGACCGAAGTCCGGCAACGTCGTGCTACTTCACCCAACGTCGCTGGCGTCACGTGTCGCACGACATTTGTCCCCTAGTGTATCCTTGGCTTTAACGTACAGAGATTCGACCACTTTTTTTGACGCCCTTCATAAATATTTCCACTTCTATCTTTTTTTCTGTAAAATTTTGTTTATCTTTTTGAGATTAAATTAATTTTAAAATCATCATCATCATCAACAGCCCGTTTACGTCCACTGCTGAATATGGGCCTCCTCTTAATAGACCTTGGCAAGCCAGGATCGTAGAGGGATATTGCCATAATCACCACGCTTGGCAGACGGATTGGTGATCGCAGTAAGATGTAAACCTTGAGCTAATAGATGCTGCTGCCCATCCATCAGCCATATGTCCCTTAGTCGCCTTATACGACACCCATGGGAAGACATGGGGTGGCCCTAAATGTAAATAGCCAATAATTATCAAATTACTCTAGTAACTCTAGTTACTCTAGTAAGTCGGATGTTTTGAAGCCTATATGTTAATCGAACTTATACCTAACTATTCCCGTGCAAAGTTTCGGCCAAATCCATTGAGTAGTTTTTGCGTGAAAAAGTAATAAACATCCATCCATCCATCCATACTCACAAACTTTAGCGTTTATAATATTAGTAAGGCTAGACTTTAATGTAAAGATTAATGAACAAACAATTATTTTCTCCTTTGTTATTATTTGGAGCGAAAAGTTAGCCGAACTAAATTCTTTTTTGTTTTTGGTACTGTTGATAAAAAAAAAAAAAAATTAAATGTGAGCGTCATTATCATCATCAACCCCTATAACGTCTTAATAGTTTTACTTTTAGCATAAAAGTTTTAAGTATACGTGTAGATGGATGGAGAGGGAGAGGAAGGCCAAAGAAAAGATGGATGGATTGTGTGAAGAGTGATATGAAAGAAAAGGGAGTTAGAATGGAAGAAACAAACGTGTTGCGCCCCAAGTAATATGGAATAAGGGCAGGAAGAAGAAGAAGAATAAGTCTTACTTTAAACTGTTTCATATAATAATTTGTTAAGAATGGACCCTTAAATATGTAATGGTAGTTATTTACGCATTTACCAATGTTCATAAAATTCTAGTAATGCATTATGTACTTTAAAATTTCTAAGTTTTATCACGTTTCAAAAGCTAAATTGAATAGCCATTTTTACTTATACTGCTGACTTGTTTCAAACGATTAAAAAGCCACAGGGAATTGCAAAAACCTTTCCAATCCAACATGAATTGAAAGTTATACAGTAATGTAATAAAAAAGTGAACATTTCCCACCGCAATTACAACTATCATTGAATAGAACAACTTCGCCTAAAATATCCTAGGCTACTAAAAACTGACACAGCCTAGCTCGGCTTATTCTGCTGTCGGTACTTCAGTAATTTAGCTGTCAAAGCCTAGTGTGATGTATCACCCATACGTCATCTATTTCCATTGTGCAGCACAGATTATTTTCCAATAGACTTGGCTTATTAAATGAATTATCCACTTTTTATAACTTATTGGAACTAAGATTGATAAATAAATTATCTTTTATGGCGCGTGATTTCGATGAGGAATAAATCAGCTAAGTACTTTGTTGATTTATTGCAATTTGCTAATAAATCAATAGATGTTGTTATCTTATCGATTTATTGAATAGGAAGTGGTTAAAGGTGATTAGGAGTTATGCACCTATATTCTAACATATGTTATGAAAGGTTTTTGTTCCATTAGTTTACATTACATGCGATAAATCTAAAATCTAATAGGTACTAATACTAGGTTCACACGCGTAACTCCAGTTCCCGTAAAAGTTTTAAGAAGCTTTATTATAAAATGTCTCTGTTTCTCAACCTCTTAGGGGTTGAATTTTGCCGTCGGGGAGCCGGATTGCATATGCGTGCCCGGCCTGTAGGGTCCTCTCCTCGTGGTATGAGTTAGCATACCAGGCTATGAAGATTGCGAGTCCCACATATCCCATCGTCAGCGCGCGAATACGCTGCAGCGGCGGTGGGAACGCGTAAATGGATATCCCCCCCGACAACAAAAAAAAAGGAGTTGAATTTTACAAGATCAGGATTCCTTCAACATTAGAATGCTACATTATCCCTGAGTGATGAGTGATCCCCTGGGCTTTATTTAATTATGCAGTTTTAATGGGAACGGAAGCTACGCTGGTGAAACAGCGCACGGGAACCTAGTGTAACGTTATAGTACATTACGATATTAGTGCGTTATGATGGTTATAACATGCGAGGCGGAATTTCAGCCCGAGCCGAAGGCGAGAGCGTAATTGAGCCGAGCATGTTATAACCAATACGCACGTATATCATACGACGTTTTTTAACACATTTGCGAGGAAACAGAAAAAAAAACATTTTTCACAATACAAGTAAAGAAAATTTGAGAAAAATGGCGCGAGGATTATTTTCTGCCGTAGCTGCGTGAAAATGTTGTCAAAGATGTTAGAGCATGCAGCCAAGTTTTTAAATTACCGAATAAACTGTTTATTTTTATTTTTAAATAAACTGAATCTTTCCCGCCATTTTAATAGCGCGATAGCTTCGATTAGTTCGAAATTTGAATGAATGGCAAATAATACTGTTATGGAATTTGTATAGATTACAACTTAACTATTTGCTTTGGTAACACACGCGTTTTTTATGACCCGCTTTACATAGGTATTTAAAACCGGTGGAATTACATCAGCTTTACGAGCAACGGTGTTAAAAACATACTAAAATGTTAACATTAATAAATTGATAAGCTATCGTAAGGGTTCCACGCTTTGTCCAAGATTGGTGTTTCTAAGCTAATGTTAATTAAAAATATAGCTGCTCCAAATTTTATACAAATCCATTGATTGACTAATAAGTATTTACTCTTACATTCGTAGTATTATAAGTAGGTATAGGTCGAATACAATTTTACCCAGAAATGGACACATAATCGGTTAACTCAAGGGAGTACCCAGGGGATTTTTGTGGGTAGGCCAGAAGTTGGTGTTGGTGAGGTCGTTGGTGAGGGCGAGGCAATGCAGCCACGAGGTTCCCCTCGCCCTCACCACCGGCGAACTGAGAAGTGTCCCGGGGGTTTTAGTGGTGTAGGGTCCTCACCTCGTGGTATGACTAGCATACAACGCTATGTAGAGGGCGAGTCCCACATACCCCTTCGCCGGCGCAGCGGCGCGGTGGCGGAAGGGATGCCTACGTTCAATTGCCCTCCGGCATAAAAACAGTCCTCTCCTGGTGGTGGTATGAGTAGCATATTATTCCGAGGCTTGTCCTACATACCCTTCCAACCCAATATAAAAT
Organism: Nycteola revayana; assembly: GCA_947037095.2. Lineage (NCBI taxonomy): Eukaryota > Metazoa > Arthropoda > Insecta > Lepidoptera > Nolidae > Nycteola > Nycteola revayana. The sequence continues at coordinate 4,978,029 of OX344847.2, forward strand.
AAATTGCTAGAGTAACTGCCTTTTTTTTTAAATTCCCCATTAAATAATGTTAACAGCAATTTTCTACGTCAACACCAATAAAACATAAATCGAATTTCAAAGACAAATTGTCACTGTTTTTCAGAGCAAGCAGCATTCTCTTAAATGTCTGGCCGTCTGCCCACCCCAAAGCCAAAAACAAGCAAGGTGCGAAAACCCAATATGGGTGGTGGCAAACGGGAAACGCCGCGTGTTACCATATTACACTTCGCACGAGTTTTTGTCCATATTTTAATTGTCGATATGAAGAATACAGGCCATGAAAGTCGAGGCCTTAACCTGAATCGTCACAACAAGAATCACATAAGACACATTATGGAGGAAATAAAATGAAGGTAAAAAGAGAAACACTAAATTTAAGTTCACAATTTTAAAACGATTCATCTTTTTTTCTTTGTACATAGTTTTGATATTTTTTTTTTAATAAATATACTTAGGTATGTTACATTTATTGTTATTTCTAAACGTGATAATAAATATATGTAGGTATTTTGTGAGATTAAATATATTACACAATCATAAATTAAATTTAAATTATTAATAAATTAAAATTAAACTTATTATTAATTGTATCAATTGATCTCCTGTCTAACTAAAACTTATTTAATAAATATAATATATAAACAAAACTTTTAATTTTAACTTGCTTTTTAACCCTGTTTGATAGTTTTGTTTGTATATTTGTTGTGTTTTGTATATTTGTTTTCAAACACAAGAGACTTTTTGAGCAGGCCACAAGCTACTATGCCCCACGATCTATGTACACTAATAAGTTATTAAAACCGAGGATAAATCTCACATTTACAAGTAACAATAGTTATATTATGTGTATAAAATTGTATAACAAAATACCAAACTCTATAAAAACGTTACCGTTTTCGAGATTTAAAATTAGCTTGAAGAGGTTTTTAGTTGAAAAGTGCTTCTATAGTGTACATGAGTTTCTAGAATACAAATTGTAAGTATTAACTTAAATTGACATGGGTACTATTGATATGATTATTTTGACAGTACTATTATTGATATGAATACATTGACATTAGGGATTATTATTGATATTAATTTGTGATTAGTACTGACATTTGTGATTATTTGACATTTGTAATTAATATTGACATTTGAGATAATTATTAACATTTATGACTAGGTATTATTGACTTTTATGATTATTATTTTTATTGGTTGTTATTGTTATATTACAACACTTTTTTTTTTATAGAATGGAAATCTGTATAATGAATGCATGATTTTAATCAATAATTAATTGAATTTGAATTACTATGTTTTATATTTGCACGCCGAAATTAAAGGCAGAATAAGAGCTCAATTTTATTTTTTGTGTCAACTTTCTGTACCTTATTTACGCAAATAAACGATTTATTATTATTATTATTATTTGTTTCGATAAATCAAAACTGAAATATCAAAAATTGTTTAAAATATGTGTCAGATTGTGTGGCATTTTTTTCTGAAACACGACTTAATCTTTTCTTGTACTGAGGGCGCAAATTAATTAAATATGTCGCAATTATGCTCGTAAAGCTATGTAGTTTTTTCAAAGTTCACATACCGATACCGAGGGTATTTTCAATGGAAGATGTACATAATTATAAGTGGAAAGATAAGAGTTACTATTTATTGAGAAAAGCATTTAAATAAAACAAGATAACACCTTTAAATATTTCATTGTACCATCGATATGTAAACTTGTTACTTTCTGATTAAATTCAATTTTAACAAAATGTCTTGGATCCCCAAGACATTTTGGGATCCCGAGAACAGCCTTGCCGTGTGGTTACCGGCTTAGAATAGACCACCCCATGTCCTCCCATGGGTGTCGTAAAAGGCGACTAAGGGACATATGGCTGACGGATAGGCAGCAGCATCTATTAGCTCAAGGATAAATCTTACTGCGATCACCAATCCGTCTGCCAAGCGTGGTGATTATGGCAATATCCCTCAATGATCCTAACTTGCCAAGGTCTGTTAAGAGGAGGCTCATGTTCAGCAGTGGACGTAAACGGGCTGTTGATGATGATGAGAACGGCCTGAGCTTAATAGCTAAGAGCCTCTTCCGTGTGTGCCGCTCTTGATTCTGGCTTGCAGAAGTTGCCAAACGAGTGTGGGAAAAATTAGTCCCAAAAAATGTCTCTTTCCCATTAAATTATTCGTTATTGGTTTCTGTCCCCATGGGAACTTCGTAATAAAATATAGCCTATATCCTTCCTCGATAAATGAGCTATCTAACTCTGAAATATTTTTTTAAATCTTACCAGTAGTTCCTGTGATTAGCGCGTACAAGTAACACTCAAACAAACAAACTATTCAGCTTTATATATTTTATATTCGTTATACCTACTGCACTACTCCAATGAAATTACTGCGGTACTATATTGGCCGCGGGTGCCGTCGGGGGGCCGGATTGCTCATGCGTACCCGACCCCCGCCAACGGCGGATCGAAGGAGTGTCCGGGGGGCTTTAGGGGTTTAGGGTCGCTTCTCATGGTATGAGTTTAGCATACCACGCTATGGAGAGATCGAGTCCCACATATCCCACCGCCAGCGCGCGAATACGCTGCAACGCCGGTGGGAATGCGTAAATGCATAAAAAAAAGGTCAAACTAGTTTCAAGATATTTTGGTATTATTGTATTTTTAATTTTCTTTCTCATTTTAGATAAAATAATATAACAACTATTTAATTAACTTAAAATAATCAGATAATTTAATCTATAACCATAAACAGACGCTACTTAAAGTAAGTACCTTTTAAAAGGGTTTGTACTTACGTATCTTTATAAAATTATCGTGCATAAGCCGTGTAGGTACTAATCGGTAACTCAGATGTTATTTTTAACCAAAGGGCAAGCTCATTTCAAAGTTACAAGGACACCCTTTAACATGGCCCAGTGAACGCTGGTGAAACCTAATACCCTTTTATATGAAACAAAGAGCCCTTTTTAAAGATATTTTTGTTACGGTGGTACGTGAAGAAATAATTACGACTTTGGTTTGTAAGTATCCTATTAATATTATAAACGCGAACGTTTGTAAGTATGGATGGATACATGTATGTTACTCTTTCAAGCCAAAACTACGGAACGGAATTGGCTGAAATTTTGCACCGGGATAGGTTATACGCTGGATTAATATATAGACTACAAAACATCACGCTCCGACCCACTGGAGCAGAGTAACGCGGGTAAAACTGCGTGGCGCACCTAATTTATTATAAAGCACCAGTGTAATGTAGGTGTGTTTGCAGAACTCATTTTTTTTGCAGCAGGATTTGTAAGGCTGCACCAGGTGCAAAAGGTAAGAGAAACGATCTCATTTGCTCTCCTAGATTTATTTTCCAGACACTGACTTAGCTACCGAAGGGCTGGGCGGGACAGTGCCCCGGGGCCCCGAGCCCAGAAGGGGGGGGGGGGTGACCTTATAAGCAATCCCCTTATTGCCTTTTTAAAATATGTATATTTATTGAAAAAATCTAAACACTGATCTAGGCACAGGTTTGCCCCAGGGCCCTTGATCACCTAGTGACGACTCTGTTTCCTTATCATTAAAGGACATCAATTTAGTCACCTTGATTCACTTGGGTTATTTGATTCGTAGACCTAATGGTTTGGTCTTTTCTGGTAATCCAGAAGAGACTGAAGATTGCACATGCGTATGTAAAGAAGGTGTGGAAGGGGAAATTAACCGTTTATGATTTTGCGTAATTTAATTTAATTAAAAAAGTGAAATTACTGGGTCCTGTAGTTTTTAAATTTATTAATGATAATTTAAACAATCAAATGAAACAAATCTTCTTGATTTTTTATATTAGTACTAACGTCCCGCGCGCGGTTTCACTCGCGCAACTCCCTTTCCCGTGCGAACTTCATAATTAAATATAGCCTATGTCATGCGGGGATAGTGTAGCTTTCCAACGGTAAAATATTTTTTCAAATTGCGTCCAGTAGTTTCGGAGCCTATTCAATACAAACAAACAATCAAATCTTTCCTCTTTATAATACCTATTTGTAAAGATAGATAATGGTTTTCCATGCCGTGTGTTTTCCGGCCTATCATAGACCACCCCATATCTTCCCATGGGTGTCCTAAAAAATGCACTTGATGGACGGGCAGCAGCATATATCAGTTCAAAAGATACTGCCTGCCAAGCGCCTTCATTCTGCAATAGATGCTATACGGGCTGACGATAATTGATTCATTTAGGACTTAAGAAGTATATCAAAACTGAAAGCCACCAACTTCAAGCGTAGTTAAAGTGTATGTAGTATTTATAGCTAATAGGCTAAAGCTTAGAATAAAGCGGCTAATTGAAATAGACGTAAAATCGATTAGTGCAGTGAGCGCGCAGCGAGCGGGCACCACCGTGCCCGGATTATCGCAGATTATGTAGTATAAGGAAAGAGTTTAGATAAATGCGAATGTATTTCTTACCTTTTAGTGTTGCTTAAAGTATATCTTTATCTAGTTTATATCATTTGTCTATACTGTTGTTTTAAAAAGTTGGCTAAATATTCATTTTTAATTGTATTTCAGTACGAAATAATAATAAAAGCCATCTATATTAATGATTTGACAATATTAATACAGACGAATTAGGTGAAATATCAATACTAAATGCAAAACACTAAAGGGATAGGTTAAATATTATGTTTTTTTAATCATAAGTTAGTAACTATTATTTATTTTATTTTGTTCCGATTCTAGGGTATCGTTATTTAATTTGTTGTTATGTGTTAAATGAAATAGTAATATTAATTTATGACAGGACACGTCACATGGAAACCCCACACAACAACTATACTACCTATTAAATTCAAATCTGTACAATGTCAATTTGAAACATTTAAAAACTGTTTATACATAAAATTTACGATTTGCAGATTCTAACCAATTTATCAGACGCATAATGACGTAGGTACCTACTTAAAGTTATCCTGTAAAATGGCAAACACTTATCAAAAACTTGACACACGGCCACCCATACCGCCATCACAATAATCTGAAACCACTACATATACTATAACCTAATGTAACTCTATCCCTGAGTACGTTGTGTCTCACCTTTCGGTTTTCAATCATACCCGTTGGCAGCAGTAATTCGGGTGCGGTTCTGCTAGGACATGCCTGTGTATTTACAGCCTTTAGGGGAAGCCTTTGATGAGTCTAGATTTTAAACTTGGGAGTCAAAACCCCCACGGGGGTCTTTCAGTCATTCTTTGCTGGAAATGATAAGTTATTGTAATTATGACAGAATAAATTTATTACATTCTAAAATCCATGACTGGTTCCAAATTTGGGGGATATTACCCCAAGGGGGTCTTTCAGTCATTCTTAAAAGTAAATGCTAAGTTGAAATATGAAAGCATCAATTGGTTACATTCTAAATTCCGTGAGTGTAAGAATTCTTCTTAGTCGTACACTCTTGACAGAGTGGTCGTGGTCATGTGGAAGTCGATGCTTGCGAGACAGCAGCTCTTGCGACCCGTCGCCATGTGTCTCTGTTTCTGGTGGAGTGGGAACAATCGTTGATCGTATTCCCTATGATGGACTTAATGAGGTCTGTCCATCGTGTTGGGAAGCGTCCACGATTGAATTGAGAGTTTAAGAATAGATACATAAAATGAATGAAGAAAAACGTATTAATGAGTATATTAACGACTGCACCGATTGGCCAGTTGTTGCGATAGTTGCTTCTGAGGCCAAGTGTCCGGGGTCGATATTCACCTGGGACAAACATTTTACTGAGCCTAGGTGTACTTTGTGTTCGTGATTTGTGTGTTCGTAAAGTCCCCCGCGACACAGTAATTTATTTCCCTTGTGAGTTGTCTTACAAACAAAAAAGTTTAATAGTATTTTAATACTATATGTTTGTGCTAATCGTCATCCATCAAAATTATCACATTAGCCGTATGTTTTTTCATATTATCTTCTCAAAAAGTAATTAATTTAATCAGTCGATCCTTGTTTATGTTTTGCGCGTACTCACCTACATATTTATTGATACAGTTTATGGTAATATGTTAATTTGTACAACTACAATATTCTTCTTAGCATAGTTTATTTTATCTTATTTAGAATAAAACACAAGCTAAGGAATGATAACCTATATTTAGATGAATTTACGAATAGTTTTGATTTATATAAATAAAATGTAATTAAAACTTTAACTAATAAGAAAGGGGTTCACTATTAAAAGTTTAAGAGCCACTGGTCTACAGTTACCTAGACTGGCAAGGCTTAGTTTCCAATACGGTGGCTTTTGATGACTTCTGATAGGTTTTGATGTTTGTCAATGTTTGCCCATTTTGTGGTTGTGACTGATAGAACAAATATGGAATATGACGGTGTAATTTCGCTTTGCTTGTTAGAATACTCTGTGAGAGGGTATTAGTATCGCGGTATTGGAGGAAAGTAATTATAGGGTACAAAGTGATATAGGAAATGCGTGGATTGGTTTATTAAAACCGTAGTTAAGGTTAGTCTTTTCTATTAATAGACGTACCTCTAAATTGTAGATAGCACTGTCTAGGATGAATCGTAATTAATGAAGTGTAGATAAGGTTACTATAATAATTAATTATTTCTAAGAAATACACTATAAATAGGTAAAAATAAGTAGGTAAAGTAACTTGGAGTTAAGTTAGTTAGAATGTATCACTACATAGTATAAAACAAATTCACTTGCCGCTGTCTGTCCGTCCCTATGTATGCTAAGATCTTTAAAACTTATTTTTAATAGATAGAGTGATTCAAGAGGAAGGTTTATATTTATGATACATCAGCATTGCACCCGTGCGAAGCCGGGGCGGGTCGGTAGTTCTAAATAAAACGACGTTACAAAGTATTATTGTACGTTCAACCAACATTTTTTGTTCCTTCAACTTCTAATAATTTAAACAAATTATTTTATTCTAACGCACAACGTAACACGTAACAATTCAAACTTAGTGTAGGTAAACTAAACATTTCTGTCTCCCTTTTTCAAGGGAAGCCGTCACCATATAATCAAATCAGCCCATATAACGTACACTGCTGCACATGCTCAGCAGTGTACGTTAATGGGCTGTGACAATAATGATAACGTGGTAAATAAGACTCGGCTTCGGTATGAAAATCTTCATCATCATCATCATCAGCCCATTTAATTTCCACTGCTGAACACGGACTTCCACCCGAGTGTAGGTATTTGCCATAGTCACCACTCTTGGCAGGCAAGTTGTTGATCGGAATATTATATTGTAATACACAGGAAAACGCTGCTGCCCGTTCTCTGGTATACGCTTGTTATAGACAATGTTATCACAATCGGGACCAACGGCTTAGCGTGCTTTCCGAGGCACGGAGGGTAGTCCCTCAACCAACCAGACCCGGAAAGAAATCATAAAAATGTATACGAAGTTTTCTTTTGACTGGTGTGAGGAACGAGCCCACGACCTCCTAGACTCAAAGCGAAACTTATACCGCTACGCCACGGAGGTTATCAATGACAATCTCACAAACAAACAAATAAATTAGATCTATCATTCGCTATCAAGTTCCTTAGTAAATCGGCCAAAAATAAATGAAAAATAAGTTCAAAAGTTGGTAACTTAAAGCCTATAGTGAGGTGCCCTCAGGCTGCGGCCGCACTCGCAGTAAGGGGAGAACCGGCGCATAGTATAGTGTTACACTATCCATTATTTGCCACACAACCGAACGTTGGTTTTTATTTGTTTTTTACCCTCATTTAGCGGTGAATCATTGGACACCTCGACTTTTGATCGAATATGAAGACGTATTATAAGCTGAGCTGAGCAGTGCAGTGCTTTATGGCGCGGCATAAGTAGCTTTAAAAAATAATGGAAAAAATAAATTTATTTAGCACTTAGGTTGTACAAACATAAGTGTATACTTGTCATGAACCATGATGCGTAAGGGTAAATCTATCAAAAGTATCACTTCGTAGCTGTTACTGTTATTGTTAGCCTCCCTCATCCTACTGCTGGGCAAAGGCCTCTCCCCATGACTAAATCCAGGGCTAAAGTAGGTCACTGCTCGTTTGTAAGAACTATTTTAACATGATTTGATCTTTACAGACTCCACAAACCGTCCGTCTGCCCGTTGCGATATAATTGTATAAATACACACATTTTTTTAACAAAATTACAACATTTTAGTTGTACGCAATGGCTTTATCTCCAATACCTAGTTAAAAATAATAAATGTGAGTTAATTGAGACTACATTATTCATGTTTAACTATTTACTGTTGTGCTGTTATTGTGGTGACGGTATAATAATTGAGATACATTTATACGAAGTAATATTAGAAAGAGAAAATATTTAAATATTTCTAAATTGGTCCATTTTTTACACCATTACAAACTATTAGGTCGTATTATGTAACGAGGATCTAACGAGAAAAGCGTGGTATACCTAGGTTCTACTTTTAGCTTGTCCTGAACAGTCATCCAAAAGAGCAATCATAACCAAGAATTTCGTGTTTTGTTTGACTATAACTGAAACACCATAAAGGTGCTTAGCAATAATGCAATTACGATTAGTTAAGTCGGACACTCAAGTTACTGAATACCCTTAGTTAATCCTTGTTTTCGTTTAGTAAGTAGATATTAAATAAACTGTTTAAACCAGTGGTTCTCACACTTTTCTGCTTAACGGCCAAATATAGTAGTGTAGGCATATTACAGCGGGCCGGCAACATTTTATTGTTTACCGCGTGCTGCTGCCGCTGTATTTCATAAACCGTTAGCTACAGGGCCGCATGTGGCTGCAAAGATATTAAATAAACCGTCTATACCAGTGGTTCTAACACTTTTCAGCTCAAGGGCCACATGAAATAATGTAGGGTAACACGGTGGGCCGGCAACATTTTATTCTTTACTTAGCTTGTGGCCGCAAGTAGATATTAAATAAACCGTCTTAACACTTATAATAATGTAGGTGAATCCTAGCGGGCAAAATTGTATTGTTTACCGCGTGCTGCTGCGGCTGCATAAAGAGACCGTTAGCTCGCGGACCGCACAAATATGTTAAGGCCACATGAGAACCGTGGGCCGCAGTTTGACGACCACGGGCCTTAACGGACGGACGCGTTCATTCAGTTTCGACCTAAGCAATTATGATTCATGGTTTCTAAATACATTTCTAAGAAATACTGACGAATGTCAAATAGATAAATTAAGACGATTTGTCATCTAATTCTCCAATTACAACATTTATGGTCGTATTAATTGGTTTTATAATAGTTTATTATTGTCAATTTTAAATATAAAAACTGACAATAATAGCGTATGGGTAGGGATGAAATGCATGTGACGAAAAGAATACTGAATTTGAAGATGGATGGATATTTTGAAAGAGGAAGGCTAAAAAAAGTAAGAAAGGTGCGAGTATGAAAGACACGTCTATTAGGGCTAAATAGAAGAGGACGATATATATCACGCCGACCCCAAATAATGGGAGCAGGGCAGGAAGATGATGATGATTAACTTTTTTTAAAACACTTGCACTCTTTAACTATTTATGGATCCAAAATGTATTGTTAGGTAACATTTCATGAACTGCACATCCCTTTTTTTCGCCTATTTTTTTTGTCATAATATAGTTTGGCATAACGTTTTCGCATAACTTTTATTAGCATAATTATACTTTGGCATAATGCAAAGGTTGGCATAACAATAATTTAGTCTAATATGTTTTGGCTTAAGTTGGGGTTGCATACATTTTAAAGGCATAATATTTCAGGCATGAGCCTTGTGGGCAAATGACAATCGGTTAGGTTAGGTTAGAACTGCGGCCGGAACCAAATTGCCGAACCGCAACCCGAGCCGTGACAGATACGCTGCATGCTAGGGTATATTAGTTTTATTCCAAAAAACATTATGCTTAGTAAAATGATGCTTCATTATTATTATTCTAGCAGTATTTATGTCAACAAGCATTATGGCAAAACATTTATGCCTAATAGTATTATGCGAAAATATAATTAGGACAAACAAAGGTATTTGGTATACCTTTGTTTGTCCTAATTATATTTTTAATAAGGTCTTAAAATTTTATGCAAATGAATAGGTAACCGTCTTCCTATGTCGTATGAAGCAACCAAGTGATATACCTACATACAACCAATAGACGGGCAGCAGCATCTATCAACTCAACGTCAGTAATCATCTTCCTGCGATGATCAGTCCGTCTTCCTTGGTTATGGCAATATTCCTGAACGACTATGGCTTGCCAAAATTATTTAGAGGACGTATACAGGCTGTTGAAGTGTCAAAGATAAGTGTTCAATTCAACTACCTACAAAATAATATTATAAACAACAAACTATGGCAGAAGCTACGTCCCAAAACCATATCCAGTGTAAAACTAGCACCTCTCATCATCAGCCCGTATATCGTCGACTGCTGAACATGGGCCTCCTCCCGGGGGAGGATATTTGCCATAGTCACCACGCTTGGCAGGTGGATTGGTGACCGCAGAATTATGTTGTACCACACAAGGAAACGCTGCTGCCCGTTCCTTGGTATACGATTATTATAGACGATGTAATAACAATTGGGACCAACGGCTTAACGTGCTTTCCGAACCACGGAGGGTAGTCCCTCAACCAACCAAACCCGGAAAGAAATGCTAGAATTTACACAAAGATTTCTTGTCCGGTGTTGGGATCGAACCCACGACCTCCGAGATTTAAAGCGAGCCAATTACCGCTACGCTACGAAACTAGCACCTCTACCCACATTAAATTGCTCACTAAACTAAACATAAGTCCCTGTACAAACTCACATGGTCAGCAACTTAGTTACTGACAACTAACAACATCCGTTAGTAATTAGCCCTGCCTACCCCGTAGCGTGAAGATAGGCAGGTAGATGTTAGGTGTTCATTTGTCAAGCCACCGTGATAGCGGGTAATGGGGAAATAAATTTGAGTTGCATTTACTGCACATTTACTTTAGCGGGCCAGGTGGCAGTATCAGCGAGTTAATACGCTTAACACGATATAGTATGATACTGTTGACAATATGTGGTTATTTCCAAAGATTGTTAACGACACGATCTCATGTCGTCCTTTTTTATTATTCAAGTGTTCGAAATTAAGTGCTTTTTGCTACTTTATAACTTTAAAAAAATATTACTAGCAGAGTTTTGCAGTCTACTAGTATTCTTGTTATCCCCTTGTGCTAAACTTGTGATGCGTGTGGTTTCATATCGGTAGTGCTATGGGTGGGGATTGAATTGGCGACCACAAGATCACAAGTCCAAGGTTAAGGAGCTCAGTCTCTTTAAAGTTGTTTCTAAGTCTCTCAAATTAATATAGTCAGTGTTTCACAACAGTATTTGTTAACAATTAGCCCTGCCTACCCCGAAGCAATGTAATGTAATGTGGAAATATATTTGTATTGCATCTACTGCACATTTACTAGGGAGGAATAAGTGGCAGTTTCAACGAGGAATATACAAGATTTCATGCAGCCCTAAACTACAGTTTTATGATTTTTGAGTGAAAGCTTAGTGGACATTACATCACAAGTAAAAAGACTACGGTCAGTTTCTATTTAAATAATAGAATTTCCCCCTTATTGAAATTCAGATAAAAATAGCGCTATTAATTATTCACCATTTATAAATAAAAAAATTCAACATTATTACTTTTTTTATTTTTCGGGCAGATGTGGTATAGCGAAATTCTACCTTCTAGCCGAGTGAATTACGCTTCCTCCTTCGCGTAACAAATCGCTTGTACTAGCACCCCGCTCACTAGTGATGTACCATCATCCATCATTATTATACAGTAGGTACGCACCGTCCATTGTACTGATTTTATTTTCGATTTGCTCGACTCAGCGAATTCGGGTTAATGGAACTTTTTGCACGTTTTATCAGCACTTATATTTATTTGTAACAGTTCGTTTGCTTCGCGTTTACTTTACAATATCTGTAGCTGTTATTGTTGAAAGATACAACGTACATATTTAGTGGTTTATTACATTGTGAGTGATTTAATTTTATAGCTTCTCATAAAACAAAATATACCTACCGTTATAAAGACTGGAGGAGGAATGTCATGTCAATTTGAATAAATTGACAGTTTCGAAATTAACTTAACATAGCATCGTAGAAAATAACGAATAGTTAACTTAACTAGAGTTTATGGGCCATAAACAGTTAAATAACCAAAGAAAAATAACACCACATCGCTATCCCATTATCTAACAATAACAGATTTCGAACCAACCTGTTACTTCACAATCGACACTGCATTTCCTATCTGGAACCAGTTCTACGCGATTACATAAATCCCATAAAATAAACAACCGTTAATATACGTTGGTGCTTATTTTGAATTACTTATATTTGAATTTCGAAACGCAATCTCGATGTTCGACGACGTATGCAGTAGTCGATTTTTCAGTGTACGCCTAAGGCCGACGACGATAAATTGTGTCCACTAGGGAATGTTTTGACATCACTAATAAATTCAAAATGTGAGATGGGTAGTGCTAAGTCCGCTACCTTAGTTTGGTACAGACGAGTGCACGAGCGTTGAACAACAGTTAGTTTATTATAAAATACCAATCCTCTTCCTAACCAATGTATGAACATACTACTTTCTAGAAAAATATCTAAAGGTCATATTTTTACTTTAAAGTATTTCACCAACACCATTGCCCACAATAATACTATTTAAATAAAATACCTAGGTACATAACTACAACATCACATTATAAAATGACAACTCTGGCATTGTCACAATTATCTTAACGTGGACGTGGACCTTCCCTGGAAGGAGGTTTTTTATAGTCTCCATACTTGGCATGTGGGTTGGTAACCGCAGTTTTATGTAGTGAAACGTACATGTAAATGTACTGACCTAGTAAGTATTTATACGATTGGTAATAATAGTTTTCATGTGTTTTTCGACACAAAAATAAGTTATACAGCACTGGGATCGAACCTACGACCAAGAAGGTATACCACTAGGCCACGAAAGTTATCACAATGTGTTTTTACATAAATATATAAGCACGATAATTTCAATGTACTTACCTTTTCTATTTTAAAATTTTAGTTCGCAATTTTCCTCACAACTGTACCTTAATGCTTGTAGCAAAAGTGATAGGATCTACCGTACTATTCCGTTGAGTTTATATCATATCTATATTGTGAAACACGTTTACGGACAGAGCCGCGGGCGGAACCGTTATATTGATGCGACCGCTTCATCAGTTCAGTTAAATATATGAGCTAAATAATTATTGCATGTTATATTAACATAAAGTAAATGTGAACGTGGCTTTATTAATTTTATATGGTTAAATAAGTAAATGCTAATTGTGTACGCGAGCTAAGTTTCCAGTGTTATTTATTAATAAACTACCTAAAGGTTTATTTCCGTAAATCGATCGTGTGCGATTAACGCGTGCGGCTGATACGACAATAGTCAAGGGGTTCGGCGCGTCTGTCGCAAACTTCGAAATGACTTCATACATTCTAATGCTCTGACTTTTGTCGCATCAGCCGCACCTGATTGAACACTGATAGAATCACGGAAATGTACCTTAACTCAAGCTACTATAAGGTATTTTTTTTCTGATTTACTTACGTATATAGCCACGAGGCTTTTGCTACTTCACCGGGCATAAAGGCGAACAGAGCTCCAGCCTTAAAAAATGGTTTAAAAACTACAAACTAAGCAACCTGCGCAAGAGGGCACCCCCTGTGGGGCTTGGACCTCGGCTCAGGGCGGTCGCTGGCGATGAGATTGGAGGATTATGACTTTTAGTATTTTAGGGGAGTTTTGTGCAACTGTCGCTCTACTTTACAGTTCGCGGGCCTCTCGGACATCGGGTCTACGGTCTAGGGCATCGGATGGTTCTTTGCAAACTAAGGGTCAGGAGGACGAGGGGGGAGTAATTTAATAACGTAACTTATGTTTGATGATTAAAAAGCGAACATGGAACATATTGCAAAAATGGACAAGAAGTGGTTGAACAAGCAAAGTAAAGCTCCGATACTACCAGTCGAATAAAACCTAAATATATAAAATAGGGAATGTTTTGAACTAAAACGTCAATGCCTCCTTTTTACAGACCATGGCAAATCATGATCATTGAGGAATATTGCCATAATCATCACGGTTGGTAGGTGGATTAGTGATCGTAGAAAGATAAGTGACCTTGGGCTCATAGATTCTGCTGCTTTATTTCCCAAGAAGAAAAAGAAAACGTCTATTTCCATGTTTACTTGTAATACCACTAATCTAAGACTTGACACTTGGCCAACTACCTACATCTGACCTTCCGAAAAATATCTATACTAATATATACTTAGGCTTTACCCGCGTTACTCTGCTCCAGTGGGTAGGAGCGTGTTGTAGACTATAGTTTATGTTAATCCAGCGTATAACCTATCCCGAAGCAAAATTTCAAGCAATTTCGTTTAGTAGTTTTGGCATGAAAGAGTAACAAACATCCATCCATCCATCAAACCATACTTACAAACTTTCGCGTTTAAAATATTAGTAGGATAAAGGCGAAGAGTTTATTTGTTTGTTTACTTCGGTGCACTAATCACAGAAACTACTGGTCTGACATGAACAATTCTTTCAATGCTAAATAGCCCATTTATCGAGGAATGCTATAGGCTATATTTAATTATGAAGTTCCTACGGCTACCTGGGTGACACCACACACGGGAAGTTAGTATATTATATATGCCACTAATATCAACCACAGTATATGTAGGTACTTTTGCCAAAAATCATCATCATCATTTATCATTTCAGCCGTAGGACGTCCACTGCTGGACATAGGCCTCCCTTATAGATCTCCAGTTGTTACGGTTAGAAGCGGCCTGCATCCACCGTGATCCCGCGGCCTTAACCAGATCATCCGTCCATCTAGTAGGTGGACGTCCTACGCTACGCTTGCCGATCCGCGGTCTCCATTCGAGAACTTTTCGGCCCAAACGGCCATCTGTTCTCCGTGCTATATGGCCTGCCCATTGCCACTTCAACGAACTAATCCGTTGGGCTATGTCGGTAACCCGCGTTCTTCTACGTATCTCCTCATTTCTGATTCGATCTCGTAGAGAAACCCCGAGCATAGCCCTCTCCATAGCTCGTTGAGCACCTCTAAGCCTGTTCATGAGGCCTATAGTGAAGGACCACGTTTCAGATCCATAGGTCATCACTGGCAACACACACTGGTTAAAGACTTTAGAGAAAAAAACGTTGCGAAGTTTCCCGAACGCTGCCCATCCGAGTTGGAGTCGGCGATTGACCTCCTTCTCGAAGTTGGACCTACCTAATTGGACTGTCTGTCCTAGGTATACATACGCGTGCCAAAAATAACTTATACGAAATATATTCTCGAATCAACTATCCCCCTTATATTCTTACAACAAGCGCAGAATGTCCAAACAATGTACAACCGACATAATGCAACCCCTCAACAACGCATTTAAAAGCTCAGCACATCTTTTAATACGACATAAAAACCATAAAAACACCATAAGCCTCAGTACACACTATTTATCAATCAATGTATTGACGGGGTGCCCACTCAATAACTGAGGATTATTACGTCAAAGAACGGTGCAAGAAGTTTAATAACACTTATGGGTTTTAAAATATCAATCGATTTCTTGTGTACTACGGCTTAGATTGATTGATTGGAGATTTAGTTGTGTTCAAATAAAAGTGGTGTAGTGATTGAGATTTTAAACTCGAATACCATTTATTCCGTGAAAATGGTAACATACATTAAATATGTACATTTAATAGGAAAAACGTTAAAATGTTTAAAGAATAACTGTTGCAAGCGATTTATTATTAAAAAAAACGTAATATATCTTTACTATAATTCCTTATCTCTTCCTTATTAAAGTCGAAGTAAATAAGTACTTATAAATAAAATGCAGGTAGTAAAATGTAAGCCTATTTGTACGCTGACATAAAAATATATTGATGTCTTAAGACGCATACCTACACGAGCTTAACAAATTACCTTTTGATTGAGTAAGTTTGTTTATTATTTCTATCCGTAGCGTAGCGGTATTTGGCTCGCTGTAAGTCGCGGAGGTCGTGGATTCGATCCCCAAACCGGACAAGAAATCTTTGTGTCAATTCTAAGATATATTCTTTCCGGGTATAGATGGTTGAGGGACTACTCTTCTTGCCTCGGAAAGCACGTTAAGCCGTTGGTCCCGATTGTTATAACATCATCTTTAACAAACGTATATCAGGGAACGGGCAGCAGCGTTTCACCAATACACCTGCCAAGCGTTGTGACTATGGCAAAACTCTCCCCCGGGAGGAGGCCCATGTTGAGCAGTGGACGTTATATGGGCTGATGATGATGATGTATATTATTTTATGGCTAAATATTTTTACAAATCATCAATCGATTAATGTAAGTATACATTAATCGAGTAATGACAAAGAATATGGGACGAGTAGATTTTACCTTTTTCGAAAACATTAAAAGAAAATTCAAAGTTGACTTTTTAAAGACAAAACATCTTTGATTTTATACGATTACTAGCTTCCGTTCCCGTGGGAACTTCGAAATCTGAATCGCTAAATATAACCTATGTTACTCCCGCATAACGATGAAACGAACTTGTAATCACTTACTTTGTTTTTTTTAACCGGCTCAGTAGATCCAGAGCGTTTTCAATTTTAAGGAACAAACATTAGTGGGAACTGAAAAAATATTTATTAAAATAAATCTAATTTTAATCTTATTTAAAAATGCAAATTATCTAGTGTTAATTCCGCTAAAAATGTGTCTTTATGCTGTAATGGCATTTTTGCACGGCCCTTCCGCCCGCAAAAATTATGCACATGCAGGAAGAAAAAACAACATAAATCTAATTTTATTAAGTCTAATTTACACCAACATTTAGTTAATAAATAAAAGATGATTTGATTGAATTACGAGAGTATATCTAGTATGTCTTATATCCCTTAACAACTGGGAGGTCCGACTAAAGGCAATGCCGTCTCTAGAAAAATGGTTCCATCTTTTTCAAACGAACCATAAGATGAACCATAAGAACCAGCTACTTTACAAAAACGTAACGTTTAACGCTCACGTACACGAACAAAGCACTTAACAACTTTTTAGTAATGAAGAGAGACAGTTTCCTTAGAAGTCTTCTCATCAAGCGAACCATGAAATGCCATAGCTGAACACTGCAAACCATTAATTACATACGACCATACATGGGCCCTAGAACTTCTCTACTACTTTCGGGAAACGGCCAATGTGGTAACAACCGAGACATTTATCAAACCAAATTTGAACTCTAAAACTATATAGCTAAGATTGAGTTTCAACTGCAAAAACGACGTTGACAACAGCCACACATGGTTGAGCGTCGTGGGAAATACTATAGTGATGTGCTGACGTTTTTCTCAATGTAGTGTCATGCAAAATCATATCCTATGATTTCCTAGATAAAGTTGGGTTTCTTTTATAAGAATGTTGGCGCTTTAGATGATAGGTTGGAAAGTTCTTGCAAATAAAAGTGGCAATTTAGGTACACAACGGTGCCGGCCTAGCCTTGAATACTTATGACGTTTAATTAAGTTCATAAAAAAATTAAAAAGTTAGGGTAATAGCGTATCAACATTAAATAATAAAAATTGTCTCTATTACATGCCTTAGCCTAAAGTATAACAAGTTCAATTTTATAGAAGACGACACTAATTTTCAGTTTTGTCGTAGGGACCACATTTAGTAGGCACCAATATCCAAAATGCCGTGTGGTTTCCGGCTTAGAATAGTCCACCCCATGTCTTCCCATGGGTGTCGTAAAAGGCGACTAAGGGACATATGGCTGATGGATGGGCAGCAGCATCTATTAGCTCAAGGTTTACATCTTACTGCAATCACCAATCCGTTTGCCAAGCGTGGTGATTATGGCAATATCCCTCTACGATCCTGGCTTGCCAAGGTCTGTTAAGAGGAGGCCCATGTTCAGCAGTGGACGTAAACGGGCTGGTAATGAAATGAAAATATCCAAAATTGTTTCAATATTGTGTCGAAATCTTCCCTCAAGTTTGCACTAGAGTCAATGTCTGTACTGGACCGAAGTAAGACAGTTTATTTTTATTTTTTTTAAACAAAAAACGTAACAAAAATTAATGATTACTAGCTGAGTTTTGCAGTCTACAAGTATTCTTGTTAACCCCTCGTGCTAAGCTAAAATGCTTGTGTTAAGAGTGGGTTCACGTCAGTAGTGCAATGGGTGGGGTTCGAACCGGCGACCTCAACATCACAAGTCCGACGCCCTAGCCATTGGGCTAGGGCTGCTTCAGTTAGTGTTGTTTTACCCGTGACTTGTTGAACAAATTCAGTTGTAAGTCCTGCACTTGATCTCTCACCGGTCATGTCAGTCAAATTACCCCAATTTGAGAGTACAGATAGAAAGAGAATGCACTTATATTTCCGCACATAATTGTGAATAATAGTATATTTTGCGCAGGATGCCAATCTCCTTCTTGCCGCATCCAAAATCAGTCGGGTGGACTATTTATGTCATATCATAAAATTTCAATATATATTATATATATAGCAATTCAGCTATATTTAGCTACCATACTTACAATGTTAACCTATGTAACAATTACGGTAGTTTCTCCATAATTCACGTCATTTTTCTGTACCATTGGTTTCCATGAAAAACGTAAATGGCATTTCTCGATCTCTTTATTGTAAAGCTGAGCGTACATTGTTGTAGTTATTCAATAGATTTAGAATTTATATTTTGTTTAGAATTGATTTCTTTCAAGGATCGCTTCACGCTTCTTCGGCTACTAGGCTACGATATGCTACCTAAAATCAAAAACGATATCAAACGTTTTTGATTCTATGTAACAACGTAGCAGCCTATCTCGAAAACAGTTCGACATATGAAAAAATGTTTTTACCAAAGTTGTAGAGATTTGACTCTCAATAATATTTTTATGAACACATATCGCGTAAAACTCATAGGAAAAGAGATATAAAAAAAAACACATCAGACTTTTAAAGTGGCGACCATCGCATCATGTGTGAATTTTGAGACAAGGTTTGGGATCCTAAAATACAAGTTTCTACAAGTTTATAGCTGGGTATGTCGAATTCCGAGATGCTCACCTCATTTCGACTAAATATGACTGGACTACACTGTTTTCTAAAGTTCAGTAAAATCTTTTGTTTTCTTTTTTTTTATGAGCCTCGTGAAAAGCATGACGATGATATAGCTCTGAGTGCTTCGATGATCACAATATGGAGTGGAAAACGCGCAATATTACAACGTAATTTTTATTAAAAAATGGTGAAAGATTTTTATTTTTGTATGTTTGTAGATAATAAATTAGATTGCAAATTTTGCGATAGACGCATGTAGACTGCAAATTGTGCGATATTCCATATAACTTAAATTTCAACATGCCTCAAAAAAGAAAAAAAAATGCTGATATAAAAGGATAATTAGTAGGTGTCCGGAGTCTCTTGCAGTCTTTCTCCTCTGGATGTCACACCGTAGGTAGATAAGAGACTCGTCGATAGCTAGGATAGGGTCGATGGGCCTCGCGAGGCAAGGAGTTAACTATTTAATTTCATTTATACTGATGGAAACTACGAGTCCTATGCTGCACCACGCTTAATCCTAACAATTGCGTTCCTAGAACAACCTCTTAGCAGTTCTAGGAAACGATCGCGTCTCAGCAAAGGTAATAGCCACACAATTAATGTACTCGACAAATTGTCGACCTTAAAATAACAGTGATACTGAGAATTATAAACTTAATAATTATTTAATTATTAAGTTTAATATGGTATATGAGAACAGGTGGTAGGTATATTCTAATTATAGACTAGCTTTCCGCTCGCGGCTCCACCCGTAAAATCTTCATCACTCAAATCTATGTTCTTCTTTTCTTTCTTTCTTATAGAAAAAGACAACTCCCGCACTAGGGAAATAAATCCCTGTGTCGCGGGGGACTTTACAAACATTCATTTCACGGACACACAAAAGACCCTGACTCAGAACAACTATTTATGGTTCACACAAATAATTGTCCCGGGTGGGAATCGAACCCAGAACACCAGGTCTCAGAGGCAACTATCGTAACCACTGAGCCACCGGTGCAGTCATGTTAATTCTCGATAAAGTAGCTTTCTAATGGTGCAAGAATTATTCATATAGGACCAGTAGTTCCTGGGATTAGCGTGTCATACAAACAAACGAACAAGCTCTTCAGCTTTACAATATAAGTATAGACTAAGCTACTAATACATTCGATTCAGCCCAAAAAGCCAACTTCTAAGGCAATATGCTAGTAAACCCTTAAATTATCAAAGGTTTTTGGAGAATACGGTGTGTAGTTGTTGTCTTGGATAAAATGTTTGTACGCGCATAACTTGAGAACGACTTGACTAATTTGGCTGATTATTTTTTATTATGTTGGTTATTCAAAGGACAAGCTTTTTAATGTTTGATACAGGTAAATCCGGACACTTAACTGCAGATAGTATAAACATAAAATGCAAATACAAATAATAGATATTGGAAATTTTACGCAAGTTTCCGATACTCAATTATGATCCAAACTATACCTTTTACGATGATCTCAGATTCTGTTTATATATAATCCATAATATCGTTTACACTATAACGACTCCTCGAGTCTTTTATAACGTCGTACTAAAGATCATTTTATAAACAAAAAACATTTAACTACCAAGTTTATCATAGTTTAATCTTTTACTACCAAATTTACTACTAATACATACGTAGTTAGCCACGAGGCTTTTGCTACTTTACCGGGCATAGCTTCTTCTAATAGGGATAGCTTATACTGTAGGTATCTGTTGAATATGAGGCTATGCATTATACATCTACAAATTCAACAAATCCTATATTATTCTAAACACGAAAGTTAGTAAGGATGTATGAATGTATGGAAGTATGTTTGTTAATCTTTCACGCAAAAACTACAAAACAGATTTGACTGAAAGTTTGCAATGGGCAACAAAACATCAGGCTCCGACCCATTGGAGTAGAGTACCGGGGGTAAAATCTAGCTAGATTCTGATAGATAATAATTCTAAGTTTTTATTGGAAATGTGCTTCGGTGGCTCGCTCATATAGTTGTGTACAGTCCTGGTTAAAAACCACAGATCGAATCCAGAACACTAGGCATCAGAAGCAACTAACATAACCACCGAGCCACTTGTGCACCTTAACGTTTGCTGTCTAAAATAATTAAGATATACGTAGTTGCTCAATTCCTAATACCACGTTTGTCAGAAATAATAACTTTTCAAGAGAGTCAAGTATCTGTAGAATTTTACACAGACACCTGAACAATATCACTTATTTTTATTTTTTTGAATACTTTACGGTAAAGTTTGCCGCTTACTAAATTTCTACTACTTACTTACTAACGTTCCTCTTAAAGACGTGTTATATAAAGAGATTGATAAATTTCGATGACCGGTCGGGTTCCACCGTAGCCGAATTGGTTAAGACATTAGGGGCTAAACCTAAGGTGCAAATTCGAGCTCTGCTGGTGTTCAAAAATTATTAATTTCAGTTTTGAAAAATATCACTTATTACTTTATTTTTGACAACCTCCGTAGCGTAGCGGTATTTGGCTCGCTTTAAATCTCGGAGGTCGTGGGTTCGATCCCCACGCCGGACAAGAAATCTTTGTGTTAATTCTAAGATTTCTTTCTGGGTCTGGTTGGCTGAGGGACTACCCTCCGTGCCTCGGAAAGCACGTTAAGCCGTTGGTCCCGATTGTTATAACATCATCTATAATAATCGTATATCAAGGAACGGGCAGCAGCGTTTCCTTGTGTGGTACAACATAATACTGCGGTCACCAACGCGCCTGCCAAGCGTGGTGACTATGGCAAATACCCTCCCTCGGAAGGAGGCCCATGTTCAGCAGTTGACGTTATACGGGCTGATGATGACTTTATTTTTGAAAGATTTAATTAAACTTTTTTTTTCGGACGGACATAGGTATATCGAACAAGGCAAACAGTGCTCCAGCCTTAATAAATGGTTTAAAAGCTACAAAATTGTTTAAAAAGGCAGGATGCTAATTTTGTAGTTATAGCAATGTGTGTTTGTAATTGGCGAAACAATGTGCATGTCTTGCTAGTTGCTATCAAAATCTTTAAACCGCCAAAAGAATATTCATTATGAGTTTGCAGTCTGTTTCTCGGTGTTTATTGTAAATTTTACTGTGTCGGAATCAAAATTACAAGCTATAGTTGAATTAATATCTTGTAAAGCAATAAAAAAACCTTTCACACAAACACGCTTGTTAATATTAATCGATTCTTTCACTGTCCAATTATATTAAGTATCTCGTATGTGGTTATCCAATTAAATGTAGCATCTGTTTATAATTGTGTTTTATTGTTTACATTTTGTAAGTGAAGTAAAAAATGTTTGCTTAAGATAATTGTATACCTGCCTTGGTTATTGATATACCAAAGTAATGGGCATTAAGACTAAAAACATTCTAATTAGTCCGTCAGTTAGAATACAAATAATTTTTACCTCAAAATAAAATTATAATAAAGTTTAAGTTATTAACAGAATAATTCAATTCAGAGTAAAAAGCGTGGGGTTTACCACTTTTCATAACTCTCCTCTCATAGATAGTTGCCAATAGAATGATTATGACATTTACTTTATCAAGCAACCCACGCTTTTCACTCTGAATTGAATTATTCTGTTTATTACTTAAACTTTATTATAATTTTATGTTAAGGTAAAAATTATTTTCTATTTTTTAGTTCGGTTTGCTATAAAAGCGTGTTTTTTTTTAGTTTTTTTAAACTATTATTTATTTATTATTCTTTAAGTATAATGGGAAACTGTTATCAAATTATTGCATTGTCATCGGTCCTTGATACGTATGCAAAGTTTCAAATTAATCAGACTTCTGGAAACTGGTGAAAATTAAGTTCAAAGATTCCGTTACATATAACCCAAGCTAATAAAAGCGTGTTAAAAAAAATATTGTACACGTATTTATTTATAGATCACAGTCGAGGGAAGGGCCGGTACACGGTCCTCGGTCATTCCGTCGAGGATCCTACCCTAGCTAAACTGAAACCTTTCACTTGCTACCTAAGTGGACAGATATGCATTCTCTATTGCTTTACCCTTAAAATTGTGGGGGATCCTGGTATATATCGACGCTTGAAAGGCAATCCTCACTAAGCGACATTGAGTAAACTTTACAGGAGAGTGATTTAAAGTTCAAATATCTCTCGTAGAAATCATTTTTATAGCTACCCAAAAACACAACTAGCTAACATACAAGCTATAAAAAAATGATTCTACGAGAGATATTTGAAATTTAAATCACTCTCCTGTAAAGTTTACTCAATGTCGCTAAGTGAGGATTGCCTTTCAAGCGTCGATATATATATATATATATATTTTTTTTTACCTACTTGGTAATTTTAGTTGAAATGTAAACTAGTTTGTCAGTCAAGATTTTTTGTCATTATCATTGTATTTAACTTATAAGTAGGTACGTATGATCGATTCGTCTAAATTATAGATAAACGTTTTCATTTATTTTACTTACCAATCTTTCGTCTTTTCATAACTTAGATCTTGTAACCCTTTTATATCCTTCATCTTGACTTCATGTTAGTTCGGTGTGTATAGAAATTTTATTATTAACTAGCTGAACCGATAGACATTGTCCTGTCTCAACCTCAACTAAATTAGGCGTGATAGCATTGAACTAAATGTGATGTGCTAAGAGTAGCACGCATTCTGACAATGTTATGTCAATCGCTATAAGATTACCTACTTTAGAAAGTTTATATTGTTAAAGTCGTTAAGGTAACATTAGAAAATTTAATAACGTGGTTAATGGTTAATTATTCTTAAATTTTCTAATTTTCCGCGCAATTTTATTGAATTTTTCTTTTATAAGAACCTTCTCCTGATAATAACAAACACAACAGTAAAAGTATCAGCGAAATCGGTCCAGCCGTCCATGTGTGATGCCGTGACCAAGGGAAATAGGGATTCATTTTTATATATATAGATAGGATATTATGTCTCCTCTTCAACATCCCACACACTCCTACATACCATTCCTGTTTACGTGATCGCTTTTTCTTTTTGCATTCTCCTGACGATCAATGTAGGTCTCGCCTGAAGTTTCTCCTCAGATTACCCCCTCACAAGTCCGATTTTTATTCCTACTCCTTTTCCGTGCATGGGTTTAGATTATGGAATTCTTTGCCCGCTCACATCCGCAATTGCAATTCTCTTTCGTCATCTATGAGAAAAGTGAAAGAATTTTATCTCTCCTCTTCATCATAATGTACGTGTAAGTATGTATTTATATTTAGTATGTAGTTTATACTTATTTTATATAAATGTATTTATGTATATGTTTAGTTATTGTATGTATGTATGTATATCTACCTACACACTTCTCAATTCTTCTATCTTTCGACTTCTCCCCTTGCAGATCTACGGGAAGAGATTTCTTTAGAAATAAGTAGTACCTTTGTACATAGTTGCCTTTTTGTTGTTTATTTTTTTGTATCTTGTGTGTGTACATAAATAAATAAATAGATTGTATTGTACAGAACAATAAATTGTCATCAAAAGCAGCGCTGTGTTGCCATATTTATATGTAGCTAAAAATGTTATAGCAGCCAACAAATAAAAGTTCATGATACCATTTCAGTCCACATTGACCTAATTTTCTAGCCTCAGAAATTCAAATAAATTAATTTATATTGTACAAGGGACTGCCTAACGGTTTCCACAGAGACCTACCGGGTAAGTTGACTGTATCAGGGGCGCTACACACATTAGTGGCGTTCGCACTGGCATGTTTGGTGGGCAGTATTTGTAAAATGATAACTGTATCAGCCCGTCACGTCGTCATTACACATGTCATGGTCATTGAGGGATATTGCCATCATCACCACGCTTGGCAGGCGGATTGGTGGTAAGATGGTGAGTATTCTTGTGCTAGTAGATCCTGCTTGCCATCTGTCAGCTGTAAATCCCTTAGTCGCCTCTTAGGACACCCATGAGAAGATAATGAGGTGGTCTATTCTCAGCCGGACACCACAGTTCACCGCACTAAAATGATAAGGCAAACCCAAAACACATCATGTAAGTCCGGGATCATTTAGCACAATGTTTATCATTTTTGAATCTACATTGATTTTAATCGAGACTAGGAACCCAATTCTTCTTATTCAGCATGTATCCATTCATGCCGTATAATGTCCAGTTCTCATCATCATCAGCCCATATAACGTCCATTACTGATCATGCCCACCGAAAGGAGATTTTGCTATAGTCACTACACTTAGCAAGTTACTACTACCCGTGCTCTAGTGTACAATTACTATAGATGATGGTATTACAATCGGCCGATGGCTGAACGTGCTTTCCGAGGAACGGAAGGCAGTCCCTCAACCAACCAAAGCCGGAAAGAAATTTAAGATTTTACAGAAAGATTTCTTTTATTTATATTGAACTATTGTATTATGCAAACCAATTTGAAGGTTTGCCCTAAACAAGATGCTCATGAAAGAACTGTAATTAAAACCATTGCTGGTATATAGTTATCCCAGATGGTGTTATTACTACTGAAGCCAACATATAACGTAAAATCCGAGGCATAGAAGTCCCTAAAACCAACCAGAGCTGAAAATAAATATTTGATTTTACACGAAAATATTGTTTGGGGGAAAAATTTCACTCAATACCTTCGTGACCTAATAATCTATAATTGATACTTATAATACATATAAAGATGTTTGTTTGTTTGCTTGAAGGCGCTAATCTCAGGAACTATATGTGCGATTGAATTTCAGCTGATATTGTTTGTTTGCTTGAACGCGCTTATCTGAGGAACTGCTGGTGCGATAATATTTTTTTTCTGATAAACATAGCGTAAGTTTAATTCTTAATTTCTCACGGGGACGGGAGTTACGCCGGTAAAATCGCACCCGGGAATCTAGTAAATGGATAAAACTGTCTACAACTATTCGGAGTTGTTTGTATCGGGCATAAGTGTGTAACGCCCCCAACACTCACAATAGCGCCTCGGCACCCGCCGTGCCATTGTATAAGGTTCCCAGTTCGAATCCCGGCCCGCTAATGAACCGCTTGTGAATTCACCACGTGGGTTTACTAATGGGGGATCAGAATTCTTCCAGAATAGATGGAGGTGTTAATGATATCCGTTTGGAGTATTTGTAAATATTGGTTGAATATTTATGAACTTACGTTCATATTTCTTGAGCTCAGCATCAAGCATGAAATAACACATCAGAATTATTCGTCGTATGTATATGCCTTTATTGTTAAACTAGCTGCGCCCCGCAGTTTTACCCGCGTTACTCTGCTCCAGTGGGTCGGAGCGTGATTTTTTGTAGCCTATATGTTAATCGAGCTGATTAACTATCCTCGTGCAAAGTTTCAGTCAAATCCATTCAGTAGTTTTTACGTGAAAGAGTAACAAACATCCGTCCATACTTACAAACTTTCGCGTTTATAATATTAGTAGGATTAGTATAGATAATATAGAGTTATTCCAGTCCAATATTTCTTAGCGCCATTGAGCCGTAGCGTGATGTTTAAAGCATTATACATATATGCTCTTATTAAGCGATGCCTTTATCGATTTTAAGCAATATCAGTCTGCTTAAATCTACGGCATTCTGAAGTAAATACCTATACATAAATTAGACGTGTACAATATTACAGTTTGCACCGCCACAAAAAGGAAATAAATGTTACACTCAAGACACCCCGTGTCGGTACGATATCAGAGTGGATGCATGCTCAGACAACGCTTTTGAGCCAGAAGCTAAATTATCTACGAAAACTATGAAGCTTACCTAATATCTTATTGTATATTATGTTATATATATCGCACACCTAGATGAAGACTCAAAAAGTACGAGTTTTGAGTAAGTAGCTTTGATATATTTCTTATATACTCTAAAAACAGTTCTTCATCATTTCTGAAAAATTAGGTTTTTTGAGTTGCCCGAGTCTTCATCTAGGGGTGCGATATGTTACGGCTAAAGGTAGGTGTGAACATAAACTTAAGATTAGCCGGCTAAACTTAGGTTTATCTTCGAGAAGCAGCTAAAGTTCGATAACATGTTAGTTTGCGTCGTGATATTCTAGGTTTTAATTAAATTAAACAATACCTAAGCACGGCACAAAAAGATGTTGGGGTGGTTAAAAAAAAATAAAAAATAACCTAAACCTAAACCAATGGAGTTGAACAGGGACTTATAGAGGTTGATCTAAGTTTAACCGCATGTGGTCGGCTGCACCTAGTTGTAGCCGGCTAATCTTAAGTTTATGTTCACACCTACCTTTAGCCGTAACATATATATATATATATATTTATTTAAATATATACAATTGTGATATTATACAAAAAATAGTCCTACTTATAATATACATATATTATTAATTAAGGGCTTATATTTCAATCCTCAGATAAAAAATATCGGATGGATAAATTGAAAATTTGACAGATTTAGGAATAGCTGCCAAAGCTTCAATTAATTCCTTACTAAAATAAGGCGAAAAAAGTTTGTAACTGCCTTAATAAATTTTTTAATTTAAAGAAATTTGTTGATAACCTTGTCACACTACACGCGATACTATGCACTATTAAAAGGATGGCATATATTTTGAATGCACCTTATGTATAGAAAAGTATTCCTATAAGACAACCTTCGTAGCTTAGCGGTAATTTTCTCGCTTTAAATCTCGGAGGTCGTGGGTTCGATCCCAACACCGGACAAGAAATCTTTGTGTTAATTCTAAGATTTCTGTCTGGGTTTGGTTGGTTGAGGGACTACCCTCCGTGCCTCGGAAAGCATTTTAAGCTGTTGGTCCCGATTGTTATAACATCATCTATAATAATCGTATATCAAGGAACGGGCAGCAGCGTTTCCTTGTGTGTTACAACATAATACTGCGGTCACCAACCCGCCTGCCAAGCTTGGTGACTATGGCAATATCCTCCCTAGGAAGGAGGCCCATGCTCAGCAGTAGACTATATACGGGCTGATGATGATAAGTTTACAACTCAAAAACTACTGTACCTTACTTACTTAGTACTTAGCTACCTGCCTGTCGGTCTGACAAATCCATATTTACTTACTTTACGAACGCAATGCACCCATAATAACAAAATTATGACACTATAAGTTTCCTATTTGACATAATTTTTCGTTATATTTCATATCAAAAATATCACATCGCATAATAATCGAATACCTACAGCAACAAGTATCCTTATTTAAACGACGGCAGCTTAATCGTAATTTATCGAATACTGTATCGATATCATTATCCTATACTGAATATTTATAAGCTTAATGCCATTGTGAAATGATAACTTTATTATTCCTAAATATAAGACCGCGACAGCAACAATGAAGCGCAACTTCTATACTTTTGTCATACTTGATATTTATCATTACAATTATATCTCGGAATCGACCGACCTAAACAATGGACGATCACGAACATACCTTATGCGATTCAATCGATAACGATCGATATCGACCGATTATATCGAGCCATTGTTGTTAAATCGATAATTGGATAAACATTCGAATCAATAAATTAAATGGCTTAACACAGTTACATTTAGAGTCGTGATCTATTGTAAATAAAATATGTTTTGTGGTTGTCTATTAGGGCTGTATTAAATACTAATTGTGTCTCACGATATCGTTGCTTAATTCGGCGGTTCGAACCGCTATATACTGATTATCTAGCTGATTCCCGCAACTTTGTCTGCGTAGATTTCGATTTCTTCAAACAACCTTTGCAACCCTTTTTCAATCAAAATTTGAATGAAAAATTCAATTTCTAAGCCGTAGCCTAATTGGTTAAGGCATTAGGGCTTAACCTAAGATGCAGGTTCAAATCCTGTAGGTAGTTGAATTTTATTAATCACAATTTTGAAAAATAGTATATGGTAAACTATTCCGTAAAGTATCCAAAGCATTTAAAAAATTTAAAATAACATTAGAGTGTAACTTCCAAGATTATTCATAATTCGATATCCCATAAAGTGTATTTATTGGGTAAAGTTCACATTTTATGTGGTTCTCGACCTAGGTACCAACATAACAGTTCCCCACCATTTTCTCATTCAGCATTCCTATTTTCTTTTTCGCGAGATTAATTTTTCTTTTTAAGTTATTTCTATGCCACTGAGCCTGTCCACTTTAAGCTGACCTCTCAGACTCAAATGGTAGACACACTTTTTTGGTAACTCGTGAAAATGGGGGGTCATGTTATACTGGTTGTTTTGGAGGGTAGGCAAAAACAAAAGATGTACCTATGTATTGCTTTCTCGCCGACCAGTAAGAGAACCCTCTCATTTTCACCTTTTTAAAAATTCACAAGCCTGTAAAGAGTGGCTCGTGATTTTTATGCTGGTTGCCTTGCATTAAAAATCGCTTAGTCACCTGACGATATTATTATGACTGGGCACACCACCCTGTTGTTATGATACTGATAACGTAATTTTACAATGGTCTTACGTTTAGTTGGCCTATTCAAAATTGGACGTAGTTAAGTTAAGAATAGATCGATGCCCTGAGCCGTGGTCCTAGACCAAGGGTGCCCTCAGGCGTGTGTCGCTTATATGTAAAAATATTGTTTAAAGACGTGCCTCTTCCTATAGAGCTAAATTATATTAAGATTTTAATTATAGAATTAATTATTAGAGATGGGTCGACTATAGTATTTGCCGACTAACCGACTAGCCGACTAATCGGTTTCCGAAATGACGATTAGTCGGCCGACTAATCGGCAATGCCGATCATTCCAATACCTACTTGTCGGTGGAGGTGTACGGGCTTTTTCGTCATGACTCGGCTTAGTCATCGCGCGGCCGCTGAGCTTAATTACTGACTGATTAATACGTTCCTATGTTGTAAAGACTGTAACTTTAGATAACTACTCTAAGTAATGTTTAAAAATAATAAAACAAGTACAAATTATTTGTTTTATTTCATTTGTTATGCGCCGATTATAATCGGCATATTTTGCCGAATAGTCGCCGACTAGTCACCGACTACAAACGATGCCGAATAGCCGGCTTTCCCGACTAGTCGGCGGCTAGTCGGCCCATCTCTATTAATTATTGTTATTACTATACCTACATATCACGGGATACTAGACTGACAGACAGACCATTAGCTAATCCGCAATATATTTTAGTTGCAATATTTTGTATTTAATTATATTAAGCATATTTCATTGTGTATAATTGACAAGTGCAAGTGTATAAATACCTAAGTGCTGAATAAATATCGTTTAATTCGTTTGATCACCCAGTACATTCCCATGGGTGTTGCGAGAGTCGATTAAGGAACAGCTGCTAGATGGGCAGCAGCATCTATCAGATCAAGGTTAGCTTACATCTTACTGCGATCATCAAGCCGCTTGCTAAGCGTAGTGATTATATTAATAACCCTCAACAACAACAAGCCAAGAAGTCCGATGTTCAGTCAAAGTCAAAAATTTCTTTATTCATATAGACACAATTCAAAATATTAAATCATGTTCTTATGATGCGTCCATTTCTTTTCCTACCACCAGTTCAGGACGTGGCAACTCTGAGAAGAACTGCAAAGAAACTCAGAGGAATCCTTTTAAAAAAAAAACAATTTATCGTTACTTTTACAATACTGTTTAGCAACAGTGTCATTCCAGAGCAAGTTACTCCCATACCATTCTGTCATTTACATAGTCTGATATTTTATAATATGACTTTTTACATAATTTAGCTTTAACAATGGCTTTAAATTTATTAACAGGTAGTTTTCAAATATTATTTGGGAGTTTGTTATAAAAGCGAATACATTGCCCCATAAAAGAGTTGCATAATTCATTGGATGAAAGTGGGCTGATGAAGACTAGGTGAAGCAGATAGTACGCAGTGGCGTAGCTATCGTAGGGCCAGGTGGTGCAGTGCACCAAGGCCCCGGTCCTCAGGGAGCCCTCTAACCGAAGTTTTGAAAAGAGCTATGCCTTTGCCCTTGCCCACCTAGCTATGCCACTGATAGTAGTCAATCGACACATTGACCAAACTTAAGTTCAATATGCATTTTTTTTCCACGGACATATGTAGTTAGCCCCGAGGCTTTTGCTACTTCACCGGGCATAAAGGCGAGCAGAGCTCCAGCCTAGATAAATGGTTTAAACATTACAAACCAAGCAACCTGCGCAAGAGGGCGTCCCCGGGGACTTCTAACGCCCAAATAATGACCATTGTTCTAAATATAATTTAATATAGACAGAACAAGCTATTGGACACAATATAGTAAAATAATAAAGTTAAGAGTAAAATGATTAAAAACAATAACTAAAATACCTGCTTAATATGCTCATTTAAAAATGTTACAATTATACATAGATTAATAATAAATTATTGTTTTGACTATTTGCAAGTGCCTGTAATAGGTTTACGTAAATAAAAATGATTTTTATTTTTTATTTTATTTTTATTTTACTTGGACCTCGGCTCAGGGCGGTCGCTGACGGGGAGATTGAGTGATTATGGCTTTTAGTTCGCGGGCCTCTCGGACTTCGGGTCTACGAGGGCATCGGAAGGTTCATAGCAAACTAAGGGTCGGGAGGGCGAGGGGGGTTCAATACGCCATTGTATTATTATTATTTTTTTTTGTCAGGCGTGAAATGCATTGTACCTACTCCTCAGGGTGGATTCTATGATGTAATGAATGCCCAATTTTCAAAATTTACACGGGTCCTTTTTTTTACTACTCCAACTCCGGGTGGACTTAATGTATGAAGTGCATAAAAAAAGTATTTGCTGACAGAACGCCAGCGTTCTGGGAATATTAATTACCCAACAGTATAAATTTAAGAGGGTTTATTTTTTATTAAACGTTTTAACAGAGTTTTTGCACTAGCTTTTTGCTACTAAGTATTCTTGCTAACCCTCGTAGTAAGCTGAAAAAATGCTTGTGTTACGAATGGGTTCACGTCGGTAGGGCAATGGGTGGGAATCGAACCGACGACCACATGATCGCAAGTTCGACGCCCCTAGAAATTGTGCTAAAATGAAAATAAAGTAAAAATAAAGTAAACTTTATTCTTATTTCACTATACAGTGTAAAAATATAATATTTTTATTGCGGGAGCTCCGTCTACATCGGGTAAGCAGAAAAATTGTCAAGTATTCGTACGTAGGTATTACAAAAGGTTCGGGTAGCAACCCCTTGCCGATCCCCGTACCCCTTGGGTCGGAGATGTTTCGGTAACCATGCAATAAAGAATGGTGGATATGATTTCATCGTCTAATTTTTTTTTGAGGTTTCTATGTTAATGTTCTTCTCCTTAAATATTTCCAAAATCCTTCTTTAAGGGCAACTTTAATAATAACTGTTATCGCCATTTCATGACGTAGTGCTGTTTTATCAAAATCGCACTAGGAATTGCAGGAAATTAAATATAAACAATTAAACATTGTTTTAATAACACTTGATTACTGTTAAAGTGTAGAATATCTTAAGTTTTGTGATTGGTAATAAAAATAAATATTATTATTTTTATTATTTATAATTAAACAAAGATAACTTCCTATTCCTATTTGGCTTGGTAATCTCGGAGGTCATGGGTTCGATCCCCATGCCGGACAGGAAATCTTTATGTAAATTCTAGGATTTCTTTCCACGTATGGTTGGTTGAGGGACTACCCGCCGTGCCCCGGAAAGCACGCTAAGCCGTTGGTCTCAATTGTTACAACATAATCTATAATAATCGTATATTAAGGAACAGGCAGCAGCGTTATTTTATGTAGTACAACATAATACTGCGGTCACCAACCCGCCTGCCAAGCGTAGCTTCATGGCAAATACCCTCTTTCGGGAGGACTGTCCGTGTGACGTTATACGGGCTGATGATGATGAAGCAGTTTTGTAGTTAATATTTTATATGCCGCCTCAGTTCCTTCGATGTTCATCGCGAGTCGGCGTGGGGCGGTGTTCACGATGCGTCGTCAGGCGCGGCCGTGACGCCGCATCGAGGAATGACCAATTTGCTCTTAAGGCTGCCTGTTTAGTCGACCCAACGCGAAATTTCATGTGCCACATATTTTCTTGAGTTGCGTACTTATTAAAATTTTGTACGAAAGAAAATATTGTTATTTTTTATTATACTTACCTACTTAAGTAAGGATAAGGTTGGCTCTTTAAAACATAATTGAAAAAGGAAAATACAGAAAAATATAGTCTCGGCTCATAATATACCACCCCATATTTTCCTATGAGTGTCATAAGAGGCGACTAAGGGGCATAGAGCATCATCAGCCCGTATAACGTTCACTGCTGAATAGGGCCTCCACCCGAGGGAGGGTATTTGCCATAGTCACTACGCTTGGCAGGCGGGTTGGTGACCGCAGAATTATGTTGTAACACACAAGAAAACGCTGCTTATACGATTATTATAGATGATATTATAACAATGACCAACGGGTTAACGTGCTTTCCGAGGCACGGTGAGTAGTCCCTCAACCGACCAGACCCGAAAAGAAATCTTAATTAGAATTTACACAAAGATATTTTGTCCGGCGTGGGGATCGAACCCACGACCTCCAAGATGTAAAGCGAGCCAAATACTGCTATGCTACGGTTGCATCTATCGGCTCAAAGTTATTTATCATCTTACTGCGACTGCCAATCCACCTGTCAATGATGATTATAGCAATTTCCCTAGGTAAACAAGCATAGGTCGCCAGGATCTGTTAAGAGGAGGCTCATGTTCAGCAGTGGACGTGTAACGGGCTGTTTAAGTGAAGATGTATATATTACTAAGTGACTTAAACCATCTTTATCTACATCCAGTATTACGTAATAGACCATTGCTGGAGCCAAGATTTTTTTTTGGTTTAAGTATGATGTTTTATTTATTTATACAACAACAAAAAGACAACTATGTACAAAGGTATCATCAGCCTGTTGTAGTCCA
Source organism: Nycteola revayana (assembly GCA_947037095.2). Classification (NCBI taxonomy): domain Eukaryota; kingdom Metazoa; phylum Arthropoda; class Insecta; order Lepidoptera; family Nolidae; genus Nycteola; species Nycteola revayana. The sequence continues at coordinate 5,012,139 of OX344847.2, forward strand.
CTGCTGAACATAAGCCTCCCCCATCGATTTCCAACGGGAACGATCGCTAGCGGCCGATCACGCAGGGAAACGCCGAGCATAGCTCTTTCCATAGCTCGCTGAGCGACTTTGAGCTTTCTTATGAGGCACATAGTAAGAGACCACGTCTCAGATCCATATGTCATCACTCGTAACACACATTGATTGAAGACTTTGGTCTTCAGGCACTGAGGTAATTTGGACGAGAAGATCTTCCGAAGCAAATTCATACTAGCTTCCTACATAATTTTTCAAATCAGACCTATAATTCCTGAGATAGGCGCATTACAAAAACAAACAAATTATTTAGCTTTATATTATATATCAATATAGATTGTCATTAAAAATATACCGAGTCACATCAGTGTTAGGTTAAGTACTCAACATTTTTCACAAAAATTTAGCTCAGCTTAAAAGTCCTAGCCTGTACGAAAATTGGGAACATGCATTATCTACGGATCTTACGGCGGAGTGCCGTATCCGTTGTCACCTCAAGTACCACCAAAGTGCCACCGAAGCACCACGAAAGTACCACGCGAAAGCTGCAGTGAAGTACCGAAGGGCACTCGAGAAACACCCATAATAGACTACCTACGCTTCGGGAATACGTTTTTAAGCCTCTTTGGAATACGGTGAATACCTTCAAAAATGTTAAATAATAAATAAAAGTTGAAATGTTGGAATAATTTGGGTACTTACAGTTTTTATTTTGCTATACTACTATTTTATTTATTTAAATACTTAACATAATGTTTATACAACGGTAACAACATGTACAAAGGCGAGTTTAATTCAATAATAAATATTCTTCTAGCAAACGTTTATGAAATATGTATTTGATTAAAAGTGCATAGCTGGTACAACGGATGAATCTATCATCATCATCAGCCCGTATAACGTCCACTACTGAACATGGGCCTGCTCCCGGGGAGGGTATTTGCCATAGTCACCACGCTTGGCAGGCGGATTGGTGACCGCAGTATTATGTTGTTCCACACAAGGAAACGCTGCTGCCCGTTCCTTGATATACGATTATTATAGATGATGTTATAAAAATCGGGACCAACGGCTTAACGTGCTTTCCGAGGCACGGAGGGTAGTCCCTCAACCAACCAGACCCGGAAAGAAATCTTAGAATTTACACAAAGATTTCCTGTCCGGCGTGGGGATCGAACCCACGACCTCCGAGAATTAAAGCGAGCCTAATACCGCTACGCTACGGAGGTTGTCATGTTGTCATATGAGTCTATACTTTTATTTAACTTTCTATAAGTACCTAGTATTAATTAAATATACCCATTTTTGCGAAAATAGAATAGAATATACATTTATTTTTCTGATCACAAATTTAGTACATTTGCTTACTTGTATACATTGTATTTGTGTATATTTTGGCAGTTTCAATTGCGACCAGATTCCTGAGAGACTGGTGCCTGTGTTAGATTTGGGAAACCTGTATTACAGGTCACCAGTTTATCAGATATCAGGTCAGAAAATTGCGCGGCCTGATGAGTATATTCCGCACACTAACAGTTTACTAGGTTCCTGCGCGTGGTTTCCCCCGCTTAGCCTATGTCATCCGGAGATAGTATAGCTTCTTAACGAACACAGATTTTTTCATTAGAATAGATAGAGAAAAAGTGCAATTCGAGCAGTGGGCAACCACTAGTTAAGAGGTAAGGTCATCTATACAAAGAAATAGAATATAATTCATATATAGAAAGGAATATAATAGAAAATCCCCTTAATATTATAAATGCGAAAGTTTGTAAGTATGGATGGATGGATGTTTGTTACTCTTTCACGCCAAAACTACTGAACGGAATTGGCTGAAATTTTGCACCGGGATAGGTTATACGCTGGATTAACATATAGGCTACAAAACATCACGCTCCGACCCACTGAAGCCGAGTAACGGGGGTAAAACCGCGGGGCGCACCTAGTCTTCTATATTATAAAGTAACATGTCCTGACTGACTGACAGACTATCTCATCAACGTCGAGGCAAAACAAGTGTCATGATATTTGGAACGTGGCTTCCTTTTGTGATGTCCACTAAGAAAGGATTTGGTAAAATTTAACCCCTAAGGGAGTGAAAAAGGGGCGGGGTTACGCGGGTGAAACCGCGCGCGGGATGCTAATACATTATAAATTAAATATACTAGTGAAATAAAGATTATGCCGGATAAAACTTTTCTCCCCATAATTAATTATCAAAGGTTTACATAACTATAATATTTTTTTCTTGAAATTTTATACGATGGTCTATTTTTCTAACTACTACTTAAATAACAATAAAAAAAATTTAAACATAAAACTGGTCATTAAAATTTTGAAATATATTTTTTTTACCGTCATTTGTTGTTAGGGCTAAACATATGCTTTTTCTTTTTTGCCACGAATTATACTTATTACCATCTCTTTTCTTACCACCCATAGTAAATATTTTTTTTACAAAATACAAAGAATGAATACATCGATGCGTATGTATAACTTTCCACTTAAATACTTAAATGTCAGTGGCAAATTATGTTTAAGTGCTAGCTAATTATTTCCATTGAAATATTATCGAGTAAAGTCGCAGTAAATAAGTATAGTAACGCTAGCTTAGCCGCAGGGGGCCGGCAGGTATGTTAATCATCTTGCAAACAATATTTATTGAAGCAAATAATATAAACATTTGTTTTAATATCATTAATATACATGTATTCAAGCACTCCTACTATAAGCTTTCTGATTAGATTCGATGCGGGATCCAAGAAATTTAGGTGTATTTGTCACAGCCCGAGCCTCAAAGCTAAGAGATTCTTCCCTCAGTGCTGTATTGACTTAGTATTAATTGGAAAACCAATATTTATCTAGTAGTTGCTATGGAGACCAAGAATGAATCTAATTCAAATTCTGCCAATGTCACTACATCCTCTGTACCGGTTATTATAAATGTTATAAAAAAATAACAACCGGTAGGCCTATTACGTAAAAATGCAACTGCGATAACTTAGCTGGGGTATTGCAAAACGTAAAAAAACCGTGATAATGATTGATGGCTAGTTGTCTATCAATACATAGTATAAAACAAAGTCGTTTGCCGCTGTCTGTCCGTCCCTATGTATGCTTAGATCTTTAAAACTACGCAACAGATTTTAATGGGGGGTTTTTTTATAGATAGAGTGATTCAAGAGCCCTACATGCTTAGATCTTTAAAACTACGCAACAGATTTTGATGCGGTTTTTTTAATAGATAGTGATTTAAAAGAAGGTTTATATGTATGATACATCAGCATTACACCCGTGCGAATCCGGGGCGGGTCACTAGTAATATAATAATAAGCTACTCAAATATCTTAAAACTTCAAAAAAGTAATCATATATTTTGAAAGCACCTACTAAACCGTGTTTTATTACTCCATGCTAATACTCAGCAAAAATATTTATTTTTAGGAGAGTATTAGGGCCTGTTGATTATCTTACATATAAGATGATCAACAGGCGCCCCCGACGTGCGTTCTAGTCATTCTAATCTGTAATTATTAATGCAATTAAAAAGTATATCTATACAAAAATAAATATGTTTGCTGAGTATAAGCATGGACTAGTAAAACACGGCTTAGAAAGTGGTATCAAAATATATGTTTTTTTTTTAAGTTTTAAGATATTTTAGTAGCCTGTTATTATATAATAGACAACTAGCCATCAATCACTATCACGGTTTTTAACGTTTTGCAATACCCCAGCTAAGTTATCGCTGTTGCATTTTTACGTAATAGGGCTACCGTTGTTATTTTTAACAACATTTATAATAACCGGTACCGAGGATATAGTGACATTGGCAGAATTTGAATTAGATTCACTCAGGGTCTCCATAGCAACTACTAGTAATAAAATATTGGTTTTCCAATTAATACTAAGTCAATATCAAACTTATTAAGTACCGACACGTTTCCTTAAGAGAATTGAATTGTTGGCTGTGAAAATATATTAATTAATTTAAAAAAGTGATCGTTTTATAAATTTGAATAGTAGAATAATCACTAACTTCAATGTGCATTGAGTAGGTTTCAATGTGCAATCAGTAGTAGGTATATTATTTTATTCAAGTTCATTGACAGTTGATCATTGTCAGTACACGTTCATTACTGGAGTTGGATCTCTACCGATAAATGCTTTTGACATTGTAACCACGTTAGGCTGATGCATGACGGACCGAAGGAGTGTCCGGGAGGTTTTAGTGGTGTAGATTCCTCTCCTCGTGGTATGAGTTAAGCATACCACGCTATGGATAGGTCGAGTTCCACATATCCCACCGCCAGCGCACGAATACGCTGCAGCGGCGGTGGGAATGCGTAAATGCATTTCCCGCCGGACAACAAAATATAAAAAAAAATAATGCTGATGCATGACAGAAGTTTAAGTCCTATAATACAGTTATGATTATCAGAGATTAAACTAAGTATAACAACAGATTGAGTCTCCCCTAGATTATAAACGTCTGTCTACCCAACGAGGAGAGAATTAGGAAAAGGCGTGAAAATACAACGTAATTATTTGTAGTCACAAATAATTAATAGATAAATTTTGCAGCAGCACGTAATATTATTGCATATGATTTATTAAAAAAAAAATCCCTCAAGGAGTTGGCAATGATAAACGCTCATGGCAAAATGAGCTGCAGTACCTTGCAATAAACGACAATCTTGGTTGTACGAACGGGCGCCCTGTACACAGATTCAGAGTCATTTGTTTTGTTTTTAATGTTTGTAATAGAAAAAGTTTATATGTATATTTTACTACCAAAATTAAATTATTTCGCTCAGTACATAAGCCACAACAATATCACGACAATAGTTGCTTCAAAATGCTTATTTCTCAACATGAAAATCTGCCAACGGTTAACAGTTCTCAGTTATAATAGCATTAACATATGTCGTACAAAACAACATCGTGTTGCTTAATGGTGCGCATGCGCTCGCTTCACGCTGCGCCTACGCACCGTGCCTCGTTCACACGGGCTGTTCAGCTCTCCACAATAATATTGAACCGGATGGGTCACTTGCGACCCACGTAAGTGTCCATATAATTTTGAACTCATATAAACATAACAGTACCTACTACACTGGGTCAATGGAGTGATTTGAATTTATTTTTGAACGTTTCGACAATTTTCCGTTTTGAAATGAAGGTTTGGGATTGGTTATACATGATTTGTTGCTGATTTGTCGCCTATTACTAAAATCGGTCTTGTTCCTTTCCCAGCCACATGCAGTGTGAGGTTCTGTAGTCATCATCTCGGGATTTCTAATCGTAATTCAGTATTTCATAATCACATTCCATGGTATCAGAGAGTAAAATGTTGTAATTATTGATGCAACTGTTTGTCAACCAAGTTCATTGTTCTACTCTGAGGTTAGTACCTCAGAGTAGAACAATGAACTTGGTTTAAAAAAAAAGTTCTTCCTACTAGTAGTCTAGTAAGAAGAACTTTTTTTAATGGACATAATAATATGTTATGAATGAGACTTTTGCTACTTCACCGTCCATATAAGCTCTGGCTTCATCATCATCATCATCAGCTTGTTGTAGTCCACTGCTGAACATAGGCCTTCGGGCCCCATCGATTTCCAGCGGGAACGATCGCTAGCGGCCTGCATCTCCGCGACCTTTATGAGGTCGTCGGTCCATCGTGCAGGCGGTCGTCCTACGCTGCGCTTGCCAGTTCGTGGTCTCCACTCGATAACCTTTCTGCTCCATCAGCCGTTAGTTTTTCTAGCTATGTGTCTTGCCCACTCTTTCTCTCTGCTCTGGCTTGAGCTTTATCAAATTTAAAAGGTGAACATTTATCCACTTAAACTGCTTCTCCAAACGCCGATATGAGGGTACCAGTTACCTACTGTTAAACGTGCGTACCTAAGGTGCGATGTAGCGTTTTTGTCAAACTAAAGCCTTTTTTTTTTGGAGAGACATATTTAATGTAAATTGTGCTATTTCACCAGTGATACAGCCACAAAAAACGGTTTTAAGGTTAAAAAATTAAGCAACCTGCTTAAGATAACTCTCTCTATGAGACTTAGATCTCTGCGCAGGGCGGTCGCTGACTTCGGGAATGAGAGAAATTATTTGATTTTTTGTGTCCGTGTTTTCAACTGTCGCTCTACTCTACAGTTCGCGGGCTTCTCGGATTTCGGGTCTACGAAGGCATCGGTAGGTTCACTATAGTAACAAGTTTATAGAAACCTATTAGCATTCGCGACAGTAATGTAAACACAGCATAAGAAAGCTCTAAGATTATCACCGATGTGGGTGCGCGCATCCAATAAGCTTATCTGTAACTGTGACGTTTACTTGCTTGTTCTGTATTACAATGTTGACAATCTTGTACCATATATTATATATACATACTATTATGTACAATACAGCACCTTCACGTCCAAGCTAAGATTGTCTCAGAGGATGTTATAATAATATAACAATGCTACATTTTCTTTCGACATTATATTTGTATAGTTATACTAACCTATATATTGAAGGAACCAGGAGAAAAAGACCGATATGACTTTATATAAAGCTGAAGAGTTTGTTTGCTAGCTTAAACGCGCTAATCTCAGGAACTACTGGTCCGATTAAAAAAAGTATTTTAAGGTTAGATATCCTTTTTACTAAGGAAGGCAAGCTTTGTATTAGTATAGTAGTCTAGTCAACAAGTTCAAATTGGTGAAAAATAGAGATAAAGCTCCTAAAAATATGAGTGATACCTCATTGGATTCGGAATGACGTGTAGAAAAATGTTTTCGAAGGAATAATTAGCACGCAAAAAATTACAAAAGTTATTAACAAATTAAGTTGCCAAAAAAAAAGGATTTCATTGTTTGTCAATAACTCCGAAACTATTCATATTTAAGAATTTATAAAAAAGCATCTTAAAGAGGAAGAAATTTCCAATAAAAAAATCCTAACTCTCGGAGTTCTATCTCCATTATTTATAATTTTAATTTAACGCTGAAAATTATTTTGTTAATAAACAATTTTTAAAAACTTTGAATTTTTACAAAACTCTGTTTTGTTGTTCACTTTAAAGAATTATAATTAACAAAATAAACAATTTTTGAAAACTTTAATAACTTGATCCTACTAAGTATAATATAATAAGGCCTCCAAGAAGAGAAAGATTTTTAGAGCAATTATTTAAACATTTTTTATTACCTAAAATGAAGACGAAGGCCCGAAAAAATTATGCTAATAAACAATATCCTAACTTGTTGAAAAATGAATTTTAAAACTTTTTTCAAACGGGATTTTTTTCATTCAAGCATCCAAAATACACCATAATTAATTCAATTTTTTTTATTGATATTTAATACTATAAAAAATATATTTTCTGTTGGGTACTCACTTTTGAGGTGGCGCGCGCATGCCGTATCGGCCGCGCGGAGTCCTATTTTCAGCGTTAAATTAAAATTATAAATAATGGAGATAGAACTCCGACAGTCTGGACTTTTTTATTGGAAATTTCTTCCTCATTAAGATGCTTTTTAAAAATTCTTAAATATGAATAGTTTCGGAGTTATGGACAATCAATTAAATCCTTTTTTTTTGGCACCTTAATTTGTTAATAACTTTTGTAATTTTTTGCGTGCTAATTTTTCCTTTGAAAACATTTTTCTACACGTCATTCCGAATCCAATGAGGTATCACTCATATTTTTAGGAGCTTTATCTCTATTTTTCACCAATTTGAACTTGGTGACTAGACTATAGCTAGTCATGAATAATATAGCTTTTTAAGTCTAAAGAAAAGTTGGTTTGAGATCATCTATAACAAGCGTATACCAGGGAACGGGCAGCAGCGTCACCTTGTGTGAGTAGACGTTATACGGGCTAAAGTCGTTGCGGACATAATAAACTGTAATTTTGGAATCGCTATGACTAAAACTGACGAAGTTTCACATAAACTTGCAACCCCTATTTTCCCACTTATTAAGGGTCGTTACTAAGAATTAAAAATAATTCATCATAAATTTTATTAAAGATTTAGACATAATATACTTATGTGTGTTTGGAGTCGATTCACCCCTGTGAGGGATGTTCAGAAACCTAATTAACTACATTTTATTATCCATAAATAGAAGTATTTTCGAGGATTTAAAAACCCTTCTATAAAAACTAAAGAAATTTCATACAAACATTGACGGGGTGTCTAATCTTAGACATCATCCCCATACAAATTTGAGACTTGTAGTTTCTGAGATTACGTGATGTGTTTTTTCTGATGGACATACGTAGTTGCCACGACGCTTTTGCTACTTCACCGGACATAAAGGCGAGCAGAGCTCCAGCCTTCAATATCGTGATAAGTGCATGAGTGAATGCGTGACCTTTCTATTTTATAAATATCGATTTCAAAGAACTAACGTAAGCACTACACAATATTATCTAATGTAAAAAGTATGGCATATATTCGAATCACCTTACATATCTCCGAAACAGTTACCTCCAATAATATAAGTATCTGTTCCACGCCCTTAAGAAAATTGCGTTCAAGAAAAACTGGTAAAAATCAACGAATAGGCGAAAGGGTGGATCCACACGTCAATATCACATGAGGGCGGAGCGACACTCCCTTACGTTTTTCTTAGTAACTACCCCCTTGAGAAAAATGTCTCAGAGCCCTTCAGCCCTACACGTGAGTGGGAGAATTTACTGTATTCTATAACATACCTATAGTAACCAACTCTTAAGTGTGAAAGTTACCCGGTTGTGAATCCTACTAATAATATAAACGCGAAAGTTTGTAAGTATGGATGGATGGATGTTTGTTACTCTTTCACGCAATAACTACTGAACGGAATTGGCTGAAACTTGCACCGAGATAGGTTATACGCTGGCTTAACATATAGGCTACAAAACATCACGCTCCGACCTACTGGAGCAGAGTAATGCATGACCTTTATATTTATGATAAGCGGCCGTAGCCCAATGGCTAGGGCGTCGGACTTGTGATCTTGAGGTCGCAGGTTCGAACCCCACCCATTGCACTACCGACGTGAACCCACTCGTAACACAAGCATTTTAGCTAAGTACGAGGGGTTAACAAGAATACTAGTAGACTGCAAAACACTGCTAGTAATCTTTATAAAAAAAAAAAAAAGAATGCGGGTAAAACCGCGTGGCGCAGCTATTATCAAATAAAATTGATGGCAAATTGAAATCTTAGAATATTATTGATATAAAAGCTGAAATCCAGTTTTGAAATGAAACACTAGTTAAACTATAGGTACTTATATTATAAAATGTAAGTTTGTACATTGTTTGTGAGATTGTATGGGATAATCTCTAGATCTACTGAACCGATTTCGTAAATTCTTTAACCTATAGAAAGCCACAATATTTATAAGTGTCATAGCCTATTTTAAGACTAGGTTTCCACGGGAACGGGTTATCCGGAATCCATGCCGGACAGCTAGTGTTTTAATATCATCATCATCATCATCAGCCCATACAACGTCCACTGCTGAACATGGGCCTCCTCCTGAGGGAGGGTTTTTGCCATAGTCATCACGCTTGGCAGGCGGATTGGTGACCGCAGTTGTGTTGTAATACATTAGGAAACGCTGCTGCCCGTTCCCTGTTATACGCATGTTATAGATGATGTTATAACAATCGTGACCAACGGTTTAACGTGCTTTCCGAGGCACGGAAGGTAGCCCCTCAACCAACCAGACGCGGAAAGAAATCTTACAAAGATTTCTTGTCCGGTGTGGGGTTCGAACCCACAACCTCTGAGACTTAAAGCGAGTCAAATACCGCTACGCTACGGAGGTTTTAATATAATAAATGGAAAAATAATAACATTTTCAGTTTAAGTCAAAGACGAATAACCGATGATAAAAATGTGTAATGACATAGAATCAAGGCGGAAACATATTGTTAAAACGCGACGCGACCTTATGAAACGCGACGCGTGTTAAGTCGAATCAAATGTTAGGCCGCGTCCTGGATGCCAGCGGGCGGAGCGGGCGGCGCGGTCGACGGCACGCGCGTCTTTATCAAAGTTCACAGATTTGTGTGAAGCTGTTCACGACGACAGCGGTGCGGGCGGCAGGTTTTCCTTAGGCACCGCGCGCACTGCCCGCGCCGCCCGCTCCGCCCGCTGGCGTGCAGGACGCGGCCTTATTGTTTTCTATAGATCAGAATCACACTATGAACACCCGACGCGACGCGACGCGACGTGTTCATAGTGTCGTAGTCGCGTTTTAACAATATGCAATATGTTTCTGCCTTCATGCTTAACAAATTCTAAAGATATACACAAGAGATTGTAACGAATAGATTTGCAACAATTCTTTTTTCTACGATATCCAGCAGAGCTATGTTCACTAGTATTCTTATTAACCCCTTGTGCTAAGCTAAAATGCTTGTGTTACGAGTGGGTTCAAGTCGGTAGTGCAATGGCTAGGGATCGAACCGGCGACCACATGATCGCAAGTTCGACGCCTTAGCCATTGGGTTACGTAATTAATGTTATTTTACTATGACGTAATACTAGATTAACTGAACGGATGATTGGATTAGAAAAAAAAAGTTTCGATCGTAAATCTGTTTGCAAATCGTCCTGCTGATTATTATTAACAACAAAAAAGTCAAGGTGTATATTGTATACCCATCAAAACCCAAACACCGCCCCCAGTTATATTACTTCAAGATTTATTCATCCGAAATACGTCTAATTAAAGCCTTCTTTATTTTAATACAACACATTCGACTTGGCCTCAATTCTGCTAATTGAAATAAAATTGCGTACAATCGTGTATACCGCTATCGCAAGATTCCTTTTCGATATTGGTATACTTGTAGTTGGCGTTCGTAGGTAAGTACGAAATCTCAACCAAAACCATAAATTCATGCCAAGAAGATCATTATCAGCAATCCACCTCGCCCGAGAGCTTTTGACTTAGTCACCACACTCAACAGGCGGGTTGGTGACACACAAGGAAACTGCTGTCCATTCTCTGATAAAGGATCGTTGTAGATGATGGTATAACAATCGGGACTAACGGCTTAACGGGCTTTCTGAGGCAAGTTCTTTAGGGACCGTGCCTCAGAAAGCACGTTAAACCGGAAAGAAATCTTTGATTATATATTAAGATTTCTTGTCCGACACACGACCTCCGTTTGCGACTAATCGGTACACTACAAAATAGTAGGTAAGCAGCAATAAAATACCCAAAGCTAATTAAGTACCAGAATACCTAATGCTCAAAAACTGTCTACCGAAACTCCACTGCAATTCCTTTGTAGCATTATTAGCAGAATTAGCCTTGGCTTTAGTGACTTAAATTACGTTTTATTCCACAGGGGATTATTAATAGTAACACGAGTTTCAGTACTCGTAACACGGCCTTTAATTGAAATAAAGAACAGCTGGCTTCTCCAAATGAATGTTAAAACATTGGTTTTAATATAACGAATGAAGAATTGATGACGTCGCGTTAAAAATTGGCAACACAGGCTAATCATTAACTGGCAACATCGGATGTTAAAAAGAAATAAAATATGATGTATAAATAAATGTAATACCAATTTTAGGGGAAGGTGTAACAAACCATTTTAATCATGGTAACGGTAAATTTAACTTACATAATAATATGGTACAATAATTACTTTACTTTAATAAGAATGTGTTAATTTTCAATTAATAACTTTATTTTTACGATAACTTGGAGGTGCGTAGCAGTAAAAGGCTGGCTTTAAATCTCGAAGGTTCGATCCTAGGCGCCGAACAAGAAATAATTTTGTAAATTCTAAGATGTCTTTTCTGGGTTTGGTTAGTTGAAAGACTAATCTCCGTGCCTCAGAAAGCACATTAAGCCGTTTTGGTCCCGATAACATCATGCGTAACCGTATTTGAATAGACTAATTTATTTGCGGCCGTAGCCCGATGGCTGAGGTGTCTGATTTGTGATCTTAAGGTCACCGGTTCGATCCCCACCCATTGCACTACCGACGCGAAACATTTTTTTTATTAAATATAGGCTTACTTTTGACCATAATCTCGCTTGATGGAAGGCGAAGGTATGGTCTAAGATAATACACGCTTGCCTAGAAAGTGTCTGTTCACTTTAGTTTTAAAGATGTTAAACCCACTTATAACACAAGGATTTTAGCTAAACACAAGCGGTTATCCAGAATACTAGTAGACTGCAAAACTCTGCTAGTAATCTAGACCATCCATATCTTCTTATGGGTGTCGTAAGCAATGACTAAGGGACTTACACTTGATGGATGGGCAGCAATATCTATCAGCTCAAAGATACACCCATTTTACTGCAATCACCAATCCGCCTGCCAAGCATGGTGATTAGGCAATATCAACGACCCTGATTTGCCAAGGTCTGATAAAGAGGAGGCATTTGTTAAGCAGTAGACGGGCGATAAAGAATATAACAATCGTATACCAGTGGACTAACTAAGAACCGGAGGTCTAAATGTCAACGAAGCGAAAACGCGGGCGCCAAGCTCGACTCCCGTTACTCGCTACCCCCGCGGTTGTGATAGACACAAATGTAGGGTCAGCCCAAAGATGCAAACAAAAAATAAGTAAAAAAATCTATTATTACTTTTTTTAATATTATCTTTAAAATGACTGTCTCACAATGCTCAGGAACCCAGTACCTCATTTCTGTCGTGAAAAGGCACTGATCAAGAATAACATAAAGAACGTACGGCCTGAGAATGTATTCATCAATAATGAGCCATCACATAAAAATGAATGTGATATTATGAAAAGAGTATAATGCACAATGCGCACATTAAATTTTGATTGCGATATTTAATAAAGATTTACAAAGAGTAATGACGATTAATATATTATAACATTTAAAAAAAATGCTTCACCGTATGTGTTTGTTTTTTTTTTATTATTCGTAGACTCTTGATCGCTTATTACTTATTAAATGTGTATGCCAAATAAATAATAAAAGTAACTGGACCAAAACCCATTTGAGTATGTTTCGCCGGACCGTCTCATGTGGGTCGTGTTAAAACCGGCCGTAGAATAAACCTCTGAGTTTGTTTCGCCGGGTCTTCTCAGTTGGGGCTTATTGGTTTCGGTGGTAGCATTAAAGCGCGTCCATCTTTACATACTCATGGTCCGCCCAAATAATGACAATTGTTGTAACCTAATATAGACAGCAACAAGCTATTGGACACAATTCAATTAAATAATAAAGTTAAGATTTAAATATTATTAAAAATAATAACACCTTCGAAATTTGTAAATATTAAAAATGTTATCATTATAGATAAATTAATACTAAAATATTGTTTTTTGTTTTATTTTTATCTTATATTTATTTCAGAAGCCTCATGGCATGTCGCGTACATGACAGTTGCTCATAAGGCGTTCTATCAACTAAATGCTTACTACCATCTTACTGCAATCACCAAATTGCCAGGCGTGGAGGTAACGGCAATAACCTTCAACAATCCTGGCTCGCCAAGGTTTGTAAGAGAAGGCCCATGTTCAGCAGCGGACGTAAAAAGGCTGCCTATGTAAATTTGAAGTCCACCATTTCAACTGTAATGAAAAACTTACTATCGCTTCTAGTACCACGCCATCTACCCGTAGAAATATTGAAGAACCGCCAACGTATTAAGGTCACAAATAAAAACCTCTTGCTAAATAGCCACATAAAATTCACAATTAAGGCCTTGACATTAAGATATTTTTTTCAATGAAACTCATATACCATTATCGTATTTATAAGTATTTTTATCTGCCACATCCATCGTTTAACAGTTTCTTTTACATCGACACAAAAGTCGATGTTCTTACGCCAACGTGAAATATTAATATGGGGTCTAATTGAGTCGTCGGCCAACGGATGGGCCATTCTTTAACGAATTAAACTGTGTTTTTACCGTTTTTACAATTTATGTATACCTTACAGCGGGTAGATGCATACCTGATGAAAATTATGACCGATAAATATAATCTTAACATAGAATAATAAGTTCTGTAAAGCCTTGTGCGTTGTGTAAGTTGTGTCTTAAAGAGATAGTAATCTGGATGAGAGGAAAATGGATATTTTAATGTTTATAACTTGAATGTGTTCGGCAATAATAATTATATTGTAGGTACGCGATATTGGTTTATTAATGTTGTATTGTTGGCGTTTTAATATCTGTTCGGGGTTGTTGGAAGGTCAACCTTTGTGCTATAACATGTAAGGAAAAATACAGGAGTCATATTTATGTGTTTAAGACTATTAACCTTTTCAGTTTTTTTTATGGTGGCAGGCTATTCAGAAACATTTTCACCCGACCAGTACACGGAGGCTGTAGTTTGCTTTTGGCTTTTGGTACTGGTATAAAGACGGGCAGAATTCCAGCCCTATTAAAAGGCGACTAAGGGACATATGGCTGATGGATGGGCAGCAGCATCTATTAGCTCAAGGTTTACATCTTACTGCGATCACCAATCCGTCTGCCAAGCGTGGTGATTATGGCAATATCCCTCTTCGGTCCTGGTTTGCCAAGGTCTGTTAAGAGGAGGCCCATGTTCAGCAGTGGACGTAAACGGACTGTTGATGAAACCATTTATCTAGCCTGGAGCTCAGCTCGCTTTAATGCCCGGTGAAGTAGCAAAAGCATCGGGGCAAACTACATAATATGTCCGTCCGAAAAAAATAAAAGTAAAGGTGGAAGTATTGAGGGATAATGACTTTTAGATGTTTAGGGGAGTTTGTGTAACTATCACTCTACGTTATATTTCGCAGGGCATCGGAATAGCTCTAGGTCGCAGTGGCAATTAAGATAATTTTAAGTTGAATAACGTATGATTGATATAGTAAGTAAAGTAACGAAAATACTAAATGAATGAACAACATTCAATCGTGCTTCTTCAAATCAGGGGGATCGTACGTTCAATGCCCACTCTGGACAAAAAATGAAATAATGAATTTATTCAGCACTTAGGTATTTACATACACTTGTACTTGTCAGAATCACAATGTTACACAATTATTCTTATTCTATGAATTAAACTAGATACTTAATTAACCGGTAGCAAATTGTAGGATATTACAGACAAAGTAGACCGTCCGTCAGCTGGTCATTAATTTCTCTACTCATAATAAGTTTATGTTCATATTAATTATTTTAGACTTTAATGGTTCAATATAGAAAAATTTGGAAAAAAAACAAACAATTAAGTGGCACACACCTGGGGGCACCCTTAAGGGGTTAGGACCACGACCCAGTGGTACCACTGATATATAAGTCAGATTTATGAACATAAAAGGAAGTGATCGGCCTACAGGCGCTGGATCACAGGGCAGGGGTAGGGGTGCAACGCGGTCCTCGCCGGCGAGAATCCTACCCTAGCTAACCTGCAACCTTTCACTAGCTACCTATGTGGACGACTCGGAGAAGAAAGGAAGAAAGAAACTCCGGGCTTTTTCTTTTTCGTCATCTTTTGTATCACAGTTTATGTACCTTTTTTTTTTAATAACTTTTGTTTACAATATTTTATTTAATATACATTTCAAATAACAGTATGTGCGCTAATGCACGCTCTAGACGTTTTCACAAATATAGTTAAATAGTGATTTAAAATCCTCAAGCAGAAATATCAGAGCAGCAACCTCTTGCACTTTGGAAACGGAGGGAGCGTCAACGCACATTTCCAAGGAACTAGCTACATGAGAAGATTATCGCCGTTAAGGTCACAATAATGTACTTCTACCTCAAACACATCCATCATATGGTCGACCAGTCACCACAAGCAGCACCCGTTCACGAGTATAACGTGTGAGCACACAGCCATCGCCTCCCTCGCCATATTAGAGGGAAGGAGGCGACCCGACTCACATCGCCACCGCAAGCAATGACAAACAATGGGAGCATGACGAGTACACTGATAGTAGTATTTGAGGAATCGCATTTAAAAAGAGAGACAGTTAAACTCAGCATAGCTTGTTCCGAAATACATCAGTGTATACAATAACTAATTTGATAAATGACAATAAAAAATTAAAAAGTCTAATGTTGGTATATCAGTTCGGTGAACAGGCACCTGGTGTGTAAGTTTGCTTGTGTTATACCGCTAGCACCATGCAGTTTTATCATTAATATATTCATTAATTGTGTAATAACCTTTTTTCATTAAGGTAGTCTTTACATGGGATTTAAATTTATTTAGGGGTAACTCTTGCACACATTCTGGTATTTTGTTGAACATACGCACACTAAGCCCTACAAACGAAGAATGGACTCTCTGCAGACGGTGGTAATCAGCACACAATTTATGTTTGTTTCTTGTATTTATTGTGTGCAAGGCGCTTCTCTTTTGATATAGATTTAGGTTTTGACTAATATGAATTAAATTTGCATAAATGTATTGAGAAGCAACCGTTAATATATTAATATTTTTAAACAAATCTCTTAAGGAAGAGCGGGCACTTAGTTGGTAAATTGATCTAATTGCCCGTTTCTGTAAAATAAATATGCTTTGGATATCAGCAGATTTGCCCCAAAGTAAAATTCCATATGATAAAATGCTGTGGAAATAACTAAAATAGACCATCCGTGCAGTTTCTACGTTGGTCAGTTGTCTTACTTTCCTTACAGCGTAAGCAGCAGAGGTCAACTTTTTAGCCAAGTTCGATACATGAGCATTCCATATTAAATTTTTATCCAGCGTTATTCCTAAGAACACTGTGGAGTTGACAGTATCCAGCACATCATTATTAATCATTAAATTAGGCCCAATATTTTTCACATTGGGTGTAGTAAATTTAATACATTTGGTTTTATTCGCGTTTAGGACCAAATTATTTACAGTAAACCAATGGGTTATCTGTGTGAGTGCACAATTAATAAAGTCAAAATCGTCAATATTACGTTTCACTTTAAAAATAAGTGAAGTGTCATCAGCAAAGAGTACAACATCACACAAATTCTCCAAATAATACGGCAAATCATTGATGTATACCAGGAATAAAAAAGGACCCAGAATGGAACCTTGTGGCACACCTAACTTAACAGGCAAGGATCCCGAGACTACACCACCTACGTCAACGCATTGAACTCTCTGTGTAAGATATGAAAATAGCATATCCAGTGCACCATCATTTACACCATAGTGACGTAATTTTAATAAAAGCGTATCGTGCTGAACGCAATCAAATGCTTTTGAAAGATCGCAGAATACACCGATGGCATTTTGCGACTGCTCCCACGCATTGTATATAAGTTTTATAAGAGCGACACCAGCATCCAGAGTTGAGCGACCTTTAGTAAAGCCAAACTGATGCGCGTGCAAGAGGTTATTTAAATTGAAATGCTTGAGGAGCTGATTGAGTATTATTTTTTCAAAGACTTTACTAAACACTGGTAAAATTGAAATTGGTCTATAATTGGCTGGGTCGTCTTTCGCACCTGATTTTAATAAAGGTATGATTTTACTGTACTTCATTTTATCAGGAAATGTGCCAGTGTCTACACATTCATTAAAAATAATCATTAAATATGGCGCTACTATTTCTATTATTTCTTTAAGGATTTTAACTGATAAACCCCACAAATCTCCCGTATTTTTTTATTCAAAAGCTTTGACAACGTTTATTACTTCCGTTACAGTAACATGCTTGAATTGGAATAACGAATTACATCCCGGCACGTTTCTGCGTAAAAGTAGCTCTGCGTCACTGGGTGAAGAATTTAGAGAACGCGTAGTGGATATTGGTATGTCAGAAAAAAATTTATTAAATACATGAGCCACTTCAGATTGATTGCTAATAGGTATACTATCGACTTTTAATTGTAACTGATTATCTCGATTAAAAGTCTTGCCACTTTCTTTATTTATTATTCCCCAGGTGGTTTTTATTTTGTTACTGGAGTTCTCTATCTTATGTCTAATGTGATTGGCTCTAGCAATGCTGCACACAATTTTAAAAGTATTAGAATACTTTCTAACATACTCTAAAATATAAATAAAATCTTCGTGTAACTTCAAATATTTATTTCCGGGTCTGGTTGGTTGGAAAGCATGTAGATAAAATTGTTGGTCCCGATTATCAAAACATCATCTATAACGATCGTATAACAGGTGACGGACAAGGAGCGTTTACCTGTGTAGCGGTACTCTGTAAACCATGCTGCGTATTTTTTCGGGGGTAATGCATTCACTCATCCCCCCCGCCGCTGCAGCATTCCCGCGCCGGCGCGCGGCGTAGCGATATGTGGGACTCGCTCCTCCATAGCGTGGTATGCTAGACATACCACGAAGAGAGGACCCCTTAAAAACCCCTCGGACACTCCTCCGTCCGCCGTTGGTGAGGGCCGGGTACTTGCATGTCAAGACCTTTTTTTTTCCGGCTTAATTGCGTTTACACATTCCCACCGCCGATGCAGCGTATTCGCGCGCTTGCGATGGGATATGTGGGACTCGCCCTCTCCATACCGTGGTATGCTAGTCATCAGAGAGGACCCTACACCACTAAAACCCCTCGGACACTCCTCCGTCCGCCGTTAGTGAGGGCCGGGTACCGTCATGTCAAGCCTGCCAATGCAATGGATTCCATGATTCACCTCTAAGTATGGATACCGATAAAAAAACACCAAACAAGAGAAATCGTCACTAAGTAAAGTAACTCTTTCTCTAACGCTTTCACGCCTATATACTACTAAATTGATTTTGATGATATTTGGTATAGAAAGCACGTCGTACCGCGAAGTTCATGGTCCACGGGCACATCGCGGAAAGCTGCCTACAGTAACTACTCTATTTAATTAATATTCGTACATGTATCTTGTTTGCATAAATACTAAAAGTCATAATCCCTCAATCTCATCGCCAGCGACCGCCCTGAACCGAGGTCCAAGCCTAACACGGGGCGCCCTCTTGCGCAGGTTGCTTAGTTTGTAGTTTTTAAACCATTAATTAAGGCTGGAGCTCTGCTCGCCTTTATGTCCTGTGAAGTAGCAAAAGCCTAGTGGCTACGTACGTAAGCCAAAACGAAAAAAAAAGGCGTCTCATCTATCAATTAATTTAAACACGGACAAAGTCTTGGGCAAAAGCTAGTATAAATTATATTTATATTTAACAAAAAAATACTATTCAGTGAACATATTCATTTCGTACAAATTTATTGAAATTAACATAATTTTTTCTCAGCCAAGCCCTAGTTTTAAAGGCCTTTTGAGTTCCTGTAATTATGTGACATAAAAACTAGCAATTATAAGATTAATAACATAGTTACAAGATACCATACTGTTTTTTGGACGGACATGTGTCGTTAACCACGCGGCTTTTGTTGCTTCACTGGGCATAAAGGGTAGCAGAAGCAAAAAAAAAATCATTCATCACCAATAATAAAGTATCAAAAATATTATCACGAACATAATGAGCTGAGAAACATTACTTAAGTACAGTCAACCAAAGAGATAGGTTTACACATTGTGAAATGCATTTCAAATTTATGTGAAGAGTTCACTGTAATGTACTCTTCATCCATAAAGAATTACCGGCTGTATTGATTTTTTTTTTTGTATTGTTTTTTAAAAAGGTTTGCTAGCAGAGTTTGTGAAGTCTACTAGAATTCTTGTTAACCCTTCGTGTTAAGCTAAAATGCTTGTGTTACGAGTGAGTTCACGTCGGTACTGCATTGGGATGGGATCGAACCGGCGACCACAAGATTACAAGTCGGACGCCCTACCCATTGGGCTACGGCCGCTGTCGTAGTGACATACACATAATTATTTACTTTATTTGATACTGACGATGTAAACCTAAAGCGCGCGGTTGTTTTATGCAATAAACGCTGCGTTACACGCAATGCGATTAACGCACATCATTTCATATCAGGTAATATAATTACAAACCATTGTTTTACGCGGTTGACGCAGCGCCAAGCGCAGCGTGAGTTGAGTGCATCCGTTGATCGCATGCGTCTGACGCTGCGATCTTCGCATAAAACAACCGCGCGCTTAACTCTGTTGTTGACTGTACCTATGGCAATTACGACGAATATTAATAATCTCATAAATAAAACATTTATTAATATACGAGCATTTATTATAGGTAATGATCATCGACAATACCAAAGCATAGTTTAATTGTCATTATGAAAAGATATCAATTTAATTGTTAAGTGCGACGTTTATGTTTTGTTCGCAATAAAAAGCGATACTTTTATATTCCATTTGATACCTAATTATCCATACTAATATTATAAAGCTCAGGCCACACCGCCAGCGGGCGGGCGAGCGAGCTAGGCGGGCGAACATCGTTTCACCTCTTTTACATACTTCGGTTCACACCGCGAGCTACAGACTAACCTATGTCACCGATGCGACCGAAGCTAACGAAATATCCAACGATTCCAGCGAAGCTACTCGTTCACCTCGTTAGTTTAGGTTAGAAACCCCATAGTTTAGCTCGCCAATATTCCTCATAGTTTGTATAGTTTCCTTCTCTCGCTTCGCCCGCCCGCCTAGCTCGCTCACCCGCCCGCTGGCAGTGTGGCCTGCGCTTGAAGGCTAATTATTAAGTAACTCTGTCTTTCTGATGCGCATTAACAAGCAAACAGATATTGATGAAATGACTTACGTATTTTTTTTCAGACGGTCATATCGTCTATGATAAGTGTAAGGGACAATCTATCATCATTATGAGTCCGTATAACGACCACTACTGAACATGGGCCTCCTCCCAAGGGAGGGTTTGCCATAGTATTTGCCATAGTCACCACGCTTGGCAGGCGGGTTGGTGACCGCAGTATTATGTTGTACCACGCAAGGAAACGCAGCTGCCCGTTCTTTGATTACCTTTATAGATGTTGTTATAATAATCGGGACCAACGGCTTATCGTGCTTTCCGAGGCACGGAGGGTAGCCCCTTAACTAACCAGACCCGGAAAGAAATCTTAGAATTTACACAAAGATTTCCTGTCCGGTGTGGGGATCGAACCAACGACCTCCGAGATTTAACGCAAGCCAAATACCGCTACGCTACGGTGGTTGTCTAAAATATAAATCTATATTATAAAGAGGTACAGTTTGTGAGTTTGTGACGTTGTATCTCTGGATCTACTGAACCGATTTTGAAAATTCTTTTATCAATAGAATACTACGTCATTTGTGAGTGTCATCCTTATCCTAATATTAGAAACGCGAAAGTTTGTATGTGTGGATGTATGTTTGTTACTCTTTCACGCAAAAACTGCTGAATGGATTGGGCAGAGTCATAAGTACCTTTTTACCTGTTATAATGTAACGTGTACTTAACAGTTAATTTTGACGTGGGTAAAAACTAATGATGTATATGTCAATATTAAGGTCGATATTTCATTCGCTGTCGATACTTTTTTATAGCGAGGATCACAGGTGAAATTAAGTAGAGAGGTCAATGACACACATACATTCAGCTGGCTGCACCCTAAGAGTACTGGCAAGTTAAATTAATGTTTTTTTTTTAATGAATATTTAGCCTAAATTAGAGTTGCCCAACTATCGATAGTTTCGCTATCGATAGATTACCTCGAAAAATAGTAACAATATCGATAGTATCGATACTATCGATATCACAAATTAACTAATACTATTGATTGGAAGCAATAGTATCGATAGTATCGATACTATTACATTATAATACTATCGATAGTTTCGTTATTTTTAAAGTAACACTATCGATACTATCGATATTATCGATAGTATCGTTGTATTAAATGATTAAAACTATCAATACTATTGATAGTTTGTAAAACTATCGATAGTATCGATACTATCGATAGACTATCGATACTATTGATATGACGTCAACTATCGATAGACTATCGATAGTATATCGATAGTCGACTATCGCTAGGCAACACTAGCCTAAATATTTAGGCTGAATATTAAGGCGTAGTGGTTAATTAATACTAGTTACTTTATAATGTTTCAGTTTCCATTCTCGCATTTTAGCTAGCATTGAATAGGCTACTAAACTACTGGCCAAATTAAAAAAAAACACTATTTGAATCACCGTTATTTAGGAGTAACATAACATAGGCTATGTCTATACTAATACTATAAAGAGGCAAGATTTATATTTTTGTATTTTTGTGTGTGTTTGTTTGTAATGAATAAACTCAAAAACTAATATGCCGTTTTCAAAAATTCTTTCACCATTGGAAAGCTACATTCACCCTGAGTGACATAGGCTATATTGAATTATGAAATTCCCATGGGAACGGGAGTTACGCGGGTGAAACCGCGCGCGGGAAGCTAGTGTTAAAATAAGGCAGGAGCTTACCTCTAAACCCAGTGAAGTAGCAAAAGCATGGAAGCTGACATAAACGACCATCCGAAAAAAAAAACTCTAGGTTAAGTGGTAAAAGTATTGTAATATCTATCTACCTAAGTTTTTCTTTAACTAGATACCCATAAAAGCGAAAACGTTAAGCACACCTACAACTAACTGTGTCTACAAGATAGTACACGCCAAGCCCATTAGACGCCACTACAACTAATGTCAACACATTAACAGTTTTCCCCACTTAAAAAAAATATCTACGTTTATCTATCGCAAGTTACGCAAACCATAAATAAACGTGACATAGAAATACGATACTTATAAAAATTTACGACGAATCGTAAAAATCTTTGGCCGTATCGACAGGCAATCTTACCATAATTCTTGCGACGAAAACGACGTAACGGCAAAATTTTCGTTTTTCGAAATCTATCCGACTATTAAGGTCATAAGATTGAATTTCGAAATGTGTATAGTGAGGCGTTTGACCTTTGGTACATTGACTTGTTTTAACAAGAATGTGTGAAGGGGGCAGGTAGGGAGGGGTGTAACATACGTAGGCGGGTTACGTTGGGAAAAATCGTGATCACATATCTTACGTACTATTGGCGACGTAGTAGGTACATATATGTAGAAGTAAGAGAAGGGTGGTACCTATGAAGGTTTTATGAGAAGACAGTTTACCTTAACCTTACAATTAGAATTATCTACTGAGATGTAGGTTACCTATTATTTAATAAGAATAGAATACAATCAATTTATTTTTTGTCTGTTGTAATGTTGATTTTAATATTAATTAATTAGTTTTGCTTCACTGAATTATAACACTAAAACTGCCAAAACGAAATTTAACAGCGTTTCGGGGATGTTTGATGACTACACCCCCTCTATATGTAAATGCAATTAAGTCCCTTATCATCTTTTTACTAATTAAAGTATGATAAAAGACTTGCAAGTTATTTGGACCTAGTTCAAGTCGATTGCTTCCATATGGGGTCTGTATGAAATCAATGGACTAATTATGAGGTCCATAGGTCCAATAACTTGCTTTTTTAGAAATTAATACAAGGATGTAATATATTTAATAAAAACTTCATCAATTCCGTTGGCACTACCTTTATAAAACTCAAATAAAAACATGACAAGCAATACTTCTATATATCACTCGAGTGATATTAAAAACCTCTTAATGTACATCGAAGTGATTCCATTTTCAATACATTTCATATTTCTCATACCGCGCGGATGACATATCACTGTGGCTCGTAATTTACAGAAATCTTTGGAGGAATTTAAACCTTAATTTTTGGGTTATATGGTTGTTTTCTCTGCGGTGGTGATAACAATCCCTCCTTTGCGATTCCATACGATTTCACCCAGTAATGATTTGGATCATAATGAGGGAGACGCGAACGTAATATTCTGAGAGTATTCTAAGATTATACTGAACAGGATAAGAAGAAGGAAACTTTTGAGTTTATACTTAACTCACCTGAGTTAGGAATGTTAGAAAATATTAAAATAGAAAATGTAGTTGATAACTGAGGCAGTAACGTTATAAGCTATAATGATGATGTACATTAAACTTTGTTTATTGAGTTAATAAGTATGAACTGTAAACTAGAATAGTATAATTTGTATATCAGGTTATTTTACTGAGACCATTTGTCTCACTGGTAAACGTATTAATGCGGAGATTTTACTATATTTGCGATTTATTTTAAAATTTGTAATTGTGATATTCGTACATACATACTTTTAATGAAGTTTATACTAAGTTTCTATGAGTTTTTTTTTAATAAAAATATATTAGTCATTCTTTTAACAATATTTTATATCTTAAACTTAAATGTAAATATTTTCACATATAAAAATTGTATTGGAATGACGAATGACGTAACAAGAAAAACAAAATGATTGAACAATACTCAGTATCTTCTAAAATTCCAGATAATTAATTTCTTTTTTTTTTTTTGGCAAAGTCTTTGTCGACCATTGTAATGAAACATCAGCTTTCTATAATAATATTCAACAGAAAATATTTCAAATAAGTTAGTGACGTTGCGATTAATAAAATAAGGTTTCATTAATCGTGAATGTCTAATATTCTGTTTCTTATCCAACTTTGTAAATCAGCGGAGGAAAACATTCGTACTTCCGGAGTTTATTATACCTGTTATTGCTTCCATACGCCTAACAGATTTTTTTATTGGATAAGTAAATATATTATATACCAATGATGGAATTAATAAACTTCTCGACTCGTAAAAGTATTATATTTATATTTTTTATAAATTGTCGTTTCTCACATGATTTAGAATGTATTTTTGGGTGAAAAGAATAAAGATTTTGATCATTTATGAGAATGTGTTGAAAAGTTCATAAGATAGTTTTGAAAAAATATCTAAAAGAGAGTAATCAAATATTTCCTTTTAGATTTGATTACTCAAAAGTACTGAGCTGATATTCATTTATTTAATTAAACTACTTTGTACATTATACATATTATTATGCTATATTGTAACGAAACCGTGTAGTTTTCGGCTAACCTTGCGATGCCCTCGTAGGCCCGAAGACAGTTGCACAAATCATCGCATATGTCCGTCACAAAAAAAAAGGTATGTTTCGCCTTAGAACAGACCACCCCATATCTTGCCATTGGTGTCCCTCTAAGACCCTGGCTTACCAAGATCTGGTAGGAGCCTCAAGTTCAGCAGTGGACATAAACGGGCTATTGAAGTGAACATCATTTTTATGACAAGGTTTTAATGACGTTTAATTAATAAGACATTAAAAAATATATATTATCACTAGTCGGCAAAGTTTAATAAATACTAAATTGACAAGAATTTAGTCCTAGACCATACAGCCACTGGTCTAAATGAATTAACCTTTTAAATTAATAAGACAGTTAAATAGATAAACGTTTACTATTAGACTTTATTTTTAAGTGAACACACACAGCTCACATTTCTTTTTGCCATAGTTTGTCATTATTAAAGCTATATAAACGTATGAATATCAAACCAAAACACATTGCATCGTCATTGCATCATTCTTTAATTGTAAAGCCGAAGTACCAGCCGAGGCCCTTCGAACGAAACTCTAATAATATAACGGGTTCCCACCTATTTCCGTTACAAAACTGTGACCGCCATTTTGCGTGGGTCGAGCTATACTTGTAATGAGGTCCAAATATTTTTCTCGTGTTTTGATAACATCTTCTACTCACAATAAATGTGGGATTGAATTAAATTGTAATTAATTAAAGCATTTCGTAATAGTTGTTTGTTAATAATTGATTGAAGATGTAACGTTTTACATTATGAATATGGTTTAAAAAAGTGGGTGTTTAGATCGGCGTCGATGTATTTTGATAGTGTGTTTGGTTGCAAAAGTGAATGATGTACCGGGTTTGTATCGGAGACTACAAAAGTGTTTTATTAAGATGACTCTAGAAAAGTCTTATGCTTAATTCCAACGTTGTCAAGTGCACTTAATGAGTATTTTTATACAGATCTTTCTGTTAGGGACGTCTTGAAGACGAACATTGAATATGTGCGAATTAAACCCACATCTTCCATAACCAAGGAAATGAAATACAATGAGAATAATTGATACATAGATTGAGGTACGAGTATCTATATAAATATAATATTGCATGACAATTGTTGGACCTGTGTGGCCGCACCTTTAGTTTCTACGAAGTCAATGTATACGCAGCTTTCCAACCGGTAGCGACTTTCATCTCATTAACGTTGACAACAGGCGCATTGCTTAAAAAGCTTCAAGCTTTGTCATAAAGGCGGTTACATTTTTCATAAAATACTTGTCAAAATGCCTCCCACACAACGTCTCGGGCCTCCGGCCACGGCATAACGAGTACTCGTGTATGGAGACTCTTAACACGAAAGCCACTCGAGATACCTTCCATTCTCCTCCATCATATAGGGTCAAAAAGAGATGGCGATAGCACTAGTCTCCATCATATTTTTCCCTTTACCACCCTCCCGTTCTGAAGCGTTCTTTTACATAAAAGAGCTTCTCGAGAAAATAATAACGGGACCGCTCAAAGGGCGCCCAACTTTTGCTATTTGGAGCTTTGATTTTCGACTCGGCAAAGAATTTTCGCAACCACAAAGGGAATTTCGATGCGATATTTTAAGCAAGGATTTAATTTTTAAGCTAATGCTGTATTATTTGGTCCCATTTCGTGGGTACTATTGCGGTTTAAGCGTGTAATTTTGTTCACTTGGTTAGTAGAAATAAGATCGCTGATAAACTAATTCTTTTTATTCGATTGCATTGTCTTTGTAATTTTTATTTTTACAGTTAGCATTAATTTTATGGTAATTTATTGTACAATTTCGATGGCTAAGCTACATCTTAGCATGTCCAAATAAAATAAAATAAATATGTCTCAAAACAAATAGAACAAACAAGTGCTTTGTCATTTTGTCAAAACCTTAATTTCAAAATACAGACAACACTATATTATACCTTGTACGCCATCAGTAATATGGGAATACCCTAGGCAAATATAAAATGAATGAAACGACTTATACAACGGGTCAAAGGAATTTGAAATCTGTTCCATTGTAATAAAGTCCAAAACCATTGTTTTTTAAGCATACTAACCGTTAAAACCAAAATGGTATTCTAAATACTTCAAATATTTTGGTACGCCCAAAGCAGTTACAAAACAGCCATCACAAAGCTGACGAACTAATCCTCATAAAAATTTGGCCATTTTATTAACAGAAAAGTAACCAAACATAAACCTATCATCATCTAAAGGAAATTGGTCACGAGGGCCGCCGTAACAAATTACTAAAACACATGCAAACATTGATAAGTATTTAATAGCCCTAATAACAGCCTCTCAATTGCTATGCTATGGCTAACAATACTTAATTTAACTATTAACTAGGGCGCACACAATTGAATCGATTTCGGGTTTCATTAAGTTGTAGAGGTAAGGCAACGGAAGTAAACAAATTGATATCGGTCATTTGAGTTTAGATGTTGATATATCGAGGTCATTTACTACTATAATGAGTACCAGAAAGTTTGGTACTGGTATAGTTTTCTACCTATATTCCGTTCCTAATATATATACCTAGGCCATGATTTTTGCCACGGTGGACAAACTAAAGAGATTGGCCATCTGCGCAAAACTTACTATGTGGCACAACTTTGCGCGCAAAAATAGAGGCACGCCATTTATTACTCCATTATATAAGTAGGTAAGTTTTGAGCACATGGCCAATCTCCTTAGAGTTCGTTTACTTTTAAAATCTAGTGGGCTAGTTTTACCGATGTGACCGGTTCCTAAACCAGTCGTATCGGTAAAACCATCCCACTGGATTAGTGATCAGTCCTACGCTGGACCCTAGTTCATCTTAGGACTGATCCTGCTTCCCAAAGCACGGGTGAAACACCACCAACTTCCTGACTTCCAGCTGTTTACATTTTTATCCAAAGAAAATTTTCGAGTAGCACAATTTTGTCCGACTTAGAGTTCAAAAACTTGACAAAAAGTTCCGAGTTCCATAACTAGCAAGTACTAGTTGCTGTTAGCTGTTACTGACATCTTTCTCAAGGGAATATTTCAAGTAACAGGGTTCCATAATTAGCAACTACTAGTTGCTGTCGAACATAATATTACTGCTAAACCAATGAGTAAATCTTTCTTAGAATTGTCTAATATTCCATAGTTCGTTGACCAAATGGACTATAGTAGACCAATTGCCCATGGTAAATTAGGTAACTTTTCTCACGGCATTAAATGTGAAACTTATATGTACTCGAAAGTATCTGTTAACTTAAGATTTTCTTCCGTGATTCCACTCCATTGCTTTTAAGCAAAAATAATCGGAGTAGAATCCGTAAGACAGTACTTATCTGTGCGATGATCAAATTCGTACAAGATTTAATGTTATGGAAAGAATTCCTCCGACAAAGTACGTTCATCTTGATAAAAATCTGTTGTAAAACGGTATTTAGTCACGAAAATGGTACCTAAGTGGTAATAAAATCAGCAAATATGCATAACCATCATCAGCCCACTGCTGAACATAGTCCTCCTCCCGAGGAAAGGTTTTCCCATAGTTACCACGCTGCGCAGGCAGCATTATTATGTTGTATGTAACACACAAGCAACCGCTGCTGGCTTTTCCTTGGTATAAAATTGTTATAGATGATGAAAATCTAAGATTATATCTAAATTAAGATTTTTGTCCGGCGTGATGTCAGACTCATACTGCTACGCCACGAAACCAGTCAAATGAGCACCGTATCTTATATCTGCATCCCCTTTCTAATTTGTATTTCATGCTACTAAAACAATTAGACAAATATGATTACATTCGAAATTCATCCCCACGTTTGTTCTTAATCTCTCACTTGAGTTGCTAACATTAGGAGCATTCTCCAGCGATATTAAAACTTTCATATGCAGAAACGGCAACATATCTCTCATAACTTGAGAACGACAAAAACATTTCAACACGAATTTTTCTTTAGACGAGAGATTTTATGACGACAAATGACAAAAATACTCAACGTTTCATTGTGAAACTTGGAAACGGCGCTGCGAGCATTTTTGTGCGCCCTCCGAGCTATCCTATACATGTGTACAGAAGGGCGAAGTTATTTGCCTTGCTTCTCTTCCGTCCATTTGCCGCTCCACCCTCCCCCCGTTTCCGGTGCCGCCCGCCACCCGCCGACACACGACAAACAAATACCAACCATAACACCTTCGGGAAAGGATTTCATTCTCGACCCGCCGCACTCACTATTTTTCTTTTATATCCGAGACCAACGTGACATTGTTCGCGCGGAAAAGGTTGTCAACTTTGTACTTCAAGACACATATTCGATTTTGGAACCGTTCACGTATGGTGGTTAGGACTTTTGGGTTGTGAGGCAGTTGGCTGTCGGGGCGCGGGGTGACGCCGACCGTACGAAAAACATATTTTTCAGATAACGACAATGAGAAAGGAAAATATTCAGATGAAAATTCTCCGATACGGCGCGCCGGGTGCGGCCGCGTGGAAGATATTAAGGGGCGGGCGTGTGCTACTTAACGATATTTTTCGACATGCTTTACTTTTATTGCTAACTCACGGCTCCGATATCGGATACGGTTTGTCGTATATCAAAAAAGAAACTCGAATCAGATGTACTTACATTAAAATATTTTACGCATTTAACAGAGCGAAGCTGGAATCGGCGAACATAGCGGTCCGCGCCCACGTCATCGGTTCTTTTAAATAATTCTGAAGAATAACATTTTCATGGAAACAAAGGAACAAATTCTTTGACGTATTCAGAAGTAATAATATTCTGAAAATTATTGTCCAAACGATGTCCCAATGGGATATTAAGTAACACGATATTAACATCCCCAGGGATGAGAGGGACAGGCTTATGGATTACACAGTTAATTGAAGTAGGACGGAGGCAGAGGGGGCGATCTTGTCTAAAGGACGTTGGCCTCCGGGGCACGCGACCGTTGATTCGAACTCCTTTTTAATTCTTTTTTATTAATTATACATCAACCGTGCAGTCTTGAACACCAATAAAACGAATTCCACTTTCATATTCCGAGAAAATAGTTACAAAGTAACAAGTATAGAAAAATACTTTTAGGAAATTAATACATTTGTCATTAAATTAGACACAGTCATATTTCATACTAAGAATGGTCTTAGCATTTGCACCCAATTAACTTAATGTTTAGAATTGAACTCATTTCTTTTATGCTTGAAATGGCCTCTAGTCATGTTTAATTAAAGTTAATTCTTCACAGTCATAATGATTAGGTAGATTGTTATGATTACATTTTAAATAGATAATAAAAATAACAAGACATAAGATCATTTTGACTTTGGTTACGGTCTAAGTAGGAAATTACTAATAATTTAGCTTAAAGTTATATATTTAGTAAGTAAAAGAAAAACCTATATGGAGGAAGGTTTGTGAGTTTGTAAGGTTGTAGAGAGTAATCTCTGGGTCTATGGAACCGATTTTGAAAATTCTTTTACTTTTCATATCGAGGAGTGAAAGGCTATTTGTTTGAAGCGACATTTTGGACGATATGGAGTTATATACATATTCGGATTCAGCGAATTTTTCTGCGTCGTCTGAGCCGCTGAGGTTTCGTACAATTCTGAGCACTTTTATGGCGCTTAAAACAATGCCATTTTAGTGCATAATTCTCAAACATGATGTTTGATCCTACTTCAAATTTGCCATATTTTTTTAGTATATCATTTAAGCTGTATACAAAAACAGAGAATCGGATCATAAGCCGTTATTCCCTTCCTAAAATTTTTGTTCGATGGCAGATAAATCGTTTTTCGATGTAGCTATCTTTAGATGAAAAGTCCCTTCAAACATTTTGCTTACGACTACTTACTCTGTGCGATGTCGCTTCAACCAATTTGCCGTCAGCCAAATTCATTAAGACATGTCGTCGGTTCAACCCTTTCGCTACAACTGTTTTTCACTCTGTTTAGAACAACCAAGTTATATAACTCCTTTCAAAATCTGAGACATCAAACAACTCTTTAAGAATGTTCATCGTTGCTTAAGCCAACTTTCCTGAATCGTTAACAAAACCCAAAACCCAAACCCAAATTGGTAGTTAAACAAAATAGCCTATTCCTATTATTATTGAGTAACGTCGATTCAATCATTTTGCTTTCTCCTGCATAAGTACTGTAAAGTCACTTAAACCATTTTGCCTGCTGCTGATTAGTGACAATGTTGGAAGTTGAATCATTTTTCTTTACTCTAAAAATAAGGCGATATAGATCATTTTGTATTAAGCGACAATTTATCTTATACTCATAACTGTTTTTTAATTGAAAATTATACCAGAACATTAAGGGATTTTTTTTCAATAAAAATTTGCGATCCCCATTATAGAAAGAGCACTAGTTTTTTCATAACGATTTTTTTTCCAAATTTTGAATCTTTAAATGGCTCTCCTGTAAAGTTCGTAAAATGTCGCTTCAAACAAATAGCCTTTCACCCCTCGATATATATTCATAGGTTATATCATTATTTTAAATCGAAATTCTCACGGGAACGGGATCTACGTGGCTAAAACCACGTGGCTAGTGTTAAATATTTAGCGATAAATGTAACTGTTAACCACAGGAAACAATTATATATTATATTGAATTATGCGTACTATTAAGCCTATTTTTAAACATAAAATGCGTAACGAAACTAGTTATAATTTAATCGACAGTTTAATACGAAAGTTGTAATTTAGAAACAACTAAAACTAGATGCCTGATTTTTCCTACAGTTATTATACTCAAATTGCTGTGCCCTTAAAAAATCAATAAGTAAAAATACTTGAATCAAGTTTTCTTATATTCCAACAAAGAATTCCGTAAAAGTATCAACTCATTTCGGTCCTACAACAAATCTTAAACACTTCGACTTGGTTCTCATTAAAGACCTTCTTTCTCAACTAAGCGACGCCGGTTTTACTCCGTACTTAATAGCCTTCAATGTAAACTTGGCAATGAACGGAGGGGGAGACTCGACCAAATTGGGTCAGTCTTTGACTTAATTTTTTTTACAAGGTCGTTTATAATCAATAGGGCGACGCTCCAAATTTACGCCTCGGTGTAATTAGATTTTTGGGCTATTGATTTTGCGGTAGGTCGGAGAGATCAATAGAGATAGATGTTATGACCTGTTACGTAATCAGGAAGGGAATTGTGATACATATTTTTTTGCTTGATTAGGAATTGATAACATACAAGTATACAGATTTACTTATTGAATCGCTTGCATTGAAGCCAATGTCCCTATGTTACTTCTACCTTCAAGAATATGTGTAAAAAGTTTCATGATGATCGGTTAAGTAGTTTCACGTGAAAGCGTAACAAACTTACTTATTATCAACGACCCGCCCCTGCTTTGTACGGGTGCAATGCTATTATATTATATGTATATTATAAACCTTCTCCTTGAACCATTCAAATCTGTTGCGTAGTTTTAAAGATCTAAGCATACCTACATGGGGAAAGACATACAGTGGGAAGCGACTATGTTTTATACTGACGATGTGTATGAGTAGTGGCTTTTATTAGGTATGAGGAATAAATACTTTTTTTTAAGATTACTACCAGAGTTTTGCAGTGTACTAGTTCTTAACACCTCGTGTTAAACTAAAATGCTTGTGATACGCGTGTGTTTACGTCGGTAGTGCAAACGGTGGGGTTCGGAACAGCGACAGTCCGACGCCCCAGCCATTGGGCGACGCCCGCTTCGACACTCGCCACTTTCACAAAATACCTAAATCATTGTTTTAATATAGTTTCATCTTTCTCTCTCAATAATACCAGTCTCTCCAATCCAATAAGTACGCAATACATTTCGCTAGCTCCAGATAGTAAAAAAATCAATCAGGTTTCTATGAGAATGGAATACTAATGCGAATCGCGATTGGGTGCTAAGGACAAAGGAAAGGAGGACTTTTAAAAAGTTAATCAACTCTTACAACGGTTCTGTAGAAAATGTTGGATAGCTTGGTGAAGATTATTGGAAAAGATAGATAGGTATATTTAGGCTTTGTTTTATATATTACTAGCTTCCCGCGCGCGGTTTCACCCGCGTAACTCCCGTTCCCGTGGGAAATTCATAATAAAATATAGCCTATGTCCTTTCTCAGGCTCTAGACTATATCTGTACCAAATTTCATTTAAATCGCTTCAGTAGTTAAGGCGTGATTGCGTAGCAGACAGACAGACAGACAGAGTTACTTACACATTTATAATATTAGTAAAGTATATATTAATAAGGATTATATTTACAATTGGACGCAATTACGTGAAACAGACAACCTCCGTAGCGCAGCGGTATTTGGCTCGTTTAAAATAGATGGTAGTGGGTGCGATCCCCACGCCGGACAAGAAATCTTTGTATAAATTCTAAGATTTTCTTTCCGGGTCTGGTTGGTTGAGAGACTACCCTCCGTGCCTCGGAAAGCACGTTAAGCCGTTGGTCACGATTTTTATAACATCATCTATAATAATCGTATATCAGGGAAACGGGCAGCAGCGTTTCCTTGTATGTTACAACATAATACTGTGGTCACCAAACCGCCTGCCAAGCTTGGTGACTATGTCAAATACCCTCCCTCGAGAGAAGGGAATGTTCGGGCTGACGATGACGATGAATTAAAAGTTAAGTAGTATGTCGTTTGGCCAGATTGCTCATGCGTACCCAGCCCCGCCAACGGCGGATCGAAGGAGTGTCCGGGAGGTTTTAGTGGTTGGTAGGGTCCTCTCCTCGTGGTATGAGTTTAGCATACCACGCTATGGAGAGGGCGAGTCCCACATATCCCACAGCCAGCGCGCGAATACGCTGCAGCGGCGGTGGGAATGCGAAAAAGCATATCCCCCCGGACAAAAAAAAAAGGTAGTATATCGTTTTAATTGCGATTATCGTTTCAGTCATAAACAAATACGCCGTTTCAGCGCCATCTATTTACTTTTTTAAAGTTTGTGATAAAGGCAAATACCCAATTTGCCTTCATAGATATGATACGTTCCAATAAAAAAAAATGAAAAATAGTGACATTCCCTTTGCCTCTACCTTTCAAATTTGTTTCTTAAACGAGTATTTTTTTTCTTCGCTCCCATCTAAGAGCTTTTGGCACGCACTTTACGTTTGCACTCGTTTTCTTAAAATATTAAATTTTGTGCTTGTGTTGTACGTATCCTATTTTGATCAGAGGATTGGATTGGATGTCAAATGAGTTTCAGCAAGAATAACTAAAATATAACGGTGTACACTATCATGTCTCAGAACACAGGACAAATGGCCTGCAAAAGGAACTCCTAGGTGCCCACAATAATATTAACTGTTTTTTTTACTGTTGCGGAAATCGTAAAATTGCTGTATAGTGAATAATAGCCGTTTTATGGATGCGGTCAAGAGGCGTACAATATGGAGGACCATAGAGGAACCATAGAGCAGAGGTTCTTAACATTTTATAGATTTAGACTTTTCAAGTAGGAAGAGTATTATATGTGGACTAATGAGGAGTATATATGTCATGGGAGATTAAACTTTATTGAATGAAAATTAGGTGCAAAGTAACAATAATAAAGCTTTATTTTAATTTTATTTTAGGAGCAAAATTATAGTAATAGACAATTATATAGAAATGCTCACAATACTTAATACAATAGAATAAAATTGAATTTAAATGACAGTCACGATTGTATTTTTTTTCGAAAGGAATTATTGGGTCTTGGAAGAGCCTAGTGGTAGTACAAGGCTCTCACCGGCATAAAACCGAGCAGAGCTCCAGCCGTACTAAAAGAGTTATCAACTATGGGCTTGGACCTTGGCTCAGGGCGAAAAATTCACCGGCTAAGCAAAGTGACTGTTGATGGCAAAATCCCGTTTAAAGGATGATCATGTTCAGCAGTAGACGCCATAAGGATGTACCTAATAAATTAATAGAACATTTTTACACAAATCACAATCTTCAAGTGTGACAATCCACGTAAATTTAAACATAGGTTTATAAAGTACTTAAACCCAAATGTATGTCAGCTCTGCCTAACTTTTTAACCCCCGACGCAAAAACGACGGGGTGTTATAAGTTTGGCGTGTCTGTGTGTCTGTCTGTGCTATCGTAGCTCCCGGAATATATATTTTTTAATAACTTCCTCAATAGTAGAATAATGTAAACTATACTAAAGGAGAATGAGTTGTATTAACTAACGAAATTAAATCTAAAATTCGAAAAAAATCGTTCATTTCGTTGGAGGTTTTTAAAATTTAAAATTTAATTTTTATTAAGTGACTTTCCGGACCACTTCACTTGTTTCGAGGGACCACCACTGGTCCGGAGGTCTCCGGTTGAGTACCACTGACAAGAGGTTACTTAATAGGTACCGTTATTTTGAGATTTATCTCAGAGTTAGACTGTGGCTCGAAATGTTATTGTTTATTGTTTCCTGTGACAATGTGTAGGTACCTTCCTACTGAACTAACTGTCAAAGTTGGTCATAGACATTTTTGCCGCTATGTTTTTTAAATTATTAGAAAACAAAAGAATTATCTAAGTATAATTAATATATCCTCTCAACTGTGGAGAAGTAGGGCCGTCTGTGGAGCAAAGTTTGACCGCATACGTGCTGCCCCCGCGCAGGCCAGCCCACAAAAGCGGCACCTGACATTCTCCACAATCACATCACATCGTATTAGAAAAAAACGTTGGACTAGCGGTAATATATTCAACCGTATCTGACGTTCTGGGTCTGGCAAAAAAATGTGTAAGTAGAATTTTTGCCCGAGGAAAATCTAAGTATTAGCCCGAAGTCAGGAAGTGCCTCGTTGACCACGTTATAGTCAAAGTCAAAGTCAAAATTTCTTTATTCATATAGACACAATTCAAAAAATTAAATCATGTTCTTATGATGCGTCCATTTCTTTTCCTACCTCCAGTTCAAGACGTGGCAACTCTAAGAAGAACTGGCAAGAAAATCAGAGGAATCCTTTTTTTTTTAAATACAATTTATCGTTACTTTTACAATATTGTTTAGCAGCAGTGTCATTCCAGACCAAGTTACTCCTATGCCATTCTGTCATTTACATAGTCTAATATTTTATAATATGCCTTTTTACATAATTTAGCTTTAACAATGGCTTTAAATTTATTAACAGGTAGTTTTCTAATATTATTTGGGAGTTTGTTATAAAAGCGAATACATTGCGTTATGCAGTCGGAACTGCTGATGATGATGATTACTGGTTGTGTCGGTAGAACTTTGCTGCATTTTAAGAGTAAAATAGAGAGTGCACCTTTGTTTGTGCACACACTTTTTCACTACAATATGTCCTGAGCAGATGGCTAATATCCCGGTCGCCCTCTCAAAAATTAAAAGTCATAATTCCTCAATCTGTCCCGCCATCTACCACTCTGTTCCAGTCCAAGTCTAACTTAGTACGCCCGCTTACGCAGGTTGCTTAGTTTGTATTTTTTTAACGACTTAATAAGACTTTAGCCCTGCGCGCCTATAGCCTATGTCCATCCGAAAAATACAAACGCAGATACTTTTATAAAATACACACACATATCAACGCATTAATACTTACACCACTTCCATAAACCGTTCACAATGCCATTATATCTTAATTTATTTCTTGGTAGTAATGAAAAGCGCAAAGCCATTTACAATATTTGTTCGGAGGCGGAATGCGGTAGCCGTGTGCGCAAATACACGGATTGTACTGTCAATACTCTTGATGCAAGCTTAAGCGGTTGTAGGGTCAGAAAAAAATCTCCCTATTAATATTATATTACACTTTTTACACACAAAGAAATTTTCCCAATAAAACATTGTTTTGATTACATAATATGTTATTATTTTTCTGTCCCTTTTAATAAATTAAACATAAACTCTTCAGCTACGCACGCATCAACTACTTGTCGGATTTGAAAAATTATTTCAGAGTTAGATAGCCCATTTATCGAAGAAGGCTTTAAGCTATATATAATTATGAAGTTCCTATGCAAAAGGGAGTTACGTGGACGGAACCGCGTCGCTCTATTCGATAAGACACATCATTTATAGTGCTTGAAGCGGGAAGCTATGTAGAATACAATAAAAAAAAATCAAAAAAAACCTATGTATGTATATAAGGATGCTACTTATTTCTAAAGACATTTCTTCAGAGACTACCTATGTATATAGTAAATAAATAGGTGAAACAGTCAAAACTTATAATCGGTCAAAACCACTTTTGACTGCTTTAATTAATAGTTTGTATGGAATTTGGATCTGACGTGTGGCTGTGGTCACAGTTCTAAACTAACTTAACCTACAGAAGTTGGAATCCTGGTGTTTTTTTTAACCTTCGACCAAAAATACTTTTGCTTATTTTTGCAGTCAAAAGTGGTTCCCGATTATAAGTTTTGACCTTAACAAATACATAGAATAATTAAACATCCATTAAAGTTTATTTTGGTCTCAACAATCATTAACATAACAAAAAGTAATAAGTACACCACTTTATTTTATTGTTTCATTCGGCCGTATACATGACAACCTACCAACCTATTGTGATTAAAAAATACATCAGGTACTGTGTAGGTGGTCCTTAGCCGTAATATGTACTAGATTCTTGATGACACCCTTAGAGTATGAAATCCCAAGAAAGAGACAGATTATTGCACATCACTTCTTTATTATTTACATGACTTCTAACAATATTATAAAAATATAAACTTACCCTAAACGATTTTAGCCTCAATAAACTATGATTGGTTACTGAGGCCAAAATCATTCGGGATGCAATGTTCCAAAATACCGAAAAAGTAAGCGGAAGCCTTATTTAAGAAGGCTGGAGCCTGCTCGCTTCAATGCCTGGTGAAGCGGCAAAAGCCGCGTGGCTAACTGTCCGAAAAGAAGGGAATAGGGAACCATTTTAATTTATGTATAAATGTTCCCCGAGTGCTCGTACCTTACACAGCAGATAAGTATTGTCATTCAAAGGGGCAGTGCTGCCAGCATTCTGGGAACTTCGCAGTAATCTTTATTTAGAAAAGTTTTTATTACATCAGTCAATTTTAGATGTAGTTTAATAAAGAAATATTTTTTAAGTATGATATTTTTTGTGATTTAAGTACATGTTTAAACGGTTCACGTACAATGTACCAAAAAACCGAAAAAATATGTGTTCCAAATTTAAAAAAGAATCGTAACTATCCGGTAAGCAACGAAGTCATCTGATTCGCAGACCGTGACACAATCATTACCGAATTATGAGGTCACATCGCTGTCTGTCATCTGACAAGACAGTGACAGCTTCAAGAGACATGCCATTAAGCTCATTGTAATGTGATATGTGCATGAGCAAATAGCTTCAGACAATATTCTGATTCAATAACTCTTATAAACCAACTCATGCCATTGATATAAAGTAAAAAAAATATACATGCGCCAAAAATCGTTCTAAGTCCATGGTCCATTTTATTATTTGAGGCGTCAAAAGGCTAATGATGTCTTTTGACGCCTCAAATAATAAAATAAATAAGCTTATAATGTTAGTAATATAAAAAACAAAAGAAGTACCTATCTAATGTTCCTTAAATAAAAAAAGAATAAGTAATTAAGTCGCAGAAAAACTAGGACTAGGTATAGAAATTTAAATGGCCAATAAATTGGTATATGACATGAGATTAACATTTATTTATATACGTGATATATCTAAGTAGGTACTGTGTGTATCATATATTTTGATATTATCCTTGATTGTGTCGGTAAAAGCATCCCACCGATATTTAAAAGCAAAGGAATAAAGTGCCCGTGCCGAGTATTTGCGT
Source organism: Nycteola revayana (assembly GCA_947037095.2). Lineage (NCBI taxonomy): Eukaryota > Metazoa > Arthropoda > Insecta > Lepidoptera > Nolidae > Nycteola > Nycteola revayana. Next base: position 5,050,822 of record OX344847.2, read on the forward strand.
ACTTACCTAATTGTGCGTAGAAATTTGCCCTGTGCAGATGGCTGATCTTCTTAGTTTTCGGCTGAACGTAAATCAGTGGACTATACACAGTTGTAGATAGAGAACTTGAACCAACATTTTTTTTCTGACTCTACTAGAACTTCAACTTAAATTTCTCTTACCGACAAATAGACAGATACGCAAATTAATAAATCTAATATTTTTTCAATGGCTGTTCTAAAGCTGAGTCATAGATATGATGACATAACTTCCGACTCAACAAAAAAATTAGGCACTTTCTATCTTTTTGTCGCGGCTACATTTTTATTCGCGGTAAGACTTGCTGGACAGTTGCACAAAACTCCCCTAAAACTAAAAGTCATAATCCCTCATTCTCATCACCAGCGACCAGCCTGATCCGAGTTCTTTGCCCCACAGTGGGCGCTTTTTTGCGCTGGTTGCTTAGTTTGTAGTTTTTGAACTTATTAAGGCTGGAGCTCTGCTCGCCTTTATGTATTAAGGCTAGAGCTCTACTCGCCTTTATATATTAAAGCTGAAGCTCTGCTCGCCTTTATGTATTAAGGCTAGAGCTCTACTCGCCTTTATGTTTTAAGGCTAGAGCTCTACTCGCCTTTATGTTTTAAGGCTGGAGCTCTGCTCGCCTTTATGTATTAGGGCTGGAGCTCTGCTCGCCTTTATGCCCGGTGAAGTAGCAAAAGCCTCGTGGCAAACAAAGTAAGTCCATAAAAAATAAAAAAGATTTTGAATCATCTTATGAGGCTGGCATATAATAAGCTCTTTTAATAGTTTCACACAATTTAGACGATAAGTATATTTGCTAATTAATATAATTGTTTGCTGTTTGTATTAAAGGAATGATATGTACTTAGTTATATGTAACCGGAAAATAATAGAAATCGTAAGTTGATCAATTTCCGTGCCGCTGATATTCAATAAGTCCTGTTGGACCCCATTGGTTTAGGTTAAGATTTTTTTTAACCACCCGAATCCCCGTTAGTTTATTAACTATCTAGTAAGTTGATCAAATCATGATTCTTATTATTTTCCGGTGACATATACTGGATGACTTTTTTACCGTCTTGAAAATAATAGGGAGATATGTATATGAAATAAATATATTACTAGGATAGAGTTAAAATCGTAACCGTAAAAATGCATTACTTAGGTATGCATTTTTAGTTACGCTATTTCGCTTACTCTTTCCATTCATATTTGATTGCGGTCTATAGGCACCTACATTAATTAACGTAACGTTACTACCTAATTAGGTTCGTATTTTGATCTTCATGATTTTCACTCTGTCACAAAAAAAAAGATTAAATAACTATGCCTTAGACATCTTTTTCATATACATATCACGCCCTATTATTTTCAAGATAGTAAAAAAAGTCACTCAGTATATAAATTCAAGCTATTTCTTTTTCTAACCCTACTTCATTTGAAGCTAAAATTTCTCCTCCAGCCTATAGACAGATACGCAAATTAATACATCTAATATTTTTTCAATGGTTGGTCTAAAGCTGAGTCATGGTTATGTTGACATAACTTCCGACCTAATGCCGTGCTGCGAGGTGGGGCACCTCTCTACTCAAACAAATGAAATAAGATACCATTGGGTTTAACTTGTGTAATTAGCTCAATGTAGGTCGTTGTGATAGTGGTGTATTTGTGCTTTTTGCCGTCGAAATATTGGGGCTATGAGGATTGGGAGCCTAATTTAATGTGGCTGGAGCCTTGCTTCCCTTTATGCCCGATGAAGTAGCCAAAGCCTCATGGCTAACTATATATATCGGTCCAATAAAAGAGGGAACCAGGAGCCAAATTTGGTTTATCTACACAAATATATACTTAAAGCATATGATGAGAACAAAAACGCGATTAAGATTTTTTTTACTGTCTGCTTGTTTTGGCTAATCTCAGTAACGTCTGGATCAATTTATTGGCAATATAGGCATTTATTTAAGCTGTGTGTTTGTTTTTCCGTCTATTTCGCCTAATCTCCAAAACGGTAGTATCGATTTCTTACTTTATGCGGACGAAATTGCGGGCAGCCGGCAATAAAAACCTTTCAATGCACCGGATATTCCTATTACCTTCAATTATGATAAAATATTATCATAATCTCAAAGATCTATTTTTTGGGAACAAACTCAGTTCAAACGGGTTTTACATAATACTTGCCCAAGATCGCGTTAAGTGGACAAACCACTTGTACAACATTAGTCATATCCATTACTTACTCACTAAATATTACTTGAGCAAACACTACAAATGGGAAAGTCAAATTTATATAGCAATAATCATAGCATTAAACATTCTAATGCTACGAATTTCAACAATTACTTTGAAAGCCATATTTTAGAAAGAACATACTTACTTAATCGTCGGTAAAACTCAATAGCCAATAAGATTGAAAATCGAATGTAGCAAATAGATTGTTTCCCTTTTCAACATATATAAAGAAAATAATGGTTACAGACGAAATTAGAATGTATTAACAACTGTCACTTACAACTTTATAACTACGATATTGCAGTATCACCAATATGATGTTTTTTTTATGAATGTGAACACATCCGCTGTGAAATAGTATGAGTGTTACTAAGAGATATAGCTTATACAGTAACAACGTGCAATAAACCGTACCTGGTCCTATTCAATATTTAGTTTTAATAACTTTAGATTACGGAAGGGCTAAAGAGAGAGAAAAAACATTAAGGAAATGTCATTCAGAGACATGCCTAGATCAACACGTTGTTTTTATACGCTAATAAACTCATCATCAATTTTTCAAAATAATATCTTCCAATATTTCCTCAAAAAGAGATTATTATGTGAAGTACATAGTATATGAACATCATTAATGACCTTCCGTTTTACAGTATTTATGTTTTTCGGAACTTTTAAAGATACAAACTAATGAGTAGATAACCAAACCGATACAATAAAAAGAAATGAGGCCTTACAAACAGTGGCGTAACTATCACTTCAAATGCCCTCAGAGACCCGAAATCCGAGAGGTCTATCAACTGTAAAGTGGAGCGCCAGTACCAATAAGAAAAAAAACTAAAAGTACTATAATTCTTTATCAATTTAATAAGGCTGGATAGTCCTGGACACGAGGCTTTTGTTTCTTTGCCGGGCATACATGTGAGAAGGGACTAACCTGTATGCCCGGTGAAGTAACAGAAGCCTCGTGGCTAACTACGTGTCCGTAAGTTTTTTTTTCCATTGTTATAACATGCTACTTATACCATGAGAAAGGGTTTATTCATAACAACCTCCCAGGTGCTGCTTCAAACGGGCCGGATTGCTTATGCGTACCCGGCCCCGCCAGCGCGCGAATACGCTGCAGCGGCGTTAGGAATGCGTAAATGCATTTGTAACCAGACAATAAAAAAAGCTTCAGACGCCAATATTAGGAACATTAGGAAGACCCACTCCGAACTTACAGCTACGACACTGAATACCAACCTATACCCAAACCAATAAGACCTCATAAATAACAATAAAAACCCATCTAAAATTCCCAATACATATCTAAAGAAGCTAATTAAACTAATTAAACGTGTGACGTCAAAAGTTAATTAGTAATGCGTTGGGTCAGCATAGAAATAAATAGGTAGCTACCAATTAAAATTCTAGGCCCTTAACATTAAGCTGTTAGGAATTTAACTAGTTTAATGAACGCAAGTAAAACTATTGACGGCTGTTGATTAAGAAAGTATGGCGACCGAATGATTTAGATGCACGCTATAGAAGTATTTTTAACTTGTATAGCCTAGCGACTTTGATCGCGACAGGTAACTGCTACAAGACGTTAGGGCATAGCAACATCTAGAAGTGGATGCAAATACCTAAGTGTTGAGTAAATAAATTATTTTCTTAATATGTAATATCTAAGGCTATTCCCATATTGGGCGTGCTGGTTCCTCCTCTGTCAGATACATAACGGGTGACTGTGTCTGAAACTCGGAGATGACATCTTTCACATGTTCGAGGAACGCACATGTCAAAAGGGGGATGTGGGGTGGGCCCAGCCTAAAAGTAAAGTAAGTATATTAGAGTTATGTCTAAGTATTTTTTACTCAATGGTACCTATTGAGTAGACCACCATCATAATTTTATCGATTTATCTTTTACTACCCTTCCCATTTCTTTTTATTAATCTTTATTCAGGAAGGAAGAGATCACAGATTGCAATAAGATCGCCGATCGTACTTTCCGCATTACTTACATACTTTGTGTGTATTATCCTGTACTAAATCTGGTGTGTAATAAAGAGTAGGTATTTATGTTTTGTTAATAATGCTCCTATTTCAATTAAAAGTCAGAAATCAATTGTAACACTCACAAGTCTCAACAATCAATTAAAAGCGGAGGTATTTCCGATCCAGTATGACATGGCAACCTTCAAGAAGCGAGCCTATTCCTTTCTTAAAGGCTGGCAACGCACTTGCGACTCCTCCGGTGTTGCGAATGTACATGGGCGGCGGTGATCACTTACCATGAGGTGACCCAATTGCTCGTTTGCCTCCAACTTCTATAAAAAAAAAAGTCTACTCTTACCCAAAAACCATCCATCCTATCAAAACGGCTCCCAAAATACATTAAATTATAAGTGATTTAGAAGAAAACTTTTATACAACATAAGAAAGGTTCAAAAAGGTATTAAAACCCATCCAGTGTAAATAAGGCACATGTAACAGGCAAAGTTGCTAATTTTGCGAAAACTCGCAAATTAAATGCCAAATATTTTTGCTTGTTACTCACATATTAAGTTTCACAGCTAATATTTGAAGACGGTGCGATGTGGGCCACGAAAACTGAGAGCGATTTTATTTCTAATTTACGGTTTTTTTTGCGACTAATCCCACCCACATTCCCACCACTGCAACTATTGTGAGCCAGGATCAACAGTGGCACACACTGGTATTGGCAATGAGCACCGAGCCTCACCAAGTCCCGGGAAAAAGTTAAACTGCCTGGGGACCCGCAACGAATTTAATCAGAAAAAGATTAGGAGGAGTAAGAAAGACTAATGTACGGTTAAAGTATTAGCTATAAATGTTGCTCATAACCGTATAATATGTTTAACTAGCTGTCCCACGCTTTTACCCGGATAGATCCAAGTCCCGTCCCGTCAGAAATTTTAACTTAAAATCCTCCCGTTTCCATGGGGACTTCATAATTAAATATAGCCTATGTAACTCAGGGTGAAAGTATAATATTAGTATAGATTTAGAACTGAATGTACTTAATTATGAATGTACTTACATATTCCTCTATATTTTCCTTACAAACCGTAAGTAATTAAATATGCAGAAATTATTTGTTTGTAGCTTGTAAATTAACCACAGTTTCTTGTTTTGGTTTAATAACTCGCATTGCCTATATTAACGTATTGCCATATAAAATGGAGAGCATGCTTATTGGATTTCTTAACAGCACAATACAGTAGAACTCAGACTTTCGTTAAAATTAACTTAATGAATATGGTTCGGCTAACTAAACGGTCTCCCAGAGAAATCAAAGATAGAAGACGAAACTAGTCTTGCCATAATAAATATAACAAGATAAGTAATTCATTTACATATACAAGAAACTAGTTCGGTATAACAAATTACTGTAGCAAACATGATGTAGAGGTAATTACTAACAATATTAGTAAACTAGCTGCCCACGCGCAGTTTCACTTGCGTTATTCCTGTTTCCGTGGGAACTTCATAATAAAATACAATAAAATATAGCATACATAATAATACATATATGCCTATATTAAAACAAAAATAATAACTAACTAAATATAATGTTTAATTCATAGTTCGATAGTCATGGCAACTTTGCGCACGCATTAATAATAATAATAATAATAACGGACGGAGGAGGACTGTCCATTGGTATATCTCAATGGCATATCAGTGGATAGACCTTCATAGATGCAGCCATCTCACTTTTATATTAAAAGGTACTAAAGGCCTGTTCAATGTTGGCTTCGGCCCCATGAATGCCTTTCAAATGACCGGGTCCCCATGGGCCCGTGACAGTAAAATGTACCAACATAATAATAATATCTAGGGACAATGTCACACAGATCATCCTAGCCCCAAACTAAGCAAAGCTTGTACTATGGGTACCAGGCGACGATATACATACTTATATAAATAGATAAATACTTAAATACATTAATATTACAAGGTTACAAGGATACAACCAAGGAGATCTGTTTACACGACTTAGTTAGTTAACGATTTAGTCTTCTTTCATTTAATGTTTCCTATCGCGGGTCAGCTGCAAGAAATTTCTATTGAAATAAGCTGTACCTTTGTGCTAATGTATCCTTCTTTTGTTTTATTGTTACATGATAATTCTTTTATAGTAGTGTATAAATACCTACTCATTGAACTCTTCTCATAAACTTGGACAAATATATTTAAAATGAGCTTCACAATATTGAAACTATCTAACAATACAATACTTAGTATAACTAGGTAACAAAATGTATTAGTATTTTCATGCCTGAATATATATTTGCATCTCTATCCTGCATAGAATAACAGGCATATGCAAGAACAATACATAGCTTTAAGTATTCTCTTGAATAGATGGTGTCTCACAAATCATGAAAGTGACACCTTATTACCGCGGGCTGGCGGCGGGATATGTGGGACTCACCCTCTCCATAGCGGTGGTATGCTTACTCATACCACGAGGAGAGACCCTACACCACTAAAACCCCCCGGACACTCCTTCGATCCGTCGTTGGCGGGGGCCGGGAACGCACGAAATAATCCGGCCCATGAAAGTGACACCTTGCACTCTCAAGTACACTCCTAGCCTCAAGTGTAGTTCTCGCATTCGGGAGTAAGGCTTCCAGTTTTAATCGGAGAGGTATTAAGATTATTGAGAAGCTAACCTAATCTAGGGTAAATAATAAGCCAACATAATGACGGTAATACTGCAATAACTCGTAAGGCACAATAGTTAATAAGGCTGAAAATCAAATGCGGCAAATTGATTTCTTGCCCTTTAAAATATATATCAAAAATATTTCCTGACAGATGAAATTATACCTTATTTGCAACTGTCACTTTGGCGGTGTCACCGATGATAAGTGTTCTTCCATACGGGAGTAACTGTTTATTGGGTTATCGAATACAATGTCATCACCCACTACTTAAATTAAATAGTATTACAATATTTCCATCCAACTGTTAATAGTTCGGAGAAACGTCGCTATATTTGCAGAACAATGCATTAATTGCGTAGATGCCCCCAACGCTGGCACAGTCTTTAATGAGCTTGTATTTATATCTGTGTTCGGAATTAAGACGCAAATGTGACTGACCTTTTAATTACCGTCATACATCAATGACAATTTATGATGGTGAAAGTATTTTTATGCGATGCTCCTCCCGTACGATTACATTCCGACGGTCAAATGGAAATCAATTCTTCGTTAACAGACATTGTGGTGCGATGAGAACACGTGAACACCTTCGTCGTTTAATTAGTCCAGTCAAATTAAACCAGTTTTACGTTCTATTTTACAAAATAAATACTCCAAGTTTAGTCATTTTTTCCTTTAGATAATGCGATATCGTATTTCAGTTTTATTTTTATAATTGTTTTTATGGTAGCTTTATTTAACCTAAGGGAGAGTCGCTAAAATTATTAGGCTATTGGATTCCGATGCCCCCGTAGACCCCAAAGTCCGATAGGCCCGCGAACTGTAACTTAGAACTAAACTAAACTTCATAATCCCTCAATCCCGCCTCAAGCGACCGCCCTGAGCTAAAGTCCAAGTCTCACAGGGGCGCCCTCTTGCGCAGGTTGCTTAGTTTGTAGTTTTTAAACCTTTTATTTAGGCTCGATCTGTGCCCGCCTTTATGCCTGGTGAAGTAGCAAAAGTAGTAGACTAACAACATAAGGCTAAGAACAAATGAGAACCAATGTTTCCATAATAGACATGTAGTATGGTGCAATAAGGAAATGTGTACCTATCTTCCGTCATTAAATTTGTCTATTCAAATCAAAACCAAAACCTAGTTTAGATATAGAAAAATATATCTTTAACACGAAAGAAAAATTATTTTCAAAGGCATGTTTCATTTTACTGTAGAATTGTTTTATTCTAAATGGTTTTGCCATTTGAATAATTTGAGATCTTATTTAAGTTTTTCTTTATATGCCTAAGGTAAATATTCCGAACTGTTATTTTATGTACATTCATTTAAAACTTATACAAGTTTAGTTATTATTTTGTGCCAAATGTCATCCAATTCCGTTTTAGCATCAGTTGGAATTTACTAAGTAGGCATCGTTAATCACCAAATCCCGCTTTTGCTTATACAACCGCTGTTTTCATAGCTCCATACCAAGTTCACGCGTCAAAATCAATTTGCGTAGCGAGCTTGCCCGCTCAAAGAAAGAATTTCTCATAAGCGAGGAGGGTTTGTCGCCGGCCTTATGGGTAGAGTGGCATTCTGTGAAGTGCGCGCTATGAAGAAATAGTGATAACGATTAGGTAGACTACACACGTGATTTATAAAATATATTATACATTTTTATTACTGTACAACTTATAATTGATAGGATCAGGCGTTACTTTGCGGAAATTCTTATTAATCTAGATATTTTGTCTTTTTAAATTAGATTGTACAACTTGCCAACAGCAAGTATTAGTATTTAAACAAAATATTAAAATTAAAAAAAAAGACATTTGCACCGTATATACATTCATATGTGTGTATTTTTTTTAAACCGTGTTTTGTACAGATAAGAAAAACACAATAATTAACAATTATCCGTCCGTCTGTCTGTCTGTTCGTTCCAGCTGAGCTGTGTTTTAGCTTGTTTTTGTAGCGACTAGATCAATATTGACGGGACTTTCACTAGAAGATAACAATTTTTATAAGATATAATTAGTCTCATATTTAGTCTTTCTAATCTACAAAACGGTAGTACCTATTTAGACGCGAGTTCACTGGTAAAAATCTGATATTATTATAAGGAGTAACTGTAATTTTTCAAGGTTCCGTACCCGAAGGGTAGCAACGGGACCCTATTATTAAGACTTCGCTGTCTTTATGTCTGTCACCAGGCTGTATCTCAAGAACCGCGATAGCTAGACAGTTTTCACAGATGATGTATTTATATTGCCGTATCACAACAAATACTACCAATAAAATAAAATATTTTTTTATTGTATTGATAGTACTTTTTTTTGCCCGATGTCAATGACGTCAACAGCTAGACACATGAAAATGGTACGGAACCCTTCGTACGCGAGTCGGACTCGCACTTGGCCGGTTTTTTTTTTAATATACCTACTTACTATACAAAATCACGGGTATTTTTTAAATATAATAAGGATCAAATCATACACAACAATATCCAAAATACATACAATACAACAACATCCAAAATTCATACAGAACATTCTGGAAATTCTGAACCCTGCAATTTCAGGATAAAAGTACCTTAGCACGTAATACTTGCACGTTACACATCGGCGAAGTATTCTACATCTCAAAGAAAGAATTCGCAATATAGTCCGTGTAGCCCCGCCCTCCCCACACACGTAATACGCCTCGCCAATAGTAGGCGAACACAGTTATCGGAAAAATAAAGTAAACGGGGAAAATGGGGGAAAATGGACCGGTAACGAAAGAGTTGGGGGAGGGGCATGTGTGTAAGATATGTGCCGGGGAATGATACTGAGATTGTGTTTTTTTATGTTCTTGTGCTTGAATTATACAAGTAGGTAAGCTAATTTGTACAGTCAGCAGCATAATTAAGTATTTTGTTAAAAAATTAAAATTGATGACCTCCGTAGCGCAGCGGTATTAGGCTCGCTTTAAAGCGCGTTTAGCTGTTTGTTTCCGATTGTTATAACATCACCTATAATAAGCGTATACCAGGGAACGGACAGCGGCGTCTTCCTGTGTATTACAACATTGACTGGTGCTGGGAACGTGGTGGCCCATGCAGTGGACGTTATACGGCTTATTGATGATGATCTTGTTTTAAATTGTCAATTTCTACTGTAAAGCAAGAAATAAAACGATTTTCTATTTTATTTTATGTATAGGTACCGCGAATGTGTATTAATTTATATATATTTGAAGGATTATTTTCATCAAAAAGGTTTTAATTTTAAAACAAAAAAATACTCATAAAATTTACAAATATAAATTAAACTTTAAATCTCGATGAAAGAATATATCTAATTAGTATCTTCCATTCATTCCTAAATATATGCAGAAAACGTACCTAACACCCAACTAAAGATAAGACTTAAAAATAAACTTTATGCACCCAAATTAATGAGTCCTTCACAAAAAACTTTAGTGCAGACCCCACATTATAAATCGCTATGTTAATTACAGAACAAACATACCAACTACGGAATTTCCTCGATAGCTGTAAAAAGGGTACAAAATACAACGAAAAAACGCAAGAACGGACGGTTAAGTAGAACAGTCATATAATTATTTTTTTGAATTTCTTTCGAACGATAAAACCGCCACTAGGATTAAACACTTACTTCCGAATGCAAAAGACTGTTTAAAAGTCGAATGCATGCAAAACACGGCTTTATATCCGATTCTACGTACCCAATTCTGCTAATTTCTGAGAGTTAAATTACGTAGGTACAACCGTATATAAATAAATATAATATACCTAAAATATTATATTAAATGAATAAATATTAAAATAGTAGATGCTTAAGTTATTTAAATTATGAGGGTATCATAACTTCTATAGTGAAAATAAATACGAACTTAATTTTTTTTTTTTCATTTTGATTCCATAAATCACTTTTGCTACTTAGTGCTGTACTTTTCATGATAATTATCACAAAAGATTTTATGATAACTTAACACGTTAACAGTGCAGATATAAATTAGTAAAATACCCCTCACGTGCAAATATGTTCTGCGGAAATTTGATAAGATAAGCATAGGTATAGGTACGTATAACATACGAAACCGAAAAAACAGAAAACATTTTTTTTGAACATTTTATTATATGGTTCATTGTTCATACGTGTATATCATAAAAGCTGGCGCAGTTGGTACGTGCAAACTCAAAAAAAGCATTCCATTGATATAGACTCGTGGCCCATTTGTGGTGCACGCACGTGTGATGATGTCTTCATAGTGGCCCACATGCGGTAGGTACATGCATTTCAGATACGTTCTTTCTTTGCACCTTTCACAGGTGCAAAGAAAGAACGTATCTGAAATCAAGTAATTTGATATGTAAATAGTATTAAATCTATATATTTATATGTGAAGCAAAAAATTTGTACCCCTTTTTGCGAAAATTGCGGGGACGGTGGAGTTTAAAATTTTACATACTTATATATAGAGAAGGAGTGCAGAATGCTTACATTTTTTGTTATCATGGTCAAATTTCGACCACTGAGCGACCAATAGAATTAATAACAATGTTTTTCAGTGTCTTGTCGATATCAATATTGTGTTTACCTATTAATATAAGTGATGCAATAAAATTGTTAAAGCATTTTAATACATAATAGTTGTACATACAGTCCACATTCGATTTAGGTACCTAAGTAGCTAGCCGCCGATCCTATTAATTACGATGTAAAGATATTTCAAGTTTAGTTGCCAATAAACACCATCAAAGACAGACGCTTGTTTAACTCAGACCTACTCGCCAAACGAAATCAAACCCTAACGCGCACAACAAAAATCATAATCTTATTCCTTTAAATCTTAAATACAGTCCACTGAATTATAATTTCTTTGAAGTGTTTTAATATTTTTTTTTTATTTTTTTTTTTTTTTTTTTTTTTTTTTTTTTTTTTTTTTTTAAAAGACAACTCCCGCACTAGGGAAATAAATCCCTGTGTCGCGGGGGACTTTACAAACATACATTTCACGTACACACAGAACACCCAGACTCAGAACAACTATTTGTGGTTCACACAAATAATTGTCCCGGGTGGGAATCGAACCCAGAACACCAGGTCTCAGAGGCAACTACCGTTACTATTGAGCCACCGGTGCAGTCACATTAGCAGACTTGGTAGCTCAAAATTAAAAAAAAACCTAGTTCCGTGACTTGATATGAATGAAGGTTCCCGCAGACTATCGCTATTCGCTATATTGCTAAAGTTTCGCATGGTAAGAGTTCTTATTAATGGCAGCCATCTTTTGTTCTTTACTCCTTTTAAGTCTGTATGCACGAAAGTTGTAAATTTTGCGCTTCATAGAAGCTTCTTTTATACAATATTGTAGCGGTTGAGTTTGGAATTTTAATATTGCTTTTAGTGTTCCCTATCTAAATGCTGCTAACGGGACCATTTTACTATGTCCACTAAGCCTAAGCTTCAGAAATGCAATAACCACATAAAACTTTCTTATAGGGTAGATCAAATAATTAGTAGCACGATGAAGAAGTAGTGATCAATGTAATTAAGTAGATTTTTTATTTTATTAAATGTAGTCTTACGTTTGACTATAATCTCGCTCGATGGAAGATAAGGCCTAAGATGATACACGCTTGCCTAGAAAGTGTCTGTTCACTTTAGTCTTAAAGATTTCCAGATTATAGCGCTCCGGAAAAACTGACCCCGATAGAGAATTCCACTCCTTAGCCGTCCGTATTATAATAGAAGAAGCAAATCGCTTCGTGCGTATTGAAGGAATGTCTACAACAAAAGGGTGAAACCGCTCGCCGCGCCTAGTCATCCGGTGATGGTAAGGTGAAGGGGGTATCAGGTTATGCAGATGCAGTTATGGGGGCACGGAAGTGCCGTGACAATGCGTGAGCATGCCCATTATATCGTTTTTTCGAAATAATTCGGGTAATTGTTGACCCCCTGTAACTTAATTGTGGGAAGATCTAGAAAACTAAGTGTTCTATGCCAAAGAAGAAGTCCTTCTTGCGCAAGTTGCTTAGTTTGTAGTTTTTAAGCCATTTATCTAGGCTGGAGCTCTGCTCGCCATTATGCCCGGTGAAGTAGCAAAAGCGTCGTGGCTGCATATATCCGTGGCGTCCGTGGCAAAAATAAGCAAAGCTCCAACTATGTACATATTTATTAAACGAAAAAAATATGTTTGGTACTGTTAAATACTTTGCTTAGTTGGTATGGAACCATTGCAATTTGGCTAGCGCTTGTCCTATCTATTTTTTTAGTTTTCATAACATACCTACTTTAATTTGTATAATAAATTAAATGTCAGGTTATCACGAAAGGTTTATCTCCTGTGGTTTAATCCAAGTGGCTTAATCCTTCAGAAGCAAAAGGTCAAATGTCCAAAAGCATTTGGTCGAATATGTCATTTTATGACGGATGTAAGCCACGTACGACCAAATGATTCTTATGTCTAGAATTATTAAATGAAATGAATAGAATAAAGTAAGAGTAGCCTTTTGATAAGATACACCTTACAACTATAAGGGGTTCAATAGGCTTAAAGACAAAAAAAAAATATTTACACCGCGTAAACGAAGTCTCGCCGGGCCAGTTTATTTTATACAAAGGTTTAGGTTTTTTATCGATATCAATCGATAACGATTGAAGCAGTACGAAGTCTGCCGGGTCAGCTAGTATGACTATAAGTGTCTTGAAAATGTCTTCTTAAAAGTCGTTAAACTAACTGTAGTTGGACGACCACAGTTCATGAGTAATTCATCTATCTAAATTCTTGTCATTATCAGTGAAAACCCTATCATACTTTCAACTCGACAAACAAAACTCGCAAACTATTCCGCTATCAGATTCATAAACTTGCAAACACTTAGATGCTATCGCCATTATAAATCTAACTATGAATTTAAAATAAGTAGTAGCACTAACATTCTTACGTTAATGTTGATAAGTTTGTTTGATTATAAAATATTTGCGACTTTAGCATAGCTAAGTACATCTGAAATATACTGATACCTTCAAATCGGCTAAGTTACCATTGCTTTCAGATGGTTACTTAAAAATAATTTATAAACACCTTAATATAAATTCACAGTTGTTTTTAGTAGGATTTTTTTTTTTTCGGATGGGCTTACCTATTTATGCTTTTGCTACTTCACCGGGCATAAAGACGAGCAGAGCTCCAGCCTTAATAAATGGTTTAAAAAAAACAAACTAAGCAACCTGCGCAAGAGGGCGCCCCCTGTGCGGCTTGGACCTCGGCTCAGGGCGGTTGCTGGCGATGGGATTGAGGGATTATGACTTTTAGTATTTTAGGAGAGTTTTTAATGTTGTATATAAATATCTCGGTTCGTACACAAAATTTGTTTGGTACAATATACTGACAAAGCGTCGGCGCGCAGTGGTGATAGAAGATTTTGCCGATCGGTGCGGAGGCGCGGAATATAACACACAAATACGCAGTACCGCATTTTTAGTGCGAAAGGTGGTCGACTGTAAAGTAAAGCCTTCTTTTGTGGCGCAGATCTGCTTCTTCGTACCCGCGTGCGTAATGCGTAATGTCAGTGGGCAGTGCTTAAACACTTTATCGAAGTGAAAACATGGTAAATTATCGATATTGTTATCATTATCATCATCAGCCCGTATAACGTCCACTGCTGAACATGGGCCTCCTCCCGAGGGAGGGTATTTGCCATAGTCACCACGCTTGGCAGACGGGTTGGTGACCGCAGTATTATGTCGTAATACACAAGGGAACGCTGCTGCCCGTTCCTTGGTATATAATTGTTATAGATGATGTTATAACAATCAGGACCAACGGCTTAACGTTCTTTCCGAGGCACGGAGGATATCCCCTCAACAAACCAGACCCGGAAATAAATCTTTGAATTTACATAAAGATTTCTTAACCGGTGTGGGGATCGAACCCACGACCGCTGAGACTAAAAGCGAGACACATACCGCTACCGCCGCTACGCCACGGAGGCTGTCGATGTTGTGCTACAAGTAAAATACATTATCACATCTCTTTCCTAAACTGCTTTTCTGTTCGACGTTGCTACACAAACTAAACAAACTTAACCAGTTAACAAATGCGTAATTCACAATACAAATACTAGATATTAACTGTACTGACCACCACTTTGTATTTACTAGTGCCTCTAGCCCAGGTACCTTTGGAAGCTGTTTATTTATCCACTCGGTTCTCAAAGCGACCGCTAGTTCCTTCCAATCCACTTAAACGAATAAAATGAATAAATAAACATAAATAAGAAAAGCTGGCATTGCTAAAGGAAAAAATAATTTGTATTCATGGGCGAGGTGCTGGTGTACAGGGTGTTACGTTGTTCAGATTGTGGGTGGAGCCAATTGTTCTATTCAATAATATACTTAATTGACTGAAGGACTGAAATTTCTTTTTGCCACGGTAATCAGAAGAAGAAGAAAGTCTAGTTACGAATCGCATTGATTGGTAAAGAGAGAGGCTGAAAACTTATTGATGAAAGTTATGCGCTAAAAAGTTTTTTTTAGCTGATCCTTATAGGATCAATTAATAATCTGACTTTGAATGATATAACATTACCATTTTGATGACAATATTTATATTTATTTAATATTTTTTTAATACTTGTAAAAGATTAACGTGAACTCAATAAACACTCATAATATATCTTGGTAAATTTATAGTCAACTTTAGCCGTGTCGGCTATTATGATGGGTTTAGTCAGACATCTGTAAGGCTCCATTATAACTCCATTCAAATATAACTTGGCTTGAAGCCATTTGCAAAATCTTAAAACAATCTTTAATAATATTATAAAGAAGAACGATTCTTTGTTTGCATTGTATAGGTTCTCAACCAGGACTGACTTGTCAAAGTCAAAGTCAAAAATTCTTTATTCATATAGATACATTTAACATATTTTGAATGATGTTCTTATTACGTCCCATTCTTTTTCTACCACCAGTTCTGGACGTGGCAACTCTGAGAAGAACTGGCAAGAAACTCAGAGGAATCCTTTTTTAAATAAATTTGATGTTACAATTATTAATAAAGCAGTATTGTTTCAGAGCATTTCACTCCAAAAAGAACAATTTAATTTACAAAGAACTTGAAAATTTCATTCACCGTTAGAAAGCAACTTTGTCCAGGAGTCGCATAGGCCATTATTAATTATAAAGTTCCCACGGGGACGGGAGCTAAGTGGGTGAAACTGCGCGTGAGAAGCTAGTATAATATAAAAATACCCCCCTGTTTCCGTCGGAAGCCCCCGTACCATGATAACATATTGGAGCTTTTTGTAGTACGATGTACCAATGTCTATATAAATCCACGAATTAGTACAACATCCCGTAGTACATTTTTCCGGCGACTCCCCCCATCGTTGCCGCTCAAATAGGTTCGATATTAGAGCGGATTGCGACGGGTTAGATTTAACTCCCCCCCCCCCTCATCTCCGTCGCCTCTAAACCCCGTTAAGTATAGAGTAACCATACAACATGATTTTAATGGACAAGACACTAAAATTCACGTGTTTTATTGTTGACTTCGCGTCGCGACTTCGTCCGCCTAGACTTCAATTTCACTTAAGCTAAAAATTTGTGTGTAAAACTTTACTACCCCGTTCACCGCGACGCCCTCGTAGACCCGAAGTCCGAGAGGCCCGCGAAAAGAAGTACTGTAAAGTAGCGATAGCTGCACAAAACCCCCTTAAATACTAAAAGTCATAATCCCTCAATCTCATCGCCAGCAACCGCCCTGAGCCGAGGTCCTAGTCCAACAGGGACACCCATCTTTTGTTGACTGTACCTACTTTGTCCTTATTTTTACTACATTTTATGGTAACCACATATTTGTACAAAAATAAACAATATTGATTTATTTTGCTGTTTCATTTTGTTCGTTTATCATAAATGTCGCTAAACAATCTTTCCTTGTCTCTAAACAGATTTAAACAAACATGTGTATCTTCTTATATCATCAGTCCGTATCACGTCCACTGCTGAACATGGGCCTCCTCCGCATGGGAGGGTATTTGCAAAGTCACCACGCTTCTTATATTATTATAAAAAAGAGAAATATCTTTATTGTAATTTTTAATTTAACTCTAGATATATTGTTATTATAAAACTTAACTTTACCTATATGTAAAATAAAATAAACTAGGCTATTCAAATTATACTAAACTTATCAAATAAAACTACAAGTACAATACCCCCCATCAAGTCTCCGTCTGCTGGCGATGTTACTACGTTGAATTGCTATACTAATTCTTTATAAAAAAATATATTCGACTTGTTCATTATATCTTTTCAAATTAAAGTATCATATCATCATTGAAGGGTTTTTAATCCAAACGCACGTATTAATTAGCCACAAGGCGTTTGTTCTGCACCGGTGATAACAGCGAGCAAGGCACTCCAACCTTTGGCAAATTTTTGCCATAAATTTATAGTTAGGCTAGTTTTCCTCGCGCAAAATCACCCGATCGTTGGTTAGAACGCGCTAATCTCAGGAACTACTAGACCGATTTGAAAAACTCTTTTAGTGTTAGATAGCCCAATTATCGAAGAGAGCTATAGACTATAATTATGAAGTTCCTACGGGAACGAGAGTAACGCGGGTGAAACCGTGCAAGGACAGCTAGTTAATCCATAAAAGCGAAAATTCACTAGTGCGAGGAGTCTCAATTCTTGCATGGGGGTTCCTATTAAAACATAGATGCTCACTAAGAAGGGATATTGTAAAGTTCAATACCTAAGGGAATAAAAATTATGTAATTTATATAGTTTTAATTGTTGGGTTTGAAAATTGCTAGAAAATACCACTTAAAAAAAATTGGGGTGAAGTATGGGGTGTAGGTTTGTATGTAAAATCCCTTTATTTGAAAGCTCACTTACATATTATATATATACTCTTATAATGTGAGTAAAATTGGGATTATTAGCTTTAATTCGGTTAACCCTTATTAAGTGGGAAAATAGGGGTTGCTAGTTAGTATGAAACTTCGTGGGTCAGGTTGAAAAATGATCAGGTTAATATAATTAGGGTTAATAAGATCAGACAGGCAATTTTTTACATACATCTAAATTTTCACTTGAAGAAATTTGCGGCCAACAGCTTTCATTTAATAAACCCAATAAACATAAAAAGACAAGATTACCTAAAGTAAGATTTTAAAATAAAATCAAAACTAGCTAATCCTAACATTTTCTTGAAAGCTGTATTTATCAACGGATTTCTTAAACTAATATCCTGCCTGACCCTCCGCCTGTTATCCGGTTGTATTAAATGCGCAATCTATTTACTAACTATGTACTTGCATTTCATTTACTCAATATCTTTTATTTCTTTCTGGCGCATCTTTTCTCTCTTTCGTCAGGATTTCCAAGCGCCAAATCCTACTTATAGTGTCTCTCGGTTGAGCTAAAATGGATTTTTTTCTGAAACACACCACGTGAACCGTTTTAATACTTGCTTTATTTTATTTAAGGATAGCGATAAGCCCCGGCCTAGCACGTACCCGTGCTGTAAGACTTAATTAACATAAAACCTGGACAAATTTTAAGTCTAAACCTTCCTCAAGGATCAATCTATCTATTGGTGAAAGCCGCTTCCAATAATCTACAAAGTCCTCCGCCCCGTCTGTCTGTCTATTCGCAATAAACTCAAAAACTGCACGGATTTCAATAATTCTTTCATTATAAGAATGCTACATTATCCCAGAGTAACATCCTACTAATATTATAAACGTGAAAGTTTGTAAGTATGGATGCATGTATGGATAGATGTTTGTTTCTCTTTCACGCCTAAACATAAATGCTACAAAACATTACGCTCCGACCCACTGGAGCAGAGTAACGCGGGTAAAACCGCGGGGCGCAGCTAGAAGACTATATTTTTTAGGTCGCTAGTTGTTTATATTACCAAAACTAGGTGTTGTCGGAGTCGCCGAGGCCATTACTTAATTATATTATTATAAAAACAAGAAGGACGCACATTAACATTATTTTAACACATTTTCAAATGTGTCTAAGTGTTAACAATATTGATAAATGTATTTCAAGTTGCGATAAAACTTTCATTACTCGGTACACATACAATAAATCTAAATGCATAAACAAGTTCCAATCATTCCTTTGTCAGCTCATAAAACACAGATTCCGTTTCAACGAACAACGTAAAAGTTCAAAACGCAATCAATACTGATTGTGTCAAAAGTGTATTTCCAACTGAAATAAAACAATGGCCGGTATTCCTAGTAAACTGAAAGCAAGTCGTGTTTTGTAACATGAATCCCAAACTCGAACACGTGTAGGCATCAAGCCAACGCATTGTTTATCGGCCTGCAATATTGTATTACGATTTGTAAAAACGTGTGGAATATTTTTCATATCCAAAATAAAATAGTTTTGAGACACGGCGTTCTGAGTTCGCTTCTCACAAGGGACCATTATTTGAGTGGACCATGACCAGTTGTGCTTTGTGAACGTGAATGATGTGTTTGCAAAGTACTCCGCGATACATGGATGAATTTCGCAAGTGGGGAAGATGTCCCTTAAAAAAATTAAAGAAGCTACTGAACTGATGAAAACATTATACTATTAGAGAACAACTTAATTCATATACGCTATATTTTATAAACGTTGATCAGAGTCAGGTCGTCAATTTTATTAATAAATTGAAATATAAAAGAATCCATAAATGTTACATCAAAATTTCAACACTTATGTTAAGACATTAAGTAGTAAAGGATGAGGCTATTATGGCTAGGTTAATGTTATATTATCAGGCTCAAATCACAAATCCAGATTTATTTTAATTATAGACTTTATCGCTCTAGCAATGAAGACCTAAGGCTAAAGTGAATAGACACTTTCTAGGCAAGCGTGTATCATCTTAGGCCTTATCTTCGCCTTCCATCAAGCGAGATTATAATCAAACGCAAGCCTATAATCAATAAAAAAAACACATAAATTACACATGACATTATAAAGCAAATTCTTAGGCTAATTATTGTTTATAAATACAGCGCTTACTCAGTCAAATTTATTTTATCGTATAAAATGAGTTGAGTGTACACGGTTAAAAAGACGTAACTACTTAATAGTATTGAGCACTTAGGTCATTTTAGATTTCAGATCCATGTTATATTAAAGTACCGATCAGTGATTTATTAATGTGAATACATTGTCGCAATGTTTGCACTTGACCCGTACGCGTGTCTGAGACAAATGATTGAAGTTGATTAATTACTTCGTTTACAGTAAATAACTTCCTCATACCTCACTGTACGACAAATTCAAAGAATAACATCGTTTACAATATATATTTAGGTATTGTATCGGATTAATACTTTGCCACAATAAATGGAAGTCTATTATTGCTTCTAATCTGTCTCGTAATCTATCGTTAAAAATATTCGTTTTAACGTAATTTAATGACGAAGTTTGCTAATTTTACAAATCTTTATTTAATTAAGTTTTTTTATTTTTTATTTAATGAAAAATATTGTCCATCCATTTATTTACAACAACAAAAAATCACATATCAGTCTTAAGTTAATATTTACCATACAATATAATTATAGTTTCCGTGTGGTTTCCGGCTTAGAATAGACCACCCTATGTCTTTCCATGGGTGTCGTAAAAGGCGACTAAGGGTCATATGGCTGATGGATGGGCAGCAGCATCTATTAGCTTAAGGTTTACATCTTAGTGCGATTACCAATCCGTCTGCCGTGGTGATTATGGCAATATCCCTCTACGATCCTGGCTTGCCAAGGTCTGTTAAGAGGAGGCCCATGTTCAGCAGTGGTCGTAAACAGGCTGTTGAGGATGATGATGATGATGATCATTATCACACTTTGCAGTTTTTAATCAATCATTAAGTTTTTTTTTTTTTATTTAATGAAAAATATTGTACTATCCATTTATCTACAACAACAAAAAATCAGATATCAGTCTTTAGTTAATATTTACCATACAATATAATTATAGAAGTTATAAAAATAAAATAAAATTAATCTTTACTAATATAACTACTATATGTTTGTTTGCTTGAACGCACTAATCTCAAAAACTACTGGTCTGGTTTGAAAAATAATTTCAACCTAGGATAGCCCATGTATCGAGGAAAGCTATAGGTTATAAGGTTACGGGAACATGAGTTACTCGAGCAAAACCGCGCGCGGGAAACTTATTACATAATTATTTAAATAGAAAGCAAAACAAAATTACCAATTAAAGTATCAAGACCTTTTGAGGGTGGTATAAAAAGGAGCGACACGGAACGCACTCCGAGTGATATTTCTTTACAGTCCGCGACATAGCTACTCTTGGGAAATACATGCCGTCTACTACTAATGTGAGGGCAGATGAATTTTGTACGCGTCTCACGGTTAAATAGACGTAAGTACTTCGCGGTATATAGCACTTAGGCCCTTTTGAAGTTAGAATAATGTTCTATTGAAAAACCAAACCATGTTCTTGTTCAAAACTAAAACGCTTCTAGAAAATTACAGCCTGTTACTAACGCGTGGGAAATTAATTTTCTGCTTCACAGTTACAAAGACGTAAAATAATTCGCGATAGGTTGCTTTTAGGCCCTTTTGGAGTTAAGATTGGACATTTTCTACCAAAACAGAAATGGGAAATATTTTCTTATGTTTGGGCGGATGAATTTGGTGAAGTTTAACTGTTAAATAGACGGTAAATACTTCGCGGCAGATCGCACTTAGGCTATTTTGTAATGAAGAAAAGATTTAATTGAACAACCAAATATACAAAGGATTTTTTCTATGTTAAATATCTTAAATCAGGGGTTTTTATATCAACAGTGCAGGCCAGACGTCTTATACGTCAACGATCATAAAAACCGGCCATTTGCGAGTCGGACTTGTGCACGAAGGGAATAAATGAAATTGCTAAATTAATTTTATTCATCACTTAGGTATTTGTATCAACTTGTCAGTATACAATGTACCTAATAAGATAAATTTAAATATTAAAAACTATTATAACAGATAATTCTTACTCAACGAAGTAGTCACTATATTATTTTAAGGGTTTTGAATAAGAAACCATTTCAAGCAAATGCTTGAAATGGTTTCGTTGTTAGGTAATTATGGCCACAAGTAGATACTCGTGGCCGTAATTACCTTATAGTTATGAAAAAACTGCAAAAAAGATCATGTTTCATCATCATGTAAAGGATTTGTAAAAACGGCGCTAACAAAATAATTATAATTTGTAAAAATTTCAACTGTCTATCTAAGACAGTTGAAATTTTTAGTTTTTTTTATATTGTATGGTAAATATTAACTAAAGACTGATATCTGATTTTTTGTTGTTGTAGATAAATGGATAGTACAATATTTTTCATTAAATAAAAAAAAAAAAACTTAATGATTGATTAAAAACTGCAAAGTGTGATAATGATCATCATCATCATCCTCAACAGCCTGTTTACGACCACTGCTGAACATGGGCCTCCTCTTAACAGACCTTGGCAAGCCAGGATCGTAGAGGGATATTGCCATAATCACCACGGCAGACGGATTGGTAATCGCACTAAGATGTAAACCTTAAGCTAATAGATGCTGCTGCCCATCCATCAGCCATATGACCCTTAGTCATGTCATCATCATGTAAAGGATTTGTAAAAACGGCGCTAACAAAATAATTATAATTTGTAAAAATTTCAACTGTCTTAGATAGACAGTTGAAATTTTTACAAATTATAAATGGTTCTTGAAATACAGCCTAGTGACAGGTATACGGTTATCCGTATATATACCGATATATCCGTAGCAACGGACAGGACGGGACGGAGTATTCGTTAAAGGGCTAATATTACCTATATAATAGTAGAAGGAATAGTAATAATAATAATAGTAGTAGTAGTAATAATAATAATAGTAGTAATAATAATAATAGTAGTAGTAGTAATAATAATAATAGTAGTAATAATAATAATAGTAGTAGTAATAATAATTGGTGTTGTACAGAACCCTAAAAATAGCTATTCCTATTACGTAACCAAAATAGCAAAGACTCATTCATACAACGTCCTATTCCTAAGAGCCCATTACTTATTACACTTTGTATATTTAATCGTTATTCTAAACACTATCGTGAATCATTTAAGCAGTCATTATATTTGTCCATTCTGGTCACAAAGGTACTGAGAATTGGGCTTCAAAAACAATTCCTGTCTTGTTTGGCATGTTAATGCAGGTGCATGCTAAGTTTTTGGGTTCCTTAAGGAGTCAGGTATCTACAGAATATTTTCTATATTGCAATCAATATAGAAAATATACCTTAGGAATGCAGTAATAAAAAATCCTGCATTCCTATTCCAGATGAATAAAAAATCCTGGATTCCTATTACCTGGAATAGGAATGCAGGATTTTTTTTAATCCTGTTCACTTGATTGATTGTTAAAAGAAAATTACAGATTATATTACAAGTGGCGCAGCGGTATAAATCTCACTTTAAGTCTTACAGGTCGTTAGTTCGATCCCCACGGCTGGACAAAAAATCTTTGTGTAAATCTAAGATTTCGTTCCGGGACTAGTTGGTTGAGATTAAAGACTACCCTCCATATCTCGGAAACCACGTTAATCGGGACCAATCCCGATTGCTATGTATAACTATCGTATACCAGACAACGGGCAGCTTCATTTTCCATTGAGAACATAATACTATCACCCGCACACGAAGCCTTGTTACTATAAAATTTTCCTCTCTCGAGAGGAGGCCCATGTTCAGCTGTGGACGTTATACGGGCTGATGATGATCATAATCATGATTTAAATTTGAATAAACACACAATTTTTTATTCTTTATTGCAGAAATACAACTTGTATAAAGGCGAGCTTTAAGCCTTTCATAAATGTACAAGTAATATACAAATTAGGAGAAAACCTACTTCTTTTTCGGTTGCTTCGGGTTATACCCGGGATTACTTCGGGTGTTAAATAATAAAGGCAGTTCATAATCCAGCCAATTGACGAGACTTCACTTTTACGAAACTACCTGAACAGTTTCTGCAGGTGCGCACTTTACATGCGCATGCGATGGGTCACAGGTCACAGCAGGGCTTGCCCAGGCTTAGCTAATATATTATAATAATATGACTATTATCTTTTATGTTAAAAGGAGTTTCCAACACATATACCTTCGTTTTGTAGACACTATCATATGTAATGATTAAGTTAGAGACGAATTTTCTTTAAAAAAATGCTTACTTATTTTTAGTCTAGGTATATAAATAAAAATGGATTGCTAAAATGTATATGTTACGGCTAATAGCCGAAGTGCGGCTACACCTAGTTTTAGCCGGCTACAACTAGGTGCAGCCGACCACATGCGGTTAAACTTAGATCAACCTCTATAAGTCCCTGTTCAACTCCATTGGTTTAGGTTATTATTATTTTTTTTATCCCCCCCAACACCTTTTGTGCCGTGCATAGGTATTGTTTTATTTAATTAAAACCTAGAATATCACAACGCAAACAAACATGTTATCGAACTTTAGCTGCTTCTCGAAGATAAACCTAAGTTTAGCCGGCTAATCTTAAGTTTATGTTCACACCTCCCTTTAGCCGTAACATATACATTACATAACTGACATACCTTTGGAACGATTTAGTTATTTTTATTATAGTATTTGTAATTATATGCACGAATGTTTATTTAGGGAAAAAGTCAGTATGACTTTCCGGCGACGCAAGGCACTAAGAGGTTGTTAAATATTAAATTGCTTTATTCATTCTGGAATACTTTATTCTAAAGAAACGTATTTTAGAAATAATTTTATTTTTGGTTTGGAAGAATACCTACATTTTATTTATTCACAATTTCTACTCCTGTAAAAACGTTGACATCTATTTTCCAAGCACTTTTATATACAAATAGATTCCCGCGGTTCCTCCCGTTCCCATAGAATTTAATAATTAAATAGCCTATAGCCTTCCTCGATAAATATGCTATTTAACATTGAAAAAAAATCTCAAACAAACAAAACTCTTCTATTGATTTTTTTGATGATTGATATAGTATAGATAATTGCTGTTAATTACAAAGGCTTGATCAATTTCACTATTTCCTTTTTATTAGTTAGCGTTTGTGATTCTCTAAGGAGGTTTTATAAAAAAAAAACAACAGCCGAAGACAGCCACAAACTTAAAGATTTATATATAAAAAAAAACATTCAAGATTTTACTACTGTTTCAAAATAAAACTTTAGTGGGGGTCAAACAACTTTCACGAAAGTCAACATAAACATATAATTATATTTTCATAACATATTGGTGAAATACTCATAATTTTATATCCATGTACCTACTATTATCGTAAAAGTATATATGTAATTTCATAAGCAATTTACATTCATATCTATGTAAATGAAGTAAAACTATTAAAGTATCCTGAAACTACATGATTATTTCTTGTAACTTATGAGGAAATTGTGATTATCTTGTTTCCCTGCGTTTTGAACCTAATCATCGTAAATTTAAGAAATAATGTGATTTGAATAAATTGTTTTTCATTTAATTTTATTCTTCACTTACAAGCATTTCCTTGTGCTTGCGGGCATCAATTCAGACATAAGAAACATAGAAGTTCTGAAACACCGATGTACAATATTTATAAAGTATATGAATTCCGGATAGAAAGTCTATCTAATCCGCGAACATAAGGGTTAGTTCGCAATATCAATGTAAGGAACAACGAAGTTTTCTAGTCCGATTAACTTAAGATCGAAATATAATGTTTACGTAAGGGAGCGTCCAAGTATTACGTAACGCAATTTGGGGGGGGAGGGGGGAGGGGGTCTCGTAAAACGTTACGATGCGTTACAGGGGCGGGAGGGGGTCTTTCTTACAACTCGTTACGTAACATTGTTTTCTAAAAGAATAGGGAATTAAAACTTCCAAACCAAAACCAAAAAATATTAAAAGCCGAAAATTTATAAAAAATAAACAAAATATGCAGGTGTTGCGAATTAAAATTCTCTTGTTTTATTTAGTAGGTTAAAACTATACCAAGTGTAAAAACTATTACATAACTTTTTACGACTTTAGGGTAAAAATGATCACTCGAGTGTTACGTAACGTTTAGAGACGGGGAGGGAGGGGGGTTTCCAGAAAAACGTTACCGTGCGTTACAAGGGGAGAAGGGGGTGGGGTCAAAAATCTTCAAAAATTGCGTTACGTAATACTTGAACGCTCCCTAAGCAAATATTCGGGAGAAAAATAATTCAATATAACATAAATTCTAACTTGCGTAATTCAATTGCATGTATCTACTCAATTAATACCTTATTCCCATCTTTGTTCAGAACTTCGATGTTACGTGTCGACATCGAATCATTCATTGTCTTTGGAGTTTTCATGATTCTTATCTTCGCCAAATTAACCTACTGCCGAGGGAAGGTTTCGCCTTAGCCACCACGCACGACAGAGTACTGACCGTAGTATAAAATTGTAACATATACAAAAACCATTGTTATAAATGATGTCATAGAAAATTTATGACTATCCATTTAAAGTGCTTTTCGAAGCATGGGAGTAATCAGAAATATTATGTCCGGCGCAGGAATGTAATCCATAAAATCTAATCGAAATTTTGGGCTCATTCACTGTTCCGTTCCGCAATTTTTATATCATAGAAAGATGTATCATAAAATTTGAAAAACAAAATCTACGATTCCTTTCATAGGACGAAAGGGTCGTGGGACGAACAGTCATTTGGTACCTTCTAATGGCAATGGTACTGAACCAAACGAATTCTATATTTAACTAACGACTTTCAATCATTCATCGATCATTCGAACTATTATCATACGGCAACGAAACAAATTTGAATCTGACTATATGCTATGCAATTTGTATAAAAATTAGATAGGGATATTAACAGCTTAGAGGAAAAAGGATATATCGACTATACAATTTAATTGGATATATTTTACTAGCTCTTATTATTTAAGACATAAGGGTGTTTTCAAGTGGATTGTGATTTACTGTCTTACGAACAAAAGACGAATATTCTATTGTATGGAAAATAAGTTAATTCTTATGATACGAAAATAATTTGAATACAATTTAAAATTCGTTGTAATATACGCTAATGCGTCGATTAGTGACTTTCAATTTTTATTTCAATAGGGTTGTCAAAGTCGGTCCATGAGAACCAGTGACATTCTGGCGGAGGTGGG
This sequence comes from Nycteola revayana, assembly GCA_947037095.2. Lineage (NCBI taxonomy): Eukaryota > Metazoa > Arthropoda > Insecta > Lepidoptera > Nolidae > Nycteola > Nycteola revayana. Next base: position 5,077,954 of record OX344847.2, read on the forward strand.
CACCGCCAGAGGGTAGCTAGGGAGAAAGTTTCCACACCGTTTCCGCGGTCCCTAGTGGCCCCATTTCTTAAGTTTGGGGGGTTTCATGGGGTAAAGCCTCTTCTCGTAGTATAAAATATCAAGAATTTGGAGAGTGAAGTCCTACATACCCCGCCGCTGTGGCCGAATAACGAAATGACAAATGCATTTCCTCCCCAAAAACTTGAACAACATTTATAATAATATCATACAAGCTAATCCGCAAATTCACTCAGGTAGTGTTTATAATATTTTTGTGTAGAATCCTAAAACAAAGGTGTTATTTTTATCATTTTCGTTATTTCAGTTATCTCTCAGTGGAATTCCCGTCAATGATTTCGATTCAGCTAAAAGTGTGAATGACATGCGACCTTAAATTATCTTGGTTCAAAAAAAAAACATTATTAATTCTATTATATTTTTAAATTTACGTATACTTCGAGTGAGCTATTTGTGGCTTTCTCTTAAATAGGTATAGCTGAAATTGAGCATAAACTACTGTTCATCATCAGTGCTGAACATGGGCCTCCTCCCGAGGGAGGGTATTTGCCATAGTCACCACGCATGGCAGGCGGATTGGTGACCGCAGTATTATGGTGTAGCACACAAGGAAACGCTGCTGCCCGTTCCTTGATTTACGATTATTATAGACGGTGTAATAACAGTTGGGACCAAAGGCTTAACGTACTTTTCGAACCACGGAGGGTAGTCCCTCAACCAACCAAACCCGGAAAATAAAACCCGAAAAAAACTATACACTAGTGAAATTGCGCGGGACAGTTAGTTTTTAATAAAATAAAGACGTAACTACATGTAGGGAGAGTAATAATCTAGTGTCAATTAACTGAAATAAAACAGGCAAGGCGCAATATGTACCGCAGTCGCCGCCACAAGGTTCGATCAGTCATAATGTATTAAAATTTACAACACCACAGACGCACAGAGAATAAGACGATCAGTGAGTTAAGTTTTAAGAACTGAAATTGGAAAACTTTTGGTTGATTATTTTATAAATCCTTGTCCAGCAGAAATCTTTGTATTGGCTTTACCCTTTATTTCAATTTTATATTTAAATTTTAAACATAATAAAATGCAGCATAAGGATGTCCTGGAATTGGATATTGGATATCGCTTTACTAAACAGTAAGATTAAAAACTACAAATATTGTTGTCATGACCTACGTTGCAGAGACATCGACACTTATAGATGCGTCTTAAGTTTAAAGTCACTTAACAAACTTAAACTTGCTTGAGAAGGGTAGCTTAGACTTAAGTAGCAGTGGACTGGATGAGGAAGATGGATGAAGACCCAGAGTTATAGCGCAAACTAGAGATTTGGAAAGATTACAAATATATACATTACTTCATCAAATTTTGACATACAACTCTCTGCTTTAGTTTCACTGTGCCAGTGGTTACCAATACACCTTGAACATCGTCAGAATGTCTTCTGACGAACAGTTGTTTTTTATGAATATTATTCGAACTGGGGCTGTGTTAGTTTCGCTCATAAACTCAAATTGCTTATTGGTTCCTGTAAAACATGCAACGATATTTCACTGGTATTTAAGTCCTCCTCCCCACTCGGTGTGAGGCTCGTCATAAATGTCGGGGTTTCGATTTTCACTCCAGACACGAAATCTTGAATAAAATCAAAGATAACTTTCGGAGGCAGGTTAATTGAGGGACTTTCCTCTTTGCCTCGGAAAAGCAAGTCAAGCCGTTGGTCCCGATTGTCATAACATCGAGTTGAGATTACACTCAAAACACACACTTAACAGATTTCAATTTTTGTAAGCAGAAATTCAACGCATATAAAACTGTAGTGCCGTGTGGTTTCCGGCTTAGAATAGACCACCCCATGTCCTTCCATGGGTGTCGTAAAAGGCGACTAAGGGACATATGGCTGATGGATGGGCAGCAGCATCTATTAGCTCAAGGTTTACATCTTACTGCGATCACCAATCCGTCTGCCAAGCGTGGTGATTATGGCAATATCCCTCTACGATCCTGACTTGCCAAGGTCTGTTAAGAGGAGGCCCATGTTCAGCAGTGGACGTTAACGGGCTGTTGATGATGATGATGAAAACTGTAGAACACAGATATAAGTAGCACAACATATTCATTCCATTTATAAAATTTGCATTTTATAATAAAATAAAATACAAATTGCTTCCAGTATTTAATATTAAGCCTCAACATCTAACTCAACGAGGTAAAAAGCTTTCACGGAACTTTTTACAAAAAAAAAAAAACAATAGGTCGCTAAAGTGTCCGCTCAACTTTTGACTTCAAAGGCAAAATTGTTTGAGCAATTTCTATAGCAACTTCTACAAGACTAAATAAAATGCAATATTGAACTTGGCTTTTTAATTTTTATTGTAGGGGAATGGTACGTTGTTTGAACTTTCGTAGCTAATAATAGCGCAATTGGAAATTCATACTTAGCAGCTTTATTATAAGGTTGAGTTTTGTTTGTTTTATGAAGCAGATGTAGCAGTCTAGGCATGGCAGCGGACCTAAACATTTTATAAACTTTGAACAGTAGCTCGTCCCTAAATTGTTCACCTGTCTATTGGCTTGTTAAATTTTATATGACTAAAGCGGAACTGACATACTTCGAATGGTCGATGATAAGATACCTAGGTACTATTATTATATTACTTTATGGTCGCGTTCGTCTTATACTAGGCGGATATTAATCCTTATGTTACTTCTGTTTTATTTATTCAATTAGATGAAATTTATAAATAAATCACGTAAGCCTACACAATAAAATAACACATATTGTGTGGAAATATTCATAAAATTATATTATTATTCGATTTTTTTATACTTTTTATATACAAGACTGGGCTTTTACTCGCGGCTTCGCTCGCATTGAAGCGTATGTCCCTATGTTATTATTCTTCTTCTTTCGTGTCGTTGTTTCAACTTATTCGTTTTTAGACATTATTTAAAGCCATTTTGAACAGCAAGTCGCCACTCCAATAGCGAATGTTCATACCACTAACAATATGTGAACAAACATGATAATCGGTAAGTAAGTAGTTCTCGCTTGAAAGCGTAACAAACAGATTTATAGATAATGTTAGTATTATGAAGAGGGATGTTGTGCACATGTACATATTATTTAAATCTGTTAATTATTAATGTATGAATCCATTAATATGTAAATTTATTTAATTTATTTCAATATTTCTATTAATTTATCTTTTGTAATGTATGTAAAACTTAACTATTAACATGTAAAATGAAATAAACAACAAGTAAACTCATTTTTTATATGTAAACAAGTAGTCTATATTACATAAGTTTTAAAGTGAAACCTAAAACATAAGAAAAAAAAATCTTTATGTTCCTGAAATGTAATTTTTTGCGAAAATGGGAAATCTCAAAAATTACGATTACTGCGTGTAATTAGCAGGGCAGATTACTATGTTGAATAGCTATGTTAATTCTTTGCTAATACAAATAAAATGATTATTGTATTAAATATTTTTGATGCATTTATTCCATTAGTTTCCTCAGGACTTCATCAATGCCAAAGTTTGTAAGGATAGATTGAGGTATGAATTTTCTTACTCTTTCATACTGAATATCCGGAACGGATTTTCATAAAATATTTAGGGTAAACCTAGTTACCGTCTTAAACTAGAAAAGTACACTACGAATCCCAAATATTTATTTGATTTGTTTACCATTGGAATGTATGCAGTAAATTACCACGCACTGAAAAACATTTGATTTAATTTGTAAACAACATTGTACACAAATTAAATTAACAATATACAATCTTGTAAACAAATTAAATTAACAATAAACAACCTTGTAAACAAATTAAATTAAATATTTTTCAATGTAGGTATCGTATAATAATAATTAAAATTTATTTATTGATTATGAACTTTTACTACCTACGTATTAACATACGATAATAAATCTCTAGCAAATATGACAACTCTTTCACCGTCCGTGCAGTGCGTCTATGGAATTCACTTCCACATCCTATACGCGCTTGCCAGTCTCTTGATACTTTCAAAAAAAGAACAAAGGAGTACTTTTTCTCTCAGTAATTTATTATGTAATATGGACATATAAGTTAGTAGGTATATGTAGTTTATTAAAAATAGTAGGCATATTTATTTGTATGTATATGTATGTAGTTGTATATGTAACTATTAGTGTGTATGTTTATAGATATGTATTTACCAATTTGGTAACAATTATTTTAAATCTGTTGTACACTTGTTATGCACTCATTATCATGTATCTCTTTCCTAAAGGTTTGCTGGAAGAGAATTCATAATTGAATTAAGCTCGCCTTTGTACATGTTGTTTCCAATTTATAACATTTATTTCATGTAATTTTCTGTGTGCAATAAAGTATAAATAAATAAATAAAGATAATAAAATTTATGGTATTTAAAATAAAATAAGTATTTACGTCGCTATGTGGGCAAAGGACTATAGTCAGATGCTGCAACAACCAACGGGTTTGGATGCAAAGCTCGCGTTCGTCATAATCGGTCGTAGCTCAGGACACCGTCGCACTATTATAAAACCAGCGCTCCGAGAACGTAAACAAATTTTTTTTTTTTCTATGTATCGTTGCGATAATTAATTTATGGTTTACAAAATAAAAAAAGGACCTACATGGAATTTGTGGTGTATTCTTGTTTGATAGGCTTGTACACAAAGACATTTATGTCGAAGATGACTCGCAAATTAGCAATGCCGGACACAAATGTAAAAACACACTTTACATTTTTATAGCGACATTTTAATATCATTTACATTATTAATGTTTCTGTTACATTGTAACTACAATCGTTTTGGTATAAAAGTAACGTTTTTATTAAACTATGCAGATACAACGGCCCTTATATATCGATGATCTTTAATAAAAACCCTATTTTCCATGTTGAGTCTTTTATATAGATTACTAGCTGTGACCCACGGTTTTACCCGCGTCACTCGGCTCCAGTGGGTCGGAGCGTGATATTTTGTAGCCTATAACATCAATCAACCAAAGCTATTCAGTATTTTTTCCGTGAAAGAGTAACAAACATACATACAAACTTTTGCATTTATTTTACTAGCGACCCGCCCCGGCTCCGCACGGGTACAATGCTGATGTATTATACATATAAACCTTCCTCTTGAATCCCTCTATCTATTAAAAAAAAACCGCATTAAAATCCGTTGCGTAGTTTTAAAGATTTAAGCATACATAGGGATATAGGGACAGAGAAAGCGACTTTGTTTTATACTATGTAGTGAAGTAGGACTTATTGCGTCTCGCGGTTTTACCCGCGTTGTACTGCTACTATGCTCCAGTACTTCGTAGTGTGATGTATTGTAGCCTATATGTTAATCCAGTTAACAAACTACTAGCGCGGTTTCACCCGCGTAACTCCCGTTTTCATGAGAACTTCATAATTAAATATAGCCTATGTCATCCGGGGATAGCGTAGCTTCCCAACGGTGAAAGAATTTTTCAAATCGGTCAAGTAGTTTCGGAGCTTATTCAATACAAACAATCAAATATTTCCTCTTTATAATATTAGTATAGATCTCTGTGCAAAATTTTTGCGGAATCCGTTCGGTAGTTTTTGCATGAAAGATTAACAAACAACCATCCATCCACACATAGTCACAAAAGCATTGTGTTTATAATATATGTATGTAAGGATATTATAATAGTTCTACTACAAATATGGATGCATATTTTGTATATGTAAACATGTCATGACAAATTGTAATTTAATAAAGATGGATAACTAATAATGTTAAAAGAAGCAAAGTAAAAACGATGTGTAAATGTGTGTGGCAATAAGCGAAGCTATGTGTTAATAACATAAATTACCAGTTAATATAAGTCCACGCCTGCCCGGCTAGCATAGGCATCGCGACTCGAGTCTACTCTACGGAGGCCGACCAATAACATTGAAGAAACGCACTGTCACGTGACACTTTCTGCATTGTGATTGGTCGGCCTCCGTAAAGTAGACTCGAGTCGCGCTGACTATGCTAGCCGGGCTGGACAGAGACCTACCATGACTCACGGGGGTTTAGACATCACTACACTTGGCAATTATAGCGAGTGAAGCGATCCTATAATTTTTTTTTTTAACATTTCTAACAAATTTTTGCAGTCTACTAGTATTCTTGTTAGCCCCTCGTGCTAAGCTAAAATGCTTGTGTTACGAATAGGTTCACGTCGCCGCGTCGGTAGTCCCTCCCGACCCTTAGTTTGCTAAGAACCTTCCGATGCCCTCGTAGACCCGAAGTCCGAGAGGCCTGCGAACTGTAAACTGTAGGGTGACAGTTGCACAAAACTAAACTAAAAGCCATAATCCCTCAATCTCCCCGTCAGCGACCGCCCTGAGCCGAGGTCCAAGTCCCACAGGGGACACCCTCTTGCGCAGGTTGCTTAGTTTGTAGTGTTTAAATCATTTATCTAGGCTGGAGCTCTGCTCGCCTTTATGCCCGGTGAAGTAGCAAAAGCCTGAGGGACAAATACACATGTCCGTCCGAAAAAAAAAAACAAAACAAAGGCGTCGGTAATGCAATGGGTGGTGATCGAACCGGAGACCACATGTTCACAACTCCGACACACTAGCCATTGGACTACGGCCGCTTCAAATTTTCATTATCATCGTCAGCTCGCATAACGTCCATTACTGACATGGGCCTTATCTTAAGAGAGGGTTTTGTCATAGTAACTTCGCTTGTCGTGCTTAGGTGACTTATGATTAGAGGAATCAATGATAATTGTACGAACAGAGAACATTGTATGTAGATTGTAAGATTTGATGCTACCAGCCCGGTTAGGCCGACCAATCACATTGCAGAAAGTGTCACGTTACAGTGCGTTTCTGCAATGTGATTGGTCGGCCTCCGTAGAGTAGACGATCACGATCACGAAAAGCTATTGGCTATATCTTATACCAATTCCACCCCTAAACTAATATATAATGCTGAAGATTTTGTTTGTTTGCTTGAAGGCGCTAATCTTAGAAACTGCTGGCCCGATTCAAAAAATTATTTCAGTGTTAGCCCATTTATCGCGGAAGGCTATATAAATGGTCCTTCGGGAACTAGAATTACGCGGGTGAAACTACATGCAGCAAGCTAGTTGTGAATAAGATTCATTTCATTACTGAATATGTACTAACTATACCATCGTGTAGGTACACCGTTTTGCACAAGATTTTACCGTTTTATTGTAGCCAATCCATTTACGTCCGCCCTTACAAATTAAATTTAAATGGGATGAGGCAGAAAAAGGACAGGACAAACTAAGACTCTGTACACAGAAAGTACAGGGACAGGGTAAAACCATAATTTATGATCACAGTAAATTTATATTTTATGTTTTATGAACAAAAATGTTACACGTTTTATCAGAGGACTATCTGCCGGATTCGATTTTATCCACGTGCCTCTGGTTTCCGTGGGAACTTAATAATAAATGATATCCTACAACCGTTCTCATTTTGTTTTCAAACCGGATCAGTCATTTTTGAGTTTAGCTTGCTCAAACAAACAAACTCTTCAGCATTATATAATAGCATAGATTTGTGCACCAGAAATGATGATCAGAGCTATACTTCCTATTAAAATTAAAGTTTAGTGATAGTATACTTAATATCTATTTTGAACAATTATTATAATCTAAAAACAAATGTCAAAATTTAAATTGAATATTGTTATTGGTCTTTACTTAAACCATTATCTCAATCGGCCATTTTTAATTAATTTGATGTTAATTTATATTTTAAATTTCTGAAAAGTTCAAGTCACTAACTGCTGAATTATCATCAACTCGTATGACATCCATTGCTGAACACGGGCCTCCTTCCTAAGGAGGGTATTGCCATAGTCACCACGCTTGGCCGGCGGGTTGGAGACCGCAGTAGTCTTGTAACACTCAGGGTTGCCTCGGAATGCAGGTAAATTAATTGGCCCCGATTGTTTTAGCATCATCTTTGACAACCGTATACCAGGTAACGGGCAGCAGCGTGATCGGTCACCAACCCGTTTGCCAAATGTGGTGACTACGGCAACTTCTACCTACTGAACGTTCAGTAGTGTACGTCATACGGGCTGATCATGACAATGATGATGGGCAATCTCAAAAATGTATCTTACAGCAAAAGCTTGAACTAAATACACACATAAATGAAAACTGTAATTTTGATGATTTCCTACAAAATACAGACCGTAAAAATTGATGTCTCTCTTTCATTCTTTAAAAATCTCTCCATCAATATAAAAATTTGAAATCTAGTTACAATGTACGTCTAGTCAAACAGTATTGATTTCCGAACGAATCGCTTGCTGAAAAATATGCTTACATCACATAGCCTTTGTCTCATAACGAAAGATGTTGAAGCTAACAAAGTAAGGAGGAGACTCTGTATTCGAAATAAGGAAAGTTTTAAGCATTTTTATTTTAAACATAGTAGTCGCCCAGTGGTCGAAATTTGACCATAATTTAAAAAATATATTAGCATTATGCACTCCTTCTCTATATGAACGATAAGTGTGCGAAATTTTAAAGTCTTGTGTCCATGCAATTTTTCGTATAAAGTGGTACAAAGTTTTTACTTCACGTATAATAAATTATATAACAAATTATATAATAAATTATACAGATTAATTTTTAAAGCTTAGCTAGTTTATTTAAGTGGTGGAATGAAATATTGTAACTAGTGACTGATTATTGTCTATTGACTAAGTTAAGTACTTAGGTAAGTAGATAATTGTCTATACACCGTGATTTTTAATAATTGCTAATACTCAGCGTTTATTAATTTTTGATATTACAATCGATCTATGTATATACTTTTAAAAACATTAAAATTACAGATTTAAATGAACCTCTGTGTAGGGCGCCCGTTCGTGTAACCTCCTTTGTAACCTTTTTTGTGCCTCCTTTTTTTGTTTTGAAGAAAATCTATTAAGATTTCAAAATAGCCATATGTTTTTAAAGACAAATTTTCAACAATGGCTTTGTAGAATGTTGATACTAATAGATAAAAAAAGACAAGCAATAATGGCTACATCATTACGTTATAAGTTTTGGCGTAGACACTTTTATTCGGGCAGCTGATATATAATCAGGTTAAAAAGTTATAATGTATCAAAATTAATCTAAAGTAACATTACTAATAACTATTGTAGTCATTTACGAAACTACTTATTGCATGTATGTATATGTATTTACCAATAAGGAAATCATTGCATTATTATTTATTAACAAATGCCGATAAAATAATAATCTAAAAAAGCCATCTCCACACAATCTCCCTTTGACCATTTCAGGATTTAGAAAAAAAGACGCCGCTAGCTGAGAGAGGGAGATAGAACACGTAATCCACTTATACATCACGCCTGGCCAGCTCTCATACATTTTACTGGAGAAATTCGGGACTACCCTTAATGCATATTAAGCTTGGCTCTTCACTTATTTGCAATGAGGTATCGAACCAACCTATTGAAATGAAATTTTCCACCGTGTAGACTTTAGGGATAATGAAGGTTTAGTACTATACTTTTGTAAGAACGGACCCGAGTTTTTGGAGATTATTGTTTCGAGGACTTTTGGGTATTACGATGTTGGGTTAATATCAGTGTTATATGTGGGGTAAGGATGACCTCATAATATTTTCTACTGGCCTCACAAATAATACATTAAAAGAGAAAAAACAAGATAAAAAAAGAATTTAACTAAATAGTTTTACCGCTTGTTTACGTCTCCATATATCAGCTCAGAAGCAAATGCTATTGAAGTGTATCGTATACTTCAGAAGCATTTGGTGGAATATGTCATTTTACGATAGTGGCACATACGATGAATGTTCTTGACGTCATCATCCTTATCATCAGCCCGTACAACGTCCACTGCTGAACATGGGCCTCCTCCCGAAGGAAGGCTATTGCCAAAGTCATCACGCTTGGCAGACGGGTTGGTGAACGCAGTATTATGTTGTGCCACACAAGGAAACGCTGCTACCCGTTCCTTGATATACGATTATTATAGATGATGTTACGTTATAATAATCGGGACCAACTTGAACTTAATCGGGACCAAATCTTTGAATTTACACAAAGATTTCTTGTCCGGAGTGAGTTTCGAACCCACGACCTCCGAGATTTAAAGCGAGCCAAATACCGCTACGCTACGGAGGTTGTTGGTTTCTGACGTAAAATTGTATATTCGTCTTTATGCTTCTGAGGTCTAATATAATGAATTCTTCACTGCCACCATCAGTCTGTATAACGTCCACCGCTGAGCTTCCTCGAAGTGGGTTTTACCATAATCACCGCGCTATGCAGGCGGATTGATGAGCGCAGTATACTCTATATTAATATAAAGCTGAAGAGTATGTCTGTTTGCTTGAACGCGCCCATCGCAAGAACTCGGTGGTTCCTATAATTTTTTAAACCGGACCAATGTCCGATATGAAAAGCTCTTTCAGCGTTTGATAGCCCATTTATTTATTTAATTATGAACTTCCTACGGGAACGGGAGCTATGTAAGTGAAACCGTGCGCGGTAGCTAGTTATGTAATAGGTACACAGTTAAAAGCTGCTGTCCGTTTTCTGATATGCAAACGTCATAGATGATGTTATGACTATCGGGACCAACGGCGAATAATGCTTCTGGGGCACTGACGTTACTCCCTCAAACACATAGAAATACAAGATTTTACGCTAAGATTTTTTGTCCGGTACGGTAATCGACATTCAAGACTTAAAACGAGATTCGGAATAGCTACAGAAGCAATCGCTATACTGCACATTAATTCCACCCGAGGGTAGGCTCTGCCAACCAACTAACTGCTTGGTTACACTTGAGTACACATTAGTTGCTCAACAACAAAGCTATCTGACACTAGTTGATATTAGTTACTTGTTAACTAAAATCCACAAAAGAATATGTACCTAATCATCAACTCGTATAATGTCCACTGCTGAACATATGCCTCCCCCGAGGGAAAGCTCTTCTCGAATCACCTCACCATAGATGATGTTAGGTATAACGATCGGGGCCAATAGCTTACGTGCCTTCCGAGGCACAGAGAATATCCCCAACTAAACAGACCAAGAAATTAATCTTAGATTTTACTCAAACATATCTTATCCCGCGTGGGCATCGGACCCCTTCTAGACTTAGCTACGCCATAGAGGTTAAGTTAACATATAAGGTACCCGCGACTTGTTCATATGCTGAGAGAGGCAAGCAGAGGTGCATTTCTCAATTTCAGACTAAAATGTCAAATAATCTTTAAAATTTCTTTGAATATTGCCATCGATTCGCTTTTTTTTTTTGGACGGGCATTATCTATTTAGTTAGAAGGCTTTTGCTACTTTACCGGACATAAAGGCTAGCCGAGTTCCAGTCTAAATAATTTGTTTAAAAACTACAAACTAAGCAACCTGCGCAAGAGGGCGCCCCCTGTGGAACTTGGACGAGATCCAAGTCCTAAGACTGTTGAATCTCGAGAAGAGTACCGCGGCACTCTTAGTCGGATTTAGCGATAATCCGCCAAAGATTTCCTTATATATGATATTCATTAAAAACATATTCTTAGCAGCACTCAAAGCATAATTTGTTTCCATAAATAAAATTGAAGTGTCATAAAATGATTTTCTTTTATCGTATGTCTGTTTATTCCGAATAATACCAGTAACAGCTTGACCGATGTTGACGAGGCTTTCACAGCCACATAGTTAATTTTCCAAAGAAGTTTGATGGCGGACTTAATAATTCGATGTGTACTTTTATATGTGATTATAACTTTGTTTCACAAGTAATTACTACGAACTCCATTATCTATTACATCACCTACTACTAATATATGTATAACATAACTAAACATAATTAGGTTGAGACTAAAAGCGCAGTATGCGGCTGATGCGACAATAGTCAACAGTATAAAAAATTAGGAATCATTTTACGAGGTTTGCGACAGACGCGACACGCGCATTGACAGCTGTCAACCTTTGATTATTGTCGCATCAGCCACGCGCGTCAGTTGCATATGTATGACAAATTTCGTGCGGCTGCGAAACGGAAATAAACCTTTAACTATTGTTACATAACAAAAAAAACAACACTGTTTTACCTGTCACTCTTGTAGCTAACTCCAAAAATATTTGGTGTTACCACCATCAAAAATATTTCAAGTACAGAAGTTGTGTGAATCAAAAACATCTCGAGTACATGAACAGCTTCATTCGGCTTGCAACAGCCAAACACTTAAGACGGTCGCGACACCTTTTCACCTCACAAGTTTGTCACCAAAATCATGAACCCGTCACATTGTTTTGCGTTGATTTAAATTAAAATGATATTTTAAATTAATTTAAAACTGGCAGTGTGTTCTCCACGGCACCCCGAGTTGCACTGGTGAACTAAATGAGAAAGGTTTTCCTATTTCTTCCCATTCGGGAGAGAATATAAAACTCTTTTTCGCCTTTTTTTACTTCCAACTTCGTCTTAATATGCCACCCGCTCGGACCTTGGCGAGATGGCTTCAGAACTAATAGACGTTCCATGGCAAAAAATACATATGACGTCTAATACTTGTCAATAACTAGCATTTTATTAATCTATTTAATATCAAATTGCTATGCAAAGTAAATTCCAGCACTTTGGAACGTGTCGCACTATACGCGCAACTAGATGAACTTATTAAAACAGATATTTCGGTGGATGGATGCCAAACTTCTTCAAAAATTCTGTGTAGATTTCATTTTAAAATACTTGAGTTTGTCAGTTCGCGTTAAGTTTTTTTTTTTTGTTTTATTTACCTGTTCCTTATACTCTAAATGTGATGCTATTTTCATGTTCATGTAAGGCAAATTACAATTAATTCAGAGCACTTACAATCAGAGACAAAAAATTTTCCCTTCCTTCGTTAGAGATTCATTATCAGATTTAATATATATAATGCTGCTATTAATAAAGTCTAACATACCTGAGTTATGTTTAGTTAGCCTTTGCTCGTGACTTTGTCCACGTGGAATAATTACATTAAGCAGCTCTTTCGATAAAAGGTGGCATATGCCCTTGTTTCTTAGGTCTAGACCTGACCTTTGTACAAAATGTCATCAAAATTCTTTCAGTCGTTTAGGTAGGAAAGCGTAATAGACAAACATACAGAGCTATTTTTGCATTAATAATGTTAGTGGGAATTATGAAACTCATCTAACCGTTCTAAAGTCTACAAAAGTGGGGTGGTTGTGTTAATCGTGGACCGCCCCCGGTCTTCGTTAGTCTAGAATTAATTCGTTGATAAGACGACGCGCCTCCCAGCGATGCCGTCTTCAATCTCAGGGCTGCTCCACGAGAAAATTCGTGGAAAAACTTTGTAGATTTATATTCTTAATATTTTTAATACAGACTTGGCACGATAGGCCATGGCAATGACGCCATAATAACATGGCATTCCTAAGTAAATTTATCGCGTGAAGTGTTCTTCTTGTTTACGAGAGTTGCACTGATTCCACATTGGGCCTATATCTTCCTTGAGCGTGTGTCGATCGGGTGTAGTGGGTGACGGGATTGCGAGTTCGACGCTTGCGACGTTCACTAGCTCGAGGAAGGCACATGCGGGATGCGGTAATTGTGATCAGTAGTTCACTGATTTACATGATTTTTTTTTTGTTTAAAATTAAAAGTTATTAAATTTATATACAAATGAGTATGTTTGAGGTTATAACCACATTAAAAAATCTTCCATTTGCTTTTACTTCTAGCTATCCTTCTACTCTCGGAAGGCACGTTAAACCACCGAAAACAACGTCTGTAATAATTACTATTGAACGGACAGCTGCGCAATATTCCGAAAATAGAAAAATCTCTACGTCAGAGATTTCTATCCTTAGTTATGGAACTGTGTGAGTAACTGATGCTGAACATCAACTTTTTGACTGACTTCTAATGATATGGACGGTTACGTAGGCTATGAGGCTTTTGCTTCTTCACCGGGCATAACGGATAACAGTGCTGCAACCTTTATAAATGGTTTAAAAACTACAAAGTAAGTAACATGCGTAAGACGGCGTCCCCTTGTGGGACTTGGACCTCGGCTCAGGACGGTCGCTGGCAGGAGGATTAAGGAATTATGATTTTAGATTTTTTAAAGGGGTGGGGTATGCAACTGTCGCTCGACTTTACAGTTCGTGGGCCTCTCAGACTTCGGGTTTAAGAGGACATCGGAAAAATATAAACGTACCTAATATTGTGACTGAAGACACATTGTGATATCAGAATTATTCTGAAAAGTGGGTTCCAGTTGCAAATCAATTTACCGAGGAGTAGCACCCCTGAAATCGCAGAGCAAATTAAAAAGACGACCACAAGATCGCCTCGGGGAGATGAGGGGGGAATTACACCCCAAGCCTACGTTGACCCTCTTTAATGAACATTGCACCGCTCACTATCTCTTTCTTTCCCGTCGTAACATCTAAAGAATAATTGTGCCATCTCATTCTAACAGTGGAGATTTCACAATCACATCAATTGTCTACGTTGCATTTTATTTGAAAGTATTTAGATGACTGGGTTTGATTTTCATATTTTTGTTCGTATTCGTATATTATAAATTGATACGTGAATCAAAAACTTTGTACCTCTTTTTAAGAAAATTGCGTGGACATGATGCAATTTCGCACAGATTTTTTAATAAGGTTTCTACCGTTTCTAGCAGAGTTTCACAGTATAGTAGTATTCTTGTTACGAATTGGTTCACATCGGTAGTGCTATATGTGGGGATCGAACCGGCGACTCTGGTGGGGATCACAAGTACGACGCCTAATAATTCTTATGGTGTTGAAATACTAGTCATCTCGTGCAGATCAGTCCCCGTACCTTCCGTTCCCGTGGAAACGTTTTCAAACATGCTTTGCTTTCTAGTACAGCAAGGAATCCTTAAAATTGTTTACATTTCGGGGAATATTCTCAAAAACTCCACAACCTTATACCACTATCTCCTTTCTACTTCAAGACAAGCAGACGTACGGCGCAGTACCATCCTTATCTTGTGGACATTCCATCCACTCGTACTACGCGGTTCTCCTCGACCTTCATTATCCGCACTGTCTTCTTGACATCGTCTGGAACTCGCTGCCAGCTTCTGTTTTCCCCGAAAACTATAACCTGGATCGCTTCAAGTCAAGAGTGAATAAGTGTCTTCTAGACCTTTGAGATCCATCGTCAGCCACATAGTCGCTTACCATCAGGTGAGATTGTGCCTAAACAAAGGTCTACCTAGAAAAAAAAAATATAAATTTAGCTGTGTTTTGTCTTTTTTTACTTGATGTCCCTGCACATGACTTATTTCACCTGAACCAATAAAAAACCGACAATTAAGTAAGTGCGAGTCGGACTCACGCACGGAAGGTTGTGTACATAATACGTATGCAACAGTAGACACTCTTTTCTTTTTGGTTCACTATTTCAAGCGTCTATCTATTGCCATTGCTAATTAAATTCAAACCTTTGATAACTGTTTTTTATTATCTTTTGTCGTATACACATAATTCAAAACTGAAATCACTAAGTATTTAAAAACTTTTTTTTACGATATCGATGCAACTGCAAACTATAAAATGGTATTATAGAGGTGCAGATGCCGAAGAAAATCATGTTTCAATTACTTATTTATGGTTTCTGTAATTTTCACTTTATGGCTTTTATTCTTTGGCCTATAGTTAAGGTTAATTCAGGCCCTTAAGTGTAGCGATTGGTCACTTTTTCAGTTTCCTGTAAATAAGGTACGCTAAGGTAAATAATTAAAAATATTTTATATAAAAATAATTTGTAAAAACTTGTAATTATTTAACTTGTTTCACTATATCCCTCTTTCAACAAAATAAATCCGCATTTTTACACTTATGAATGTAAACAGTGGGATTAATATGTTCCAAAATCCTGCTATGCCAATAATAAAACACGCAGAACTGGTATCAATACCTACTTACTTTTAAAATTAATTCCCAATGCGCTTGAAAATGTACCGCAATTTAGCATTTAATAATAATAATTTAACTAAGATACGTATACGACCTTTACCAGTAATTGAAATGTAACAAACGGTTTATATAATTACAAGGTGTACGCAAGATATATGCCGTGTTTGTATGTTTATAATTACTGGCCGGCTATATCGCCACTCCCATTATGCGAGGTCTTCAACGAAGAGTGAACTTCGATGTAATATATAAAATGGAAAAAGTTTGCAATATAACTTCAGTGACCCAGCGGTATTTGTCTCGTTTTAAATCTCAGAGACAACCTCCGTAGCGTAGCGGTTGCGGATGTCGTGGGTTCGATCCCCACACCGGACAAGAAATCTTTGTGTAAATTCTAAGATTTCTTTCCGAGTCTGGTTGGTTGAGGGACTACCTTCCGTGCCTCGGAAAGCACGTTAAGCCGTTGGTCCCGATTGTTATAACATCATCTATAACAAACGAACCAGGGAAAGGTCAGCAGCGTTTCCCCTGCCAAGCGTGGTGACTATGGCAAAAACCCTCCCTCGGGAAGACGCCCATGTTCAGCAGTGGACGTTATACGGGCTGATGATGAAATCTCAGAGGTAGTAGACAAACATCTTTGCGTAAAATCGAAGATAGTTTTTTATTTGAAGTTTTTTTCTTATACTTCACAAAACCTCAATAGCTTACATTAAAGTAAACTTTAATACACAGTGTAAAATAAAGTCGCTAGTACAAAATAAGCAACTTACTTTTAATACGGAGTAATAGTCAAAATGATAAACTAATAACTAAACTTAATTTTTTTTTTGTTGCAGGTTTGATGTGCATGACACATGTAAGATAGTCCGTGTCTCTAAAAGCACGTTAAAGCAGTTGGGGGACCAACTGATTGTTATAAAATCAGTAGCTCAGCTTATCAGCAATGTTGAACTGGGTATATACTTACTTTATATATACTGGGGTCACCAACTCGCCTGCCGAGCGTGGTGTGTACGGCAATTCCTCTTTCGAGGAAGGATATAGGCAACACCACGACTCGTGGCAACACCAATCCTGTTCCATCACCACCACAGCTGAAAGGCCTTCTCCCGAGGGACAGTTTACCCTTGGCAGGTGGGTTGGTGGCCGCAGTATTATGTTCAACACACAACGAAACGCTTTCCGAGACACGGATGATAATCCCTCAACTAAGCCGACCCGGAGTTAAATCTTAGAATAGATTTCTTGTCCGGCGTGGGGATCAAACTCACGAGACTTACACCGATTCTGTCTTTGTCTTTTGTTACTGGTCCAATATACCTCAAATTCACCAATGAAATCGTATGACGTAACTTGTTTACAATAACAACTCATGTAACCGTCAACAAATTACGTCATCAGCCTCCTTTCTGAAATCCAAAATGCATCGAAACTCAGTTTCAAACTGCGATCAGATTGCTTCGCCGTTCCACTGACATTTCATTATTAAAAATGACTTGCCTTATATAGGAAGGGCACGATGAAATCGCCTGCAAGTGGCTACACTCGATTTTTTTTACGATATCGATTTTACTGCAAACTATAAAATGGTATTATAGAGGTGCAGATGCCGAAGAAAATCATGTTTCAATTACTTATTTATTGTTTCTGTAATTTTTACTTTATGGTTTTTGTTCTTTGCCCTATAGTCACGGTGAATTCAGACCATTTATTGTAGCTATTGTTCGCGTTTTCGGTCTGATCTTTACTAAGTTATACTAAGGTAAATAATGAAAAATATTATATATAAAAATAATTTGTAAAAAATATGAGATTCTTGATAGTTAATCATTAGGCTGACCCCGCATTGGGCATTCGCGTTCCTCGAGCGAGCGTGACGGCCACACAGTCGAGTAACGCGGCACCTCATATATTCATGAGTTTCGTAATAAATACTTTTCATTTATAAGTAACATATTCCGTTATATTTAACGCGAAAAAAACCTACCACCTAAACGACAACCACATAGTGGAAAAAAAAAGAATCGCCCTTTACAGAGGGCGTTGCCGCGTCGATGGAATCATGCGATTTGACGGTGATGAAAAGGTGAGGCTTCACAATATCGTTGTTACGTTAGCCCTGAGGTGTGGGAGATGTGTAGACCTCCCTGGAGCGGACACGGTGCGCGCGCGCACCTACATTACAGAGACGGATTACGTATATCTGAGGTAATATTTTTTTGTTTTCTTCAAAATGCAATTGGAATCGATTAATGGAATACAGCGTATTCTTATCATATCACCGATATAATATGTATTATTAGTTTGAGGCTTTTTAAAGTATCTGTTAAGTTAGTTCTGAGGTCTAAGAGATGGGAAGACCTCTCTGGAATTAGCACGAAGCGCGCGCACTTACATTATAACAACTATTTTATTATTATTATTAACTTTATTAACCAACCAGTAATTTAAGTCTGATAATTAAATCAAGAGATGGGGGAAACTAACTTTATTTATTATTACTTGAATCATCTTCTGAAATAAAGTTGATGAAAGACAGTCACACCATTCCAACCTATGCGGAAAAGCTAAAGACTTGTTGTTGAGTGCAGGAATCACTGAGAAAACTGAGCTTGTGTGAGACTGGCTTCTGTCACTCTAATGAACTATAAACAATTTTCTGTTAAACTAAATTACAAAATAAATTACGGTACTTCAGTCATATTTAACGCCGACTATGTAATCACAAAGTAAGATCTCAATACTCAATAGATATTATTTTAGTTTCTCCTCAAAACCTGAATTGATTTGCATAATATAGACTACATATATAATTCAATAGTAATTTATATCTAAAATAGTGTGGAGTCGATACTTTATGATGCGATTTTCAAAGGAATACCTTCATTTTTTTCTGAAATAACTATTTATGCCCAATGCTTTTTGAAATAATTATTTCACAAAAATCAATAGATTGCAATAGATATGTATCGATAAATATTAACCGGGGTATGTTTATTATTACCGATAGATGGCATCTACGTTCCCCTTAAAGATGTGTTATAAAATAAATTGATAAATTTCCACGACTTTGCTCAGGTTCCACTGTGGCCGAATCGTTAAGGCATTAGCTATACCTAAGATGCAGGTTCGAATCTTGCCGGTGAACTAAATTTATTAATCTCAATTCTGTCATTTTGATGGCAATAGGTACCAATCGTACCTTATTTAGTAAGGGTTTTCATCATCATCAGCCCGTATAACGTCCACTGCTGAACATGGGCCTCCTCCCCAGGGAGTATATTGCCATAGTCACCACGCTTGGCAGGCGGGTTGGTGACCGCAGTATTATGTTGTAACATACAAGGAAACGCTGTTATTATAGATGATGTTATAACAATCGGGACCAACGGCTTAACGTGCTTTCCGAGGCACGGAGGGTAGTCCCTCAACCAACCAGACCCGGAAAGAAATCTTAGAATTTACACAAAGATTTCTTGTCCGGTGTGGGGATCGAACCCACGACCTCCGATATTTAAAGCGAGCCAATTACCGCTACGCTACGGAGGGTTTTATCTGACTGGAATTTAATTAAGCAGTTCATTCTAAATTTCTTAACATACTTTTAAATCTTACGGCTATATATACGGCCATAAATAATACGGAATGACACGCATTTTATAAGATTCGATTGTCAATCAAACACATAATTGCAACTGCTTTGTATGAAAATGATTATTAAGTCTTTTGTTCAACTTCAAGACTCGGTACCAACGTAAAAAAATCCCTCGTCATTATTCCTTACAACTGGATAATTGATATTTAAATGTGGAAACACAATGTAATATGTAAATCATTACATCGATTCGTATATTGCATATTTCATGTGCGCGAGCCGGCCCTGCCTGATCTTTATCGAAAAAAAATCATAAGCGGCGAACAGAAAATAATTTTCGAAGGTATTACTATAATTTATAGCTTTATTCCAATCGATTATTCGCAAGCTTGGTAAACATTACATTTTTATGTTGTACTGCGTTTAATAAACTCACGTAGCTTATCAAAAATAAAACGTATGTTTAAAATAATTTACGACAAAATAATTGAACAAAACGTGTGTATAGACGATGCATGTTGATTTTTCATTATTTTAATTCTTAACAAAATTATGGGTTCAGCGAAATCAATTACGATTATTAAAGAACGGATATTAAAAATAAAATACACACCTTTTTTTATATTTACCAATCTCTCGTTCGTTCTCATTCGATTTGATCACGTTTAAGCGAGAGTTTCATTTCCCCATTCATCTTCGAAAGGTTCTTTACTCGTTATAAGACGAAATCGATTCAGCAAACGAGATCTCGATTCTCGATCCCATAAATCTTTTTTGCGGACGCTCCAGGCGCGCCGTAACCGATTAGTAGGTGCGCCACGGTTATCTACCGCGAGAAACAATTTCCAATGCATTATATAATTTATGACTTCATCGAACGATCGGGGGTCACGACTCACGAGGGTGAAACGAAAGTGAGTTGGAACAAATAGTAGAAGCTGGTATACAAAAAATGCTTGCAATTTTTAATACTTTTTTTTATTATATGCACCGATATGCTTTGTTATACTTTTAACGATAGTTAATTATAAAACAAGTCTGTTATTATTTTTCAGACGCTATTTTTATCTCTATAATACGGGAAGCAAAACTTGGTACCCCCCAAAATTGCGTGGAAGGAGGAATATGAAATGTCGCCCATATTTAGCTTATATAGAGAAGGAGTATAGAATATTTTATTTAAATTTTGGCAAATTTCGACCACTGTGCGACCACTAGTAATAATAAATAGGTAGACAGCTCTTTGCACACGCTGACACATATTATATATTATTTAAAATTATAGTCTTGGTCCAATATTAGCATCAAAATCGTAAAACATTTCAACACCCACTTACCCAAAAACGCGACCACACGCATTTAAAAACAAAACATCATAAAGTTTATTACGATGCAGCAGAAGAACATAAGATTTAAAACGCATATTTCTTTATTTTCTGCACCCATATGCCACACTAGCTTCCCGCGCGCTACTTCACCCTCGTATACGAGACTTGGGTTTTTTTACAAGTATGTTTTTGATGACATTTCTTTATTTTCTGCACCCATATGACACATAAGATTCCCGCGCGCGGTTTCACCCGCGCAGCTCTGGTTTCCATGGGAACTTCATAATTAAATATAGCTTTCATCGATATACGGGCTATATAACACGGAATTTTTCAAGTCGGACCATTATTAGTTCCTGAGATTAGCACGTTCAAGCAAACAATTTTATATTAAGTAAGTGTTTACTTATTTCATGTGCCAAGAATTTGTAAAGGTAATTATAACAATGACTTAGCATTTTCCACTCGGAAAATAAATAATATATTTATTTAACGGATAAGAAAAAACCTTATTTTGGGTAAAATGTCCGTTACGTACGTCAATCCCACGTTTCACCTATCTTTAGCAAGCAAAACAACATTATTCCTTTTTATAAAGTTCTTCTTTGTTTCAATTGTTCCCTAAAATATTTTTTTCGACTTACCACCGTCTTCCACCGCTAGAGCCATACATCTAAACATTCCCACGCTCTTGTTTGTCCGTCTGTTTGTGATGACGTCATGACATGCATCCGGTCCTTTCAGTTACACTCCTGACAATTGATTTAATTACTTCATTAATTTGACTTTGTTTGAATGTTTTACAATGTCTAATGGAAACCATGTGTGTTCTTTTGGGAACTTCATACTTTGTTGTCGAAATATGTTTTTTTTACGTCTTATTTATTTATTTGCGTTGAATTGTTTTTTTTAAAGCACTTGAAAATGAACTGTTATTATGTTGTGACGGAAGTTGTACTGTTATCTATATTTATATAAAGTAGGTAATATACTGTAAATTAATATGTCACAGAGCAATTCTATGATATGATTCTATGACCCCGCAAAACTGCGACGTGCAAACTTATAGGATCTGGATGGTCCATATAGTTATTTAAAGCAGAGATTTGAACTACAACTACTGCAATGTTAGGCTTCGAAGTGGCAGTAGCCTAATGCCCTAGCATCGTGTCGGACTTGCGATCTTGTGGTGGCTGGTTCCATCCCCACCTATTGCACTACCGACGTGAACCCACTCGTAACACGAGCATTATAGCTTAGCACAAGGGTTAACAAGAATACTATTAGTAAGAAAAAACTTAGCTGGAAAAAAAAAACATTTTTTTTTTTTGTTTTGCACTGGGCCACCAGAGATTCTGGAGATCCTAATGTATATTGGCTACACGATTTAACCCTGGTACAAAACATACGTCTATCTCTGTCCACAGTTGGATGCCTTCCCTAATTTGCATCATAACATTCGCCATAAAAATATGAATAAACTCAACTTAAAAGTCTATACAGTCTGTGACTTTACAATAAAAACCACATTTCAAAATCACGTTTCCAAAAACGAAGTCCCATAATGTACCGCAAAAATAAAATAAATTTTTGTACCTTACATCAATTGATATTAACACCGCATAAGTACCGCTAATTGACAAGGTACCGTATTACCATAAATATGGCCATCCATCCAGAGAGGCATTCGACCGGTCGCGCAATAAAAATGAATAATTTCACTAACAAAAAATTGTATTTAATATTTATGCGGCTAGTACTTTAATGCCGCTTCTATTCGCTGTTCACATGTACTGGCCACAGTCCTTAGGGCAATTAGCAGGTCTCACACCTTTTCTGCCAACGTTCTTGAACGTCATTCAATTTTATCATGTAATTAGAGTCTATAAAATCTGTTGTCGGCGTGGCGTGGTCTCCTTCGTGACTGCGATCGCCGTAAGTTTTTGGAATGCCAACCAGCATTCCACAACACCACAGGGCTGTACCAACACCTTGTTATTGTAATGAATGCTCTACTTATAATGAATTGTTCGTGTTATGGTAACAGACTTTAATTTGCGTTGCTGCTGTTAAGTTATTCTGCAAAATTCCTTGTTAACGAGTTTTCGTCTGGTCGACGCAGATATTGTGCAAACTATCACTTTTAATCATTATACCTAAATGTAACCATAATTATCTGCAAGCCCGCTGTATATCATTACTATAAAAGATATATACAGAATAAAAAATGACATGAATAAAACAATAAATTAATTAATTTAAATAACATTGTGTTAAAAGCTTGTACTGCATCAAGTAATGCCAATATTAACCTATTTCAGAAATGCACCAAAAAAGTGGAAACTTCTATATGTGTTTA
This sequence comes from Nycteola revayana, assembly GCA_947037095.2. NCBI lineage: Eukaryota > Metazoa > Arthropoda > Insecta > Lepidoptera > Nolidae > Nycteola > Nycteola revayana. The sequence continues at coordinate 5,101,250 of OX344847.2, forward strand.
CGAATAAACAACAGTACGTTCATTCCGAACATAGTTGTCTTTAAAAAATATGAATAAACGTATAATTATAATCCGTCAACCCAGCGGGGTAACCCCATACTGTGCAACCTTGATCCGGCCCTGCGGTCTCTAGGATACCAAGCGCACCTACGAACATTTAACTTACTTTAAAACAAAGATTAAAGCGGACCGCCTTAGTTTTTGTACGATTAACTAGCGGACTCATAAAGCACTTTTTATTTGTCCCCTTTTAATACGTAAAGCAGCTAAGTTAATGCTATAAAAAACAAATTGAAATAGCACTTGAAATATTTAGCTGTATCTTTTTTTTTTTCATTAGACATGAGCTTTTGTTAATTCACCGGGAATAAGGCGAGCAGGCTCCAGCTTTAAAATCCAAAATTCGTTAAATATAATTTATTCCTTTAAGGCCCGATTTTTCAATCGTCAGTTAAAAGTTGTCAGAGGAATAAATTTTAATTTTGACAGAACGTCAATACAAAATCTGTCAACATTTTAAATTTATTCCTCTGACAACTTTTAACTGACGATTGAAAAATCGGGTCTTAAAATGGTCACATTTATTTGGAATCGTCATATTCTTTACCGTGCAGTGCATCGTGGCGAGTACTGAGAAACGCTGCCAAAATACCTCAATATAACCAGAGATATAACACTCTTTTTTTATATTTTATTACAATTTTTAAACAGTTTTCTACTTTATATTGTAATTGGAGCGACTCAATGTCTTCCCATAAAAGGAGACTAAGGGATATATACAGCTGATGGAAGAACAGCAGCAACTATTAGCTGAACGTTAATTACCATATTACTGCGATCGCTTATGCCTGTCAAGATTGATGATTATGGCAATATTCCTAAACGACCCTGGCTTGCCAAGGTCTGTTAATAGGAGTCACATGTTCAGTTTGTTCAGCAGTTTACGGTTCGGTACCACCGCACACTGGTGAACATGGCACTCCATGGGCTAAACGGTTAAATGAAATGAGAATTCCAAGCATTTTTTTCACCAGATAACAAATCATTCATAGTATCTTTCTTGTTTAATACTTTACGGGAAAGTTCCAGTTCCAGTTAAGACCACCGGGAAGTGATCTAAACTGGAACTGGGACAAAACTGGATTTGATTTGATCCTGAATGCCTTTACCATTCGGCCACGGTGAATCCCAACCAGTCGTCAGAATTTGTCAATCCATTTATAACACGTCTCTGAAAACGTAATGAATACGTTTATTGATAATGTAGATGAATCGATCGTACTTATTATAAGTCAAATACAATGTTAATTACAAAGAATATTGACTAATAAATTAGTTTAAATACATTACAATTAACCATTATTGTTATGTCATAATAATATGATAGTTACAATGACACGTATTTTGAAGAATTAAAATCACCCAGCGCGGACTGAGGTCGGGTAGCCAGCCTCGCCTTACGAGGACGACCGGACCCTATCCTATCCTAGCGTCTTACGAGTCTTTCTCTATCTACCTGCGTTGTGACACCCGACGAGGAAAGACTATAAGAAACTGCAGGATCATTGTTTCTGTCATATTTAAAAGCCTTTTGATTCATCATTTTATAAATTTTTAAAACATTTTTAGTATCCAGGTCAGTGATCCTCACTCATCGATATAATATAACTCGTAGCTGGAAAGTGCGACACCTATTTACTTACTCTTTCTTTCTTAATTATGTGTACGTTCTGCGTGGGATCGATTTACTGCAGATAGTTTTTCATTCATTGCCCACTGCTTAGACTGGTCCGTTAGACTGTATTTAGATTAAATCGAGGCGCACCTCGCCATTTCACCATGAATTAAACATGGATATCTAATTTACATCGGCTCAAAATACGAAGGCTTAAGTCGTTTTGGTAGTGTCGGCGATTTAAACTGTAATTTTACGGTGAAAACGATACATTAACTTAACAACATGATTTAATAGTTAAGGAGGCGTTGGATTAAAGAGTTTGATTATAATATTGGCGGGCCTTTGATCTGATTTGTGATTACGGTCAAAACTGTGGTGGTTATAAAAATATGTATAGTTTAATGTATAGGAATGCGTGTGGGATTTGAATTAAAGTATATAGGATTGGATATACCTAGTTATTAAATTCTACGGTGAAGAATATCTGGGCGTAAAGATAACAATTAAAACACACACTTAAAATTATTCTAGTCTCAGTTTTACAAGTCTAGAATTAAAATATTTTGTTGCTATAACAAAATATCTTTTAATTATCTAGATTTCTTTATTTCCTATTATTATTTTGAAGTGTGTGTCCAAAAATTATTGTCATCGTATTTGACTGTATAACATTCAAGACTGAACGTAGGCCCCCAAGGAAGGGGTTATACCTTAGTCACCACGCACCAGCAGGCGGGACGGTGACCGCTGTATTATGAACCTAATAACAAAAAGGGAAGCACTGGTACCCGTTACCTGGTATACAATGGCTATGGATGTTGTTATAACAATCGGAACCAACGGCTTACCGTCCTATCCGAGGCACGGAAGGTAGTCCCTCAGCCAACCAGACCCGAAAATATAATTGCACAAAAATCATTTTTGTCCGGCGTGGGGATCAATCCCATGACCAACGAGATCAAAAGCGATACTTATACCGCCACTGAGGCTGTCAATCCATCAATTTTATGCATATTACGAGGTTTTCAACATAATGTTTATATTTAAGGCTTACCAACTAAAATACGTGCTTGTTAATCACTTAAACATTAAATACAAAAGTTAACATGGCATAAATGGCTTTTGAAACGTAGGTACTACGTTCACATTTATTTTACATTTATATTACATTTTCTGAAGGCATAGGAAAGGTGAATTTGATTACTTTTTTTTCGGACGGACATATTTAATTTGCTCCGAGGCTTTTGCTATTTTTACCGGGCATAAAAATATTGCTACCGTATTTATTGCTTATATACACACCATTTTTTTAAACATTGTGAAGATAATAAATAAATATTATTTAGTCTGACAACCCTGAACAGTAATGTAACTGATTAGAGCGCGGTATTGTTTAATTATTATAAACTACAACATCGACATCGCGATTCGATTCGTGCGCTATAACAATTACATCGTGTTGCTTAGCGATTGCATATATTCTGGGTTTACTATTTTCCAGTTATAACTAACTATTAGTACTAATTTAAAAAAAATGTAAAGCTTATAATGAGCTTTCCTATGGTGCAAGTGCAACAGCGGTCTAAAGAGATTTTTTTTTTAATTTAGTGCTGTACTGGTTACGTTAGTTGTTTTTGAGGTCTGGGTTCCATTCCCACTAAAGACGTTAAGAGTCTGGGTGTGCTACACTGCGGTTTCACGAGGGTAACTCCTGTGCCTATAGTTCGTTTAGTTCATCTGTGTAAAGTAGGTAGCCTTCGATTGATTTATTTTAATACTGAAAAGCGTCAAAACCCGTAAAATAAAATAAAATAAAAATAAAAATCATTTTTATTTACGTAAACCTATTACAGGCACTTGCAAATAGTAAAAACAATAATTTTGTATTAATTATTATTAGATATCTATAATGATCACATTTTATAAATTTTCAAATTTAACAAGTATTTAAGTTATTATTTTAATTATATTTTAGACTTAACGTCTTTGTTTATTATTTAACTATATTGTGTCAAATAGCTTGTTCTGTATATATTAGGTTAGAATAATTGTCATTATTTAGGTGGACTACGAGTATATATAAAGTATTAAGTAATAAATAGAATTTAGTCAAAAATAAACTTTTTTTTTGTAATAGCAAAATTAATCACTGTATCAAAGTATCGGTGGTAACCAACCAAGTAAAAAGAGTTTTAAGCTGCAAGTTGGAAGCGGGCGACGTGAGGCGGCGGCGGACGACGTGTCGCGGCGACACGACTACTGGTTTGTATGTACATATTTCTATGAAATTCCTTTCGCAGTTAGCGACATGAAGCTAGCGACGCGTTTCATAGAAATACATACAAACCAGTAGTGTCGCCGCGACATGTCGTCCGCCGCCGCCTCACGTCGCCCGCTTCCAACTTGCACCTTTATACTCCATAACCAAAAACCGTAGACAGGTGTTCTTCACTGACTGAAAATATCCATTAATATTTACCCATAGAATGATTATATTTTACCACCAATATGATGGATAGCGTGGTAAGGTGTTACATACATTCCCCTTCGTGAGGGAATTCAGTTCGCTAATTATATTTTTTAGATTGCACTCCATTTTGCTTTCGCGGTATAATTTTTGTTGGAATGACGTTTGGTTTTTTTTTTAATTCGCTTTTAAAGCAATGATTTACAGCCGTATCGCGTGAAGTACAGGTGTGAAGAAAAACGTGTTATTATATCTAGAGCTCAGGACCATAAGGGGGAATGTGCCATTATACGTCGGAACCATTCGTCGTATTTGCCTTTATCGTAAATTAGCACTTATGACCAAATGCGTCTGAAGAAAATAGTACTTCCGTCATTACGCTTCTGAGGTCTAGATATAATATATTAGTACTTTTGCGGCTAAATCTACAGTTTGATTACAAGCGGAGATAATTTAAATGGAAATATATTGTAGTAGTTGATTAAAAGTTGTATTGTTAATCAAACAAACATTTGTTGTCACGGGCAGATATATATATGAAGAACATAATTTTTATACCGACAGCTTTGTATCAACCATATATTTCGAAGAAAGTTTTATTCTATTCTTAATGTTTAATAGAAGCCTTAACATTTTAAATGTGAACCTTGACATGACTCTTATAGCAAGGTAAGGTAAGGTCCATGGAGATTTTGGTATCGAGAGAAGTAGTCGACTACCCAAGTAGTCATCTTACAGAATATCGCAGCCCAATAGCATAATTGATAATATTATGCACGGGAGCAAAACAGAGTAACGTGAACACACCTAGTGTGCAAAAAAAAAGTAAATCAGTTTACACAGCAATAATAATTATTTTTTTAATTCTATCCCCAACAAAGTTTGTTCGGAGAAATCGAAATCTTCGCGGGCAACAGCTAATAATAATTTATACTTTAAAATACCTACGTAATTTCAATAATACTAGAGATTGCCAATAACAAAACTTAAGTTAGTACTTAAATAGTAAAACATTGAGTCAAATTATGTAGCAGGACATTATATAATATTGCTGTTTATTTCTGTGACAAAAATTTGTGATTAGGATTGAGTCGCTTCAATTGCAATGATATAATTATGAAAATAAGTTAGTAAATTTTACCACTTTTCATAACTCTCCTCTCATAGATAGTTGCCAATAGAATGATTGTGACATTTACTTTATCAAGCACCCCACGCCTTTCACTCTGAATTGAGTTATTCTGTTAATAACTTAAACTTTATTATAATTTTATTTTGAGGTGAAAATTATTTTCTATTTTTTAGTTCGGTTAGCTATAAAAGCGTGTTTTTTTTTTGTTTTTTTTTTAACTTTTTTTTTTTTTTAAGGATAATGGGAAACTGTTATCAAATCATTGCATTGTCATCGGTCCTTGATATGTATGCAAAGTTTCAAATTAATCAGACTTCTGGAAACTCGTGAAGATTAAGTTCAAATATTCCGTTACATACATACAACCCAAGCTTATAAAAGCGTGTTAAAAAAAAGAGTTCTACTGATTTTTTTGGCAGTGTTTCTCCCACATTACGCATTGGAACGTAGTTAATAAAGTAGAAGCCTGCTCGCCTTTATGCTCGGTGAATAATACAATATATAATATTTAAGATTTTTAAATGTGTCATTCACATAGACACATTTAAAAATCTTTTTAAATGATGTTTTTATGATGCATCCTTTATGTTTTTTTTCCTACCATAGACGGGGCAACTCTGAGAAGATCTGGCAAAAAACTCAGACGAAAAGCCTAAGCTATGACCGCCTATAATCATGCACGGTAGGATAAAAATATGTCGATTGCAAATAATGCACCATATATAAGAAATAAAATATATTGGAATTTGAATCTTATTTGACATAACGACAGCTTCACACCGACCGCTACGAGTCGAGATACGCCTCAATCTGGTACCAGTTAAACTGGGGCGTGTAAGCATTAAGTTTAGTGCTCACGACTGACTGGCGAAGTAGTGACGGACTCAATGGCCGACTCGTTAACCCGACTAGTGCGGATCGTGCGAAGTCCACCAGCGACCCCTACTATAGACCGCAAAATTGTTAATGTTACGGTTTCACCCGCCGGCTGCGAACCACCAGTTCCCGCAGGAACTTTTTTGAAATCGGTGCTGTTAGTAGAGAGCCTATACAATGCAAAGAAACAAACACTCAAATCTTTCCTCTTTATGATATTAGTAAAAACAAAACAGAAAAGAAGGGAAAAGGGTTTTCTTTTCCTTATGAAATAATAACTTTTTCCTTTTTCAATTTCGTAACATTAACACTCGTAACATTTCATTACAGAATCCTAACAATCCTACTAATAGTAAAAACGCGAATGTTTGTAAGTATGGCAGGATGGATGGATGGATATTTGTTACTCTTTCACGCCAACACTACTAAACGGAATTTGCTGAAATTTTGCACCGGGATAGTTTGCCGCTGGATTAAAATATAGGCTACAAAACATCACGACAGAGTAACGCGGGTAAAACCGCGGGGCGCAGCTAGTCTATTCTAATATAAATCATTAAGTGTAGGGTATAAGATATATACAGCCAGTCCTATGTCCAGCAGAGGACGTCCTACGGCTGAAATTATGATGATGATGAGATATATAAATAAAGAATAATGTATGATAAAAACCTACAATAAACACACATTAAATTAGTTTGAATAATTCCGTTACTAATGAATCAAGTACTACTTTATTACACCTCGATATAATAAAACTTTATAATGATTAACCGTATAAACTTAAACTTAAAATCTGTCTGGGAGCATACTTACTAACCTGGATTCTGTATACTATTTTAACTACATATAAACATTTGCTTTTTAAAATGCGCTTTGAAGTCAAAACAAACTATAGAGATTTACACATTCTCAGAAAAAACAAATCATCAGATTTATATTAACACTAGCTTGCGATTTTATGATTAAATATAGCTTAAAGCCTACCTCGATAAGGCTCGGCGCAAATGGGCTACCGACCACAGCCACCGGTGGCCAGCGACAGCCACTTCACATACTTTTTAATAAAGTAGCGAGTGGCCGCCACCGGCTACACGTGTGTCTCTGCCGTTATAAAATATATGAAAAAGTATTTTAAGAGGCTGTCGCTGGCTACCGGTGGCTGTGGTCGGTGGCCCATTTGTGCCGAGCCTAAATCGGGCCAAAATAACCTCAGATTAGTGCATTCAAGCAACGAAACAACCTCTTTAGCTTCATAAATTAGTACTGGCTTCGGTTCCCATAAATACTGCTAGCATAATAATAATGATGCATAATTTTATAAGGCATAATGTAATAAACGCATAATGATATAAACACATAATGTTCTTTGGAATAAAACTAATAAACCCTAGCATGCAGCGTATCTGTCACGGCTACGCTGCGTGGCTACGGCGCGCGGCGGCGCGGCGCGGCGGTTCGGCAATCTGGTCTTATTTGGTTCTGGTACTGATATACCGCGCACAGTTCCACCCGTGTAGCGCTCGTTCGTGTAAGATATTCATAATAAAATATTGCCTATAACCTTTCTCATTAAATAGGCTATCTAATATTGAAAGATATTTTTCAAATCGTACCAATCGTTCCTAAGATTTGTGTATTAATATATTGTTTTCACACAAAATCTTCCGTGCTTGGCAGATAGGTTGAAGAAAGCAGTAAACGCTGCTATCCGATTCCAGGTATACAATTTACCCAAATCGGAACCGATTAACATGCTTTCAGAGACATAGAGGTAGTCCTTCAACCAACCAGACCTTCCGGGTCTTATAGTATGAAGAAAGAAGAAGAAACATATAGCAGATATTGTAATCACGAACTCCTAGATATAAAGTGATAGTACATTTAAAACTTCCATGGACCAGCGGTATAGACCATCAGGTTTTTATGGCAAGCAATAATTACGATGATTAACAGTGTGTAAGCTAATCAAATTTTTAAATTACCTCAATACTAAATTTTATTCCAAATCCTACTAATATTATAAACGCAAAAATTTGGAAGTATGGAAAACTACTGAACGGAATTGGTTATAATAATAATAATAATAATATTCTTTATTTTGCAGACAACAATGATCCATAGTGTTAGTAAAAAAGAAAACAATAAAATTACTTATTCCTAGTGTTAGTAACTAATATATTATATGGAAGACAGAGTAGGTAAATAGTATTGTGAAAAGGACCTCCCCAAACTAATGTTCAGTGATTATCCTTCTCACAAAACTTTTAATTATCGGTGAGTCGACACTCTCCACAACAGTTTTTAGAATGCTGTTGTCACTCGCCCGCAACCGTGACAGCAGCGACGCGGTTTTCTTCCGAATAACGGCATGGAATCCGTCAGTTCGGTTTTGCGCAAACATAGCAGAAGCGCTGCACCAACGCGGCAGTCCCAACAGCATCCTAAAAATATTATTATACTGTATGCGTAGATCATCCAGCGTTCTTTTGGTATAGTTGACCCAAAGATTCCCCGTGTAAAAGCACTGGCAATATGCCTTAAACAGTGTTATCTTCACTAAGGTGCTACACCGGGCGAATCTTCGGGCCAACATGTTACCTCGGACCGCCAGAGCCCTACGCTCCCTTTCAATATCAACACTGTCCTTAAGGTCGTCGGTGAGAATATGCCCTAGATATTTAAATGTTGTCACTCTTTTGACGTTCAAGCCATTTAGGGTAATGTCAGGTATAGTATCTGGACATTTACCGCCGGCCTTAAAGACAATGTATTCGCATTTCTTTACATTATACACAAGTCCGTGCGAGGCAGCATATGTCTGACAAACCCGCAGCATTTCATTTACATTATACACATTTATACACTGGATTAACATAAAGGCAAAACATCGCGCTCCGACCGACTGGAGCAGAGTAACGCGGGTAAAACCGCGGGGCGCAGCTAATCGTTAATAGTTTTGTGGAGGATTGAATAAAAAACTTCGCCACGTGGTTCCCGGCTCAGAAAAGACTAACCCATGTATTCCTATGGGTATATTATTATACCTAAGGGATGGACAGCTGCATCTACCTACCTAACTTCTCAATGATTCTGTCATCTTACTGAAATTACCAATCCATCTGCCAAGTGGGATGATTACGGCAGAGCCAGAGAGAGAGAATAGGGCGGTAGGGAGAGAGAGAGCCAGCAGAGAGAGAGAATAGGGCGGTTCCACCGGTGCCCAGGCAAAGGGCGTAGACTGTGGAGGCCGCAAAAATGCCTAGACCAGGCAGGACTATTACTTTTTCGGGTTGCTCCTAGGGTGGACAACACATTTGCACTAGTGAACTCTTCAGACAAGGTCACATTCGTAGAAGCTCGCACAGGACGCAGAAATGGCTATTTACGGCACTGGATCACGGCAATATCCCTCAACGACATTGGCTTACCAAGGTCTGTCCAAGAGAAGGTCCATGTTCAGCACTGGACGTAAACGAACTTCTAAAGTAAAAGTAAAATAGTACATACATACATTCACGCATCTTTAGGGGTAGGCAAACATTACTTACCTCCACTTGTTTCGAGCTTGATATACCACATTCACGTATTCTACATTCATTAATCTCCTCATGCATGTCCTTCGGTTTTGGAAACTTTAAACTTGCATACTCATAAACGTCCAAATAAGATAAGATGGACAGTAGAATGAATATTTCATAAAGACGTTTCGATACTGTACCCTAAATGAGACAACGAAATAAAATGTTTAATGATCAACAAAATTAAATTTACGATGTAGTAATTATCGAATAAACTGGCCAATAAACATTAAATTATTTTTAACGTAATTACTGCCAAGCAATTACTGCCGGACGCCAATTACTGGAATCAATGCAGCTCATACTGGATTCTTTGGTAATAGTGTATTAGCTTTAAGTATATAACTATTTGTCTATATTATAAAGCAAAAAAGTTTTTTTTTCTAGAATGCGCTAATCTCAGGGACTACTGGTTCGACTTGTTTTTTTTTTCAGTGTTATTGAGAATGATTGTATTTTTTTTATAGTCTATATATCATTATGCTAAGAACAATAGGAGCGGAGCACTGATGAGGAATGTTTCATAATCGGGATTGGGCCAAAGTAACTATTCCACGCGGACTCAAGCTAGTAAAAGATAAAGTCACATAAAAAAAGGAAATAAAAAAAAAAGTATGTATACACCGTGACCTTACTGCATTGAAGGATATCATATTACTGGCAGGTTAGATGTGTTCATAATTTGAAAATAGAACATGCTAAACATTACGCTGATGGATTGAGTTGAAAAAAGAACAGTCCGTTTTCAACTCTAGACTCAGAAGCATACGGACGCATGTAATTCTATACTTAACAAGCATTTGGTTTTAAGTGCCAGTTTACGAACAAGGCACATGCAACCAATGATTCTGGCGTATAATGGCACATCCGACTTTATGATCCTGAACTCTAGAACTCTGTATCAGTTAAAATGTAACTGCTGTTAGTATGTGATTCGTAGTATTCTATTTTTCTATAAGCTTTAAGCCCGGTGAAGTAACGAAAGCCTCGTCGCTAACTAAAGATCCCAAAAATTAAACATTGTTCTACCTTTATTAAAAAATTATGTAAAGAGCACGCTAGTAGATTTCCGCTGATTTTCATTAATTAGGTGAATTTGTAGAGTTTATATACAATAAATTGGCATGTTTTTCTTATTGGCCTTTTCCCATCTGCCTCTTTCGACAGTCTAGTGGTCTTCCTGTTAAACATGGCTTAGCGTCAATTTTGTAGTTTTAGGTATCAATAAAATGCGGGGCCCCGCAAACTAAGATACAATATATATAATCCTATGGATCCGAATCACAATGCTTCAAAGGTGGCCTTTAAAGGCCTAAAAAAATAAAGGACAGAATCCGGACAGAATTTGCTACAGGCCCCGCGCTGGCTTAATCCGGCACTACCTTTGGGTACCTACGGAACCTTAAAAAACAAAAAGTTTTTTTTTTTAATTCATATCATTTTTAGCGTGGGACACAATTGTGGTCATTTCTAACGGAATATGCAATATTCTATTAATCATTTGTATAACAAATTCAACCAAAATACATTCAGTGGTTTTTGGGGCAATAAGTAACATACTTTGAATATTTCCGTCTTAGATTAGACCACTGCATATCTTCCCATGGATGTCGTAAAAGGCGACCAAGAGACACACCCGATGGATGGCCAGCAGCATCAACGATGACCGCCTTTTTTTTGCGGACGTATGTAGTTAACCCCGAGGCTTTTGCTACTTCACCGGGCATAAAAGCGAACAGAGCTACAGCCTACATAAATGGTTTAAACACTACAAACTAAGCAACCTGCGTAAGAGGGCGTCCCCTGTGGGTCTTGGATCTGGGCAAGGGCGGTCGCTGACGGGGAGATTGAAGGATTATGGCTTTTCGATGACCGCCTACCAAACATGGTGGTTACGGCAAGATCCCTCAACGAAACTAACTTGCCAAAGTCTGTTAAAAAGTCCATCTTCAGCACCTTAAACAGGCTGAAAAATTAAAAAGTTAAATTGACTATTTATAAAATAGTTTAACAAGAAATATGGATGTATCAGTTAGAATTGAAGCGGCCGTAGCCCAATGGCTAGGGCGTCGGACTTGTGATCTTGAGGTCGCCGGTTCGAACCCCACCCATTGCACTACCGACGTTTACCCACTTGTAACACAAGCATTTTAGCTTAGCACGAGGGGTTAACAAGAATACTAGTAGACTGCAAAAATCTGCTGGAAATATTTAAAAAAAAAAGTATCGTGCTATATTTTAGTACATTGTACTATATGTTATAGATAAATAATAAAGTACGAAAGTAATAAAACTATATTATTATCGATAATTCAGTTTTTGCGCTAAAGACAAGTAAACGTCAACTTCTCGGCAGTATTGGGTTTAGTTTCCTTTACCAAAAGCGAAAAGGGACAATATAGAGATGCGTCGTAGACACGCCTATAAACATTATTTCAAACTTTGTTAACCAAAGAGTACAAAAATATATTATGTGTACTATTTTTTTTCTTGTATTTCCCAATAGATCTATATTTTTTATAATGTTTTGCAAAAAAATCTATTTTAGCGTCAACCCCAGTTAGAAGGATAATTAACTCAAACACGATTATTAGAATAATAATATAGGAACTAAAACTAGATCATTAATAAACGGAGTTGCAAACATGTCTGCACGCTTTCTCTGAGACTGTACCCCAGAGTATCATAAATAATATTACAGAAATATGAAGATCATACGATATGTTGACAGATAAATCTACCTCACTTTACTCTCTTTTATGACATGGCTTTTAGCTTATTGGTTATTTTCTAATAGGCGTGTATATAATTTTTTTTTTTGAGGACTTATCCCCTCCACACATCCATAAGTGTAACTCCTGAAGGCCAGCATCAACAGTGGCAGTAGTTTTAAAGATCTAAGCATACATAGATACAGACAGACAGCGGGAAGCGACTTTGTTTTATACTATATAATGAAAAGTCCCTTTAAGGGAGTATCCCTTAGACGAGGAGAGAGAGAAAGAAATCATGACGTACGTTAACATTAAAATTCTCAATAGAACTCGAACGCAACAATGGTAGGGGCAATTTTCCCATGAGCGTGTCGCGTCGTGTTGCTGATAGGATCATGTCGGGCCGATTTCGGTGTTCAACAAGAAATGAGATTAAGATGACTACACATTAGACTATACATAGTTGGTCAGAACTAAATATATATTATGTATACCAATATTATAAAGAAGTAAAGTTTGTGAGTTTGGATGTTGGTCTCCAGTACTACAGATCCGATTTTGAAAATTCTTTCACCATTATATAGCTCCATTATCTTGAATTTACATAGACTGTATTTAAATAATAATTTTAAATATAGCCTATAGCCTAACTCGATAAATGGTCTATCTGTCACTAGGGTTGCCACCTTTTTTTTAGTTTTATATAGTATTTTGTACAAAAAGTTGCTAAATATTCTGGGTTGCTGGGTTGGTGGCTTGCTGGGTATATAATATAGTAGAGGTGCCAACCCTATGTGTCACTGAACAAAAAAACAAATCGGACTTTCCTGAATTTGTTCAAGCAAACAAACCCCTCAGCAATTACAATATTTACAATCTATACTAATATAAAAAAAGAGGAAAGATTTGATTGTTTGTTTGTATTGAATAGGCTCCGAAACTACCGGACCGATTTGAAAAATTCGTTCACCGTTGGAAAGCTACACTATCCCCCGATATAGCCTATATTTAATTATGAAATTCCCACGGGAACGGGAGTGACGCAGGTGAAACCGCGAGCGGGAAGCTAGTAAAATAAAATAAAACAAAAAATATTTTTTATTTACGTAAACCTATTACAGGCACTTGCAAATAGTCAAAACAATAATTTAGTATTAATATAATTATAATGATCACATTTTATAAATTTTCAAATTAAGCAGCCTAAATATAATAGGTTATTATTTTGAATTATATTTTAGTATTAGTTTATTATGTAACTATATTGTGTCTAATAACTTGTTATGTCTATATTAGGTTAGAACAATTTTCATTATTTAGGTGGACCATGAGTATATAACGACTAGTATCTTATAAATACTCAGATGGCTAAGCCTAACCACATTAGAACCTGCTCAACACCAAAGCAATGGGATAAAATCACATGGTACACCATAATAGTTAGAAAACATTGGATGAACGCGCGGCATTCTACCGTATATTAATAACGACATAGTGCGCACATTAATCCTGTGGCAGGCGCAATTAATAGTAATTATGGCTATATCTCTTTAAGACTTTGAAACGAGGTATGGGGATAATAGATATTAATAGGATGATGAAAGATAGATGCTTGGAATTTGTGGTAAAGCGATGAAATAAGGAAAGGGTTATGGTTTGGATTCCGGCTAACTGTTTAATTAATAGACTACGAGAAACAGTACTAAATTCACACGAGAAGCTTTTATACAGAAGTATATTTTTAAATATGGAACATACTGAGTGACTTTTTTTACTGTCTTGGAATTAATAGGGCGTGATATTTATATGAAATAGATGTCTAAAGCATAGTTATTTTATCTTTTTTTTTTACTGGAGTCAGTAGTCAAGCTCCTACCGTAGAGCCTACCGGCACTCGCAAAAGACAGAGTTTTGTGGAAAAGAGAGAGGGAGGCCTTTGCCCTGCAGTGGGACAACATAGGCTAGTTATATAAGTTATGATTTTTACTGGCATAGAGTGAAAATCGTAACGGTAAAAATGCATACCTAAGTAAGTAGTTACGCTATTAAGCTTTTCATGCTTATAAGATTGCGGCCTAGGAATTATAGGCACCTATTTTAATTACCTAAACTATAGTAACTACCTAATTAGATAGGTATTTTTATCATTACGATTTTCACTGTATGTTAGTAAAAAAAATGATAAAATAACTATGCCTTAGACATTTATTTCATATACATATCACGCCCTATTATTTTCACGACGGTAAAAAAAGTCACTCAGTATATCTTACAAGCCAACTAAGTCCATGTTCAAAATATAACACCAATCACATTTCCTATGTGCCCGAAATTTGAAACAGTAGTTTTAATCACTACTTCAACTTCAATTTCAAACGACTAATTCAATTTTTTGTCCAATTTGGGTAACAACTGAAAGTAAACTCTGCAACCTTTACTTTGGTGTCAAAAACACCAGCTATTTTTATGATAAAATACCGAAGACACATTTTTTTTCGGACGGACAATATGTTGCATGGCATTTGGGCATAAAGGCGAGCAGAGCTCCAGACTTGATAAAACCGAAGCCACAAAGATCTTTACATTGTATAGTAGAGTAAAAGTTGCACAATACTTCACGAAAATCTTAAAAGTTCTCATTCCACTCACACCACACCATCCTACCGACTGCGACCACTTTGAACCGAGGTCCAAGCTCTAGAGAAAGCACAATTTTAAACCATGGAACTGAAGCCTTTTTTTTATTCGGGGGGAAATGCATTTACGCATTCCCACCGTAATTAATTAATAAATTAATTCCGCCGCTGCAGCGTAATCGCGCGCTGGCGGTGGCATATATGGGACTCGCCCTCTCCATAGCGTGGTATGCTAAACTCATACAAAGAGGAGAGGACCCTACACCACTAAAACCTCCAGGACACTCCTTCGATCCGCCGTTGGCGGGGGCCGAGTACGCATAAGAAATCCGACCCCCCCGACGGCACCCGCGGCCAATGTGGCACCGCGGGATCTCCTGATTTAAGAGAAGCCTGGATTGAAACATTCTCGGTGAAGTAGTAAAAGCCTCTTGTTGACTATACATTATATATCATAAAAAGGTAGTTTTTCCTATAAACAAGTTTTGTAAGTCTTTTCTGTCGAATAAAAACTGTTTTAAAATTAAATATACACAAACATTTTAGTTCAGTTGTTGTTTTTTAAACTTGTATTTTTAAAAACCTGCTTCGATCTTAATTCATCATATTATTATAAGAAAAATACATACATACCTACGACTATCTAATCGAAAGCTACTTGCCTGACAAAGCTACCCAAAGCGGATCTTGGCCCACCGCCTCATTTCATTCTAAATAAACTCAATCTGCAAGGCCCTTTAAACAATAGCTCCTTACGTAGTCTCAATGCTCAATGATAGTCTAACTATAGCAGATAATTGGACTATTCATAAGAATAACGACTTTATGCGACACCAACTGTCGTGAAAGGTAAATTCTTTCACAGTACTTGTACACCGATAATCGGTTAATGTCCAAGATATTTTATTGGAAATCGTGCATACGTGGTTGTAGATATCTAATATAATAATTCAGGAACGCGCTGAGTGTCTGTTTTAAGTGGAATCTGGTGATTATATGACTGCACCGTTTTGTGGTTATGGCAATGGCTTCTGAGAACTGGTGTGCTGGGTTCGATTCCTAGCTAGGACAATTCATAATTTATGTGAACCACTAATAGTTTGTTCTGAGTTTGAGTGTGCGCTTTCTGTCCGTGAATTATATATATGCTTGTAAAAAATCGTGCGACATATTTGTAAAACATTTGTATGATTTTGTGGAAGAATATATTCTCTTTATATTATCCTTATAAGAATTACTATTTCTGTGCCTACCTTTGCCTTTACATTACCCTATGGCTGACAAGGATATATATATAACTCCGCCATCGTTTAGTACATTGACGAACTTAATAAAAGTTCTATTTTTAGTGCTAAAGTTCAAAATAAATATCACAATAATGAATACATCGCAAGCTATTTAAAACCTTATAAAGATGTATTGATAACATAGTCGAAAA
This sequence comes from Nycteola revayana, assembly GCA_947037095.2. NCBI lineage: Eukaryota > Metazoa > Arthropoda > Insecta > Lepidoptera > Nolidae > Nycteola > Nycteola revayana. The sequence goes on from OX344847.2 coordinate 5,117,772, forward strand.
GATCGCAGACGCGCAACATTACGTAAAGGAGCTGTCTAGACGTCTGGTGGAGGAGTCAGACGACCAAAGAGCTGGCTTTTACCACAGTCAACGAATAACAACCATGGCTAATTAGAAGGGTAATATAGCCAGCTTTACGCATTCCTACCGCCGCCGCTGCAGGGTTTCCGCGCGCTGGCGGTGGGATATGTGGGACTCGCCCTCTCCATAGCCTGATATATCATCCCCCGGACACTCCTTCGATCCGCCGTAGGTGAGGGCCGGGTACGCACGAGAAATCCGGGTTTAGGGCACCCTGCCTGCGGCCTAACTGACGTTTTTATAGTTATAGACTAGCGTTCCTATAGGCTTCATAATAAAATATAGCCTACAGCCTTCCACTATAAATGGGCTAACTAACACTGAAATAATTTTACAAATCGAACTAGTAGTTTCTGAAATAAGCACGTTCAAGCAAACAAACTCCCCTGCTTTATATATTAGTACAAACTGCGCCCTGAAGTTTACTCACGTTACTCTGCTCGACTCGGTCGGAGAGTGATTTTTTGTAGCATATTATATGTTAGTCGAGCTTATTAAATATCCACGTGCAAACTTTTAGCCAAACCATTCAGTAGTTTTGGCGAGAAGCAGTAACAAACATAATATATTCTTACAAACTTTCGTGTTTATAATATTAGAAGGAAGTAGGATTGACATAGGACCATCCAATGCCCTGTTAAACCCGAAGTCCGAGAGGCCCGCCAATTGTAAAGTAGAGCGACAGTTGCACAAAACTCCCCTATAATACTAAAAGTCATAATCCTTCAATCTCATTGCCAGTGACCGCCCTGAGCCGAGGTCCAAGCCGCACGGGGGGCGCCCTCTTGCGCAGGCTGCTTAGTTTGTAGTTGTTAAACCATTTATTAAGGATGGAGCTCTGCTCGCCTTTGTGCCCCGTAAAGTAGCAAAAGCCTCGTGGATAACTGCGTATGTCAGTCCGAATAAAACATTATATAAATTTAGAATTATTTTAATTTGGTATAGTCCTTAGTTGTAATATTTTATATGTTAATAAAGTAATTTGTTTTTAAAATATCTCATCGTGAAGTCATGATGATGTCAACACCATCAATGTTCATAAGATGGTGGGTGCAATCGATTTCCCTACACCATGTTATTACCATATCATTAAAATAATGGAGGTTTATTATAATAATATTGTTGGCGTCGGAAACAATGATGTGATATGGGTGTTTCAAGTAAACGTAATTTGTCAACAGTGTTTATATAAGATACTCGAAGTAATCACGTTATTATCGGCTGTTAAAGGAAAGTCATATGTGGAGTCATATACACCTCATGTACTACAAGATACAACACGTATGTTTTCCTTCGCCTTTTATATGTTACAGTACCTTTTAAAGTTTTTTTTTTTTCGGACGGGCATATATGTGTAGGTAACTTATATAAAAGATTAGTCTTACGCACTCGACCAATATCGTGTATAAGACACTACACCGATAGTATGTGATACTGATGTCCTAATTATTTCTTGAAGTATTATTTTTACGCAGTTTACTATGCAAACTGGCATATTACTTCGATTATAACCAAAATTATTATTTTTTGCCGCATTTTTCAAGTACGAATGCGGTATCTAGCGCGTGAGACCAATCATTTGTCTAAGATAAGAAGTTAGCTGTTAGGCTTTTGCTACTTCATAGAGCATAAAGGCGAGCAGAGCCCCAACCTAATTAAATGGTTTAAAAAAAACCGAGCAATCTGCAGAAGAAGGTAAGGCAGTTGAGGAGATACTGGTGGGGAGGGATTGTGCAGTAAAGACTTTAAAGACCTTTAAGCGCGATTTGTACTTTACAGTTTGCGGTCCACTCGGATTTCGGGTCTACAAGGGCTTCAGATCTGCGAAGGCTTCGGGTCTGCGAGGACTTCGGATCTACGAGGGCTTAGAAAGGTTCAATGCAAACTAAGAAACGGGAACTAACGCGAGATGAAGTACATACACGATATAAGTAAGCATTTTATACCTTGCCTATGTTTATATTACTAGTACCTTTAAAGGTAGTAAGCATAGGTAATAATATACAGTGTGAGCCTTTATAAAGTGCACATTTTAAATATGTGTGAAGAAGAATACAATTTTATGAACCTGACGCTTTTTACACTGAGATACGTCTAAGTATAAGCTTTTGCTTTGTAAAACCTTTTTGTAAAACTTAAATAAAATACAATTGCGTTGCCATTACGATAATGATAACATTTCATTTTTATTTGAGGCCTACAGTAATTGAAATAATGGAAATTGTTAAGACTATAACTTAGCACAAGCTTAAAAATATTTTTAAATAGCAACACTAACGTACCATAGACATTAGTACTAATAGTGCTCTGTACCACTTTAGTATTGCTACCTTAATCTGATAACAAGGGTAACACCTACACACGCCATTCAATGTTCACTTGTTTACCCACACGGGTGCTAATGATATAGTATTGCCATATCATTAGCACCCGTGTGGGTAACGACTGCACCGGTGGCTCAGTGGTTACGGAAGTTGCTTCTGAGACCTGGTGTTCTGGGTTCGATTCCCACCCGGGACAATTATTTGTGTGAACCACAAATAGTTGTTCTGAGTCTGGGTGTTCTTTGTGTCCGTGAAATGAATGTTTGTAAAGTCCCCCGCGACACAGGGATTTATTTCCCTAGTGCGGGAGTTGTCTTTTCAAAAAAAAAAAAAAAAAAAAAAAAAACAGTACAAAAGTCGGCATATTATTTAATTAAGTTCTATACACTATAAACGCCGATGTAGGCGTTTATAGTGTACTTTTATACATATTTATAACGATTATTAAAAGGCCTTAAAAAGTCAGTCGTGGTTTGTCTGTAATAAGTTGTCTGATTCGATGAGGCTGGATTGAAAATTTCAATTTTAATTTGAAATAATAAAAATTGAATCTTTATCATAAATAACTTTTAATCATTTGGCACATTTATGTAAGCGCGTAGATAACTTAAGAACGACTTCACATATTTGATTAATTGTTTTTTTCTTTTGTTTGTAAAATATATTGGGACAAATTTAGAATTATTTCGAAAAAATTACAGTATCTTTTCAGCTGGGTGTCAATGGGCACGAATAGATAACTTCTATTTTTTTTATTAAGCTAGACATTAAAACTCATTTTAAGATCATTAGTAAGAAATATGTAATAGCCATATAAAATCATGGGCACGCAATATTTTGTGTATAATTAAATTAAATAACAAAATCCCATTTATATGTCTTAATGCAGCAAGCTTTATGGTTATACACAGGAACATTATTTTGTAAATTAATTAGACATTTCCTTAAAGGCCTGACAGTTATCTCGCAATTGAAAGGTAAAAGTGCGTTGTAATTCCATTTGTCCGCTAGATTTCCTGGAAACTTTTAATTGGGTAGTAAATATTTATAAATGGCAACCCCGCCGCCAACATAATCGCATTCACACCATTCCCCACAATCGTCACATCCTACACAGCTTTCGAAACGATCATAAATCCAACGATTTGACATCTACGCCGTAACCTTTGTCGATATCAATCGTTAAACTTACATATTTCGCAACAAGATTTATGGCAAATCCGAAATTTACTGTTGGCAATACTATTGTCTCTAATTTGACTCGCACAATGTGGAATAAACCTTATTTATTAGCGTTATATTAGGAAGGTATTTCATAATGTCGTAGTAGTCAGTATTTAGTTGGCTAGTTGTAATTTTATTGTAACAAATTCTATGTAGGTGTTATGTAAATCATTGCTAACTGGCAAGTTTTGAGTTAGCGACTTATGTATCTCATTAAATAATACCTTGGTAAGTGCTTAATTTGCAAATAAATAAGATCAATTAATTATGTCCGCATAGCAAGCGTGGTTGCTCAACTTACGTATGTTCTAAATGTGGTTGTAATTAATCAAGGGAATTTTATAACGCCTTTTTCTTCGAGTGTCGATCAAAAGTTGTATCTTATTAGCCTACTAGGTTCCTGCCCGAGATTTCACCAGCGTAAATTCAGTTCCCGTTGAAACTTTATAATTAATATAACCTTAGAATAGACCACCCCATGTCTTCCCATGGGTGTCGTAAAAGGCGACTAAGGGACATATGGCTGATGGATGGGCAGCAGCATCTATTAGCTCAAGGTTTACATCTTACTGCGATCACCAATCCGTCTGCCAAGCGTGGTGATTATGGCAATATCCCTCTACGATCCTGGCTTGCCAAGGTCTGTTAAGAGGAGGCCCATGTTCAGCAGTGGACGTAAACGGGCTGTTGATGTTGATGATAACCTAAAGCCTTCCTCAATAAATGGGCTATCTAACACTGAAAGGTTATTTCAAATCGGATCAGCAGTACCTAAGATTAGCGCGCTCAAGCAAACAAACAAACTCTTCTGTTTTATATATTACCTTCCTGCTCGCGGTTTCACACGCGTAACTCCTGTTTCCAATGGATGTAGCCCAATGGCTAGGGCTTCGGACTTGTGATCTAGAGGTCGCCGGTTCGAACCCCATCCATTGTACTACCGTCGTGAACCCACTCGTAACACAAGCATTTTAGCTTAGCACGAGGGGTTAATAACAATACTAGTTGACTGTAAAAAAAACATAATTAAATATAGCCTGCCTCGATAAATAGGCTATCTATCTAAGCGAGAGAAGGCTATAGGCTACATTTAACCATGAAGTTCCTACGGGGACGGGAGCCACTTGGGTGAACCCATGTACAGTAAGTTAGTATTAGTATATAGATAGATTTTCTTCGAGTGTAAATCGAAAGTTGTATATTTTATTACCCTATATTGTCTGTGGTCGTAACACGTTTAATTGGTTGTGGTTTACATTCTAAGAAAGCTCTAATATAATTGCTTGTTTCCATCACAATTATTTGTCTATTTCCGATTACAAGACCATGTTTTATGGAGCAATCATAATCACTGATATACAAATGATTTCCCGTGATATTAATATGATTTATTCATAGTTTACTGCGCTAAACTGGTAGGTATTATACAATTTTAAGATTTATTATTTTACTACTGCGATTTAATTTACAATAATAGCTACATATACACGTTCATAAGAGAAACGTATTTGTCCCATTGCACGTTTGAAAAATACAGTCGACTCTCGTTAAGTCAAATCTGCGATAATCCGAACCTCCCTATAAACCAAATTTTCTAGACAATCTCTTTATATTTCGAACTAAATCAAAACTTCGCGTTCGTTCGAATTCATCGGAGTCAAGAACTCGACCATTCAAAGATGCAGAACAAGTTCAAACTTGTATCATCGTACGTTTTTATAATTATTAGTTTGACACACACTTCCACACGACTTGGTTTGTTTAATTGTTTCCATTACCTACTGTTACGTACCGTACCGTTACTCTTTCGTTGGTTTTATACAGATTAAATAAACGTTTGTATAATTAAGTACACATACGTAGGTTAGATATGTACCTAAATTGTGTCATTGTAAAAAAATAGCAGTAATAAATAATAATTGATTATCAACATTCAATCATTCGCAGTTATATTAATTTTCTCTTAAAAAATTCGAACCATTTCATATTTCAAATACTCTATAATTCGTAATTTATTAAGAGTACCTCGAGTTTTAATTAGCGAGAGTCGACTGTATGTATAAGTCCATGAAATCATAAACGATTGATAAAAATTAAGAAAAAGCAAATAGTATTAGTTTTTCCAATCCTGCTGCTCCTTATTATTACTTTATTGTCGTGTCGGTAAACCGCCGAATTTTAAGAGTAAAAGAATTCAGAGTACATCTTTGTTTATATTTCATTTGGCCAATCTTATAGTTTAAGCGCACTACCTGGATAGTCGGGAAGACAAAGATTCTTATTCTTGTTTTTCCATTGGTTTATGTGATTAGATTTATCACATAGACCAATGAAACAACATACATTTTATTGATGGTGGGTATTAAATTGTTTACATCTATTTCTGTATATTCTAATAAATGCTTTCTTCCCCTTGCGCTCTCCCGACCCTTAGTTTGCAAAGAATCTTTCGATGCCCTCGAAGACCCAAAGTCCCAAGAGAAGCCCACGAACTGTAAAGTAGATCGACAGTTGCACAAAACTCCTCTATAAAACTTAAAGTCTTAATCCCACTATCCCCTCAGCAGCGCCTCGGCCAAGGTCCAAGCCCCACAGGGGGCCCCCCTTTATAAATCCCTCTTGCCATTTATAAAGGCTTGAACTCTACTTGCCTTTGTGCCCGATGTAGTAGCAAAAGTCTCACAGCTTAAAGTCCGTCCAAAAAAAGAGTATGACAAAAGTCACCATTATCAGATTCAATTAGAAGGAACGATGTAGGTACATTTTTTTTTAATTATCAAGAACTTGAAATGGCAAATTATGGCGATGAGGAAACCGCCAATAAAGCATATCTTATTAGTATCAATTAGACTTGAACTACCAAAAGAATATTTGTTTATATCCCATTAAATATCCAAACGATGGCAGGCAATAAAATTGCATTAAAAATATATCCACTAATAACCCTTTTAATCGGAACACCTAAAAGTTTTTAAATAGATAATCTTGACGTATCTTTTATCTGGTCATATTTTACTGTAGTATAAACTGACTCACTGCTCGTAAAAGTTCACTAAAGGGTTGTGAAAGACGTAGAAATTACAAGACAACTGTATTTATGTCGGCCAATAACTTATGGTTAAATGGTTAGCAGTAGCGATTCCATATAGCTATAATTTAACAGTTTTAACTAATGTTTATTGAAATAATATATAATTAACTGATGAATGGAAGGATTTGTTTGTTTGGACGCAGTAATCTTTGGAACTTGCTGGAGGATTTGGAAATTTGTTTTTGCATTTGATGGTAATTGTTGGTTTTCTGATAGTTAGTGAATAATTAAAACTACGTGGACTGTATAACATAGGTATATTAAGGTAATAAAATAAGATCAAAGTAATATGCGTGCGTCTTCGCGGTGGTAAGATGGCGAGTGGTCGCCCTGCCGTCTTATCAGGCACCTCGCCCTTGCTCCTCGTCCCGCACCCGTCACCTCTGCGCCTGCGCCGCCCGCCGACGCATAGACATGCTCCCCGGGTTGAAGTGGATACTTCAAGAAATAGGCAAGGGACAAATGTTGTTGTAGGCACGTCGAATTGTCCCTCGCTTTGTCTTCAACTCGGCGACCCTGTTGACTCCGTCACTGCCTGGGTAGACCTGAACGACACGGCCCAGTGACCAGCATAGGGGAGGTAACGCCTTGTCCTTAATCAGGACAAGCGTACCTACTGTCAAGTCCTCCGAAGATGTGGTCCATTTTGCCTTCTGTTGAAGTAAAGACAGATATTCTAAATTAAATCTTCCCCAAAAGTGCTGTTTAATTTGCTCTACGCGTTGATAGCGCTCCAAGCGACTAATGTCGTAATGTTTGAGTATCAAGCTCCAGTTGTATGGCTGGGGGTCTTGACTATTAAAAGACTTGATATGTTTTTGATGACTGTATTTAAATAGGTGACTGATACATCGAAGATTGTCGCGATGCGTGCGCACATACGTGTGGCGGTCAGGTGAATCGCCTGATGAATGTCGGGGGGCCCGTAGGTGGGGACCGCAGATGTTGAAACCGGTCGGCGCGGCGGCCCGGCGCGATGAGACGCAGGAACATATTCCCCGGGTTGAAGTCTTCGGCTTCAATAAAATGGAAGAGGGATATGCCGTAAGCCTGTCCTCATTGTCCCTCCTAGGTCAAGATACTGGAACCCTGGTCTTGTGCTGCAGAAGAGACACTAGTTAGTAAGCGTTGTCAGAAATGCTGCCATAAGTTTCCAACGCAGTCGTGGAGTCGCGTTGTAGCAGCTGGTTCATCATAAGAGGACGAGATAATGATGTCAAAGTTCGTCCGAGGAGGATAAAAGAAAAGGAAATATAAGAAAGATATGAAGGATCTAGGAATAGAGGCGTTAAAAGGTCTGATATATAAGATAGCCACTATCTGAACGAGACATGTTGATGCTCTTCATACGTGAAGTGAGTGAAGCTCATGACTCGACGTAATGATAAAAATATTTTACCTCTGCCTTCCAGAAGCCACTGAAGCGTGGAGGTATGACAGAGGCAAATATAATATAAATAATGATAAAAAATATTTTACCTCTGCCTTCCAGAAGCCACTGAAGCGTGGAGGTATGACAGAGGCAAATATTATATATGCCCTGATTAGCAAGTTCTGATGCTATGTTATTATAAAAAACCTGTAAGAAGCGTGAAAGCTCGTGCTGTTGTCGGAGTATACCCGCTGAGGTTAGCCCCGCGACTCGCGAATCGACTGAGGGCATGAAGGCCTCATTGGTAAGGTTGGATGCCAACTCCAGACAAACGTCTCTGACTGCAAAGCATACAAAAATATTTTAAATAAGAGTTTACTAACAACTCGTAAAAGTTTTACGGTCGGCTGTCAGCACTGGTCAGGCATAATGAAGACCTGTATTAAAAAGGTAAATGAAGATCTGTCCTATCCAAAGGCAGGTTACCCATGAAGACCCGGATAGGATGAACTTTGAAGCAAGTTCAGTTATGTATATAGGTATGTTAGATTAAAGTTAAAATTGTATATATAAATGGTATATATTATTATAATTAATTTTATCTGTGTATAGTATTTATTATAAATTGTATTATTTTAAAATAAGATCTATTTCTGTCTGTTTGTCTATAATTAAATGTGATTTTGGTTTAATTTTGTACATAAATTGTAATAAGTTGATTTCGTTATAATGTTTACAAAATTTAGGACCTGACCAGCAAAGATTGTAAACGCTGATGCAATCAGCCTTCACCCCCCGAGATTATAAGGCTATGGGGTAGTTTGTGAATGATTCATCATTCCACGTCAGGCCGGTCGTAAATTACTAAATAACATTCACTACTTTATCGCACAAAATGGTATAATAAACTAATAAGGGTATAAGGGAAATATACGTATCTCGATATTCCAACCAGTGCTGATAGTCCACGTTGAAGTGAGGCAAGTCTATCTTGTTCAACCGGATGAAATAATGCTTGCAAGCAGAGCCGTGTGGATGGCCGTCGTCGACGGAGACCGCGGCGGTGAGCGCGGGCGCAGCGGGACGCGCGGGAGCCAGTATCGCTTTCGCGTGACCCATCAGCACGTAGTAGGTACTGGGACTCGAAGTGTTCCCTCTCAGCGTAGGCATCGTCCGTATCCTCCGATAACAGCTCCAACTCCGCCTGTAACGTATTAAAATGTAATAAGTTAATTATTTTAAATAAGTTAGCTAAGCTTTATAACCACCACGCTTTTTTACAAGTTCCCTCAATTTAGCTTTAGACTTGATGCAATATAAGGCAATTTAAGAGTCTATTTAAGCGTGTAGAAAGAGAATGAAATGAAATGAAATTAAAGTAAAAGATTCAATGCAAAAAGATGCGTAGGTAATTAATTAATTAAACGCGGCGAAGCTAACGGTACCTATAACAGCTGTGTGTTGACAATGCAGTCGTCGCAAACCGGTTCGTGCAATAGAAAAAATGTGCCGTTGATGCGAATGCGGTGCGATATGATAGTGAATGGGCAAAGTCAACGAAAGGTCAAGCGCCATGCGAATAAAAAGTGCGTTTAAGCTGTTTAAATTTAATAATAATTATGTAAAAAGAAATATAAGATGTAATTAAAAAGATCTGTATAGGCTACGCATGAAGAGATCAAAATGACTGATCCTTATAGCACTATCTGAATATCCCGGAAATGGAAAAGATAAAGACGGGAAAATAAGGATAATGGAACGGACTCACTCAGAATCACTAAATATCCCTCTGCGATGATTCTCCACCACGTTGTTTCAAGTTGTGGCGACGACTTGGGCGTGTCCACACGTGGGTGACCACAGATCACGGCGAATGTCCGCAGCAAAAAAAAGACGCCAAATCTTCTTCCTCTCGAAGGACCACTGTTGGTTTTCTGATAGTTAGTGAATAATTAAAACTACGTGGACTGTATAACATAGGTATATTAAGGTAATAAAATAAGATCAAAGTAATATGCGTGCGTCTTCGCGGTGGTAAGATGGCGAGTGGTCGCCCTGCCGTCTTATCAGGCACCTCGCCCTTGCTCCTCGTCCCGCACCCGTCACCTCTGCGCCTGCGCCGCCCGCCGACGCATAGACAGTAATATATGTAGTATTGAGACGCTACAACATATAGAAGCCCAGATATTAAGAGATACAAATACCCCAATGCTTTACTTCATTGTATAAAGCAAAGTCGCTTCCCGTTGTCTGTCCCTACCTATGTATGCAAAGATCCTTAAGACTACGTAACGGATTTTGATGCGGTTTTCAATAGACAGAGTGATTCAAGATGAAAGGTTTATATGTATAAAACATTAGCATTACACCCGTGCAAAGCGGGTGCGGGTCGCTAGTATAATATATATAGGATTGATTAACAGTTTTACTAAGAATTTCGATAACGTTATCGAAGTTAACTACTTAAGTAGTAATTAAGTGTAGCAGTGTCTTCGTCTTCAACTTCAACGGCCATATCCATATCTGAACATGGCCTCCTGTTTACAGAACTTGGCAAGCCAGGGTCGTTGAGGAATATTGCCATTAAAACTACGCTTGGCAGGCGGAATGGTGATTGATTGCAGTAAGATGTGTAGTAAACTTGAGCTGATAGATGCAGTTGACCATCCATCAGGTGTATGTCCCTTTGTTGCCTCTTATGACACGAATGGAAAGACAAGATTAAACCGTACTGTAAGTTTAAGAGAACATTTATTCCGATTTTTTCTTTAAATAGCAAGTATGAAGTAACGAATGAAAGAATGGATGGAGAATATACACTTTATTGCTATACTAATAAAAATCAAGCTTCATCAGCAATTGTACTTATAATTTTTTTATACTTCTAACTGAAGTAAGATTTTATTTATGTATTTAATCATTAGCACCCAATACATTATGTCACGGAGGACATAATGCCATACGCATTATCTGCCGACCTTAGGGTAGTGTAGAGACGATGTGGTAAGTGCTTTGCAACAAACTTTTATCTTCCAGAGATTATTTTTAATTCCTATTAAGCAAATCCCGCTTAATAATATTCTAAACAAATTCAGAGTGGGAATTACTTTTAGATATAGTTTCATTCTAATACAAGTAATCTTCTACCGATTAATACTCCGCTCTAGTTACATACTCCGTCACACCGTCATCTATTTTTAAAGCAATCCTGTCAATTGACCAGAATTACCGGTAACACAATAATGAATATATATACCCATTACGTATGTAGTAATTTGACATGATTACGAAACTAGGGCCGGTCTGCTAGTTATCCGAATAAATTATCATCGCGTGCTGTGAACTTAATGTTTCTCCGTCTGTCAGTGAAATGGCTGTGGTCGTCAAACTTTGACTCCCTTGGGACCTGGTTAGTTGATTAAAAAGGGCGGTGTTTGACGAATGTACACAAAAAGACGGCAAACACTTTTTGACACTTGAGATATTAGTTGAGTCATGTAGGGTGGAAGGCAATTATTAATATGTGATAAGTTTATTCGGTTAAAATGTTGTTGTTTTAATTATTCAGGTTCTGATAAATGCTTAAGCACCGCCTAGATTTATCACTCCAGTTATCAGTATCAGTCCGGAAAACCTATTCAAGTTTTTGGACTCGTCCCATGGGATGTAAAAGACGTGGGACGAAATAACCAATGAGCCCAGATTTAGTCCAAATATGAGTCAAAGTCAGTTTTGGTTCGTAGATTTAAGCTTGGTGACTATGAATGACAAAACATTTTCGATGGAGGTCCATCTTCAATTGGGCGTTAGGCTGTTTAGGCAACTGAGGCCGCACGAATTTATCCCGCGGGATCACTTGACCTAATGACTTTTTGAATAAAGCAACTGATTCCATTTAATTTTATAATTAGGAGCTACGAAGAAAAGTGTTTGATATTAGACTATTATGCACATGTGTATATTTCTTACAATAGATTATACTATTTTCTTCGACTAAGCAAAAATAATACTTTTAATTATTCAGTCAACTCATCCCGCGGGATGAGTTTGAAGCGGGATCAGTTGACTAAAGAGCCGGGCTACGGGCTGACATAAAAATATTAATAGATAAATTACCAAACTTTAACCACCACAGTCTAAGAACATTACTAAGAAGCATCGCTGGCCCGCGTATGCCCCACAATTCACTACTCTTAAGGTAATTACACACTGCCCAGATAACTGGCCCGATAACACTTCATAACCAGTATGAATATATGAAGTGCTTCCAAAATATATGCCCACTCTTCAACAGTAGATGTATAAGGATTATGTTAGTTAAGAATTTTAAGTCAAATAATGCATTTTATTTAAAATAATAAAGTCAGATGTGCTCACCATACCCCAGAAGTATCGCGGGGAACCTCACCTCGCGAATTATATTATGATTTTTAGTATTATTTATGTTTTGTCAAAAAAAAAATCAAATTAAATATTTTATACAAATTTCTTCACTAACGTAATCACCATACATGATAAATCTACCGTTAAAGGAATGGCATATACTTTATAAGCACCTTATACAGCAACTACACCGAATAATTAAGTTATTTATACAAAATTTTGGACTTTTTATTCAAGACCGGTTGCCAGTGGCGGTTATAAAAAGCCTTGTCAAAATACTTTATGGCTTTCATTAAAATGCAAGTTTATTATAACTTGACTAATCATCGCGAGTTTTACAAAGTGCTGGACAGTCTGGTCCGAAAATATGTAAGTACTATGATTTATTTTTATGGTTGCTAATGCTAGGTGGGATGAATTACGATCGGTGTTACTATCAAAATAACATTTTGAAATAAACATTGTTATTTTTTTACAAAATCAGCCACGCTCATGGAGACTATAGTTTATAAGTATCTGTTAAGGTGCAACATAGTATTTATTTAACGGAGGACTTGGCAGAAAATTGCATTATTTATGTGTTATATTAAAAGGTTACAATAACGGGGCAGTCACGGGTTTACTTAAGTAAATTCTACGCACAACCGCGAGAGAGATGGACCGCTGAGGTGATAATGGCAGTCCGAGTAGACAACATGGAAAGAGGCGGACCGAGTGCTAAGGTGCAAATTGGGAGAGGTGGAGGAGGAGGTATGGTATTGAACTATCTATTACTTGTAATTACTATTTTTTCCCACATTGGCAATAAAAGCATTGTCTCTGTATAAATGTGTATAGCTTGATAACATCCGAAGCGTAGCGGTATTTGGCTATTATTTTCGCTTGAAATCTCGGAGGTCGTGGGTTCGATTCCCACACCGGACAAGAAATCTTTGTGTAAATTCTTAGATTTCTTTCCGGGTCTGGTTGGTTGAGGGACTACCCTCCGTACCTCGGAAAGCACGTTAAGCCGTTGGTCCCGATTGTTTTAATATCATCTATAATAATCGTATATCAAGGAACGGGCAGCAGCGTTACCTTGTATGTTACAACATAATACTGCGGTCACCAACCCGCCTGCCAAGCGTGGTGACTATGGCAATGCCCTCCCTCGGGAGGAGGCCCATGTTCAGCAGTGGACCTTATACGGGCTGATGATGATAATAGATAGAAGTATAAATATAAGTATAGATTTTTTACTACTTACATATAAGTGCAACTGACTGTACATGACAGTACCTAGTACAGAATACATTCGACTACAATGATTAAGATCTTGAATTCAATTCCCGAGTCGTGTATATATGAGTATAAGTGTTTAGAAAAAAATATATATTATATTTAATAAAGAAGAAGTAGAATATCCTGATGATGATATATATTTTATCCATTCTTTTTTTTGTAGTTCAAAAATAACACCTTTTCTTTAATTAACTCGAGGTTTATTGACACTAAATTTGTATTTTAATTGGACCATTCATAAACATGGCGTTAAATATGAATGGTATAAAGTATGTTAATTTATTTGAATATTCATATCTGGGCGCTTGTTCGGCTCATTTTACCGCAGTTTTAATGTCAATTACAAAACGACTTTGAACTCTTTAATGGAGTGTTATGGTGGTTCACTTTCTCGATTCCTCTTTTTAAATGGTAATAGGTTTCATATAAATAAAACTCTCCGATGTCTCCAGTTATGCCTGCTGAATTAGCTAAAGGCTTGTGGCTGATTAGGTACATACCTAAATGTCTGGCGGAAAAAAAAATGCTAATAATACTAATGCTACTGTATTTCTGTGTGTGTCTAGTTAGTTGAGTGACTACCCTCCGTGCCTCGGAAAGGTCATGAAGCCGTTGGTCCTAATTATTATTACATCATCTATAGCAATCGTATCTGAAATTCTGCTTTACTTGTGTGTTACAACGTAATACTGCGGTCACCAACCCGCCGTGGGTACTTAGACGAAAATCTTCCTCGGAAACTCTCGTTTAGCAGTGCATTTTCACGTTTTAGTGATACGGGCTGATGTTGATTAGAGATAATCTAGAATATACAGATAATTTTTTGTTGCTAATTCTATTTGAACAGAAATAACACTTAATATTTTATCACAATTATTCAGTATGATGTTTTATCAATTATTATTTATGTCATAAATTTTAGAATATAACGAAATGTTATGTCTACAAATAGAAAAAAAAATAAGCTAAATTAACATGGGCCCAGCACGCTTCCACTGCGCATGACAGCCTCCGTAGCGTAGCGGTATTTGGCTCGCTTTAAATCGCGGAGGTAGTGGGCTCGATCCCCACGCCGGACAAGAAATCTTTGTGTAAATTCTTAGATTTATTTCCGGGTCTGGTTGGTTGAGGGACTACTCTCCGTGCCTCGGAAAGCACGTTAAGCCATTGGTCCCGATTGTTATAACATCATCTATAATAATCGTATATCAAGGAACGGGCAGCAGCGTTTCCTTGTGTGGTACAACATAATACTGCGGTCGCCAACCCGCCTGCCAAGCGTGGTGACTATGGCAAATACCCTCCCTCGGGAGGAGGCCCATGTTCAGCAGTGGACGTTATACGGGCTGATGATGAAATTAACATAACTAATGCTCTTCTTCTTTATAAAAGAGCGAAAACTTCTAATCCACTTGATTCGATGTTTTTCACTAATTTTACAAAACGGCAAGTACCTTACAGACGCATTTAATTAATATGGCCTTTCACACCTACGAACTCACAGGTCATAAGATCAAAGGCTCGCGTTTATAACACTTGACGTAATAAAGCAAAACAACTATTGATATTAAAACATGGGCGTGGTTTAATTAGAAATTTAACCTGTTAATAAATTACCGATGGCCCGCCGTACGCCACCCAGGGAGTGGCAACACTCACAATATTTCCCCAGAGAAATAAAGTCGGTGTTGCAAGCGTAAAGCAGTCAAATTCCGGATATTTTTGGAACGTAGTTTCGGAACGGTGTGCTTAGAATTAATTTTCGTCGAAAACGAATTGTAAACCATTAGTGTCTTGTTTTCGGTTTTTATTTTCACTAGAACTAATTTTAATTTTATTATAACGACACTAAATTAGTATTGTGTGCGCTTTTACGTTTCAATTAATTATGACGCTATTACTGAGTTTTGTTGTAAAAGTATCGTCGAGATATAAAATGTAAACAAACATTATTGTAAGAATTTAAACGTGCAACATGTTTTAATTTTAATTTATTGTTATTGGCCGTGTATTGTTATAAATACATTGACAGTCGTTGGAAGTTCAAATAAAGTCATCTGACAATTATAACTTTTTCGAAGTTTTTAATGTTATTATTGTACTTTAAACTCCTTTGTCTGATTCCTTCCTCAGTAGCGTGAAAGAGATAAGGTGGTGATATACTTATTTTATGATAAGGCCGCCAAATGTACCTGCCTGAAAATGTAGAGAGAGACTTAAAACTAAACTTAACATTAGTTAAGTTTAGTTTTAAGTCTCTTTCTACATTTTTTTCTTTATAAAAGAGTACAATAATGACTTTATCTATTTATCTGTATTTTCGAAAATAAATTCTCTTCAAATAAATTGCCCATCCGCGACTATCTTAGTTCCACTTTTCAGGGAAATCTTGACCACTTTTGTAAATCTGATTTTAAATCCGATAGTTATTGTTAAAGTAACATACTTTCATTATCATCAAAACATACACAAGTGTGTGGCAAGTAGAGCAGCTCCCCAACCCTTTAACTCCCAGAACACGTGGTACGGTTATACTTACATTGCCGGTGAACGTGTTCTCCGAGGATCATGGATTTTTTATCCGACCTGGCATTCGAACCTGGGACTTCGCTAGATACGGTTAACCCAAGGAGAAAATCTCTTATAATAAAATCATTTAAAAAGACTACAACAGACTAAAACCACATTACCCAAATCTATATATATAAAAGAAAGTCGTGTTTGTTACAACACTTATAACTCGAGAACGGCTGGACCGATTGCCATGGTTTTTGATTTGTTGGATTTGTTTCCGTCCCGAATAGCAGAATACATTTTAAAAACAAAAGAAAGTCGTGTTAGTTACACTATTTATAACTCAAGAACGGCTGAACCGATTTGACTGAAAATTGGTAGGGAGGTAGCTAAGAACTGGGAGAAGGACATAGGATACTTTTGGGTAGGGGAAGGGGTAGGGTAGGGTAGGGTAGGGTAGGGTAGGGTAGGGTAGGGGTAGGGTAGGGTAGGGTAGGGGTAGGGTAGGGGTAGGGTAGGGTAGGGGTAGGGGTAGGGTAGGGGTAGGGGTAGGGTAGGGGTAGGGGTAGGGGTAGGGGTAGGGGTAGGGTAGGGGTAGGGGTAGGGTAGGGGTAGGGTAGGGTTAGGGTAGGGGTAGGGTAGGGCAGGGGTAGGGTATAAAAGTCCACCCGTGCGAAGCCGGGGCGGGCCGCTAGTTAACTATAACAAAAGGTAGCGTTCTTGTTTAGTGGTCGCTATGTGATAGTATTACAAGCGTTTATGTGCCATGTGTCATTGCCGGCCTTAATATATAAAACAATAAAAAATGTCGTGATTACATAAATATAAAAAAGAAGTCTGAATATGCATCAGGCGTGGTCTAACCACACACTGATGAACGTATCCAGCAATTAATATTTTCCACTGTGATTCACACTTACATATAAGTCTAAAAGACATTATCGTGTCACGTGCCAAAATGACTCACGATACACTGAGATGACTCACTGCCTAGCACTAATATTGTCCTATGCTAACATATTCATTATCATCATTCATCATCAGCCCGTATAATGTCCCCTGCTGAACATAGGCCTTATCCTGAGGGAGGGTTATTCCAAAGTCACCACGCTTGGCATGCGTGTTGGTGACTGCAGTATTAAGGTGTAACACACAAAGAAACGCTACTGCCCGTTCCTTGGTGTACGCTTGTTATGGATGATGTAACAATCGGGACCAACGGCTTAACGTGCTTACCGAGGCACAGAGGGTAGTCCCTCAACCAACCAGATCAAGACAGAAATTTTCGAATTTACACACGGAGGAATCTTTGAACTTAATTTTCCAGAAGTCTGATTAAGGCGCGTTCCCGTGCAAAACACAGCGGTAGCCGTTTTTAGGCTGTTTTTGGGAGCTATCTTCTCTTTTTCTAAAAGAACTAGCAACTAATAAAAAATACATTAAATTTCTACATAATCTGGACTCCAAAATGGTAGTTTCTTTTTTTTTTTTTAAGCGGCATAATATTTAATTAAAGGGCCACAAAAAAGCTACAGAAATGAGAAATAATGATTTATAAAATGCATCTCCTCCTAAAATAACCATTATTTTGATTTGCTT
Source organism: Nycteola revayana (assembly GCA_947037095.2). NCBI lineage: Eukaryota > Metazoa > Arthropoda > Insecta > Lepidoptera > Nolidae > Nycteola > Nycteola revayana. The sequence continues at coordinate 5,135,641 of OX344847.2, forward strand.
CCTAAACGAATGGATAGGTAATTTAATAAAGAACATTTTGCTAGTTTTATTTTTTTCAAAACACGAAAATTTGATTTAATAAAGATTTTATTCTCAAATCTGAGCGTACTCGCTAAGTAACTCTTGCGCAAAGTTAGTGAGCCACAAGGCCTCGAGGGTGAAACACGTGTCGTTCGTCATCGCGCCGCGTCGGCACTCGTGCACTTGTTCGCTCACATCACAATAATATTAGTTTATATTATTGTGTTTTAGTTAGTGACATTTGTATTAGTGATCGTTTTTTATGTTAGTTATTTATTTATTCTTATTGACCGCGAAAGGACGCTTTGTGTGTGTATGAAGAACTATTGAGTTCTTTTCATCGTAAAAAAATAATCAGCTGTCTTATACATTTGGTCTAGTAGGTATTAGAATTTTGGATGGGGCCGTTGATTATTTTTTTCACGATTACGATGGTGTTCCCATCACACACTTTCATATGGCTATACCCTTACTTACACCTTGTATAAACAAGCTATAATGAACCAGAACATAATTAGATGATTTTTTGTGAGGTCATTGACCGCAGTTAGTGATATATCAGATTAAAACCAAAATTATTTATTTGTATAAACTTCATAGACGTGATGGGTATCGATAAATAAAAACGATAAAAAATAATCACAATTCATTAACAACAGCATCCAAAAAACGCAATGCGTCCAAAAAATCCAAATTGCGTCCACCCGTGGACCATTTAGCGTCCACCAGCTTAGAAAAGGAATATAAAGGTGATATTTTTAAGAATTTGTAAAGAAAGTTTGTATTTTACAAATCCTTTAATTAAGAATATAAAAATTAAAAATCATAAAAATTATTTAAAAAAAAACACATTGATTGAACTTAAAATTAGGTAAGTGGTAGGTGTTTGAAATATTTTTTAAGCTCCCCGTCTCGAATTATTTTCTGAACAATATCTAACAATTCTTGGTTTTTTAACTAAAAATCTTCGTCATCAGCCTGTTGTAGTCCACTGCTAAACATAGGCCTCCCCCATCGATTTGCAGCGGGAACGATCGCTAGCGGCCTGCATCCACCGACTCCCCGCGACCTTTATGAGGTCGTCGGTCCATCGTGCAGGCGGTCGTCCTACGCTGCGCTTACCAGTTCGTGGTCTCCACTCGAGAACCTATCTGCTCCATCGGCCGTTAGTTCTTCGAGCTATGGGTCCTGCCCATTGCCACTTCAGCTTGCTAATCCGTTGAGCTATGTCAGTGACGTTCGTTCTCCTGCGGATAATTTCTGATTCAGACGAACACGCAGGGAAACGCCGAGCATAGCTCTTTCCATAGCTCGCTGAGCGACTTTGAGCTTTCTTATGAGGCACACAGTAAGAGACCTCGTCTCAGATCCATATGTCATCACCGGTAACACACATTGATTGAAGACTTTTGTCTGAAGGCACTGAGGTATTTTGGACGAGAAGATCTCCCGATGCTTCCCAAACGCTGCCCACCCGAGTCGGATTCGACGATTGAACTCTTTCTCTTAGTTGGTCCTACCTAGTTGGATCGTTTGACCTAGGTATTCGGTCACAACTCCGAGAATGGGAGTTCCCAACGGCTATAGAGTTGGGCACTACATGGGCGTTATGCATGACTTTCGTCTTGCCTATGTTCATTCTAAGCCCAACTAACTTGTTGGGAATCTCCATCTCCATCGAGGTCATTGAGCATCTGTCCAAGGTCTCCAGCGATTCTGCCATGATCACTATGTCGTCGGCAAATCGAAGGTGAGTGATGTACTCGCCATTTATGTTGATGCCGTATCCTTGCCATTCCAAGAGCTTGAAGGCGTCTTCTAGAGCAGCCGTAAAAAGTTTGGGAGATGTAACATCTCCCTGTCTTACGCCTCTCCGTAACGGGATTGCCTTCGTACATTGGCCCTGTACTCGGACCGACATTGTGGCGATTTTGTTCAAGCACTTCAGCACTTCAACATAGAGATAGTCGATAAGACAGCGCTGAAAAGACCTTAGAACCGCCCAGATTTCGGCCGAATCAAAGGCCACAAACGCCAAGCATAGGGGCTGATTATACTCCTCGGTCATCTGTATAATTTTCCGCAGCGTATGTATGTGATCTATGGTAGGTATTAAAGCCTTTTCGGAAACCGGCTTGTTCGGGAGGCTGGAAGTCATCGAGTCTGTGTTCGAGACCATATATGACGACTCTCGAGAACAGCTTATAAACATGGCTCAGCAATGTGATGGGTCTATAATTCTTCAACATGGTTGTGTCACCTTACATTTTCAATTATTTTTACAAGCAAGTTGTTTGTATATAACGAAAATAGTGGACGCAATTTGGTTTATCATTATCCCCTGTATGTACAGTTTACGTCTATTGCGGACGCAAAGTGGAAGTTTTGTAAATTCGATGTAGTAATTCGCGCCCACCTTATATTAACCCGGCGTGAATGAGGTGACAAATTTTTACACCAACTACGAGGTGGGTATGAGATACTCGAAACTTTGATGTTATTTTTTTTTATTTAGATTGTGTAAATATAATTTTAAATGGATAATATAATAATAATAGGATCCATTCAACAAGGTAGACAAATATTATATATATATATAATATTTGTCTACCTTGTTACCTTATAGTAAAACAAATATAGTAACAATGTTTTTTGTGAAAAACTACGAGTTTTGGTAGTTGTACTACTTTTCGCATAAAAATCTAACAAAAATCCAACTTCTTTGGTAAATCAACATAAAAATTGTATTTTCTTATAATTATAATTAAACAAGGAACTGAAAGTTTTATGAGATCATGTAACATAGCGCTAAATTTACACCTACAAATCAGCACAATTTCCGCACACAAAATTCGCATGTTCCAAACATATTGGCTTATCACAATTTGAACAGCAATATTTTGTTTTTCTGTCTTTTTTTTGTGTACAATGACCACATCGAACATATTTCCCTACTATTTTTTTAGGTATTGATGGTGCAGGTTACCCCTAGCGATCAGCAATCCTCTTTCGTGTTTCCCTTGGAAGACGAACATTCTGTTGTCTGTTGCGAAGACTACCTTTTATTAGGTCCAAACCTAAATTAAGAATATAATCTCGGCGCTTCATTCGCGTTTTGTCTAGCATGTTATTTGCAAAAACTAATTAATCACAAAATACTATAAAAAACAATAAATTATAAACTTACTGTCAACACAAATATGTGACACCGACTACGAGGTCGGGTATTACATACCCCTGCGACGTTTGCGCACGTATATCTCCAGTCGATGCCGGTACAACACTGAACTCGATGCCGCATCTCATCCCCAGTACCCTTACCTCCAGCTACTGCAAAGGCGGGACTCGCATAGCACCAATAACATTAAATAATTTGCGTTTAAAAACTTAGCGGGTATGACATACCCCACCTCACTCACGCCGGATTAAGCGTTAAATATAAAAAATATAATCAGATTAATAATTAATATTATTCCTTTTTTCATTATAAAAGTCTAAAATTAGCTATGTATCCTAAAATTCACATAAAACAATAAAAAAATTACCATACAATGCGCCGCTGCACACTATTTTTTTTCTAAAATCCCGCTTGTACGCGCTTCTTTTTGAACAGCCGAGACTTTCTATTTTTCTAAACGGGATTGGTTTGGCGCACGGACCTTTTGTCCATATGTGCGTGCCTCTTATGCATTGACGTACTAGCAGTAATGACTTTTTGTTTGATTAGTGCGTTAGTTTATTTATTTTTGAGGATTCTTAAAGGGAGATCCGCAAAATGGAAGCGAATTGGGCGATGGACGCGAACAGGCGAACTTACCCTAATTTTATTTGAACCTATACCTGTTATAGATACCTACTAAAAAATAATAAATGATGATAAAATTGACTTTGTTATTTCATTTTTCTGCTTTTATCAATCACCCACGGTCTGAATAACAGGTGTAAATAATAAACACCGCACAAAGTTTATTATAGAATATCATTAATACTTTTATATGAATAAATGTTAGAAGTATTCATAATCGTAAATATGGTCATTAAATTCATCATGACCAAAATTATTTTGGCGCACCAATAAATATTTCATAAAAAGATATTTCTTTTTGAATGCCATGTCTGCGAATTTTACTTGTATTCGTAAGATGATCGCTAGATGGAGCTAGTACTGCTTTACGAAGTATTATAGAGGTGAGGTGCGGCAAAGAGGGAACGAATGCTCAAGGTTATTTGGTCAGGGTAGCGCCTTAATTTGAAACTTTGCATACGTATCAAGGACCTGACAATGCAATAATTTGATTGCAGTTTCCCATTATCCTAAAAAATAAAAAATAAACAATAGAATAGAATTGAATTATTCTGTTAATAACTTAAACTTTATTATAATTTTATTTTGAGGTGAAATTTTTATTTTATTTTTAGTTCGGTTAGCTATAAAAGCGTGTTTTTTTAGATTTTTTAAACTATTATTTATTCAAATAAGAAGCTTCATAACTTCACTTCACTAAAAATATCTGACAACGCTGGTCCTTACTCCTCATAGCCCCGCCTCATATTAATAAATAGTCAAGTAATTAGAACCTATCAATTATTCCAGCCAATCAGAACTATTTAACAATAATTTTACGCTTTGTCATGAGATCCTCAGTCGTTGTAATTGGCATAAAATACTTAGGTAATGAAATACAGTAACATGATACAGTAAAGGAGTAGCAATTACGTAATTACGTATTACTATGAGACGTGAACATCTTGCTTTATTAATGCGATATATTATCTTAATAAATCCTAAGTCATGCGTATTGTGAATGTGATACTCATTTACTCTATTCGGGAAATAAAAGGAAAACTTCAAAATAAAAACAACTGCACGTGTTTGGCGGTAAAATAGTTTGTTTTTAATAATATGTTTTTAATAATATATTTTCTTTTATTGTCTATGGTCTAATGTACACGATATTAGACCATCGACAATAAAAGAAAAATTAATGTTAGTGGCCATTTCTCAAAAGAGAAACAAACTAAGTATTTTTTGTTAACATAATATGCAAGAGTTAAGTTTTCCAATTTAAAATTATGTGTCTTTCATACAAGTATATATACAGGGTGTCCCAAAAGGTTAAGTAGCTGGGAAAGGGGGTGACAGGGGTGGACACAATGGTCACTAGAAAAATAAAAAAAAAATCCGAGTTGGGTATTTAAAAAAAAATGGCATTTTTTTAAAAACTTAAAATTTTACACCTTGTTATTTTTGATGTTGATGTTGATGACCTTGTTGTTATTGAAGATTACTTAACAGCATTTTTTTTAAATACAGCCATATTTGTAGGTACAGTTAGCACAAGGTGTAAAATTTTTAGTCTTTTAAAAAATGCCATTTATTTTTTTAAACACCCAGAGGGAATTTTTTATATTTTTCTGGTGACCCTTGTGACCATCCCTATCACCCCCCTTCCCAGCTACGTAATCTTTTGGGACACCCTGTATATATATTGACTGCACCGGTGGCTCAGTGGTTACGATAGTTGCCTCTGAGACCTGGTGTTCTGGGTTCGATTCCCACCCGGGACAATTATTAGTGTGAACCACAAATAGTTGTTCTGAGTCTGGGTGTTCTTTGTGTCCGTGAAATGAATGTTTGTAAAGTCCCCCGCGACACAGGGATTTATTTCCCCAGTGCGGGAGTTGTCTTTAAAAGAAAAAAAAAAATTATAACAATTATAACATAACATATTATGTCTTTCGTCTACTTCGACTGTTGCAACTGATGTGTAGGTACCCACTTAAAGTAGATTATAATTATATGCCACTAAAAATATGATTATCACCATGGTTAGTAGTAGTTTATATTAGTTTTCATCTATTAAGGATCTTTTCCTATTTATATTCTAATTAGTCCGTTAACTGTACAGTTCAGGAGAGGCGGGCTTGTGACGTCACTACTAGGTAAAATTGTACCTAGAAGTGACGTACTCGAAAGTTGAACGCGCTGTATCTTCGCCATTTTGTGTTTAAGGAATAAAAAAAATAATTTTTAGGTAATCCAACTTACGGACTAAATAGAATATTTTAGTCCGCAACCCAATTGTACTGTTTTCTGGAAAATATCCTTTCGGAGAGGCTTTTTCAAATCATGAACTAATTGCGAGGTTCAGCGCCCATTCAAGCAATTGTTGGACTTTATACGCGTCACAGAGCCAACCATGAATACGCTTAACTGAAAGTAAAATATTTGTTATGCACTAAGAAGCTCTTCAACTCAACATTACGTCGAAACGGCAAATTGATAAGCATTTAGTATCGGCAGTAAACGTCAACCAACCTTTGAAACGGACTATTTATTGCACTAGCCATACCCGTAATCACGTGTAATGTGTTCAAGACAATTACAAATGATGGTGGCTCATACATACTGTCACCATAACTCACGCAAACACTCCCATAGCGGTAAATCTTGCGCCTTCGAAGACTTTTAGCTTTTCTCGTATTAAATTATAGAAGTATCAGTAAGAGTTGAAGACAACGTAAACGAGGTATGATGTAAAGTTAAAAAAGTGAATGTCTGAGTATTGAGATATTGATTTGTAATGAAATATTTCGATTTATGGGCGAGTTTAATGTGACTATGTAATAATTTATGTGACTGACCATTCGGCCCCGAAATACTATGGAAGATATTCAGTTTTTTTTTCGGTCTTTTTTTAGTCAAGGCTTTGCATAAAGGCGAGCAGGGCCCAAGTCTTATTAAATGGTTTATAATCTACAAACTAAGCTATCTTTGGCACTTGGACCTCGGCTCAGGGCGTTCGATTCGATTGAGTGATTATAACTTTTAGTTTTTTAGGGGACTTTTGTGCAACCGTCGCTCTACTTCATAGTTCGTGGACCTCTCGGACTTCGGGTCTACGAAGTCAACGGAAAGTTTTTTTTTTTTTTTTTTGTTTCAATCGAGAGGGTGTAGGGGACGCCTCGCATTCGCGGGTCTACTCTTCATTTAATTTAATTATTGTGTTATTTTTAAATAATTAATTTTATCCCATGCCTAATAAAGAAATACTTACTGATCAAATTAAACGTACAATAACCATAAACTCAGAAACTGAGTTTAATAAAATCAAGCAGCAAAGTGAAAATGGAACGTTTTAAAAAAAGGCTCTTATGTAGTTAGCCAAGAAGCTTTTGCCACTTCCAGCAAACCAGCAAATATTTAATATACTGTGCAACCATAATACCGAAATTATCATTTATGGATCCAACAACTAAAGGTAGATAAACATTTCTTAGACGATACAGAACTCTAGTACATTATATTAAGATGACAAGATCTCAAGTGTTAGTTTGAGTACTATTCTCATAAATACTATGTTCGCAACTCGTCGTAATTTTTTCTGCTTAACTTAAGTATTTCTGCTTATAATAGGGTGTGTTCACACTTTTTAGAAACTCACTCCTTATTTGGCAATAAACCCTATGATGCTCTCTTAAACCCCAAGTTGAGAGGACCGAGAACTCCAAAGTGCACTAATTTGCAGTCCACAGTCTTCTACGAGTTGCATAAAACTCCCCTAAAAATTGAACCGCCCTACACGGAAGGGCCTCGTGCGCAGTTTGCTTAGTTATTTGGTTTTAAACCATTTACTAAAGCTGAAGCCTTGATTGCTTTATATCCAGATACAATGTCTGTCTACACACATGTCTGACCGATAGATAAATATAAGCAATAATACCTGCCCGGCTAGCATAGGCAGCGCGACTCGAGTCTACTCTACGGAGGCCGACCAATCACATTGCAGAAAGTGTCACGTGACAGTGCGTTTCTGCAATGTGATTGGTCGGCCTCCGTAGAGTAGACTCGAGTCGCGCTGCCTATGCTAGCCGGGCTGAATACTTAAACCGGAAGAGCAACATTAGTATTATTACCTAATTACCTTTTATTCATACTTGTACTAATAATATAAAGAAAATATGGGTATGTTAGTTTGATTATAACATATTAGCTTACCGCGAGCGGTGACATCCGCTTCATAATTAAATATAACCTTCCTCGATAAATAGGCTATCTAACAATGAAAGAACTTTCAAATCGCAACGGTAGTTCCTGAGATTAGCGTGTTCAAGCAAACAAACAAACTCTTCAGCTTTAGATTAGTATACTTAAAACCATATTTGAACATCTTTTACTAATAGGCCTGTTGCTCACTGACAATGAATGTAGCTTGGATGTAGAATGAGCAACAACCAACTGAAGCTGTATTAATAGCTTATGATAGATTATAAAAGCAAAACTTAGCGGGAATCACAACTCTACATCTTAAAATTGAGTCTCCAAACTCACATTTAGTGTCGTCCAGCGCATACAGGCAATTGACGAAAAGACGAGTCTACAGAGCGCCTATAATCAGAACAAAACTGCTTTTGTCAGTTAACTCATTCATATATAACAAAGTTGTCAAAGAATGTAATATTAAAGATCTCTTCTTCCGAAAGGCTTAACCACTTATCTATCACTGGCTAGCCGGTCTTAATTACTACGAAACCGAACAGATACTGCGCACAATAATTTGAGTACCTATATCTATTTTAAATATTGTATTTATTTCCTTTTTTCTTTTATATTTCGAAAAGATTACTATCAGAATTTTGCAGTCTACTAGTATTCTTGTTAACCCCTCGTGCTAAGCTTAAATGCTTGTGTTACGAGTGGGTTCCCGTCGGTAGTGCAATGGGTGGGGTTCGAACCTGCGACCTCAAGATCAAAAGTCCGGCGCCCTAGCCATTGGGCTACGGCCGCTTCAAATGCCTAAATATATGTGTAAACTATATAATATATCTAGTTTTTAAAATAATGTGTAATTAAAAATGGTAAACATAAACAATCTGGAAATGTTAGACTGGATGCCACGACACAGGCTTGCCTAGTGTGGGTCCACAAGAAATGTACCTATGTATAATGATTGCAAAATAAAGATTTTTATTACTTTTTATATTTATCTAAGTAGGTAATACAACAACAGTAATTTTACACATGTCTTTTAAATTTTCTTAAATATATAGACGGGTAATTCGAAGTAGGTAGGAACAGTCAACAAAAGAGATAGATTTACACATTGTGAAACGCATTTAAAATTAATATGTCGATGTTTATGAGAATAGTTCACTGTTATATGTATTTGTACTCAGCTAGCAGCGATTTCTTCGCCCATAAAGAATTACCGACTGTCTTGTAGACAAAAACATATTTATTTACATTAATTAATACAAAAGGTGTAAACCTACATCTTTTGTCGACTGTACAATTCGCAGAAGCACTAAACAATTCAACAATTACTAAAGCACACATAAAACAGCATAAACAAGTTATTCAAATAATTTCAACACTATGTGCCTGTGAATTTTTGCCTCAATATAGCTTCGGTGTAACCGCGTCTCATGCGGCGCGCCGAAAGCGAGCGGTCTCTTTGATCGAGATAGCGGGCCCTCTGATGTCCGCACGCTCCGTCTAACGCGATGTATGGAAGCCTATTCATCGCCTAGGGCTGCAATTTGAAAAAAACGTTGAATAGTTATTGTAGTGACAGATTTTACTTGTTGGTAAGTGCATTGGGTCCTATACAGCTGGGTAACGTAAGAATATAAAGATAATTATATACTGCATTAATGGCACACCGATTTAGATACGGTTTTCCATTGTGTTATTTGTCCTTTCTGTTCATGTGATTAAGTATGGTCGTCCTCGGCCTCCTCCCGAGAGAGGGTAATTGCCATAGTCACCACGCTTGGCAGGCGGGTTGGTGACCGCAGTATTTGTTGTACAACTTGTACTACACAAGGAAACGCTGCTGCCCGTTCCTTGATATACGATTTATTATAGATAATGTTATAACAATCGGAACCAACGGCTTAACGTGCTTTCCGAGGCACGGAGGATAGTCCCTCTTCCAACCAGACCCGGAAAGAAATCTTAGAATACACACAAACACACAATACACAAAGATTTCTAGTCCGGTGTGGTCATCGAACCCACGACCTTCGAGATTTAAAGCGAGCTAAATACCGCTGCGCTACGGAGGTTGTCGGTTGTTAGCCAGACAAAATCGTCAACGTAAAAAAAATCTAGTACGTAGACACCAACTAGATTTTTTTAAGTCATTTTTTTTACTCATAATACTACATAGAATAATGATCATACTACCTGTTAATACGATCATTATTCTAAGTTTTTCAGTGTTTTTCTTTTTTCTAAATTACCTATCTTATGAAATTTTGATTAAACAATGCTATCAAAGAATGTTTGGTAATTCAAATAACTATTTTGTAGCTATTTATATAGCGGTCTGAAGTTTGTACATTCAGTTTCTTATCATAGTAATGATCCGATGACCTTGTTCCTTTATTTTTTTTAATATCCATATCCATATAAATATTATTTGCGCGATTTTTTTTTATTTTAACTTATGAAGATCTTTAGAATCCAATTAGCTTATATACTACTATATATATCCTGAATGATGTCGGCCACAGCGACTTGGATCTTCCTAGAGTCAATTGCGCAGGAGATATTAAAGTGCACGCAACGTAAAAACGGCAGTGTGCGCGCGTATACAGGTGCACTCTTATCCCTACCTTCCATACCTGTATCCAATGGAACGGGGGGCCGCCACAATCAGCGAGAAGTAGGAACGTCCCTTAGCTAATTGTTGTAGGATGATAATTATCAACCACCCTCATAATCCCTTAGTCGCCTTTTACGACACCCATGGAGAGAGATGGGGTGGTGTTATTTTTAATGTCCGGACACCACACGGATTAAATAGCTTACTATCACCAAATAGCTTACTTATGAAATAGAAACTTCTTAAGAAAGTTAAATCAGAGGATAATGTTAAATAACTCGGAGACAACCCTATTCATTTAAATGTGTACACAACCTGCAGGTTAGTGCCAAAACCATATAGATATAACGGTACCAGTCGTTGACACAGCTACACGGGAGCGTTTAGACAACTGTTCTTCGCTCATGTGTCTTACAATACACGTTACTAGTCTTTAATTGAAGACATGTAGCAGTAAAGGTTTCTGTTAACCCTATTTGTTTACTGGCTTTTCGGATACTATGTAAAAAGGAATAAAGAGCTAACTTTTCTCAAATAAAATATAGTACAATACTTCTTTACGTTTATCTATACTAATATTATAAAGAGTAAAAATGTCATTGTTATAGGCTCCGAAACTACAGGACTGATTTAAAAAATTCTTTAAAAAAGCTACACTATCCTTAGTTGATATAGGCTATATTTAATAATGAAGTTCCCACGGGAACGGGAGTTACGCGGGGGAAACCGTGCGTCGTAAGCTAGTTTTTAAATATTTTAATTTAATAATAATTGTTTTAATCGATTATCGTTTTGACAACAGACAGAGGTACTTTACATTTAAAGCTATTTACTCTTATCCAATCTTAATTAATAGATTTTTACCCAGTGTTTGTAATTACAGTCAAAGTGGAAATCAACTAATTAACTGTCAAAATACTCGATAAGTGTAAAATTAGGTTCCGAAAGCATGATTCTTCATCTGCTCGTATAACTTCCACTGCTGAACATGGAGGGAGGGTATTTGCCATAGTCACCACGCTTGGCAGGCGGGTTGGTGACCGCAGTATTATGTTGTACCACACAAGGAAACGCTGCTACCCGTTCCTTGATATACGATTATATAGATGATGTTATAACCGAGAATTGGAAAGAAATCTTAGAATCTAGACAAAGATTTCTTGTCCGGCGTGGGGATCGAACCCATGACTTCCGAAATTTAAAGCGAGACAAATACCGCTACGCTACGGAGGTTATCAAGCATGATTAGCTCATTTCATTTGATTATTAAGTAACTTCCGGGGCGTAGCGTATTTGGCTCACTTTAAAACTCGGAGGTCGTGAGTTCCATCCCAACACTGTACAAGAAATTGGTTGTAAATTCCGAGTTCTTTCTGGGTCTGGTTGACTGAGGAACTCCGTGCCTCGAAAGGACGTTAAGCCATTGGTCCGAATTGTTATAACATAATCTATAACAATCGTATACCAGGGAATGGGTAGCAGAAGCGTTCCCTTGTGTGTTACTAAATAAAACTGCAGCTACCAACCCGATGATAATGACGATGATGATGATTACCTATGTATGTTTCAGTTCAGTCAGTCAAGTTCTATTCTATGATTAATGAACAGTTTTTGAAAATTTCAGCTCCAGATGCAGCAGTTTCAACACTTTCAACTAAACCAAGGATGATATTATTTTAAATTCGCTTTTTGTGTACTTTCATTAACAATAAACAGTTTTTATCTGAGACGATTAGATTTTTTAATAATCGTTTGAATTAAAAAAAGCTCCACCATGCAGAAAAGGCTTAAAGGCTTAACATAACTATATTAACATGGAAGTTGAGTATTTCTATTCAACACGGACAAAATAGCAGCCAATACTTAGTCCAAATATATTTTTATCACCTAAATCAATCTTTAATACATTAAAATTGAAAAAGGAAATCATCAAAGACACATCTAATTTAATTCGCAATTATTACTCCTTTTAAACAAACATAATTTATGACTATATCAATCTGAGGATATCCGATCATTGAATCTTAATCTGTCCAGACCAATTTAGTGTTCCGGGCAAACATCTGTAACTACTTCATTAATCAACGCTTTTACGAGGTACGCATAAAGCTACCCCGTAAATGGGTACACAATCACTACTGCCGAATGAAAGGGTATAAGATCCGTATCATATCAAATAAAAACAAACCGATGGGTTTATCTAGAGAATTCGCCTTATCAAGAATTCTGACATAGAACAATGAATTTGGAAGAATTGACAGAGCAGATGTTGTAGTTAATTTTTCTGATAATACGGTGGAACGACTACGCTTTGATTGGGTATATATGAGAGCTCGAGGCAGGGCAGTAGCGGCACTGACGAAGAGCACCAGAAGAGTGCATATGCAGTACCTAGCCTCAATCGGCGGAGGATCAGTGCCGTACATAGGGTGGTGCCACCGGTGCCCAGGCACAGAGCGTAGATTCTAGAGGGCGCAAGAATGGCTAGACCAGTCAGGACTATTGTTTTTTCGGTTTGCTCGGCAGTTTATAATATATCTAAAAAACGAGGGCGCAGTTATAGAAGCTCGCACAGGGCGCAGAAAAGGCTATTTACGGCACTATGGAGGAGTACCTACCGGGAAGTTTTAGTGTGTACGCTCTCAGGGCTAGTCCTACAAACTCCGTTGTCGCGGGGACGTAATGCATTTCCTCCCGGTTAAAAATATGCTATGATTGGGTCGAGATGGATAACTTTTCGCGGTCTCCATTATATTACCAACTTTTTAGTTTGGGACTAGCTTTCTTTACAATGAAACACCGCAATTCGATCGCTCGATTCGGAATCGGTTCCGAAACTCCCTCCTTAGTCGAACACCTTTTTATATTGATATGTTTGTTACGATTACAAATTTCATTAAATTTAGTTTACAACAATTATTACAATATTATCTTCAAATATGGTCTAAAATTATGTTAATCAATATTACTTAGACTAAATAAGCTGCTTAAAATATAATTGTAACATCTGTAATTATATCATACACTAAGAAATAGACGATATTCTATTTTATTCTACTTGGTACTTTTTATAAGTAGGTATGTTTATAATCGATAGTTATCTAGTTACCTATGCTTTTCAAATACTACTACTACTAACTTTATACTATTTTTGACAACCTCCGTAGCGCAGCGGTATTTGGCTCGCTTTCAATCTCGGAGATCGTGGGTTCCATCCCCACGCCGGACAAATTTTTTTTGTGTAAATTCTAAGATTTCTTTCCTTGTGTGTTACAACATAATACTGCGGTCACCAACCCGCCTGCCAAGCGTGGTGACTATGGCAAAAAGCCCTCCCTTGGGAGGAGGCCCATCTTCAGCAGTGGACGTTGAACGAGCTGATCTTGGTCAAACGCTTAGCTCTAGTGAAGAATGATAGCATACAGTTTTAAAACGTACGGTCCATAAATCATGTTTTTTGATGATACGAAAAAAATATTTCGTAATTTTACTTGTCGAATCATGTAAAAATACTTGAGCTAAGTTCGTGAGCCGTTCAATAGACATCAGTGTAAGACTTCATGGTACCGCATCTTTGATGCTGGTAAAGTCAAGTTTATTTATTCGGCCAACTTCTATTGCACCATACCGTATGCCACGTCTGCTTTATCTTATCTTTCTCCGTACTCCTCGTAATAAATACAAATACCCGCAGTATAGTAACCTCAATTTGTCCTCTATAAAGTGGCTTAAGATGCAATTTGTCAACGTCAGCTCGCATCGTATCGATGCATCGGAATGGTCCGATCGATATCTCGACTTTGTATCGATGCTGACGATTATCCGATTATACCGATTCGCGATTGTGTATTTGATTCTGCGTGCGCGCACTATGAATTATAAAGAGGTTATAAATGCAAGGAGCAGTTTTGTTTGTTTAGTTTTTGAATAACAATAACTGTTGTGCGTCTGTTGAATACAGATGTTGGGATGTAGATGTATTATTCGATAAGCGGCTAATATTATATTTATGAAGCTGACTGTTTTAATTAATGAGCCCTAGACTTGGTCATAGGCGTGACTGATTTTATAATCGTTTGTCTGTCCTCTTTCATTTCATAGATTGTTGCATAACGTCGTTGTAAATTTAAAATCTCTTATCTTTTGAGCAAATCGATTAAAACTCCTTCGTTACTTTGACTGTACATTGACCACATTGAAGTATACTTTAAACTTACGCATACTATAGTAGTTGAGATATTCACAAAGGAGTTTTTGCTCCTATTATATATATAAAAACTTTCATATTACACGAAAACGTCCTTTTTAAAAAAAGCATATTTAAAATTTGTAATCGTACATTGATGTAAAAATATAAATTATTTTTTTATCAATAGGTAACGCATACTTTCATATACATTTAACAAAGCACTATTGTTTTGTTATTACGAACATACAGTTTACTCCATACACTGTGTCTGATTTATATAAATCACCACAACTGAATAAAAAACCGGCATCGTTCGAGTCGGACTCGCGCACGATGGGTTTCGTACCATACCAAGCTATCGCGGTTCTTGAGATACAGCCTGGAGACAGACATTCCCGTTTTTACCCTTCGGGTACTGAACCCTAAAAATGTATCCATCTACTCCAAGCAGAATATCCGAATAGCAAAGCCCCTCCTGACACTTAGTTTGCTAAGAACCTTCCGATGCTCCCCGTAGACCCGAAGTCCGAGAAGCCCGCGAACTGTAAGTAGAGCGACAGCACAAAACTCCCCTAAAAAAACACTAAAAGCCATAATCCCTCAATCTCCCCGTCAGCGACCTCCCTGAGCTGAGGTCCAAGGCCCACAGGGGACGCCCTCTTGCGCAGGTTGCTTAGTTTGTAGTGTTTAAACCATTTATCTAGGCTGCAGCTCTGCTCGCTTTAATGCCCGCTGAAGTAGCAAAAGCCTCGGTGCTAATTAAATATGTCCGTCCGAAAAAAAAAGAAGGGACTAAATTCAGGTCATTTAATTACTAGTTAATGAATTAGCCAATTCTATTCACGATTATAGCGGTTTTCAAACCTTTACAGTAGAACATTATAGCTAGTGAATATTAATAGCTAATTATGACGACCGCCATCGCATATTAATTAATTATTAAATTAATTATATAACGCAATATTTATCCGTGAATTTTAGTTGTTGCTTATACCTCTACTCAGCGAAATGTTGTATGTTTATAATAGATTAAAAATAATATTAAAAATTACAGATTAAAATTACTTTGAACTTGTGTTAAGGGGTCCGTTTGCCCACCGCCACCGGGGCGCCACTCCGGAGGGTGCCCCGAAAGCCATGGGTTCCTGGGCCCTTAAACAACGGCGGACGGAGGAGTACGGGCAGGGTTTTAGTTGGTAGAGTCCTCTCCTCGTGGTATGACTAGCATACTACGCCATGGAAAGCAGTATCCATATTGCGAGCATCCGAGTAGCGAGTATCCATCCATACTTACAAAGTAGTAGGATTGATGCCTCTATAAAAATAGTGCAATTTCTGATAAGTACCTCCGTTAAACGAAGAAGCTTTCCACCTCAATGTCTTTAACAGTTAGTGTATCACAAAAACCAATAACCGGTAAAATCACTAATATACTTAGTCAATGTATCTAAAGTCAAAGAGCCGTTTAGCAAAGGAGCTACTAGAAACGATATTTATGTAAAACTTCAAAGGCTGCAACCGAGATGAAATTATCACAAACTAACTTATAAACGAGCCGGACATCAAAGGAGGCTGAGTTATTAGTATTTTATTATCAAATTACGGCTACATGAAAATTGACAGCCTGTTACCAGAGAGTATGAAAATAAATAATAAAGCCACCTTTTAAAAATGTTTTTAGATAAATATGAAAAAAGAGTTCTTTTTTTTTGTTGAATATATGGCAATCTGCATAAAAAGCAATCTGAGCTAGTAGCGTTAGTCTACTAGCTCAGAACAAATAAAAGTCAGCTGTAAAATTGTTGCTATGATTGTTCACAGTACCCCAATGTTATGATAATAACGTTGAACTGTGATTTGTACGCCATTTTATGACACAATTGGGAATTTTTGTTAACAAATAATAAAGCATCTTTTTTTTTTGTTGTCCGGTGGGAAATTCATTTACGCATTCCCACCGCCGCTGCAGCATATTCGAGCGTTGGCGGTGGCATATGTGGGACTCGCCATCTCCATAGCGTGGAATGCTAACTCGTACCACGAAGAGAGGACCCTACACCACTAAAACCCCCCGGACACTCCTTTGATCCGCCGTTGGCGGGGGCCGGGTACGAACGAAGCAATTTGGCCCCATGACATCAAGCACTTAACGATGCGATAAAATGACATATCGACTGACAAGGTAAGGCATAGTTTTGATACGTGTGTATGCGTAAGCTGCGTATGTACACGCCGCCGAGTTTTACCGGCTTCGGCACAGGAGTCTATACTTTTTATTTGGTGTGTGTCTAATAGTTTTTTTTTTCTCATGGACATTCTTAGATATCCACGAGGCTTTTGCTACTTCACCGGGCATAAAGGCGAGTAAAGATCCTGTCTTGATAAATGGTTTAAAAACTACAAACTAAGCAACTTGCGGAAAAGGGCGCCCCCTGTGGGGCTTGGACCTCTGCTCAGGGCGGTCGCAGGCGATGAGATTGAGGGATTATGACGTAGTTACTTAAAATAGCATGTCGTTATTCTTTACAGTTCGCGGGCCTCTCGGACTTCGGGTCTACGTGGGCATCTGATGGTATGTCTACTAGTAACTCTTTTGTTTTCTTCGGTAAAAAGTCACTCAATTAACCACACCTCGCCTCCCGCTCCGCGACCGACGAATACGGTGGTACGGTGGTGTGGCAAATAATCATTATTTCTATTAACTTTACGGCACGGGCAGACAATACACGGAGATTTCTATCAATATTTCAGCTAATAAACACTTAAAACTAAACAAAACAAATAAAATATATGAAAAATAACAAAACTTATTGTTATTGCCTTAAAGATCACAAAAGTGCCGTTTGTAATTCTCAAGTTAATTATTAAACTGAGAAGCGTTTACAAATAACACATTAACTTATAGTTTTAGTTTCGTATTATATTGTCTCTTTTAAGATAAAAGTAAGTCCCCACCGTTTTTACGGTTTAACATAAATCTATTGTTACTACTCTTTCAAAACATACATTACAATACACAGTTGCAGAAACTAGTAAACGTCCCATAAAATTATAATAAACTGAAAGGTGCATCATTTCTAATCAACTCGCATCCGAAATCTATGCACCGTTAGTTAAGAGTGCGCATAAAACTAAAAAATGAATAAATACAGTGAAAAGATACTAAAAATGTAATAGTGTTAGTCACTCCTACTACTACTACTACTAACATATGTCCGAGAAAATACAAAAAATTGTTTCTCTGAAACAACTGTATCGATTTGAAATGTTTTTTCAGTTATAGATAGCCCATTTATCGAGGAAGGTTATAGGTTATATTTTATGATGAAGTTCCTACGGAGTGAAACATATTAGGTACGCAAAGTAAGTAGAATATATTTACTTTATTCTTCTTTCTTCAATCTCATTTTCTTACTTTTCTACGACCTGCAAGCTCTTGATTTGCAAAAAATCTTGCCATGCCCTTTTAGACCCATAGTTCGAGAAGTCCTCGAACTGTAAAGTAGAGTGACAGTTGCACAAAACTTCCGTAAAAATGTAAAACTCATAAATCTAAAATCTCCCTGCCAATGATTGCTCTGAGCTGAAGTCCAAGTTCCACAGGGGCGACGACCCAAGAGGGCTTAATGTATAGTTTAAAACTAACACTTAGTTTGATGCTGAAATTTAACACATGGTTAGCGTTAAACGCACTCTTAATAAACTGCAGTTTAACTAAAGTTGTAGTTCCTTATATTTATTGAGCAAGTGTACGAAGAGGAATGCATGATAATATATTCATTAATTTACGTACGTATTGTGTATGTAATAAGGATTATATTGGAATATTTCATCGGATTTAAATAAGTTCTTTGGTTCTGTAATTAGTGACGATTAGTTGATGTTGGAATTTGGAATGCTGAGAAATTAACACCAGAAACTAGATGTTAGACGACAGAAGATATGACAATAAGAGCTAAGGGCTAATAAGCCATACACAAATTATCAGGACAGTCAATTTTTTATTAGATAGGTCCTATATGGAAATTCTGTCAAAGTTCAAACGATATTAAACGATATACTTTTTATATATGAATTGAAATGAATGAAATGAAATGAAAACGTTTATTGATAATGTAGATGAATTGATCGTACCTACTTATTATTAGTCAAATATAATGATAAAAATATACAAAGAGAAAAAAAAACTTGACTAATTAATTAGTATACATTTCAACAGTAATGTTATTAAATAGAATTTAAATCTACCAATGTGGCATGTGATAGTCGCTTGAAAACTAAGTCCTTAGAAAAGCTAATTTCTAATGACTTTTTGTTTTGTTATATATTTAAAGTTTAGTTAAAATATGCATTGGAGATATTACAGGATTCGATTTTGAAGTGTAAAAATAACATATTTTAACTAAATGCATAATAACATAAATATAATATAAAAACATCGGTCTGTTTGTCGGCCGGCTAACTTCACTAACAGCTCGATAGATTTAGACAGGACTCTACTGTTACATAGCTATTTTTAAGGTATAATATAAGCTACTTTTAATTTTGTCTGACTGTCTAATTGTTTGTCCGTCTATTACGCCTAATCTCCAAAATGGTAGGATCGATTTAGACGGGACATTCATTGTTAGATAGCTCATAAAATAATTAATTTACGCGGACGAAATCGCAGGCAGCAGCTGGTAATTAATATGCTTACATAAAATAGCATGACACAGGTCCTTTTTTGATGTAAATCCAAAATGACGTGACTATTTAAATATGTATTGCTATTTATATAAGTAGCTTGTTGTTGTTTTTAATTGGCATTTTAGCATCCGGATAAGTTCATTATTAAGATGCTTACTTACATCCCTCGCGCTGGGGGGAAGTGTAATTTACTTTCCTCTTATAAACATTATGATTAAATTCGATGCAGGGGATCCGAGATATTCAGGTGTCCCGGGACCAGCCTAAACAGCTTAGACCAAGGGTGACCAAGGATTCGGGCGATTCTGGCATCGATTACAGTCGACCAAGTTATATAAGACACAACCTCCATACGAGACAATCTCCGTAGCGTAGCGGTATTTGGCTCGCTTTAAGTCTCGGAGGTCGTGGGTTCGATCCCCACACTGGACAAGAAATCTTTGGTAAATTCTAAGATTTCTTTCCAGGTCTAATTGGTTGAGGGACTGCCCTCCGTGCCTCGGAAAGCATCAATAACAAGCGTATATCAAGGTACGGGCAGCAGCGTTTCCCTGTGTATTACAACATAATACTGCGGTCACCAATCCGCCTGCCAAGCGTGGTGTCTATGGCAAAAACCCTCCCTCGGGAGGAGGTCCATGTTCAGTAGTGGACGTTGTAGGCGCTGATGATGATGATGATGAAGTTATTTAATAAAAAGTGATATTTTAATACACGCAGACGCACAAAGTTAGTTTTTGTCGTATAATAATTGAAATAATTATTTATTATTCGATTGACTAAAACAAAACGTGACACGACGTTATGTATGCCATTGGTCGATGACTAATAGTAAATAAACAGTCGATCGAAAGTCTCATTACTTGGACCTCGGCTCAGGGCGGTCGCTGACGAGGAGATTAAGGAATTATGGCTTTGAGTTTATTTAGGGGAATTTTGTGCAACAGTCGCTCTACTTTACAGTTCGCGGGCCTCTCGGACTTCAGGTCTACGAGGGCATCGGTAGGTTCTTAGCAAACTAAGGGTCGGGAGTTCACTCTTCTCCGGGAGATCCTCTATCGTGTGTGCCGTTGTTGATCCTGACTGCAGTTACAGTGACGGGAGTGTGAGAGGTACTAGTCCTATAAAAAGCTTACATAAGTACAGATTAAAGCAATATTCCTGATATCTAGACATGAAACACTCAATTAGCTTCAAACAAATGTTCCGCTTGTTTAAGTTAACTACTAACAACAAGCTAACAGGTCAACTGTACGCCTACCAGGACTCCTAAACAAAAAATACAAATCTATTCAGCACTTAAGTATTTACTAACACTTCTACTTGTTAGAAATTTTACAATGTTAATTAATATGTAAGTAGCTATAAGTGACATTATCCGTTATAAAGAATCGATATATTTTCCGTTGATTAAAAAAAACAGTTTCTAAACCTTTGCCCTATCCTCATATATCTATAGCTTTTGTTTTATAATAAGTTTACTAGTAGAGTTTTCGCACACAACTAATATTCTTGTTAAACCCTCGTTCTAATCTAAATGCTTATGTTACGAATGGGTTCACGTCGGTCGTGCAATAGGTGGCAATCGAACCGACGACCACATGATTGCAAGTACGACGCCCTCGCCATAGGGGCTACAGCAGCTTCTTACTATTACCAAATTTACGCGTATTTTTGTATGTGTGCCAGCTGAACAAATAGTCCATCAAGTAAAACTAAAGCATGTGACGACTGGTAACTTGTGGTAGCGCTACTGAATTCCGCCCCATTTTGTTTGTACCTAGTCTGGGTTTGCAGGCGATTTAATGGTTTTCAAATACCCGTCTGGGATTTGTGATTGTATATGTATAGATTATTTGAGTGTTGAGCTAATTGAAATTCCATTGGAGACGCCACAACAATACAAACCACTAAGAAACATTTTATAGCTGTTTTTCCCACGTAGATCTCTTTCCCGTAGAAACCTTGACTTAAAATATATACCTATAACGCTCACAAATAATATGGCTTTCTATTAAAATTAAAAATATTGACACAAATATGTAACATACAGTTTTAGAATTCCCTGACTCCTACATTACTAAAAACTGTATCGCAGGAGCCAGTTTGTTCCCCTCGTTTAAATTCAAAGTATTTATGCCAAGGAGAATATAATAATAACATAAAAAATAGTTATATTTTATATTGGTATAATATTTTGCAAAATCAGTTCAGTAGACTACCCTTTAACTTACGACCTCACAAACAATCATCACAATTTTATTAACACTTTATAATATTAGTATAGATATAAAGACAACCTCCGTAGCATAATGATATGAGTCTCACTTAAAGTTTCCGAGATCGTAAAATATTTAGCATTAAAAACTACTAATATTATAAACGCGAAAGTTTGTAAGTATGGATGGATGTTTGTTACTCTTTCACGCAAAAACTACTGAATGGATTTGGCTGAAAGTTTGCACGCGGATAGTTTATAATCTGGATTAACATATAGGCTACAAAATATCACGCTTCGACCCACTGGAGCAGAGTGACGCGGGTCAAACCACGGGGCGCATCTAGTCTTCTATAAATACTTTTAATTTACTTTGGGACAAGTTCCATGAACATATTGAATTGAAGATATTTCTAGATTAAATTGTGTCTGTTTTTTGCTCCTTACACTAATTAATGATTACATACATATATATTTAAGTTTTTAATTGTTTATTCTTAATATGCTTTGCACATATTAAACTTTTCCAACCATCAAAAGGGCCAGCAATCACAAAACTTAACCCTTACCCATATTAGCATCATGACTAATATACCCACTCCTACGCCTCCGCAAAACGTTAGGTAATTTAAAAACAATGTGCACTTAAGAAATATTGTCACTTGGCATCGTACCAATCGTATGATTCAGGGATGCATAATTTAAGACTGAATCACTAAACATCAGGCCAGGATAGGGTTACCAAACATCATCATCGTCAGCCCGTACAACGTCCTCCCGAAGGAGCGTTTTTGCCATAGTCACCACAGGCGTGTGCGTGTTGGCAGGCGGGTTGGTGACCGCAGTATTATTTTGTAACATACAAGGAAACGCTACTGCCCGTTCCCTGGTATATGACTGTTATAGATGATGTTATAACAATCGGGACCAACGACTTAGCTTGCTTTCCAGACAGAGGGTAGTCCCTCAACCAACCAGACCCGGAAATAATATAATTACATTACTAGTTTTTTTTAGTTTCACCCATGTAGCTCCCGTTCCCGTAAGAACTTAATCCTGGATAGCGTAGGTGGAAAGCTGAAATGGTGAAAGAAAACTAAAAGCCATAATCCCTTAATCTCCCCGCCAGCGATAGCCCTGAGCCGAGGTCCAAGTCTCTCAGGGGACGCCCTCTTGCGCAGGTTGCTTGGTTTGTAGTTTTTAAACCATTTATCTAGGCTGGAGCTCTGCAGTTCCTTATGCCCGGTGAAGTAACAAAAGCCTCGTGGCTTTAACGACATATAAAATGTTCGTCCAAAAAAAAAAAGGTGAAAGAATTTTTGAAATCGGCCCTTTAGTTCCGAATTCTATTCAAAGCAAACAATGTAATCCTCTTCATAATATAAGTGTGTAATAATATAGGTTTGTGCCTTGTTGCGTCGAAATATGTGGCCGAGGAAACTGGGAGCTAAGTCTTTACTCTATATATAAAACTGAAAAGATCTCAAGAACTACTGGTCCAATTTTAAAAAACTCTTTCAGTGTTAGATACCCCATTTATCGAAAAAGGCTATAGGTTACATTTAATTATGAGGTTCTTACGGGAAATGGAGATACGCGAGTGAAACCGCGCGCGGAAGGTAATTCATTTATAAAAACCTTGCAGCGGCCCACGCAACTTACTGGTCAAAATGGCTTTAAATAAATTATAAATACTAATAAGTTGAAACAACGATACGAAAGAAAAATAAAAAGTTAATGCGCCACATTCCCAGAATGCTGGGATCTACTTTGCACCGCTCAATATATCAGCAGATTGTAAATACAAATTGTAATTATTTAGAAGTCTATAAATCCCAAGACATGTCCTGTGATACGACAGCCCTAGGTCGACTGCATCTTGTCACTGTTTACTAAACATAAAATATCTGAATGATAACGTATGGACTACAATTTATTATATTCTAATGGACGGCACCTTATATAACTTAAATAACTGATGAAAATGGCAATCTGGAACTTCTACATCGCATACTCACTGAATATACGTGACCAATATTAATGTGTTTTGCAGTTGCAATATCCTCAATACTGACTCATATTATAAATAGGAAAGTGTATGTGTGTGTCTGTTTGTTTGTCCATCTTTCACGCAAAATCTACTGAATGGATTTGGCTGAAACTTTGCATGGGGATAGTTAATAAGCTCGATTAAGATATAGGCTACAAAAAATCACGTTCCGACCCACTGGAGCAGAGTAACGCGGGTAAAACCGGGGGTCGCAGCTAGTAGGTTTATAAGATACGAAAACGTATTTTCATCAACACAGCTCATGTTCATGTTGCTGTGGTGTCTTCATAAAAAATACGATATATTACTGTGTAACATACGCTATTTCAAAAGATTTAATAAAATAAAATTTCGATTTCTGTCTAAGATATTAAGTTTGTTAATTTGGTGAAAAAGCTTTAAGAAAATTGACTAACATTGGCGGGTTGTTAACCGCAGTATGTTTAACAGGAAAACGCTGCTGCCCGTTCCCTAGTAAACGATTGTTGTAGATGTGATAAAAATGGGAACCAACGGCTTAAAGTGCTTTCCGAGGCACGGAGAGTATTCTCTCAACCAAACATACCCGGAAACACATGCAAGATGCTATACCTTCTATGTATACCGCTACGCTTCATTATTAGAAGTATCTCCTTTTGTATATATCAAAACAATTCACTACCACTGTGACGCATCCCGTTCCTTGTTAACAATCATGTATAAATTTATGATTCAACAAGTGTCACTCCGTTTACTGACTGAACCGACTACAGCTTATCTTTAGAGTAAACTTTAGTTTTGTGGATGTGTTTGACAAACTTTATGGGTTAAAGCCAGTGGTATAAAACCATCTACTATTGGGGCGCAACATTTTTTCTTTCAGACAGACATACCTTTTTAGCCACTATGCTTTTGCGACCTCACCGGGCATAAAGCGCGAGCAGAGCTACAACCTTTATATACAAAATAAGCAACCTGTGCAAGAGGACATCCCCTGTGGGACTTGGACCTCGGCTCAGGGCGGTGGCTGGCGATGAGATTGAGGGATTATGACTTTTAGATTTTAGGGGAGTTTTGTGCAACTGTCGGGGTTCGTAACAGGTATATGAACAATCTATGGTTAGGGAGCATTCAAGTATTACGTAACGCAATTTGGGGGGGGAGGGGGACTCGTAAAACGTTACAGGGGCGGGAGGGGGACTTTCTTACAACACGTTACGTAACATTGTCAAAAATCTTTAAAAATTGCGTAACGTAATACTTGAACGGTCCCTTATAGGATATTATATTGAATTATTTGTTAATTTGCATTGACTCTATGTAGTTAGTTAGTAGACCCACGGCTTTTGCTACTTCACCGGCCATAAAGACTCACAGAGCCCCAGCCAAAATAAATGGACTAAAAACTACAAACTAAGCAAATTGCGCAAGAGGGCTTTGAAACTATTGGACCTGATTAAAAAAATCTAGAACTGCAATGAAGCATGGGAGTAACTCCCATGCAACATTTTAGAATCCTAGATTTTAGGGACGAGGTGCTAACTAACACGGGATTATGCAAAATCGCCTAAAGCGCCAAAAAGGGATGGCAAAGCTAATAATATGAGTCTTTACCTAGTCAGATTCAATTGTTTTAATAGTAAGATTTCCAAATTATTGAAAAATACATTATATTTAATTAAATCTAAATGTATTTAATGCTTTTTCTACACTACCCACATAAAGGGGTCGAATAGGGGGTGTAATTTTGTATGCAAAATCATACAAAGGACAAATTACCTATGTGTAGTTGTATATAGGTATGTATTATATTTAAACATATATTTTAGATAATTGAGTAATTATTAGTACAAAATAATAACATTTGATTTTAATAATATTACTATAGTTTATTACTGTACAGTACTAATAGTATCTGCCTAAAAATTTATACAAATATAAGCAAAACCTTTGTACTCCTTTTCCGGAAAATTGCGCGGATGGAAAAGTATGAAATTTCGCACTCTTATCTACATATACTGATATTATAAAGAGCAAAGATTAGTATGTTTGTAACGAATTGGCTCAAAAAGTAATGCACTGATTTTTAAAATTCTTTCACCATTTGTATGCAACATTATCACTGATTAATACAGGCTATATTTAATTATGAAGTTCCCACGGGAACGGGAGTTGTTTATATAAAGACGGAGTGCAGATCGCCAATATTTTCAGTAAATTATGGTTGATTTTCGACTACTGGGCAAAAACTACATAGGTAAACGTATAAAATTAAATACAAACTGTTGTAAATAGATTTTCTAACGAAGTAAATTTTAATAGACCGTATGTTAAAATAATGAGTATTTACACTATGCACTTAGCTTCAGGTTATGGTTAGAATTACATTTTATGTTACTTTTACTTTGTATTGTTCCACCGCCTTTAATTTTATGTGTTATTAAAACACGAGAGTTCGCAAGTCGGTAGCATTTTATTTCACTATGTATGCCAACTTTATGGTAGGCTTAAAGTACGCTTTTGCCCGCGGCTGTTTAAACCGTAATGTTCTATCATCATAATGTCCACTGCTGAACTTGCTTGGCAGGCATGTTGGGGACCGCAGAATCATGAACATGATATATACAGGTATACGCTGCTACCCGTTATAGTTCGAGGGCTGGCACCAATTTTTGGGTAGGTATTTGAGGCAAGCTGAAAACTGTTCACATACCTCTCCTACTATACCCCAACACGGAACTGCAGACTTGGCTGGTGAGTAGTGAGGCTAACTCGACTCAACTTTAATATATTTGAGGCAGAGGCATTCTCTTTTCGAGAATCTAATTTTTAATTATAAATAATACCCTTTTTTCAATTTTATGTTGACTCAATTACATTTTTCATATTTTTGCATAATATGTTTGGATACGTCTGGCAATAATAAAATCCCAACTAAATCGTCTGGCTTATTAATTTTGGTATTATTTAAACATTAAACTACAATATATAAAATGTCATATTGCCTCAAATATATTTTTAAAATTTTAAAACATTTCAAAGAAATTAGGGGTCTTAGCACCGCTACTCACCAGCTGGGTCTGCAATTCCGTGTTGGGGTATCATTGTATAGGCATGTGACAAGTTTTCAATCAATAACTACACAAAAATCAGTACCAGCTCTCCTAATATTACCTGATATACGATTGTCATACATGCTGTTATAACAAACGCCAACGAGACTCAACCAGACCCGGAAGGAAAACTTTGATTTTACACCAAGCTTCCTCGTTCGGAGCTTTATTGCACAATACACTATTTTATAACACACTTCCTACCAATATCATAAATGCGAAAATTTTATGTTTGTTACTCTTTTACGCAAAAACTACTTAATGGCTTTGGCTGAAAGTTTGCACGCGGATAGCTTGTAATCTGGATATAACATATAGGCTACAAAATATCACGCTCCGTCCCATTGGAGCAGAGTGACGCGGGTAAAACCGCAGGGGGCAGCTGGTCATGCAATAAATGGAAGTCTCCTATTCTTATTGGCAATTTGGTCGATAATATTTGAGACGTCTGGGTTCTCTGGATGAATATTTGGAAGTGCTAAACCTATCATCCTCTCTTCTAACAAGTATGCAATGCTGATTGGGGGGGGGGCACAGGGGACCCCCCCCCCTAATACAAGTCAAAAGGTTAAGACTTGACTTGACCAAATTGGAGTCACTTCAGACCGCGCCCGAGTACACAACACTCAAATAAAGTTCTAATAAAATTATGAAACAAAGAACTCTATTATTGTACTAAATGTAAATGATGTAAGCGTACCATTACGGCATACACAACTTTAGTGGAACACCGCACTTAATGAATATTTATAGATGAAATAGATAAACATCTCTGTTGCACATAATGCATCATGCATGTAGTCAGATGTACGACATACATTGCGTCTATGCATACGTTAGATTTTTTTATTTATCTCCTACAATATCATTACGGACTCAATCCAATGCGATGTTCTAGTCACTTCACTATCACTACACAGTATAAAACAAAGTCGCTTGCCGCTGTCTGTCCGTCCCTATGTATGCTTAGATCTTTAAAACTACGCACCAGATTTCGATGCGGTTTTTTTAATAGATAGAATGATTCTAGAGGAAGGTTTATATGTATGATACATCAGCATTGTACCCGTGCGGAGCCGGGGCGGGTTGCTAGTCACTACATAGTATAAAACAAAGTCGCTTTCTCTGTCCCTATGTCCGTATGTATGCTTAAATCTTTAAAACTACGCAACGGATTTTGATGCGGTTTTTTAATAGATAGAATGATTCTAGAGGAAGGTTTATGTGTATAATAAATCAGCATTGCATCCGTGCGAAGCCGGGGCGGGTTGCTAGTAATTTATAAATTACAAATTAGTTTACGTCCACTGCTGAACATGGGATTCGTATTAATAGATCTTGGCTAGCCAGGGGGGTTAAGGGATATTGCTGTAATCACCACACTTAGAGACGAGTTGGCGGTTGCCCATCTATCAGCTACTTGTCCCTTATTCGCTTCTTTCGACACCCATGGGAAGATATATTAAGTTTACTATTAAAATAATCACTGGTGACCTGTAATACAGGTTTTTATAAACCTACAATGGGCACCAGCTCTCACAAAGTTGACTTACATATAGTCATATATATATAAGTATTGATGCCATGTGTTTAGCCATATGGCTGTATCTTTGTGAGAGAAATAAATACATTTTATCATTATTATTATTATTAAACTATTACGCCAGGTTCGTGACTAGGTTCTTGTATTAGTAAATATGCTCAATTCGGTGTATTCCTCTTTCAGAACCATTTTTTTGGGAATCAGGCTTTTTTCTTTTCCACACCAATACATTAAGTTGGTGCTCAATCATCATCATTAGCCCGTATAACGTCCACTGCTGAACAAGGGCCTCCTTCCGAGAGAGGGTAGTTGCCATAGTCGACAAGCTTGGCAGGCAGGTTGGTGACCGCAGTATTATGTTGTACCACACAAGGAAACGCTGCTGCCCGTTCCTTGATATAAGATTATTATAGATGATGTTATAACAATCGGGACCAACGGCTTAACGTGCTTTCTGAGGCACGGAGGGTAGACCTTTAAACCAACCCGACCCGAAAATCAATCTTAGAATTTACACAAAGATTTTCTTTCCGGCGTGGGGATCTAACCCAAGACCTCCGAGATTTAAAGCGAGCCAAATACCGCTACGCTACGGAGGTTATCTCGTTGGTGCTCAATATGGAACCAAAAAAAATGGTTTTCATTCAACACGGTCTACGGTGTAGTTTTAAGTGACGGTATGTTTCGTAAACTTGTCGATAAAATTTTCAATTATATTAATAACTAGCTGTTGATTTCTTTATACAAACTTTACCAGCCATTTACTCTTTAGGGAGTGAATGACGATGGACAGAATTAATTGATTATGTTTGTTGAGACCACGCATATTTTTTCTCAGTATTACAGTGGTCTATTTGTAAAAGTGATCCCTAATACTCCCCCCCCCCCCCCCATTAGATTCGTCCGGACAGATTTCGGCTACGGCGAGATATAACGCAATAAAGTAACCTACATATTTTACAGAAAATTTCACAAATACCAGAGAACGAGTATAATCGCAAACACATAACTTATTCCGCGTCTATCTTAGTCATTGACCAGCGCTATGATTCCCACAGCCCATATACATCTCAGAAAGAGTCATCATCTTCGTCTATCTGACAGTCATGCCCTTTTATAGTACTTAAAGCTCACATAGCCCTTTTCGAGACGAGTCCGAACGGTTCTGATCTCACCTTGTAGCACAATCATCGATAAACCAAACTATTTTAGTAGATGTTACATTGATGCAGCTAAGACTAGACGAGACAAAGACCTGAACTCTTAATTAATACATAAATAATTTAAAAAATCATTGCCATAAAAGAAAAAGAAAAAAAAACTTTCAATAAAGCTTACTGATTTTTTGGGTGCCATTTGATTGTAAGTATTTTTTTTCGATTTATGTGGCCTTGACCATTAAACAAAAAAAGTTTTATTTCCAATTCAATATTACTACAAACAACCTTAAAGCTATGTACATCTTCAACAAAAACATCATCAGGATGAACGTTTATACACAAATGTGCATCCCAGCATTTAGACACATTTTTGAGCGGAATTAACTCTTAGAGAGGCTTATAAAGATAGATGTATAGTATGTTCCTTACTCTTTTACCCGAAAACTGTTGAACTGATTTGGCTGTACAAACACAGACATATTTCATCAGCTGGAATAACTTATAATCTAATGCTACTGTAGACAGAAGCTACATTTGTCAAACGCTTATAAAATCGCAATTCGCAGCTACTTAAAATAGTTGTCCGCGACTGTACTCTCCAACTTGTTCCGATAAAATCAGTGCGATACCGTATCTTGTTGCAAGGCATCTCAGGCGTTCCGTTTCTAATTGACCATC
The DNA here is from genome assembly GCA_947037095.2 of Nycteola revayana. Lineage (NCBI taxonomy): Eukaryota > Metazoa > Arthropoda > Insecta > Lepidoptera > Nolidae > Nycteola > Nycteola revayana. The sequence continues at coordinate 5,165,891 of OX344847.2, forward strand.
CCGTTGCCATAGCAACCGCCGGAATAGGCAGCAGCATCCTTGTGTGTAACTGATACAGTTATAGCTGAAAGGCCTCTCTTTTGAAGATATCAAGTGTTCTGGTTGTTTTTGCAGTAGATACATAAATAAAATTAAGATACACATCTGGCTATGTGCAAGTTGATATGTCCTAGGTCCTAGAATATAAGTACTAAAAGTCTACCCTCGCCACAGAAGTTATGCTGTTGTGTGTAGATCATTATCTACCTCTACTAATAAAGAGGTAAAGTTTGCGAGTTTGTTAGTTTGTTACGATTGTGACGGGTATTCATTGGATCTATTGAACCGATCTTGACAATTAGATCTTGACAGCCTCCGTAGCGTAGCGGTATTTGGCTCGCCTTGAATCTCGGAGGTCGTGGGTTCGATCCCCACACCGGACAGAAAATCTTTGTGTTAATTCTAAGATTTCTTTCCGGGTCTGGTTGGCTGAGGGACTACCCTCCGTGCCTCGGAAAGCAGGTTAAGCCGTTGGTCCCGATTGTTATAACATCATATATAATAATCGTATGTCAAGGAACGGGCAGCAGCGTTTCCTTGTGTGGTACAACATAATACTGCGCTCACCAAGCGTGATGACTATGGCAAATACCCTCCCTCTCGGGAGGAGGCCCATGTTCAGCAGTAGACGTTATACGGGCTGATGATGATGATGATGATGATGATGACAGTTAGTTTGCCAATAGAAAGCCACATTGCGTACACACAAATCAGTGTCATCACCAGGTTTCCACGGTAGCGGAATCTACGTGATTGAAATCGCGCCGGATAGCTAGTATAGAAATAAAATTTAACCGAATCTGTGACTTTGGTAGAAGACACAGCCATCAACCAACAAGACTCGGATAGAAATGTTAATTTTACACAAAAAGTTTTTAATGGATTAATTTAAAAGGTGACATAAAATCTATGTAAGGTAGGAGTGTGCCGAGTTACAGTTAGGCTGACCCACACATTGGACTTGCGCGTTTTTCAAGCGTATCACATGCGGACAACGAAGGGCAGCAGATGACAGAAACGAACGGCGCTCGAGTTGTTCAAGTCGTAAACATACTCGTGGAACGTGTGGTTTCAGCCTTAGGTTAGACTCCTCTCCTTTTACATCAAAATCATCATCAATAGATTCATCATCATCAGCCTGTTGTAGTTCACTCCCCCATTGTGTTCCAGCGGGAACGATTGCTAGCGGCCTGCATCCACTGACTCCCTGCAACCTTTATGAAGTCATCGGTCCATCGTACAGGCGGTCGTCACACGCTGCGTTTGCCAGTTCGTAGTCTCCACTCGAGAACCTTTCTGCTCCATCGGCCGTCAGTTCAAGTAATATAGATTGCGAAATGTTTATGTCATAACTCAGCACTGCAACCATTTCCCTTCTAGGAAAACATCGTAGTTATTTTTCATCGTTATTACAGGGGACAGTTATTAACTATAAAACTTAATAGACAGTAGTTTTGTTTTACGACGCAAAAACCAATAATGACTAGTCATCAACAGTTTATAATTAAGAAAAACAAAAGGCTACTGCGGCGACGCAAACACAATGATGAATTGTGAAATTGACATTCTCTCATACAATGGACCTTTATCGTTCGTCTCTTTTGTCCGGCTAATTAGCTAAAGTCTCCTGGAAAATTAGAAATGTGCGGCCGAAAAAAAAAACAACCATTTCTTTTGGACGAGTAGGAGCGGAATCGCCCCGGAAGCGAACTCTGGTCACGTTAAACATTAGCCATGCCGCCAACCTAAACGTTGTTCCCATAAAAGGCAACGCAACGACACGAGCAAATAACGATATTGTTAAAGTAAATTGGTATTTTAAAACAGCTTTTGTGTCGCGGTTCCTTATAAGACCTTGTCAATTTCACTTCCACACCTGCATATTATAAAACCCTTTCAAATTCCAACCTTATTGGTACCAGTTAGGGTTTTATTTGGTTTGAGGTTTGTCGATTTGACATGAGCAAAGGGTTTCTAAAATTAAATGTCATTTTCAATGACAGTTGTTATGATGACATCTAACGGTTAGATCACGAAAGAACATCGACCGCCCTGATCGTTTTTCGAATGACAAGTGGTAATTTGAGACAATTTACAAATTATATCGTCGGGGCTAAGTGAAATTCAACTTAATTTTGTAAAATAATATCCGTTATGATACAACAGTTTGTCAACGGAACAATATGTTTATACGCGAATTTACCAACCATTTTCGACAGCCTCCGTAGCGTAGCGGTATTTGGCTCGCTTTAAATCTCGGAGTTCGTGGGTATGATCCCCACACCAGACACGAAATCTTTGTGTAAATTCTAAGATTTCTGTCCGGGTCTGGTTGGTTGAGGCGTTGGTCCCGACTGTTATAATATCATCTAAAAAATCGTTTATCAAGGAACTGCGGTCACCAACCCGTCTGACAAAAGTGGTGACTATGGCAAATACCCTCCACCGGAAGAAGGCCTATGCTTAGCAGTGGACGTTCTACGGGCTGATGACAATACTAACCATTTCATTCATGAAGTAGGTAAAAGTTTCTAAATAAAATATCTATCAAGAGAAGAATAGATAACTTAACATCGTGATTCGTTGCTAATTGGCAGGACGATTTGCCATCAGTATAGAAATGTAACATTAAAAATTAACAAATTAGATATGAGTTTTAGAAATAAATTTCCCTCAAGGATCAACCAGTTTTACCCGCGTTACTCTGCTCCAGTGGGTCGGAGCGTGATGTTTTGTAGCCAATGTGTTAATCCAGTGTATAACCTACCCTGGTGCAAAATTTCAGCCAATTCCGTTTAGTAGTTTTGACGTGAAACATCAATTCATCCATACTCACAAACTTTCTTTACTTTTATTTACTTTATATTTATAGTATCATATAAAGCTGAAGAGTTTGTTTGTTTGCTTGAACGCGTTAATGTCACCAACTAATGGTCCGATATGATTTTTTCAGTATATATACAAGGTGTAACGGAAAGTTTATATAGGTACATAGAAAGAGCAAGGCTTCTTTGGATCATAACAAACGATATGGCAAGGGTTTCAACTCAAAATAAAATACTCCAAGAATTGATACCAAATTCTCGGTTTCATATGTTTCCTAAATTCAAATCATAACAAACGTGTCACCGCATTACGTGGGTCAATAACTTTACACGTTACTTGCCTAATATCACGATTAATCTCTTCGGTAATTCTGCGCGCCTAGTTTGGTATCTGTTCAGTTTCTGGTATCTATAAATTTTTAAAAACCATGACTTCCAGACTTGTCGAGATAGGATTAAATAACCCTTGCCATATCGTTTGTAATCATCTAAAGAAGCCTTGCTCTTTCTATGTATATACCCTTTCCGTTACACCTTGTATATATCTCTTACTTATCGAGGAAGGCTTAATTAAAAAGTTCCTACGGCAGTTAAGGGAGAAACTAGATGAAATGTATTGTTTTTAAGGAATTCACTCTCCATAAGAGGAGAAAAGAAATAAAAAAACAGATTTAGAGTGAACTAAGCTATTTTTAAAATAAATTTAATCCTACTAATATTATAAACGCGAAATTATGTAAGTATGGAAGGATAGATGTTTGTTACTCTTTCACGCAAAAACTGAACGGAATTGGCTGAAATTTTGCACCGGGATAGGTAATACGCTGGATTAACATATAGGCTACAAAACATCACGCTTCGACCCACTGGAGCAAAGTGGCGCGGGTAATACCACGGGGCGCAGCGATTTTATTATATTTTAAACTATATCATAAAATAACTGACTACCAACAAAAGAAAGTTGCTAGCTTTTAAAAATTGTAATTTGTAATAAATAAAATTATTATAATTATTATTTTGTAGTTCGTGTTTTAAGATATTTTATATACCTAGCAGTATTTGTACATAATTATATGAAATATCATGGACAAACACTGGCACCTCTTTAGCATTCAATACACGGTATCCACTAATATAGCCAATACTCTACATTTAAGCTAAGACATAGAGTCAATTATAGAACGCTACGAAACAAACATGTTAGGTAGTTAGACAATAGACACTTGTAGAGCACTAATATTATAACGGGATGTGGGTAAGTAAAGGTAAAACCAAGTAGCAGGGTAATAATTATGTAAGAAACAAGCAAATAACCATATCTACTGCAAACTGGTAACCTCTCCTATTTGAATTTTCTTAATATTTCATTTATAAGTAATTCCATCCCATCACAAATACAATTAAATTTCACGTCAAAATCGACTTAATTCGACTTGTGCTAACTTCTGCTATAGGTACGCAAACAAGTTATTTTTTTTCTAAGGTTGTCTTAATTGATATAGTACCGGTTGTCTGTTCGTAGTCAATAATGTTATTAATAGGGACCGGATTATATGCATTTGCATATGCATTGGCATATTTAAGCCATTCTCAACGGTACTAGCATATTTTACCTAATATCGAGTTATAATGCATATTATCGGTATATTTACAATATTTTTTCCAGTGCAGTGCAGTCATCCTGGGTTCCGATATTCGATAAAAGTGATAATGTCGCGAATTAAACCAAATTATAGTCACAAAATAAATATACACATTAATAATAATTTTTTTTTATTATTTTTATACATTAATAAAAATAATAAACAAAAAAATAATGTCACGTAATAAACTGTAATGTGTAGCGACGCCTATTCAAGGATAATTTACTAATTGTTTGCTGATTTTGAAATAAAATTAAATTAAAACTAACTTTTCTTCTTTTTTAAGGACTGAATTGATTGATTTAATTAAAACTTATCATTAAATATTGAATATTCTGCCGATTTTCGTGCATATTTTAAGCATTTTTCATGCTTGAAAATGCATATTATGTTGCATATAATCCGGTCTCTAGTTATTAGATTGACTACGATTTTATGAGATAACTAGCGACCCGACCGGCTTGGCACGGGTGCAATGCTGATGTATATATGTAAACCTTCCTCTTGAATCACTCTATCTATTCAAAAAAACCGCATCGAAATCCGTTGCGTAGTTTTAAACATCTAAGCATACATAGGTACAGACAGACAGCGGGAAGCGACTTTGTTTTATACTATGTAGTGATTAGACACGAATACTACAGATTCAAAAAGCTTTGTCTACTAGCATTTTTTTATTTTATTTAATTATGATAATTTTATTGTTTTTTTTAATGATCAGAATTGAATATAACATTACCAAAATTGTATATGTGGTGTTACCCTGTAAGAAATAATTGTACTTAAATATATATTTATAACCCCTCAATGTTTAAAGACGGGTGTAATAGTTGTTGGTTCACCTAAATATATAAGCGAAATAAAATCACAGGTCCCAACATCTATCGTATTTTTTTAGCTTTTATAGCCTATGTGACTCAGGGATAATGTATCATTCGAATGGTGAAAGAATTATCGAAATCCGTTCAGTAGTTTTTGAGTTAATTCAGAGAAACAAGCATACAAAAAAAAATGAAAATACAAACTTTTCCTCTTTATAATATTAGTATAGATAAAATGAGTGGGAAAGTAAACCTATGGTGACAGTAAAATATACAGTGAAAATAAAATATATTGTCGGTAATATCTATTGAATCGTGAATTCACATGAAAATAAAAATCACTGCAACGTCCATTGCCAACTAAGAAATATATTTTACGACTTTGAAAGCAACGCAATAAAAAGAAAAGCTGCTAACTAAGGAACTTGAGGGTCGGGTTAAAAGTCAATTTTCCGTTATCAACCGAGTCGTTAATTCGAATTTTAGTGCCTGAGTCCAGTTAAGGGATTCGTAGCGTATTACCTATATAACTGTGTATTCTTTGGCAGTTGGGAGCGGGGCTAATGATACCAAATGGAACATGAAATAGTGTATGAGCGAAATTATTGGTTCGCCCAGGTGTTCGTGAGTGTGGAGTGTAGAGACTCCATGATGGCGCTGAGATTCTGACCGATAAGTTTTGGTTATCATTTAAATCTTAGTTAAAATTTTAGACGGGATAAATTTGGAACCAATGAGTAATGTGTACTTATATATAACTAGCGACCCGCCCCGGCTCCGCACGGGTGCAGTGCTGATGTATTATACATATAAACCTTACTCTTGAATCACTCTATCTATTAAAAAAAACCGCATCAAAATCCGTAGCGTAGTTTTAAAGATTTAAGCATACATATGGATATAGGGACAGAGAAAGCTTTGAGAAGACTTTGTTTTATACTATGTAGTGAAGCTGAAGAGTTAGTTTGTTTACTCGAACTTGCTAATCTCCCCGGAATTACTGGTCCGAATGGGCGTGAGGATTAAAAAAATCTATTTAGTCCGTCAGTTAGATAAATTTACAAAGATACAGAGCAAAAACAAACTATAAAGTTCAGGAGAGGGGGCTTGTGACGTCACTATTAGGTAAAATTGTACCTAATAGTGACGTCACACAAAATTTCAACGCGCTGTATCTTCGTCATTTTTTGTTTGAGGAACGAAAAAAAAAGTACGAGTCCAATATTTTTTGTTAATCTAACTGACGGACTAAATAGATTTTTTTAGTCCACATGCCTATTCTTTCAGAGTTAGATAGCCAATTATTATTTATCGAGGAAGGCGAGGAAGGCTTGTGAAGTTGCTACGGGAACGGGGATCACGCGATTGTAACCGCGCTGACAAGTAAGTAATATTATAAAGGTGTAAAGAACTGTGTTGTAACATTTTCGATTGAAAAAAAAATACTCTTAGATAGATAGAAAGAAAGAAAGAAAATACATTTATTTACGGCACATACAAGGAAATAAAAAATTAAAATAGATTAATAGTAGGTATTACAAGTATATGCACCATAAATGGGAACTGGCTTCAGCATTAAGCTACATCAAAAATCTGAAAGATCATTGCGCAGCGCTGGTATTCTAGCCAGCCCCAGTTTTGACGCCACGCATGCCAAACGTCAAATAAAAACATATAAAATATAAAAGTTGGCAATATTGCTATCAAAAATTATATTTACAATATATTGAATGAGTGGTAACTATCCAAGGTGTAGGTGTGCTAGTTATGTATTTATTTCAATTTGAAAAGTTTGATTTCTGGTATCTATGAATTTAAAAAAATCATTACTTCCGGACTTGTAGAGATAGGATTAAATAACCCTTACTATCTATGAGGGAGATCTATGAGATCTATCTATGATCTATGAGGGAGGCCTATGTCCAGCAGTGGACGTCCTACGGCTGAAATTATGATGATGATGAACCCTTACTATAGCATGACTTTTTTGGATGATAACAAACGATATATCGTTTGTTATCATCCAAAAAAGCCTTGCTCTTTCTATGTATATACTCTTTCCGTTACACCTTGTATAGATAGGTATCGCTGATAGGAATAATTAGATAACCTGACATTGAAAGCGATGAGACGATCCTTGCAATACAATTTCTTGATACAAAAATGATAGGTACCGCTCATTTTTACCAGTAAAATCACTGGCTACTATTGTAATTTCCATCACAGGAATAATTTAAAATGTGTTTCAATTAAGATAAGTATGTTGATGAATATCTACGAAATTAACCAAGTTTCGAAAGTTTATCCAATCATCCTACTTACTACAATTATTATTAACGCGAAAGTGTGTAAGTATGGATGGATGGATGTTTGTTACTCTTTCACGTAAAAACTACTGAATGGATCTGGCTGAAAGCGGTGATAATTTATGAGCTGGATTAACATTAAAGGCTACAAAACATCATGCTCCGCCCCACTGGAGCAGAGTAACGCGGGTATAACCACGGGGCGCAGCAAGTATCTTATAAAATTAAAATAAAATTATATTACGCCGCTTATAAAAATCATATGCGCCCTACAGCGTTCTACATCTAGGACAATTACGTGGAAATTCAGAAGTGTGGCCAACCTGACTGTACGGTCGTTTCCTACTGTCGATTCTTAGGAATGCGTTTCACCATTATTTTACCTTCGACGGGTCTAAATTATTGTTTATCGGGGAAGAGTCAATGGGGCCGAGTATTTTATTATTGTTTTACTATGGAATATAGAGAAATTTACATTAATTGGCACCAAAGAAATTCTAGCTTGTATTTATGGTACTGTATATTATATAATTTATACTTTATTTAGTTATTTTGAACACCGATTGTATTAGCACCTACGGGTACTTATTAAATTTATATTGACAATAGTTTCAGGTGTCACCTTCATAACTCCCGTTCCCGTAAGAACTCAAATATAAATATAGCCTATAGCAGGGGTGGCCAACCGGTCAATCGCGATCGACATGTCGATCCCGGCAGCTATTACAGCCGATCAACTTATATAATAAAAAAATATATTTTTCATCCCACCATCTCGGAAAGAGTATTTTTAATCTTCAATATCTGAGTGGAAAAGCCGTTTTTATTCTCTAGAGGATAAAGTAAGTTGAATTTAGAACATCATGTGCACTAAGTTTGTGAATTAAAAAAAACATTTAACCTATTTACTGCTACCTCTATGGTGCCGAATATATCATACAACTTTTTTTTAATTTGTTAAATACTCAGACTCGGAACCTTCTAGGTGTTCTTTTTTCAATTTGCTTTGTACGCGGTTCTTTACGCGGCATTTTTTCACGTCATTGTTAAACCTTATATTAAAAACAAGAAACTTGAAAACAAGTGAAAAAACTAAAATGAGTGATTCTAGCAACGAGGAAGTTTGTTTGACGCCAACAGAATTGACTGAAACTGTTAATAATGCGCATTTCCTCGCTGAGGTGGAATGAAAAGTTACGTGTTGCACTCGAGTGCAAAGATTTTTCACCTCGTGCTCTTTTGATTCCCTCGCTAACGCTTAGGATTCTAATTTTGAATCACTCGCTGCGCTCGTGATTCAATTTTAGAATCCTTCGCTTGCTCGGTCATCAAAATTGAACACGCGGTTAAAAAGCAACTTTGCACTCTTGTATAACAAATAACTATTGGTCTATTTTAGTCTACAATTAATATATTCCACAGACGCACGAAGGTAGTGTTAGTCGTATAATAATCTAAACAAAACCTATTCATTATTTGATTAACTCATACGAAATGTAGTACAATGTTATGTGTGTCATTGGTCGATCGCACACAGTAAACAGTCGATCTTAGGTTTATTAGGTTGGCTTTCTAACACTGAAAGAATTTTCGGTTCAAACGGACCTCGGATCTGTATAATATAATATTAGTATACAAATATTATATATCTTCCTTCACGATATCTAGGATTCCTAAACGTAAATTTGTTCTCACGGACATAAACTTTATTTGCAAAATATATTTGTAATTTATTAAATAACTTATGATACATACAATGTAAGCCTAGCAGTGTTGATTTACATGGGACTAAAGTTTAAATGATGTTAATAAAATGTGTCTTGTAACAATTATTGGTAGTTATACATATGACTATTTTGATTAAGAAAATCTGAACATTAGATTACTTTTTACAGAAAATAGCGATTTCATGCAATTTTTCTTTTTCTTTTAAATTGTGTACTAGTGATTTTGTTTTTTGGTGATCATGTTTTGAAAAAGTGACATATTAATATCGAGGCAAAAAATAGGTTAAATTAATGTACATACTCTTGGTGATCATTTATTTTGTTAATTTATATAACTCTCTTTGATTTTGTAATAAAGAGATAACCCAGAATTACAAAGTAACACCAGTACCTTACTTGGCTTTCCAACTGACTGTTTCACTTACAATCAACTAAGTAATTGTAATATTTGGAGAGATTTTGTAACTGTTGACTAATCGTTGAAAGAATTGATGATTCAATTCAATGTATATACATAATCTCGTAGGGACAATAATAATGCACCAGATGTCATGAACCTGCATTTTCCGGTGCCCCCATCACCGACATGTGGAACAATACCCGGGGTTTTAGAAGGTATGCTCTTTACTCGAGGTATGATCAGCATATTATCGCAAGAAACAAGAAAAGACACCTTTATACCTACCTTAACACCGGGTCTCAATACAACATAGGCTTTAGAAAGTTAGTAAAAGAAAGAAGTAAGTCTTATCCTAATAAATACCATTACCTTTTTACGAGAGACATGGTATATTTAGTACAGATGCGCTGGAGTTGATTTTCGAATAACCAAACAGTGTTGCTGCATAATAGCGGCTTAAGCTAAAAACATTTTTTCGTAAATATTTCATTGAAGGAGCCATGTTGTATATAAGAGGATATTAAATTCGTTTGAAAAAAGATTTTAACTCTCTCTCCCTTTCTCTTCCTGCGAAGACATGTCCATAAAAATTATGACTATAATACAGAGATGAGGGGTATTTCTTTCAATCATCAGATAAAATAGGGGTTGAAAATGTATTATCCGAGTATTCCGGTTATTTTTAAGACATTCGCATAGTTAGTTAAATAGGGTTTCATAGTTTATATGTATACCATATATTTTAAAATGTTGATTATTTGTTTGTTTCACCTTTGTAAGGCTACGTTATCCAGTAGTACCATAGGCTTTATTTAATTATGAAGGTCCCACGGGAACGGGAGTTACGCGAGTAAAACCGCACGTTGGAAGCTAATATGAATGTAAGTACACTCTTTAAAGTCATTAAATCTAGTTTATCTCTGACATAATTCTTTGACATTTCGTCTTGTAAAGTCTTCGTATTATGATGAGATACCCACGGGAATGAAATAGTAAATCTCAAACTTGTTTCGCTTATAATTAAATCGATAATAATAGTTCAAATTCAAATTTAAAATTCATTTATTCCGTAAAAATGGTTACATTTGTTTGGAATCGTCATATTTTTTCCCCTACCGTGCAGTGTGTGACGTGGCGACTACTGAGAAACACTGCCAAAAAATTCAGTAGAACCCTCTTTTAAAAAATAATAACATATCACAATATTTTATTAACCTAATTACAATATACTTTATTTTACATTGAGATTAGAACGATTATCCCAAGCATTTTTGTCACAAAGATAATCAGAAATTTTATAATAAGCCCTGCTGCACAAGTTCAAAATTTTAACTTAGAAGCACACCACAACTACCAACAAAACCCAGTTCAAAATAAACACGAACACGAAACAAACACTATCGGGGCTATTTCTCAGATAAACTGGCCCGGGAATCGAATCTTGTTCGGTACATAGATTAGATTTCGCGGTCGCAATGCCAATTGCAATGTGGTCAGTAATTGATAACACCGTTGTTGAAAATTGATTTTTCTATTTATTAAAAGTATCTAAAAGAAAAATTTATCTCCAACCTCCGTGGCGCAGCGGTATTCGGCTCGCTTTAAATCTCGTAGGTCGAGGGTTCAATCCCCGCGCCGGACAAGAAAATATTTATGTAGATTCTTAGATTACTTCCCGGGTCTGATTGGCTAAGGGACTACCCTCCGTGCCTCGGAAAGCACATAAAGCTGTTGGTCCCGATTGTTTTATAACAATATATTATCATCATCTATAATAATCGTTTACCAGGCTTTAACTGGCAGCAGCGTTTCATTGTCAACGACCCGCCTGCCAAGCGTGGTGACTATGGCAAAAACTCTCCCTCGGGAGGAGGCCTGATGATTATACGGGCTGATGATGATGATTGAAAGTAGACATTACATGTACTGTTGTTTTAATTTATAAGTGAAAATAGCTTAGAAATCTAAATTAGCATAATAAATCGGAAGAGTAAGTTTATTTATGAATTAAAGTTTAATTATAGTCGACAGATAAAAATATTCAGATGAATACATTTTTATAGTAGATGAAGATGGATGGAGAGGAAGAGGCAGTCCAAATCTATCAAAATCAATGCTATAAAAATCTCGGGGCGCAACTAGTAACCTATAATGATGAAAGAATATTCAAATTATTTGTTCAGTGATTAGAGAAAGAATCAGGTAACTTTTAACGGTACGTATTGTTTGAACTAACTTATTCTAACACATTAAATTATCTATACATATTAATATTATAAAATTGAAGAGTTTGTTTGTTTGGTCGCTATTCTCAGTAACTTCTGGTCCGATTTGAAAAAACATTCCTTTATTAGATAGCCCATTTATCGAGAAAGGCTATAGGCTATTTTTAATTATGAATTTCCCACGGGAACGGGAGATACGCGGGTAAAACCACGCGTGTGAATCTATTTTAGTATATTTTGAGTGAAACTGGCATATCTACTTATCAACTTGCACACGAATTATAAATATTGTAAATAACACACAACTTCCTTTTCAAAGTGCAGTATTTTTTTTCTTAATTGCGAACTTTCCTGTGAAAAAGAACATTAAAACTGATATACGATGCATCAGATATAATGATAAATGCGGTCAGTTTGCTCAACAAGGATGGTCTTATTGTACAACCATAAACCAGAATGAGATGGCATATATAATTATATATTTTGTTCGCAGAACTGACAGCTAGTTGTCAAAACTGTCATTTTACTTTCATAAGCCAAGCAATTAGCAATATACTTATTGTAAGTAGGTAGTTTAATTTAAAAGCCTTCAAGCTTAAATAACAATTAACCAAATGAAAGTGGAATGGTTCAGACAGATAAGCTGCACTAATTGTCAAAATTAAGTCGCTACTCTTAAATGATCAGAACGGACTTATCTGCAGTGGCTTCTTATAAAATCGACATTAATTTGACATTAATACTTGTTCGATATTTAAATTTTTAAAAGTAATTTTATTAAAGTGTTCGCGGTGAACAATAAAATTGGTTTTTGGGTAAAAATAGTTTGACTTTGGCGCCAATAATTAATTACATAGATAGTTTCTACTGTTTTTGACGTAAATATCTACGGCGCATGCGTAGTGCTTGTAAGAAGTATTTGAGAGAGAAGTATAGAAGTTTGTTTAGTTGAAATTAGGTGTAGGTATGAATATTGAAAATGGCGTAAACATAAAGTATAAAAATACATATAATGATTCTAAATATAAGTACGTTTAATTGTTCACCATGTCGTCGGTCACACTGCAATGTCGAGTAAGTGACTGTAGCTCATTAAGTTTAATTTCATTCGACAATAAATATTTTCATAGTTGTTGTAAAGGGTGAAGTATAGTTTGGCTACATTGGATTTTCAACCTTATTAGATATTATCACTTGGCAGTATTGCACCAACGATATTCGAATACTCTTTTTTCAGGCAGACATGTGTACTCTGTACTTTTGATATTTTCAGACAAACAGGTCTTCAGCCTTATGAAATTGTTTATTAACTCTAAACTTGACAGCCACCTGCGCAAGATGGCGCTCCCTGTGGAGTTTGGACCTCGATTAAGGTTGCTGACGGAGGGAGTGAGAGATTATTACTTTTAATTATTTAGAATAGAATAGAATAGAATACTCTTTATTGTACACACATAAGTAAACAGGATAAAGAAAATATAAAAGACACAGTACAATGGGCGGTCTTATCGCATAAAGCAATTTCTTCCAGACAACCTTTGCATGGATAATGGAATGGAATTTAGGGGAGTTTTGTACAACTGTCGCTCTACGTTACATAACGAGTTTTTTTTTATTTCATCATCATCATCAGCCCGTATAACGGCTCCTCCCGAGGGAGGGTTTGCCATAGTCACCACGCTTGGCAGGCGGGTTAGTGTTATGTTGTACCACACAAGGAAACGCTGCTGCCCGTTTCCTGGTATACATTTGTTAAAGATGATGTTATAACAATCGGAATCAGCGGCTTAACGTGCTTTCCAAGGGTCGCAGGTAGTCCCTCAGTCTTCCAGACCCGGAAAGAAATCTTAGAATCTACACAAAGATTTCCTGTCCGGCATGGTAATCGAACCCACGACCTCCGAGATTTAAAGCGAGCCAAATACCGCTACGCTACGGAGGTTGTCTGAGTTATAAAATAAAATAAATAAATAAATTTCTTTTTATTTCAGACTTGTGTACACTACTATCCATATTGTTTTGTTAGTTTTAGCATTAGCATTAGTAACAATAGTGCTTTTAACTAGGTTAGTATTGTTAGTTTTATACTAGATGCATTTTAATATTATTTATTCAGACCTATGACTGTTCCCACCCAGTGTCTCTGGAAGGGGCAGTCTGGTCTGGCAGCAATCATTTTTAGAGCGCTGTTGTCACTACCATGCAGGCGCTGAAGTAAGGAGGCTGCTTTCATTCGCATAATGGAGGTGCTGATTTTTAGGGTTCCGTAGCCAAATGGCAAAAAACGGAACCCTTATAGATTCGTCATGTCTGTCTGTCCGTCCGTATATCACAGCCACTTTTTTCCGAAACTATAAGGACTATAATGTTGAAACTTGGCAAGTAGATGTATGTTGTGAACCGCATTAAGATTTTTACACAAAAATAGAAAAAAAACAAAAAAAAATGGGGTTCCCCATACATAGAATTGAAACTCAAAAAAAAAAATTTCATCAAACCCATACGTGTGGGGTATCTATGGATAGGTCTTCAAAAATGATATTGAGGTTTCTAATGTCATTTTTTTCTTAACTGAATAGTTTGTGCGAGAGACACTTCCAACGTGGTAAAATGTGTCCCCCCCCCCTGTAACTTCTAAAATAAGAGAATGATAAAACTAAAAAAAATATATGATGTACATAACCATGCAAACTTCCACCGAAAATTGGTTTGAACGAGATCAAGTACGTAGTTTTTTTTAATACGTCATAAACCGTAAACCACAATTTACCTTTCATTCAATCAACTATTATTAACAATCATCAATCATCATTATCAAAGTTGCAACTAGTACGGAACCCTTCGTGCGAGAGTCCGACTCGCACTTTGCCGGTCTTTTTTTATTTATATTAATAAAAACACCATCAGTTTCGGCAGCCCTGTGGCTTTATATCCAGCATTCATGTAAACACTCACTATACACCCGTGACCTGGTCAATGATAGGCTGAGATACCCTATAATGGAAGTCGACTGTAAGCAACGCTACCCGCTACTTTCAAACGAAGCTTTCTCTTTGACCAATCAATGTTTGGTTTTCGTAATGTCTTAGGAAATAACATATATGAGCTCTCAGACAGGTTGATCTGAATTTGAAACTCATTGTTTGACGTTAGGCTATATATATATATATATATATATATAGTTTCCATAAAATACCCCAACACATTAACAATATCATGTTCTTTAAAAAAAAAATATTGTAGTGTTGTGTTGAAATTATATTATTTCAACACAACATCTTCATTATCAGCCCGTATAACGTCCACTGCTGAACATGGGCCTCCCCCCGAGGGAGGGCATTGCCATAGTCACCACGCTTGGCAGGCGGGTTGGTGGCCGCAGTATTATGTTGTAACTCACAAGGTAACGCTGCTGCCCGTTCCTTGATATACGATTATTATAGATGATGTTATAACAATCGGGACCAACGGCTTAACCGATTTCCGAGGCACGGAGGGTAGTCCCTCAACCAACCAGACCCGGAAAGAAATCTAAGAATTTACACAAAGATTTCTTGTCCGGTGTGGGAATCGAACCCACGACCTCCGAGATTTAAAGCGAGCCAATTACCGCTACGCTACGGAGGTAACACACCACTAAAATAATTTTCAATGAAATAATAATGACATATTTTAAACCCAGTTTACTTCGCGATACACGAGGGGTTGCGGCCGACACAGTATTTCGGGATGGCTATGTTTAAAATCATCTTTATCTATACTAATATTATAAAGAGGAAATATTTGTATTTATATAAAAATCTCTGTGTGTATGTTTGTAATGAATAAATTCATAAACTACTGTGTCGATTTCAAAAATTCTTTCACCATTGGAAAGCTACATTCACCCCGAGTGACATAGACTATATTTAATTATGAATTTCCCACGGGAACGGGAGTTACACGGGTGAAACCGCGCGCGGGAAGCTAGTTTAAAATTAACATGTATTGTATTGTATTATTCATCTATACTTAAATTTTAAAGAGGTATCATTGTGTTAGTGCCGTTGTAGGGTATAATCTTTGGATCTACTGAAGCCATTTTCAAAACTCTTTTACCAATAGAAAGTCATTTTTGACTGCTATATTTCAAGTTAGAGTTTTCACGGGAACGGCATCTATGCAAGGGAAACAGCGTGAGACAATTAGTAATTAATATCAAGCGGCCGTAGCCCAATGGCTAGGGCGTCGGACTTGTGCTCTTGAGGTCGCCGGTTCGAACCCCACCTATTGCACTACCGACGTGAACCCACTCGTAACACGAGGGGTTAACAAGAATACTAGTATACTGCAAAACTGTGGTAGTGAATTAAATATATATATATATAGGTATATATAACAGAATGTAAGCATGATCGCAAGACACACCATCAACTCACACTAAGATCCCAAGCGGACTAGCGTCTTCTGAAAAAACAAACAAAAATGTAAATAGACCTCCTTATGCGGTGTCAGACGATCGCTCGACACGTTATGACTAAGCAAAGTATTTTAATCAATTTTTAATAACAGACTAAAAAAGTAGCCACTACATTGAAATACATTGGACAACATTTTTCAAAATATGTCAAGTCCATAAATATTAACTTGCCATATTTTACTAGAAATACCAGTAACACTGCCTTAACTGACTTCGCGACAACTATTAACAATATGTAATAAAATAAGCTGTTGATATTTTAAGTGACGTTAAGTGGGCACTTACACGGCTATGAAGTCGATTCATTTGAGCAACTAACGGCGACGGAACATGCTCGTAAAATTTTGTGATACCGTTTGTTAGGATAAATCAAACCTTTCTTTATGTGACAGTCAAAACATAGTACATTTGACATGTATGCTGCTATAAAACGTTTAATTTGTCTAATGTTTTTGCAGTTAACTCGTCAAACGGATACTCCGTTTATAAAATGTAGGTATTACTGACTAGCTTAGTATGTATGAATATATTGCATTTCGTATTTATTTAAAAAAATACGTTTTTACATGTTAATTTATGCTAATTACCTTAACAGGAGGCCGTGGGTTCGATCCCTATGCTGGACAAGAAATCTTTGTGTAAATTCTAAGATTTCTTTCCGGGTCTGGTTGGTTGAGGGACTACCCTCCGTGCCTCGAAAAGCACGTTAAGCCGTTGGTCCGGATTGCTATAACATCATCTATAACAATCGTGTTCCAGGGAACGGGCAGCAGCGTTTCCCTGTGTGTTACTACACAATACTGCGGTCACTAACCCGCCTGCCAAGCATGGTGACTATGGCAAAAACCCTCCCTCGGGAGGAGGCCCACGTTCAGCAGTGGACGTTATACGGGCTGATGATAATGATGATCACCTTAATAGGTAAAATTATAACAAGAAGAATCGATCCTCTTGTAATAAGTTTTATGTATTAAATACAAAAACTACAGAAGAGAATTCATAAATTTTAACACCCGTAAAAACTTTTATTTATTTTGAAGAACCTATGCCACGAGACTTTTGCTACTTCATCTGGCGTAAAGGCGAGCAGGGCTTCGGGCTTATTAATGGTTTGAAATTACAAACTAGTGACCGGGATCTTGGACGTCGCCGCGACGGCTCAGTGCGGTCACTGGCGAGGGGATTTGGGAACTATGACTGTCAGCTTTTTAGAGAGACTTTTGTGCAACTGTACAGTTTTATTTTTATTTCAAGTAACTCCGATAAGTTACAACTAATAATGAGGAAGGCCTTCGCCCTTCAGTGGCACATATCAGGCACATATTAAAATAAAAGATACAATATTTTACGAATTGTCATTTTTTGCTGTATTTTTAAATATTTTCAGCTAATTTTGTTTTATTTTATCGTGTAATAGAAAAACTGACGAAGAACACCTTCGCTTAAAATATAGCTTGTACGAAAGCTTATCAAGCGATCTCCTATTATCCTATTAAACATGGATGCCCGAATGATATTATTTGCATCTTTGATATTTTGTAAAGGTGTTTGTATATCAAAATGATTGAAGGCTTTACGCCCCGTGACAGTCTCGACAGGCTTCGAGCCTCACTCGTTAAGTAACGGGTAGTATAACAAAACTATTCAAGCAATTTTATATGCTGTAGTGGCACAAAAACCCATATCGTTACTTACATATTTCTAGGTTAGTAAAATTTGCCGTTCATGAGCTTCGAATCTTTATATTTATACATAAATATATCTCATACTTTTGTTAGGTAAAATATTTTTTTTATTTATGTAAACATACACCCAGAATATATAAATACAACAAGACAGAATATTATTGTTATCTGAAATAATATTTTTTTTTATTTTATAATTTTTTGTTGATAGATATTACTGGAATGATTGCTTTAAATATTTACAGTTAATTATATTAGACGTAAAATAAATAAAACGTGAGACAATGGCTTTAAACTGCCTTCAGTAAACCCCGAGCGGCCGCGGCTGCATTACACCTCACCTGGCAAAGAAGATCATGATCTGAGTCTATGTAGTGACTAAAGTTCAAGAAAAAAATTTAGAAAGTAAAAATTACAGATGGTTCGTGGCCAGTAAGGGTACCTTAGTCAAGAATCGGTTGGTTTTACAATAGATTACCCCATATCTTCGTAGGAGGTGGCTAAGGAACATACACCATACATGGATGAGCAGCAGCATCTATCATTTCAAAGATTCTCCTATATTACTGCGACCACCAATCCGCCTGCCAAGCGTTGTTATTACCCTCAACGACCCTTTTTTTGTCCGGGGGGAAATTCATATACGCATTCCCATCGCCGCTGCAGCGTATTCTGGCGGTGGGATATGCGGGACTCGCCCTCTCCATAGCGCGGTATGCTAAACTCATACCACGAGGAGAGGACCCTACACCACTAAAACCCCCCGGACACTCCTTCGATCCGCCATTGGTGGGGGCCGGGTACGCATGAGTAATCCGGCCCACCCTTAACGATCCTGGCTTGCCAAATTTTGTAAAAGCCCATGTTCAGCAGTAGACGTAAACAGGCTGATAAAGAAAAAAGTAAGTAAGGTCAAGAAGGTCCTGTTTAATGATCACCAGTTACTAGCGTTAAATTTACTTCAAAAGTCACTTTTAGTATATTTCATGATAAGTTCTTTTTTTTCCAGGGAAAATGCCTGGTGAAATGTTACGCATCACCTCCACCGCTGCGGCGTTCCCGAGCCGGGGAAGTGGTATGTGGGACTCGTCCTCTCCATAGCGGTGGTATGCTAATCATACCACGAGGAGAGAACCCTACCCTCTAAAACCCCCCGGGTACTTCTCCGTCCGCCTTTGATAAGGGGCCCAGAAAACCATGGCTTTCTGAGACGTTTTATGATAAGTCCTGGTACGCTTACAAGCTGGCACTGGGGCGATAAGTCAATTGTTATCTGTTTTCAGCCTCAGTGGAACGTGTTAATATCGAAAAGTTAGTGCTAGCAAGAACCCCGTCAATTATATCTTATTTATACTTATTATTGATGGTAAAATTCCGTGAATGGTGGTAATTGCAAAAATATTGGTCGTTTAACATCGTGGCAGTCACGTTTCGTATGTCTTAAAATGTTTACCGCAACGATTATTATATTAAAAAAAAGCCGTAACGCTTTTATATTTTGAGTTTTTACATAAATGTTCTATTCCGTTTTTTTTAATAAGATTACCTCCTAGCAGACTTTTTGCACACTCTATTAGTGTGCAAAAACTCTACTAGTAGTATTGTTAACCTCTCGTGCTAAGCAAAAAGGCTTGTGTTACGACTGGGTTCTCGTCAGTAGAGGAATGGATAAATGCAAGTCCGACGCACCAGCCATTGGACTACGACCACATTTCAATGTGTTATGTACTGTTCTATGTGACAACTCATTGTAATTTATTTCCACAAATAAATATATCCCGTACCTTTATCTAAGCAGAAATATTGCAGGTGTAAATCGAAACCTTTATTTATTTCATCAAACAATACACTAAACACTATATTCATAAATAAATAATTTACAACAACCTTTCTATGCCATCAAATTGATAATTTACTCTGACTTTCATATTATTAAGTAGAAATTTTATGATAGTCTAAACCACACCTATGTTGCCATAAACCTTTGAACTTTTAATGGGCCATTTTCACATGCACATATAATAAGCGTAGCGTCAATATGAATCATAAAGTGGTGATCAAATTCCGATAAAACCATAAAGCGGGTGTATGAAGGGTTAATAGACAACTAACCTGCGACATTGTGGTGATGATTATCACGCAGAGAACAGCACGAAAATATTGAGTAAGGGTCAGTTGGCAATTATTGGCAGTAACTGAAAGCGAGACATCATTTGAAACGCCTTGTGTGGTGAAACTTGGTTTCTATTTGAAATGAAATGAAATAGTTTATAATTAACGTAGACGAATAATTCGCGCTTGTTATATGTCATTTACAAAGCACAACACATTTAAATACATTTTTTGATACTTAATTAAGTTAAATTACGATATTTTTAACATTATATACAGGTAGACCTGTTTACTAGAGTAAATGGTATAACTTTACTGTATGGTCACTTATGTTAAACTACTATTATAATCTTATTTTAAAGATCAATAAAATATTTATAAATTAAATAAAATGATAAATTGTCGCGAGTAAGACGCGTATACACCAAATAATAATAATAATAAGTCGCGTGGTTTGAGAAATTAGATCAACCAGCGCGGGCTGGGATCTGGTCTAAAGCCAAGCCAAGAACGCGTCGCGAACCCCTCCTTGCGAGGACCACCGTCCCTATCCTAGCTTCCTACGAGTCTTTCTCTATCTACCTACGCTACGATGTGACATCCGGAGAAGAGAGACTATAAGAAACTTTTAGTCATCTTTTACAAATAGCGTTTTACAAAATTTATGTAAAACATTTTGGCATCTAGGAAAGTGTCTCCCAAAAGCTAATTTGTTGATAATTTCAGTAGGTAATTAAAACAAACAAAAAGAAAAAAGTAGCTTTATCGGAAGCACTCTTCTACATTCACATTTACAATGTAACTTTCTTACAAACACTAAGTCTGATCGGTCGTATTAGTTAATATAATTATTACATTTAAAATGTTTGTTTATTTATTTATATTATGAGCTCAGTGTGACAGTGATTAGAGCCAGTGACATTTTATTGGCTTGTATTATTGTATCATATATCATATTATTAAGGACATGCTTAATCAAAGCATGTCCTTAATAAAAACAATATATTTCACTAAATTAATTACTTCTATATCTATAAAGCGGAAGAGTTTGTTATTCATAAACTACTGGTCCGATTTCAAAAAATATTTCAGTGTTAGATACCCCGTTTATCGAATAGCTATAGGCTATTTTATTATAAAGTTCTTACGAGAACGGGATTTATGCGGGTGAAACCGCACGCGGGATTCTAGTACAATATATACACGTATCGGTGTAGGCAGAGCTATTTTTGGTACTGAGAACCCTATAATATTATGGACATCCCAAGCATCGCTAGATTAATGTTTTTTTTTCCTAACCTATTCCATCCCACTTTTGGCCAAAGGCCTCTCCCAAATCCTTCCATGTATCCTTAACCTCAAACCAGACCCAAACTCTAAAAAGCCTGTTGAGCCACTAAACTCACAGGTTAAAATAGCGGAAAAAGTGAAAGGGGGTAAACGGAGCCTGCCTAAACCGAAACAGGTTCTGAAAAGGCAGGCTCCAGTGAAGTGCACGGGCGACAGTGATGGTTTCATCAAGGTGGAGAAGAGGAAGAAGAAGAAGCCTCCTTGTCGGAATCAGTGTGGTACTGCGCTGGCAGGACCCAACATGCTGTTGCGTCCAGCCGTACCGACAACGCTGATGTACGTGTCAAGACTGCATCATTCCACGAAAGTTGAAGAGGTCGTGGAGTACATGCAGGTGAAGACCAACTGGACTTTGAGGGTCGAGATGTTGGAGCCGCGTCACAAAACGAACTTCAAGTCGTTCGTGGTGCGTGTTCCGACGCAGTATCTCGAGAAGGTCCTCAAAGAAGAGTTTTGGCCGAAGGGTGTTTTGTTCCGCCGGTTTCGTGGCCAGCTACGTGACACCAGTCAGCGAAACACGACGCCGACACTTCGTGTACATTAGTATTAAGTTTTTGTTTTTAAAATATGTATTAGTTTATTACTGTTTAAGATTATTGTATGTATTATATTCTATGGGCCTCCGATGCCTGAAATAAAATTATTATTATTATTATTATAAAAATTTAAGATAAAAATTACCTTTTTTTATGTTGTCCGGGGGGAAATGCATTTACGCATTCCCACCGCCGCCGCTGCAGCTTATTCGCGCGCTGGCGGCGGTGGAATATGTGGGACTCGCCCTCTCCATAGCGTGGTAGGCTAACTCATACCACGAGGAGAGGACCCTACACCACTAAAACCCCCGGACACTCCTTCGATCCGCCGATGGCGGGGGCCGGGTACGCATAAGCCATCCGACTCCTCACCAAGATTGACCTTGCAGGCAACACATTCTGCATAATAATACAGTTTTTCAATCACTATTGGCATTGTCCGTGCCTTTTATAGACCTACACGGTTGCATGTAAATTGTTCGACAATTACAATTGAGTTATTATCTATGTATGACCTTGTCGTGGAACTTTGGATCTGCGGAGGTTTTAATTAACTCTTGAAGATAATGCAAGTACTGTTTGACCTACAAAATGTTATTGCATGATTTATTGTATGGGAACGCCATAAAGTTGTTGCAGTGTAGGTTGTGATTTTCCTATAAATATTATTAATATTGTTAATGTGCAAGTTCGTGAGGATAGGATGATTGTTTCTAAATCTTTATACTTTATAACCCAGATTATGATTTAATTTTAATAGAATATATAAAATCACGCTTTGACTATTTAAATTTGAATTTGATAAGAGCAGTTCAAAATGTATCGGAATGGCATAACGCAGCGAATTTACCATAGTAATAAAACCGAAAAATAATTCACCTTCCGATGCCCTCGTAGACCCAAAGTTCAAAGTCCGCGAGGCCCGCGAACTGTGACAGTTGCACAAAACTCCTTAATCCCTTAATCTCCCCGTCAGCGACCGCCGTGGTCCAAGTCCCACAGGGGACACCCTCTTGCGCAGATTGCTTAGTTTGTAGTTTTTAAACAATTTATCTAGGCTGCTCCAGCTCTGCTCGCCTTTATAACCGGTGAAGTAGCAAAAGCCTCGTGGCAAACTACGCCTACTAAATAACTACTATATGACTATTTTAAACTACTATATGACTGTCTGTAAAATAATATATATCACCAGTGTCTCAGTGGTTACAGTAGTTGCTTCTGCGACCTGGTGTTCCGGTTTCGATTTCGACCCAGGACAATTACTTATGTGAGCCATCGACAGTTGTTCCGAGTCTGGGTGTGCTTTGTGTCCGTGAATTGACGGTTTGTAAAGATTTATCTTTTGATAAACAATCAAAACAGAAGACCAGTGCCATCTGTGTAAAGCTTTTATTGTGCGTCATAATAAGTCCTATGACATTAAAAATAAAGTTGATTTTTCTAGAGTGTCCCGTAATCCGTATGTTTCTAGAGTGTCCGTTTTAGCTGTTACGTGCTTTCGGTGGCTTGGGTGTAACGAAGTATTAGGCGTTGTGGGTGCTCCAGTATATTTGATCACTGCAGATGCTTCAATATTTTTGATCATATTGGCTGTTGCTTTATATTTCGAGACCTTCGCTATCACTATCTATTGGATGCTGACTGTACAAACTTCTAAAATGTACATTATTAATGTAAAACATTTAAGTATGTTTCAAAATTGAGATTAATAAAATTCGCCACCGGCGGGACTCGAACCCGTATCTTAGGTTAAGCCCCTAATGCCTTAACCAATTAGGCTACGGTGGAACCCTACCGGTCGTCGAAATTCATCAATCTCTTTTATAACACGTCTCTAAGGGGGACGTGTTATCAAAACTAAGATGCGGGTTCGAGTCCCGCCGGTGGTCGAATTTTATTCATCTCAATTTTGAAACATAGTACGTATATGGTAAACTTTTCCGTAAGGTATTCAAAAACATTTAAATATATTTAAATTACACTTGCAATACAAAAACCAGATGAATACTTCCCAACCGCAAGTTTACTTTCGATCGTGCGTAATCACATCATAAATCTCTAAAAACATCACAAAAAACTGCCCAAAGAAAACAATTTAGCCTTCCTGACTACCTAGAACATAATTATCCCCTGCCATAAATCTTCACCAAGCCAAATTGTTCTCATTTCACACCAAATAACTTACGCAGAAGAAGAAGCGGGCTGCGCACGCGGCGCTGCAATTACGCACGGTAATAACGATGCCAATATTGCCAATTCATCTTTACTCAAATACAAATCTACGTCATATTTTAAACTGATATTTGCACAAATCTCTTCTAGTAGTCATACTTTTAAACCCTCGCTAGCGAGTGAGTAGAGGTCCAAGTTCAACAGGAGACACCCTCTTGCGCAAGTCATTTAATCTGTAGCTTTTAATAAGGCTGGAGCCCTGATCGGTTTTATATCCGGGGAGATAGCAAAAGCCTCATGGCTAACAACATATGTCCTTCCCAAAACAAAAACAAATTTTAGATTAAAAATAAAAATAAATCATAAAGGTAGTCTGTGATCAATATGTGTGATAATATTGGATAGAAAACAGTTGGCTGCATTATTTTATTAAACGTAAACGTAGAAATTAACTAAAGCGCTCACAAAATCTCACTTAGATAATAAGTGAGATTTTGTGTGTAATTTAAAAAAAAACTATGTGTTAACGGCGACGAGCAAAAGCTTTTTCTCAGTTAACAGTCGCGAACAGTCAAAAAGTGAAAATCTTTCGATAACCTACTAAAGTTAAAGATTGAATCTGGCAACACTAAACGCCGGGAGCGACTGTTGAAACACAATAATTCATTGTAGCGCCGCGGCCTGTGGTTACCGGCAATTCGCTCAAACCTAACGATAATTTGACCGTACGTCAGTGTACATTCACTTCCTTTTGTTGTCCCAAGTTTTTTGGAATAAAGACGAGGAGGAAAAACTTTTACACAAAGTAATATGTAGATTTTTTCAAAGTATCCTCAATGTGGTATGTTCATGTATATGTTATGGACCAAGTGAGAAATTGGGCATTATACATAATGCCCGGTCATTATGAAAACTGCACTGACACTACTAAGTTCAATGGAACACCATTGGTTTAGGTTTAGGTTATTTTTTTTACCACCCAAAAACCTTTTGCGCCGCTCATATAAAATACGCACAATTATTATATTACTAACCTGACCGACACGGTGGCGGTAACGCAATGTATATAATAATGACCGTGCAATATGATAAATAATGTAGTTAAAATAGTATTAGTCACTTGGCCCGATAGAGCTAGACATTATTCATAATGCTCGTACATTATGTTAATCACATTTTCCATAACATATATATGTTACTGTAAAAGGTCGAGCTACGGCAAATAATAATATTTTCCAGTAAAACCTAAGATTTACCAACTGCCAACGATAAAAGTCCGAACAGATTTACGATTCAAACTGTTACCACCATTCACTTAGTAAATATTAACATAACCTAACGGATGTACTAATTTCTAATAGGAAAAGCCCGAGAATATCGTTCCATTATCATTAATCCTTACTTTTACCAACTCATGTCGGTAAATCCTAAGACTTCCTCATAAATCTTAGGATTTACCGTAGTTCAAACTCCGTAGCGTAGCGGTATTTGGCTCGCTTTACATCTCGAAGGTCGTGGGTTCGTTTCCCACACCGGACAAGAAATCTTTGTGTAAATAAAAGAATTCTTTCCGGGTCTGGTGGGCTGAGGGACTACCCTCAGAGCCTCGGAAAGCGCGTTAAGCCGTTGGTCCCGATTGTTATCATCTATATCAATCGTATACAAGGGAACAAATAACCTCCGGACCAATACTTTCTGAGATTTTCGCGTTTAAACAAATAAACTCTATATCTTAATATATTTGCATAGATCATGAGACATTTAAAAGCTGACATTTTTCATAAAATATAAATATATAAAATAATTAAGACATACAAATTCATAGCTTGTTTTATTGTTACGTCAATAAATCTGCTGCATTCAAATAATATTCTTAATTTTAATTTCAAACAATACAACCTATAAACGACAGTCGAGTTTTACTGTTACAACTTATCACTGTTTCTCATTGCCGACATCAACTAAAACAAGTTAAGTAAATGAATAGAAATGCAGCTAAATCAAAATGCTGACCTTTGCACCACGCCTTCACATCTCACCGGACCGTAACCACTAAACTTATTTTAATAACCAAAGCCCTACTTTCAAATGTAAATTATAATTAGAATTTAATCTTTATATATTCTTCGTATTTAATTTAACTCCACGAAAAGGTCACTCAATTTGAAATGCGCGAAGCATAGAGCTTAAACAATTATGTTAAAAAGTTAAAAGTACTTACAACGTCAAACTTTTTATTTTGTATGTCGTTACAATAATATGGAATACCGAGGTAATTGTGTAGCGGCAACTGGCAACCCCATATTAAAATGTAAGCACGGCCGCCAACAAATTGATAAGGCTATAGGTTCATGAATATAGATGGACGGCGGTAGTGGTGCCAGATATCATGGTTTGTGGAGGACATTTGTTCGCAAGACAATAAATATATATGTACAGTTAAAATTTGTAACAATTTATTAAACTAAAACCAGATAGTAAAGTAGTATTGTGAGTACACAACAACAGACAACCTCTGTGGCAAAGCGGTATAAGTCTTGATTTAAATCTTTGAGGTCATAGGTTCGATCCCCACACTGGACAGAAAAGCTTTGTGTACATTTATAAGATTTCTTTCAAGGTCTAGATGTTTGAGTGACTAATCTCCGTTCCTCAGAGCATGTAAAGATGAAGCGATGTCCAACAATGCACTGAGGCTGCTTTTTTGTGCATAAGTGAGTGTAAATTTGTTGCAATGATATTTAGTATTGTAAAAAAGGTTTCTCCCAGGGTACCCAACGTTATAATTTTTTTATAAAATTAGGGTAAAATCATAAAAAAACAAATCTGTGAAAAATCACAAACTTTGAGCTTTATTTTGTACGTTCATTACACCATTCGGCATTTTTGTTCACAAATAATGAAGTTTGTTATGACATTAAGAACATGACGCTGCAATAGACCGACTGACAAGGTAAGGCATAGTTTTGGTACGCGTGAGTGCGTAAGCTGTGTATGTGCACGCCAAGGCATAATTTTACCAGCGTCAGTGCGTTACTCGCGGCCCTCCGTCTTTACTTCCCTGGTCTGAGTGTGGAAGTACTCAATTTCTTTGTTTACTCGCAGTCCTAAATTTTCTCGCCACTCGTCCTGGATACACTAGTGTGTAAAAAGGCGTTCTTTGTCCAGTAAGTTTGTATATTACACAAAGACATGTTGGAGTTGCGCAAGGTGTTTCACGAAATTCCGAATACATTCCACTTACTTCTGATTATCAGGAGCCGATCAAGTTTTCGTACTTATTCGTAATCTTGTAAACACGCGTCACATACCTTTTAATTTAAAAAAAGTGTAATAAAAGTTACTGAAAAAAAGGTAAAATTATCCTACTAATATTATAAACGCGAAAGTTTTGAAGTATGAATGGATGGATGTTTATTACTCTTTCACGTTAAAACTACTGAATGGATTTGGCTAAAACTCTGCACGGGGATAGGTAATCAGCTCGATTAACATACAGGCTACAAAAAATCACGCTCTGACCCACAGGAGCGAAGTAACATTATAATTTACACTTCGTATTGTTTCTGATACTTGGTATTTTGGTTTTGATTCTCACCGCGACAATTATTTGTGTGAACCACAGATAGTTGTTAAAAAGCAGGGTTTCTCTATGTCCATGAGTTTAGTGATTGAGAAGCCCCCGCAATACAGGATTAATTTCTCTAGTGCAGGAGTCAAGCGCCCTGCGACACTGGGATTCATTTCCCTAGTGCAGGAGATGTATTTAAAAAATACTTTGGAGATATGTTTAGGTAGACCATAGCGCATCCATATAGAATGTCAAAAAATATAATAATATTCTAATGCAAGCAACATACTGCTTTATTATATTACTTTATATGTCTATTGAACAATTTACTTACTGCGAGTGTATTCATTTTTTCATTGGATTTCATATACCTATATATTTTTACATGCTGTGGTTTTACACAAAATAAGACAGTTATTCTTGTTATACATACAGCTAAGTGTTTATGGGAACACATTTGAGATTCTAAGATTGTAAAGCAAATTACTACATACTTTAATTGGGTAAGTACTTACGAAACATTTTTCTTTAACGACAGAAATATACTGCGGTCGGCGAAGACGTATTAAACAATATTTGACAATAACTTTTCTAGTTTAGTTATTGAAGCTTTAGTATGACCCCACATTAAACGACGCGAGCGCCGAGCTCGTCACCCGCCACTTATCTCTGCCGTCATTCGCATATAAGTCAGCCTTTTTTTTTTGCTTGTTGTCCGGGGGGAAATGCATTTACGCATTCCCACCGCCGCTGCAGCGTATTCGCGTGCTGGCGGCGGGATATTTGGGACTCGCCCTCTCCATAGCTGCGGTATGCTTTACTCATACCACGAGGAGAGGACCCTACACCACTAAAACCCCCCGGATACTCCTTCGATCCGTCGTTGGCGGGGGCAATCCCCAATATGGCGCCGCGGGGCATATGGGTCAGCCTAACGATTATTTTTGTAAAAAACCTAGATCTATACTTAGAATTACTCTTAGTCGGGTAAACTAAGTTGTGTGAGATTAGCGCGTTCTACAGACAAACTCTTAAACTTTATATATCTAGACCTTAGAAGCATAAGGACGAATATACTATTATCTTCAGAAGCATTTAGTTGTCAGTTTCAGTCAACGGTAAAGGCAACTACGACCAATGTTTCTGACGTATAATGGCATATCCGACCTTTAGTTCTGGGCTCTAGATATGATGAATAGAGTATAGATAATAAGTGCGTTACTCGAAGGACTCCGTTTACTTTTTATTCGGTCTGAGCCTGTTAGTTACCTAGTTTAATTCATAGAATAAGAATAATAATATATTGAATACAGTTTTTAGGGTTCCGTAGTCCAAAGAGCAAAAGAGACTAAAAAAAATCTCGGAGTTTCTTTCTTCCTTTCTTCTCCGGGTCGTCCACTTAGGTAGCTAGTGAAAGGTTGCAGGTTAGCTTGTGTAGGATCCTCGACGGTATGACCGAGGGCCGCGTTGTTGCTTATTCCCCGAACTGTGATCTTGTGCCAGCGATCATCACCACTGTTCGTAAATCTACTCTTTACTCCAGTGGCACCCTGAGCGTTGGTCCTAACCCCTTAAAGGTGACCTCAGGTGGATGTCGCTTAGACTTGGGTCGGATTCTTGGAATTTTTGACCTGTTACCTTTAAGGCATCTTACTATTATGTGTACATTTGTTGTTATCGTACGACAGACGGACAGACTGATTAAAAATTCTGTAAGATCAAATAATTTTAACAATGTTTTAGCTACTTAAGTGATACTTTTGTTTCATTAAATCTTATACAGTGTAATTTTGACAAGTACAAGTGTATGTAAATACCTAAGTGCTGAATAAATTTCACTATTTCACAAGAAACTCTTATAGTTTCGTTATGTCCGGACGGACAGACGGACGTCTGTCCGTCCGTCCGTCCGGGCTCGTACTCCGCCGTTACTGCACCGATTGCCACGGAACTTGGTAAATGTATATTGCAGATCCAAAACTTGGTTTTAAAATAATGGAAAAATATTTTTTTTTCAGCCTACTATTAGGTTTATGTCCCATAGTGGCCTCAAGTCGTTAGACACTTACCGTGCGCTTCTGGTTATGAATAGACCAGTGGTGGTCAATGGTGGTTGGTATAGCCTAGATCAATAGAAATTCTATGAAATATCACGGTATAAACCACAAAGCAGACACACAACATAGCCGCTATGGCAACTAGTATATTATATGCTGTTCATATCACAACTCTAATAGCAAACACATCTGGCATTCGTTCATCCGTCACAAGACGGTAAATACAAAGTAAATACAAAGCACTTATTCAGATTACAACATCATTCAACTAAAACTATCTTAAAGAGGATCTTATAAGAGCTTCTAAGAACAAGGCTAATTATTTCGCTTCTCTTTGAATTCGTTTACGTGACGGTAATGTAATTACTTGAGTAATTCGCGATATTGTAAGTCGTTTCTAGGACTTAGGTATAGGTTTCGTTGTGTAATTACCAGGTTTCATAGACGTAAAGACTAAAAAATTTAATTAGTCCGTCAGTTAGCTTTCTAAAAAATATAGGACTCGTTTTTATTTTATTTATGAAACTAATAAAAACTGACAAAGATACAGAGCAACAACAAACTATAAAGATCGGGATAGGGGGGCTTGTGACGTCACTGCTAGGTAAAATTGTACCTAGAAGTGATATCACACGAAATTTCAACGCGCTGTATCTTTGTCATTTGTTGTATCTTTGTCTTGTTGGTCCAATAGATAACCAACCCGTTTGCCAAGGTGCCTGGTGACTATGGCAAATAACCTCCCTCGGGAGGACGTCCATGTACGGGCTAATGATGATAATGATGATTAATTACGTAAGGAACGAGTAAAAAGCTCCACTATAGCGACACTATATTTAAAAGGATGACATACACTGGAAATCTATGCAAATATATAATAAAGCTTAAGAGTTTGTTTGTTTGTTTCCTTGAACGCGCTAATCTCAGGAGCTACTGGACTTATTTGAAAATTTATTTCAGTGTTACATAGCCCATTTATCGACAAAGGCTATAGGCTATATTTTATTGTGAAGCTCCCACGGGTACATAAACTACGCAGGTGGAAACGAAAAGCTAGTTCTTTATATTTGCAAATCAAAATAACTCCGCAAGTAGGTATAAAACACACAGTGTTATAGTCAGTATTATGTTTGGGTCAACGAACCGTTGATGTGCCTGTTGAAAATGTATGTTCATTATACAATTCCTCTGTTCACCGCAGCCTACAGTGTTACCATCCTGTTAAAAAATGCAATGCATATCACGATAATAATCAGCGTGGCATAGGATTATTTCATCGTATAAGTTTCCGCACGTAGCCTCGATCAGTCAGGCTAGGCAGGTGCGTGAAGACCGATCGTATCGTCCTCAATACACAACGTTATAAATCAACAACATCTATAAGCAACAATAAACCTTAACCGTGCAGAATAAAATTCAATTTAAACTAATATGTGTTGTGTTCCTTACTTAATTTAAAATTGTAATTGGTATATTTTATCGACGTATGCGCAGTCAATTGCGGTAGCGACTACCGACTGTTATATGCGTGAAGAATGACAAACTAGCGTATTTTAATACATCTGACACGCCCCTGGCTTCGCTGCGTTTTATTTATTACTTTATTGATAATTTATAAGGTTAAAATAAACTATACAATAGTTGGTAGCAAAGTGAGAAATAGTTGTCTTTAGTTTTGTAACATATTATTTTTTTATTCGATTCATCATCAGCCCATGTAACGTCCTCTACTAAACATAGGTCTCCTACCTAAAGAGGGTTTCTGCCATATTCACCACGTTTGGCAGGCGGATAGGGGACCGCAGTATTATATTGTAACAGGCATAACTGCTGCTGCCCGTCAGTGCCCGTTCCCTGGTACATTATTGTTATAACAATCGGGACCATCAGCTTAAGTGTGAAGTCACTAAACCAACAAGACACAGAAAGTCTTAGATTTTATAAAAGATCTCTTGTACAGCGTGGGAATCGAAGCCACGGCCTCCAAGACTTACCCCGCTACACGGAGATCATATTAGTTGACTGGATGTCAGTATGAATTAGGTCAAAGAAAGGTATTCATTTCCCTAGTGCATATATTTAGGAGGTGTATTTATAAAACCGGCCAAGTGCGAGTCGGACTCGCGCACGAAGGGTTCCGTTTCAGTTACAAGTGCGTACCTATTTTTGATATCAAGAATAAATAAAAAAGCGTATGTTTATGAAATGAAATGTTATTTTATATTTTTATATTCGAGTTGATTGAATGAAAGCTAAATTGCGGTTTACGATTTTTGACGTATTAAAAAAAACTACTTACAAGATCTCGTTCAAACCAATTTTCGGTGGAAGTTTGCATGGTAATGTACATCATATATTTTTTTTAGATTTATCATTCTCTTATTTTAGAAGTTACAGGGGGGGGGCACACATTTTACCACTTTGGAAGTGTCTCTCGCGCAAACTATTCAGTTTAGAAAAAAATTACATTAGAAACCTCAACATAATTTTTGAAGACCTATTCATAGATAACCCACACGTATGGGTTCGATGAAAAAAAAATTTTTGAGTTTCTGTTCTATGTATGGGGAACCCCAAAATTTATTGTTTTTTTTTTCTATTTTTGTGTGAAAATCTTAATGCGGTTCACAACATACATCTACTTGCCAAGTTTCAACATTATAGTCCTTATAGTTTCGGAATACAAAGTACAATGAGGAAGCCACTAACATTATTCTTATGCTAGCTTATTGACCTTACATAATATTATTGTAAATATATCTGCAATATATTTTTACAAATATTCGTAATATTACAGTTTACATTGTTCATTACTTTACTCGAACTATCCAAATTGAGACAATTTTGATTTTGTACGTACATGCAAATATCCCCAATTCACCTTGTGTACAGCACTCAATGACAAAAGGTGGAAGAAATATGTGGTCTATGGTGAAAATTCCATTCCGAACCATACATGGTACGAAAGGACCAATAAATTTAGTCGTCTCTGATACTACCGGGAACATACAATTAACACTGCAAAACGTGCTCCGACCGTAAAAGGCGAAGCATTAGCTATACCAAAATGAATGGAGACGATCGGTAAAGGCCCACTTTGACCTTTGACCTTCACTAACGAACCCATGGTGTTTCAATGGTCATTGAGACGAATCCCGTAAATCGCGACTGTACATTTATCTAAACAAGCAAATAAAATTTAAGTATCTGTTTGTTATGTCAAAACAACAGCTCCTTATTAAATGCATATAAAAATATACTCATCACTAAAAAGCATGCTTTTCTGTGTGAACAAATATACCGACGGTCGGACCGTCTGTCTATTTATTCATTCATACGGATAGAAAATATGTATGTTCAAAAAATTAATAAAGAAATAATTGCTGGTGCAGCGGAATAATTGTCGCTTTCAGTCTATGAGGTCAGGTTCGATCCCCGTGTCAGAAGAAAAATCTTTGTCTAAAATTATTGATTTCTGTGCGCATCTAGTTAGTGAGCAAATATCCTCGTGCTTCGACAAGCACATTAAGCCGTTGGTCCCGATAGTTATAACATCATCTAAATAAATATCATCTAATGTTACGTTTGTTAAAGATATATACAATGACTAGCTTCTCGCGCGTGTTTTCACCCGCGTAACTCCCGTTCCTATAGCAACTTCATAATTAAATATAGCCTGTGTCATCCGGGGATAATGAAGCTTTCCAACGGTAAAATATTTTTTCAAATCGGTCCTGTAGTTTCGGAGCTTATTCTTTACAAACAAACAATCAAATCTTTCCTCTTGATAATATTAGTAGGTATAGATACCGTGGTCTATTTTTCATACCAAATAAATTTCCTCGAATTATCCATTCAGAAATTCACCTACAACCCTAAGTCTAGCGCACACTTATCTCTGCTGCAAGTCATCGATTTGCAACGGCAAGTACTCTTGCAGCCGAGGAATTAACTGTGTCTACAACAATAAATAATTGTTCGAAATTATCGCTTGCATAGCCGACGGTATGACCACAGTGTGTACCGTTCCTAAGTGGGCCCATAACTAGAGATAGGCAAATTAGCCTGTATTCTTACTTTCTACATCGAAATTGTATCTGAAAACTATAAAGTGTTGAGTGAAACTATGCGAATACCTTCAGTTAGTGTCTGATTTTGCAGTCGATAATGTATAATTTGTTTGTTTTATCTTATAATTATTTATAATATGGTGCTACTTATTTATAAATATGTAAATTAAGTTATGGCACAGGAATGAAAACTAGTATTTGTAATGTTTAATCAAGATCGAGAAACAAACATACTTATAACCATCCGTACATCCTAACTTTCACATTTATAATATTAATAAAATGTTGTAGAAATCTCAACAATAAACGGGAATTCCACATAAAGCTAACTACCCACTTGCTCATTTGTAGAATAATGTTTTATGTGACAGAGAACCGAACTGCACTCGGTCGGAGGTCAGATCTTTATGAGTTGGCCGGCACGATGAGTTATGGGAGAGGTCAAATGAAGTTTTATGTCTAATAGGCATATGTGGAGTGTAGACTTAGACCAATTGTTGAATTCACTTTTTTTTTAAGTGGGATAAAAATCGAAAAGCAAAGAATTAGAACATTGCATATTGTATTGTATCGTTAGATGCTAGGTTACAACCTAGCTTGTTGCGATGGAGTTCTGTTGGATGAAAAAAAAAAGTTGTATTTCATAATCGAATATTCCTGTTGAATTTAAAATTAAACAAATTACAGTAGCTACAATAAAATAATCAACTTCATGAAATACGAATAATGTAAATATTTACCTATATTCAAATGTAAATTTTAGTTTGAAGTTATTTTTTGACTTATGACTTATTAATGCTATAAAGTGTACGAGATATGATATATATACATATGCTTTGTCGTACTACATACGTAGTACGATAAAGCATTGTAAAAGTCGGCTCAAGAGTCAGCTCTCCATTAAAAATACGAACTTCGTATTTATATGAGAGGTATCTCTGATATTTATTGTTCCTCGTTCATATATACGTCATTACTCTGTTAATTTATTAACTTGGTCTCGTGAAAGGCTTTGTGTGAATATGAACTACTGGTAGAGGTAACTTTAACCCTTCAGCCGGTATTAGACACATTTGACATCAATTAATATTGACCTTTATTCTTAAATTATTAGAGTTTAAATTGTATTAACAATTTTAATAGCTCTGCCTATTAAATGTTTAAGTACTGTTATGAAATATGAAAAGCTTATACTCGTAAAATTTTATTCGTTGACTAAATGATAGGTCTGTACAAAATTATAGCGCGTTCTTGTATAGTGGTTTACAATTAAGGGCTGATATAGGGTAAGTACTGACAACCTCCGTGTTAAAGCGGTATTAGGCACGCCTTAAATCTCGGAGGTCGTGGGTTCCAGCTTCAGATAAGAAGTCTTTGTCTCAAATCAAAGATTAATAAATTTCCGGGTCTAGTTGGATGAGCGATTACCTTTCGTACCTCGCCGTTGGTCCCGATTGTCATAAAATCATCTATGACAATCGTATACCAATTAACAGCAGTAGTTGCGTTTACCTATGAACATGTGTACGTAATGCTGCGGTCATCAACCCGCCTGCCAAGCGTGGTTATTATGACAACACCACCTTCAAGAGGGATCCATGTTCAACAGTGGACGTTATATGGGCTGATGACTGGGTAAGTGTGATATCCTTTCCGTTTACGTCCACTGCTGAACATAGATGTCCTCTTAACTGACCTTGGCAAGCCAGCGTCGTTGAGAGATATGTTTTTTTTTTTGGCATAGTCACCACGCTTGGTATGCATATTGGTCATCGCGGGGACATATTGTATTATTTATATTCGTTGTCAGGCCTGAGAAGTGAATCTACTGCACTGACACTTGTATTTGAATCTCTCAGCTGGTAGTTTTTAAATCTATTCTAATATTACAAATCTGAAGAGTTTGTTTGCTAGAACGCGCTAATTTCAGAAACTAATGGTCCAATTTGAAAACATCCTTCAGTGTAAGATCGCCCATTTATCGAAGAAGGCTGTAGGCTACACGTATTAAATTAAGAAGTTTCTATGGGACTCCTATGGGCCTCTCATGGGAAAGCTAGTGGTTTAGTAAACCTGCTCGCTGTTATGTCCAGTTAAGTAGAAAAAGCCTTATGTTTAAAACAAAACCTTTCAGCCACTTAACAAAGGTTGATTGGTGCAAACATAAAATATCCTAAATACGATCTTTAGAATCGTCGATTCGTGATCGATTCAGATCGTAGATAATCGATCAGAAGAGAATCGATCGAATTCGATCTTTAGAATTTCTGGAATGTAATTGCTATTATTTCAATATATTTAATAAGTTTAGTTAAATTTAGTATAGTTTGTTTTAATTTTATAATAATAGTGTATTATTGTGGCATTAATTCATCATCAAAAGCCCGTATAACGTCCACAGCTGAACATGGGTCTCCTCCTGAGGGAGGGTAATTGCCATAGTCAACACGCGTGGCAGGCGGGTTGCTGACCGCAGTATTATTTTGTAACACAAGGAAACGCTGCTGCCCGTTCCCTGATATACGAATATTATAGATGATGTTATAAAAATCGGGACCAACGGCTTAAGGTGCTTGGCGTGCGTGGCACGGAGGGTAGTCCCTCAACCAACCAGACCCAGAAATAAATCTTAGAATTTACACAAAGATTTCTTGTTAGGCGTGGGGATCGAACCCACGACCTCCGAGATTTTAAAGCGAGTCAAATACCGCTACGCTACGGAGGTCGTCCATTCGTGGCATTAATTACTTTCAATAAAAACTCAGCTAAGTTACAAATAGTATTTCAATACATAACTCATACAAAAGAATTGAACGCGCGCAATCTATATATATAAAAGAAAGTCGTGTTTGTTACAACACTTATAACTCGAGAACGGCTGGACCGATTGCCATGGTTTTTGATTTGTTGGATTTGTTTCCATCCCGAATAGCAGAATACATTTTAAAAACAAAAGAAAGTCGTGTTAGTTACACTATTTATAACTCAAGAACGGCTGAACCGATTTGGCTGAAAATTGGTAGGGAGGTAGCTAAGAACTGGGAGAAGGACATAGGATTACTTTTGGGTAGGGGTAGGGTAGGGTAGGGTAGAGTAGGGGTAGGGGTAGGGTAGGGTAGGGTAGGGTAGGGGTAGGGTACGGGTAGGGTAGGGGTAGGGTAGGGGTATGGTAGGGGTAGGGTAGGGTAGGGTAGGGTAGGGTAGGGTAGGGTAGGTGTAGGGTAGGGGTAGGGTAGGAGTAGGGTAGGGTTAGGGTAGGGGTAGGGTAGGGCAGGGGTAGGGTAGGGCAGGGGTAGGGTAGGGCAGGGGTAGGGTATAAAAGTCCACCCGTGCGAAGCCGGGGCGGGCCGCTAGTTTTCATATAAACAAAATAATAAAAACGCGACGCGTGTTGCGTCGATTCAAATGTATTGTTTTCTATAGACCAGAATCACACTATGAACACCCCACACGACACCACGCGCGCACTGAGGCACGGTGCATATCAGGGGGCCGAGTCTGCTATTTTTTTAAGTTTGTGCCACCGTAGTGCCATCATGATATCATTATGCCAAAAACGGTAATCTATTAATCTCACTATGGTGTCGGCGCTGGAATGGCAGTCGGTGTTGCTACCGCAGAAAAAGGCCATCAACAGAAGTAGCAGGGGAGATGGTTAGGGAGATTGCATGTAATGTTTATTTAGGCGATTTCAAAACTTATAAATGTATCATTTGTTATTATATTCAACTACGCTAATGTCATCGTGACACCATTATGACGTCATTTGGATTAGTAGATTACCAAATGTGAAAAAAACTGACCATTGAACTGTCATTAACAGTTCATGGACACGCCATTACGATAGTAGACTCGGGGCCCAGGTGTAGACACGTGGCGTCGCGTCGCGTTTTAATAATGTGTTTGTGCCTTTAATCATATAATTATACTATAAATTATATTGTGTCAATATTTTGTTGGTATAGAAGCCTAATTAATCGTTAATCCTTATCAAGCCTGTGTCAAACTACCATTTTGAGCTTTATGGCCTTGTAATAAAGATCAAAACCAATTATTTTAAATAAACCAATGACTGCACCGGTTGCACAGTTGTTACGCGAGTGGGTTCTGAGACACTGTCTCGTGTCTCTGGGTTCGATTCCCACCTAGGACAATTAATTATGAGAATCACAAATTATTTCTTTGGTTTTGCACACTTTATTTTTACAGAAGAAAAACATCACTTTATAACATTAGTGTATATATAAATACCTACCTCTATCATTGCCACAAAGGTAAAATAGTAATTATCTCAATATACAGAATTAAGCCACAGATTTATAGGTAAAAGCTATAAAGCAATAGGTAATAAATAGGTAATTACCAGGAACATAATTGAGCAATGTCTTAAAAGCGGTAATAAGTAACGTAGGTACCTGTCTGTGAGTTGGAGCTGAACCATTACTATTAGTTGTACCGCAGACAATACAAGTTATATTACTAGGTACAACAATAAATGCCTTACAACATATTATTTCATCACCATTATCATCATCAGCCCGTATAACATCCGCAGCTCACATTAAAAGATAATCAAATATTAAAAAGACAACCGTTCGGAAAAATAATGTGTATGCCAAATAAATAATAAAAGTAACTGGACCAAAACCTACGTCCTGCCCATTTGAGTATGTTTCGCCGGATCGTCTCATGTGGATCGTGTTAAAACCGGAAGTAGAATAACCCACTGAGTTTGTTTCGCCGGACCGTCTCATGTGGGTCGTGTTAAAACCGGCAGTAGGATAACGCACTGAGTTTATTTCGCCGGATCTTCTCAGTTGGGGTAGATTATTGGATCCAGTGGTAGCATTAAAGCGCGTCCGTCGTTATATACTCATGGTCAGAAAAAAATAATATAGACAGAACAAGCTATTGGACACAATATAGTTGAATAATAGACTAAAACATTATAAAAAACCATAACTAAAATACCTGCTTCATATGCTAATTTATAAAATGTTAAAATTATAAACAGCTAAATTAATGTTAATGACCGCTTTTTTTTCGGACTGATGTATGTAGTTAGCCACGAGGCTGTTGTTACTTCACCGGGCATAAAGGCGAGCAGAGCTCCAGCCTAGATAAATGGTTTAATACTACAAACTAACTAAACAACCTGCGCAAGAGGGCCTCCCCTGTGGGACTTAGACCTCGGCTCAGGGCAGTCGCTGGCGGGGAGATTATGGCTTTTATTTTTTTAGGGGGGTTTTGTGCAACTAATTTACAGTTCGCGGACCTCTCGGACTTTGGATCTACGAGGGCATCGGAAGGTTTGTTAATGACCGCAGTTGTATTATTAATTATGTAGATAAACACAGACTGTTATTGATGATGTTAAAACAATCGAGACCAAGGGCTTATCGTGATTTCTGAGGCATAGAACGTAGTCTATTCATTAGTCTGATTCTAATGAAACCTTAACTATTTGCGCGGTTTTTGGAAACAGGACTGTTTTGCGTCCCGAAGCTGTGTTTGGAGACAAAGGGACAGGCGACTAAGAAAATAGACAGTCTCGTTTAAAACGTATGGTCAGTTTACGCATACAGCCCAATAATTTCTAATACAACACCACACATGTAGGTGTAATCTATTCATTCTTTTCCCAAGAATTTATATCCAAAGTTACGTAATAGTCTAACCGGGGTATAAATAACAAACGATCATTACTAACATCAACAATAAATCGCGGCTGTCGAAACGTGACAAGAATCACAAAGGTCGCAGGTTCAATCCGCAGATAAAAATAAACTGAGTGTATGTAACAAAAACTAACATTTGTGTTTTCTATGTTGAAATGTAACCGATAGGTCATAGTACGTGTGTGTGTTGTTTGATTTGGGAATATTTATTTGCCCGTTATTAAATCTATTGCTCCGACATGACAATCCTCATGTCATATCAAATCAGATTGTATTAGTTTTTTTTTCCGGACTGACATATGTAGATAGCCACGAGGCTTTTGCTACTTCACCGGGCATAAAGGCGAGCAGAGCTCCAGCCATACCATAATAAATGGTTTAAAAACTACAAACTAAGCAACCTGCGCAAGGGTGCGCCCCCTGTGGGGCTTGGACCTTGGCTCAGGGCGGTCGCTGGCGATGAGATTGGGGGATTATGAGTTTTAGTATTTTAGGGGAGTTTTGTGCAACTGTCGCTCTCCTTTACAGTTGGCGGGCCTCTCGGACTTCAGGTCTGCGAGGGCATTGAATGGTTCTTTGCTAACTAAGGGTCAGGAGGACGAGGGGGGATCAAGTTATATTAGTTCAGTTTAGTTCTTTTGTTGTCGACTTTTTGAAGAGACTACCACAATTTTGCCAATGACAGAGTTTTAGATAGAACTTCAAACGAAGTAGATTGTGCGGCCAAAATGTATATAATTTATATCTAGAGCATGATGAGTTCCACAAAATTTAAAATTATGACTGTCTAAAACAATACCAAATACAAATAAAAGTCAAGTTGCAGAAATAAAAGAAACATCAAATAATTTATTAATCTATATCTATATCTATATCTATATCTATATATCTATATATATAAAAGAAAGTCGTGTTTGTTACAACACTTATAACTCGAGAACGGCTGGACCGATTGCCATGGTTTTTGATTTGTTGGATTTGTTTCCGTACCGAATAGCAGAATACATTTTAAAAACAAAAGAAAGTCGTGTTAGTTACACTATTTATAACTCAAGAACGGCTGAACCGATTTGGCTGAAAATTGGTAGGGAGGTAGCTAAGAACTGGGAGAAGGACATAGGATTTTTGGGTAGGGGTAGGGTAGGGTAGGGTAGGGTAGGGTAGGGTAGGGTAGGGTAGGGTAGGGTAGGGTAGGGTAGGGTAGGGGTAGGGTAGGGGTAGGGTAGGGTAGGGGTAGGGTAGGGGTAGGGGTATGGTAGGGGTAGGGTAGGGTAGGGGTAGGGTAGGGTAGGGGTAGGGTAGGGTAGGGGTAGGGTAGGGTAGGGTAGGGGTAGGGTAGGGGTAGGGTAGGGGTAGGGTAGGGTAGGGGTAGGGGTAGGGTAGGGTAGGGGTAGGTTAGGGTAGGGGTAGGGTTAGGGTAGGGGTAGGGTAGGGCAGGGGTAGGGTAGGGGTAGGGTAGGGCAGGGGTAGGGTATAAAAGTCCACCCGTGCGAAGCCGGGGCGGGCCGCTAGTATATATATAAAACAAAGACGGGTTTGTTACAACACTTATAGCTCGAGATCGGCTGGATCAATTTTCGTGGTTTTTGTTTCGTTGGATTTGTCTCCGCCCTGAATAGCAGAATACATTTTAAAAACAAAAGAAAGTCGTGTTAGTTACACTATTTATAACTCAAGAACGGCTGAACCGATTTGGCTGAAAATTGGTAGGGAGGTAGCTAAGAACTGGGAGAAGGACATAGGATACTTTTGGGTAGGGGTAGGGTAGGGTAGGGTAGGGGTAGGGTAGGGGTAGGGTAGGGCAGCGGGTGAGAGAAGATGATTCCAGCTCTCATCCGCTTCGTAGACGTCGCGTTGGCCGGAGGCGGAGGGCCGAAATCCGCCGTCTCCCGCCATAAGGGGTGACCCTGGGGAGCAGATAACATGAATCTGCTCCCTAGGGTCACATTCATGTAGTAGGTCGGGGATGCCACTGTGTTCTGGCAATCCCTGTAGGAGTAGGAAGGTATCCATCGCGGGTGCTTAACACTCGCGATTGAGCCATAGGGGGAGGAAACTCTAGTCCTTTCATCGGGGCGAGAGTTATAGTTGTACTCTGTCGGAGAGATAACCAAAGGCCTATACCGGTACTTGGGTCTCTCACTACCAACGACAGAAGGAGGAACACCCGGGGGCTTTTTTAGTGGGTACATACTCTCTGTGGTGCGACAGCGCACCACGTTCTATAGAGTATGAGCCCCACATGCCCCTCACTGGCGCAGGGATCACGTATATAGTGATCCCTGCGCCAGGGAGGAAGTGCGGTTGCGCATTTGTACCACGGTAAACAAAAAAAAAAAAAAAAAAAAAGGGGTAGGGTAGGGCAGGGGTAGGGTATAAAAGTCCACCCGTGCGAAGCCGGGGCGGGCCGCTAGTATATATATAAAACAAAGACGGGTTTGTTACAATACTTATAACTCGAGATCGGCTGGATCAATTTTCATGGTTTTTGTTTCGTTGGATTTGTCTCCGCCCTGAATAGCAGAATACATTTTAAAAACAAAAGAAAGTCGTGTTAGTTACACTATTTATAACTCAAGAACGGCCGAACCGATTTGGCTGAAAATTGGTAGGGAGGTAGCTAAGAACTGGGAGAAGGACATAGGATACTTTTGGGTAGGGGTAGGGTAGGGTAGGGTAGGGGTAGGGTAGGGGTAAGGTAGGGGTAGGGTAGGGTGGGGGTAGGGTAGGGGTAGGGTAGGGGTAGGGTAGGGGTAGGGTAGGGGTAGGGTAGGGGTGGGGTAGGGTAGGGGTAGAGTAGGGGTAGGGTAGGGGTAGGGTAGGATAGGGGTAGGGTAGGGTTAGGGTAGGGGTAGGGTAGGGCAGGGGTAGGGTATAAAAGTCCACCCGTGCGAAGCCGGGGCGGGCCGCTAGTTAAATATACAAAGCTCTTAAATATAATACAGTCCATTTCGTATTAGCCTTTCGGCGTGCAAATTTTTAAAGATATATAATTTAAAATTTCATACATTGTTAATTTTTTTATTTTTATGCTTATGCTTGCTTATGCTTTTAGCTATGTTAGCAATTAATATTTTATTAAGGCAAGGCATTACCGTCAAGGGCCGGATTGCTTATGCATGCCCGGCCTTCGCCAACGGCGGATTGAAGGAGTGACCGGGGGGTTTTGGTGGTGAAGGAGGAGACACAAACCACGAGGAGAGGACTCCTCGTGGTGTGAGTTAGCATACCAAGCTATGGAGAGGGAAAGTCCCACATATCCCATCGCCAGCGCGCGAATACGCTGCAGCGGCGGCGGGAATGCGTAAATGCATTTCCCCCCAGACAACAAAAAAAAAGGCATTACCGTCAAGTGAACACATATGTCGTAGTGGTATAAGCCTCGCTGTAGGTCTTGTTTTGATGCCCACGCAAAATTTTATGAAACGCAAGATTTTACAGTATTCCTCTCATGTGCAAAGTAGAATTATGAACGCGAGTAATATTTAATTTCATACTTACATTACATCGAGTCTGTTATGGTTATTCGAGATCGCATGGCTTTGTGGCGTTAAGTTGTTCGTGCATTCGTTGTGTAGTAATTTGTATTTGTAAACATACGGCGACGTGGTATTCAGTGTTACATTATTGTAAATTAGGTACCTAACGCACTAAGCCATGGGTGCCGATTGTCTTAACATCATCTATCACATTCGATACTAGGAAACGGGTAGTTGTTTCCCTGAGTAACAGCTTCAACAAAATACTGCAGTCAACAACCCGCCTGCCAAGCGTGGTGACTGCAACACATCCAACGATACGGAATGACGATGATGGAATTAACACAAGACATTTATTTGTTGTGTAGATTCCAATATTTCTTACAGGGTCTGGTTGGTTGAGAATCTGCCCTCCGTGCCTCGGAAAGCACGTTAAGCCGTTTGTCCCGATTGTTATAACATCATCTATAATAATCGTATATCAAGGAATGGGCAGCAGCGTTTCCCTGTGTGGTACAACATAATACTGCGGTCAACAACCCGCCTGCCAAGCGTGGTGACTTTGGCAAAAACTCCCCTCGAGAGGACGCCCATGTTCAGCAGTGGACGTTATACGGGTTGATAATGATGATGATGAGCCAACCCTATTCTATCATGTTGTTGAACAAAAAAGTCCGTTTTGTCCCTCCTATAAGTTAACACTCAATTTTTATTGAGTTTGATCTGCATTCTTTAGGTATACCTTTTTTTTTGTCCCGCGGGAAATGCAATACCGCATTCCACCGGCCGCTGCAGCGTATTCGCGCGCTGGCGTTCGGATATGTGGGACTCGCCCTCTCCATAGCGTGGTATGCTAAACTCATACCACTAGGAGAGGACCCTACACCACTAAAACCCCCCGGACACTCCTTCGATTCATTAGGTATACTGCTCAAATAAACCTAGAGTATTTACATATAATTAATATTACTCCAGTAACAGTTAGTAACTAACAGAAATAATTATTTTGAAATAACTATTTTATTATGTTCCGAGAGCACGAAGTCGAGATAAATGCTTTAAAACTTGGCATTTATTAATTAACTTACCTTAATCATTAACTTAAGTATTTAATTATACACTTTCGTAATATAGTTCAATTGTGTTCCAACATAATATAATATATATTCAGTTATAAAACTGAAACAATCCTATTATGGAACAACCATTAGGTTCAGCAGATTTACTGCGAGTAAATCTCTTTGATTTATTAGGAAAACATAAAATTACTTGCATTCGGTAGCAGCTATTAGTGCCAATTATAAAAGGAGCTTTGAAATTATATGCCATCCTATTATCGGCACATATATACAGTGCCATAAATAACCTTTTCTGCGCCCTGTGCGAGTTTCTATAACTGTGACCTTTATTTTTACCTATATACCACCCCCTGTGTCTCACTCAATAAAACTCAAATGCAAGTTCACTAGTGCGCAAACGCGTTGCCCACCCTAATGCTTAAGATTCAATTTTTATGAACAATTAGGAGCAAACCGAAAAAATAATAGTCCTGCCTGGACTAGCCATTCTTGCGCCCCCCAGAGTCTACGCCCTGCGCCTGGGCACCGGTGGCACCGCCCTATTTACGGCACTGCATATACATATAGTGACTACGTACCTTAAAAAAAAAATTATAGGTATACTAATATTATAAAGAGGAATGGTTTATTGAATAGGCTTTGTAACTACTGGCCAGAT
This sequence comes from Nycteola revayana, assembly GCA_947037095.2. Classification (NCBI taxonomy): domain Eukaryota; kingdom Metazoa; phylum Arthropoda; class Insecta; order Lepidoptera; family Nolidae; genus Nycteola; species Nycteola revayana. The sequence continues at coordinate 5,210,783 of OX344847.2, forward strand.
ATCAAAAAAAAAATTAACAATTAGTACGCTAAGTTAACCAGGAGTAACACAGGTATGTCAACATATGTTTAATCAAGAAGATCCCATGGCAATGAGAGATACTCGTACATGTGATATACGCGTACGGCGCTTGGGAAGCTAGTACAAAAATAAAGTGATTTTAAATAAAGTCATTCCCGACCAGTAGTTAAGCTGGTCGCAACCTTAGGGCCTAAGCACACCACGTTTTTTAAACGCGCCGTCGACGCACGTTTTAGAAGCACAGTAATGACTTGCGTGCGTATCGATACAAAAGTCAGTACTTTGTTTCTAAAACGCGCGTCGACGGCGCGTTAAAAAAACGTGGTGTGCTTAGGCCCTTAAGTGTATCACAAAGTGGCCTAACTTTATTTATATGAAATAATGATTTTTTTCAGCGCTTAGGTATATACATACACTTTTACTTGTCAGAATCACAATGTTTCACGATTATTCTTATTCTATGAATTAAACTAGATACTTAACTAACAGGTAGCAAATTGTAGGATATTACAGACAACGTAGTCCGTCCGTCAGTTTGTCATTAATTCCTTTACTCATAATAAGTTTCAGTTCACATTCATTATTATAGGTTTTAGTAAAAAGTTTAGTAAAAACATGCAATTAAGTGACACACACATGGGGGCACCCTTAAGGGGTTAGGGCTATGGCCCAGTGGTACCACTGATATGTAAAGCGTGATGAATATATAAAGTAAATAATATCTTTGGATTATTTTAATGATGTCATAGAAATTTCTTGCTACTTACTTACTTTAAAAGGTCCTTTACGTTCACCGCTGAACATTGGCCTCCTCTTAACAAACCTTGGGCAAGCCAGGGCCGTTGACGGATTTCCATAATCTCCACGCTTGGCTGGCGGATTGGTGATCGCAATAAACTGCTTAGTAACTTTTACCTAATAGAGGCGCTGCCATCCATCACGTTTTATGTCCACTAGTCGCCTCTTACTACGCCTATGGGAAGAAATGGGGTGATCGGAACTTTAAGCCGAAAATCACACAGAAATGTGTTCACTTAAGTTATATTTATACTAACGTGGTATCAACTGTTAAAGGGATGGCACATATTTTTGAAGCATCTTACACAGAGATAACGGAACAAAATGACTAGAGTAACGAAAACAATTATTTTCAGGGTAATATTATTTAAAATCTGAAACACGATTTACATTGGTTCAGTGTTAAGTGGAATAGACGAACTCAGATGAAGTATACCGATAGAGCATTAGTCAATCTTATGACCTAGACAAAACGATATTATTATGGAGCGATCGCTATGTATTGATGAACAATTTTTTGTATTCAGCCACGAGGCTTTGGCTCCTTTCGGGCATAAGGAGCAGGACTCCAGCCTTATTCAGCGGTTTTTAAACTACAAACTAAGCAACCTGCGAAAGAGGGCGCCCACTAAAGAAGGCATTAAGGAATTAGTAGAGGTATTAAGGGGCTTTTAGATTTTTGGGGGTTTTTGCGCCACTGTCGCTATCCATACGGACGCTGTCGTCGCGTGTATCCCCTCCACGCGCTCTTTTTCATGCCCCTTAGCTCTCGAGCAAAATACAATTTAAAATAACAATTTTCATTTATTTTTTTCGACATGTTGCCACCACTATTATTGGCTGGCTTTTTTTTCCTAGTCTCTGGGAATAATAAACTGTAAGCACAAAAAAAGCCAGCCTTGTTCTTATTACCTAAAAATATTTTTTTTTTCCTCACTTTCATTAAGCCTGGCGATACCTTTCCACCAACCAAATGACGCCAGATTTTTTTTGTGTGCTTTGGGGAGGTAGTCAAACCATTTGGCATTTGGCAAAAGTAATCCTGATTACATTACCTTTTTTTTTTCCCACCCCATAACTCCCATATCCACCACGCGAATCCTGCCAGGTCGACGTCTTTATGCTTAGAATGCTCCAGGTAAGCTGATAAATCATTTTTATAAATGATCAAATTACCTTGCCGTTTCGGTTGTCAGCTCTCCGTCCAATAGGTTACTTTAACAATAACTGTCTTATTCTCGAAAACCAAGACAGACCCATTCCCGCGCAAGACATTTTAATTTTTATATTGAAAATGGGAACATCTCGCCAAATCGGGACGTCCGGAAACGGTGGTGCTGTTTCAATTTAGTTTTAATTTTATTTGGAATTTACATTTAAAAGTCATCAAAAGTAGCTTTTTATAATATTTAGCACTAAGAATATCTCAATACATCCTTCTTAGAATTTCGACAAACAAACAAATAAAAGAACTATAACATGGACACACCTCCATGCGTCAGTAGACGTGGAGACGCCTATAAAATTATTTTCGTATGCAGTTGTCAATGGTTCATGTTTATTTTTATGCGTTGTTGTTTTACTATCAGGCGTCGTGACTGACTTCCTGACTTTTTTTGGGTTTATTTTTTAAAACAAAAAATGTATGCTACTTATTTGTACACTGTGATTTTTTAATGGTTGAGTGAGTGAGTCATATCGATCTAAAATATATACTTTTTCATTTAGAGAGAAAAAATATGCTCATCATCTCCCTGCCCTTATCCCAATCTATTTGGAGTCGGCGCAACACGTTTTTTTCTTCCATTTTGTCCTGTCAGCCATCAATTACTTCCTTTTCCTCCTTTTCACGTCTCACACAATTCATCCATCTTTTCTTTGGCCATCCTCTCCCTCTCCATCTGCTTTAATTTTATACTAAGGAGCCTTAACATATTTATGCTACGAACACGTTGTACGATAAAATATAATGTCTGTGCGTAGTCCAAGTGCATAGAATCATCAATAACTCCCAACATGTAATTGCATTACCTTTAATCTGTAATTTATATTGAGTCCGGATGTTGGTACCACCATTTATAAATGGCTATTCGGCCCCGCGGCTTTGCCTGTACTAAATTAGTTCCTGTACATAATTTAGCACAGCTGTGAATGGATACTACATTTCCTTAATTTTATTATTGTTGAACGGAATGGCTAGACTGGTTATTATGGCTATTGTTCCAGAGTCGATGTATCAGCTTGCTTATAGATCATTTGCAAGCCTCAATTAACTTAAAGAAGAAATGTTTTGGACATAAGGATTTAAAAGTCTTCATCATCAACATCATCATCAACCCGCGTGGAGGAAGTTAGTCGGTTATAATGTGTTTTCTTTGTGGAATAAAAAAGAACCTTAAGTATGAGTATAAATTTAAGATTTTTCTTTAATAACTTTAATTTTAAATAGTCTTTAATAGCCATTATTATGAAGCAAGATCGTTCGTCTTATTAGCAGGCATGTAGGATATTGCAGATAAAGTGGGCATGGGGCAGAAACAATGGAGTGACGTAGAAGTATGCGAGATCGGCGATATACATAGAAATATTCTACTGGTTCGACAATATGGATGTTGGGTTGGAGTTTTTATAAGATAAAAGGTTGGTTGTTCATTTTTTAATTTTATGTTAGTAAGTTTAGATTAACATACATAAAGCTATGATAATATATAATTGATTTCGATTAGATATCTAGTAAAAGCTGCAGAAGGTTTGTAGCTTTTCATAGGAAAAAGAGCCTATCTTTGAGAGCAGATATATTAAAAATATATTAAGTTTGTAAATTAAAAATCAGGGGTACTCGCCTGATATATATATTTTTTTCATTATTTATTTATTTATTTATTTATTTTTATTTATTTATTTATTTGGCTCTTCAACAATGAGTACACTGTTACATTAAAAAAACAATTACAATGTGAACTTAAGTCTAAATGTCTCACTACTTACAGAAGAGCACTGCATGCACTATAATATGAGCAAAAACAATTATTATAAAATTTCAATACAAATATATTTAACTATGTTGGATAAAATTGTCTTAAAATTAAAATTAAAATAAAATATTGAATAGATAATAATAATAATTAATTAGATTACAATATGATTAAAAAAAATATTACAATATACCTTTACATTAAATAAGTTAATTCAATTACAATTTATTATTAGATTACTATTACCATTTGAATACTTATATCAATTATATTGTGGGTGATAAAGAGTTTAAAATAATTACGATTATTATTAACAATTGGTCAGAAGTAAAATTTTCTTTTAAATTATAATATTGTACCTATCAATCAATAGTTTAAACTGAAACAGGATCTGAAAATACAACTGAAACCGCAATTTAATAAATACAATACATGTTACAGTGAATGCTACACTAGGCATAGCCTTTGTCGAGGCTGTCAACGAAACTTGAGCCTAGTACTTAACAGTATACAAAGTTTAATTTAAACGGAGATAAATCATTCCATGTGTAGAAAAAAGTCTACTGATGTATAAGGATACCACATCTAAATTATCAAGAATTGCAATCACTCAATATTCTATTCTATTTTATCTTAATGTAGTGGAAAATGATCATCACAATTTCATTACATTTTACTACTATCCGATAATCGCTTCAACTTGAACTTTGACACTGTAAGAGCTTTAGTAGCATTGGCACGCAGTGGCGTAACTATAGGAGGGCAGGACTGGCGAAATATCACAAGGCCTGGACTGAAACGGCCGGCCCTTTGATTTTCTCTTGTTTGGATTAAATTATTATTTAGTTATTAATATATAATATCTGTGGTAGTCAGTTAATTTATTAGCTGCGCTCAACGGGTTTACCCACATTACTCTACTACAGTGGGTTGGAGCATGGTGTTTTGTAGCATATACGCATTTACGCTTATAAACTATCCGCTTGTAAACATACATCCAAATTTAGCATTTTAGTCCCAAACATCCTCTTAAACTTTCGCTTTTATAATATTAGTAAGGATTTAAAACTAGTAATAGTGTTGGCAACTTCATAAGTGAAAGTGGCGTCGCGAGCCCATTGTTTTATTACAGGTGCAATTGCATCACGAATCCCCCCGCTGCAGTGGCGGAGTATGTGGGACCCCCTATTTTCCACGCTATGCTACTCATTCCACGAGAAGATTTACCTACAAAACCTACCCAGCTCTTCCAAACACTATTGTTGAGATGTAACGAGCTTAAGACAGAATCTGTATTAAAAATGTTGAAGAGGCTATTTACCACATACTTTAGGGGCCATTATTGACCGGGGCTCCGCATTACCGGTTTAATCACTGCTACGCCCCTGGTAAGTAATTTATGAAAAATAAATTACAACATGACAATTTTTACTAAGAAGCCCCAGCATCTTCTTACTACACATGGAATTATTTATCTCCATTTAAGTTAAACTGTTAAGTACTAGGCTCAAGTTTCGTTGATAACCTCGACTCACTGTAAAATGTATTGTATTTATTAAATTTCAGTTTCAGTTGTATTTTCAGTTCCTGTTTCAGCTTCAGTTTCAGTTTCAATTCCATTTATAAATTTAACTGGCCTCAGACGATATAGTTACGCTACTGATTCAACGGTAAGTTTTTCTTAATATCAACAGTTTCATACATTATTCACACTTAAGGAACATGGAATCATGTCGATAGAATCTTCGATGGCTGCCGAACAAAAGGCTACCTACGTGTAATCGTTGTTCTACTAAACTTATCCTTAGTAAAAATCTATCCGAACATTCCCTTCACCTCATCTTAAATTCCGTGACAAATCTGCGAAGAAAATCTATTACATGTTTAACTGCATTTGCTTTTATGTCGACTATACACCAACGGTTGTTGTATGTAACTAAGTTTGATGTTTGTGTGTTTTTTTACGGACGGACATTTATCCCTGTGAACATTATCTCCCTGAAGCGTTTGCTACTTCTGCGGGAAAAGATTAAAATAAATGTACAGTGGTATGGGCCAAATTCCATTCCAATTTATTGTTTCCCGATAAAACCAATAACACGATTTCAAATACAAACAAAGATGAACCCATTAAAGCGCAGGTTTTAAATAAGTTTTACATTATTCAAGTTACCAAAAAATAAAACTAATATACTATTTGTATATCTGTGACTACTAAACTAAAATATTTTTTTGTTAATACAAAAAATATAGACAGATAGACCTTTTTTTACAGATTCCATGGCAGCAGCATGTAAGACTTATTTATCTGTAATATGAAATACTTTGGTATAATTTAAACAACCTATTCAAAAACAACTGATTATGATTTTGATTCTGAGAATGAGTTTATCTAACATGAACCATTTTGTTTAGAATCGAATAACAAACGTAACGTACTAAAAGTTCTAAATTCATGTCATTTAGATAGAGAATTTAAATTGACAGCGAAGTTACGTTAATCGCTAAGTTAGCTGTTGTTGCTTTCATTGGCGTTTGTGAAACCGATAGTAAAATTTTTATATATATATTCTGAAGTATAATATGTTTTAGATCCGATGAATTAGACACCTATCACCTAACTTGTATTATGTGCAATGGGTGGGGATCGAACCACAAGATCACAAGGCCAACGCCCTAGCCATTGGGCTACGGCTACTTTAACGACATTTTTTTTTTTTTTATAAAGTGGCGTTTATCACGCCACGGAGGAGGTAGTTACAATATTTAAATCATAAAAAGACGATCTGAAGATCACAAACATACCTAGGTACCCTTATAAAAAGGATTTAACCTGAGTTAAAATTAAATATTTTATTAAAGTTAACATAGTACTAATTGCGTAGGTAAATTTTATTTTCTTACAAGATAATTATTTAAACGAACATCGCTGGCTTACCATTATACTTTAATATTTTTTATTAATACTTGAACCAATTATACTAAGACGGGGGACGGATTTTTCCATACAGGGAAATGCCCGTATGGCAATTGACTGCCAGGAAACCCTGACATACAATTGCTATAGGAGATGTTATGATAATTAGAACCAACGGCATAACATGGCTCCCGAGGCACGGATGGTAGTAGGTATGTGCATTTTAGTAAAACAAATATAAAAATAATTATTTTATGCGTTCGTTAAATTCTCGGTATGGTGAATCGCTAGGTACAGATATAGCAAACCTTCCATGTTAAGGTCCATGTTTAACAGTGGCCGTTAAACAGGCTAATGAAGATGACGATAAAAGCTTTACAACATAATAATAAAAGAATATATAAGATAATTTTATTGAAGGTTTTTATTAATTTCAGATTTAATGAGATACATTTATCACAATCTCCCTGATGTACGTGATTTTATATTATGACACAAGCCAACGCAACTAAGCCTGTGAATCGAGATTGTTCTAAGGTACTCGCGCTTACGACTAACTTAGTATAAAGGAAGGAATTATTCTAACTTAGTAAGTATTCTTTCCTTTTATTGAATAGTTTCAGTATATGTCAGCCCGTGTAGAGATTTAAGCCAATCCATCGGAGGCCCTCCCAAACCCTGATGCCCGAGAGGCTCAAGAACAGCTGTAAAGTAGAGTGATAGTTGCTCAACAAACAACTCCTCTCAAAAGTCATCATTCCACGGATTGGTGATCGCAGTAAGATGTAAACGTTGAGCTAATAGATGCTGCTGCCCATCCATCAGCCATATGTCCCTTAGTCGCCTTTTACGACACCCATGGGAGGACATGGGGTGGTCTATTCTAAGCCGGAAACCACACGGCGGGATAAACACATGTCCGCCAGAAAAGAAAAATACTTTTTGTCAGTTTTTTTGTTATGTTTCATAATATCAGTTATTCAAGGCTTGATTCCATACAAGTGAGTTGAAGAGTTCCCTTTATTCTTTATAGATTCTTACATATTGATAAGTTTTTGATAATAATTTAACAAACTTCGTTTTCCGAGTGCTGGTTTTTACTTTGCACAGCAGGTAAGCATTGCAATTCAACGGGGTAATGCTGCCAGCATTCTGGGAACCTTGCCAAGTAGAATAGATACAGAATAGTAGTATTTTATAAGTGAGTTCTATTTTAAATTAACTACTTTTATTTGTACATAAATGTATTTTATTCATGTAATCAAGCCTAACTACAAACTTCTAAGTAAAACTATATGAATGAGAAGTACACAAAAAAGCACAAAATATAATAATATTAAGATAGATTATAAAGAAAGCAACAAATCAAAGAAGATTTAATAGAAAAAATTGAGCAATTATAACCTTTCTGAAACTCAAAAAGTCGGTATCATCAATTTCAATCCGCAGAATTCTTTGTCTTGTACCAAACATTTGTCCGACGCAGGCGCATTGTTAAAGGTTTATAATGGTGTTATTATGAGTTAGGAATCTTAGATTAATGAGCAAAGAAGATGCGTGGCTTATGATTAAATGGGAGTGTTGCAGTACTGCGATTAATGACGTGGTGTAGCCTGCGCGGCAGGTTGTTATATTGAGTATTTCCATACATTATAATATATACATTCATATATGATACAATAGGGTCCCGCAGTTTTACTCGCAATTGTAGGCAGCCTCCTTGTAATTGGCTACAGTGGCAGAGGAGCCAACGGTTCACTGGATGGTAAATGCTCCATCGCTCATGGACATCTTCAATGTCGAAAAGTACACAAATCACTTGTGATTTGCTGGAGTTCTTAAACATAGTGTAATGCTGAGGATAGACAGACGAATATGACTAAACTTATACAATTCTCATACATTGAAATAGGCATGAAGAATAAAAAAAATGAATTGGTCCGTAGATTCATCATCAGCCCGTATAACGTCCACTGCTGAACATGGGCCTCCTCCCGAGGGAGGGCATTGCCATAGTCTTGCTTGGCAGGCGCTTGGCAGGCGGGTTGGTGACCGCAGTATTATGTTGTAACACACAATGTAACGCTGCTGCCCGTTCCTTGATATACGATTATTATAGATGATGTTATAACAATCGGGACCAACGGCTTAACGTGCTTTCCGAGGCACGGAGGGTAGTCCCTCAACCAACCAGACCCTGAAAGAAATCTAAGAATTTTACACAAAGATTTCTTGTCCGGTGTGGGAATCGAACCCACGTCCTCCGAGATTTAAAGCGAGCCAATTACCGCTACGCTACGGAGGTGGTCCGTAGATTACTCAAAAATATTGAACACCTATTTAAAGAGATTAGCGCAATTCGTTCACGCGTATACCACCGTGACCAAGCGAAAAAGGATTTTTTTAAATAAATTTATAGAATTTATAGATTAGATTAGTCTAGTGTTATCTTCGCCTAAGAACCTACAAATAATTATGAATACAACGTCCATTTTACACAACGTGGTAAAGGCATTATAAACCGTTTCATATAAAATAAATATTGATGAATACTTACAGTTAATTGAGTTATATTAGTTATCTTTATCGATAAATTATCAACGAGCTATTGGTAAGTACCTATTCTTATCTATATTATTATAGAAGTGGGTACTTACAGTACGAATAAAACATTAAAGTTTATTTCATTACCTTAACGGATATTAGCATGGAAGAGCAGTTAAAATAATTATACTTTCGACTGTGCTATCGAATAATTATTATTTTAATACCTATTTTTGAATTGAATTCAATACTTATATTTATTTAAGAGGACATCATGACATATCTGCAATCAATAATTGTTTTTAACAAGTTTATTTGGTAGTTTTATTGAGTGGTTCAAGTTTTTTTTTTTGCATAATCGACAGCAAAAAATATAGCCTAAAATTATATTGTTCCCTGCCGAATTATCTTGTATTTCAAGGCACTAGATCGCATTTTATCATGTAGTGTTGAGGGTTTTGTTTTTTGTAAAAAACATACTTTTTAGCGTGCCCGCCCACGTCATACTCTTTGTAGGGCCGATAATCGGGCATATTTTTTCTCCTGGCAAGTGCAAGCGGCCGACTGTCGGTGAGCAGTGTGCGTTAACGCATACATTTCCGGACAATCCATTTACACCGACAATCGGATCGGTCGGGATGCACCGATTTTGTTTCTGACCTACTTTTAGTAGGACGTGTGCGTTATACTTTTGCAATCAGTACGTTCTATTTTCTCCTACAAAAAGTCGGTCACCGATTGTCGGACATGATAGTTATGCTGATGATAAATCGTCCCAACAATTACTAGAAAAAATACGGTGTCTATTAGTAGATAGTGCTTTCGGTACATTGAAAACTAACATTCCGCTCGCGGCTTCACATGCGTAGCTCATTTCCCGTGAGAGCTTCATAATTAAATATAGCTAGTACTCCTGAATAACGTAACTTTTTTATGGTGAAAGAATTTTTGAAATCGGTCCAGCAGTTCCGGAGCCTATTCAATACAAACAAACAAAACAATCTAATATTGAATGTGTTTCTGTATCTATTTGTATTCATGCAAGCCATAAAAATTAATATATTTATGTATGAGAGAAAGTGTCATGAAATGGAATGTATCATATACCATAGAGTATGGTATTGCTGAAGTCATTAAATAAAACTATACGTACTCGCATTACTTGAGTACGACTTGCTTAATTATTTTTGTCTAGTATTCAATGAAAAACAATTAATCTTATACTAATATATAATGCTGAAGAGTTTGTTGATTTGTTTGCATGAATGCGGTAACAACTCTGCTCCATATGAAAAAAATCTTTCAGTGTTAAAATAACCCATTTATAGAGGGAGTGTTTTATTATGCAGTTTCTACAGGAAGCTAGTGTTCATTTAAAAAAACATTTTTAATCCACGAGAAATCAAGTTGCTAATAAGATCTATAGAACAGTGGTATCCTCTTAAAACAGAACTAAGATGACACAGTACTGATATAGATTTCATTAGATTGAACAGGAAATTAAAACAGCTAAAAATAATAGACACTAAATATTGAAACCTATCGATAAAACCGTTTTATATTTTGCTACACATCTAGAATTATATAATAAGACTGAATTAATATAAGTACTACAGTACTTACTCTAAGTTTGCGTCAAAAAGCATGTTAAGTCGTTGGTCCCAATTGTTATAACATCATCTATAACAATCGCCTATCAAGGAACGGACAGCAGCATTTCCTTGTGTGTCTTGGTGGTCACTAGTCCGCCTGCCAAGCGTGGTGACTATGGCAAATACCCTCGGGAGGAGGCCCATGTCAGCGGTGGATGTTATATGGGCTGATGATGAAGCTTGTTTGTTCGTTGTTTGACTAATTGTTTGCTCGTATCCTGTCCCGACTTCACACGGCTGAGACGGTAGCAAAATGTCACACTTTTTGCCGAATGTTTTATAATAATATGTATTGCTTTTCTTCCGTCGCTTCGTCTGCGTAGATTTCGATTTCTTCATACAAACTTTTGAACTCCATTTGATCCACTCTTATGGCGAATTATGGAAAATCCTTTGGACGTAGACACACCTGCTTTGATTCTAATGGTGAAGCTAGTTATTAAATAATGTATAAGATATGTTAAGATTTTTACTGCCAAATTAAAGTTTGGCAGATTAGAGGAATAAAAAAAAATTGGGTATAAATACGTGCCAAATTAAACGGTCAGTCCACAGTGGTTTGAGCTTTATCTTGAAAGATCAGTCAATAACTGTTGCTTTTTGTATATTGCAGATTATTTATTAGCACACTTAGCATTATACTTCATGTTTCTTTCCTTGTTTCTAGGCATCATTAAATGATTGTTTATGCATCCCAATTTGGCTGTAAAAACCAGACATTTCTCTAGACATAAAGCCGACACCTCCCAATTAGAATCAAGCCAACTTCGAAACCTTAATTATTATACACCCTTTGACATCAACTACACACTGTCACTTGACTTATCGCCTGTACCTACTGCGAGTACAGGCGATAACTAAAGTGTTGAACCTTATTATGTAATATTGCGATACATTACGCACGATCAAGAATAGATCTTCATCATAAAACTCCTTATAAACCCATTAGAGTTTAATGGGGGCTATCATAGAGCACACGTCAGCGTAATTCCTTTAGCACGTGACTTCTTGGCAATAGTAGGCGATGCAAAACCATAATTATTATATAGGTGTTATTCTCCCCTCGCCCTCCCGACCCTTAGTTTGCTATGAACCTTCCGATGCCCTCGTAGACCCGAAATCCGAGAGGCCCGCCAACTGTAAAGTAGAGCGACCGTTGCACAAAACTCCCCTGAAGAAACTAAAAGCCATTATCCCTCAATCTCCCTGTCAGCGTACGCCCTGAGCCGAGGTCCCACAGGGGACGCCCTCTTGCGCAGGTTGCTTAGTTTGTAGTGCTTAAACCATTTATCTAGGCTGGAGCTCTGCTCGCCTTTATGCCCGGTGAAGTAGCAAAAGCCTCAGGGCTAACTATATATGAATTGAGCAGTTTCTAGATTGTTGTACATCTTCTGTACAATATACGTAAGTCTTCAGCTTCAAAATCTCAGCTAAGCATACTTTGACATCATCTACAAACTGTCACTTGTCTTATCGCCTGTACCTACAGCAAGTACAGTCGATAACTAAAGTGTTGTACAACCATATTGTGTAATATTGCGATACATTACGCACGATCAAGAATAGATCTTCATTATAAAACTCCTTATAAACCCATTCGAGTTTATTGGGGGCTATCATAGAGCACACGTCAGCGTCATTCCTTTAGCACGTGACTTCTTGGCAATACTAGGCGATGCAAAAACATATAGGTGTTACGACTTGCCATGGAATTGAGCAGCTTTTGGATTGTTCTACAACTTCTGTACAATAAACGTTCTTACATTTTCGACGTCTTCGTCGGCTACAAAATCTCAATTAAGCATACTTTGACATCATTTACAAACTGTCACTTGTCTTATCGCCTGTACCTACAGCAAGTACAGGCGATAACTCGAGTGTTTTACAACCATATTGTGTAATACTGCGATACATTACGCACGATCAAGAATAGACCTTCATTATAAAACTCCTCATAAACCCACACCTATGCTAAGGGCCTCATTAGAGTATATCGGGAGCTATCATAGAGCACACGTCAGCGTGATGCCATCAGCACGTGACTTCCTGCCACTCCATGTTACCATGGTAATGCTATGTAGTGAAAAAAGGTAGTCATATAAAAGGACTTATGCCTCACCATAGAAATAAGCAATGTATAGATAGGACAGGCTTTAGAAAATGGAAAAACATAGTAGTGAGAGTTATGTCTACCGGTGCTATTTACCGGTGACTATTGATTTTTTTGTTTTTAGGCTCACGTGCAACATAATAATCATGTTAAGTGGTATCTAGTAGAAAGGGGCCGTTAGGCTAAGCAAGAATAACAAAAAACCGTGCTGGTTGTTTCTCAAGATAATGACGCACATTGTTAGCAGAACTGATGATGATTTTGTAAATCTCTATTAGTTTCGCTCATTAAAATTTCTATTATTAATCATGTCCCAGAAATAAATCTTAGATATTAAACAAAGATTTCTTGTCCTTGTACAGATCGAACCTAAGACCTGAAAGTTAAATAGATATAAATACGTGCCAAATAAAGCGGTCCGTCGTGGTTTGAGCTTTTGTCTTGAAAGATCAGTCAATAACGGTTGCTTTTTGTATATTACAGATTATTTATTAGTACACTTAGCATTTATTATACTTCATGTTTCTTTGCTTGATTTTAGGTATCATTAAATTACTGTTTATTCTTACCAATTTGGCTGTAGGTTAAAGCGAGTCTTATACCGTTTCGACACGAAGGCGTTCTAGCTGGCTGGAAAATATGCCTACCAATTTATTTTACCAAGATACTACGTGGGGATATCTGATGGGCCTCGCTTGAATGACGTTTAGATTATCTTGTATTGAGGAATTTGTTTTCTTGGTAATTAGTTGTAATGTTAGACCTGTGTTTGTTTTGTTAAAGTGTAGATGTCATTAAGATGGCCGTGACGGAATGTTGTTATTACAACGATATGACTTACAACCACTTAATAGGATGAATTTCTAAATGTGGCTACTTTAAGTGGACCTTCTCATCCTACGCGTACTCTTTTTGTTTTTTTTTTGTTTCGAACCGATATATGTTGTTAGGCTTTTGGCTTTTGGCCCTTTGGCTTTTGCTACATCACCGGGCATACTCTTTCTGTGTTGGAGAACATTTCAATAGGCTAGTTGACACTTTTTTGAAATTATTTTTATATGATTAAGAATGGTTTTACTAGATCAAAAAAAAATATGGCATTTATTTGAGATCTAAAAAGCACTAAAACAAATATCGCGGTCATATTTTTTTAACAAGATGTTTGACGTCACAAAATGGCTGATAGCGTTTTCGGAAGTTACAAAATAAATAATTTTCATATCGAGTTTATACAAACATATTCAAGTTTTATGAACAGAAATTATTATATTAAGTTCCATATGACAAATACTTTTAGAAATAAACATCATTGTAACATAATTTCATATGTGTCAACTAGCCTATTGTTTGTTAGAGTATTATGAAGGGTTATGACTATAGTTTGAAGTTTACATAAGAGACTGGCACCATATAGTTATTTTGCGATTAACTTAACTTCCCTAAAATATAAAATTCAGTTTTTTAAATAAAAAATAATCTTCCAGTATATACTAAACTAACTCCCGCGCGCGATTTCACCCGATTTCCCCGTTCCCGTGGGATCTTCATAATTAATTATAGCCTATGTCACTCAGGGTCCAAGTAGCTTTCCAATAGTGAAAGAATTTTTGAAAACGACATTAGTTTTTGAGTTTATTCATTACAAACATACAAATCTTTCCTCTTTATAATATTAGTATAGATGATGTTCATCATTTGATTATAATCTTAATAATTAACATATACCTATACAGCAGGGTTTCTTAAACTTTCAGCAGTCACGGACCAGGTTTACAATTTAAAAAATTCCTTGGACCCCTGAAAATTACTACTTAGTTAACGAGAAGGGTGCTGCTGTTTGGCCTCAATGAGAACGAATAAATTGTTGGATTGTCTTCGACAAGACTGACCTACTGCGGACCCCTGATATACATGCTACGGACCCCCAAGGGGTCCGTGGACCCCACTTTAAGAAACCCTGCTATACAGTAATAACATGTTGTTCTTTAATTCTTATCAAAACAATAAGACAAACTATATTATCTTTTAAATACACATTAAAAATATGTAGTATTGGACTAAAAGGTTAAATTTGCAGGTTGATGGCAAGGTACGTAGTACAATCATTTATAAACAAAGCTCAAAACAGGTCTTGTCAAACGTAACTACATTACCTTCCAAGCATAATTACAAAATGGCATACAAACACGCCTAATTGAACAAAAAGAGTGCCCAGGCGTAGATGAGATACCTACGGAGATGGCATAAAACAGTATGCTTTTATGCCAAAATATTTAAAAACTTGATTATATCAAATAACATTTTGTAGTGTCATCTTAAATTTCTAAACGTAAGCCACCGTTTTTGTTCTTGTATCTGTTGACGTTTGTACATGCCCCCTTCAGTCCAATTGTGTGCTTAAGCCCGATGTGTGAATATTTCCGATGAAGTATAATCATCATCATCAGCCTATATAACGTCAACTGCTGAACATGGGCCTCCTCCCGAGTATTTGACAGAGTTAACACGCTTAGCAAGCGAGTTGGTGACCGCAGTATTATGTTGTACCACACAAGGAAACGCTGCTGCCCGTTCCTTGGTATACCATTATTATAGGTTCTTTTCGATTCACGAAGGGAAGTCTCTTAACCAATCAGACCCGGAAAGAAATCTTAGAATTTACACAAAGATTTTCTGTCCGGCGGCGGAGGGATCGAACCTCCGAGATTTTTTTCATTCATGGATGGATTTGCTGCTTTGTGAACAGTCTACCATATAAATGCTGCAATTTTTAAAGCAGTATTGAATTTAGTTTTTTTACTAGTAACAGACTACTTTATTTATACTTTATTGCACACAGAAAATTACATGAAATGAATGTTATAAATTGGAAACAACATGTACAAAGGCGAGCTTAATTCAATTATGAATTCTCTTCCAGCAAACCTTTAGGAAAGAGATACATGATAATGAGTGCATAACAAGTGTACAACAGATTTAAAATAATTGTTACCAAATTGGTAAATAAATATCTATAAACATACACACTAATAGTTACATATACAACTACATACATATACATACTAATAAATATGCCTACTATTTTTAATAAACTACATATACCTACTAACTTATATGTCCATATTACATAATAAATTACTAAGAGAAAAAGTACTCCCTTGTTCTTTTTTTGAAAGTATCAAGAGACTGGCAAGCGCGTATAGGATGTGGAAGTGAATTCCATAGACGCACTGCACGGACGGTGAAAGAGTTGTCATATTTGCTAGAGACACGGGGAGGGTTTTTTAAAAGGAGAGAAGTGGCAGTACGACAGGATTTGTCTCTAGGTATTAAATACTCAAAGCGTTCGCGAAGATATTTCGGGGCATTGGGATTGTGAAGGATAGAGAACAGAAGAGACAAGATATGACAGTCCCGACGCCGTCGAATAGGCAGCCACTTCAACTGCAACCGAAACTCTGACACTGGTCATACTTTCTGAGGCCGAAAATGAAGCGGATACACAGATTCTGAAGGCGTTCGAGTTTATCCAAAAGTTCTTCCGTTGCATCTAAGAAGCAAATGTCAGCTTAGTCTAAGAGAGGAAGTAGAAGCGATTGAGCGAGGGTGACTTTTGTCTGAAAGGGTAGAAATTTCTGGAGACGTTTAAGGTACTGAAATGAACAATACACTCTCCTGCTTACCTCTGCAACTTGATTGCTCCAAGAGAGATTGCAATCTATAAGGACACCTAAATTCTTTGCACATTTGGTAAAAGCTATTATTTCATTATTAAAGATAACTGGTGATAATGAATTGAGGTCAATGGAGTTATACATGTATCTGCTACCAATAATGAGAGCTTGTGACTTAGAGGGGTTGACCAGAAGGCCAAAAGCATTTGCCCACGCGCTAATGTTTCCAAGGTCAGTATTGATAGCAGCAATGGCATCCCTAGCATCTGTGACCTTAAAATGCCGATAAAGTTGCAAATCGTCTGCGTAGAGATGGTAATTAGAAGATAATATTGGAGTGACTGCGTTAATAAAAACAGAAAATAGAAGAGGAGAGAGGACGCCACCCTGAGGAACGCCCGCAGTAAGATCACACCACTGAGAGAAAGTCTCATTGGCACGAACAGCCTGCGAGCGACCCCTAAGATATGAATCAAACCAAGCAACCACTGGAGCCGAGACATTCAAGGAAGTGAGGATGCCAAGAAGGATATCAAAGTCCACTGAGTTAAAAGCACTGCTAAAATCCAGTAGGACTAAGACAGTTAATAGCTTCTGTTCCATAGCCAAGCGGATGTCGTCAGTAACCTTAACAAGTGCATATTAAACTTAGCTAAGACAGAACCATACATAATTTTATTAAGCATTTTCACATCACTTTTGAATTCATAATAATAACAATCTTCGCATCGCAATGCTTCCAATCTATGAAGCAGTAAGCATTGCATTAGCTATCTACCACTCAGATACTCATATCGGAATATAACAAAAAGGAGATTGCCCAGGAACAGTCATCATCATCAACAGCCCGTTTACGTCCACTGCTGAACATGGGCCTCCTCTTAACAGACCTTGGAAAGCCAGGATCGTTGAGGGATATTGCCATAATCACCACGCTTGGCAGACGAATTGGTGATCGCAGTAAGATGTAAACCTTCATCTAATAGATGCTGCTGCCCATCCATCAGCCATATGTCCCTTAGTCGCCTTTTACGACACCCATGGGAGGACATGGGGTGGTCTATTCTATGCCGGAAACCACACGGCCAGGAACAGTACTCTTCATAAATGACTTGTATCTCAAAACCATGAAATATCTAAAATAAAAATATATGTTATTAAAAGATTTTGATTTAGTATTTAAAATGGGATAGATTTTTGCACAATAATTAGTACTTTTATGTTTCCGACATTATAGTACGCCATTTTTTACTATCGGCTGTCAATTCTAGGCTAGGATTGTCCATTTTTTCTATTGCGGGTAATGTGCGTAATAAAATTAAATGATATCGATTTTGTATTGATTGTTCAATCTATTATTGTAAAGTAATAACAGAGTTCTAAATCACATGTTTTTGCTGGTATTTTTAATATCAGAGGTTGTAAACGGTGGCATCGGCGCCAAGTTGTATTCGTAAAATACCACTGGCTGGTTTACGGAAATCGATCAAAAATCGATATTTCATCAGTATGGTTTCAACCTTATTTGACATTTATTACGCGTCTGTCATATTTTTGCAATACAATACCTTCAGTTATTTCTGCTGCTTTTGGTACCTACGTTGTGCTTCGAGTCGAGCCTTTTAGTTCACCTAGCCACCTGACAGAGCTACACCGTTACAGATTTTACACAAATATGCTTCAAAGACACCAAGCTCACCCGTAAACCCATTCAGACCCTTTTACATAGCTTTTTTCAACTAATTTTTGGTGGAACATAACCTCAAAATAGTAATTTCATTTCTGTCAATATCTCGGAAATGCCATTGTAGTTTGTGTTAAATCTTTTGAGGTAGTATTTAGACATGCCATCGAGTATTTTAAAGATGATTTGATGAAGACACAAAAATGTTAATAGTACATTTGTCCATAGCGCCGTGGGCATTCTCCTTTACAGGCAATAAACTCAAGTACAAATTAATGACAGACTTTACAGCCCATCTCACTAACAATTTAACCTCATGTGACCTCCGAGCGGCATTCTCTACGTTCACTATACAACCCTTAACCGTGGGTAGTCAGACCTCCGTCAAACGACTAATTATAACGGACTATAGTACCCCGAACCCCGGTGTAATATACCCGACTCTCGAAATACTTACTTGATAATTGGCGGAGTGCAATTTCGTTTAATGGAAATTATACAGCATTAATATTATTGCTTTCAAATAATCTACCTTGGTGGCGCAGTTGTATTCGACCGGAGGGTTTAGGGTTCGAGGAACGACTTAAGTGTGGATCACACGAATATTTGTACAAGGCCAGTAGAGACAAGGTACAAGAGGAATTGCACGCAGTGATAAAAAAAGTCAACCTCCGTAGCGTAGCGGTATTTGCCTCGCCTTGAATCTCGGAGGTCGTGGGTTCGATCCCCACACCGGACATGAAATCTTTGTGTAATTTCTAAGATTTCTTTCCGGGTCTGGTTGGTTGAGGGACTACCCTCCGTGCCTCGGAAAGCACGTTAAGCCGTTGGTCCCGATTGTTATAACATCATCTTTAACAATCGTATATCAAGGAACGGGCAGCAGCGTTTCCTTGTTTGGTACAACATAATACTGCGGTCACCAACCCGCCTGCCAAGCGTGGTGACTATGGCAAATACCCTCCCTCGGTAGGAGGCCCATGTTCAGCAGTGGACGTTATACGGGCTGATGATGTTGATGATGATAAAAAAGAGCGACCGTAGCCCAATGGCTAGGCGTGTCGGACTTGTGATCTTGTGGTCGTCGGTTCGATCCCCACATTGCATTACCGACGTGAACCAACAAGCATTTTAGCTTAGCACGAGGGTTTAACCAGAATACTAGTAGACTGCAAAACTTTGGTTACTAGGAAAGTTCTCTACTAGTATTCTTGTTTTCTCTCTTTTAAAGAAAAAAAAGCAGTTAAGTACAGAATAACTTAACTACTTAACTGTAACGATAGAGCAAACGGGTTTTTTTTAAACAAAACGCAGTATAACAAAATGCAGACTGAAAAAGATGGGATGTGTGTGGCCTGAAGTGTTGTTTTAATTAAACACTAAATGGTAAAATAAATATATTAATAGGTGAAATAACACTTTTTACAGTTTGAGTCAAAGACGAATAATCAGATATATCAAGAGTCTCTCTTTCTGTCTCTCGTCTTTACACAGCTCAAGTTCGCTCCTCAATGGAATACTGTTCTCATCTTTGGGATGGGTCTGCTAGATATCAGCTGGATGCTCTGGACTCATTGGAGCGCCGAGCGAAGAGAGTCATAGGCAATAACTCACTTGTGGAGGCAAGTCTTCAGAGCCTCGAACACCGTAGACGAGTAGCCTCCCTATCGTTTTTTTATCGGCTACATTTCGGGGAGTGTGCGGAGGTTCTGCATAACCTGATACCGGCGAGCGATTTCACCCTTTTGTTGTAGACATTCCTTCAATACGCACGAAGCGATTTGCCTCTTCTTTCATAATGCGGACGGCTAAGGAGTGGAATTCTCTGCCGGGGTCAGTTTTTCCGGAACGCTATAATCTGGACATCTTTAAAACTAAAGTGAACAGACACTTTCTAGGCAAGCGTGTATCATCTTAGTCCTTATCATCGCCTTCCATCAAGCGAGATTAAGGTCAAACGTAAGCCTATAATTAGTAAAAAAAAAAAAAACATTTCACTTCAAATTTAACATAAAGAAAATATTATAAAAAAGTATAAATATCTAAAAAAGGTTGCAAGCAACACAGAGCTTTATCTAACTAAATGTACTAGCAAATTAATTGCCATTCTATTTACATCTGTATGAAATAAACATTAATATGAGAACTTACTAAGAACCCAACAAACACACAATAATTTTATACAACTACGTGTAAATCTTCGCGAATGTCTCATAATTCAGTCGGTTTGTTCATTTACACCTGACTATAATTCAAACACGCTATCCAATGTCTATGTTGTAAAATCTATAGAAATGCCGTTGCTTAAATCTCAGTAAACATAACTGAGAGAAATAGCTTTATTTTAAAATGTTGTAGCATTTTTCTACACCATTTTTTTATTATTATTTTACCTTAAGAAATTGTTTATATTATTTGAAATTATTTATCATTGTCTTTTTTTATGTAACTTATAATACGATTTGTAATCATTACCCATGTTTGCAAACGATAAAATGATTTAATAGAGCGTAGGTCCGGAATACTAGTCCTAATACTTCTTTAAAAGATTATTATTTGTAAAAATGATGCCATATATTTTGAGAGCAACATATAAATCTATACTAATTTTATAAAGGGGAAAGATTTGTATTTTTGTATTTTTTGTGTGTGTGAGTGTACGTTTGTAATGAATAAACTCAAAAACTACTGTGCCGATTTCAAAAATTCTTTCACCATTGGAAAGCTGCATTCACTCTGAGTGACAAATGCTATATTTAATTATGAAGTTCCCACGGGAAGGGGAGTTCTGCGGGTGAAACCGCGCGCGGGAATCTAGTTTGTACATAAAATTAATATTATTAATGGTTCTTGTATGAAGGAGATTGTTACTTGTAACTGCATTTGTTTCATTAGTCATCGATCAACGAGGCAATCGACTCCTAATAATCTATGTTATTCCTTTTTCAGTCACGGCCCATTTCTCGTTCACCTTTACAATAGCTAAGATACAAAGATAACGTACACGATCAAACAGTCTCAGAGACCGAGAAACATACCATATCGGGGATTGGCATAAACAAATTAATGATCGTGAGTCGATTGAAATATCGCATTTCATAACCTTTGTACAAATATGGTCAAAAAGCGCACAAAACATCGATCAGCAGCTGGAAGATAATATTCATTTTACATTCGTTCTGTCAATGTTTAACCTTTTGAACGCTAATGTCATGTCTTTACGACAAACCATGATCACGACACCAGCTTCGCTTTCGTCAAAAATATCACGACTCAGTGAATATACCATGAGATTAGATGAATGGTTTTCTTGACTAGTAAAGAGAAGTCGTATATACATTCTATCCCTTTTATTCTGTATCTTCTTTGGGTTACTCAATGTTTTTTGGATTTCTTTCACAAAAATAAAGAAAGAAAAAACATCAAAACAAGTGAATTTCTGTAAATCACAGATGCTTATTGGAGTGACAACATTAAGAAACGTTATATTTGATTAGCAATTGTTTCTGCTGGAAATTATTGAGGGAGGCCTATGTTCAACAGTGGACGGCAACAGCTGAAATGATAATAATGATGATGATACACAGACACACAATAACACTAATATTATTTCGATACAATGAAACAAAATGATATAATCTGACAAATCTAGTGGTGAAGTCTCACGGTTCTATATAAAGCCATAGTTTCATATTAATAATTCTTATGGCAGGTCATAAGACCATTATGAACTGATGATTGATCGTAGGACGTACAGAGATTGCCAAACCTCGCATTCTCGAAGGGCTCCACTCCAAATCATAAGTTGGAAAAGGTCACACCCACTCAATAAGCACATAACCTTAGTATTTGGTCACTCAATCGACTACAAACATGAACAAACAAATCATTACTGCTCCACCATTTGACGAACAATTCTCAACTCTCCGTTGAAGTAACTTTGAACTTAGCCCAAGAAAAACTAAAGTTGTAAAGGTTAAAGAGTTAATGTGCGTGACACGAACCGGCTCGTTCATTAAAAAGACAAACAAACATACAGACACGCAACAACGCTATACATGTTTGTTTATAAGACACTTTTATATGTTAGCTTTAGAAAGCTTTATTGTCTGGTTGAAAGAAATGCAAATAATTCCATAAGTTTTGAGCAAATAAGTGTGGTGTTATGTTGTGGGCTGTTGGACGTTGCATCAGCCGAGAAGAGGCAACGACCGTACAGAGTGTAGATCACACTAAATGTTGAGGGAATCATTAAAGATAAGTAATTTCGGAACCGGTCAGTGCTAAGGCCGGTACACACGTTACACCGAGAGATGGAGGAAAGTAATTATCACGTATTACTCGTAAAAAGGAAGTGTCGGGAATCTGATGATCCGCTGAGTGTAGCAGTTGAGGAATGCTCGGTACAATTTAAACAGGTGAATGGTGAAAGCAACGTAATTACCACTGTGAGGCAAAGGATGGAAGCCCAACAATTTTATAATGTTTTAAGAGAATATATGTAAACATTTTATTAGTTTATTTGTGGGAACATGTTCATTTTCATTAAAGACGCGTAAAAAAACTGTATATTAAACTATTATTTTTCTTATCTAATATAGATAAGAAAAATAATAGTTTAATATAATATAGCGTGCGGCGAATTAGAGGCGAAATTACCAACGTTAAGTGGATGGAAGCGTTGCGAAATTCTATGTCTATGGGATTAATAATGACACTCAAAAACGTTGCACTAAAATATCCTTTGTTTCCGAAGTTAACGTTTAACTTTGTAACAATTACGCGGGAAAGTAAGTCTAAGTAAAGTCTATATTACTTAGACTTACTTTCCCACGTAATGATGTAAATTGTTTTTCAATAGCTGATCTATATTTATAGTCTAGATTTTGTGGAATACATCATACTCAAGATCCAAAGTACTATACACATGTTTGATCGTAAAATTTTCTCCTACCTACGGTTCCTATACAATATAGAAAGAGTCTATAAAATATTAAAACGCACCAACCTCATATAATGATGACAGTATAATATCTGCTTACCATTAGATATTATAAATTGCTCACCCATATCTAGCAAAATACTATTATACTATTTTATGTTATCTTGGCATATACGAGTACAGTTTAATTATTAAACATATATACCCAACTATAGGAAATAATTTTTAAATTTAGAAGTATTTTTTAATAACTACAAATGTTTTTTATTACTTGTCTTGCGTTGACATTTAATATTGCTTGATCTGTCTTTATATAACTTGATTACATACTCTGTTTATTGTCACCTGACTATTAAAGAATTAGCCCCTAATGAACAACCTTGTGATATGGAAAATTAAGAAGTGTCAGAGTTTAATATTTAGTAAAAACTAAAATATAAATCTATTTCCTGTGAAAATTTTCACAGTTTTGAAATAAAAACTCGCTATTTTTTGAGAAAATATACACGATAAAACATATTATTATAAAATACAAAATATAGACGGCATACTTAAATTAGCACCTACTAAACTATACTTATTATACACCCACATTATAACTCCCGTTGTCACTGTCTTATGCCGTAATTACCTAATCAACCTCATTGAACTTAACACTAGCACAGGTGGTAGCGTATTCAAAGATAATTTAAATCTTAATGCGCTATTTCTTTAACTATATTGCTTCTGCGGCTGCAATATATGCTATGCTAGTTAGGAAGCCATTTTTATCATCAGATTTGGGGACTTACTTAACAAAAGTTCTCTCTCAGTCTCATTAGTCAACCGATTAATTGCTGTATTTTTATCAGATTTTCTGCCTTTCCCCATAAGCCATCATGGCCATCATAAGGATGAATCAACTCTTAGAAATTATCCTTATCACCTGGTTGCAAATCTAACGGATGCTGCTTACTTTGCAGTAAAATAATGGAAGCTCCCGAAACATCGGCAAACATAATTCTAGACTGCAAAGTCGTATGTCAACCACGGGCTAACCTCCTTAACCCAATCAAACCCAAACGTAATATCCAAGGCTGGTAAAAAGAATTTACGGTAAATCAAATAAAACCATGATCACGAACAAAGGCCAAGTTAAGCTAAGTAAGGAAATCTAATTGTCCAACTAACTGACTAGCAATCATTGTCATAATATCCATATTCGTCGTCACCAAAATGACTAGCAATCACTCTCATCTTAAACTTAAATTACAGTCGTTTCTGTGCTTTGAGAGTACAACTCCCGCTCCATCAACCAATCGCCCCTGTTTCATTCCTCAATCGCCCTCGCTCCAAGCCCCAATCGCTCCCGCTCCATTCTTCAATCGCTCCCGCTCATTAAAAACTCCTGAACCCTACCAACGCAGTCCGAACAACGACAAATTACTCCGCCGGCGGCTATCTGTTTTTAATCGCAGCCCGTAAGGAAGCTGTCTCAGGCATTTAGAAATGTTTTCCGATGATTACGAAACCTCGCTAATTATTCGGTTCTAGCGTGATGGATAGCACGCTAGGCAACGCTTATGCAAATATATGTTCTCCGCTAAGATTGATGCTTTCATTTTGTAGTAATTGAAGGATTTTATGCGCTTTTATGCAAGCAAATGCTATGTGTAGTCTGATTTATTATAGTGCTGTAACTGAGTGAATAAATTGGATGAGCTAATTGACGGTTGGAATATTAAAGTGAATTGAAATATGTAAGTAATTAGTATTATGTCTTTAAAGTTTATTATTTCCTTTTCGGTTTCGCTTTGTATTTGCCCACTTATACTTTCTATTTCGTATGTTATTTTCTGATAAGTTGCTAAGTCCTGTTTTATGTACGACTTTGTCAATAAGGAAATTGAAGGATAACTTTTCTAGTACTGAGAATGATATTAAGCCATGTAGAAATTCAGCGGTATTAAACATCTAATTTTATTTTCAATATAATTTTACTTCTTTTCTATAATCCTTTAGTATTCAATTCCGTTTGGCTTAACTATTTTCTAGTAGCAATTGCAATAGCGATAAGACCGCCCATTGTAGTTAAATTGATGTACAAAAACTACAATCGTAAATTATGTTGTACACGAGCATGTAATTTACTTTGCTTTTACTAATTTATTTAAGTAATTTTTCATGTTGCTAATAAATTGGTGTTTTAATCGGATGTTGCATTTTATTGCTCCACACTAAACAACCCCCAAAGAATTAGAAAAATGACATTATATAAAAAAAAAAGATTTACTGTAAGAGCGATGCATATTTTCGTGTGCATTACTAAAAAAACACTAAAAGGTGAAAAAAATATGACGTTATTTATAACTTAAAATAAAATTAACGATGAAAATAATTGTATATTGTTAGTATACTAATGGAAAATACACAATTATTGTAGCTGAGAAGCCAGTGCCGGCTGAAATTAACAGCAGTAAAAATTATTTTTTCTGCTTTGTATTTACAGAATAAATTTTAGCTAACTCGAATAAAACCGCTATCATCAAATCTTGATATCAGTCTGTCCACCTTAAGATTATATCTACCTACTCAGAGAAATTAAAAAAAAAATAGTTGACAACTGACAGATAAATTGAAAAAAATAGTGCAGCTCTATGTTTTTTATGGTAACTCCTCCTTTTAAGAATTGGATTAAAACATGCTATAGTGAATACAAATAGGCACTAATATTTTATTTATGAATGTAGATTAGTTAAATATCAATAATCCATTACATCGTCCGCAATAACAACCCCGTTTAGTAAAATACATGAAATGGAGTTAGTTGTCCTGGTCGTAAAACGTTAATAGCTTATACCTATAAATGAGATTAGAAATTAATGTTACTGCTGTCTTTTACGAGACGTATCGTCGTAAACGCAATCAAACTTCGTAATACAGTAGAGAGTTTCAACACGTTGTGACTGTAAATTAGATCATTATTTGAGAGTGATTGGCTCTTTTATGAGCAATGCTTTTAATATGGAGCAGGAAAGGACCCAAATCCAGCAAATTAAGCGCCGTTAATGGATCTGATCGGTTGGACACGATCTGTTGGTCCATATGGCTAAACTAGCAATGGACTGGAACTTGAAGGAAATCAATTGTGGTTATCCCAAACAACCATGGCGGCGTACGGTGCTGAACGAAGCCAGAACGATTGAGAAGACGTGGATCTAAATGAAGCGCTCTAGAACAGGTGTGGAAGACGTGGAACTTAATAAAGCGCGAACCTCTAGAAAGTTTGGAATGACTGATAGAGATTATATAGTCACTGTGGCCGCTCTCTGCTCCATCGATGGGACATAAAACAATATATCAATAATTGGCAAATTTCTTTGAGAAATTTTTAATATAAAGTGGGACGAGACGTAAGTAAAGCTCGTGTTTTTGCAGTGAATGTGTAGAAGAACGGGTGTTTGTGTTCCACACAAAGGACCTGGCTGGACGAGACACTGGAAAAAATATGATAAACCATAACCAATTCGTTGGATAAATCGAAAAAAGCAATGAAAGTAAATATTAAAAAGATAAGAATTATACCTTTATATGTAATCGGTTGTAACCAAGCAAACAAGTGTGTAATCTTAAAATAAGATCTAAGGATAGATATTTTTTATGAAGAACTTCTCCGGGAACGGCAAATGAAACCGCGCAAGAAGATTAATCTATACTAATATTACAAAAAAAGATTTGTATTTTTGTATGTATATTTATTTCGAAACTCAAAAAGTAGTGGACAGATTTAGATAATTCTTTCACAATTAAAATGCTACATTATCCCTGAGTAATATAATCTGTTTTTAATTCTGAAGTTCCCACGGAAACGGAATCTAGATAGATATATCTATCTTCAGAATCATAGATATATGGTGTTAAATGTAGGGAGTTTCAAATCTACTGTACAGTAATGTAAATCTAATTTCCTGACTACTTCTTATAATAGTTACATTGTAATATTCTATTCTCAGGGTGTCAGTAGCATGTTATTACATTTCCACAAAACAATATGCAAGACTCCAAAGTTTTTTTAATCGTTGTCATCATCGTAGGTAGTTATTATTGTGGGTAGTTACTAACTTGTTTCCAGATACACCAAGAGTACTATAAGTCGTAACGCTATAGAGTGGCAGGGTACCTATAATTAACATCTGAAAGCGGCCCTATCCTGACTTAACAGTCTAAAACCACATATATACTGAACCACATATGGACAGATGGATGAAATGGGTGATTTTACATTTTAGGCGATCTCACATGTCGCGCGACGTGCTATACATCTATAATGTATGTACGACTTCACCCAGGGTCTTCACATGTCTCGCAAGACATGTGTCCCCTAATGTAACGTTGTAAACTCTTTCTTTACTACCTCTTTTATATAAGAATTTATATATTTTATTGGTACTTTTTTGTAAATTTGAAGTTGTATGATTATATTGTTGTTATTGTCTTGGTGTCACACTGTGAACATTGATAATTATCCATTTTCCTCATTATCTTTTTCTCTTAGTGTATCCGACTTAATAGTCCCAGATTGTATTTATTTTCTGCTGTTCCGATTTTTAATAATGTCGAGTATTTTACAAAATATTATGTTCAATTAGTAAGACCAAATAAAGGAATATTATAATTATAGATTGTTTTTAAACGTTCATTATGTTCAATAACTTTTTTTATTGCAAAAGCCGTAAGTCGCAGAAGAGTAAGCGGGACACCTAGCTTATCCGCTGCTCATGGACATAAGCAGTGCCGAGGATGTGCAAAACCTTGCCGTTGTCTACAACTAACTACTTATGCCTAGTGGTTTTACCAGAGCCATCATACATTGGATACAGAAAAACGTAGAGGCAATTGGTATGAAAAACTTATAGAATATCCTCTTTCCGGGGCATCTTAAAGTACAGGCTTTTGACAAAGGCTCGACGTTCCCTTACGGCAAAGTCAGCACTGGGTTTGCCCGTGAAGACCAAAAGGCCGGCAATATTTTACAGGATAATATTTCTTTAGAATAGAAGAAGCGAGAATAGAATCTAGATTAGAAGAAGCGCAAATAGAATCTAGAATAGAGAAGTTATAAAATGGAAAAATATAGGTTGTTTGACTGCTTCTGGACTACTACTTCCACATTCCATGCCAACCTATAGCTACCCGACTATAAACTCGCCTCCTCGCCTCAAAGTATTAAAACAATCACACGGATGAGAGGAACAACTTGTGAGGCATTTCCTTTCGCGACCACATGGCGCACTTTTTTTATTTACCAGCAATTCGCAATAATGTTACCTTTATTACTGTTCTGTGGGTGTTCTATCTTGTGTAAGTGCCACATAAACGTCGAAAATGGGGCATTTTTTTTTAACAACTTTTATTTATTGAGTAATTATGACATGCAGCAATACTGTCACGTCTAACGGGAGTTTGGTAGATTTAAATTCCGTTCTGAAAAATGTTGAACATTCGCGCCTCGGAAAGCACGTTACACTGTTGATAGATATCTATTTTTTTTTACTTTTTTTACAAAAGATTACTATGAGAGTTTTGCAGTCTTCTAGTATTCTTGTTAACCCGTCGTGCTAAGCTAAAATGCTTGGGTTCACGTCGCGTCGATAAAGCAATGGGTGAGGTTCGAACCGGCGACCTCAAGATCACAAGTCAGCCATTAGGCTACGGCCGCTTCCTATAACATCATCTATATCGTATACTAAAAAACGAGCAGCAGCTTTTCGTTGTGTATTGTGCCATAATACAGCGGCCAACAACCCTTCTGCAAAGTGGCAAAGCTCATATTCAGCCGTGCAGGTTATACGGGGTGATAATGACAAACAACGCATCAATCGAAGCAGCTAGAATATCTTAAGCGTGAAATTTGCGCCCTCTAATCACCTACCGACCGTAATAATATTTGCCCACTAAACTCAATTAATTTCACGTCCTTCTCCTAATTAGATTTCAGCGTCGAAGCGGTAACCATGTGCGGTAATTACCAACAATTAGTTGCATTACGGTACACCGGATACCAATTCAATTCTGCATTCTAGCGTGATTGGGTACATGGCCTGGTGATTGCGTGGTTGAGTTATGGCTGAGCTACATTGCAGGTCGAGGCGTGGAGACTGACTGGATTAGTCTCAAAGGCTAGTTATAATTTATTTTTATACTTTATCCAACTAGTAATTACTTACTGTTCCTTTTCTCCACTGAGTCGTAATTATCGTCGTTAATCCAATCTCATAAACAATGCCTGAGCAACATTGGTCCAGTAGCTTTTGCGTGTCAGAGTAACAAACAAACATACCAGTGGCAGTAGAACTAACATTCATAGATTTGCCTGTTGTCATATCTTTATGTTGTATACATAAGTGGGAATGTAAGTTAGGTGTGTCCGAAGGTAAGTGAAGATGTTTGTTTGTAAACGAAAGATGTGACAAATATTAAGATGATACAAATATTAAGATGATTTATGAACGGAATGCAGAAGTTGATAATGAGAAATGAGTGAACGGTAATTGAGATATGATGACTGATTGGTTTATGAACAGAGTACGGATGTGGTTTATTAGCCAATAAGAAAGCGCTGAATGAACAATGATTGAATGAGATAAGACTGAAGGATTACGAATATATATATATAATAGTTGTCTCTTTTTAAAGAAAAAAAAAAAAGAAAAAAAAAAAAGAAATATCGGAAAGAGTGAAAGCGAGTTTGGAAAGGTAGCTGCTAGACGAAGTACGTGCACACTAGTAAGAAGTGTCTAAAAGAAAAAGAAGAAAATAAAACACGATCGAACGGATTACCATCTTTTATTTGCTGGATTAGCTCTGCACGTGGTTTCACCCGCGTAACTACCGTTCCCGTGGGAACTTCATAATTTAATATAGCTTTCTCGATAAATTGGCTATCAAACACTGAAATAATTTTTCAAATTGATCCATTAGATCCTGAGATTTGCCCGTTCAAACAAACAATCAAACTCTTCAGCAATATATGTGAGTATAAGATAATGCTCTAGTAAATAAACATGTTTTCAGTTTCCTACGATCGCGGAAGTCATGCACATTTGCACAATTCTTAGGTTTCCGTGAGTTATAAATGCAAATAGCGTTATCTAGCATTATTTTTTTCTGCGACGTTGACCAAAACTGGACACACGTTTCCTGTATTTAAAGGAAGAATTATAGCGAAACGGAGGTCACTTAAATTGAAAAGGGATTTCAGTAAGCACTACGTTTTCTAAATCAAAATAAAGCAATACATTTTGATCGCAATAAAAAAGTAAAGTTTAGCAATAATGAATTAAAAATGAAATCTGATAAATTTAATGTACAACATATCGACGGGTAAAAGCTAATTGAGCTGAAGAACATCAGAGGTGACATTGAAATATGTATTTTATGCTATAACTTCATAAGGTATATAATGCAATATTCCTAATGATGTCGCTTAGATCAATTAGCTTTTTAACCCTCGATATATAACGAAAATATTTATTGACAGATGAAATTACGCTTTATAAGCATAGTTGCTTATCCTTGTCACATATTAGACGATACTGCTATACCGCGTAAGTTATAGTTAACTTACGCGGTATAGCAGTATCGTCGAAGATTGGTAACCTCAATAGGGTAAACGTGGTCACTGTGGACATTTATCAAATATAACGATTAATTAAAAGTTGCCAGTCATCATCATCAGCCCGTATAACGTCCAGTGCTGAACATGGGCCTCCTCCCGGGGGAGGGTTTTTGCCATAGTCACTACGCTTGGCAGGCGGGTGGGTGACCGCAGTATTATGTTGTATCACACAAGGAAACGCTGCTGCCCGTTCCTTGATAAACGATTATTATAGATGGTGTTATAACAATCGGGACCAACGGCTTAACGTGCTTTCCGAGGCACGGAAAGTAGTCCCTCAACCATCCAGACCCGGAAAGAAATCTTCGAATTTACACAAAGATTTTTCTGTCCGGCGTGGGGATCGACCCCACGACCTCCGAGCCAAATACCGCTACGCTTCGGGGAGATTGAAAAAAAATGAATAAAAATTGCCAGTTAGGTATGGCAATTATTTTTCTAAAAGCCTTTTTTACATCAATACTCTATTAATTTCTTTTTGATTTTTTTTGATTTTTTTTGACGACAAAGTGTCCAATCATTCTACTCCTAATTGTCTTCACATTAAAACAAAATACGATCTTCAACAACATCTTGACATAATTGCATGACACTGGCAGAAATTGCGGAATAAATCCGGACATTGTCATAAAAAAAAACCTTGACATGAACAGATCTCTCACTGCCAGCAAGCTCTAGCACCCACCTAAATAAGTTATCTATAGTAAAACCTGTCCTACTTGGTAATTGTAGATAAAACATACATTGCCTCAGGCCAAGAGTTGTTCAAATATAGTAGCACACATAATGAGTTATTTTCTCGCCACTAATTATAATTACGTGTCGAGTGGTTTGTCACCACGCACTGCTCTAGGACAGTTAGTTATAATTGCGTTTCTAAGGGCCTAGACAAGTGGTTTCTTACATATTTACGATCGATTAGAATCGATAACACTGGACATTAATTTTGTTCGTTACCGTTTTCAAAATGATCATCATTTTCGATCATTATTTTGAAACTTACAATTGGCACAGAACATCTGTCGGAAAGGTCAGCTTTTAGCATAAACACAAGCCATAATCAAATATTGGAATGAGGTAACTATGAAGATCACAGTGTTCTCCCAGCAGCGTACTTGTTCCACGTCTGCTCCACCTTCCACTGCTTTGAACCTGGAATATAGAGTAATTGAAGTATATAAGTATTATAAAACAAATAAGCTGAATACTCCAGTTAAAGGCACTAATCGACACACACACGAGTGACACGTGCGGGCACTGCCTCGTATTGTGTTATACGTACCACGGCTGCGAGTAGAGCAGGGAGACGGACAGTATAAGTCATTTTGGCTAGCCCATAAAAATATTCGATCGCCAAAGGGCTTGCAATAAGTAAACGATCGATCTTCAGAAATGTCGTTTTGTCTAGGCGCTCTAGAGTGTAATGAGGTTGAGCATAATGTAATGGCTCGAATTAAAAAAAAACGAGAATTTATCTTAAACAAGGAAACCTCAACACAACTGACAGCACATTCCAACTCCATTTATCATAGTATCTACCTCGATCAAACTTAAAGTATTTCCTTATAAACCTTCAATTAATAATATTCTTCGATTACAAAATTCAATCTCAAATTCGATTAAATGTGCGCAGCCCTAGCAACTAGGTATTAAATCATAACCATCAAGAGCTGGCAGAAAAGCAAATAGCCTATGCCAGTTTATGTTCATCGCAGGTAAATTGAGCATTAAATCGCTTAAATATAGATCATATAAATAATATCATGCATGTACAGTCAACAAAAAATATATTTTTACACATTATGATAGATCGATAGCTAAACTCTTTAATGTACACTTTCACAAAGAGAAAAATACAAAAATGGACTTAAAACTAAACTTAAAATTAGATAGGTACAATTGGCGGCCTTATCACAAATTGTGATCTCTTCCAGGCAACCGAGGAAGGAACCATATTACAAAGAAGTTTAAAATAGGGGTAGTTAAGTGTACTGGATTATATTAATTATAGTACCCATGGGTACTTGGGAGAAGTTATATACAATTACTAAATATAAATATAAAGTAGATAAATAAAATAATACCTTACTTAAATACATATTATAATATACTAAGAAATATATTTAGTGGTGCTGTGTGAATTGTAGTGATAGGTTGTGTTTATGGACTCTTCTCTGAAACTCGGGCAGGCTTTGCGATCTCCTGATAGCTAAAGGCAACTCATTCCATAGTCGCTCACTTTGAACCACGAAAGATTTTTAACCTGAATTGTGAAACGCTTTTTAAAATTATATAGTATTTTTAGTTACGTTTATGAGTATAGTTTACTAGTATGTGCTTTTGTACACAGCTAGCAGCAAACTCTTCCATCCATAAAGAATTAACGGCTGTCGTAGTGACATAAACATATTTATTTATATTATTTGATCCTGACGGTGAAAAACTATCTCTTTTGCTGACTTTACATACTACACAAGCATCTTTGAAAAATGTGGTGCACATAATAATCTGCAAACATATTACATGTTTAAAAATGGATTGTGCCTGATTCAAAGGTAAAAATGTTAAAGGCAACAATCAAATTTCAAAGGAATTACAATAGGAGTACTTTTCTGCTTTCCACGACTAGTGCTTCAAACTCAGGGTTTTATCAACTGCTGTCAAATCTTAAATAAACAGTAAATAATCCGCAATTAAATGAACTTAGGACTTACTCAGACTTAAATAATTAAAAGCTTCAAATAATTCTCTTGAAATTTAAGCGCACTCACACAGTGTATACCGAGACAAAGAAACTTTAAATGTCACATACTTTGTTACCCATTTACCATTATTCTGACACAATTAAACAGCTAACTTGAATAAACTTAGCAGGTTTCACACTCAACAATAATTTATATAAAGGTTTCTTAATAATTTATGCGTTAACAAACAGATCGCAAACACAAAGTTTATTATAGTTTATCTTTTGACATGTTCACATAAGCATGTTCAAAATGGCATGCTAATCATAAATTTAATTTGTGGAACTACTTACAATAATATTATATTCTATTATTAAAAATGACCTACCCCGAAAGGGATTGCTAAAGTCACCACGCTTGGCAAGCGGGTTGGTGACAGCAGTTGTAATTGAGTTCTAACACACAGGGAAACGCCGTTCCGTGGTATATGATTGGACCGGATTGGTCGTACCCGGAAAGAAATCTTTTATTTTTCACGAAAATTACTTCTCCTGTGGGAATCCAAACCTCCGAGGTTGAAAACGTGCCTTTTTCCGCTACGCCCTTGAGGTTGTTGATAATTACGCCAGCTTAAATAATCAAATAATAGTGCCATATTAGTCAATGAATAGTGCCATCTGACTAAATTTTCAAGAGGAATGACTCTACCAACCTACTAAAATACACTATCTCAATTCTGATTAAAAAAAAACGATGTTGCAAATCGCCATTTATAGAATTTTGATAAACCATATAAGCACTTTTTTAATTATTACAGACAATATTAATCATAATGATTCCAAGTAAATTTGACTTAAGTTCTGGTTCTATGAACATTAATACGGAATGGACTTTAGTCTATTAAATTGTACCTAAAATAGGTCTACAGCTAAAGTGCAAAGGTTTGTTTTGTCAACGTTCAATACTAAAGATATATTTTCGTCCACATTAAAATAGGTGGCAACTAGCATTTCTGTAAATTAGAGATAAAATGTCCGACAGTTTATGTCCTATGGAAACGAATGGCTTATTTTGGTTGAGTGAGAAGCTTGGTCTATAAATAACGTAGTTATCTTTAAATAGGCGCCAGTGGTGTTGTGTTGGCGATGAAGTGTTCTCATTATGAGCTAAGACTACTTTCAATACTGTACGCAATAGTTACTAGATAGTTTATTTATTCGTTAGCTTTGACTACTCAGACTCTTGAAATAGGCACCTATTTCAAGACAGGACCAAATAAGTTTAAACGTTTTGTAATTTATTTTTAATTGTCATCCTCCATTTATGCATTCTAGGCCATGTTGTTTTATCACTTTAGAATACTTTATATGTTATTCATAGATTTTCAATGGTCAAATTAAACCTCGGTAGCGTAGCGTTATTTGGCACGCTTTAAATCTCGGAGGTCGTGGGTTCGATCCCAACGCGGGACAGAAAATATTTGTGTACATTCTAAGATTTCTTTTCGGGTCTGGTCGGTTAAAGGACTACTCTCCGTGCCTCGGAAAGTACGTTAAGGAAGGAAAGGGCAGCAGCGTTTCCAACACAACGTTTCCAACAGCGTGTGGTACAACATACTGCTGCGGTCACCAACCCACTTGCCAAGCGTGGTGACTATAGCAAATACACTCACTCGGGAGGAGGCCCATGTTCAGCAGTGGACGTTATACGGGCTGATGATGATGATGATGATGAAATCAAATCCACTGACTGACTTTATGAGGTCATCAGGCCATCCAGCAGGCGCTCGTCCCTCGCTGCGCTTGCTACTTTGTGGTCTCCACTTGAGAACCTTTCTGCTCTATCAGCGGTCTGCTCTTCGAGCTATGTGTCTTGCCCATTGCCATTTCAGCTTACTACTCCGTTGAGCTATGTCAGCGACATTTGTGTGCAAATATTACTGCATAATTTATATGCAGTAATATTTTTAGCTAGTTATTTTTAGTTAGATAGCATCATCGGTGACTCAGTGGTTACGGTAGTGACGACTGAGACCTGGTGTTCTGGGTTCGATTCCCACCCGGGACAATTATTTGTGCGAACCACTGAGTCTGGGTGTGCTTTTACCGACGTGAACCCACTCGTAACACAAGCATTTTAGCTTAGCACGAGGGGTTAACAAGAATACTAGTAGACTGCAAAATTCTGCTAGTAAATTTTAAAAAAAAAGCATTTCAAAATAAACCTTCCTTCCTCTTTTTGTCCTTGAATTATGTGTTTGTAAAGTCCCGAGCGAAACAGGTACAATGTCTTAAGAAAAAAAAAGGTTTTTTTCTTTCTCTAATGCTATTAATGTAAATCAGATATCTATTTCATGTTCCATGCAATATTCTCTATCACAGCGTGAAACAGACATATTAAACCGTTGCCTATCCTATCACACTAATCATTAATTAACTATTATCGTTTCATACTCATGGTTTGTTCGTTCACATAAATTGCAGGTTGACCTTTCAGCCAGTGCTTGTACTATTTATTTATAATTTTAGTATTTATAGCACTACTCTAATCGGTTTGAAATATTGATATCGGTCTGTTTATGATAATTAATGGCATCAGTGACTAGCTAGGCGGTTACAGCTGTAGTTTAGAGATATTAACATAGACTTTAATAAAGACTTAAAAGAAATTTACTCCGGTATATATATATATATAAATATCGTGCATACATTTCTAAATACGCTCTTCAAAACCTCACTGACAAAGATATCATTTCACTTTTCTCTTCAAAATCTTTTTCTCGATATTCCTAAATAGTTTCTCACATTCATTATTTATAATTGCTAAAGATTTATATGTTATAATCAATATCTAGATAATAATATCGTTTACAGCTTTGTAATTATTGCATTAGATAGCCAAGGTTGTCGATTAATATTAGCAGTTTACTACGGCTAGTAAAACCTGCGCTAAAGCTGAGACATAATGTGAACACAAAATTAACACCGCCATCATCCTTACTAACATACTGTTGTTATTGTTATTTGTTACTGTTTCACACATAAACTGCCTCTGAAGGCAGGCGGATAGTTTATAAGCTAGATTAACATACAACATCAACCATCACGCAACCAAACATCACGCTCCGACCTTCTGGATTAAGTATCAGATACTAATTAAAAATAAGCATCTAAGTATGTTTTTTTTATGATATCTGTGCTCTGGCATTCTGTTCGAGCAATAATGTGCTATTCCCTATTATTTGTTCAAATATATCTAAACAAAACAGGTATTTTAAAATGACCACCACGTAATTATTTCCAGACCGCGTAATTTTAAGTTCTGAATCGACTGTTTGTTTTTCGGACGGACCTAGGTATGTAGTTGAGCACTAGCATTTTGCTATTTCACCTGGTATAAAGGCGAAAAGTACTCCAACCTTACTAGATGGGTAAAAATCTACTAACTGAGCAACCTACGCAATAGTATTATCCATGTAAATTATGCATCGCTAGCGAGGGGATTTAGTAATGATAACTTCAGATCTTTAGGGGAGTTTTTAGTCTCTACTTTACAGTTGCGCGGGCCTTTCGGACTTCGGGTCTACGACTCATGAAGCGTCATTACACTAAGAGCATTGTCGAAATATTGTCAATGATATTATGAAGTATCTTTCATACAGCCCACATTGCTCAAGCCCGCACTACCCGCCCACTGAGTGCAACGCGAAACACTTAACACACTTAATAAGTGTCGATCGTCTGTATGAGGCCTAACAGAATGGAGTACAAATTATAATCGACCCAGTTCCCAAGCCCATCCCACAGATACATTCTACAAGCCCGATATTAATGTATAATGTACACAACTGTTATAGCATTCGGTTTGTTTTATTAACACAGTTTATATGTGATTGACATTAAACGAAATAGAGTCTGCAATTTTGATATATGTGTCACAAGGACTTCTATAATCTATACTTATATATATAGCTGAAGAATTCGTTTATTTGCTTAAACGCTCTAATCTCAGAACCGCCCGAATCTACGCGCCGAACACATTGCGATGGCGTTGATTAGTCACTTGTTTTTATTTTACTTTACCCTGATGCAGAGTAGGTAATGTTAAAACTAAATATTAATATTAAAAACGTTGCTATAACTTGGGTTTTAGCGACGATATTGTGTTGTATACTTGATATGTAAAATCTTTTATTTGATATTTTTAAGTCAAATTCTTTTCGTTAATAATATAATTATTATAAGATTTGTGTCGATGTATATAATAATATAAAATTATAACCATATGTTATTTGTTTTATAAAGGCGCTGAGTCTATAAAAAACATTAGTTTTGAGAAAATAATGTTATAATCTTTAAACATTATGTTAACTTTTATTCCAATTGTCCAATTTGAAAAAAAAAAATCTGCGTTGGAAAGCCTATTTGTCGAGGCTATATTTAATTATTAAGTTCCGTGCTTGAACCTAGTCACTACATAGGTAGTTTAAAACAAAGTCGCGTACCGCGGTCGGTCTGTCCTTATTTATCTTCATCACCATCATCAGCCCGTATAACATCCACTGCTGAAAATGGGCCTCCTCCTGGGGGAGGGTATTTGCCATAGTCACCACGCTTGGCAGGCGGATTGGTGATAGCATTGGTGATGTTGTACCTCACAAGGAAACGCTGCTGCCCATTCCTTGATGTATGATTATTATAGATGATGTTATAACAATCGGGACCAACGGCTAAACGTGCTTTCCGAGGCACGGAGGTTAGTCTCTCAACCAACCAGACCCGGAAAGAAATCTTAGTATTTACACTAAGATTTCCTGTCCAGCGTGGGAATCGAACCCACGACCTCCGAGATTTAAAGCGAGCAAAATACCGCTACGCTTCGGAGGTTGTCATCATCACTTATTTATCTTAGATCTTGAAAACTACGCAAAGGGTTGTGAGGCGGTTCTTTATTATAAAAAGAGATTCAAAAATTAAGCTTATACATACATAACATTCTAAGATTCTAAGAATTCTAATATTTCGTTCCGGGTCTGGTTGGTTGAGGGACTACCCTCCGTGCCTCGGAAAGCACGTTAAGCCGTTGGTCCCGATTGTTATAACATCATCTGTAATAATCGTAAATCAAGGAACGGGCAGCAGCGTTTCCTTGTGTACAACATAATACCACCAACCCGCCTGCCAAGCGTGGTGACTATGGCAAATACCCTTCCACGGGAGGAGGCCCATGTTCAGCAGTGGACGTTATACGGGCTGATGATGATGATGATGATATATTACATCAGCATTGCACCCGTACGACGACGCTATTTTTATAAAATGACTTCAGAATGTGTTTACGACTCGTGATTGTACATTAATTGTTATTTAACATTTTATGTTCCTGACCCTATCAATCTCAAGTAATTAAAATGCTAAAATCTTTTATACTCAAGACAAATCTATGTGTAAATGAATGTCACATCGTAAAACATAGACATTACAGCACTTTGTAAGTGATGCCACGTACGTATTAAAAGGTTTACATGAAACCATAAATGTTACAACCGTTAATTCTATTTTATACTGTGGCCACCCGATTATCTGAATCTTTGTGATACTCGGTATTATTCCGATAGCTAGCCTTAACAAATAAAATGTGTGTGATTACATTTAAAATGGTTAATATAGGCAATGAAAGTGTTTTCGTTTGTTGGATAATTTAAGTTACCTGTCTAAATAGATTTGAACTTAAGGTGCTGTCAACTGTAAAATTTTGTTCTTTTAGGTATCTATTTTTTTATACACTTGGTAAAATTATTAATTGTACTATTATTCTTTGTTGCACACAGTAAATACATTACATAAAGTTAATACAACGGAAATACCATGTGTCAAGGCGAGCTTGATTCAAAAATGAATTCTCTTCCAGCAAACCTTTTAGAAAGAGACATTTGATTGAATGTGCACATCTAGTGTACAACATACTTCAATCTTACTTTATATAAATAAGTAGTATTAATCATTCAAATATCTACAAAGGGATATATTATCTTTATATTTATTGTGAATACGATATATTTATATATTAAATAAATAGCATACCTATTTTATTTTTATTTTTTAAATATTGTATTTTTAAATATTGTAATTTTTCTTCTTCTTACTTAGTTTTTAAGATTCGCTGAGTTTTAATAGTAATTAAGGTAATTTTAAGACCGCGCTATCGCACTAGGTATAAACCTGTAATGATAGTTGTAAGGGAGATTTTTAATAAATAAATAAATATTATTTTAAGATGTCTATGTCAGTTAATCGAGTCGCCACTGTACCTGTCTTCATTTTATGTGTCCATTACAGCTAAATACCTCTGTTATTAATCGATTTGTCTGACCTTTTGTTCATTGCGGTTATCAACGGAACATTTAAGATCCTATATTTTAATTACAAAAGCATAAAATTAAATAGAATGCTATTAATCATGACTTTAATTTATATGAAGACTTTTTGTTAGGTTAAACCTGCGTGAGGATCAACAGAGGTTAAACTATGAAACTATGAATTGGTAAATAAATCCTACAGTTATAATAATAAGTTGATGATAAATCTCAAAAATAAAATGATGCTCTATGTCCTGCGAAGAATGCCTTATGAAGAACGACTTAAAACACTAAAATTATCCACTTTTACCTGACACCTACAAAATACTAAATTCTAGATACAACTTACCCTATATCAGAAATATACAGGGTGTCCCAAAAGGTTAAGTAGCAGGTGACAGGGGACAAGGGACAGGGGTGGACACAATGGTCACAAGAAAAATAAAATAAAAATCCGCTCTGGGTATTTAAAAAAAAAAGGCATTTTTTTAAAAACTTAAAATTTTACACCTTGTTATTTTTGATGTTGATGTTGATGACCTTGTTGTTATTGAAGATTACATAACAGCATTTTTTTTAAATACAGCCATATTTGTAGGTACAGTTAGCACAAGGTGTAAAATTTTTAGTCTTTTAAAAAATGCCATTTATTTTTTTAAACACCCAGAGGGAATTTTTTATATTTTTCTGGTGACCCTTGTGACCATCCCTATCACCCCCCTTCCCAGCTACGTAATCTTTTGGGACATCCTGTATATAATATATAAAAGTCGAGTGTCTTCTAAATATGATAATGGTATCTATAACAGTACATTTCAAAATTGAGATTAATAAATTTAGACCAACGACAGGACTCGAACGTGCATTTAAGGTATAGCCCCTAATGCCTTAAACTTTCGGCCACAGTGGAACCCCAACCGGTTGTCGAAATTTATCTATCTTTTAATAACACGTTTCAAAGTGGAACGTTAAATATATATATGTTGATTATCTCCAACTTTACCACTCTTCCAAGCCGTCCGACGTCCACAGATCTGTATCAAATATTAATGAGGATTTAGACAGGGTGTCTAAATGGCAAAAGAAAATTCATTAGTGCGGCAAGGAAGCCTCTGTTCCCCAATACCAGCCGTGCTGGTCGCTCCTTTCTGTATATTTCGGAGTGAGAAGGACCTCACCAGGCGCCTGTCATCATCATCATCGTAATCAGCCCGTTTAGCGTCCACTGCTGAACATGGGCCTCCTCCCGAGGGAGGGTATTTGCCATAGTCACCACGATTGGCAGGCGGGTCACACAAGGAAACGCTGCTGCCCGTTCCTTGCTATACGATTATTATAGATGATGTTATAATAATCAGGACCAACGGCTTAGCGTGCTTTCCGAGGCATGTAGCGTAGTCCCTCAGCCAACCAGACCCGGATAGAAATTTAAATAGAGATTTAAAGCGAGCCAAATACCGCTACGCTACGGAGGATGTCAGGCGCCTGTATTACCTCGCAGGAGCCGTCGGGGGGCCGGATTGCTCATGCGTACCCGGCCCCCGCCAACGGCGGATGAAAGGAGTGTCCGGAAGGTGTAGGGTCCTCTCCTCGTGGTATGAGTTTAGCATACCACGCTATGGAGAGGTCGAGTCCCAAATATCCCACCGCCAGCGCGCGAATACGCTGCAGCGGTTGTGGGAATGCGTAAATGAATTCCCCCGGACAAAAAAAAAAAAGGCGCCTGTATTACCTATATATTTTACTAGCTCAGTCACGTAACTCCAATTCCCGTAGGAACTTTATTATTAAATATATTCTTTGTTACGTCTGTACCTATAACGTTGCTTTCTAATAGTGAAATAATTTTTGAAATCGGTCCAATAGTCCCCGAGATTAGCAATTTCGAGCAAACAAACAGCAATACTCTTCAGCTTTATAATATTAGTATAGATTTCTATTAATAAAAATACTTAGTACCTTTGATACTTAACTGTTTCTGCCCCGGGCATAAAACCTTAAACCCTTCGTCTGAAACCTTAAACCTAGAGCAAAGTTAATATAATCAGTAACATTTAAAGGTCTCAAGGCGCGTATAGATTTATACTATTAATCGATTATGGTAATCGATAATTCTATATTATTATTTTGAATCGATAACATCTGCGGGTTAACGTAGGACATTTTTAAACTCTTACAATTAAATAACAAACTAGGTAAAACATAATCATCATCGCATAATGACCACAGATGAACATGGGCCTCCTTCCGAGGTGTGGTTTTTGCCATAGACACCACGCTTGGCTAGCTGGTTGGTAACCGCAGTATTATGTTGTAATACACAGGGAAACGCTGCTTTCCGTTCCCTGAAGTATGCGGTTGTTATAAATGATGAGGCACGAACAGTAGACCCTCAAGCAACCAGACCCGGAAAGAAAAATATCTTGTCCGGCGGCGTGGGGATCGATACTTAAATCAAAACAAATTTACCGTAAGGTATTTTTTTTTATTAATCATCATCAGCCTGTTGTAGTCCACTGCTGACCATAGACCTCCCCCATCGATTACCAGCGGGAACGATCTCTAGCGACCTGCAACCATGATCTCCCTGCAATCACTGAAACTGAGGTCGTCGGTCCATCGGTCTCCACTCGAGAACCTTTCTGCCCCATCAGCCGTCAGTTCTACGAGCTATGTGTCCTGCCCATTGCCACTTCAGCTTACTAATCCGTTGAGCTATGTCAGCGACCTTCGTTCTCCTGCGGATCTCTTCATTTCTGGTTCGATTTGTTCTGATTATCAAATTGTATTATCAATCAGAAATATCGTTGAAAAGATCGATCATTCTATTTTTACACACCATAAATACCATGTCCTTATAACTGCATAAATCATGTAAAATCTCATTCCCAGTCATTCCATATTTGCGACTAAAGATTATAGCAATGGCTTAACAAAAGACTTAATTCGGTAAACATTATCATTTGGAGGACATATCGCATAATGAGTGGGGTATAGTTGTCACGATTCCTGCATAAGTTGAGTACTTAATATTACAAAATCGCGATATTTAGCCGCGATACTACATAGTAGGGTGACCATTAACATTTGACTAGTTTGAGACATTGCGTCCTGAAAAAAAAGGCTCATAAAAAGATCAAATTGAGTTACCTACATCAATTTTAGTAGCTTAAATAAATAAGTCTTGGTAATTATTTCAATATAATTTGCGGACATTTTTTACATATTTAAGTTTATGTAAGTTATTGACTTTAAGCTCAAGTAAAGAACATAATTAAAAAACAAGATAAGTAAAACCGTTAAAAAAAGAGAGAGATAAATTTCGATGACCAGTAGGGTTCCACCGTAGCCAAATTGGTTAGGGGCTTAACCTAAGATGCAGGTTCGAGTCCAGCCGGTGTTCAAATTTTACTTACCTCAATTTTAAAACAGAATTGTAGATATGTATAGTTTAACCACGATTTTATTAACGAAGTTCGCTTTTGTAGCTTATTTATATTTATTTATAAACCTAATGTATACAATATATATAAAAAAATGCCATATGTGGCGGAAAAGTATGAGATATGGAAAAGTATGAGACCTGGGTTCGATTCCCACCCGAGAGAATTCATTGTGAGAACCACTGATAGCTGTTCAATGTCTTTGTGTCCGTTAACTGAGTGTTTGTAAGGTCCCCCACGACACAGGGATTAATTTACCTAGTGCGGGAATTGCCTTCTAATAGACAACAAGACTTACGACCTATTTCCACTTAAGGTCCTCCTCAGACGGAACATTATGGTCACCATACTATACATAGTAACGCAGTACACATGATATAGCACGGCCAACTCAGATATTCAATTTATAATCTCATAAACGGAATAGGGTCGGTGCGCCTCCGGCAAAGGTTAATCGGTACAAGGCACGTCACATTGTGGCGCCCTCTATTGAGAAACTGAAATCTGAACACGATTAGATTTATTGCGATATTCGTAATAGATTGATTGCGATCGATTTCATTGTGAGTGAATTATTGCTGGTTATTGCACGTGTGAGACTACCTTTATTGTTATAATAATGTGGGTATTGTTTTAGTTTGATTGGGGATTGAATATAGTGATGGATGATGGCACAATGATGGTTTAGTAGGTGTAATAATGTACAGTGGAATCACTTTAATAATATTATTAATAGGTAGATTTAGGCTGACGCTTATAATACAATTTTACTCTTCACCCATAATGCTTACAGACCAAATTCTACGATCAGTGCATTTTAGGTACCTATCATGACCAACAGTGTCGAGACATGGACACTAACAGCAGCGTTAGTCAATTGTTTCAAAGTTATTTTACAAGCTATGGAGCTGACTATGCTTGGAGTTTCTCTGGAGTGGACTGAATGCGGAGAGCGGAGGACCGAGTGTTATTGTGCTAATTACGGGAGGCCTAAGTTCAGCAGCCCGTCCAGCAAGTGTAACTGTACATTCAGGTTGCAAAAAAAAACAGAATATGCTACAGAAACATAGATAGGTAGGACAAATGTGCTAGTTATTCTGATTCAGTAGCTGCACCTGTCGGACATACATAGTAGAAATACAGTCAG
Organism: Nycteola revayana; assembly: GCA_947037095.2. Lineage (NCBI taxonomy): Eukaryota > Metazoa > Arthropoda > Insecta > Lepidoptera > Nolidae > Nycteola > Nycteola revayana. The sequence goes on from OX344847.2 coordinate 5,255,389, forward strand.
AATCGGCCTGCCAATTTTTCGTTTTCCGCTCTATACTCGAATAAAAGCCGATTTTTTTTTCGCCTGAACTAATACCTGGTCCTTGCACGTTAATTTAATTGTACATTACATATCATAGTACATTACATATAAATGGTGTTATAACAAGGAAAAAAAGAAAAGACTTGCTTGGCCTGTCTTCAAACGTCCCCGTATTCTATCGGGAAACACCTCCAAACAACACCAATCACAGATTCTTAAGAACTAAACATTCATTATCTCGACTACTATCTGTCTGTTGCCTCAAAGATCAAGCCCAATATCTTTGTTTTTTCTTGCAGGTACAGACATCGTCTTTTACTAGTTCGGTGGGCATAAAAGCGAGCAAGGCCTTCTTAGTTAAAAAAATACCGAACAGATATTTGCGGTTTTTACCAACGAATGTGACCAGCAAACTATCCTCTTTAGAACTTTGCATTATTATTTATTGTCTAACGCATTACACATTAAGCATATGAATCGTGTGATTAATTGTATTTTATACTTTCTAACCGTTACTTAAACCACGCTATAAATTCTTAACATTGCAGCAACCAGTTTAGTAGATAGTCATAAATATTAAATAAATGCGACTTAATCGCTTTTTCTTACGTTTAACTTGTAATTATACAGTTCCCAGCTAACGTGAAAATAAAAGAATCAACAGTTCAACACATTACGAACAAAAACAATGAAAATTAATGACAGGTAATGAGCCGTGAAAGATTTATTGATACGCACTTCCAATGGATATTTTTTCGCCTGCAGTGTTAGCGTGGCAGAAGACACGTCGCGAGTCTACAGCATTCGAATATTTTTATTTTTAAAAGATTACTATTGACAGTAAAACTTGTGTCGCGGTAGACTTTACCACCACATAATTCAAGTACTCAAAACAGTTCTAGACTCAGAAAAACTGGTCGATAACACATGCCTAGTTGTCTAGAATAAGGTTTGGACTCACAACACTAGGTCTGGAAAAAGGGTTAGCACATGGTTAACATATGAACTTACAAAAGCATTCTTACTTCTTCAGCATTACAGCAGATCCAGTTTTTGAATTATAAATATGCAATACTTCTGCTTAAGATACTAACAGCAACGATGCGTAACTAAGCTAAATTTTGTTATTTTATTTACTTTACTTACAACAAAAATACAAATTTAGCAAAATACAAGTTAACAACGGTGATACGGTGAATCTCCGAAAGATTTTAGGCAACATTCTTGTTACTAGAATAATTATTGGTTAAAGCCACGCTCGAAGTAGGTTGGCCATAGACACCCCGCTTGGCAAGAAGATTAGTGACAACAGCAAAGGCGTAGGTTCCGCCGTGTCAGCCGTATCACTGAAAATATGCAAATTTTGACAAGGGGCCCGCCTAGGTCGCAGCATCATGTTGTAGTAAAAAAAATAAGTTTATTTTTAGAAACGGCGTGAAATGTATTTTGTTTTGAGTTAAAGATTTTTCCAGTCCGAGAGTTGAACCGTGACTTATTACCTCGAGAAGGCTGGAGTGAGTAATCCCCATTCCAGGTTAAATTGACAATCATACATTACGTTCTCTAAAAGGTATTCCATAATCTATCTGTACCTTACCTTACCTTTCCATAATAATATTATTTACAAACATTTTGTAAGCTGACACTAGTTAGTGACAACTCGCCATTCGCATTCAGGTTGCTCACGCGCACGTTTACATTATTCAGTGGAGCTTCACATTATCCGTCCGATCCTTAATGCCTCCTTCGACACTTATGGTATCTACACCGGAAAAGGTTTAGTATCGTACTCATTGGATAGCAAATTGCTTTAAGATAAACATAAGTACGTTAAACCACATCCTTCAGAGTATGAACAGTAAGCACAGTTATGAACGGGAAAGTTATGTGAATATTTTATATCTCAGTAGTATCTCCACTGAAAGTGCACCTATCATGTTATGCCCTGCATCGCCCAATGGTTGACTGGTACAAATGCTTTTGGCATTAAATCCGCCGCTGTACAACTTTGTGCAAGGAAAAAAATACCAAAACAACACTCTTTAATAGGTACTCGTCTTGTTCTCTTGGTGACAGATATTTTATTTATGAAATATGTGATAGAAATCTGCAAAAACGATTCTCGCAAGCAAAATAAAAAAGAATAATTGTTTTTCTTTTTAAAGTAAAATTAGTATTTAATTATTATTTTTTTAAATCAGGAGGCTCTTCCAAAGAAACATGCGAGAGATGCGAGATGCATAACACTTTTCTTTCTCATAAGAAATTCGTTCATGTAGGTCATGTAGTTAAACAGGGCTTTAGCTTTATTAAATGCTACCTGGTGAGGCTCTGTGCTTCAGAAACTATGTAGGAAAAGTCGTGAACGTGACGGTACGTCCCGTATATTCTAATGGTACCGTATAGTTTAAGAAGCCTTGTTTGTTGTTTGCTTGAACGCTCAGTTCAGTGTCAAAAAGCCTATTTACTGAGGAAGGCTACAGGCTACAAATAATTATGAAGTTCCTACGCGAACGAGAGTTACGGGAGTGAAAGAGCGCGCGGGATGCTAGTATATGATAAAATAATAATAATTAAAAACCACGTTAAAAAAAATACAAAACATTATGTAGAGAACTGTTTTGATATATAAAACACAAAAATTAGCTGGGTATTTCATAAATCGAGAATCAATTAATCTGACATCTAGTGTCACAATAAATAATAATATTTTATCAACCAAGCCCCTCAAGTATTCATTAGCTATATAATTGTGCTAAATGTCATGTAGTACAGTGGATATCCAGTAGATATTATAGTGGTTACAATCGTTTGTTTGTGAGGCGGAGTCAAAGGCGAAAAGGTCATGGCAGCCATATTCCCATCAGATACGAGTAGCTTATTACTTTATTTTACAACGAAATTAACGCCTAAGATTGTGTAAAGCGAAAATGATGTAGACGAAAAGTTATACCAGTATATTGGATATTAATTAAAAAATAATGTATGTGTCTATTCATTATTTTAAATATGGAAAGTAAAAGTCAACACATTCCAATTTGTTGGTTTGTTTAGGTTGTTCAAAGATTTCGTGTAAATACCTATATAAATCTTGAGAATATATAAAACTAGTATGCACGTTATATATCTAACTAATTTAATTCATGTTTACTTTGTTTCTTAGTTGTTTATCTCGTGAAAATGAACGTTCTTCTGTTTTTTTTAATGTTAAAACTATTTTCCTTTTTTATTTATGTGCCAGTTATGTGTACCAATTATTATAACACGATCTCTATGGTAAGGACGGACAATTCGAGAGGACGCGAACACGATCTCTATGGTAAGGACGGACAATTCGACAAATGATATTTGAAATAGATGCATATTGTAAATAAAACGCGTCATAGATTATTAGCATCAATACACCTTAATTCTCTTTATTAGGTAGGTGTTTAAATTTAAACTGCAGAAGTAATCATAGTCATTAGGCACGCCTACACTTTGACTACATAATCAACAAAAACACTTATTAATATCTAATTAATCGTTTTAACTTCAACATGCATGTATTAGCCCTTTTACAAAAGAAACCATCAATTTTCATTAGGACTTACAAAAGAGCTATCGCCAATAGACTATTTATTGAAGATTTATGTAAAACCGACATAATCCGGCACAGGTGCAGCGGCAACTTTACCATATAAGAGGACCATAGAATGTGTAAATGGTCAAGAAAACTCATTTGTGTAGTAATGTGCTATTCTAAACTATTTGTAGAACGTGAGTGGCTGACATTACTAACAAAGATTACTTTGTTGCATTGAAACATTTCGAAAAGGTTGGGCCAAACTATATGGTACCATAAGAATATACCGTCACGTACACGACTTTGCCTACATTCCTCACCAGGTAGCATTTAATAAAGCTAGAGCCCTGCTTACCTACATGACCAGTGAATTAGCATACATCCTGGCGAACTTCAAATGACTTCCGTCTGAAAAATAAAACGGATTATACGTTATAAAGAAGGTAATTAGAAGATGGCGCTTAAACCTTGTTTTTAAGGCGTATCGTGAGGCTTCATGCTTCAGAAAACACACAGAGAGAGAAAGCTGGTCATTCCTGGGTAGGTAGTAATACCATCTTATACACATAACAATTGTATAGGAGAAATTCGTAATGGATCCCTTAAGCAACAATTAAAATAAAATAAAATCTGTTAATAGGTGTATTGTTATACTCTTAAAAATAAACTTTAGTTATTTAATTAAAATTGAGTCCAATTTGGCTTAGATTTAAAAAAAAACCTTTGACCACCATTGTCAAAATCAATGAGCAATTTTGGTCGGTGAGTGGATAATCGTAATTAAATATTGCATTGCATAAATAATGCACATCCATTACACTCGGCGTGAGCCAAAACGCGTCAAGACTTGCACCGACTTACTTACTTCCTTGTCTCGTCCAAATTTTGCCCATACAAGACAGATGTTTCTTGCGCCTTCGTCGAAATCATCCTGGCATAACTCATTCGTAACAGTTGTCGTCACAATATTGCTGTGACGCCAATTTCCCGCAAGGCAAAAAATCTGAAAAAAATTACGATGACGCAACAATTTATAATGCGTCAAAATAAGTTCACATCAAAGTCTTAATGATCAATATAATGTGTCATGTTCAATACATATCAGAAGTACAGAAATAAAGACGTGATTTAGGACTTACCTTCTGTTTCTTTAACTCGTAAAATGGCGCTAAATGTTCTCGCGAGACCTCAGTGAACTACCGATGGGAATGGCGTTAAGGTTACGAAGAGTTATATCAGTATCAGTTAATTTCCTTACGGTTTTTGTTATCACCACTGCCTACTTGACTCTGATTGAACAGTTTTCCCCTATACGGGAAGCAGCGTTGACCTGGTAGGTACCTATTACCTACGGCACTTTTACTGTCCTGTACAAAACTCTTGGACGATGCCTAGTTTAGTGACAATTTGTCTTCGAATTTGAACCTTTGCCACATATTATAAGTTGAACTATGGGAACTAGGATTAAAACTACTTGTTACTTCATAAAAAAAGAGGTTTGCGGATGCGGATCAATCGTGTTAGACATTCCCCATTAGTCGTAGCTCGCTGATGGCCGCACTGCTTTCCTGTGCTTAGAATCCAAATAAAAACTAAATCCACTTACATAGTACTTAACCGCTAAAAACATAACCCTTCTTACCAGTCCAGTAAAAAGCTTTTGAATTTCAAATTTTAATACTCACCAGCTTAACCCGTTAGGGCTCATAGGGCTTGTGGGACCATGACAAAAATATTTATTTTGCCTTAGTTACATCAATGCGACCTGTATTAAATTTTACGTGATCATTATTACTACATTTATATTGAACTAAGTATTTTTATATAAATATTCGCCAAGAATAATTCGTTTATTTCCTTTATTCATCTTATTATAACAATATCATATCCCACACGAAAAGAATGTCAACCAACCCTGGGGCACCACCGAAGAAATAACAGAAAAAATCACTTAATCAAATATTGGCTGAAAGATATAGATTAGGCATGCATGACATGAGTCGTTATGCCATAATAACCTGCAGGACTCGTAATATGAGATTATACGAAACGTCATGTTTTCTCCTATACATTGGCATGCAGCGGGTTCAACGAGAAAAATCACAAACATTGAAATAAGAGAAAACTGTACTAGACAGTAATTTGAATCAATTTATTCTAAGGACCATTTCAGTGATATTTTATTTGTGGTCATCAACATAATGTATTTTGATATTCTTAACATCAAGATCTCATTTACAGACATCATCTAAATGTCTGTAAATAACAGACGTAGAAACTGTGTGTAGCTACTTAAAATCCATTTAATTCTGCAGCTTCTATCATCATAGTCGTGCTATTCCTAATACCAGTCATACGGTACCATTTTACCCAACATGAAATTAAGGGTTAATACCTACTCAGCTAAATTTATAGAGATGCGTAACTACACGGATCTAAGTAATAACAGTAAACGCGAGATCTACGCTTAAGTGGTTTTCTAATAAGTAATTAATATTAATTAATCGTGTGAGCTACGTACTAGTGAATGTAAAATGAGATTGCGTGAATCTGTACGTGTGTACAAAAAAACGTGGTTTACTGTAGCAGAATATAAATGTACTATTAACAGTTTTTTTTTGTGTATAAACCGCGGTAGCAGGCATATGTTGATGGTCGATACTAATAGATGCTTAGACAACATTGCGTTTTGCTAATAAATAAAGCGTCATGTTGGTATATTTCATTGGCCACACACACGCTCACTGAAATGACAAAACTATTGTAAGATGCTAATTAACCTTCCCGTGTGTTTTAACCGCATATCACTTGTACCCATGGGATCTTTTTCATAAAAAATAATTTAGGTTACTTCTGGATAATGTATTTTATTTTTGTTTTTTTTTCTTCTTCTTTTCTTGTCGACCTGGCGTTCAAATTTGAGAAGACCTGTTTTTATGTTCACTAATGCAATAAAAAATACAAATATTTGCTCTTTAAAATATAAAGGTAACATTATCTACTCAGCATAGTATATTTCCTATACATTTTCACAAATAGAGCTTTATTCATAAAACGAATATAAAATAAGTAGAAAATAACTTCTGGTTTAGTGAAATGATGCGTTTGGTTATTGGCCCAAGCGTGTGTATTTGATATACAAAACTAAGTTAATCATGACGATGAATGTTCCATAACACTACTAAATCTATATTATCGTGATCTTTGTTATTTTTAGTCTGTAATGAAACTTCCGATGGTCTCGTAGACCCAAATTCCGAAAGGCTCTAACTGTCAGGCAGAGCCACATTTGCACAATACTACTCTTAAAATCATTTAGGCAGGCCTTAAGATTTTAAGGGGAGTTTTGTTCAAGGTCCATCCAGTAGGAGATAGGTAGTATTTATGAGGAAATTTACTATTTCACAAAAATATCTTCTCTGACAAAATCAGTATTACTACATGATTATTATCTACTTTAAAGATATATATTACACCTTATATGTACAATTATATATTTTACTTCGTAATCAAATTTCGTAGGTACCTAGATAAGCAAGTTATATTTAAAGAAAAACAATTTGAGCTCTGTGGCGCGCTCCTGTAAAATAACTGGTTTACAGACCCAACATTGTAATTGGGAAAAGCGAATACTTAGGTAGGTACATCTAACAAATTGTACAAGAAATAAATCCTAAGTTAACAGATTCACGATGAAGAACGTAGGTAACTTTCGTTTAATTCACCACGTGTCGCTTCGCAGGCGTCGTAAAGTATTAAATTTCATCCAAGCTAACCCCACGCGGCGCATGTAAATTACACATAAATAAATCACATACATATCTACCTACTCAGCTATTTACTGGAAATATTCGTATTTGAGATTTATAAATATAATGTGGGCATGTAATTTTACTGTTAGCAAGTATTCTTTTGCTATCTGCTATCATATTTAAGTCGAAATGAATCTTACACAACTTGGAGTTGAAGTCCACAGAAGTTGGACCTTTCTTACTCCTCCTATTGTCTTTCTGATTAAATTCGTTGCGGGTCCCAAGGCAGTTTAACTTTTTCCCGGGACTTGGTGAGCCTCGGTGCTCATTGCCATTTCCAGTGTGTGCCACTGTTTATCCTGGCGCACAGGAGTTGCAGTGGTGGGAGTATTGGAGTAGACCCATAAAAAAAAAAAAAGAATTTAGACCTTGGCTCAGGGTGGTAGCTGGCGGAAATTATGACTTCGATTTTGAGGGAGTTTTGCGTAACTATAACTTCATTCTTAAACTGTTGTTTTGGGGTGATAAGATTTAGATTCTAGTCTATAGCAGTCAGATAAACTCCAGAACTGTTCTGCAAGAATTGTCTGTAACAAAAAAATCCAAAACGTTCGATATTCAGTGGGGACAAAATTTAACTTCGATTTTACTATTATTATCTTTAGTACAAAGTATCAACTTATCAATAGTGATAATGATCATAAACCATACCTTAACATTTAATTAGATACGCTTACATTTAGCAACGTCACATATCAATCACTTATAACTGAACATTACATTGCCCTTATAACGCCCTCCGAAGGTTTGTAGGTTACGCAAGGTCATGCTGTATGTTACAAAAGTATCAGTGTCAAACTCAGAGTGAACTTTTCAATTGGGCGTGGTCTGCAGACATGACTCGGGTAGTTCAAAGGTACTAGTCGCCTGGATAATGTTATTATTTTCAAGGCAGCTTTGACAAGACTCCAACGGCTAGCGTTCAAAGGTCTAATCGTATGGATAACGTTATTATTTTCAAAGGACGGTCTGCAATGTTTCACAGAGTTTCACTGACGAATATTTGTGTAAAATTAATGTTACACAGATCACTAGGTAGGTATATGTTTTTGTTAAATGCATCCAATTGATAATGCAATCAATATTCTTATCTATGTAGGTAGGTACTTATTATAGGTAGGTGTTAAGGCCGAGGTGAAAGAAATCCGATGCCCTCGTAGACCCGAAGTCCGAGAGGCCCACGAACTATAAAGTAGAGCGACAGTTGCACAAAACTCCCCTAAAATACTAAAAGTCATAATCCCTCAATCTCATCGCCAGCAACCGCCCTGAGCCGAGGTCCAAGCCCCACAGGGGGCGCCCTCTTCCGCAGGTTGCTTAGTTCGTAGTTTTTTAAACCATTTCTTAAGGCTGGAGCTAGGAAGGGGGGGTGATAGGGGTGGTCACAAGGGTCACCAGAAAAATATAAAATAAATGCTGTTATGTAATCATCAATAACCCTACAAATTGAAATAAATTATGATTACATAACAGCATTTTTTTTTAAATACAGCTATAATTTTACGTACAGTTAGCAAAATAAACACACAACCACAAGGTGCAAAATTTTTAGTTTAAAAAAAATGGAATTTATTTTTTTTAATACCCCGAGGTGATTTTTTTCTTATTTTTGTAGTGACCCTTGTTACCACCCCTGTCACCCCCTTTCTCAGCTACGTAACCTTTTGGCTCGCGACTTCATTTCATTCACGTGTAATTTACTTTGGGCAGGTCTTTTTTCTAGATACAGGATATCATAAATGTTCTTTCTCAATGCCTTCTATCTGTAACCCATTTCATAGACAGAATCAGTTTCATTTTTATTATGAGGGTTTTTATTACATGTCGGTTTACGTTCCGTAGATTAATCAGGGCCTAACTAAAATGATTATAAGGTACACAGAAAAGCCATATCTTACTTCAATATCTGGCCGTATAATCTGTAAAATATACTAACCAATATTTATGGCATCGCATAGCTTAGCAAGCATGCAGTAGTGTTGAAACACGGAAGTCTGGGCGTTCAAAAGAGTTAATAAATCGCGCCTGGCGACATCTTTATGGCACAATACTGCCGTTTTCCGGAGAAGCTTTGCCTAGCGGAAGGCAAGGGTGATGTATCTACGTAAGTAGGTACCTACCTACATTATATGTTTACGCACTTTACTATACGATGGGAAATAAGTACAAGTACAAGTAAGTATAGAGACTTAACTAGCTACCAGCGCGTGGTTTTACTCGCGTACCTCACGTCCCTTTTATTTTAATTTTTTTGTTGTCCAGGTCAAATGCATTTACGCATTCCCACCGCCGCTACTGCGTATTCGCGCGCTGGCGGTGGGATATGTGGGACTCGCCATCTCCATAGCGTGGTATGCTAACTCATCACGAGGAGAGGACACTACACCACTAAAACCCCCCGGACCCTCCTTCGATCCGCCGTTGGCGGGGGCCGGGTAAGCAAGGTACCTCACGTCCCTGCACCACCTTCATGATTAAATATAGCCTATAGCCTTCCTCAATAAATGAGCTATCTAACACAAAGATTTTCTTTAATCGGAATAGTACCTACCTAGTTCCTGACATTAGCACGTTCAATAAAACAAGCAAACAAAGGAACTATAATATAAGTACATACAGTACAGGTACATATTGACGAAAAAAGGAAGATCTTTAGAATTCCTTAGTTCACCGATTCTCTGTCCAACTAATGAACTAAGGCCAACCCCACATTCGGCGGGAACATTCCTCAAGCTTTTGTCAAATAAAGACGGTGACGGGGTTTTTATAATATAATTAAGTAAGTCACTTATCCAAGAAATGTTTTACAACGTACGAGTAGGTAATTTAGCGAAATTCGACAAACAGCAATATAGTTTATTGACAAATTCGCACATTCAGACAGTAATGCTGTATTCGAGATATATTTCGGGCAGTTTTCAGTGTGGGGAGTAAGGCCTCTTTTTTTTATGTTAATGGATAAATTTAAGTTTCCGAGCATTTAAGTTTCCGCGCGCTAGCAGTGGGAATTGGCCGCCTCCCACGACCTCTTGCTTTGGACCATCGTTAAGATGATGGTCGGCAGCGAGAGGTTGTCTCCCACCACGCCAACGAGCTCCTCCCGCTCGTTGGCCCACGCCGGACACTCCACCACCGTGTGCTGCGCCATATCGTCGGCACAGTCACAGTGGTGACAGAGAGTGTCCGGCTAGTCGGTTAGTCGGCAAATACTATAGTCGGCCCACCTCTAGTATTAAACTACCTTTTTTAATTTTTATTCATTAAACTACCATAGATAATTATAGATAATTAATTACAAATAAAACAATTATTATTTCTCTGCATAATATTATAATTGATATATTTTCTAATGATATCATAAATTTTATAACATTATAGTCCCGTTGTTATTCTGGTACCGCGTCTATATCGACATTGAACTGTCCTTTCGCGAGGTCACACACCGCCTGGTAGCGCCACTTGAATATGTTGCCAGCTTCGAAGGGCCTTTTCTGTAAATATACAATTCAATACAATTAAGAAGCTGTTTATAATATTTATTAGTGGAATACACATTAATATCTACTTCTATACTAATATAACAAGCTGAATAGCTTGAACGCGCTAATATCAGATACTACTGGTCCGACTTGAAAAAATCCTTCATTGTTACATAGCCCATTTATCGAGGATGACTATAGGTTATATTTTATTATGAAGTTCCTACTGGAAGGGGAGTAAAACGCGCGCGGGAAGATTGTTATTTATATCAAGTGTTTCGAAATCAGACACTTAAGGCGGAAACATATTGTTAAAACGCGACGCGTGTTGAGTCGAATCAAATGTATTATTTTCTATAGACCAGAATCACACTTTTAACACGTCGCGTCGCATCACGTCGGGTGTTCATAGTGTGATTCTGGTCTATAGAAAACAATACATTTGACTCGACTCAACACGTGTCGCGTGTCGTCAGGTCGCGTCGCGTTTTAACAAAATGTGTCCGCCTTTATTTAGGAGGACGCTAGTCCCTGCCATATGAGCTTCACGCCCAGAGATGTTACGATTTATTTTGGGGCAAGAGATTTTGAAACTTTAAGCGCCTTTATAAAAATAAAAAAAGGTTTTATTTACGTAAGCCTATTACAGTTATTTGTAAATACCTAGTCAAACATATCTTGGCTTATCAATTTACTGTGTTAAATTAATTAAGTTTATTTGGTTATTGCTACTTATTATAATAGTTTATATAGCTTTAGCCTTAAAAAGCTCTCAGGTGTGAAAATACAATATTATTTGATATCTAAGATTAAATCTAAGTTCTATCCTTTGAGTATATTATTAAAGGCTTTAAAGCGGGACATAGTAAAAAATAAATAATCCTTTTTTATTAATATGCACTTGTCTTTTTATTAGGCTTTAAATTATGTTTACATGACAATAGATCGCAAAAATAGCCATAATACATTAATTATGGCTATTTTTACGATTGCCAGATACATATATCTTAATGAGAATAATGCTTCTTTAACAACAGAGCCTGTCCTTCGCGGTACTTTCAATTTTAATATAAAAATCTGGACTTCCCGCCAAAATCGGGAAGTCTGGCAATCAGGCATCGATACGAGCATCGCGACATCCTACATATGAACGTCATGATGCTGCTTTTGTTTTTTGGATTTCGCGTCAGTATGTTAGAAGTTACGCACACGATACACTTTAGATAACGTAGTGCTTAAACCATTTATCTAGGATAGAGCTCTGCTCGCCTTTATGCCCGGTGAACAAGCTAAAACCTCGAGGACAAATTAATACGCCAGTCCAAAAAAAAAAAATTAGCTTCGAGACACGGTCGTGTTTGCGTCGGGTCACGAATATTGGGACACTTTTCCTGTAGTGCGTTTATTTTTTTGTATCATTATTTTTTACTAATTAATGACAGCTTTTTGATTGCTAATCATAGACTGAATAATAATTTTAGTCCAATTTATAATACGTAATATAGAATATTCATAACAGCTATGCATACCGCGGGTGCCACTCCCAAAATTCTATTCATAATACATTTGCACCCCATTTGAACATGGAACAGCACAGGAAGACATCAAACACTAAGTCTCCGGAGCTAGGATGAAACACTAGGATGAAATTTCATGGCGTCGAGGTACTATTAAGAACATATTAAGCGAAAGATCCCCGCACGCAGAATTTAAATCCGAAACTACAAACCACCGTTAAACTGCTGTTAAACACTTGCCTCTAAGCTTCGCCTTTACTTAATGTATTAGTGAAACAGGGCATTCAAGTCAATTATTAATACCTAATACAAACAAGGAAATGAGCTATACAGTGTAGGTACGCTAATATATCTCCTGCATAATAATTAATGGCCACATTGTCCAACGTAATTGGATATAACGAATGCCTTGTTAGCAATAAATGTTAGCATTAAGGCACTTTGAGTACCTAAACTGTGCATTATTATTTACAATTTAATTAATGAATTATAGGAGTTTTATTTATACGTGTTGCTGTATAAATCTAATGCCGTAATCCTTTAGAAGTATGTTTATAATGGACTAGCTTTTGTAAAGTAGAGCGACGTTTACACAATACTCCCCTAAAATACTAAAAGTCATAATCCCTCAATCTCATCGCCAGCGACCGCCCTGAGCCGAGGTCCAAGTCCCATAGGGGTCGCCGTCTTGCGCAGGTTGCTTAGTTTGTAGTTTTTAAACCATTTATTAAGGCTGGAGCTCTGCTCGCCTTTATGCCCGGTGAAGTAGCAAAAGCCTCGTGGCTACGTACGTAAATCCAACCGAAAAAAAAGGACTAACTTTTACCCATTTATCTCCCGTTCCCGTGGGAAGTTTATAGTTAAATATAGCCTATAGTACTCTTGGATAAGGTAGCTTTCTAATGGTGAATAAACTTTTGAAATCGCTCCTGTAGTTCCGGAGCCTATTCAATGCAAACAAACAATCTACATTTAAATATTATCCATAAAATATTGATTTATATTTAGAAGCTCGGATAATAAATTTCAAAGATTTCCAATAAATTTTGTCGTCCTCGCAAGGCGAGGCTCGCGACTAGTCGCGACACGTTCTATGCTTCAGACCCGATTCCAGCCCGCGCTGGTTGATCTTAATTGTATTTATAATATAATAAGCGACTATCACATGCCATTACAACATTGGTAAATTTTATTTAATAACATAATTGTTGAAATGTAAATTTATTTATTAGTCAAGATAGTTTTTTTTTCATTTTTGTTTTTATTATCATTGTATTTGACTTATTATAAGTACGATCGATTCGTCAACATTATCAATAAACGTTTTCATTACATTTCATTTCAAAGAAATTGAAGCTGATTTAAAATATTTTCCATACACACTTCCAACTTCAACTTGATGAATTACAATAAACCATGAAATACGTATTCAATAAAATGTATTTAAGAGCATAAATCTAAAGTTTTTTTTAATTTGTTGGTTGTTTTTTCCATACAAACTTGCAATCCAATTTTATTTTTTTTACTTACATTACTTTTTTTTAAAATGCTTTAGTGTGTTTCTGTACTTTGAAATAAAACAACTGTCTAAATTTCACGTTTCTACCATTAGCGGTTACGAATGTGCGTGCGTCTATATGCCAGTGGGACCATCTCCTTTTATAATATAGATTCAACTTTGATATGGACTTGAAGTCGTGGTCCTTATCCCTTAAGGATGGCCTCAGGCGAGTGTCGCTTCAATTCAAATAGAATTTGACCGAGGGCCTCCCTTTATATCTTTTTTATGAGGATCGAAACGGCGGTCGGCGACCACATGGTCTCATGATTGCATAAAAGTCCTACGCCCTAGCCAAAATTAATTAATGGAATTTGAATTTTACCGTGTGTATATGATGCCTGCTTAGTTACTGAATATTCTGGTTTCCAGTTTAATCCACAACGAAGTTAAACGAGTTTTTAGGCTCGACTTAGCGATATAAACAGATATAACCATGCATAACGTATTGATTTCAACACTCGTAACAACAGTTTTGATACTGCTCGCCACAAAATATAGAAATTAACCAATACTTACAAGGATCTTAACGCCCTGTCTAGTGTGGGGGTCCCATTCAACCAGTTCGCCTATCACAGGCGGCTGAGTAGGCCCCGAGCTCTGCTTACCACCTATCTTCCAAACAGCCCATAACGCAAACCCGTTTATTACTTGTTTCTCTTCTGTGGATTCCGTTAAACTGTAACACAAATATAGTTTATTTAATTAAATAAAATATTCAAAAACACATGTACTTAATATACAGGTTTACAGGTTAAGTCGACCTAGATGTCGACGTTATGTCTTGCTAGATAGCTGATAAAACGAAGATATTTTAAGGCTTATCTGCCAAACGTCTGTCATAACATTTTCTTTAGATATTCTTCAAAGAAAACTAAACTTTCTATGTCAAACGTGTACAATGACCTATTTGAGAAAACTTTTTGTAGAATCCGAAACTTGTAATATAAATGAACATCTGTTTCTTTATTCCACCATTATGTTATATCATATTTATAATTATATATATAATATAAAAATGTTTATTAAAAAAAAAAACATTTTTACATTTATATTCAACCGCCAACCTACGTAGCGTAGCGGTATTTGGCTCGCTTTAAATCTCAGAGGTCGTGAGTTCGATCCCCACGCCGGACAGGAAATCTTTGTGTAAATTCTAAGATCTCGTTCCGGGTCTGGTTGGTTGAAGGACCCTCCGTGCCTGGGAAAGAATATTGAGCCGTTGGTCCCGATTGTTATTACATCTACTGTAATAATGGTATATCAAAGAACGGGCAGCAGCGTTACATAATTCTGCGGTCACCAACACGTCTGCCAAGCGTTGTGACTATGGCAAATACCCTCCCTGGGGAGGAGGCCCATGTTTAGCAGTCGATGTTATACGGGCTGATGATGATGATATTCATAATTGCAATGTTATTTAATCATTTGTTAACATAAACTATGTGTCTTACCCTGCTTCGTGCACACCATCGGTAGCATAAGTAGGCTTTAGATCTATGAAATCCATAGACAATATTCTTGCAGGATCCCCTCTACACCTGCACGGGTACTCCCAAAGAGGTTGCGCTTCTATTTCATCGTCACTTATCGTACTAGAATTCTGAAATAATATATATACTTATATACTTTAAATTTTATAACTTATCCAGCTGACCCGTCAGAAGTTGTCCTTTGACTTTTAATATTAGGCGTGATAGCTCTAACCGTGACGTGCACTCTGAGAGCAGCACGCATTCTGACAATGTTATGTCAAACGCCATAAGATTACATTAAAAAAGTATATATTGAAGAAGTTTTACTGAAAACAGCTAAGGTTACATTAGAAAATCTAATATAGTGGTTAAGAATTCCTTAATTTTCAAAATAAGAACCTTCTCCTAACAATAACAAACACAACAAATCGGTCGTGCCGTTCACGCGTAATGCCGTGACCAAGGGAAATAGGGATTCATTTAGATATATACTAGCTGACCCGGCAAATAGATGTTGGCCGATTCTCAGACCTACTCAATATGCTCACAAAATTTCATGAGAATCGGTCAAGCCGTTTCGGAGGAGTACGGGAACGAACATTGTGACACGAGAATTTTATATATAAGATATTGTTAGTACTTACACTTTTATTTTAGGATTTACAAAATTATAAAAAAAGCGACTTAAATCGTTATAATCGTGTTATTATCGTATCCCTGTGTGTTACGATATAATACTGCGGTCACCAAAACGTCTGCAAGCGCGGTGACTATGGCAAAAGTCTCTCTCAGTTATACGGGCTGATTATGAAATATACTACTGCTCGTAGGGATCTAGCCATGGTCAACCGAAGACCGGCTTCGTGGCTAACTGCATATGCCCGTCCGTTAAAGAAAGCGCCGCACCCTATTTAAAATATTCGTACACGGACGAAACCACGAAGGAGGCATAATTTTGATATAACCTATACTTCTATACTAACTAGGTTCCGCGCGCGGTTCCTGTCATCAAGGACGAAGCTAGTTTCAAATTAAACAACCTCTACACTCACCTCAACAAGTACATCAAATATCGTCATATCAATCCCTTCACATTTATCCAATGGTATCTTTATCTTGTGTAAATCTTGGAACTCTACTGGCATCGCCCAAATCTCGCAGCCTTCCGGAATAACCGACACACAGTTATTCAACTTACTCATATGATTGTACATAAGGTACGCCATTTTGAGATTCTCCCACGGCAAAATGGCGGACGCCAAATTAGGATCACAAATCACATTCGTAACTTCATTTAATAACTCATCAGTAATTTCAGGTATGAATTTTACATTACTTAATTCATTAGTCGTCATATATTCGTTTAAAATACCAATATTTAGATTCATACTTTCTAATATATAAACGGATTTGGCGCCAATTTTAGCCGCGGCCAACCCCATTAGACTACTACCATTCAAATCTAGAACAATGGAAGTGTCGTTGACTGTTTCTTTCAATAATTCTAGAAACTTCTTACTTCGTTTGCCATCATTTAAATAAGATACGTGAGTTCGGGATAAAGCCATGTGGACACCACATTCGCAAATAGGTCTTATGTAATTTTTGTATTGTAGGTTTTCATCTTCTAAATAGAACCATAGAGAGTACTCGTCTTGACAGGATATGAGGGTGACTTCTTTGTCTCTCTGTATAGTGATCTCCTGTGGGAAGTAGTAAACGGCTTGCATCCAGTGATCTCGCCAGGGTATCGTGTCTTGTGGACGTTCAGAGGATAGAATTGCGTCTGGGTGACTCCACCAAGGTGCACAACTAAGTACAATTTTACCTGAAATTTTGAAAAGATATATTTTCAGAGAAACACCGAAGTATATACAGCACTGGTCCAAATATCAAGGTAGCTGTGCTAAAAAGCTTAAAGGAAATAATTTGGATTATATTTTTTTGCGCATTTTTCTTCTCTATTGTCTATTGGCAGCAGAAAAGAGCTTTTATAGTTAACAATTTAACTTATCCAATCAGAGGTAAAGTTTTGACCTTGGGTTCTGTGTTTGATTCTGACATGAGACAATTATAAGTTTTTTAAGTCTGTATATGATTTATATCTGTCACCGTAAAATAATAAATGCCGTTAGGTTATAACCTATACCGCGAGATTGTAAACTGTCGTAATATTGTGAACGTACTGCTTTCAATTTAACGCATTATTTTTCGATAGATTGTAATCAATCGAAATGAAATTGGTTCTAATTGTAGTCGCACTTCTAACCTAACCTCACCGTTGTACGTTTTTGTCAGCAGTATGTTACGGTTCACAAACTCCCAACAGTTAACAAGCTCACGAGATAGATAATAAACTAACGGTATTAACAATATTACAGTGTCATATATCTCAACACAACACACAACTTATGAACGTGGCGTAACAGTAAAGTATCGCCTCAAATAGGTTCAATTCCCGCCCAGACAAATAAAATATTTGTGTAAAATCAGATAATTTTATCTTTATGAACCTGGTTGGTTGAGGACTTCCCATCGTGTCACCGAAAATAGGTAAAGCCGTTGGTCCCAATTGTCATAACATCTATAATAATCGTAAACTAGGTGTCGGGAACTGGAGTTTACCTGTGAGTATGCTGTACACAATACTGTAGTTACCAATCCACCTGCCATGCCTGGTTCAGCAGTGGACGTCATAAGGGCTGATGAAGTTCCACAGACACAAATTTATACCCCTCGTGTTTGAGTTGTCTTTAATGAAAGGAAATAAAACAAAATGATTACCTTCAGTATCCATATTCAGTTCCCACCACATGAACACAACCTGCGCCCTTCCCGTTTCAGTAGCAGCAAACTCTTGTTTGACCGTCCGTTTCATGACTATGGGCGTGCGACCCGACCAATCGTAGTAGAAGATCGGTATTTGTGCTGACAGCTCACGGAATGAGTGACGAGGTAGTTGTGACAGTTGTACATCGTGAACTGCGGCTGAGCCAGCGCAGTCTTTCATCTGTGATAAGTGATAAATTAATTATTAGGACTCATAAGAAGCCAAACCGAGGGCTATGCACGGGGTTTCTCTACGAGATCGAATCAGAAATGAGGAGATACGTAGAAGAACGCGGGGTACCGACATAGCCCAACGGATTAGTTTGTTGAAGTGGCAATGGGCAGGCCATATAGCACGGAGAACAGATGGCCGTTAGGGCCAAAAAGTTCTCAAATGGAGACCGCGGACCGCGTAGCGTAGGACGTCTACCAACTAAATGGACGGATGACCTAGTAAAGGCCGCGGGATCACGGTGGATGCAGGCCGCCTCCAATCGTAGCAACCTATGTCCAGCAGTGAACGTCCTATGGCTGAGATGGTGATGTCATCATCTCAGCCATGATGATGAGTGCCAAGCCTTCCATTAAATGAGAGACACAGAGACTGAAGAGTTACCTAAGTTGCAGCAAAATATGTAGAGTCAACCAAGGAGACAGGTATACACATTATGAAACACATTTTTAATTTATATGTCCATGTTTGTGAGAGAAGTTCACTGTTATTTGTATTTCTGCATCTTGCAGTGAACTCTTCACCCTTAAAGAATGACCTGATGTCATACATTAATTTATACATCATCATCAGCCCATATAATGTCCACTGCTGAACATGGGCCTCCTTCCAAGGGAAAGTATTTACCATAGTCACCACGCTTGGTCGGCGGGTTGGTGACCGCAGTATTATGTTGTACCACACAAAGAAACACTGCTGCCCATTCCTTGAAATACAATTATGTGATGTTATAACAATTGGGACCAACAGCTCAACATGCTTTCCGAGGCACAGAGGGTAGTCCCTCAACCAACCAGACCAGGAAAGAAATCTTAGAATTTACACTATTTTCTGTCTGGCATGGGGATAGAACCCACCACCTCCGAGATTTAAAGCTTAATCATACTAATGTCATCTTTGACATATAGAAATATTGAAAATATAAAATTACCTTTTGTGGAGTCCTTAATACAATATTCAGGTCAGCATCAGCAAGATCATTAAGTTTGTTCCACTTCCATAAAGTGGGACATTCCACAACTTGAGCATAAATTACAGCTGAGTCTGGTACCACAATGCAATCCTTTTCTAATAAGAATTTGTGTGCATGAGAAAATGTTGATAGGGCTCCTGAAAATTACATATGAATATACAAATATCTGAATTTATTCATCAGATAAATTATAAATAAATCTATAATATTATTATAGTTTTTTTTTCTATAGTTTATTTTCTTTTGAATTACTTAGTAATTAGTTTTAATTTTAATTTTTAGGTTAAAGTTAGATTTTAGAATTAAGCATTTTTTTTCTTTTATTTTTTAAGTTATTATGATTTAATAAACCATCTCATAATATGCAAGTCCTGTATTATTTAATTATTTATTTATCTGTCTAATGGTGAAAGAGTTTTTAAAATTGGATTTGTAGTACTGGAGATTATCCAAACTTACACTTTACCTTAAAGTGTAAGTTAGGTTACATTTTAAAACTAAATTATTTAATTAAATATATTATATTAATGAGCCAAATATGTTTTGACTATTTGCAAATGCTAGGTTTAACTGATTTTATTTATTTATTTATGCTAAATGTTGAATAAAACAATTTGTCAAAGGCATTAAAATGAAATCTGATGGAGTCAACCATAGAATTGTATTAATCTAAATATTAAAACTTTATATTAAATAAATTAAAATTAAAAAATATATTATTGAAATTAAAAACAAATAAATATTAGCAAGCAGATTATGTTTCTCAAACTCCCTGATATTAAGTAGCAAAGAGTAGTCTAAATATAAGAACACATTTTAAACAGTTTTTTTTTTTCAAACAATAACATTTGAGAGCCTTGTTTACTCAAGTTGAGTTTTTTTTTTTTGGCAGAAATTTTACTACCCTTGAGGTTTTTGCTAATTCACCGGGCATACGAAAATAACATTAAGCAATTATGTTATTGGGCTAGTTATACAATTTTTGTTTCGATACCTTTTTCAATACTGTATCAAATACATAAAAACAATATGTTACCTTCTCCTATTAATTCAGTATCAAAAACCTCAGTAACAAGTATATTTGCCTTCTGCTTCAAATCACCATCCTCTCCAACTGTGAGTTCTGTTGACCTCTTTGGTATTACAGTTATTTTATCAGCAACACCATTACTTTCTAGAATTTTGAGGCAACACTCTGCCATTGGTTTGAATGCTTCACAAGCCACTATTGAGTCAGCACCACAGCGGGCTGCCATAATTGATAGCAGTCCAGTTCCAGTACCTTGAAAATACATCAAAACAGTCTATTGTTAATTTGCAAGCTAACTTTTAATATAATATTATTAAAAGTTAGCTTATTATATTATTACTATTATTTGAGGTAATTTTTTTTCCCCTAGATGCTATATTTAATTAGCAGGGTGATACATATTCATACAAATGTAAACTTTACTGCCAATTCCCCTATATCTTTGAAAGATTATCTTTAAATTATTTTTAAAGTGTAAGAATCTAGTTAATAACCTCAGAAGCTTATGTTGCTAAGCTAGTAGAGAAGTACAGGTGGGTGCTAAACAAAATTATTATGATTCGTACATTATTTCACTGTAGTGTCATAGAGAAACTTCAGACTATTTACAAACTATGGTCAGTGGTTTAGGGGCAGATTGTATTATGTTACATATGTAACAGTATTTTGTTTTAAAAACAACCAAGTAATATGTAAGAAGAATCCGTGGGTAGTCTTAGTGCGGATTAATTTAAGAAAATTGCTTCAAGATTTAACCTTCGATGCTAATACTGAAATAATAACAAAGTTTAATAAAAAAAATACTAACCTATATCTAAGACGTTAGCTTTCTTTCCATCACTGTGCATCTTTTCTATAGCCAGTTGCAAAGCTTGGTAATACTTCTGATTCCTTTCTGTGTCATGCAACATGTCTGCAAACCCAGACCGGGCGATTTCCTGATGAAAATCATAGTCCTCTTCCTGCACGTCCCACTCTGTGGTCCCAGTCATGGGGTTTCTCTTCTGTGTAAATACTTTCATCGTTTCAAAAGAACTTTTTAACCTACAATAAACCTTGCTTTAAAAAAGCCGAAACAAATATACCTAATGCACAAAGGTTTAAGGCAAGGAAGGCAACCTTTTGAATGAAGAAACTATCAAAAGACTACTAGCTCTATACAAATGCCGAGATATCATCTGTTCCGTTTATTATATTACTAGAAAATGCATTGTTTTTTTTAGTTTTGAATAGTTTTTTCAAGTTTTACAATTTGGATAACCTCACATCACAAATTGACAGTGACAGCTTCTTAAAATACTAGGAATAGACAACAGCGAAATAAAAAAGTTTGTAGTGATATCTATGGTATACGTAAGTTTTTTTGAGTTGACAATGTCGATATTTTCATATATTTTGAAGACAAACCTTCTTATACCCTATTAATTATAAAGTATATTTCTGACTTGCTATTATGAAATGGCTATTGTGAAATCAAATGAAAATAAATATTTTTGCCAGTTTTATGATACTGAAAGCTGTTTGCCAAGATTGTTACTCTGCTGAGTTCCGGATGCCTTATGCATATACAATTTTTGCCAGTTTTATGATACTGAAAGCTGTTTGCCAACCGTATTAATGATATTTGAAATATTTTTGGTTAAGAAAACATGGCATTTTTTTTAATATTATCAATAAAAGAAATCGATTACTTCATATTATTCAAATATTGTTCACTGACAATATTTTACAGTGTCAGTTGTTAAGTTGTGTCAGTCGATCCATCTTTCATTACGACGTTTTTCTATCATGGCGGCCACCGTCGGTAGGATTTGTGGGGCACGTCTTTTCAAAAAATATGGCTTAGTGACTCCCCAGGTACTGAAAATAGTTCTAAACTATGTGCTATTAAATATATTTTCTTAATAGGTTCCCTTATTGTGTTACTTAAGTTACCAGTTATTCGAAAGATGAAGTTGGGAAGTGTCACAGGATACTATGGGGTTTTTTTAATTTACAGCACCTTAGAGGACTTCTAGCGTGTTTTAACTAAAAGTAATGGTGTTCAGGTGGATCGGTTACAATAATCTACATGAGTGTTTTAAATAAATTTTCATGGGCAAGTGATAACCTATTCATCATTATGTAACAAGTACAGAAATCTAATGGAGGCCGTACCTTGCAGGTCTGTCAGCTGTCCACCAATGCTCAAGGATGGACGAAGAACAGGAAACTGGTGAGTTGATACCATTCTACTAAAAAAAACTTTTATTATGGCCAATATATACCTACTATACTTTGAAAACTAAATAGACTTAAGTAATTATCGAAAATTGATTGTATAATATTATGTTGTAATTATAAAAATTGTTTAATGTTTTTTTTTTATAACCTGCGCCAATAAAGAAACGAATCTAAAATGGCAGCGGCGATCATGCGCTCTCACTCTAAACTGTTGATGTCTTAGTCACACACGGCGCGTACTGCATGCAAAAAGAAATCCGTAAAGAAAGCTAACGGAAAAAAACGACTTACTTGCGAGTGGTTAAGGTAAAAAATGTTAAAGAAAAGTAAGCAAATAAACAGTTCTAATTTTTATAAAAGATTATGTATTTTTTTGTATACGTTACACATTTCAAAACATAAAACTAACAATTGTATTTTAGCTACATAAACAATAAACAAACTTTCTTTCTATCTTTCTTTTTATTTGCTGACCCTATCATCTGTCAGTGACATTCAGGGACGCCATTTTAGATTCGTTTCTTTATTGGCGCGGCTTATAACTTATTCGTATTTTTAATTTAAAATAAAGTATTATAATTAATGGTGTGCTATCAAGCATCAAAACAATATTTCAACAACTCAAAATAACATTGTGTAATATCATTAATTAAGAATTAACATCCAAACTAATGTCTGCTGTTACAGATACATTCAGAATACTCTTTTGTATAGGAAATAAAAATAACATTACCAGTAATGAAGAATATGAATTAATTTCAAATTTTTCCTTATTGTTTCATTTGTGATAGGTATTGTTTGGTAAGATCTAGCAGATTAAAAAATATATTTTAATGAGGAATGGTTTAGAATTTAAAAAACCTTTTTGTTTTTATTAATTGACATTTAATTAACATTGGTATTGCCTATATTCATTAGGTATTTGATTTGTTTTCCAGAAATGTGTTTTATTTTGTAGCAATATAATAAATTAATAAAATTTCTTTTTCTATAGATGCTGTCCACCCTAGGTGTGGTAGGTGGAGGGGTTGGAGCTCTGCTGTTTGCTCTGGAGCAGTCCGTCCAGGCTTCAGGATCAGAGGCCCACGCACCTCACCAGCCATGGAGCCATGATGGCTGGTTCAAGTCATTTGACCATGCTAGGTAACAATGTTTTGGATTTCTATGCTGCAACTTGTTATTTTACTTCAATTGGAGATTGTTACTCTACTGAGTTCCGGATGCCTTATGTATATACAATTTTTAACTTAAATAATTAATTAAGAATATTATATATTAAACAATATCAAAGACAATTAATGTTATAGGGTTGCAAAACAAGGACAGTTAGTACCAGTACCATAGATATGTACAACACTAGCCAACCTTATAATAATAATATTGTCAACTATTTTTTTAAGACAAAAATTGATTTTAAACTTGACAGTTATGTATTATATTAATATTGCTGTATAAACCATCTGTGTGCTGAATAAAATGTAATTCAAATACTAATATTTATTACTAGCTGCACCTCGTGGTTTTACCAGCATTACTCTGCTCCAGTGGGTTGGAGTGTGATATTTTGTATGCTATATGTTAATCCAGCTTATAAACTATCCGCATGTGAAGTTTCAGCAACCATTCAGTAGCAGCCAAAAACTTAACAAACATTCATACAGCATCAGAAACTTTTATATTTATAATTTTTTAATACAGGTTCAGAGGGACCATCTATAATTTATAATCAGGGATAGGTTATAATTTATAGATTGTCTCTCTGTAATAATTCAACTTGTAAACTTTTTCTTTTTAATGAGTATTTTTTATCATACATCTAAACTCAGAAACATCGCCTTTTAATAATATGAATACAGATAAAACATAGATTCAATCAATGACCTTGACATTTATTGTTAACTAGCTACTCACACACAGTTTTCTCAGGGTAGCTACTGTTCAAGTCGAATTTCATAACTAAATATAGCCTATTTTACTTCAGGATAATGTATTTAGATTTCTAAATCAAATTTTTTTTTTAATTGGTCCTTTATTTCTTGATCCTATTCAATACAAACAATTAATCAAATCTTTGCACCTAATAATATAAGTATAGAATTTAAAATTTGATTGATAACTTATTCCTGTATAATGTGATATGAATGAAGTGCCAAGTATGTGTAAACATTGTTATCTTGATAAAGAAATATATCAGTTGTATGTAGTTCAAGTTTTGAAAGACCTTTGCCTCAAATCTTTTATCAGTATGTATTTATAAATATAAAGCCATGTGTAGAAAATTTCTACACATTAGACATTTAATGTCTAAGTCACAGAAAGTTGAGTTGAGAGTATTGAGACTCATGTAAGTCAGTCAGCCAACACTCAATTATATATAGTGTCACATTGCCTCAAATATTTACTGTATTAAAAAAAGTAATGTTTGGCAATGATGACTAAATCATTATATTTTATAAATATCCACCACAGTTTCAGATGTTGATTCTTTAATCAAATTTTGAGCTGATTAAAGTTGGTTAAATTATTCCGTTAAGTGACCTTCTCAATCAAATGATTTAACACAGCTGGATTATATTTGCGGGGTTATGTTAATTAATACAATTGATTTAAATCTTAAAAATGAAAATTTGTGAAGTGATAATTTAACAGACCCACCATTCTGTTAGATAGTGTGAAATATAAACTATTGGCATTGTTCTAGTGTCTACGTAATATAACATTATATAGTTTTTTCACACTCCTGAAAAGTTACTATTACATAGGTGGTGCTTTTTTTTTTCGGATAGATGTTATGTAGCCAGAAGGCTTTTGCTACTTCACTGGGCATAATGGCGAGCAGAGCTCCAGCCTAAATAAATGGTTTAAAAACTACAAACTAAGCAACCTGCGAAAGAGGGCGTTCCCAGGGGACTTAGACCTTAGTCGCTGGTGGGGGATGAGGGATTATGTCTTTTGGTTTTTCTTTTCGGGATGTTTGTGCAACTGTAGCTTTACGTAACAGTTCGCGGGCCTCTCGAACTTTGGGTTCTACGATGACATCGAAAGGTTTTTTGCAAACTAATGCTCGGGACGGGGAGGGGGGACGCGTCACGTTCGCGGGCTCTCTTTTCTCCGGCAGGTCGGATAGAGTGGTCTCTGTGTAGTGGTGCTAGTTTCTTGCAGTCTCCGTACTGCTAGTAGGTAAGTTGTTATCTCGTCGTGCGGGTCGTCTAGAACGTCCCGAGGCCGTCGTAGCTTACAACGCTTTGTGGGCAAAGTTCTATAGTCAGATGCTTATGTGGTGTTAGAACTTGAGCTACAATATGAGTCATATACTTATAACACTGTTGTACTTTGCATGATGACTTCATGATTTATTAATGGATATAAGTTTTTTTTATCATTTAAACATATTTTATTTTTATTACCTACAGTGTTCGTCGCGGTTACGAAGTGTACAAACAGGTGTGCAAGGCGTGCCACTCGCTGCAGTACATTGCCTTCCGTAACCTCGTCAACGTGACCCACACCGAGGATGAAGCCAAGGCTGAGGCTGCTGAGGTTAGTGACCTTTATATGTTAGATCTTTTCCTGTGCCATTTTAACATATCGTAATTTAAATACTTACACTATGTGAGTAAATTTTTGACGTTTGGAGCATTTTGATACAGTATCGGAAAACAGATTTCAAACAATATGAAACACATCGCCTAATAGAGAGGCGTCTCTAGCCCATGTAGCGGCATTGTGCAAACATTGCCATAGCGCTCCCTAATAAGCGTTTCTGTGTTCAATTCCCACCCAGGACAACTATTTGCATGAATCACATATAGTTTTTATGGTTTCCAAATCTTCATATTATGTATTTTTGGCAGGTGATGATCAAAGATGGTCCTGATGAAGAGGGCAACTACTTCGAGAGGCCCGGCAAGCTGTCCGACTACCTGCCGTCGCCATACCCTAACGAAAACGCGGCTAGAGCCGCCAACAACGGTAACAACACATTATTTTTGGTTGTGTAGACCCAGTGCGACAACCTCCGTAGCGTAACGGAATTTGGGTCGCTTTAAATCTCGGAGGTCGTGAGTTCGATCCCCACGCTGGACATAACATCTTTGTGTAAATTTTAAGATTTCTTTCCGGGTCGGGTTGGTTGAGGGACTACCCTCCGTGCCTTGGAAATCACGTTAAGCCGTTGGTCCCGATTGTTATACCATCATTTAAAATAATCGTATATGAAGGAATGGGCAGCAGTGTTTACTTATGAGGTACAACATAATACTGCGGTCACCAACCCGCCTGCCAAGCGCGGTGACTATGGCAACTACTCTCTCTCTCGGCAGGACGCCCATGTTCAGCAGTGCATAGGTACTGTTTATGGCCCTGGTCTAGTGATTTCAAACCCCCTGCTGGACACCATTGGCACCAGTCTAAATAGAGCTCCATGTTATTCCTCCATTTCATATATGTTTTTGGTACCCTTGTTTCTCATGAGAGTTAACTCCTAGGGTTCATCTTTACTAAAGTCATAAACCCTCAATCTCATCGCCAGCGACCGCCCTGAGCCGAGTTTCAAGCCCCAGAGGGGGCGCCCTCTTGCGCAGGTTGCTTAGTTTGTAGTTTTTAAACCATTTATTAAGGCAGGAGCTCTGCTCGCCTTTATGCCCGGTGAAGTAGCAAAAGCCTCGTGGCTACCTAAGTATGTCAATCCGAAAAAAAAGGCTCATCTTTACTAATATTAGAAAGAGATATGGTGAGGTATGAGGTTCTAGGGGGTAATCTCTGGATCGATTCGATTTTGAAATTTTGTTGCCAATAGAAAGCTACCTTATTTGTAAGTGTCATCTATACTAATATTACAAAGAGGAAAGATTTGTATTTTTGGGTGTGTGCATGTTTGTAATGAATAAATATAAAAACTACTGTGCCAATTTCAAAAATTCTTCCACCATTGGAAAGCTACATTCATCCTGAGTGACATAGACTATATTTAACACTTTCACAGCCATTCACGTAGTGAGTACGTGATGCCGCTCTTCCCTCAGGACGCCGATCACGTAGTCAGTACGTTATCAACTTTCATACCACTTGTTAAAAAATCACGCATTCAGAACGTTATCGGCGTGCAACTCTATTCAAACGGGTTTCTTTAGCTATCCATACGTGCATCAATCATCAACCTGTGGTGCGGGGTGTAGGCATGGGGAGGGGTTTTGTTGACTGCGGCGCGCCAGAACTCGCATCGCCGCCGACTCGCAAGTGCGTTCACGTATTTTGGCGCGAAATGGAAGGAGTGGTCTATTACAGTCCAGACTGTAATATACCTCTTTGTTACCACCCATGTTTCAAAAAATACCATACAATGACCAATTACGCAGGTTAAAATAAGTAAAATGTTGTTGTAAGAGTTTTTTTTTTTTTCATTTTTGCATAATGTTCACCGTTTATTTTGAAATATAAGAAAAAATAATAATAACATGTTTTTTATTTAAATCATTAGAATAGATAACACATAAACGAAATAAAAAAAAAATTAAGCAAATAGCACATATACTTATTTTTTTTTTAATCTTACAATATCTTAAAAAATGGCTGGCGTCCCAGAGAATGCGCGCTTAAAAACGGTCGGCTGTCAAAGTGTTAATTATGAAGTTCCCACGGGAACGGGAGTTACGCGGGTGAAACCGCGCGCGGGAAGATAGTATGGTATATTTAAGACGAGGTTGTAGGTAATAGGTTCAATGCGGGTGAATCCACGAAAGACAGTTAGTATAAAAACTAACTATAATATTTGATATAGAATTTTATCGCTCGTAAAATGACACATTGTATAACTTTGTTCTAATTTTATTGTGTTGCAGTTCATAAGCTATTTTTATTCAGAGTCATTTGGCAAATGTACATATATATTTTACTACTGCATTTTTATGTGAGACTAGGGATGTATGTAAATAAAATTAAAAATATACTTGTTTATTTAATAATGTTTACATTTTTACTAGCTGCTTAGCTAGTAAAAATGCCATCATTAATATTGCCAACAAAAAAAAAATTGATGCATTGGACTGTTGCTGTGCCACAAGATGCCCTCCATCTATAATGTAAACATTAAAGAGGAAGGGGTCCATGCTTTGCTTATTTTGAAGGCAGGGTTGTATTTGTTTGTGTTGTCTGTGTCCAATATTTTTCTGGTAATCTAACTGATGGACTAATTAGATTCTTTTAGTCTTCATGCCAATTATATTATATTATACACTTTGGTTCACAGGTGCTTATCCCCCGGATCTATCTCTGATCGCGTCGGGTCGCAAGGGAGGTGAGGATTATATCTTTTCTCTGCTCACCGGGTACGTAGAGGCGCCCGCCGGTGTCATCCTGCGAGAGGGACAGAACTACAACCCGTACTTCCCTGGTGGTGCCATCTCTATGGCCCAAGTGTTGTTCGATGAGGTATGTTGTTTGGAAAAGCTGAAATAGTTTGATGTTAAAGTCAATTATTAGTAACTTATAAACCATGATAATCATAAATACACACTTTAATTATTTTTTTTGGCAATCTGCAATTCTGCAATTTCTGCATGTGTAATATGCTAAGTGATGTTATATTTTTTACATAAATTGTTTATGTATTGTATTAATTTGAATTTTGAAACAAAAGACAAACACAAGTTGTAAGTATTTTATAATATATAAAAAATAGCGACAATATAAAATAATTCGATATAGCTACCTACAGATAAAATTATATTTTTATGTTATAAGTGGTAATAAATTAAATAAAAATTTAAATCATTAATGGACTGGGATGAAAGAAAGGAGATAGCGAACAATTATTGGTTCTTTTATATTTATAGTTTTTAACTAAATGTTTGTTCATGTGTGTATGTCAATGTCAATCTGACATTAAAAAGTAAAGAGCTTAAAAAATAACCAAAATAATTTGTGAGGGATTTGTGGGTCGTTTAAAAAATAAAAATTCTTATCTTTGTCATATTATATTAAATGAATATGCAATTTCGAAAAGGACACATCTCATATGCATCGTCTATTGGAGTTGTGCCCTTTTCAAAATTGATCATTCAAATGAGTTACATTTAATTTCCTTGCAGGCGGCGGAATACTCCGACGGCACGCCCCCGACTGCCTCCCAGCTGGCTAAGGACGTGGCAACATTCCTTCGCTGGTGTTCCGAGCCCGAGCTCGACGATCGTCGCTTGATGACCATCAAAGCCATCGGAATATTCTCTTTCCTAGCCGCCATCAGCTACTACTTCAAGCGGCACAAGTGGACTACCATGAAATCCAGAAAACTAGCCTACAAACCTGTCTCCAAAAAATAAACCAACCTACAGTACAGTAGTAAATAAAATATCGATTAGACAATTTTTTCGATAGGCACAGTTAACATGTTATTTGTTTATAATATTAAATTAATTTATTTTATAATTCATCAAGTTTATTTCTTTCCTCGAGTCATTATCGCATTGCTGTGACTGCCGTTACCATACCTCGTTCATAAGGTTTACTGTTCATTCGCCGGGCTAGGGTTGGTTAGTCCGTCGCGTCTGCGGTATCATATTAATTGATATAGCATTTCGTCATCGCGTATGTTTGATGATGGAGCACAGTCAAATTACTTAATGTTAGGTAATCAGATAATCACTGTGCTTGTGATTTTCCATTGACGTTATAACTGTGAATCAGTGTACAGTTGAATAAATGAGTTATTGAAAATCAGACAGTTGAGTTTTGCATTAATCTATTATTTTCCCGTACCTTCATCCTAGTATATAACTACATATTATATAAAAAATATTCACTACCCACAAGGCTTACCCCATATTGTGTAAGTGCGTGATCGACGCAAGCGCAGAGCCAAGACCCCAGTCGTCGTTCCCAGATTGCTATAAAATAGTACTTGGGCCTCTCATCAATGGAGGAGTACCTGGGGGGGGTTTTAGTGGTTAGGGTCTGTCCTCCCGCGCTGGCGTGGTTAAGCCGAGGCGGCGGACGGGAAAGGGTAATATACACAGCATTTCCCACCGAGTAAAAAAGGCAATATGTTTTGTACTGTTTGTAATAATAAAATAAAATATTGTATAAAGAAATAACATGAGGACTATCAATATTTTTTAATGGTGACCTTTGTAATAAAGAAAGGTGATGCATCACCTGAAACTGAGTCTTCCGCCAGCGTACACACCACGCACCGCATCTGAAGTGCGAGCTTGCAGTCCCCATGTCGCCCACCCATCTACATGTCTCACATTGAGAATGAAGATGGGTGGGCGCGCTGCAAGCCCAGCCCAGAGATGTGATGAATGAAAGTTGATTAAATAATTCAGTGAAAAAATGGCCATGAACACAATTTGATAGGCAAGTTATCATAGCTGTGTTTGTTAATGAATAATATTTGAAGTATAAAGTACCTATGTCTCATCTGGTTATCAGGTGGGTGAAGGTTGATCTCCCTCGTCTCCTCTACTACAATGTCATAGCCCATTTATCTAGGAAGTTATAGGAATTTAGTGGTGAGGTTGAAGCTTCATATTATAATGGATAAACTCATTATTATTCAAACATTTTAAATAATGACTTATTTCTCAGTATTTAAATTTTATTTAGTAAATACGATTGCATTGAAAAATATTATTATTGCCACGCGTAAATTATACGCTTGAGTTATTTTATTTTATTACTTAATCGATTCGTGGTCAGCATGAACAAATAATAGCAGTTAAACTCGGGTGTGGACTCATTAAGCGCGTCTCTATAATATCAAAAAATCGTTACACGCAGAAGTTATATGTTCCCTAATAGGAATGGCTGCAGAAACGTCAGTGTTATTATTTGACATTTCTAATTTGCAAACAGTGGCATACACTCAAAGTACCTTTAAATAATAGAAAATAAAATTGCAAGTTTTGTAAAAAGAAAGAAATGCTAAAATATTCACAACGTTTACTAGCTCCTACTGGAAAGTGTTAAAAATTTCTTTGATTACCTTTGAGCCTACTTAGCAATATCGTTTAAACTTGATAAGTGACACAAATAGTATTATTTGTATGCAAACTGTAAACACTTTACTTACAATCTTTAAAAAATGAATGCAATTGTGGGTTTATGTCATTTTTGTGAGGCCCACGGACCGCGGCCTCTGTTTTGCACATTTACAACAGATAAGGAAGAAAATACAACGCAGGCCACCAAGTCTAATGTTCAGGTTCAATGCAGTGGGTGCACTTCGCTTGGCCCAGAGACAGTGTTTGTGACGCGAGATGACGATGGAACGATATATTGTAGCAGAGAAACTGTGCCCAACGCAGATATAACCTCTTTCTTGAGGCAGGCAGCTATCAGAAGTATCACATGTGAAGTAAGTGACATTTACATTCAATTTATAGTCATCTTTATATACCTTTATCTTTTCTGTCTATATATTATAAAGAAGAAAGGTTTGTTTGTATTGAATAGGCTCTGGAATGCTCTGGTTATGGTTATGTTATCCAGAATTTATATAGACCATATGTTTTATTATGAAGTTTCATTGGGAATGGGACAGGAACTAGGGTGTAACCGCAGAGAAACATCAAATGATCAATATACACATTGTTACTATAAACATGTAAATAAATAAATACAAATTGATCACTAATTAACTTGTAAAGTTACTTATTAAATGTTCTCATCATTTTTATCTTTAATGTTTTAATAAAATGTTAAGCAAATATTTTCTTTGACAGGTAAATTGGAACAAAGAAGGTGGTGTGGTATACTTCAGTGAGACACTGGGTCATGTCCTGAGCCTCACCTTCCAAGTGAAGGACACTTGGGCTCGTGGGCTAAAGAGATGGTTCTCCATTGTTGTTCTGATGAAGGATAAGATGCTGCTTCTTAATATCACTCCTTTGTTATCAGAACATATGCAGGTATTTTTATCACACAGTCTTATAATTTATAAACATGATATTTATTTATTTAACCTTTTTTTACAATGAATCCTAGCAGTGTTTTGCAGTCTACTAGTGTTCTTGTTAACCCCTTGTGCAAAGCTAAAATGCGAGTGGGTTCACGTTGGTGGTGCAATGGGTGGGGTTCAAACCGGTGACCTCAAGATCACAAGTCCAACGCCCTAGCCCCGCCCTAGCGGCTTAAGTTTCAATCCTAATCTAAAACATATTATTTTATTGTTTTCAATGGACAATTCCGCTACACTTCACTTCTTTTTGTGAGATTGTAACATATTTGGTATTTTGCTATGTCTAATTTAGAAAGTATATCAGTATATCCATAATTGGTTGTGTCTCGAGGAAATAGTAACATGAAAGAGAATGTATGTAGTTAGTTAGTTAACTAATTAAGATAAATTTTTTGTTAGTTAGCTTACTAACTAAGAATGTATTTTATCACTGAATCCAAAAAAATTATAAGTAATAATTTAATGCCAACATGAAAAAAAAATGGAATATGAACCAGTGAAACACTTTAAACTGTAAGAATACCAGCCAAATGCCCAAAATGTATGACACTCCATTGTAATTACTTTTTTAAATTAATAAAATTCAAGCCCAGTTACTAAACTTGTAGTTTAGCATACATGCATATGATGTAGCACTGCATATGTACGTTCTGTAGAAATAATCTAACACATTGTCTTAAAATATCATTATTTTACAGAAAATAGCAAAAGAACTACAGGATTTAGCTGAAGTGGTGTATGATGCTGAACAAAAGGTATGCTCACAAAGAGCTTTGAGGCTTAAAACTGGAAGAAATGACTTTGTGCAGTCCAGATCACTCATGCACTTAACTGGTAAGCTGAAATAATGGTTTGTTTCAAAACCCCCACTCATCTTGTTTTACCCAGATATCCCTACTGGTTTTATAAACATAGACTGATTTATTTATATTTGTATCTCGTTTTTTAGTGTGTAATCTGGGTAATGTTAAAATAATTGTAGTGTGTCATCATCATCAGCCTGTATAACGTCTACTGCTGAACATGGGCCTCCTCCCGAGAGGGAGGGTATTTGCCATAGTCACCACGCTTGGCTGGCGTGTTGTACCACACAAGGAAATGCTGCTGCCCGTTCCTTGATATACGATTATTATAGATGATTTTATAACAATCGGGACCAACGGCTTAACATGCTTTCCAAGTAACGGAGGGTAGTCCCTCAACCAACCAGACCCGGAAGAAATCTTAGAATTTACACAAAGATTTTCTGTATACTTTGGGGATCGAACCCACAACCTCTGAGATTCAAGGCGAGCCAAATGCTGCTATGCTACGGAGGTAGTCATTGTTGGCAGTGTGTAATATTAAGTAATATAGGTACACAACTACATAGACTAAATAAAAAATATATTTAATAACCTGAACATAGGAGGAGATGATAATAATGATAGTGAGATTAATTTAAAAAAAGCAGTTTAAAAGAAAGGTCATTGTAATTTTAACCATAGAATCAGAATATTTGTTATTGAATTGGTTTGGCATTGATAAGTGAATGAAGTGAAAAAAGTGTTAAATAATATTGAATGCTGCAATAATTTTTATCTTTTTGTAGCACTATCATGATTCAATTCACTCCATCTAAAAGCTCTAATCCCTCAATCTCATTGCTAACAATCAGCCCGACCTGAGGTCCAAGTCCCATAGGGGATGCTCTCTTGCGCGGGTTGCTTAGTTTGTTGTTTATAAACAATTTATTAAGGTTGGAGCTCTTCTCGCCTTTATGCCCGGTGAAGTAGCAAAAGTCTTTGGGTAAAAACGTATGTCCGTCCGAAAAAAAAAACCTTCCTGTATATTGCTGGACCTATGTCTAGCAGTAAAGTGGATGGAGTGATATTTTTCACAAATTAGGGTAGTTATATGCCCTTAATTTGCATCAAAACATGCTGGGCATCCTTGGCTATTTACAAATGCCTGTATATAATAGGTTTAAGTCAATAAATAATATATTTTTATTTTGTTTAATTGTTACTTACAGGAGATGAAGATGTTTTCAAGAAGCTACATTCAAAATTCACATGGATGCTCATAGCTGGTGCTCACACCTACTCGGAAACTCTTTACACAAGTCAAGATTTGCTAAACAAGCTGCAGCCCAAAGGAATGAAGAATCCTATATTTGAGCCAGATTCCTGCACTGTACCTGAAGACTGCTTGTCAATAAGATTGTTAGAAAAAGTGTTGTCTAATGCAGTCTTCAGGATAGTGATGTTTTGCGTGCTGACTGGTGTTCCTGTAAGTGTCCATTTCATTATAGAATCTTAAGGTGCTATTATTTTTTTGGAAGGACATACTTTGGTAGCCACTACGTTTTTGCTACTTCACCTGGCATAATTTTATCCACATCACTCATGTTCGTGTGTAAATCTATATATATAAAAGAAAGTCGTGTTAGTTACACTATTTATAACTCAAGAACGGCTGAACCGATTTGGCTGAAAATTGCTAGGGATGTAGCTAAGAACTGGGAGAAGGACAAAGGATACTTTTTATGCCGTTCCCGTCGTTCCCCTGTGACGTGACATAAAACGTGGTATAACAAAACGCAACTGACATGGAATAACAAAACAACTCAGTGGAAATATAAGTCAGTGGTTCATTTGTTAAAAATGGTATAACAAAACGCAACTGACAGCTGAGCATATTAAAAAAAAAAGTCTTACCGGTTGATATAAATACTCTGTGCCGGTTTAAAGTTTCTAATATTAATATTAATTTATACAAAAACTAAATATTATAAACCAAAAATGGCCGATTAACAATCGTGAAAAACCGAACTCGAAAGTGATATCGAATCGATAGTAATACCTCGCGTCGATCGGTCGCGCGTTCGTTGACCCGGGTGTTAGTCAATCAGCTGATACCTACACCTTAGGTAATGTAAAACAGTACCCAATCATAATAATAAGCTTTATCCAATATATTTTAGCTATAACTTACAGAAAACGTAACTTAAAACAAGTTTATTATCTAAGAACAATAATTTTCTGAATTTGATACCTAATAAAGTATTTAAGGCGTATTTAACTAAAATGAAAAATTAAATGAACTCCGCGGAAATGATATGGATGCAGTCCTTCTGAGTTGAGTAGTTTCCAGACGTAGTATTGGCTTACGCCAAACTTAGCTGCCGCCATTCGCGTACTTCGGCGAGGATCGTGTTCGAAGTACTCGATGATCTCCTCGTCGAGCTCTGGCGAAAGAACGGCCGATCAACCTCTGCCCTGTGCATGTGCTGGCACTTGGAACTGCCCATGATCGAGTAGCCGTCGCCGCTACGATCGTCCGGTCCTGTATGACTTGAGGGTTCAGAACTCCGCGAAGACGGAGTGACGCCAAGTGTTGCAGCTCGGCGTAAAGACGCCAGGTAGTATGGGAATTATAATTAGCCTTAGCGTACAGTTGCACCATAGCGACGTACTCTAAATTACTAAAACTGTAATGTCGATCCATAATACTAATAAAGTAATAAGATAACGCGTGCTGCGCTTCCGACGTTCACGGGACAACTAAGGAAGGAGGGAGTCGAAGGAGAGCGCGGGGCATTCCGGAGTCGGCGCCGCGCGGCGAATTACAAAAGAAGCCGGCTCGTTTGTGATTCTTGCGTGCAGACTATTTTATGCCGTATAACTACCATTGAGCTCTTATTTTGCTTTGAACGTTTATGGATCGTTCTTTACTTTGTCAGCAGCGCGTGCGATTCGAGTAGTACCTACAAGGTCCGTTCACTCCGTCTAGTGTTACTACTGTTTATCACGCTTTCGAGTTGTCTAATATTTTTTTTAATAATTTTAAATCTAAAACATGGATAAAAAAAAAAAATTGTTTCGATAGTACTACCGACGGCAAGTTGTTCTGCTTCGGGAAAAC
The DNA here is from genome assembly GCA_947037095.2 of Nycteola revayana. Taxonomy (NCBI): domain Eukaryota; kingdom Metazoa; phylum Arthropoda; class Insecta; order Lepidoptera; family Nolidae; genus Nycteola; species Nycteola revayana. The sequence goes on from OX344847.2 coordinate 5,291,967, forward strand.
AACCATTAAAATTTCACGGTGTATATAAAAATGAATTGCTGTTCTTTAGTCACGCTAAAACTCGAGAATGGCTGTACCGATTTTGATGAAATTTGCCAGTAATCATCGCTTTAACACAGGGAAGGTTTAAACGCAAAGTAAAAAAGGGTAAGTAGGGGTTAAGTAGGTGTAGGGTAGATGTAGGGTAGGTGTAGGATAAGTGTAGGGTAGGTGTTAAGTTGGCGTAAGGGTAGGTGTAGGGTAGATGTAGGACACCGTGTAGATTTTAAGGCGCTACGAAGTTTGCCGGGCCAGCTAGTATCTTCATAAAATTGAGCCTAAATTATTTTTGGTTAGCATGCCTTTATGTTAAATATATTTTTTAAATAAGTGCTGTGGTTTTTTAAGTTTGTTACTAAAAACTTGTTTTGTTCATTATTTTCAAACTGTCTATTTATTGTCTAAATGCCTATTTATAATAATATTATAAACAGGAAAGCTTTGACTTTTTGCAATAAATAGGGTATGGAGTTAGGGGACCAACTTCAAAAAAATCTTTTTCTATTGTAAAGTTATGTTATTCAGTAGTAACTAGGCTAGTAATGCATAAGACATCCTTACTAATACCTATTATAAATGTGAAAGTAACCCTGTCTGTCTGTTACGCAATCACGCCTTAACTACTGAAGCGATTTAAATTAAATTTGGTACAGATATAGGCTAGAGCCTAAGAAAGGCATAGGCTATATTTTATTATGAATTTCCCACGGGAACGGGAATTACGCGGGTAAAACCGCGCGCGGGAAGCTTGTAATATATAAGTGTGACAATTTTTAAAAACTAAAATTAGGTATTATAAAATGTAGTTCTTCATAAACTTGCAAGAAAAGGGCAAGTTTATGAAGAACTACATAGTATAATAATTAATAGAGTATATTGTTTACAATTATTTATTTTATTACTGTCCCTATATATTTTGTTAGACCTAAATAATGTTATTTTCCCATATTTCAGGTGGCCATAGAGTCAGCACAAATAGAAACAGCTAGAATTATAAAAGGTCTACTAAGACTACTGCCAGTAAACGCCTCAGCCAGTCCTCTTATTAAACCAGCTGGCACAGACAAACAAATTCCACCCACACACTGTTATGTAAATGAAGAAAACAACAATTTTTATCACAAATGGACAGGTGCATTGCCTGCCAAATGTAAGTACTTGTCTTGATTACTAGTAATTTGGCCAAGAATATAGCTGAAGAGTTTGTAACGCACTTATCTCAGGAATTACTGATCCAATTTGAAACATTTTTTTTAATATTTTTAATGACACGACCAACATGTTTAAATCACTTTACTACAAGTTAACAATTCATTTTTATTTATACATAAGTATAGCTTCCCACGGTTTCACCCTCGTAACACCCGTTCCCGTGGGAACTTCAAAATTAAATATAGTCTTCCTCGATAAATGGGCTATCCAACACAGAATTTTTAAATTTGGACCAGTAGTTCTTGTGATTAGCACTTTCAAGCAAACAAACACTCTTCAGCTTTTTATATTAGTATGAATATGCATTTAGTAAAAAAACCTTTTATTTTTCCATTAGAAACAGACACTTTAATTTTATTTGGTTAATCAAATGTAATCTAAACATTTATCTCTGGCCAGTTTTTTTTTTTCGGACCGACATATTTAGTTAACCCCGAGGCTTTTGCTACTGGGCATAAACTGGCCAGAATGGATCATTTAGTAGTAATATGAGAAGCAAATCAAAGTAGTGTTTCTTTTTAATAACATGTTTTTTTTAGGTCCAACACTAATGTCGAGAATAGAAAGTTCAATGGCTAATGACAAATTCAATGATGATGTACTACATCAACATATCAAGTCGATGCAGATGGAGTGGCTTGGGTATGGATTTACTTCATATCGTATGTTTTTGTATTACATTGCTTTTATATGAGTAGAAAACAGATCCTACCACAGATGTTAAGAGACTCTCAAGCAAGGAATCTTCAAATAAGTACAGGTGTTCTTTTCTCACACAGGAATAATATTATTACACAGCCTAATAATTAGCCTTTTTTTTTTAAAGATGGAGGCATTTTCTTAGTTGAGCATCTTTATTGAGCGCACTAATGCTAAGCACCATCTTTCCTGCTATGGAGTACGAGAGGTGGACATTCAATATACCTAAACTGGTTTCCGCGCGAAGTTTAATCGGCGTGACTCTCGTTTCATTGGATCTTCATCATTAAATATAGCCTTCCTCGAATAACGGGCATCAAATGCCAAAAGATTATTTCAAATCGGACCAGTAGTGGCCGAGATTAGCGTCGTTCAAGCAAACAAACTCTTCAATTTTATATATTGCTTTAGAATTATTTTTTTACTTTCAAAAAATAATTATTTGTACCTACTAAATAATGTGTACTTTTGTTATAGAAATGCCAATGCAGTGAAATCAGCGGTGAAGTATTCAGGAGCCAAGTCTGCAGCAGTCAGCAATTTGAAGAAAGTTCTTGGAGTAGGACCACATGATGAGGCTTTGTTAGTTTATTGGATGATGGCCTTTATTTGAACTAAATTATATTGTTTTTGTTTTGTGACGTCATTTAGAAACACTTTCTATGTAGCATATTTTATTAAGTGTATACAGATTTTGTAGCTCAAAAAAAAGATGGTTCAGCCAATGGCTGAGTCTATAGTAAGTACTCAAATAATATTCAATAGAATTTCGTCTGTGATCGCGTGTAAATATTTATTTATTATTGTAGTCGTGTTATTTAGTGTAGTGCAATATGTTCAAATTGATGTATGTATGAAATCTGTGATATTAAAGGATTAAGAGTATTTATGTTTATCTTTTTCATACCTACAAGTATTTACATATACAGCCATTACTAGACTAACATATTATTATGTTTTTATCTTATAGTATTTAGTAACAATAAAAGATTACAAAATGTATCTACATTTACTGCAACTCTCGAGAAATTAAGACTTAGTTTAGACCCTACCTCAATCTTCTCGGAGTATAAAAAAATAACGAGAACTTGGAAGGTTACATGCAATTTGGGTAACTTATCTAGAAATAATACCACAGAATTAATTTGTAGTCCTTATATTAAAGATTACACGTTCGAGCGACGGCTGGGCCGGGCGCGTTCGTGTCCCTTAGTGCGCACGTAGGGCTTGGTGTGCGAGCGCGGGGCTCCGGGCGCGCGCCCGAAGTGGCGCACGGCCTCGCGCGCGTTGCGCCGACCCTGCAGCAGCACGGTCTTAGCGCCGGTGGGGGCACGCAGAGCCAGCTGGTCGAATGTTAGGATCTCTCCTGGAAATTAAAATTATATTGGTTAGATTTTTCACATGGCATTTTGCAATTCTTTTTAAATAATGAAAAACTTGTTGATTATCAAGTAGCTATATAACCATGTTTATCCAACAGTTGTCTGGAAGAGATCACTATTATTAGAACATCTTGCAGTCTGTTTGTATGTTTAGAAATATATTGTGATAAGCTGTACTTTTTATTTATTTTTTTTGTGTCATGTATCCATTTGATGTTTGATGCAATAAATTGATACTCTGCTCTGCCAACAGATGATTTATACAAATTACTGGCCTGGTGCTAAACAGCATATCAATCTAAATCTGTTTAAGATTAGTAGACTCCCTATCTTTTACCCATGACCCAGTCCATATAAATTTGGAGTCAAGACAATAGAATAATATCATAGGAAGCTACCAGGTTACTTCTACATGTGACGGGCCAAACAGAAAAGAATACTAGTAAATTTAATAATATTGTTACATATGACATATTTTATATTTATTATTGAAGAAAATAGCTTTTTTTTGTAATTATCTTAATATTCACTAAGAATTTAGGTCTATCAGATGTGCAGGTGAAAATTAACAAGAAAACAAAACAATGAATAGAAACATCATAAGCATTTTTTTATAACTACTTTTGTTAAGTTTATGAACACAGATTTGTATAATGAATTAATGATTAACCATAACAATGAGGAAAATACATTTTTTATATTATTTTTGTTATTTTTGAATATAGCAAAGGCACAAGGAGGCACTATCCATCATGTTTTTAGTCATTGCTTAAAATTATATTTGGTTGTACAATTGCTCTATGTATATAATGTATCAATATTGTTAACCATTACAGATTAAAATGACTTCCAAGCTATGTTAGGGGTAGGATAGGCAGTTTGTACAAACAATTGTCTTTTATAGCAAGGCACTAGAGCTCCCCTATATACATTTATCACCGCTATACCAAAATAAACATGTTAAAGATGTCTATTTTAAAAATATTTCAATAGCAATATTGATGGCAAATGGTCCTGTCAATAATTATCATTAAGCTATATAAAAATCTAATTTACTTGTTTAATGTATATTATTGTAACTAAAACAATTCTAAATTATTAAATTCAACTATTTATAAATGCCACAAAATATTGGTAGTAATTGAGATTTACAGCTAATCATTATCTAAACAAGTAATATAATTGTGTAAGCACTAAAAGCGAGGTTATGTTTATTTCAATTGAATAAACAACCAAATAACTTAATTATCCATTAACAGGCTAAACAACCATGCTATTTGAAACCATGGGATAGTTTTCTTTATAATAATACTGTCACTATTATAAGTCTACCCACTGACCCAATACTTGGCCATATTAGGCTTGGGAATAGGAAGATGTGATCAATAACAACAACTCAATTAAACAGAATTAAAAAGAAGTAGAGCAGTTCGGGCACTATAATTACAAATTATACATGTTTGGTGCATACATATTCTATATTATTATACTGAATTAATAATTGTACCGTGTATTTTATTATGTAGTATAAAAAAAATATCATAAACGTTTGTTAGCCTTTTACATGTATACAAGTAAACAGATTTCATTACATTTTAAAACAACAATAGTCCAACAGGGCCACCCAAGCTATAAAACACCATTATTTGAGTTATCTACACAGTAACATGCTTCCTAACCTCTATTATAGAATAAAAATATTGAACACTAACCTCCAGCAGCCAAGATACGGGCGCGGGCCTTTTCAGTGACGTGCAGAGCGACTACAGTCATTTTAGGGACCGTGTACAGCCTGACATCGTTGGTGATGCTACCAACAACCACGGCGATGAAGTCCTCGCGAGTGGGCTTCTTCATGTGACGGGCCAACCGGGACAGAGATAGTGGCGGCCTGTTGATACGGCTCATGAATAGCCGGCGCAGGATAATCTGGTTGAACTTGGCATTGGTACGTCTGGCCAAGTATCTGTACAGCTGAAAACAACAACAAAGTTAGGTTAGTTTTCAAACCAACCATTTGTGAAGTAAACAATACTAAAGGTCTACCACATCTTGAATGGAAACGTAAGGTGATAGAGCTGATAATTAGTTTGCTACTTACTTTAACGAGCAACCTCAGGTATACATCCTGAGATTTGACTTCGGTACGCCTAACTTTCCTGTCGTGTTTGTGGTTGATGTCGATACCCTGAAATATTCAAAGGAACACATTTTGATATCACTGTAGTAACTGAAAACTAGTATAAACTTTCACAACACTTCGTATTTATCACGATTTTCATGGATTTATTTTAATTTCTCGTCAACGAAACTCACCATCTTGACAACCGGATGAAAAAGAGACTATAGACAATAAATATTCTTGACAACTAAAATAAATGCTGCCAGACTAAAAAATTACTTTGCGCTACATAGACAATATAATCACTATAAACAAATTAATCTAAAATTTAAAGCTTTTAGGATTACTTATATAGGAAAATATATTATATGTATTACTAATTTACAAATTTTAATGCTAAGTTGCACGTTTTTTTCGTATTAATGTCATTTATTTTAAAGTCAACTCAATTAATAATGTAGGGCCATAAAACCGACGATAAAATCGTATGATAGATGCTATATTTTCGTTTTGAAAATGTTCAGTTCTATTTCATATTTGTATTGGTTTAATTTGTCAGTATCACCTTAAATACTAGATTAGAACTCACCTGGATATATATATATATAAATACGGTTTATAATGATAAAATTTGTAATGCAATGGGCTCTACAATTAGTACGAAAACGCATAATAATTGTGACTGATGCCTTCTAAAGCTTAATTAAATAATTCAGGCTGTATAGAACTTACTGAGTCATATTTTGAATTATTACGCCATAGCGAATTAAAACAAATGAAATAACTGTCGCCAACTGTGTCATCGCGACAGGCGACAGTAAACAAGTTTCGACCGCCGTATTTTCGAAAGGAATGGAATTTAATTCAAAACATCGAAAATTTGCAAAAAATAAAAATTCTATTCGTAATCCTACATCTTCGAAACCAAGATTATCCAAAAAGAAGATCGTTACCCGTAAACGAAAATGCGTATGTCTCCCTGAACATTACTCGGTGGTAGAATTTCCTACAATATGGAATGAACTGCGCCAAAATGACCAACTTTGTGATGGTACAATCGTGTGCAGGGACATGAAATCTATCCCAGTGCATCGGGCTATACTATCAGCCGTGAGTCCTTATTTTAAAGCAATATTTGTTAACTCACTGAAAAAAGGAGAGCCAGAGGAAACTGAGATCTTCGTAGATGTTCCCAGTTATTATATGAATTTGATTCTGGACTACGCATATACAGGCACATGCACAGTGACTGCTGAAAACGTTGAACATCTCTTGCCGTTTGCGGATCAATTTGATGTCGTTGGTGTTATTCAATTGTGCTGCCAATTTCTTTTGCATGAATTGAGACCGCATAATTGCCTTGGGATATTCAAATTTGCCAGGTATTATTTCTGTGGCGAGTTGGAAAAGAAGGGAAAATTGTATATAAGACAGCACTTTGGAAGAATTTTAAAGGAATGTTTAGAATTTAAATCACTTTCTTGCGAAGAATTAGAAGATATTTTGCGAGATGATGAATTGAATGTCCGAAATGAAGAAATAGTATTTCAAGCAGTTAAGACTTGGGTGGAACACGATTTGGAAAATAGAAAGAAATATATTCCATCCCTTCTGTTATGTGTGCGTTTCGGTCATATTAGCTTTAAATATTTTAAATCAAAAATACTACAGTGGCCGCCAGTTGTTAACGATGAGGTAAGAATGATAAAGTGTTTTGCGAGAGGTGTAATATGTCCTTCAACTTTAAAATTAACTTATATTTATATCATTTTTTTCAGAAATGTCAAGAAGCTTTATATCCAGCTGTAGTATTCCTGACATTGTTAGACTCCAGACCGGGGACGGAGGCTGATCTCAACGACCCCTTGGCAAGGCCACGAATACCATTTGAAATACTTTTCGCAGTTGGTGGCTGGAGCGCTGGTAGTCCTACAAGTTTTGTCGAGACTTATGACACAAGGTATTCTTGACTTAGCATTATTGATAACATACCTTTATTTATGTATCGCTAATGCCACAATATTTTTTATGGATAATAAGGACGTTAAGTGCATATTAATCTGACGAAATTCTAATCTAAATATAAAATATAATTCTGCCGTATCTTCGGAGATTTATCGAGATACTCTAAAGTAACTTATTGACCATTTTGTCGCACAAATTGTCTTTAAAATTGATAAATATTTACCGTAAACAGGGCCGATAGATGGTTTCTCTCTATTCACATGGACTTAACTCCCCGAGCTTACCATGGTCTCTGCACGCTGAACAACCTCATCTACATGATTGGAGGCTTCGATGGCAGTGACCATTTCAACACTGTTCGCTGTTACGACCCCGTGACGAATACATGGCATGAACGAGCTTGTATGTATCAAGCTAGGTGTTATGTTAGCGTGGTGGCTCATGGTAAGTTTTTTTGATTTTTTTTTTCCTTTACTTTGATATAGGTAATGGAATATATGGTACAATCGATTAATGGTTTTAATTGAGATTTACTGAATGTCTTGGTAACGGGAAAAGTTGACACTATGTATGTTAAGGTAAAACATTTTAAACAATAATGTAGTGTTAATTAAGTCAACAAAATAAAACAAATCCTTCAAGTTTTGCAATAAAATGTAGAAGCGCAAGTAGATACCTACCTGCTCATTAGTTGCTACTCTATAATATGGTTTCAGTAATTATATATAACGTATCTTAGATGGCCTAATATACGCATTGGGAGGCTACAACGGTCGTACTCGCATGTCCTCTGTAGAACGCTACTACCCTGACAAAAATCAATGGGAGATGACTACGCCAATGAATAAACAGCGCTCTGATGCCAGTGCGGCATCTTTAAGTGGAAAAGTGAGATCTTTTTATTTGTCTATTGACCATATTATCAGATGGCATTTGATATTGCTAAACTTTATTATCCAATTAGTTCATTAGCCCATGGTCCTATTTGCATTTGGTCTTCTAGAGTACACTTCATCAAAAAGCATATCCCATATTAGCGATTGGCGCTATATACAGTAATATATAATAATATATAGGCATAATCTAATTAATTAAAATTTCCCACCTAACTAGAATAAGAGATTATTAATAATGAATAAATGCCTAGATTTACATTGTGGGTGGGTTCAACGGTCAAGAAGTGTTGAGTTCCGCAGAAGTGTATGATTCTGATACAAAGCAGTGGAGTTTCATTCGATCTATGCTGAGTCCGCGCTCCGGAGTCAGCCTCATCGCTTACAGGGATTGTATTTACGCGCTTGGAGGATTCAATGGATATAGCAGGTTAAATACAGGTTCGTAGAACTCAGGCTATAGAATTCCTAAGTATCAGTAGTAGGTATATGCCTTTTCGACTCAGGGTTACCATCTAACTCTTTAAAATGTGGAAATCATCTAAAGGAATCAAAATTCACAGATTTAAATTTTTAGGTAATTGCGATTTTTTGCATACAGTATTTAATGTCGTTAAAACAGATTTATTTGGTTTTTGACTCTATATCTCCTCCTCCTAAAGGTGAGAGATTCAATCCTCAGCGCGGCGGAGATTGGCAGGAAGTGACAGATATGTTTAGCGCCAGGAGTAATTTCGCGACTGTACTTCTTGATGACATGATCTTCGTTATCGGAGGATTTAATGGTAATGGATCTGTATTAGTTATTGCGATTTTATCCGCGAAGCGCTTCAGCATCTAAATATCTCAATACTGTACCTAATTTATGTTTTAAGTTTAAAATTTAAATCACGTTTATCATTTTAGGATCAACAACGATACCTCATGTGGAATGCTATGACGGCGACACCATGGAGTGGTATGACGCAGCGCCAATGAATCTGAACCGATCAGCACTAAGCGCTTGTGTGCTGGCCGGACTACCAAATGCTCGGTCCTTCTCTTACCTTGCTAAAGCCGTGCCAGCCGCGGGCGCAGATCAAGCACAACACTCTTGACATCCAGCTATAAAAACAAAATACTTACCGATATCTAAGGCTTCTTCGCCACTAAAACTGTCAGCAGAATCGGTGTGCCAAAATATTTTCAAATTTTCGTTTTCTAAATTTAACTATTTCTTTTTTATAAAAACTTTAGAGAACCATAGACAATTGTCTTACTATGACTGTGATAATAGATAGTATCTCTGTGATATATTATAAATTGTACATAGAATTTTGTAAATCTTTTTTATGTATAGAAGAAAATCATGATGAAGTAGCCATAATTTATTGTATAAATCACGATCAAGTATTTTTTGTATTTTGTCTAAATACTAATGCTACGTTAAAAAAACGACAAATGTAATGAGATATAAGTCGGTAAAGTCCCTTTTAAAGACTATATCTTCGATGGGATTTACCTACTATCGTTTGTGAGATACCTTATATTCGTGATATGACTGATGATTGTTTTTGCTACTCGGGGGTCAATTTATTAACTTAGTACACCTTAAATAATACAAACGATAAAATTGGGAATGTATTACGATAATGTAGTAGGAAAGACATTTTCATCGAAATCATAATTGTACGTAATAAATCAAGGCAATTAAAAACTGTAAAGTTTATAACATGGTTAATATTTTTGATTTATTGTTTAATCAATTTGAAGCGAGTGATTTGCTTAAATTTTCCAGTTTTTTATAGTGCTATTTGGAATGGATATTGACATATTAATATAGTTATTTGTGTATAGCTCGCGTCCAAATATATAATAATCAATGCACGAAAGTGGTCGCCTTTTGATGTGATGCTTTATTTGATATTATATAATACGAACCCATAGTGATAATATTTTTCTGTGATATTTTTTCATTTGAAAGAACTTGTAAACATTTTAAAAAATGTAAAATTTTATTTATAGTTCCATGAAAAATTTATGGTACCAGACTGATATACTTATAGAGAAATTGACGAATAAAGAAAATAATTAAATTTACATTTTGTTAGTTTTATTATCCTATTTTCTATCACCCAACCAACGATTAAGTATAACACATTGGCTTTTTTCTATTAGTTGAATGTGAAATAAGGTACCTACCTACCTAAACTCTTTTTTCAGTAAGAAGATTATCAGATAATATATTGTTTTGGTAGTACCTATTCTATTTCTATTCTATTCTAGGTATTAGTTGTACGATGTATTTAGGTAGGTAAGGTTTAAGGTTTAAATATCTTTATTATCACAAAAGACAAAATTAGTCACTTACGTGATAACATTTTACAAGAAATAGGTAAACAATGTATGTCGTCGCCCATTTTACTAATATTAAAAATTGTGAGGGTTCATTTTAAATTTTTTGTTAACCTAGTAACAGATCAACAAACACACATACATCCAGGCATTATACAATATGTCTCGATGCACGGTAAGGTATACTTACCAATTATTGTTTTACCTACAAGCAAAGACAAACCATATTATTACCTACCTTAAGACACAATGTAGTCGTTACTCAATCCTATACAATTCCTAAGTTATCTGCTCGTACTTCACATACCTATCTATACCAACGCAATTTTCGCAGCGACGTACATGTACGTATTCCAATACGTTCAATACGTACCCACTCACATGTTCTGCACTCGGCGAGTAGCTGAAAACCAAACATCCCTACAACAAGCCTGAATCAACTGCACGGACAGCGAGAGTGGTGCAATCGTGCGTATTTACTACAGGGGGGAACAGGGAGCGACCGGGAGCCGCCCCCACCCGCACCGCGTTCCCGGCGCGATCGAACCAAGGCGGTAGTGAGTCGGACGTTTGGGGCGCGGCGCTACGTAAATAGAAAATATTCAATCATGGAATTAAAGGGAAAGGTAGCGTTGATCACTGGAGCCGCTGCTGGCATTGGCCTCGCCTACAGTGAAGAACTCCTCAAGCAGGGCGCCAAGGTGAGCTAATTACCAAAAATATTATATCTCTAAGCCCTTAAGTCTCGCCGCGCAATGCGCTATTAAAGTAATTCTAAGTTCAAGGTAAAAGAACTGTTGTATCAAGTGTACCTACTGGATATTTGCCAATATTGTCCACGCGTCCTTCGAGAGTGAGTTATAATTATTGTGAGGTGAGGTCGGACACTTGAGCCGGCACTCATTTGTATTGATTTTCGTCGGCGCCCAGGTCATTAGCGCGATTGTTTTCTATCCCAGTTTCTTTGTATGATTAGAACTACTATTACTTACTCAATTAACAACGTTAATAAGTTAGCAATTATTTATATTGTAAAATTTACTGCTCTACGTGTGAATTAAAACAACATTCGATGTCATGTAAACTCACGCATGCATTACTTAGTAGGGGAAATGTAATTCTGCGCAGAAGGAAGTTTATTTTGGAATTTCCTTTGTAAACTAACAAAGACAAACTTGGTGCAAAATATACCAAAACAAACATATCTTGTACGTAGGCAAGTATCGTTCATTAAATTAGATGTAATAAATACACTTTATATAATTATATACATACCTAGTTAGGAACGTAACAATTTTTTTATCCTATCGTTTTTTTAATTATAAACAACATTGTTCGTAATAAAAAACCTAACTAATCCAATATTTTAAGAGGTGTAAGGATTTCCACAAGTTACGTACTTTAAAGTTAGTACTTACCTACATGATCAACGAGATGTTTAATACCTATATATACCTAGGTATATACCTATCATCCTTTAGATGATTGCAACTAAAGGTTTGACTATTAAGTAGATAACGACATATTTTTTTTGTCCGTGGGTAATGCATTCACGCATTCCCACCGCCGCTGCAGCGTATTCGCGCGCTGGCGGTGGGAAGTAGGTATCTACCTGGGCAAATACCTAATTAGCATTGACTAAGACTAGGCATGATAATAAATCTCGAATTTTATGTAGGTATGCGTACAGAGAAAATATTTTCAGTTACCAAGGGTTTCACTTGATTAAATAACTTATTTTTCCTGTTACGGTTATTTCGTATGATATTTTGAAATTCAGTCCTTTTTCCTGTAACTTCGTAGAAACGCGAGATAAAATTACTTTTAAAACTAAACAGGATATACCTAAGTACCTGTCTTATAACTTTGTCTTACTAAGGAAACTTTATGACCTTAAATCAAACGATATCCGGCTCGAAGGACCATGCAGATAATAGCAACGTATAATACCTATGGGAAATCCTTACCTACCTAAAATTTTCGAAATTATTTAGTTAGTATCTAGTAAGTAGGGTAGGGTGTCCATCAATGAACCACCTAAATTTTGGAAGCAGCTCACCCAATCATTTCTTGTGCTACGAATACGTTTTTTATACCAAATTGTTAGTAATATAATTAAATTTCGAAATTAGATTAGTATTGAGATATTTAAACAAATGGAATTTGGTTCATTGTAGACACCCTATGTACAATGAGCAATGAACCGAGGGAATGGCTATGAACCAGGTAGCCAAATTAGCAAGATACCTACAATGGTTCATTGATGGTCACCCTACCCTAGTTATAATATCTAATAAATCCCTTATCCCTACTAGGCGAATCCGAAATGTTGCTTAGTTTTCAATCAATATAAGGTTTCGCAAATGACGGCACTTTACAGGTTTCGATATGCGATATCGACTCCGAGCTTGGCGAGCAAGTGATCGACGAGCTCGGCGCGAAGTATGGAAGGAAGAATGTATTGTTTTGCCGCTGTGATGTTACTGACTACCCACAGTATGAGGGTGAGTTCACTAAACATTTTTATTAAGAATTCAAATATTTTATATACAACTAGCCCACGACTTCATCCTTGTAAAATAAGGTTTAAATGCTATCTAAATGCAAAATGACGAGCTCTGCTCGCCTTTATGCCCGGTGAAGTAGCAAAAGCCTAGTGGCTAACTACGTAAGTCCTTCAGAAAAAGAAAAAAGAACATAAACATAGTGTTAATTGTTTTTGTTTTTATCAATATTTATATTTTGGGTATGCCTAATTGATCGCTAATTCGCTGTTATCAAATATTTAACACTTGAGTAGAAATTCAACCCTACCCAAATGGATTTTGGTAAAGGATATAGGAAGGAAGTACTAAGGGATATTATTAGACGCGCGTGTGATCGTCCAGGCGTGTTAAACTTTCATCTAAATTTAGCCGACGAAGTGACGTGGTAATCGTGTAAACTTTACAAACAAATAAGAGTCTTATTTCTTTTGGTAGCATTAATTTGGAAGTTCAATGGTTAGTAGGTAATAACTAGTAAATGATTTAGGTGGGCTGGTTTATTTTAGTTCCAAGTTATGTAGCGAAAAATGTGTCCCTTCGCTAATGATCAGCCTGTCTTAGGCCACACAGATAGGCATAGTACCGATAAGTTTTAACACACGTTAATCGAGGGATCAAGTATTAGCGTGCCCCCGCCCACGTACTTTTTATAGGGCCGATAATCGGGCAGATTTTCTCCGACTCTTATGACCGATTTTGTGCCCTGGCAAGCGCAAGCGGCCGACTGTCGGTGAGCAGTGTGCGTTAACGCGTACATTAAAATTTCCGGACATTACATTTTCACCGATAATCAGATCGGTCGGGATGCACCGATTTTATTTCTGAACGACTTTTAGTAGGACGTGTGCGTTTTACTATTTAAAACACAAAAACTCTAGTCACCGATTGTCGGTCGTGGGCGGGCACCTTCAAAAGGTATAATTACAAAACCGATATTTTCATCAACCATAAATAGTATCATCTCACTTTTCGTTGCGTGTAACTTTTTTTACAGAGGCTTTTGAGATGACGATGGAAGTGTTCAACCGGCTGGACATAGTGATCAACAACGCGGGGGTGATGAACGACAGATTCTGGGAATTAGAAGTCGACGTAAATCTTGTAAGTTAATTATTTCCGGTGTAATTAATTCAAAGACTTCTAAGCTTCACATGCGCGATTTTACCCGCGTAGCTTCCTTTTTCATGGGAACTTCATAGTAAAGTACCTGTAGCCTTCCTCGATAAATGAGACCAGTCGCTCCTGAGATAAGCTTGCTTTAGCAAACAATCTCTTCAGCTTTATAAATTATTATTGATGGATCGCTAGCAAAAGTTATGTGGTTTGCTTAATCGTAATTTCACATAATATAGCGAAGATTTTGATGCATATTCGTCGTTGTGGCTCAGAATGTCAACTTCCCAAAATGTCCCCTGGTACCAAAATGTCAACTTCCCAAAATATCCCTTTCCCATAATGTCCCTTTCCCAAAATGTCCCTTTCCAAAAAAGCCGCTTTCGCAAAATGTCTCCCATTCTTAGACTTAAGCGTTATAACTAAAAAATATAAAAAAAAAACAATATAAAATAATCAATTTTTTTTATTTTAATTACTTAGTGGTATCAAGTTTTTCGTCATTTTTTTATTAGAAAAGGAATTTGAAATCAAATGTAAATATTATAGTTATATATTATCAACATATTATATAAAAACAATAAATAATAACTTTAATTAGAACTGTTATACTGTATCACCGTTAATAATAAGCTGCGCTGGCTAACGCCATAGAACCTCTAATGCTCTAGAAGGATGGCACCGACGTGTAAATAGCCTTATACCAAAGAATCCAAATTTGTATTATTTTTTATATAAGATAAAAAAAGAAAGCAAATACTGGGATGGCCGTATACAGAATTCACTATTTAAGCAGACCAACCGCAGAAGAAGGCTCAGAGATATTGAGTTCGATAGAAAACATGCAAGATATTTAAAACAATTACAAGGAAATCATCTCACAGTTCAACAATTGGCTTGCTTTATTTAATTGAATTTCTTTCTAATTTCCGCCAAAGTGGCGACTTATTATATTAATTATATCTGTGGATATGTTACTAACAGTAATTCTTTTGATCAAAATTTTGAACGTATGTAAAATCAATCAATCTAGCAGTTATGTTAGTTACCTACATTTCTTTACATCCAATCACAAGCGAGGACACCAGAGCGCGCCTACTACGTTACTTTGTAGTTATCAGTCTGTATCCTGACTGTTGAAATCCTATTGAATGAATGTGTACTTGATCGTATTAGTTCTAATTAAAGTATTTTTTTATTGTTTTTATATAATATGTTGATAATATATAACTATGATATTTACATTTCATTTCAAATTCCTTTTCTAATAAAAAAAATGACGAAAAAGTTGATACCACTAAGTAATTAAAATAAAAAAAAATGATTATTTTATATTGTTTTTATTTTTTTATTTTTTAGTTATAACGCTTAAGTCTAAGAATGGGGGACATTTTGGGAAAGCGGTTTTTGGGAAAGAGACATTTTGGGAAAGGGACATTATGGGAAAGCGGCATTTTGGGAAAGGGACATTTTCGGAAGTTGACATTTTGGTACCAGGGGACATTTTGGGAAGTTGACATCTGAGCCACAACGATATTCACGATCTCAAAATCAACCTGATTTTAGTATTTTAATTAGATTTCTTTCTCCCCAGAACGGAGTGATACGAGGCACACTGCTCGCGTACCGTTTCATGAGCAAAGACCGCGGTGGCCAGGGCGGCACTATCGTCAACACGGCATCGACAGCATTCACCCGGCCTCAAGTTTCCACACCGATATACACGGCCACTAACTACGCTATCGTTGGATTGACTAGAGCTTATGGGGTATGTTTTCGTAATAAAAAATATGATATAATGAGTAGATAGGATTTTTTCACTCCTTAATTTAGTTATTATTTGTAAGGCCAAATGACGGGCCATAATTAATTTAAAATCTGAATGTAACTTTGTATTTGTGTATTCGCTGTTTATAATATTTATTATTATGACGTAGTGATAAGTTTATTATTCCAAATGTATTTAATTGTCAGCTGTAAAGAACACTTCAAATAAATAATTAATATTTGAGCGAGGTAGAGCAATGAACTGCTCAACTGGGGAAGTACCTTCACTTTACAGATTACCACAGCCAAAATATGTATTAATGTAATGTTATGTACGTGAGTTGTGTCGCCCTAGCTTACAGGAAGGAAGGAAAGGACAGGATAAGGGTGTTGTACATATCTACTCTACTGGCACTAGTTATCCATTTATTTTGACCCCTTTTTAACATCAGGTGGATAAGGGCAATTTGCCAAGTCAAAAACAAAAATGGACGTGGACCGTAACTTTTATATCGACTTGGCAGCTCCATTAATCCTAGTAAGCCCAGAAAAAAAGGCAATAGGTTTATTGCCTTTTTTCGACTAGAAGACAAAATAAGCACGTAACCTTAATGTCTTACTAGGCACTCGGTACTTACACTTCAAAATGTATGATGTATACCAGGTTTGACATACATTTCTTATTCCCCAGGATCAATATCACGTAAATCTGACAGGAGTACGGAGTATGGTGATCTGTCCCGGGCTGACAGACACAGGGCTCGTCAAAGAGATCCGCAAACAACTCATGTCTTCAGAATACGAAGCCGCTTGGCAAAGGGATAATGCTAGCTGCAAAATGCAAAGGTAGGTACTGAGAGAGTTTTGTTAGTATTCTTGTTAACCCCTCGTGCTAAGCTAAAATGCTTGTGATACGAGTGGCTTGTGAGTGCAATGGGCGGGGATCGATCCGGCGACCACAAGATCACAAGTCCGACAACCTAGCCATTGGGCTACGGCCAATTATAAATTTAAACCACCGACAGTACTCAAACATGCATCTTAAATAAAGACCCGAATACCTCAACCTTTCGGCCACGATGTGTCCTAACCGGCAGTATTTTTTTTTTTTTCTTATCGATAATTCTTAGCCTTACTCGACAAAAACGTTATAGGTTTTTATTTATATTATTGACTTGATTAATACTTCTCATTTTAGCAGAAACTCCTAGAGAGATCATTACATAGCTGATTGGTGGCATATCGCGATATCTTGCAGACCATACTGAAATAACACAGATATAAAATATGTATGAGCTAGTCGAAGAGTTTATCACTGAACCAGCGGTGGTTATTAATACAATTTAATATTAACTCGGGAAATTAAAAAAAAATGTTTCAGAAGCTTGTGCAAAATATGGACGAACTAATTTGACATTATATTAGTGCCAAAATCTTATACTTCAAAGTGTAATTTATTTGTAAACAAATAAACTAAAGCGATTTCTTTGTTTCAGTTCGGAACATGTAGGACGCGCGCTAGTGGAAATCCTAACAAAGGGTCAAACAGGATCTGTGTGGATCGTTGACAATGGCACGCCAGCGCGGGAGTGGCGTGGTTAATTTTACAGCGAACCTCTAAACAAGCGTAATGCTCACTTTTCCATTGTGACACGAGAGAAATAACGCCCGAGTTGGATCTACGTAAGACTAAATAAAATGGCCGAATAAGCGATTGATGTGTGGAAACTCACGCCTACAATATGTTTATATAAGTGATTTTTATCCCGAACCTAGCCTAGATCCTACCCTCTGCGTCGTTGGTTACAAAGTATGGCAGAGGTGTCAATGACTGCCAATTTAATCCGCCTCTCACTGTGTTTAATACAGTTCAGTATAGTACCAGAAAATTGTGTTTTAGAAAAGCTTTATCATTAGTATAGTTAATAAACCCAGAAATTGTCACTTGATCACAATGGAAAATAAGACATAACATTCGGGAAAATCATTTTGCGAACAAATATGGCATTGGAGACTCCACAAAGTTTCTTTTTATAGTAGAAACGATGTGTCCGAGTATATAAAGAGAGCACGTATTGTAAGCTCAAGGAGTACATATATAAAACATAGTAATACGCTTCGAATCTACTTATGAATTAATTCCTAATAATTTTTCATTTATATTTCTATGAGAAGTGGAGACAGGTAACATAATAATGTAACACAAAGGAGGGTAGCGGTTGTGTAAATATTTCGTTCCGTAGACGTAAAGCCTAATCTCATAAGGCATTTATATTTTGTAAGGAAATACTTTTAAAATCGTGAAAAATGTATGTAATTATATAAGGGTGTACGGCGACATATAACACTTTAATCAGTGTAATAATTAATACTTATATTGTATACTAAGAAGTATGTATTGGATAAGCACTAAGTCCACGACAGTTTGAAATGGCAATTGGTGAGCAAGGTATCAGCTCGATAACAACGATATCAGGCTGACCCCACATGAATTAATTCAAATGCCGACGACGACTGTTGAAGACGTCAGAACGGCGCTAGCGTCGTTCACACGCCTAATGTGGGGTCAGAATTACTGCACATACTCATGGTGAATTGTAATATCAAACATCAACAAAAATGATCATAATACCAACATAACACTTTCATTTTTCGTAATGAATATGTTTATAGAATAACCTTACGAACAATGCCTATAAATCTGTAGTGGACTAAACATGGTATTTTAACATTTCAGCGGTAAGTTACGGATGTGAAACATTTTGTTATGGTTATATAAATCCTCGGGTTTTATCATTGTGTATTACTTTTTGATATTTTTACGATATTTTGTAATAAAATGTTGATTATTAAGTGAAACTAATTCGCTATTGCTACTCATCAAGTATGTTGCCTACAAGCTTAAATTTATTTGCAATAAAATTGGAAATTTTAATTGGTTTTTTTAAATAATATCACCTCTTGGAAGATTTGTAGTAAAGTTATATTTTTATATTGATACAATCACCAGGTACAGCTTTTGAGTTACAGATTTTTACAAATAACATATTTGTCAAGGTTTATATTCAGATTTTGCACGAAAGGACTATCGCCGATGAACACACACGGGTAAAATAAAAAGATTTCGAATTTAACTACAAATTAAAGGTAGTCCTTTCCTCCTCTCGGCTGAGATACAAAAAATTTCAACTGACTTTACTAGTTTTATATATTCGTAATGATCGGTGGTGCTAAGCCGCTAACTGGGCAGCACGTTGCAGCAGTCCTACTATCACATTTATTTAGTACTAACTACAAATGAACGACAGTCAATTAACACTTTACATTTAATAACATGTCGAGGCAGTCTCTAACCCACAATCATTTATATAATTACACATTATGAGACACATCTGGCCAGCAGGTAATAGAAACTAATTTATCCTCGTTTTTAAATTCACTAAAACATTGTTAGGACTGCTGCGTAGACTGTCGCATGTCATCGCAATTTAATAAATAATAATGGAAGTGCAATGACCATTCTATTAGCAGACCATTTTAGTAATTTAAATATTAATGGTTTAAAACTAAATAGGCACAAATAATCAACAGGTGAGGAGACAAGCTTCATGAAAAATATTTATAATTCATTACTTACATAAATAAAAAGTATGCCATGTACCATACACAGCCTCCCTGAAATTTACAAATGCCGAGTCTCCATCACCTAATAACATTGGCATGTGAATTACATAAGAGCCTAACATCATCCGTTTATTGGTCGATTTATCCATTATACAATTCAATTTAGTTTGCCAATGTTTTGCCTAATAGCGTATTATCGCTCACGAGTCTCGACACTCCTATACTTACATAAAACTAACTGTGAGCCTTTCTATCCGACATTTTGTTCTGTCGCGCCTCTTACGGGAAATCCCTTCTTACTCCTTCCATTATATTGGATACAACACTATCACACCAAAACAATGTCCCTTCATCTGGAATCCTCACCACAATATAACTTCCCGCAATGACGTCACTCCTCGAATCAATACTAACAACACTTGATCACCAAACTAACACTTTTCCGTCACTTATCCACTTTTGAATAGTCCCTGCTGCGATAATATATTTTAGATTCGGTGTAGCGCTCTGGCTTAGCTGTGTCCTACTTGGCTGTGGACAAAAAAAAAAAATGTATATTAAATATCAATTTTCATTTGGTCCATCGTCCCTTATATATCCTTATTAGTTTATTCCTTATATAAGAAAAATAAATGCTGTAACTATGATCAGAAAATGTGGATTTTGTTACATATTTTTCTTTTGAATAACTCCGACTCCAACTGGTGTATAGAAACAATGATTAGGTACCTATATACCTGCTTGCGCGGGGGGCTGCACCTGCGGCGGGGGGCCGGGGCGCCCGCGCCCTCCCCGCCCGCGACCCCCGCGCATGCCGCGCCATCTGCTGTCGTCGGAGAATCTGGAATGATAATACGCAATCGTTGTTACGATATAAAAAGGCTAAAGAAAATTATTATACTTAATTGACTTAGTAAAGGACGATTTTCATCAAACAGCATAGCATAATAGTGTTCACCATATTTTAATTCTATATGAGCAAGCCGTAAAGAATAAACATTACGCGACAAGTTTGATGGAAATCATACTTAAGATTATGATGTTCGAAGTCTGATAGTCAAAGTAAAACTGTTAACCCGGCTATCGTGTATCATCGACACAAACAAGGTGGCTATTTTGTTTGCGTCGATGATACACAATAGCCGAGATTCTATCGGGTGCGATAGGATTTCGGCGCTAAAACAAGATAACCTATAGCGTGTCAATCACTGTATGTTGTGTGATCTTAGTTTTAAAAAGCAATAATCACATGTCACCTTATCGATTTTAAATGTTATATGTATCATCTTCCCAGGAGGACGGGCAATGTTAAAAAAAACAATATGAACGAATAATAGAGTATACTGACGGCTGGTGCACGTTGTGGTGGCGCCAGCCGGGCCGCCCGCGCCACGCGCCGCGCCGCGCCGACGCCACGCCGAACGTCTCCGAGTTCAGCTTGCGCTCCGTGCGCCAGTCCGTGCGCTGGCTGCGACCCATCGACCTGCACACACCTCACTCATATAGCACATGCTCCAAGACCTATCACTTAGTCTCTGTTAGGTCTTGCGAGTTTTTGATAGCTGTTCTATGGACTACAGAATCGATAGAACACCTATCAAAAACGATTTAGAACCTTTATTTATATAAATAATATAAACAGAAAAGATTTAGTTTCTTTGCATTGAATAGACTCTTGAAATACGGGACCGATTAAAAATATAATCTTTCACCATTAAAAGCTTATGATATAATACCTAACAAATAAGTTCCCTCGAGAAGGGGATTTACGCGGGTGAAAAAGCGCGCGGAAAACTATTTCATATAACGCTCGATAAACTACGCTAACAAACCCATTAAAATGCTAAATAACTGACCTCTCAACAGCCTCACAAGAGATGTTGTCAAAGAAGCTCTTTGCCTTGTCATACCCCGTGTAACCGTTCTGTTCGTCCTCAACCTCTGGCTCTCCAGCACCTGTCTCGTTACCAGAGTCATCTTTCTTGTCTACCTCACCCTGCGGCATAATAATTACTTCAGTCTCCTGTTTTAAAAATAAATAGTTTAGTTCGTAGTGCAGTGTCATAGCCAGCATGGTGATAAAACATGAAAAATAAAAAAGAACATAGATTAATAAAACAAAAAAATGGCATTGGCATTTGTATTTATAAAGTCTCTATTTAAAAATAAATTTGCACAAAATTTCCTTCCACAGTCGCATAATAACATGCCTGTACTAATAATACATGTTAATTTATAACTTTTATCGTTTCTACAACAAGGCAACAAAAATAATATAGAAAGTCAAGCAAAATGAAACTAATTCAGAATGTATCAAAGTGAAGGTACTATGCTAGATTCACATACATGTCATCTTAGCACTTAAAATAAACAAACTATTTGCCTTATGCATAGATAAGAAAAAAAAAAGTTTGTGACATTAATAGGATAATTTTGAGTCAAAAACATTCCATGTCATAAACTTAACCTAGACTATTGTATTTTTTTTAAAGAAACTATTCCTATTATTCAATTTCTAGTGTCAAGCTTACCTCAGTCTTAACATCATCAGAGATCTTAGTCTTCGCAAGCTGGCTGCGCAGCTCCTCAAATTCAGTATTGGCTTGTTCGAAATCGTAGTCCTTATCGAACTTGAGCGTGTTCTTGTTCCTGGGAACGAACCCACGACCGCGTCCACGCGCCCGGCCTCTCCACCCGCCGCGGTTGTAGCCTTGGTTGTTGGAGAACACAGAGAAAATACCTGAAAAAATAAAACCCATTTGAATAAAGTTCCATTTGAGTATTAGGTTTATAAGGTGCAACTAAATTATGGGTGTTATCTATTTTGTTGAAAAAGATATAAATTAATGGAGTCTGACACTACAAATTAGACTTCAAGTCTATGACATTTCTAAGTAACATTTTACTTTATAAAATCTTATAAATGTAATAATGTAAATTATATTTTTTTTATCACAAATGAAACCTCCAGAAAAGTACACTAATAGTTATGATCGAAAACAGTTTTTTAGATACAGTAAGAAAAAATCTAGGTTGTGTCAATGTGTTGTGTCAATGTGTGTCAATGTGCTCAATAGGTTGTGTCCTGCTCACACACAGCACATTCCTCTGTAGGTTTGGGTTGGCTGTATCTATTCGACAAGTTGGCTACACATAAAACTTGAGGGTACTAACTAGATTGATGATGATTCTGATGGTGGTGTTGTTGCTGGTGGTGTTGTTGCTGATGGTGTTGTTGCTGGTGCTGTTGAGGCTGGTGAGATTGCGAGTGGGGGTGGGGGTGCGCCTGTGGTTGCTGCTGCGGCTGTTGCTGCTGCTGTTGCTGGAGGGGCGCGCCGCCGCTGGGGTAGCGAGTACGGTTGCGGGAGTTGGTACGATTGCGGTTGGGTTGGCCCTTCGCCGCTTGACCCGAGTTGCTTCCGCGACGACTGTCTCGCTGCTGGCTAGACCCACTAGCCACGTTTCCAACCTAAATAGAAATTAATACTTAGTTAAGTACAGACAGAGATCTGAACAATTTATGATACATAACAACTTTATTGAGAGGCTGAAAAAGTTACATTGTATGAACCAGTTAAGTTAATAGTAGTCATTGTAATTTTAATTATATAATGTATTGTATTTATTATTTATGGAGACAGATTTCATTGCATTTATTACATACTACACAAATTAAATGTTATACTAATTAAGGCAGAACAATGTAAAGATGATTAATTATACCCTTAAAAAATCGTTTTAAAATCCAATTACTTTTTAGAATTAACAATGAGCTATGTTCTTTAATAAAGTAGATATCTGGATTAGCAAACAATTACAAAAAAAAACATAATTGAAATGGCTAACTACATTGTTAAGTACATTGCATGTATGCTCACATTAAATAAAATTATTAGTGTCCACTTAATGCTAGAATTGGATTTAGAAATCAGTTAAATGCTAACAGATAAAGAAAATAATTTCTTTTTCAGATGGACCTTTATATAGCAAGGCAAGCAGGGCTTCAGCCATATTAAACGGTTTACTTAACAAGCAACCTGCGCAAGTGGGCGCCCAATGTGGGATTAGGACCTTGGCTCAGGGCAGTTGCTAATGGAGGGATTAGGGGATTATAATTTCGGTTTTAAGGGGACTTTTCAGCTAAGGGTCAAGAGGGGCTAACCGTACTCCTAATTGGTCTAGTGAAATCTTATCATAATATGTTGCACATAAAATCTTGACCTAAATATTGTGAAACATACCTGTGTTCCTTGATCAGCAGTAGGGCTCTTCCTGTGTGAGCCAACGGCCGGAGTTCCCGAACGCGAAGCGTTTTGCTGAGCGCCCCCGCCAATTAGGTCCAGCATAGAGCCTAAAATACATAATTACACATAGAATAAAGTCCTTCAAACAATTTTAAAATAACTATGATAAGCTTATGCTAAAGCTAGATGAAAAATAATAGATATATCAAATATGAATGCTCCAGGTGTATTTGTATTTTTTTGTTTTCTTACAAGCAACAGACCAAGGACTCGATAATGCAAGTTGCGATTTTTTTGATGTTAATTTATGGGTTAAACCTAATGCATGCCAATTATTTTCATATTAAGACATGTGTTTAGTACATATTTTTAATATATAAACCATCACCACACAGTGAATAACTTTACTAATTTACTTTAAATATTTTACAGGCATCCTAGGGACTTTTCACTCAAACCTCTTATTTAGTGCAGTCAATATGTTAAAGTATTAATTAAAATAACTAAATGGACCTCAAAATAAAATTAAGCATTTACTTGTTAAATATAAATTTGATCCTGAGGCTAATTTAAGTCTAAAATTAACCATAATGTATATCATAAAAGTAAATCAATAAATGGCAAGTCATCATATGAAAAAGTGCATTAAAAACATTGGATTTTTAAAGCTGTTATTTCTACTTAATATTGTAGTAAAAATTTGATTGAAAAAAAAACATTGTTAATAATTTATTAAATTGTTAATAAATTACTTAATAAACTACTTATTATTTTTAATGGGATTATATTGGGAGATAACTAGAAATATTACTATTTATTATTTTAATATAAAAATTAATTCTTATTTTCTACTATATATTAGCAACTATGTACAAACTAATAGTAAGAAAGTGTTTCTAAGATCTATGAGAATATATGGAAATCATCCATAAATGAATGGGGAATTAACATGAATTTTGTATGGGGATGAAACATTTTTTTGATAATGCACTTTCTGATCCCTCACTTCTACAATCTCACATATTAATGAGGTGCATTAATATTTTTGTGAGAACCCCACATGTGATATACCCATCCATTGAAATTGAAATTAAACTAGTTTTACAACTTGAATTACTTTTGATCTGTTAAAAAATAATCTTTACTAATATGTTATGCTTAAGAGAATGTTTACTGGAATCTCAGCAACTACTGGACTAATTTAAAAAAATATTTCAAACTCATATAGAGCAGGAGGTGGAAGGTAATATATAATATTTTAATATGAAGTTCCTATGGGAATGGTAATGGGAAACTAGTTTTTACATAAATTATGAAACTATGAATATAACTTCAACAAATAAGCTTATATATGAGATACCAAATATAAATGATGAAGCAGCACAATTATGTTAAAAAATTATACTTTTGGTAAGCTACATTTTAGTTAAAATATGTAAATATTGTTAGTAGTAAAGCATGGTTAATATTTTTACTATAACACATAATAAGAATAATCATAAGGAGTTACTTTTATATGTAAAATAAATCATTTAATACAAAATATGATAGGCCGTCCAATAATAAAACTACAATACATTAATACGTTTGTACAAAAGTAACTTCTTATAACACTGGACAAAAATCGCAAAGTAGCATGTTGAAGCAGAAGCTAGAATTAACCATATGCAAAAACCTTGGTCTTTCACTTGGTTGGCGTGATGCGCCACTCCTGAGCCAATTGGGGCTGTGACAGGCTGTGGCTGGGCCAGATCCACTGAGGTTTGCGGAGACAACTCACTGGTCTTGTTCAGCTGGGTGTGAACACCTGCCGGAAAGCCCGCCATCGGATGGTACTGCTGAAAGGGTGTCTGCCCAACCACTGGATGGTTGTACTGGCCAGGAAATGGACCCGGTGCACTATTGGTTCCGAGCGTTGGCGGCACAGACATCTGCATGATAGCAGGGTCATTAGGTAGAGACGGTACATTGTTGAGCACACGGATGTCCTTGATGTCAGATCCACGGAATAAGATGTAGTCATACACTTGGCTCTGAGGTGCTACAGGATATTGTGTCTCACGATCCTCCGTACCAAATGATCGCACTACAGGAAAAAACAAATTACATTAATATATTTAAATTAATTAGCACAATGATTCATGTAATACTAAATAGTGTTAATAAATCTCAACATACACAGATTTTCATTAAAATGAAAGTAGATCTTTAACACAATACTACAAAAGTAGGTAGATTGACATAACTGTGAACCACCTACTCATTTTGGAATTTACAACTACATAAATGAAATTGGATCGGTCTAATGATTTCCCGTCGACAAATGCAGCTGCTGAAAGTATCAGTAAGCTGTCGTTCACATACATAAGCATCATCGACGTCATCAATGTATCAATGTGAAACCGCGGTCAATGAAGAATTCAGCTAATTCACTTTGAGGGTAGATAGAAAACAATGTGCTACATTAAACTAAATATCTTGTAAAATCCATCTTAAAACGCTAAAAAAACATATTGGACGCTTTCACAAACAATAAACAAAGATGGTTATTGGTATAAAGTATAAACGGGAGGGAAAATAGATATCAACTTTCAAAAGACGATCGATGTTCCTATTAAAAATCAAATTATAATCCTATAGGACGCAAATTAGTATGATATCGAGGAAACGGACTCTAAGAAATTGTAATAAGATAACAGTATCCATTTGTCAACTTACCGCTAGCCAAAGCGATGGTACATTCTTGAGGATCAACGGTGAAAAGCCGGCCTTCATATCGAATGTCAGCTTTAGATATTAGGCTTATCTTGGAGCCCAATTCAGGCATTCCAGAACTCATAATGTCACTTTTTAAATAACTCGCCGATGTTAAAGATTTTTACAGATATCGTCGACCATAAAATTCAGCCACAGAACAAAATGACTGACGAGATTTGACGGGAAGTTGGCAACAAGCGATGCGTTTACAAACAGCTGTAAAAAGTGGGGGGAACTTGAAATGATTAGTATTTAGTAGAAAAAATCATATATCATTTTGATTCCAATAAATAAGTTAAAATATTATAATTTAATGTATTTGTGTGTTACTATTTATTTATTGATATATGTATTTTTATTATATTGAAATATACAATAATATTAGATTTATGAAAAGTTTACAATATGTTTTTACTCGTAGGTTCCATTTAGTTCATCATTATTAATCGTAAATTATAGTTGAAATTGAAGTACTTTCGAAATTAAATTTATAACAATTAATATTCTAGGTAGATTTTTATTAGTGGTAGAATTGAAAATTAGTTGAATATAATGATCATTCGCTTTTATTCTACTAACTTTGATATCGATACTAAATTAGATATGTCATATTAGTGGCGTCTCTAACAATGTCAGAGTATTAAAAAAAATAAGGAATGTAAATTGTACTCTATGGTAATAATGTCCGTTGAAGTTTTGATTTGAGTGATTTGATTGTATTTTGATATATAATTATAATTTTGGAGCATTGTGAATAATTACTTATAGTGGTTGTGTTCAAAAAAGTGTATGTAAATATCAAGGGATGGCGATAGATAATCCTATCATTTCAACCCCTGGGTCGACCAGGCTAAGTATTGGCGGGAGTAACACTTCTATTAGAAGAAGAAGTCTCATACCCCAATTACGAGCTACTGGCGGCAAAAATGAGGTTCGTACAGATCTCTATTTATATGTGTTTACAATAACATTATTCTAATATAAACAATTACACTAACACCCATTCATAATTATACAGATTTCTTTGATTACTTCATCCCAATTGTATCATTTCACTTCATAAATATCTTCCTCACACTATGATGCATATAACATACATTCATATCATTATATTATAATAGTAAGTTCAAGTTGTAAACTTCTATTTGAATTTGTGTCAGAATTTGAATTATCCGCCCCTTAGACTACCCACTGACCAAATTACCTTTTTTATTACACATAATATAATTAGGAGCCTAATTTAATTATTTGATATTTTTTATAAACTATTAAGGAGCGCAATGACGATGATGCGGAGAGGTCTTCACTGGTGGCCTCAGAGAGGGCTATGGCCACCTCCACTCCAGCTACAGCATCTCCCCGAAGAGGAAGGGATACCATGACTGGATCACCACAGAAAGAGCACTTTCAAGGATGCCTTAAATTATATGCTGAAAATGTAAGTTTTTAATGTGATACCTATACTGATTTTACCTTATGACCTTATCTTACCTTATGATGCATATACAAAAATTATTAAACTTTATAACATAAATAAAATATCCACAGTGTATTAAAACTAATAGGATTTTGTTGTGTGTACAATTTTACTAAAAATGTATTAAATGATTTATTGTCTTAATCATACCTAAATATCATCATCATCATCAATCCAGAAATTTCATTTACTAAGTTATTTACCTATTGTATAAGCAACTTAAATCTTTTTTTTTTCAGAAAATTACCAAAGATAATGCATGGAATCTTCAGTTAATAGACTTCATGACCTCCATGTTACGGAAACATGATTCCAGAATGGACAACCTACAGACAGCTTCCACAGTAGTAGACGCCTCGGCTCGAATCTACTCATTCAGAGTAGATGCTGTACATTATGATGTCCTCAAAATGGCTGGAGGACTGAGCAAAGCTGCACAGGTGTGTTTGTTATTTCTTAAAGGAAATTCCATAGAGAGATTATTGAAGGGGAGTGGCAAAGAACAGGGAATGCCAATTTTTTTTCTCTATTGGAAGCAAATATTCATCTATCTTTAGTATTTTTAAATTTTATAAAGTTTGTGATTGGGCAATAAAACAAATGGCGCCAATAAGACATTTTATTATGGCTGAAAAGAAAAGATCCTTTGGAAGAAGTGGATTATAATTGCATTTCTCTTACCCTTAAAGTGTAAAAAATATTTAAATGTCATACGGTAGTTGAGTAAATTAACTATTTCAACTGTCCTATTGTTTTCCAATAATAACAAAAAAGTATATTATTATATGGTAATTCATCCTACAGATAGGAATAATTTGTCAAAAATATATAGTAATCAAATTTAAGTGGTTAAATACCACATTTAAAAGACAGTTGGCAGAAATCTATTCAATCTACAAACTATTACTACTCAAGGGAATAATTATTATTCTGCCATCATAATGAATTTTTATAAACAGGGTTATTTGTAAAACACCGGTAACCTCTCAGGACTACGTTACTAACATCACAATCAACAATTTTTGTTCTATGACTTTTAAAAATTCATCATATTTTAATTCATCAGATTTACATTAAAAATATTTAAATTCAATGCTCTAAATGTTACGAAGTCTATGCGAAGCAAAAGAAAGCGATAGTACCGACAATAGCGAGTGGAGCGGGGAATACAGAGTTGAAATGTGTTAGATAGGACAACGAAATATTGAAGGTTGGTTTTTGTAAAAAGTCGTAAAACAAAAGTTGTTGTTTATGATGTTAGTAATATAGTCTTGAGAGGTTACCGGTGTTTTACAAATAACCCTGTATATAAAATATAGATGGCCAGGCCTTATTTCCAGATTTGTTATCTTTTTCTGACTGCAGTATTATATAAAAATATACATTATTTGATACTGTACTTTATGTGTCCAATAGATAAAATTTAAATATTAATTTTCTTATAGACTAAAAGAGGCAAAAAAGATGATGACAATGGTACACAAGATGATGGGGCAGTAGATGGTGATGGGGCTGTACAAGTTAAAAAGAAAAAGAAGAGATCTAAAGGTGCCATTGCTGCTAATCCTGACATTTTTAATGGAGATTTTGACATTAATGATTGTATAGGTAAGTACTTGATGTTAATTTTGGAATGTGGGTAATTGTAAGTATTCAAAATTCATAAAATACGAAATAATATTATACTATAGGTTGAAATTGAGTGAATCTCTACCAACTCTGGCAAAATCAATATTTTACAGGCAAAAAGTGTTTTAGAATCACTATTTACATGATTAATAATAATGCTGATCTTAGTTTTATTTGTCCAGCGTGTGTGATTAACTAGCAGCAGATTTTTGCAGTCTACTAGTATTCTTGTTACGAGTGGGTTCACGTCGGCGACCTCAAGATCACTAGTCCGACGCCCTAGCCATTGGGCTACGGCCTAAAATTGACTTTCAATTAAATAATTTTCTAAATTGGTTCAGTAGATTATCTCCAACAACTTCACATTTTTATCCTGTTTATATTATTACTACTAGCGACCCGCCCCGGCTTCGCACGGATACAATACCGATACTTATACTACGGAATGTCTTTAAACCTTTAACAAACGGGCGAAATTTGGTCAAAACAAACGGAAACAAATTAATATGGGTACCTACTAAAACTCAGTGAAATAAGTGGGTGGGTATACTTTTATCGTATGAAATACCTACCTATACTCTTCAGGACTAACAATACAACAAAGACTAAATAAATAGGTGTTCAAGTAGATACTTGAATACCTATTTGTTTTGTGTTCGTTGTAACTATGATGGATAGATATCCCTCATAGTTACAACGAACACAAACCAAAAATTTGCCTTATAATTCTTAAGGATCGAGCGCGCATAATCGCATTCGGCCTACCTCACTCGCTGCGCTGCGAAAACACTCGCTGTTATTTTGCGATAACTTCTAAGTTTTTCATTTAAAGTATATTGTGTAGGGGTAAAATAATCTGCATGAAATGCTTAAGAATATTATCATTATTTTTATCCTGTTTATATTATTACTATAATATATGTATAACACAAACTTTCCTTTTTACTGAATTTCTCAATTATCCAACAGACCCATTTTTCGAGAGACTGGCGGCGACAACCGGCGATGTGACTTCATCAAATAGGGCATTTAATGCAACCTTACCTATACATGACAAAACACTGGGGCTCATATTGAGGTATGAAATTATGAATAGGTTTAGTGTAATCAATTATTTTTATAATTTGGTAATTAATTAAATCCATAATTCTATAAAAAAATCTATTCCTTATATATACACGCTGAAATTTAAATGGTTGTTTTCCCGCAGCGAAAAGGTTTGGTCTTAGTTTAACATTCAATTTATACAAAAACTAAATATTATAAACCAAAAATGGCCGATTAACAATCGTGAAAAACCGAACTCGAAAGTGACATCGAACCGATAGTAATACCTCGCGATACCTAGCGTTCGCGTCGATCGGTCGCGCGTTCGTTGACCCGGGTGTTAGTCAATCAGCTGATACCTACACCTTAGGTAATGTAACACAGTACCCAATCATAATAATAAGCTTTATCCAATACCTTTTTAGCTATAACTTACAGAAAACGTAACTTAAAACAAGTTTATTATCTAAGAACAATAATTTTCGGAATTAGATACCTAATAAAGTATTTAAGGCGTATTTAACAAAGATGAAAAATTAAATGAACTCCGCGGAAATGATATGGATGCAGTCCTTCTGAGTTGAGTAGTTTCCAGACGTAGTATTGGCTTACGCCAAACTTAGCTGCCGCCATTCGCGTACTTCGGCGAGGATCGCGTTCGTAGTTCTCGATGATCTCCTCGTCGAGCTCTGGCGAAAGAACGGCCGATCGACCTCTGCCCTGTGCATGTGCTGGCACTTGGAACTGCCCATGATCGAGTAGCCGTCGCCGCTACGATCGTCCGGTCCTGTATGACTTGAGGGATCAGAACTCCGCGAAGACGGAGTGACGCCAAGTGTTGCAGCTCGGCGTAAAGACGCCAGGCAGTATGGGAATTATAATTAGCCCTAGCGTACAGTTGCACCATAGCGACGTACTCTAAATTACTAAAACTGTAATGTCGATCCATAATACTAATAAAGTAGGTAATAAGATAACGCGTGCTGCGCTTCCGACGTTCACGGGACAACTAAGGAAGGAGGGAGTCGAAGGAGAGCGCGGGGCGTTCCGGCGTCGGCGCCGCGCGGCTAATAACAAAGGAAGCCGGCTCGTTTGTGATTCTTGCGTGCAGGCTATTTTATGCCGTATAACTACCATTGAGCTCTTATTTTACTTTGAACGTTTATGGATCGTTCTTTACTTTGTCAGCAGCGCGTGCGATTCGAGTAGTACCTACAAGGTCCGTTCACTCCGTCTAGTGTTACTACTGTTTATCACGCTTTCGAGTTGTCTAATATATTTTTTAATAATTTTAAATCCAAAACATGTCTAAAAAAAAAATATATATATATTTCGATAGTACTACCGACGGCAAGTTGTTCTGCTTCGGGAAAACAACCATTAAAATTTCACGGTGTATATCCGTGTATACTTACTTCTAAGTACCCATTCACTCATGTTAGTAATTACAAAATGTATGTTTATATTCCAGGACGGACAACAGGTTTCTAGAAGAAATAAAGGAGAATGTGCCTGAAGATATTGATTTGTCTGAACGGATAACTTTGGCATCAAAGTTGTTACCCTCTTTCACTGAGAGTGACCACATATGTGAACCATTCACTGGTTTCTCTATCAGCAATTGGGACCCAGACATGGAAGAGAAGTAAGTAATAGTTAGGCTTATTACAAAAACAAAAGCTCTATTTTTTTTTCCAAAATCGGAAAATTTCCAAATTATACTTAACTACTGATTATTTAAAGTAACATATTAAAGTTATATAAAAATTAAATATATTTTGATGAACTTATACATTTTGAATAAATCAATTGGTTCAAATAGAAAAAATAACTAAGTTACACAAGTGACTTTCATTTAAATATTTTTTAATTTCAGTGATAACAGAGTTACCAACTGGGTAGAAGAGAACAGACTGAACTTGTCACAACAGGCCTTAGCATTTGATGTGAACGCAGAAGTAGAGCCAATACCTCAAGAGGAACATGAAAATGATCTCTTTGGTAAATTAATTTATATGTTTATAAAAGAAGTTAGTGAAACTCGTATGTTGTTTTTAATACTCTTCTACTTTTATATGGGTTTTGCAACAGATGCTATTTGAGACACGCATATATTTTTAATTACATTTGTTGGTTAAGTACTATATTTATATAAAGATTTCGTCAAGGCATTTGATAAGGTTTATCATGTTTTAAATTGATGTTTTGTTATAATATTATGTATGTAGTTTGCCAGTTTTGAATATTATTAAACTACTCTGTAAACAAGTCCCAATAAGTAAGATTGTAAAACTCGATGTCCATCCACTTACAAATCTGCCGTTGGTGTTCTTCAAGGCTACCACTTAGGTTCATTGAATAAAAAATAATTTATAACGAAACAGTCGTCTAGCAACAAATCTTTGATAGACGGGTTGTAGCGCTCTTTCTTATTTTAAATTATCTTCAGTGAAGTGCAGAACAAGTAACAATTAAATATATAATGTGAAATTGAAGAGGTGTGATGTGATCGTCAGACGACGAGCCGCTGGGCGGCATCGAGAGCGAGGAGGAGGCGGACGTGGCCGTGGCGGCGTGCGTGGCGCGCGCGGGGCCCGCGCCCCCCGCGCGCCTCCAGGACATGCGGCCCGCGGGGCCCCGCGACGCGCGCCTGGAGTACTCGTACTGCGGCGCCATCGTGGCGGCGTGGGCCGGGCCCTCGCACTGGCGCCTCAAGAACAACAGAGGTCGGTACCGCCCTCTCCCACCTACATAGGGACGACGACGAAACAATTCTAGAGCTCATTCTAGAACTGACGTCACAGATCCCTTCTGTCCTTAACTTTGTTTTTGTGTATCTTAGTTAATTTTAAATTGATTTAATAAATCTGAAAATACGTGTCCAATATTTTTTGGTAATCTAACTGACGGAACAAATAGATATTTGTAATCTCTCGCTCGGAATTCGGGTCATCGGAATGCATCTGAGGCTGCTTTGCAAACTAAGGGTCGGGTGGGCGAAGGGGGACGCGTCGCGTTCGCGGGCGCTCTCTTCTCGGGTTGTATTGACTGGTCTCTGTGTCCACTACAAAGATATAACTACGGCTATTTTCTTGCACTCTTTCTTTGTACTGCTAGTTGGTAAATTGTTATCTCGTCATCCGCGTGGTCTAGGACGCCCCGAGGTCGACGGTGTTTACGACGCTTTGTGGGCAAAGGCCTATTGTCGAATGCTGCAACAACCAACGGGTTTGGGTGTTGCGCCGGAGATTCGAAGAAGCGTTCCGACGCCTCTTTCATCCTCTGCTTAATCAAAGGAAGCAGCTTTGCGATGCAACATAGTTGCGATCGTCGAGCACTCATTTTGAGCTAGACTAGCTTGTCAATTTCTAGCTGTCTAGCTAAAAATAACTGTCACAGCTAAATCACTCGATGTCTCGTGCTACAACACTTATTACTACAAATTATTACAATATTACATATTTTCTTTCAGCGTCCAAAATGTCAGAACGAACTCAAACGACAGCCGGTCGACTCACCGTTGATGGCACCAAAAAACCGCCCCGAACGAAACGCCAATTAGACTTTTTGGGAGCCGGCCTAGCTTTCGACTGCACAGCTGATCCGGTCGGAGAATACGAACCGACGCAACCGGCCAAAATCATGATCAGCAGAAAAACGTTAGCGACAGGACATACGTGGAATGAAACTAACTTTAAGACACCTATTGATAGGTAAGTATTTTTTTTTATATATAGGTAAGTATTTACTTGTTGCTATCCATTCGAGAGATTAATTGTCCCATAATCATTCAATTTCTTTATCAAGTGACTGAGTACAAAGTGATATTATTTTGTTTACGTAATGAAAAGAAATAAGAAAATTTGTGTCCAATATTTTTTGGTTATGTAACTGAAGGGCCATGTAGAATATTTTTGTCGTCATCCATATACTACTTACTTAAAACATTTAACTTAGATTAATTTATAGTACTACTATTTTTTTAAACTTTCCAGAGGCTTAGACGAGTCTCACTTCCGCAAACTATTCCTTCGTCAAAACGTGATGATGTTGCGCAAACGTGACCTGGAGCTGAGCAAGCAGCCGGAGCCTGAGCCAGTGACAGTGGAGGAGGCGCGAGACTACGACTACAACAATGAGAACGACGCCTCCTACTGTCCTAATAATATACCTGTGAGTTATCACATTATATTTGAGCAGAATGTGTACAAACATCGAAACTTAAACATTACATAGTGAAGCAATGACATCTATACTAATAACCACCTGTTTTAGGTTCTGTGTTAGGTAGTCCATTTATCGAGGAAGGCTACAGGCTGTATTTTATAATGAAGTTCCCACGGGAACAGGGGCTATGCTGGTAAAACCACGCAAACGAAAATTTTATTTTGCTAGTACAGTGGCAAAATATAGCGTAAAATTTATTAGTTTACCGAATACCGTGATGCGTATATTTGATAAATCCCAATGACTCTTTAATTTTTAAGCAATTTTTTTTTTATGGCATAATATTTGAATCATTAAGTCGTTAATTTGCCAACATTACGAAAACAAACGAAGACTCAATTTCCCGTACTGAGGTCTCGTCGCAGGAAAGCAAGTGCATTGAAAAGCTCTCTTAACATATCAAGTTATCATCAATCTATGGAATGTTATGTCCTCGAAGTGGAGATGTGCTAAATCTACACATTTTTTTTCAGGATGGTGATGACTGGTGTAACGAAGACGCGACGGCAGCCGGTGATTTACATGAACAAGTTAAAGCAGCAGAACCCGAGGAAATCGGAGACATGCTGGAACCACCTACAAAGGTAACCTTTTTATACATGAGTAATATCAAAATACAAACAAATTGAAGTTATCTACATTATTCTCAAAACATTACGACTCACTCGAAATTATTGACAGGTCCTTTTAGTTCTCACACTCATTGTTATGTATCCTATTGAACCCTTTAAAATTATCTTTGCGTCGCATGAAAATGAATTTGTATATGAAGTAAAAAACATTTGTTAATCTGTTGTTGTTTGAGCCGCGAGTCAGAATACGGCAGCCTTATATTTCTGACTGACAAATTATTACATAAATTAATTAATACCCGCGGAGAACTAATATAATAACTAATATACTAATATGTTGTATGCTTTTTTGTAATTAATTTGATAGACGGGGAAATTCCAAATTATCAATATGGAAATCGATGGGGGACGCCTATGTTCAGCAGTGGACTACAACAAGCTGATGATGATGATAGACATTGTAGACAAAAAATGCCATGGATTAGTAAAGATGGCAAGAAAAAGTACATTCATAGGTTTATACCTCAATTTTATGTTTCCAGGTCGCCAAAATCTTCATTCCTTACGCGATGCGCGCTAAGAAAGTTGACATGAAACAACTGAAGAACTGCACATGGAATATGCTCACGGAAAAAACGCCCGAAGGTGAAAAAGAGGATGTGACAGAAACTACTTTTTTCACGTTATACACAAGATTACCAAAAAAGCTGTCGCCTAATATGCGCGAGTCGCTCAGTGTGCCTTTAGCTTTACTATCAGTCCTACATCTTGCGAATGAAAAAGGGCTGATTTTAGAAAAACGGGAAGATCTTAAAGATATTGGAGTTGTAGGACTAATTAAATCATTGGTAAAATGAAATATTTTTGTATGTATATTTAGATATGTATTTTTGTTTGGGAGAAGCGTAAGTTGAATTTGTAGGATTTTTTTATGATTTATTGAAAAGTGAGGTTTTATTTTCAGCAATATGTAATTATTATGATTTGCAAGTAAAATGATTGAAATGTATTTTTTACATTTGAGCATACTTTTGTAACATGAATAATTTAAAGTCATCTACAGTATTCTGAACTCACAAATTTCAAATGATTGTCGCGTCGCATGACAATATTTTATGGAAATTAGATCAAAATAAGCTTCATTTGTCTTTGATCGGATATTGTATATAAATATTGATTGTCATTTATTTTTTAATATTTTTGCTAACTTAAGGTGATGAGACAAAATTACATGCCATATTGAACATTTTGTAGATGTTTTCGTAGTAAATTCTATTTTTTACGTATTTTTGTAAATGTACAATAAAGTTTAAGTAAAAAATATTTTTTTGTACTTAATTACCTTGCTGCATATAAAAACATAAAGTAACCAGTTCGGGAGAGTCAGGTTGCATGCATAATATATGATTACAATTTAAGTTCTTATAGTCTAACAGCCGTGGAAGAAGAAGCTTCACCCATCCGATTACCAGTTGAGACATATTTTTTGTAAAATATTATTCATTACCAAACATGGCTATGAAACCTAGCCTATCGAAAAGTGACAGAACAAAACACAACATAATCGCTGCATTCTATGTGACCGAGTGTGCATTCTCTTTTACATTTTAGTGACTGAGACAGCGTTTGTTTACCCT
This sequence comes from Nycteola revayana, assembly GCA_947037095.2. NCBI lineage: Eukaryota > Metazoa > Arthropoda > Insecta > Lepidoptera > Nolidae > Nycteola > Nycteola revayana. The sequence continues at coordinate 5,329,253 of OX344847.2, forward strand.
AGACAGTAATTTCGAAGCTGCAGTCCATAACTTTAATGTCGATTACACTTTTTGCATTATTATATATTTCACAACCTTCGTAGCGTAACGTTATTTGGCTCGCATTAAATCTCGGAGGTCGTGGGTTCGATCCCCACGCCGGACAGGAAATCTGTGTAAATTCTAAGATTTCTTTCCGGGTCTGGTTGGTTAAGGGACTACCCTCCGTGCCTCGGAAAGCACGTTCAGCCGTTGGTCCAGATTATTATAACATCATCTATAATAATCGTATATCAAGAAACGGGCAGCAGTGTTTTCTTGTGTGGTACAACATAATACTGCGGTCACCAATCCGCCTACCAAGGGTGGTGACTATGGCAACTACCCTCCTCGGGAGGAGGCCCATGTTCAGCAGTGGACGTTATACGGGCTGATGATGATTATATATTTAAATTCGGCTATTATTGGTCTATACCTATAAAATATTTTACTTTGCTAATAATTTTTCAACATTATCGGCGTGTTTATTATATTCAAACCAGTAATGTCATCATAAGCCCGTATAACGTCCACTGCTGAATATGGGGCTCCTTGCGAGGATTGTCACCAGGATTGGCAAGCGGGTTGGGGATAACAGTATTATGTTGTAACACACAGGGAAACGCTGCTGCCCATTCCTTATGATTGATATAGCAGGCCGTATGTGGCCCACTTCGGGTGGCCAGAATAGGGTTAAGTATGCTATTTTATTCCTACTAGTTTCTAAATACATTTACTGAAAGCACTGGACAGATTCAATGCCCTATTATTTAGCAGATGATGTTCCAAGTAATATAGATAGACTAATTTTAGATTAAGAATTGGTGTTCCAAAAGAATCTTCCGCAACTGAAAGTGCGAGAGGCCGGTAGTGTTATAATTATGTATCTGACTTATATTATTCCCACTATCCGGGACGCGAGTAGCAGCAGTTCAATGGGGTTAAAACCAATGGGCGCAGCTAGTCGCTTTACTCTCTATCCAACGAATACTTAGCAGTTTGCATATCTATGCTACATACTTAGTACATAATATAAGTACAAACGGCAAAGTTAATAACAATGAAGAGAAATAAAATGAATCAAATTTTTTACACAGCTTTAATTAAAGAAAATTAAACGATCTTTTACAGGACATCAATCCTAAATCTTAAAAAAAAACGGTAATAAAAATACCTCGTGTATTTTTTTATGGTGAACATATGATTGAACTTGAAGGGAATGTGTTATTACAATATATATACAAGACCTTCGTCCTACAATCAGTTATAATACGTAAAGTACTTCAGTCCACCGTGCTTCGTACAAACAACATACAATAAAAAAGAACAATACAATAATGAGTATTTAAAAGAATTTAACAAAACAAATTATTGTATTATAACAACCTGTAAATCTATACTCTTCTTGCTCTGAATTTTTTCTTCTTTTAAAATAACAAAATAGAATGAAAACATATCTGAAGACTTTTAACATGTGTTTATACTTAAATGTATTTTAATAACGTTCAACAAATATATATATGCAAAAAAAACTTAATTAATCAGCTATTGTCATCAAGTACTTGGTACAAAAATCAACTTAGCTGCTTTTTAGACAACGTCAGTAATTAGCCACTTGCGGCAAAGCAATAAAAAAATAATGTTTGTCTCACAACATTTTATAAGTCACATGTAGGTATTGCTTTCTGACTGAATATACGTATATTATAATACAATAAAGAGGATCATTTAATACTTCATTCAGATGCCTTCAGATCGTCCGTTTTAGGAGCCTCTTGATTGGTCTCTGGAGCATTAGAATTATTTTCAACTGTTTTTTCTATTGATTCTGTCAAATTTTCCTTTTTTGATTCTATTGTTAACTTTTCTGTTTCCACCAAACTTTCTGCTAGTTTTTCTACCGTAGCTGCTTTATCTTCAATTGGGTTTCCTACAGTTTTTTCCACTATTGGCTCTTGCACTACAATTTTTTCCGTTTCAACTACTTTTACAGTTTCCGATAGAACCTCTGGAGTATTTTCTGTTTCCTTTGTTGCAGGTTTATCTATTTTATTTTGTTCTGTATCTATTTCTGTAACTTCGGCACTATTTTTTTCAGTCTTGTCGGTAGCCACAGTCGGTTCTGTTTCCTTATCGGATGAAGGAATTTCCTTATCGTTTTCTCCACTGATATATCCTGTGTCAGTATTAACAGATTCCTTTGATGCGTCTCGTTCGGGCGTTTTTAAAACACTCGCATCTGTTATAGTTTCTGAAGTCGTTTCGTGATCTGCATCGTCGTCTTTCGACTCAGATTCTTCGACATCTTCCTGTAAATCTTCAACTTTGGCATCAAAGGATTTATTTTCAATTACAGTATGATAGCTTTCTATGCTTTCATTCAGGTCTGGTTGTGAACTATTAAGATCTGTTTGTTCATTTCCATCAACCAATTCTTTGTCTGTTGTCTCCGCGGTGGAACCTTCACCGGTCAGAGTGGAAATTAAATCTTTACCATTCAGTAATAGTTTTACTAAAATCGGTTCCTTTGTGCTATCTAAATATTCGATCTGGAATGTGGTGCCGTCTGCGGTGTGTTCGTCGAGTTTATTTTTGGCACTCTCAGCGAGAGCACCGTCCAACGGTCCGGCTAATTTGCAGCACTTAGCTAACGGTTCTATGGAGGCGAGATCTTCAGGCAACTGTCTGAATTCCTCGCATTTCGCTTTATTACCGTAGTCGATGAACTGGACATGATATCCGACGTCACAAAACTCTAGAATTTTCGCCCTGTACCATTGTTCGTCTTCGGCCCAAAACGCGGCACAAACGGAACCCACTTTCAGTTCCGCCACGGGTTCGAATTCCGGGCAATCGTTCATCCGCGCGGTGACCTTGTCGAGCTCGGCCGTCGAATCGTCCAGATGCACGTAGAATTCTTCCGCATCGTTGACAAAGCAGATGATGCCCTCCCCGAACGTATCCTGGCCGACGGGCGTCGGTCTCTCGGTGGGGATCTCCTCGCACAACGCCACCAGCTCCTCGGTCACGGACTTACCGTCGAGATACAGCTCCACGATGGAAATGTCCCCGGAGGCGATGAACTGCACGTTGAAGATGGAGGCGCCCTCGGCCGCCAGCTCGTTGAAGCGGAGCTCGGACTTGCGCGACCACTTGACGTCGCGCGGCTTCTGCAAGGCGCACTTGCGGGACAGCGCGGGTTTGGCCTTGAGCTCGTCGGGCAGACTGCGCAGCTCGTCCGCGATGGACGCGTTGCCGTAGTCCATGAACAGCACCTCGGTGCCCTGCGAGCCGTGCACCACGAGCTGCGCGCGGTACCACGCGCCGTCCTCCGGGTAGCGCGCGGCGCACAGCTCGCCCTCCTCGCGCGCGCTCAGCTCCGGGAACCCCTCGGCGCGCTCCATGGCGGCCTCCATGGCCTGCAGCTCGGGCGCCGCCGCCTCCAGCTGGATCCAGAACTCGGAGGGCGAGTTGACGTGGCTCGCGAAGCACGAGGGCAGGGCCCCGCACTCCGCGCCCTCCGAGCGCGCCGCGTGGCCCTCCGCCACCAGCTTGTCCGTGAGGTTCTGTCCGTGCACGAACACGTCCACGTACGTGGTGACGTCCTTGAGCACGACGAGCGCGTCCACGGGCGCGGACAGGTCGCCCACGAGCCGCGTGAAGTGGTCGCACGCGGGCTCGGACCACTGGCCGGTGCCGGTCGGGACCGCGTTGACGCTGCTCTTGACCGCGTATCCCTCGATCTCCTTCAGATGGTCCGGCATCTCCTTGATCAGCCCCGGCTGATTGTCGAGGACGTCGGTGTTGCCGTAATCGATGAATCGAACGGTGGTGATGTCCGAATCCGAGTCGAGAATCTCCGCTCGGTACCACTGATCGTCGGCCAAGTATTTGGCGACGCACAGAGTGTTCAGTTCGCGATTTTCGATGTCCGGGTAGCTCTCGGCGCCGGCTTGAAGTTCGCTCTGTATTTCCTCGATCTTGTCGACTTTGTCGAGCATTTGCAACCAGAAGTGTCCCGGTGTGTCGATGTGACTGATGTACACTTGCGTGCAACCCGCGGGTAACGAGATCGGTTCGGATTCGGCTTCTACCGTTTCTATCTTTTCTTCGGCATCCGCGGCGGCGGCGGCTATTTGTGGCGTGGCCAACTTCTCGTTGACTAATTTCATAGATAAATCGACTCCGTCTAAGTGGAGACTGGCGAGCCAGCCGTCCGTGCCGAAGGCTAGAGTTACTTGTACCTCCTTCTCGTTGGTCCATTCCTTCAGTTTGTCGAGAGCGTCTTCCTGCAAAGCTACAAGTCCGAGGCTAGCGACTAACGCAAGAGCACACGGTTCATAGAATTTGGTGTCAAGTTTTTTGAGCGATTCCTTGGGGAGAAGTTCAGTGTTCCCGTAGTCAGTGTACTGAACCTTGACTTGGTTATCGACACTCACGATCGTGGCGCGGTACCAGTTACCATCCTCAGAATGCGCCGCACACATGCCGTCTACTTCGTAGGTTTCCAAGTTCTCAGGTGTACCTAATAAATAAAAATCTATATTAATTTCAGACCTGAACGAAAGCACTTCGCGATGTTAAGAGTATCGAAACGTTACATAAACATTTACAAGATTCATGATTTTAATCGCAATATCGATATTTTTTTATCTGATCTATTATTTTTAACAATAAAATTATATACTCATACATAATCAAAAATACATTTTCTAACCTTCTTCATAGAACTTATAAAGCTCATTCAACAGATCTGCTATCCTGTCGCCATCAGCGGATTTCTGCAAGTAGAACTCATTGAGATTCTCAGCGTGCGATATGTACGCCATGCCAAAGTTGTAGTTGAACACGGCGCGCATACACAGCTGCATAACTTCGTCGTAAGCGCCCTCGTCCGGCTCGAATATTGCGATCTTTTGACCTGTGACGCTATCGTACAAAGTCGATACGAGGCTGAAAAAAAATAGAAATATTTGTCAAACAAATTGTACATCATATCATTGGCCTAATATGAAAATATATCGACGTGTCAGTCAGTTAGTTGGTCAATGCTAAAATTGAAGGCCATTGGACAACATAGAAATCCTACTAAATTAAGCACATTAAATAATGCTCTTACGTTATTCCTTCGACGTTATTGATGTAAATAATGATCTTCTTGTCAATAAGTTTAGTCTTCAATTCGTCGAGCGTAATAAGCGTGTTAGATTCAGCTGTGAAGTTGTTAAGGGAGCACTCCAATGACTGATAATAGTAGACACTCAGTTCGGTCGGTAGAATCATCAGCTGAAATAAATAAATTTGATCACATTAATTTAGTAATACTATTATATTATTTTACATGAAGATAATGTGACATATTGTAAGTGAAAAATGACCAAATTAAAATATTTCTAGACCTAAGAATCATAAGGACGGATATACTATTATACTTCAGAAGCGTCTGGTCGTAAGTGCCAGTTTACAATAAGGCACATACGACGAATGTTTCTGACGTATAATGTCTCTCTGTCCCTTATCGTCGGCTTCTTGCAAGAAGTCACTATTTTGAGATAAATGGTATTTTAGTTCGATTTAGGTATTTTAATAATTATCTATTTAATAGAAATAACTTGTGCAGCTTAGTGATTTTTTGTAAATGCCTCATTTTCAAAGTAATGTATTTAATGGCAGTAATGGATTTAATGGCAAGGCCGTAACGCCAAAAAAATTACTAGATAGAAATTATTAAGTTTTTGCCTTTTGTAGAATGTTTCAAAAGAAGTCCACTATAGATAAAAATGTATTTATTGATTTTTTGCAGTTAATGTGTTCTTGCAGTAAGCCGACGTTATGCTTCTGGGCTCTAGATTTTAAGAATAAATTGAATCTTAACTAACTGGTAAGATAAATCAAGAAATTGAAGGTTTCAACCTTTATAATAATTAAGTTACGTTATTCTAACATATTATATAAATATGATATTTTTATTATCCACGATAGATATAGCCATAAATTAACAAATTTAATAAATTCAAATAGCAATTAATTTTTTACTGAAAAAAAAGAAGTCAGTAAAAAATACAAATAAATCATCCTATTACATTTCAATACAATAAAACCACTTACATTTTCCAAAGTAGTAGTAATAGCTTTGCCATAATCAGGCAAAACCGCTTTAATGTTAGCAGTATCGGAGACGTCTTCGAGAATAGCACGGTATATCTTATCGTCATGTTTCACAGTGCAGTGAATACCGTCTACTAAACTGTCCGAAGTCAATGGAGTTAACTGTTAAATACAAAACAACACACATTTTAAAAATACAAGAAATAGAGTAAGTTCCAAGTAATACAAAAAAAACTGGCCTTAGTGACGGCGAATTTGGGACTACATCATCATCATCATTTCAGCCGTAGGACGTCCACTGATGGACAAAGGCCTCCCTCATTTTTAGAATTTGGCACTACACACTTATTAATTTTATGTCCATAGAAGACAACGATTTTGTATGGACATAAGCTGAATAAACCCGTATTTATAAAAAAGTGATGGTGATTTAAAAAAATTACGTAAAGTAACGTGTCTAGTCGTGTAATTGTTAAGAGTAAGAAATGTCAATAGTTTAAATTCAAAGCTATGGGGCATCACCTAGCGTACTATATATGTATTTGTTGTAAATGAATACAATTGCGGTTTTCTTGTTCACCGCTGCTATATAAAACGTAGATGTAAAAAGATCATTAAATAAATCCTTTAGTGCTCTTTACTGTTCATTTTATATGTATAAGATATCTTTGTATTTGATCAATAGTTTCATCTAATTACCAATAAACAAGTATTTAGCAAATAAGTGTGCCAAGGTGAATAATGCGTGAATATCTATTTAATTGCTATTTATTGAAAAATTCATTAACTTCAATATTTAAGTATTTAAGGTTCTTCCAAAACATATTACACTCGTAGCACTCTTCCCGTGGAATTTTTTCTTTAAATATAGCCTAAAGCCTTCCTCGATAAATGGGCTATCTAATGCTTTTAAACAGTTTAATATAGCTATATGAATCAATTTTTTTCTGCTTTTTATTAATAAACGAAGTGGTTACTGACCTTGGTAGTGTCGAAGTTAGCAATAGCATTCTCAACAAGCTCAGCCTTGTCCAAGTCCAACTGAACATAGAACTTCTCGAAGGATTCAATGTGTGTTACTTTGCAAAGTATTTGCTGACCAACAATGATTGTCAAGTCAATGGCTTCATCTGAAACAACATAGCCTATAAGACAATATTCATAGTAGAAAAATAACAAAAACAAACCTAAACTTAATTTTGTTGGTTTTTAATTTTTTTCTCAAAAGGAATTTAATAAAACTAATAAAAGTTTCGGAAGCTTACTATAAATACGGCTAAACGTGCAGAACTTCAGCCAATACATATTCGGCCAAACCAATGTTCAGCTGAATTTCTATTGCTATATCAATATCTCATACAAAACATGTGGTTATTAATTAATGCTGAATAAACAATACAACTGCGATACACTTTATAATAAAACAACAGCAAAAATAAATCATTACATAAAATATAGTTAAGAAAACTAATAGATTCATGAATTTAAAAAAAATATATCAAATACCTTTCAAGGTAACAGATGATTGGTGCTCTAACAATTTCGCTAGTTTTTTTTCTACTAGCATATCGGCAACACTCACTCCATTATTCCACAGTGACACTTTGTGCTCATCATCCACACTCTCTTGGAATATACACTGGTATCTAGGAGCATTGAAACACAAGTCTATTTCCGGATCCGCCTTCCATTCTCCATCCATAGGCGCCACGCCTAACAGAGCACAGTGAACCGCCATCTTGGGAAGTTCCATCAATTGTCCATCCATTTGCCATATGTCTTTTGCATCGACTAACTGCTTATTCCCAAAATCAACGTAACGCACTATAAATTTAGAGAAAGGTTGGACGGACACTATAGTCGCTCGATACAAAACTCCATCGACGGGATAGCGAGCTAATACGGAACTACCGACTGGTACTTCCCCAGTATAAGATTTAACGCCTTTATACAGTTCTGGGATTCGATGCATCATTTCGAGGAATTTTGGTTGATGCGACAATATCTGGGTGTAGAAGCTTTCTGGCGATATAATCCAGGTGACGGATACTTCGTGTTGTGTGCCTGGTTCTACGGAAGGCGAGGAGAAAGGCGTGTCGAGTGGCACTGGATCTGCAAGCTCCTTGTAAGTAACTGTCGTGAACTTCCCACGGCTCTTGTACGCCGGCGCGTGACCAGAACGACCACCTTCGGAGCGGAAACTCTTGTCAGATTTTCTGTCGTCAGACCCGAATGACCTTTGGAAAAAATAGGGTGTTAAAAATGTGTGGATGAAAAGTGTTAGTAATATTTCTACAATTATTAGTTTAATTAAAGATGTTTCCATCATTTGTAATTCACATACTACCGTAATCATTTTGATTAATAAAACTGTTGAAATAGTGTAGTTCATTCTTACACTACTTTAACAGTCTTATAAATCAACGTGGTGTTCAAATTCAATTTACCTTTCAGCACGGTCTCGGGGGGTGAAGTTACTGCGCGGTGGTCTATCGGATTTGAAATCGCGTTTCTGTCCCCAGCTGTTCTCTTTCTTGTCACCCCACGTGTCCCTTCTGTCCCCGCGGTTGTCGCGGTTGTCTCGGTTATCACGTCGGTCGGGACGTTCAGAACGGTCGCGGTTCTTGTGGCCCCAATCGTCGTCCCTCTTGTGATGGTCATGTTGATTATACCTGTTGTCACGGTCCCGATCATCGTGCTGATTGTACCGGTTATCGCTGTAAATTGAAATGGGATTTAAGATTGAATTGAAAACGTGGTTACTGCTTTGTAATTTTATTTCAGAATTTGATATTAAGATTAACACAACGCTCATAAAGATAAACTTTTAATTCAAAAGAGTTACAGATGTCGTCCCCTTTTTATTATATTTTTCAAATTATTATTATGAAGCAGGCGAAAACATTTACAAACATATTCTTGAATTAAAAGTTAAGCCTTCATACCAAATTTATAAAGTTTAAAGTTGCCACTACGACTGTTCTAACTTCAAACGTTTTTCATAAAAATATAGAATGACATTGATACAAAAAAAAAACAACAACCAGACCACACCAAGCAATATAATAATAATCGCCAACAGAACCTGAAGAAAAAGCTGTACAACTGAATTAAAAATGAAATGTCAATTAAGTGCTGAAATGAAAAATTATTTAAAAAAAAAACAACAGACATACAAGTGCAGTGGAACGTTATAAACAAGATCGGACAGATATGCAACGTGGAGAATCGACTGCTAACCAAGCGTGACAAGCAAATAGGGCGAGACAACGGGGACGCTGGATCAACTATTAATGCTTTATGTATAATTGCTGAGGATCGCGCAATGCTATGTGCGTTTTATGACTGGTGAACCAAACGATATCAGTTTTGCTGTGAGTCAGTATGTGTATAGTCAAATAATACGAACTATCGAACATGTGGTTGTCATGTAGTACAAAATAATAATTGAATTTTAAAAAGGCTAAAGGAAATGCCGCTCAGCTGTCTTACACATCATGTATAAGATTAGGATTTCTAACCCTGATCTAATTGATGTAGTTTCACTGTTTTCTTTCAAGGTCCGTTCCTATTCTTCTATAGGTGTTTTTTTTTTAAATTTGTATTGTAATAAAGACTAGCTATTTCCTGCTTATTGCGCGTAGGTTTCGATAACGTTATACAAACTTTTTATCCTTAATACACCCTACAAGTTTCAGGTCTCTACGATCAGCGGTTTAAGCTATGCTGTATCAGTCAGCAGGTCAGCAAATAGTTTTATTAATCTATATGTAGTAAATAAGATCAGTTCCAACAGATTTATTTAACTATAAACTGTTCAAAATATGTTTAATGTAATGCGTTGTTAATAAATAATGTAATGCGTTGAGATAGTATTTTTAAGTAATTGAGTTTTTCCAAACAATTTAACATAAAGCATATTGATTTCATACAAAGTCTGTTGCAGACAAAACTAATGCGTACAGTTATAAATACAGCACATATTGTAGTTGTATTGGCAATTAGGGTTTTCTAATAAAGCAAAAGATCCTTTGTTCAGTATTATTCAACTATACACATCACTGAAGTGTTAAAGCATAAACATTGGTGAACAAAGCGAACAAATCCTTCGTCAACGTGCTTCAAGCACAGTACCGTTTCAATCTGTCCTGTACCGAGGTCTTAGCGTTCTGGGCGTCGATACTGGCCGCCTCAGCAGCCTGACGAATCCGTTTCCCAACACCCAAAGAGTCTTTCTTCCAACTAGGCTTTCCCCCAGTTTCGTGTTCGTTGGTACGTTGATCCGACCTAGGTTTTCTTCTGTTGATACATTTATCAACTGTTTTATACAGTTGTTACAATACACAAGTGAAATTAAATTGGATAATTTCCGTTAATAATTCGCGTGGCTAAAATTGAAAGCAAATTCGAATGGACATCATTTTCACGCACTGGAATGTATGTTTGTGTTCAATTGGCACGTTATTTATCTCATTTACAGTAATTACATCAATATGTACTAGTATATGGCGTGATTTAACATCATTAGTGCCTACTAACTGTCAACGATTATAAGTATCATGGCACTATAATTTCAAAGGGAAATTGGAATAAATTTACATAGGTACTTAGATATATTAAACGACTAATTCGTTTAATATATCTAAGTACACATACAATCATTTAATAAAAGTATATATATTACGTTACTGTTGTATATTATACTTGACCATGAAAAGAAAGGTAGGTACACCTATCTTTAACTATATTATAACTTAAAAAATATTGACTTACAGATACACATAAATATGTATTTACTAAGATGAATGATAAAATATTAAAAGAAGTTTTATTTTTTCCTAATAAATAATCCCTAATTTCGTCGTACATAATATCACAAAGAGGTCCAGAATATAAATAAAAGCATTTGTATGAACCATACCTTTCCCTGTCTCTGTTATTCTGTCTCGGCGGTTGGAAGGCGGGCTGCGCGGGCGCATCTTCCCAGTTGTCATCACCTACCGAAGTGGGAGCCGCATTGTTCTCGCGAGGCTTCGGGGGTCCACGTCTGATAAAATATATGTCCACATTTTATTCATATATATGTAAATAAAAATTTTTATTTACATAAGTAAATTTTTTTTTTATAAACATGACAATGTATATAAATCCAGGCAAAACGGTAAGGCTCCAGTTGTATTAAATGGTTTAAGAACTATAAACTAAGCAACTTGCATACCACAGACCACGGGCACCGTGCGGTCCCAGTGGCCCTTGGATCTTAAATCAGGGCAGCGAAGGACGATAATCGTTAGTTATTCTTATTGAGCATGAATAATTAAAAAACTACTCAAACGATTTCAAGTTATTTATTTACATAAAAATGCTACGTTATCGAGAAGTAACATTAGATAGTTTTTAGAATTTTATTAGTTAGTGATAAGTAGGAGGATGAGATATGCATGAGAAATCGCGCGGCAGAACTATATATCTTAACTAAAATCAAATAATAATAAACCAGACTAGGTTCTTAAACGACACTTTTTCTTTTTTTAGTCGACATTCAAAAGCATGTCCCAAAAACACTTATTACATACATATAAGAAAGAAAATTTTGAAATTGTGTAAATTATAAGATTTCTTTCCGGGTCTGGTTGGTTGAGGGCCTACCCTCCGTGCCTCGGAAAGCACGTTAAGCCGTTGGTCCCGATTGTTATAGCATCATCTACAATAATCGGATATCAAGGAACGGGCAGCAGCGTTACCTTGTGTGGCACAACATAATACTGCGGCCACCAACCCGCCTGCCAAGCGTGGTAACTAAGGCAAATACCCTCTCCCGGGAGAAGGCCTATGTTCAGCAGTGGACGTTATACGGGTTGATGATGATGAAGAAACGTAATAAATAATATTAAACATACATTTATATTTAGTTGCTATGTTCTGATTACATGAAGTATAAACCTCAATACACATATAATGAATGCTACATAACTGTTATTATCAACTTACACAGATTACACTCTAAGACGAGCGTTATACTGGCATGCATATTTTCTTTTATTTAGTGAAGATTTCTCATTTAAAATATGTGCAAATAGATATCTTAGTGTATAGATTAACTGCGGTATTTAATAGGAATTTAATCTTCATTAATGCATAAACTCCGCTAACAAATCACTGTAATCACATAGCAGCGGGTCACTGTTGCTTTACGTGTAGTTAACATAAGAGAGACTTTTTAATCTTAAAGCGGATATGACCATACCAAACATCAAAAATTTACTAATGATAAGTATAAAATAAGTACTCATAAATAGGTTTGTAAGGTAAGAATAAAATGTACTGTTTTAAATACCGTTAATCAGAGCAAAAATGTTAAGGCAGCATAACTACCTACATACATTTTAATGAATTATTTTTACAAAAAAAAAAAAAAAAAATTTAAAGTTATTATTATTACGTAATTTGTATTAAACAATCAAATTCGCAAACCGTTTCAAATTCTTGTTTAAATCTATACGCTGAACAAAATTTATAATATACTTTAATAAATGCTTAATAAAATTTTAAAATAAATGAATAAAAAAAAATATCACACAAAATTGGACTTACCTCTCAGGCCTATCGCCTCTGTCAGGCCGTCCCCCGAATTTCTCGCTGTGTCGGCCCGGCCCCGATCTATCGAAACCTTCTTTATTATCCCTGCACAAACACACATTATTAAAACACAAATCACATAACGATAATTACTATAACTATTTAAATTAATGATTATAAACTTGAGTTAATAAATCATCACAAAATATCACCTATACATATCTGTAGCTAACAGCGTTTTGACTAAACTGCTGGGTTCAAAGAACCTAGATGAAGGTCAAAGCCATGAGTCAGGGCAGTGTTATTACTTTTTTTGTGAAAAATAAAAACTTCAGTTACGTTTTAGAGTAATACATAGAATCGGAACTATTGTTAACTCGATTTTAGAGGTGTCGATTTGATGTTGGATGTATTTTGGTCCATCACTATTTAATGAATTCATTATTTTAATTAACGTTATCATTGTTGTTTTTAAGTATTAAAGTTTCAGGTCGTGTATGGTGTAATATTATATATAACAGATACATTTTTCTGCGAAAATACTCTGTATTTTACATATAAATACATTAAGTTTGAGTATTTTCACAGAAATCTTGATTTGTGCGGCATGTGTAAATAAATTTGAAATAAGAAAAATTGAATACCCCATCATAAAAATAAATAAAGAAAAACGGCCGTAACTGTATATTTATGATTTGATTTTCTATATCAATTTACCTATTTTTATAAACTGGCTTGACTCAACTAATCTTCGTTACATTCCGGGGAATGGTCTTATGGGAATGATTTTAGAATTCTGCAGTTCTCCTAAGATATTTGATTATGCCTAATCCTACAAGTACGCCCGACATATTAACAAATATGTTAAAAGTAATTATATAATTATGAATTGGATTGCTGCTCGCAACTAGGATCACCAGAATACAAGGGTATCCCCTTGATTTATTCAATATGGATATGCAAACTATTGTAGATTTCTTCAGCCGTCGCCGTCGGCCGTAATTGTGAGGAGTTACGGAAATTTATTAATAATCAGGTTATTAATAAATTTTCCTAACTCCTCACACATATCAGACTCGATGCCAAATTTCAACACACCTTTTCTTTAATGCAGGAAATATTAAACTTCGGTTACGCATAGTTGGATACAAAATCATCATTGTTTTTTTCAGTTTATATACCCAGTCAATTCATATTCAGTTACGCAACTACGTAGAGGCTATTGCAAGACACTAGTATTTAGAAATTCGATACACTGCACCGTCTTAATGGGCATCGATTGTTAGAATCACGAATAAAATTGCCGCCGCAGACAACTGTCTCGAAGAATAATGACTTTTTTCTGTCAATAAACAGCTATCACTATTTTTATGGGTAATTGAAACTTTAATATCGATTGAACAATTTTATGTGCGATTTCCTTCCTACTAATACTATAAACGCGTAAGTTTGTAAGTATGAATGGATGGATGTTTGTTACTCTTTCAAGTAAATACTACTGAACGAAATTGGGTGAAATTTTGCACCGGGATAGGTTATACCTACGCTGGATTAACATATAGGCTACAAAACATCACGCTCCTAACTACTGGAGCAGAGTAACGCGGGTAATACCGCGGGGCGCAGCTAGTGATACATATAAGTATAACTATGTGTTTAGTTGTAGACCTGAAAATTGCTTTATGGTTTTTTTTTGTTACAATGTTGCTAGAAAGCTATAGCATATGATATATTCCCGAAATGACTCAATATTGTTCCCCTATGACTGCTTTAGTAGTTAGCCACGAGGCTTTTGCTACTTCACCGGGCATAAAGGCGATCAGAGCTCAAGCCTTAATAAATGGACCTTGACTCGGGGCTCGGTTGCTGGCAATGAGATTGAGGTATTATGACTTTTAGTATTTAAGGGGAGTTTTGCGCAACTGTCACTCTTCTTTACAGTTCGCCAGTTCGCGAGGGCCTCTCGGACTTCCGGAGTCCTTCTCGGAGTCTACGAGGGCATCGGATGGTTCTATGCGAACTAAGGGTCGGAAGGACGAGTGGGGACTGTTATATGCGTGCAATACCCGTGATTTTCAGTTGATGCTAATTATTGTCAGAATTACTATAGGAACGTAACATTAAAATTACAAAATAGACACAATGATTTAAAAAAAAACGGTGTACGGGGTAAGGTGGATGCCGGCCGCTTCTAACCGCAACAACTGGATATATATGAGGGAAGCCAATGTCTAGCAGCGGACATCCTATGGCCGTAATTATGATGATAATGATTACAAGAAAAAAAGTTTCCCTCAAGGAAACGACAATGATAAATGTATATGACATAATGAGTTCTAGTGTGTTGCAATAAAACGGAACTGACATTTTAGTCTGGATCTTTAAATTCCTCGCCGTGTGGTTCTTACGACACTACCCAAATAAATAACTTCTTTGACTAAAAGCAACGACTAAAAATGAAGGTGTATAAAATAGTTCGGCCGTACCAAAAATAAGGACGTAACAATAAAACGTAACCGACATCTGAATATAGTACACCACGCAAGCTTTGCGCAAGTGTTGAAGAACATTGTCCGAACCGGTTAAGCCCAGCTGGAATTTGGAGTATGTAATTATTAGCTTCGTACTCACGATTAATAATAACCCGCCCATCAATGCTGTTTAGATAATTGACTATGGCAGTCTGTGAAGCGATTCTATTTACTATTTAGATTTTCTGACTTACTTTATGGAGATAAAATCTGACGTAATGAAGATGACGTGAGGCTTAATTAAATTTGGTATTTTAAAATACAAGATAAAAAAGCACATTAATTTTTATCAATTGAAATGCCAATTTCGAAAATGGTACAACTCCAAAGAACACGCCATATTAGTTGTACTTACCCTTTTCGAAATGACATATTAAATTACACATAGGTATATACTAAACAGTAAATTATAAATTGTCTTAGATACAAGATTGATCTCGCGCGCTCGACTAGTTAAAACCATTGTTCCGTAAATGGGGTAACTCAATATTGTAGTGTGTATGACACTGTAACGATGGTATGTGATCCCGATGTCCTTATTACTTACTACGCAATCTGGTATATAACTTCGATTATAACCAACGTTAATAAAACTTTCAACATGTATTCCTCGTACAGAGCTTGACTCGCTCGGGTACCCCGATTTCAGCGTACTTTTTTTTGGTGCATTTATCAAGTACCCTGCGGTATGTATTGGAGCGCGCGAGACCAATAATTTTACTAAGATCATTTTATTATAGCTATATGAACTTTGTTATAAATATCAAGTCATAATGCAATGACAAATGAGACGCCATTTCTTATCACTAAGAAGCTGCGTAGACGCTGGAATAATAATCCCTCGCCTGCGCAGCACGTATGAGCAAACCACACGAGATGATCAGATCAGATTACTATGCTTAAGTTATACAATTTGTTCAGATATTATCTACATAGTTATTGCGGTAGTTGCTTCGGAAACTTGATGATCTAGATTAAATTCCCATCCGTTCACTGGCGTAGCTGCCGAAGGGTTGGGCGGGGCAGTGCCCCGGGGCCCTCGGATTTTTTAGGAATCCTATTTTTGCTTTTTTAAATTATGTTTATAGGGGAAACAGTACAATTAATACATACGTTAAAAGAAATATTGTTTGTGAAAATTATACGTGAAGAGAATAGTAAAAGTAACAAATATTTTATTAATTGTACAAATAATAAACTTAAAATTCTCTCCAAATTTTATATATTTGTCCAAATATTGGCATATATGACTAATTTCAATATCACTTCAATTGTTGCCATTTGATAAAGAATAACCATAGAAAAATCTACAGATTTTGTTGATAAAATTGATGGCTGTGAATTTTTACTTTTAACGAAGCCAGTGCCAAGAAAAGGCAGAATTACCTTATATAAATAAAAACTGAAAAAAAAATTGCCCTAAGACCTCCTAAGGGATCACCTAGCTACGTCACTGCACCCATTACAATTATTTGGCTGAACCACAGGAATCTGTTCTGAGTATTGGTGCGCTTTGTGTCCGTGGGTTACACTACCCTAGATTGGAAGTTGTCTTAAACAACTAGACATTAAATATGGTTTTACCTGCCGCGGAAGCTGCCACCTCTCTGGGCGAAATCTTCATTGCTCTCCCGTGGCGGTCTTCTGTCGTCTTTGAAGCTCTTTTCGCGGCGGAAGTTTTTCTTTTTACCGTCATCTGACACGCTTTCCGGCGAACTGAAGTAACTTTCGGGAGCATCTTTACGGACTGGAGTCGTGGGTTTGGCCTGTGTGTGGATGGATGATGGTATATGTATAATATAGATATCGCTTTATGCGTAATGACAGTAGAAGATATCTGTTTTAAAGTAGTTAAAAAAAACGATAAAATCTTTATACATAAAAATGACAACCTCCGTAGCGTAGCGGTATTGGCTCGCCTTGAATCTCGGAGGTCGTGGGTTCGATCCCCACACCGGACATTGAAATCTTTGTGTAATTTCTAAGATTTCTTTCCGGGTCTGGTTGGTTGAGGGACTACCCTCCGTGCCTCGGAAAGCACGTTAAGCCGTTGGTCCCGATTGTTATAACATCATCTATAACAATCGTATACCAAGGAACGGGCAGCAGCGTTTCCTTGTTTAGTACAACATAATACTGCGGTCACCAACCCGCCTGCCAAGCGTGGTGACTATGGCAAATACCCTCCCTCGGGAGGAGGCCCATGTTCAGCAGTGGACGTTATACGGGCTGATGATGATGAAATGATGACATAAAAATAAGTCGTCGAACATGCTACTAAGCGTAAATCTTAAAACGGCTGGTCCAATTAAGTTTTTTTTTTTTCATATTTGCATCAAGGCATGAGGAAGAGGATTGTGTAACGAATTGTGAAGTGAATTCGTCCTTTTTATTTTCTTAGAAGTGGATTTCTTTTTACATCGTTAAGTCGCCCAAGTTTCAAAGTTTATGCTTTTATCATTTTTTGTTAGAGCAACAGAAATATGACGGTTCATGAGATACAGCCAGAAGACAGAAATACGGACGGACGGGCAGACAGACGGAGAGAGGAGTCTTATTAATAGGGTCCCATTTTTTACCCTTTGGGTACAGAACCCAAAAAATGATAATAATTTAACGAAAGCATCACAAAACATGTTGAAAACTGGTTCTGGTAAACAAGGACTTGATAATTATATGAGTTCAATTACATCACAAGATCGAAATGTAAACAAAGTGAGTCACTATTGATATTATAAGTTACATAATCATGAGTGAATCATGTCTAGACTGACACTAGGCAATCATCATTATATGATATATAAATATTTGGGTATGATACCCAATAATAATTTGTTTAAACATATTTTTATCACTAACTGCTTGCGCGCGGTTTCACTCGCGTATCTCCCGTTCTTTGGGAACTTAATAATAAAATATAGCCTTGCTCGATAAATGGGCTATCTTCCACTGAAATAATTTATCAAATCGGACCAGTAGTTCCTAAGATCAGCGCACTCTAGCAAACAAACATACAAAACACAATCTCCTTAACTATAAAGCTGAAGAGTTTGTTTATTTTAATTCTTCAGCTTTATAGAAATACGATAAGTTCCCGTGGGGAATTTATCATTAAATATAGCCTATGCTACTCCTGGATTACATAGCTTTCTAATTGTGAAAGAATTATCTAAATCCGTCCCTACTCGACGGATTTGATTGAGTTTATTCGTAACAAACACACAAAAATACAAATGTTTTCTTTTATAATATTTATGCGGATGAAACCGCGCCCAGGAAACTAGATTTCTATAAATTTTGATGCGGTACCATTACTTGAATATATACTTATATCATAAAGAGCTTTACCTCTTTGTGCATATGTGAGGTTGTAGAGGGTAATTTCTTGTTCAACCGAACCATCACTACATAGTATAAAACAAAGTTGCTTCCTGCTGTCCGTCCGTCCCTATGTATGCTTAAATCTTTAAAACTACGCAACGGATTTTGATGCGGTTTTTAATAGATAGAGGGATTCAAGAGGAAGGTTTATATGTATGATACATCAGCATTGCACCCGTGCGAAGCCAAACAGGTCGCTTGTAAAAAAATATTTTACTACCACAACATTTGTGACTGTCATAGTCAACATATATTTTAATACGAGATTCCCACGGGAACGGGATCTACGCGAAAACGCGCGGTACACCTAGTTATTTATATAGACAAATTCTACTTTCACTGTTCTGTCTTTCTGTTCAATCTTCACTGTATTATTAGCACTTTTATTGGTTGATTTGCTAATTAGTTTAAATTTTATGAAATGGATAATTTATTTCCAGAATTTATGAAAATACTAAAATTTTGTCTACTGTGGGTAGACATCAAAATTGACGTATTTACTTAATAATAAATTGAAGGTATATTTATTATGATAAATCCTTACTAATATTATAAACGCGAAACTTTGTATGTGTGGATGATATTTGTTACTATTTCACACAGAAACTACTGAATGCATTTTAATGAAACTTTACAATATAAGTCCCTATGGGAAGGGAGCAACGCGGGTGAAACGCGGTGAAGTGCGCCATTATTTTTGTACACATTTAGGTGTTATGTATATGTACTTGGTTTGTTGTTGTATGGGACAAGTATCTCACTGCAGGGTCAATAGTATATCTTAGACTTTTAATTAGGGACAAAACTTTGGCCTAACACTTAAGGTACTTAGTATTATTAGATTAATTTATATTGAATAGTGTTGTAATACACTTCCAACTTACCTCATGTGAACTCCTAGGTTGTGAGAGCTGCATCATTTTTCTGGCGATATCCATGGGGGGAGTTACTGTCTCATCAATTAAAGACACCACCATTGTAGAGGACAGTACACCTACCATGTGGGCTGTTAGTGTCTTTTCGAGGGCGAGCATTTCTAGTTGGTTAGAGGTCTTTGTTTCTACTGGCCTATTTTCATAGCCCTAAGAATAAGAGACAGGGTAAGTAGTGTAAAAAATATATTTTATACTTGAAATTTATGCAATTATTTATATAAGCAAGTTTTTATGATGACCCAAATGAGTAACAGGCAATAACATCAAGAAACATTAATTTCGTAATTGTCTGTTACACATAAATTAAATTAAAAAAATATATAAATAATGTTCTGTATTTACACATAAAAAAGTAGGTAAAATAATAAAAACATGTTGGAATCTTACCTTTAAGGCACATTGCATTGCTTGTGCTGGTAGTCTTATGAGTTCTGGAGTGATTGTCCTCAAGTCAGCCACATCAACCTCTTGCTCATTGCCATAGTCAACATATACAACCAGTGCTCTTTTACCTCTTGTGTCTCGGACTCTTGCTCTGTACCAGTTGTTGTCGTCAGGGAACCTGGCACAGCAAGGAGAACCTACAGGCAGCTCACCTGGTGATGAGCTGTTCTCACAGTGCACCCTTACTGCATCCATAACAGCATTTAAGTCATCTATCTTGTCAGACAACTGTACAAAGAATTTAATGCAACTATCTACATATGACACCAGCACAGACACTCTTGAGCCCAGGGGAAGTATCTCCATCCATTTGAACTGCAACTTATCCTTCATATTAGATGTCAACAACTCAAACACATTCTTGTTATCCAAGTACAACTCTCCATATTGAATCAATGGAGGTCCTTCAGGTGCAACTACCTTCAATGTCATAACTTTTCCATTTACCAACTGCCTAAATGATTCATTCAAATGGGGTCCTTTCTCCAATTTCTTCACTCCAGACAGGCAGAATCTCATAGCAAATACATTTGGCTTTACAAACTCTTCGGGTATATCAAAAATATCATAATAGGAGACCATTTCTGTATCACCAAAATCAACAAAGAATAATTTACATTGAGATCCAGAGAGATTCATAACAATGGCTCTACAGATGATGCGGTCACCAGACATTCGGCCAAGGCACACTGTGCCAATCATTGGTGGTTCAGTCAAGCTGCTGTGAGGTCTCTTGTTAATGTCATCCATCATATCTTGCAATTTTTTAGCATCACTAACTAACTGTACTCCAAAGAGCTCTGGGCCTTCCTCAGCATATGACACAAATACTTTGTGTTGAGAATTCACCTCCAGCAGCCTGCTCTTATAAGTAGTAGACTTCTTAGGGGAGGAGGGTTTACTTGATGACACTGGTGTTTGAGGGGGAGTTGCAACACCCACAGTATTGTTGTTAGCATGCTGTGGCTGGCGAGCGGGAGCTCTCAAGTTGCCAGGATTTCTAGATACTTTGTTGACTAGCAAGCGCTGACCAACTAGAGAAGGAGCTACTGGTATACTTCCATTGAAGGGCAAGGTTGCTAAGGTAACATTTTGTTGCAGTCTCATTGCTGATGCAGGGTTTGAAGGGAAGTTCTGGTTTAACAAAAATGGTATGTGCTCAGAGTATGGTGGTGGTTCATTTACAAAGTTTGGCTGCCAATTTGATACTTGCGGACTTTCTCCTGTCAGCTGATGCAGGAGAACCTCTTGCTTAGCAACGGGTATAGCTACACCAAAACGAATAGAGACTAGATGCGTAGACAGATCTGTACCCTTAAATTGCACTGAAATAATTTGTAATGAACGAGTTTGTGCTTCAACAGTCGCGGTATAGTCGGAATAACAAAGTAAACTTTGAAGTTTTGATAGAAGTGATTCCTCCCATCTTCCGGACGGATTCATAACTCCAGAAAGGTAATAGTCACTGGCCTGGCCGCGTAGTTGTAAGAAAAGAGGGTCATATTCAGTGAACAAACGGATGGCGCTCAGTGATATTATGTCCTTATTACCGTAGTCAATAAAATGCACAGCCACCAATCCAGTGCTCAAAGTCGCTGTATTAATAACTTTCGCTCGATAATATGTTCCATCTTTGTATTTGGCGGCACAAATAACTCCTTCGTGTATAGCGGCCGGTGTTACGGCTCCTACGCCTTTTTCCAAGTTTTCACGGGCTTTTTCAAATAGGGTCTCAATCATTAAAGAAGACTGATGATCGACCTGCCCACTAATTTTTAAGAATGGGCCTTCTTCGTCCACATGGCTTATGAAAAGACGAAAAGAACGAGAAATTTCTGGTGGCAAAGCCATTATTGAAATTGTAACAATGAAGAAATTATCAAAGTACGACTTACTCTATTTGTCTTATTAGATACAGTAATATCAAACTCGAGTATATTACATCGCACTTTCGCCAAACTTATTACGAAAAAACACAGCCAGCTTTCTTTTCCGTTTACGTTTTACGTTACGTTTTCATCATCAAACATGGCGAACCATTTTGAAATTAGAGATGTACTGATTAGATTCTTTTCTCCAAACAATTTATCGATTTCATTATTCGGTTTTCGTCGTTTAATTCGTTAGTTAAACTCTTGGAGGAATTAGACTGGAGTACGCATGACACAATTTTTAGAACAAATCTTTCTGCCATTCCCGGCGGGGGACGAGGTTACTACTACATACAGCGCCAGCACACATACGCAAAAACGGTCTGCGTTGTTACAATTGCACACATACATTAAGCGCCACACTATTTTAAATTTCACGCACACAAGCTCATTATCGTATTATGACGTTCTATCCATACACAAGAAGTTGCAAGTGGTTAGGTAATTAAATAGGGAAATGACAGAGCACGAGATAGATAGATATCGATATCGATAAATCTTTTAGTTTAAATGGTTTACCTAATTCTTATATACCTAGATAAATATAAATTTAATAAATGAATATATATACATTTTCTAATGTACATAAGGACTAGTCCCCGATTCGTCGGATTCTTATATTGCCGGATTCTTGTTTCGTCGGATTCTTTTTTTATTAGGGTTCCGTAGCCAAAATGGCAAAAACGGAACACTTATAGTTTCGTCTTGTCCGTCTGTCTGTCTGTCCGTATGCACCAGGCATTTTACTCAGAAAGTATAAAGGGCTACATTAATGAATTTTGGAAAATAGGTGTCATTTGTTAACCGCTGTAGCGGTATGTACGTCGATGCGATTTCTGTAGTCAAACAGGTTTATTTTTTTTTAAGCACGTGTGATACGTCATTAGATAGGTCTTTGAAAGTGGTTGGGGGTATGTCATGTAACTTTTTCAGATAAAGTAAATATTTAAGGAGCTATAAACGCCGAAAGTCGTTACAATTGTGCAATCCGGACGAAGCCGGGGGGCTTTGTCCCCCCCACCCCGGCTAACTTTTGAACCGTGGCGTCAAAAAATATATAAGAAATCACGAAAATCATTTTATATACATGCCTACAAGTTTGTACGGAACACTCGGTGCGTGAGTCCGAATTGCACTTGACATGCTTTTTAATGAAATGCGACACCATGACATATCCGGGGCCTCCCCCCCTCGCCACTCCAGCTCTTGTCGGTAGCCAGAAGATTGACTATCAGTGAGTATTCATTTCATTCCAGTCTCAAAATCGATAATTATATCGATATTTTGTTGTCACTATACTACACGTCAGTTATACAAATCAGGGTTGCGAATCATAGAAAAAAATATTGGACAGTCAAATGATATTATGATGGATCATCACCATCATCATCATCATTATCAGTAATTTTAGGTTTTAATTCGTCGTTCTATTATTTTACTATGTAAACTTTGACGATTTTAACTTAAGCTTGCAGGCGAGCTTGCTTGCATGCTTGCCTCTTTGAAAACGCTTATGGTTCACGCGAGCAGCAAGCAAGTGCAATTAATGCAGAAGTTTAAATATTTCTTACTTAATAACCCCGAAACGCCTAAGCGGATTTCTATGAAAATTTGCATAAGTACAAGTACCTAAGTAGGTATATCAAACACTTAGTAAAGTACTCGTATAGTAAAGTACTATACGAGTTTAAAATTTGGTCCATAGAGAACCTATTTAACTTAGTTGCTTTTATTCTCGCGCCAAGGCATGCTATGTTTTTCGATCGAGTTAATAATATTTGACGCTAAGCCTATGGTTATGGTTTTCATGTATTTCACAAAAGTTGATACCTATATAATTATCATGAAAGTTAAAGCTTGACACAAGAGAAGCTTTATTATAAACAAATTAATTAATCAATAAACGTTTATCTATAAAATAGTAACTAGGTATGCCGAAATCACTAATGAAGTAAAATGCGACAACCCTAGCAACTAGTCTCGTGGGGAGTGCGGATACGTCATCGTGCGCGCGCAGACTAAAGTCTCGCTACACCGCGAATGACAGCGGCAAATTTGAATTTTTAGTTTACAAAAACCTAAAATTATGAAGTAAATAATGACCAAATCATAAAAATTAAACTCACAAATGGAAGGTGACTCCGTCTTTTTGCAAACTTGATGTTTTAGACTTCTTTTTACAGTTAAATACCGCACAGGCTGGCATTTTTGTACGAGCTGTGTTCGTCACGGCGTTCTGAATTTGTGTGTGTCATTATGGCGGCCGAAGTAGTTTTATATAACGTGCAGGCATCCGATGCTTGTACCTTTGGCAGAGGGGAAACGCGTGCAAAGGCATCTCCAGTCTAATTCCTCCAAGGTTAAACTCAATTTGGAAATAAAAAATTTGGCAAACGAAAACTTTACCCTGAATCAAGTATATATTTAGTATCATATATTTTTGGTAACTATCGGTTTCTTACGCAATACACAACATATTATTTATGCTTGGTACTCTGCATGTCCCTTAACTATTCATTTAGGATGGCGCCAATATCGACAGAATGGAGTGTGCCATTGATATAGGACCAACTTATTCTATCTGAGGAGTGTACAGTCAACTACAGTCTAGAGTACAGTGTATAAATAGCACTAAAATTATGACTCATGCAGCGTCATTTTAATACCTGTCAAAATCATATGTCTGTCTATCATAGTGTCATAATGTCAACAGAAAATGACAGAAACACACAAAAGCAATGTTCATATTTTGGAATTTTAACTAAATTTGTGGAGATTTTGTTTGATTGTTGATAATTGTTTTTCAAGTCTTATTTGACTGAATGTTATATTGTTTTCTTTCCTGAAAAATGATCGAGACTTGTTCGAAAAGATGTATGTTATTTGGAACTGTCTGTTTAGGAATGTAAGTAAAATAACTGTATACTTTAATGTTCTCCAGTCACAACCCTAAAACTTTCTCCTTTGTCGAATAACAATGGCAGTCAGATTGCCTAAATATAGAACTGGCTTAGTTAAAGTTACACATTTAATTTTTTATATTGTCAATGAAACACCATTACTATAACTATGACATTTTAGAACTATAGATTCTTGACTCTTCATAGGCAAAAATCTTTCCGATGCCATCCTAGACCCGAAGTCTGTGAGAATTCCTAAATCCCCCATCAGCAATCACCCCAAGCCAAGGTCCAAGTCCCACAGGGGTCCCTCTGCTGCACGGGTGGCTAATTTTGTAGCTTAAATACCATTTATTTCGTGATTGAGAGATTATCAGTGAAATAATTTAACACCTTTTTCATTCCAGATTGACAATAGTAGTTCTTATCTTAGAGTCACATCTAGCAGACACACTGTCTGGCAATCAGAAGATGAGAAACAAGACATTCCCTACAGAAAATAACTCTACCTGTTGGATGCATCAAGACTACAAGATCATCAGTGAATGCCATCCTTGTTCAGGTAGAAAATTCTAATGCATGAAATAAATTGCCACTATTTCATCATCAGCCCGTATAAAGTCCACTGCTGAACATGAGCCTCCTCCCGAGAGAGGATAGTTGCCATAGACACCACGCTTGGCAGGCGGGTTGGTGACCGCAGTATAATGTTGTACCATACAAGGAACTGCTGCTGCCTGTTCCTTGCTATACCATTATTATAGATGATGTTATAATAATCGGGACCAACGGCTTAACATGCTTTTCGAGGCACGGAGGGTAGTCCCTCAACCAACCAGACCCAGAGAGAAATCTTAGAATTTACACAAAGATTTGCATGGGGTGAGGGCGCGGGGATCGAACCCACGACCTCCGAGATTTAAAGCGAGCCAAATTTCGTAGGTTGTCCTCCACTATTTAATTAAATGAATTAAATGTGCTGTGTGGTTTCCGGCTTAGAATAGACCACGTGTGTGGGCGTGTCTACCCATGGGTGTCGTAAAAGGCGACTAATGGACATATGGCTGATGGATGGGCAGCAGCATCTATTAGGCCAAAAGGTTAACATCTAACTGCGATCACCAATCCGTCTGCCAAGTGTGGTGATTATGGCAATATCCCTCAATGATCCTGGCTTGCCAAGATCTGTTAAGAGGAGGCCCATGTTCAGTAGTGGACGTAAACGGGCGGTTGGTGATGATGATGATGATTTAATTAACATTTATTTAATTGTGAGCTATTCAAAAGCTTGTTTATGTTAAAAACATGTTTATATTTCTCTTTGGAACTTAATTGCCAAGTAATACAATCAATGTGGTTTTTTTCAGATTTTGAAATTCGAAGTAAGAGCATAGGAGTATGCATCCATACAAGTTTCAAAGAAATATTGAAATGTGCCAATGGTGAAACTGTTACAAGGAGGTAACTAATATATTTACACCTAATTAACTATGTTAATTGGCTATAGGATTTAGAGTTTATGTATGAAAACGAAATAAACGCACACAACGCAACTGCACACGGTTTCACCTATGTAACATTACATAGTACATTATCATTATATCTATATATATAAAAGAAAGTCATGTTAGTTACACTATTTATAACTCAAGAACGCCTGAACCAATTTGGCTGAAAATTGGTAGGGAGGTAGCTAAGAACTGGGAGAAGGAAATAGGATACTTTTTATGCCGTTCCCGTCGTTCCCGTGTGACGTGACATAAAACGTGGTATAACAAAACGCAACTGACATGGAATAACAAAACAACTCAGTCAAAATATAAGTCAGCGGTTCATTTGTTAAAAATGGTATAACAAAACGCAACTGACAGCTGAGCATATTTATAAAAAAAAGTCTTACCGGTTGATGAATTCGTTTAAAGCAAGGAATATAAATACTCTCTGCCGGTTTAAAGTTTCTAATAAAAAGCCACAAAGCAAACATCAACTTCAAAAATTTTAATATTATATTGTTGTGCCGTTTATCTATATCTATATAAATAAAAATGAATTGCTGTTCGTTAGTCTCGCTAAAACTCGAGAATGGCAATGGCGATTTTGATGAAATTTGCCAGTAATCATTGCTTTAGGTACAGGGAAGGTTTAAACCCAAAGAAAAAAAGGGTAAGTAGGGGTTAAGTAGGTGTAGGGTAGATGTAGGATAAGTGTAGGGTAGGTGTTAAGTAGGTGTAAGGGTAGGGGTTGGGTAGGGGTAGGGTAGGGGTAGTTTAGTGGTAGGGTAGAGGTAGAGTAGGGGTAGGGTAGGGTAGATGTAGGACACTGCGTAGATTTTGAGGCGGTACGAAGTTTGCCGGGCCAGCTAGTAGTAGTATAAAACAAAGTCACTTCCTGTTGTCTATCTGTACCTATGTATGCTTAGATCTTTAAAACTATTTTGATTCAGTTTTTTAGTAGATAGAGTGATTCACGAGGATGTTTTATATGAAAGGGTAGGAAGGTATAACACATCAGCATTCAAGCAGGGGCGGGTCGCTAGTAATTAAATATAGTCTAAAGCAGGGGTGGCCAACTTAATGAGACCTAATATTGACTTTTGACTGTGTGCAATCGACTATATGGCATACATAACGTTAAATCACGTATCGTATAAGTCAATGGAATGATAAATAGCTATATTTTTAGATTATTATACGACAAACACTAACTTTGTGCTTATGTGGCACATATTTGTAGACTAAAATATCACTTTTTATTATATAAGTTGATCAACTGTAATAGCTGCCGGGATTGACCAGTCGATCGCGATCGACCGGCTGGCCACCCCTGGTCTAAAGCTTTCATCTATTTTCTCTTTCAAATCAGACCAGTAGTTCCTGAGATTGGCATGTTCAAACAAACAAACTCTTCAGCATTATATATTTTAGTATTAGTATAGATTTAAGGTTTATTTATGTTAAGAAGTTCTCAAATGAATGTAAATTGCTTACAGTTGTGATCGAGTGGCTTATTTAGAAGAGAGAGCATATTGGAAATTCACAATATGGTCCTTTTTGATTGGAGCAGCTTCTTCAGTAGCAGTTATGTTGAGGCTACGAGTCTTAAACTTCCGAGCGAAACAACGTGCAAGACAAGTTCTTAGTAATGGATCTATTTAGCTATTACTGTTTTGTATTAATATGTATAAAGAACCAGTATGTAAAAACGTTATAGGTGCCTCATTTTATAATTTTATGAGTAAATTGCAATAGTATAATTTTAATAGAGGCTTATTATTTGCATTAAATATATTTTTCATCTAAATATTTAAATAATGTAATAAGAATTGTTGTCCAGCTAAAAATTGTTCATGAGGTTTTAAATCAATAGATAATTTGAGTCTAGATTTGTTGATTTGTTACAGCTAATCGGAATAGTCATAAAATTGATGCAGACTAATCCTTATGTTATGACAAATCTGAATTGTATACAGAGCATGGAAAAAGTTTTCTATCCCTACACAGTTACAGGAAGGAATAGTTTAAGTATTTATTACTGTGAGTAAAGCTAAGAGCCAATTTGTCAATCAGTTATTTGTTATGTATAAAGTATGTTTATTTTCATTTTATTGATAGTATAAAATATGACATAAAATTATATAATAATTATTATAATAAATCATATTATTTATAAGATTATAATAACGAAACATGTAAATCTAGAACAATAAAATAAATTATTTATTCATCAAATAATATTTTTAATAATTCACTTATAACTTTAACATTCACACTGTTACCTAACAACCTATAACATTGCTTTAAAGTTGTAGTTTTAGGAAAACTAAAGTCTTTAGGAAAAGCCATTAACTTTAGTACTTCATTAGGTGTAAAATATCTAAGTTTCAATTCTTTAATGGTTTCTAAGAACTCATTGGTATTAGAGTCATGTAAATTTGCCTTTGTGAAACACTCTTTTCTAAATTCTGGTGTTTTTTCTGTAAATACAGATCCAGTTCCATCTAAATAGTGAGTATATGCTTTAGTGAAACAACAAGACCTTGTTGAGTCTCTGTAGCAAATATCCATTACATTTGCTCGCTTTAGATCCTTTTCTGGAATTGAAAACTTTTCATCAACATTTTCTTCCATAATAGATTCCAATGAATGTGGAGTCCCATAGTCTTTTGGGAAGGTGGTTATCTGAAATTAAAAAGACTTTTTTAATTTGATAAATTTATTTATACCAGAAAATATTTTGGAAAGTTTAAAGTAGAATTTCATATTTGAAAACTAATAACAGTAATAAAATGAAGAAAGTCAAACTTACAATTTCATTTTTCCTTTTATGAGGCCATGTTAGCTCATTCCTCTTGGCTATACAATAATATCTAAGCCTAGAATTAGGCACTCCAACTGCTGTTGGACATATCAAAAACTCTTGATACTCAAAGTTGCATTTCTTCAGCTTTTCTACAAATAAGTTCCTTACAGTTGAGGTTTCAAAGCCTTTAACATTCTCCATAAGAATATATTGAATGGTATTCAACTGTTCTAAAATGTTAATAAGATATAAAAATGAGTTTGTTCTGGGGTCATTGTCATCTAGGTATTTGCCGTTCCTGGTAAAAGGTTGACATGGTGGAGACATAAGAATAGTGTCTACATTCAATTTAGTCAAGTACTCAACTGTTATAGACCGAATATCTTTGTTTAATAAGTTTGTGCCTTCAAAGTTGTGTTTATAAACTTCATTTGCTACTGTGTTTATATCCACTGCTGCAATAACTGTTCCTTGTAATCTTGATTCTGGAAATAAAATAATACCATCAGATAAAAATGTTTACTTTTATAAAAAAAAGAAGTATTGGTAGCTTCCTATTTATGTAAATATATAACTATGGTAAAATTAAATTACCATTCCAGGCACAGTGCATTCCCCCGATACCACTGTATAATTCCAAAATCTTATGCGACATTTTATTGAATTTATTTACAGTAATTTTATTATAAAAAGTTAGGTTATCTATTTAAATTGAAAAGAGCAAGTAATAAGTGGAGTGAGCTGTAACGCTATTGGCAGTGGCATAAGCACTGATAAGAAACACTGAAAACGTGGTTTTCCCTTTATTTCCTTTGCTTTGTAACTTATCAGTAACAAATGATCTATTGTAATATATAAATTATAAAGCTGTTCCCAGCCAAAATATGGAACGCAAACTCTAACGCTATAACCAACTTTTAAAATGACAGTACATAATCAATCAGGATTTAGAATTAACTGATAAAAGGTTGAAGAAGAGAATAAGCAGTAGACATTATACAGGCTGATGGTAATGAGATGATTAACAAGATAATAAAAAAAATGAAAAAATGATCCACAATATACATAGCTCAAAAGAAAGATAAATCGTGGATTCTTATTCTTTAAAAACAACATTCGTAAATAACGTTTAGTTTCGCTGTAATGAGAATAATACGTTTTGTTTTGCTACCTACATAGAATATTGCGGCAATTTAATAAGAAAATAATACAGTCATGGCGGATCTAAAGAACGGGAAGGACGTGTCAAACGTCGGTGAGGGTGACTCTGTTTCGAAAGACAATGTTTTTCTCGAAGAAACATTTTACATTCTCTCAAAAAAGAATTCTGTATTTCGTGTTCGGCTTACATCCAAGGGATTATCGTTAACGAAAGAAACTGATGGTAATTCAAAAGAACAAACAATATTGTTGCGCGATATCATCGGCAGTAAGTGCATGAGGAGCAAACGACGACGCCCTGGTGCCGGTTCATGTGTCTGCAGCTCCTTCGTGGGTAACCAGCTCAAAGTCGTGGAAGAGAACAGTGGCGATCTAGACGAGAGCGATATCAGTGCTTATCTTTACATTTACGCTTATATCCTGAAACGAAGCCGACGCACGTTTAAAAGGGAAAGAACTACAATAACATTGCGCTTCAGGTCATTCGATAAATACGAGGACAATAACAGAGAAGCACAAAAATGGAGAGCTACTATAAAATGTTTGATAAATTGTCAGCCAATCACCTACTCGCCCCCGACGAACGATAAAAAATTGTTGATTCTTTTGAACCCTAAATCGGGGCCGGGTAAAGGAAGGGAGTTATTTCAGTCTAAAGTGGTGCCGATATTGCAGGAGGCGGAGGTTCCTTACGACCTTCATGTAACAAAGTATGCGCAATATGCACGCGAGTTTGTTCGCACGCGAAATGTGTACAGTTGGCGTGCGATTGTGGCCGTCGGTGGCGATGGAGTGTTGTTCGAGGTGATGAACGGAATGTTCGAGCGGCTGGACTGGCAGCAAGCACTGGCCGAGGTGCCGTTGGCAATATTACCCAGCGGGTCTGGCAATGGACTGGCAAGGACTGTTTGTCACATTTACAAGTGAGTACTATTCCCATATTTTTGTCTAAGACTCAAGATCATACCTATCTACTTATATGTCTACAACAGGCAGACTACTCCCCACCCACTAACCAGAAACCCTTAAGAGACCTGATATTTTTGATGTATAAACTGACGTCTTTGATTGCTTTTCTAAAGGATCCTAGGGTTCAGGAATAATATAAATTAGATGAGTATGTTCTTATTAGAATCTGCTCTATTTTATATGCTAACAGGATTCCATTTAGGCTTTTGTATCTATGCATTATTAATACTTAGAAGACTTTATTCATAGTATGTTATGAGTTTAAGCTGGTATTATTATGGCTATGAATTTTGTATCATCAGAGAATTCATTGGCTGTAACTTTATAACCAGTTAATAGAGTTCAAAAATGTGGTAAGAACTGAATTCCCATTGTTTAATAAATGGATAATCCAACTAGGTATAATGTAAACAGGTAACAAGGACATGTAAGCCACCAATTTCCTAACCCAATATAATTTTGTTATTTACTTGTATTCATAATCACCATGCTGCAATTAACTATTGATAATGTCATTCTCAATTCTCATTCCATCAATTCCCAAGTCTGAAGGATTTGTGGATTAGACATAGACAGGCAAAAGGTTTAATTTTTTTTTTAAATTGGCTTTCTATTAATGTATGCTTTCATTTGTTCTCAAGATTGAGATTGTTAATAAAGAAATTATTGACTTATTAAATGGACTGTGGTTATAAAGTCGTTACCACTTGAGGGTAACCTCAGGTGTGTGTCTTATCTATGATTTTCTAAACTTTCAATGTTTATAGGTAGGTGCTTTATTACAACTTACTATCTATAATAGCCATTTGTATATAAACATATTATATACTAGCTTCCTGCGCGCGATTTCACCAGCGTAACTCCCGTTCCCGTGGGAACTTCATAATAACATATGTCTATGTCACTCAGAGTGAATGTAGCTCTCCAATGTTGAAAGAATTTTTGAAATTGGCACAGTAGTTTTTGAGTTTTTTCATTACAAACATACACACACATAAAAATACAAATCTTTCCTCTTTATAATATTAGTATAGATAGCTAGAGTATTCAATAACAACTTTAAATAGTTGTTTTTTTACATTGTGATTCTGAATAGTACATTTATATGTAAATACCTTGGTACTGAATAAATAAATTAATTCAAGTATAATTTTAATAATTCAATTATTATCTTATCTATACTAATATAAAGCTGAAGAGCTTGTTAGTTTGCTTGAACACACTAATCTCAGGGACTACTGGTATGATTTGAAAATTTATTTCAGTGTTAATAGACCATTTATCAAGGAAGACTATAGGCATATAAGGTATATTTTATTATGAAATTGCTACGGGAGCGGGAGTTACGCGGATGAAACCGTGCGTGGAATCTAGTGTAAATATATTATTGTAATACTGCAGTGAAAGGCATAATAATAAAATATAGTGTGGCCTTCATATCTCACACTATTTTTTTTGTGGTTTTTACAAACATGATTGAGAAACACAGACCAAAATAGTGCTAACCCTCAGAATATAAATATAATTTACTTCAATAAACAAATTAGATAACAATGTGTATATTAATAATTAAAAATATTGTTTTTTAACTGCTTACTGTATCAACAAGTACTTACCTAAATTTAAAGGAAAAATTACATTCAAAATACCATACCTACAGGGATTCTACACATACATAATAAATAGTCAGTGAATCTTACAAATATTTAATTAATTCTTGAGCTCAGAACCATAAGGTTGGATGTGCCATTATAAGCCAAGAAACATTTGTCGTATGTGCCTTTATTGTATACTGGTACTTACAACCAAATGCTTCTGAAGATAACACTACATCCATCCTTATGCATCTGTGGTCTAGAATTGTATAACATTCATGGCAGGGCATGAAGGCAACATCCTTAACTTAGCCAATAACATTGACGAGCAAAAGGCTAATTGACATAAGCGACATTGTGAGTGATATTGGATTATACACTTAATGTGTTCCCCTTATAAGGTATAAAATTTAATGTCCTTATGCTGTTGCTTAGCTCAATTAGCCTTTTAGCCCTCAATTATGTTGTTTATTCATGGTTTAGTGGAAATACATACAACATTAAACTAATTACAATTTTAATTATTAATTAATTTTTTTTATTTTAATGAAGAAGTATTTTGTCTTGTTGTTATCTAAGAAGTTGTGAATAAATATGCAAGAAAGACAATGATAAAATATATAATCACAATTCAACATAATTTCTGATATTGAGGTCAAGAATTATCCTTAAGTTTTAATTTATCAGGAAAATTATTACAAAATAATAACCTAATTGTAATCACCAAAGAAAAAGGAATATCATTAACAACTGTCTTAATTTATTAAACTGTACTTTAACAAAAAAAAAAAAAGAAGTGCTAGTTGAATTTGTATGACATATTCCACTGATGAATTGTATGATTGGTTTACAAACACCATAATTAAATAATCTTGATTGAAATTTCATTAATTAATTCTTACTCCAAAAGTTTTTATGCCCCATATTGAGATATGATAAATATTTTTAAGTACATATATTTTTAAAGGCAAGTAAAGATGAAAGAATGTTTACCAAAATTATAGATGACAATTTTTTAATTAAATTATAGTCATATAATTTTAAAATACCTACTTTTTACCTTATTGTTAACTAATTAATGAAGATATAAGCCTTCCACGAAATTTCAAATGTATCTAATAGATTAACAAGTAGAATATGAACGTAAGGATGCAATAAAAATAATCTACCATCGCGTCGGTCTCAGGGCATCGGACGAAGAGATAACAACTAACCAACTAGCAGTACAGAGACTGCAATCTGCAATATACAAGCACCACTACACACACACAACTATATACGACCTGCCGGAGAAGAGTGTGACCGCAAACGCGACTTGTCCCCCCTCGCCTCCCTACCCTTAGTTTGTACAGAACCTTCCGATGCCCTCGTAGAAGTCCGAGAGGCGGCCCTCTCGGACTGTAACTGTAAAGTAGAACGACAGTTGCACAAAGCTCCTCTATAAAAACGTAAAAGTTGTAATCCCGCAATCCACTCGCCAGCGACCGCTCTGAGAAATTCCCAATTTCCACAGGGCGTTAGTTGTTTCTTCTTAATTTTATACTTAACTCTGTTCTGCTTAACTTTATACCCGTTGAAGTAGCAAAAGCCTTTTGGCAACAAACTAAGCAACCTGTGCAAAAGGGCATCCCCTCTGGGCAGTGGCAAACTTACAAATTTTCCGCCAGTATGCATATTTTTCCGGCCGGACTATTGAACTACTGAAAATGTTAATTTTGAATTTTTTTGACGTTAAGAATTAATGTTTCTAATACAAAAATTGTGGGCCCCATTTGCCGCCCCCTAAATTCTGCCGCCCTAGGCTCCAGCCTACTTCGCCTGCTGGTATATCCGCCACTGCCTAGGGGAATCGGGAATTGCTGTGCGAAAAAAAAATGCAATACCGCGAAGTGACGAGTTGATAATAAAGTGTAATTCCATCTGTCAATAAATATTTTCTTTATTTGTGTTAAAGGGTAAAATATCAATTTGCTATATTTGATCTTCAACCTTATTGGTTATTGCCACTTACGACGCTTACGCGGGACAATTTGTGTCTAAAATCTGCAATATCTATTATGTTTTTAAAAAGCATTAGTAACAGTAAAGGTAGTAGGCACTTTCAGTACACTTGCAATGCGATTGGCAATTTTCCAGAGCGTTTTACCATATTTTTTTAAATTGCATTTACCAAGGATGCTGACCATTGTAAGACCGGATATTGCTGTAGAAGCTATATCCGCTCTGGCGTTTATAGCCAGATAGTTCAAGGATATATAAGGTAGCATCAAGGTTAAATAAGCGACGTGACTTGTTACTTCGAAGGAAACTTAAGCATTTTGAATAACCAACTGAATGAGTGTAGGATTATGATCTAATACTGGACGGGTCTATAGCCATCATCATCATCATTGAATTGAATTATAGTAATAGATCATCATCACGAAACTGCCCATGACTCATTTAATAATACACCGTGACAAGTTTGAACAAGTGGGTTGGGTTTCCACTTGTTCAAACTTCTCACGGTGCTGTTGTACCATTTAAATAAGGACAACCTGAGTTAGTGCGTGTAGAGACAGTATATTTTCAGAATTCAGACCACATATATAACATCTGGATTAATATTATTTATTTAATTGTTGTAGGAAAAGAAATATCCTAATATCTGATAAGCGTAGAAAACTTTTTTAACACGTCAAAAATGTGCTCAGTAATAGCAGAATTATTTTGATTGTACAACTTATGTTGTATAGTCCATATGTAAGAAACCTTTATATTTAGTATATTTAAGATCCTAAAATTTATTGTAGAATTTTAAATTTATTTACACGATAAGTAATAGAGTCGTAATAATTGCAAAATTAATATTAGCGAAGCCGAAGACGAAAGCAAATGATATAGACTAACAATATTTTATTTATATTCGTCCAAAGATATAGCCTAGTAGTTAAAACACGGGTGTTACAGCTATTACATATTTCAATATCATTTCGACTGTGGTTTATTAAGTACACTATTTGGCTCAAATACCAGCCGTTTGTGCCAAAACTATCCTGTATGAAATATGGAAAAAAAAACATAATAATAATTGGTTCGATAAGATAAATTAAAAAAAAAAAGTTAGTGACGAAGCGATGTCTGATTGCTAGCTTAACTAGATGTTAACTACTGACTGTACTGGCATCCTCTATTTATTTGCACTCATGTAAAAGTGAAAAATATGCATAGACGATCATAATTGGAAATCCAACCGTTTAAACACGTCTCTTTAGAATTTTAAAGTAACAACGACTGAGAAAGAAAAATATTTGACTTAATCATTTAATCTGTAGTTTTTTTGTTATGGATTTCACCAGCAAGAATGGCCTGTATAAAAACGTAACATTATGAGATGTTATTTACTGTGTGAAGAGCTATTATTGAACTGAGGAAATATTTCATATTTTCCAAGTTTCAATAGCCACACAAACTGTTGTTTTCAGAAAATGTTGTTTAGGCTGTTCATGTTCTCACGCCTCATTAGTTTTATTGGGCACCCTTAAGAACTACATTTAGAGCATTAATAGTGCCGTAATGACTAGGAAATTAACTATTGGCTCCGTCATAACTATTATGACTTTATTACATAGTCGATTTCTCTAATTTATTTTTAATGGTTTGATATATTTGTAGTCCTACCGACCGGACCTCAAAGTGTTCATTAGATTTTGTAGAGAAAGCCAAATTAACTTATTATTGCAATGTTTTACCACATCAAATATTCACGGTACTAAGCGTATGTGTAATAAACAAAAATATTCTTTGGCACGGAAAGAGCGCATTAAAATAATACCGAAATCACAATAATTTGAGATTAATAATACCTAGAGTGACAAAGACTTTATTTGACCGAGAAAAAAATCATGACAAGTTCACCAAGAAAAAAAATCATGACACGTAATCTGTGAATCAGATTTAACGTGATTGGTTAATTTTTAAATCATCCTTGTTAAAAGATCATCATCATGATCAT
The DNA here is from genome assembly GCA_947037095.2 of Nycteola revayana. Lineage (NCBI taxonomy): Eukaryota > Metazoa > Arthropoda > Insecta > Lepidoptera > Nolidae > Nycteola > Nycteola revayana. The sequence continues at coordinate 5,366,098 of OX344847.2, forward strand.
CAGCCCGTAGGTATAACGTCCAATGCTGAACATGGGCCTCCTCCCGGGGGAGGGTATTTGTCATAGTAGAGATTTCTTTCCGGGTCTCGTTGATTGAAGTCCCTCAAGGGAAGGGGAGAGGAAAGAAATCTTAGAACTTACACAAAGATTTCCTGTCCGGCGGCGTGAGCTCCGAGATTTAAAGCGAGTCAAATACCTGCAGGCTGTCAAACGCTGCATGCTAAATACAGAAGTAATATTGTGGATCACCGTTTACCTATCTATTGTTAACATATATTAAATCTATGACTTTTAGTTTCGCAATAAATCCTTCAAAGAAATTACAAAACGAAACATGCAATTATTTTTATTACTTGCTTCGCAGTGTTTTTTATATAAATTATAACTATTGTAACAATATAAACGACGTAGATCGTTTTGGAATGCAAGGATTTCCTTACGATAAATTCAATTGAATATTTTTCCATTGTTGTGATTAGATAAAGCATACTTAAATAAGTATTAATCTATTGTCTACCATTTTTCTCCATGGCGAAATAGAATAAGTTACTTAACCCTTTACCGGTTAGTAGGTATGTTTAGAATTGATTGGTTTTGATCTTTATTACAAGTAGGTAAAGTTCAAAATATGGTGGGTTCTATATTCCCTCTGCCTGTTAAAGGGTTAATATCCATACTTGAATTCTTGAGGGCATTTGCCCAAATTATAGTTAGCAAAACCGCTTCAGGAGCGCCGCGAATTGAATCGAATCGAATACCTTTTAGTAGTTTATTTACAATGCCAACTCTGGGAACAAGACTGGTCTGATCCTTGGATATAGAGTTTTCTTTTAGCTTAGGATGCGATACGAGAATCATCCAAATTAGTTGCCGATAGCTTTCAAGTTTGATTCCATCCATTTAGCGTTGTCTTATTCAGTCATTCAGTTATATATATATTATGTATTCTGTAAAAAAAACTTTTATGACTAATATTTAATCAACATTATGTGCCTTGTAAGAATTTGAATTATTTTCCATACATCATAATAAATCACAGCATTTTAGTTTATTCTAACAAATATGGTCCCAAAAAGTGTATATTATGTTTTTAATAGAACAAATTGATTATGTATTACTACATTCATGCTAGTCGTGGCATGTGTCGTGGAACTAATTTATAATTACGTACATTTGTATAATTACCACTTATCTAACTTTTCTTTTGTATAAAACAGTACCGTGACTAAGTGACTGATTGGTTTATAGACATCCAACCTTAACCGTTAGATTTAGAAACCTGCAATTCGGAGACTATAATTACTAATAATTAGTAGACAGGTACAACTTTAAGGGAGTAAAACGGGAAAGAAAGTTTGTAGTGTGATAGAGAAATTGCGGGAAAAAAGGTATTCATATATAAACGTACAATGTCATAGATAAAATAATAGATAACTTTGCCAAATGTTCTGATAAAAGAAATTGTTTTGATTTAGTTAATCGAAGTATACCTAGTGTAGTAAATCCATTACATGTGCAATTCACCACAGTCGGCGACGGAGTCACGCAATAATGCAGTCCATTATTACATGGTCAAAAGTAAATGGTACAAAACGGCATAAAATGATGTTCGGTGTATAGAGTCCCACTTTACACATTAACTATTTTATTATGTTGTTGTATTAGAGGCAACAGACACAACAAATACGTTTTCTGTGCAAATTTTCTACTGCCTGGGTGTCACGGTTCATGAGATTTTTACCCTTTGGGTATGGAATCCTGCAAAAAATAATACAAATGCATAGTACAACGCCAAATACAAACAGAAAGATTAGTCAACCCGTGACCATGACTGGTGTAACCCGTGACCATGACTGGTGTAAACCGTGACCATGACTGGTCTAACCCACGTCAAGACGCAGTTTAACAATAATATAATGACTTCTCTTAAAATTGTTCTGCGATTGAGACCAGTTTCTACATACATTATACAGGAGGTCCCAAAAGGTTAAGTAGCTGGGAAAGGGGGTGACAGGGGTGGACACAATGGTCACTAGAAAAAAAAAAAAAATCCGCTCTGGGTATTTAAAAAAAAAATGCCTTTTTTTTTTAAACTTAAAATTTTACACCTTGTTATTTTTGATGTTGATTTTGATGACCTTGTTGTTATTGAAGATTACATAACAGCATTTTTTTTAAATACAGCCATATTTGTAGGTACAGTTAGCACAAGGTGTAAAATTTTTAGTCTTTTAAAAAATGCCATTTATTTTTTTAAACATTCAGAGGGAATTTTTTATATTTTTCTGGTGACCCTTGTGACCATCCCTATCACCCCCCTTCCCAGCTACGTAATCTTTTGGGACACCCTGTATAAACACAAAGATTTTAGACTTATTTCTATCTCTTTCGAGTGTGGCCTAACCCAAAGCAAATAAGCTTATAATAAGCTTTCTGCGCAATGCTTAATATCTGCTATGTTATGTACACAATATATGGTCAACATCGTTATATTATTCCCTCACTACCTCATACTTCCTTTAATACGATGGGACGGCAATACATCTCCACCGTGGAGAACCAGATGTAGAATTATCTGTTATTATGTATCTGCCATATTATGTAGTTAGCTGCAAGACTTGCTACTTTACCGGGCATAACCATTTGCTATAAGTACTTTGTTCTACGGGATGTAAAGTACAGGGTTTTTTTTTAATAATATTAATCTTGGTGTCACATTTTATTATAGTAATAAATTACCAGCAGTTGTCGCAGATTACTATTTTGTGTTTATGTGGACGTTGTGGAACTCTTATTATTATGTGAATCCTTTAGCCCTACTTACAATAGACGCAGAAACTAGAAACAGAAAAGTAGCGCCATCCAGAATATATAATAACTATAAACTTAAATCGCGCAATAGAAATTCGCAAGACAATACGAAAATGGAGTTCTGACTAAACATTCGCCACGGTCGCAAGTCACCATCTTGCCCGGCAAAGATTTCATTTTCTGAGTAAGGAGGAACTCCAGGCGTTTCTATACACACATTATAAAGCCTCTTAATATGTTAGTACAGATTATTATTGTTATTTTATTACCGTTATACTACACCTTCAAGGCTAAGTAGACAAAGTAAGTCAAGTTAAACATATTGACTTAACTATTTACCTATGATATCTTAATAGTTGTAACTGTATAAATATATACCTGTAAACGGTATGTATCATTATGAAGTATAAACATGACATAAGTTATAATGAATCATCAAACATCAGATTTAAATATTTTTTTAACATAGTGTTCACAACTCCATATATTACCTACTTGAAAAGAATTTTCTTATTTATGAATGACCATATATCTTGCCTTAATTTGCGGAATCCGCGTAGCTTATGGGAACTTGGGTAAATGAAAATACTATTTTCGTCTGGAAATGCATTAGGTATCCCCACTGCCCCCAGTATTCACATAGATGTTATGCTAATCACACCAAGGGGCAGGGGTTTCATACTTCTTGCGTGCTCCCTTGAATGCCAGTTTTGGAGGCACAAGGAACTGCAGAAGCATAACATAGGTAGATACTAGTCGTACCGACAACCTCCGTGGCGTAGCAGTATAAAGGCGGAAACATATTATTAAAACGCGACGCCACCTTACGACACGTGACGCCTGTTGAGTCGAATCAAATGTATTGTTTTCTATAGACCAGAATCACACTATGAACACCCGACGTGACGTCTCAACACGTTTCACATGTCGTCAGTTGGCGTCGCGTTTTAATAATATGTTTTCGCCTTAAGTTTCGCAGGTCGTGGTTTCGTACCCCACGTAAACGTAAATTCTAAGATTTCTAAACTCCGTTCCTCGGAAAGCACGTTATGCCGTTAGTCCCGAACAGGCAGCAGCGTTTCCTTGTGTTACTACATAAAACAACGGTCACCAACCCGCTTGCCAAGCGTGGTGACTATGGCGAAATCCCTCCCTCGGAAGGAGGTCTATGTTCAGCAGTAGCCCGTTTTACGCAGGTTAAAATCATCAGAATTATTACTACTGCGAAATTACAAAGAGTTTTGTTTTCTGATTTTATATTCACAAATGCTGTAGCAGTATGTATCTAAAATATGAAACGTAATTCCAGGTCAGGCATACAATTTGTAGGTAATGGTTTTTCCAAGACAGAGATTCTTTGACCCAATTTCCTTAAAAGCCAAACAATGTACAGCCTGCCCAATCGTTATTTCCTAAATAAATAATACTAAGTCGTACGAAGTAAGCTGGTTCATTATTACACTGCATTTATCGTAGAATATAACGTGAACATAAAATGTAATAAAGAGATTGTTGTGTTTAATTTTGTATGCTATTCTATTTATTTAGAAAGAGCTAAGAGGAGGTGTGCATTTTCTCTAAAAACAACTCCATCGGTAGAATAATAGATACCTAATTATGTGTTTGTCCTACACAATATACCTATATTATGTGAAAGACTCTTTCAGATTAGATTTCAGATTTAAGATTCAGATAACATCCGTGGTTCTAGGACATAATAATATGTCGATTCCCTCCCAGGACATCATCTTGGAAGGGAATCAACACCAGCCCGGCTAGCATAGGCAGCGCGACTTGAGTCTACTCTACGGAGGCCGACCAATCACATTGCGGAAAGTGCCACGTGCCAGTGCGTTTCTGCAATGTGATTGGTCGGCCTCCGTAGAGTAGACTCAAGTCGCGCTGCCTATGCTAGCTGGGCAGGCCGTTGCTTTTTCAGATCCTGTTTCAAACAGAACCTGGTACCCGGTTCGAAGCCCCAGGCCTCAGAAGTCAAAGGTCATCACAATGCGCCATCTGTGTAGTCTTATCAACATTTTGATTTGAATCCTTAAAATAACCTTCCATGCAGGTGCCTCATAATTATCACCTACTAAATTATCATGAAATTATGATAACGACTAACAATTAGATATACTTACCATTAATATATAATGAAGGTAATTACTTATCCTATGATAATAACATGTTTGGCAATAGCTTTATAATACTCTAACTACTGAATTCGAATCCGTGATGCTTGTGAAATAATCATGATATATTCGGACCATAATATGTCATCATTATTTGATAATCATACCGGATTTTCAGTGTCGATTTGTAGGTATCTTGTTTGTATGTCATGATTCGTATAAAACAACTGTTAGTGGCCGGTAAATATTGATAGTTCACTTGAATGTGAATGAAAAGTTCACTTGAGTGTGAAAACATGCATTGTTTACTTTCATACCACCAATGTCAAACACATAAAATATGCTGGTTGTTTTTATTATTGTTTTTTATATGGTATGCAGATATGCAGTTAAATAGAAGTCAGAATATGCAATGTTGGATATACATAGTCAGGCTTTTTGATTGCGTGTCCGGCGAAAATAAACGGTGTCCGGCCTGTACGGCTTTTGTTAGGCCTTTTACATTTCGTATAAGAGCGAGCGCTGAGCGCGAGTTAGGGCTGCCAGATGCTTGGGATTCGTCTGGATTGTCCCGACATTTAATATGAAGTCCAGACACCCGACAAAATACAAAATGTCCCGACATACAGCTTCTTGTAAATTTAAATTGCAATGAAAAGCTTAACTTGTATATTTGTACCAATAATAATCCTAAAATCCCGACTCCACGAAAGTTTGCCCCGATATTTTAGTTTTTACATCTGGCAACCTTATCCGCAGTCCGCAGTCCCGACGCTTGATTTTACAAAAACTCTTAAATAATGTAGGGTGTATTCACCCAAATTTTCGGCCAAACTAGCTCGTCTGTCCGGCTTAACTGGCAACCCAGATATACAGTAAGTTGTGTTAGTCAACCTTACGATGGACTTTATGAGTTTCAAGCAGCGAATCAACTGTTATGCTGTTAAATTATACATATAAATAAGCCATTTTAAAAATGCAATTTTTACCTAATCTATGTCTTGCTTAATATTTTGCTAGCCTTAATGATGTTAGCTACAACAGTAACTTTATCATCGGAATTACATAATACCATTTAGCTGCAATGATTGCGCGATTTCTGCTATCACGTTACTACGTAATCGTTCTGCCGGATTTAGCCTTTATTTGGAATTTCAAAGTATCTCTTTAATATAAAATCTTGTGTTTACTGACCAGCCAATAAATCTATGTGCATAAAGGTTACATAAATTACCAGCCTACATACTAATAAGGGCACGAACACTAAGAGATAACCCACTTTATTTATTGGGTAACTAAACACCGTTATTGTTTTCGTAATTAGTTATGCATTTGATAGGAATTTTAACTTTTAATACAGTTTATTAACAAATCGTAGTAATTTTGTGTAATTTGCATAGTTTACTAAGTAATGTTATTTAGTTAATTAGAGAGTTATGTTAGAATCCTTTTATGGTTCGTCACCGATTTGATGACGTGTGACGTGCATGGTTCTTAATGTTTTTTATGAGTTATAACTGTATAAACACGATACCCAATATCGCTTATAATTATGCCTGATGTCACCTGTCCAAAATTGTACCGTTCCTTGTGGATTTTCCCAAATATATATTTTATAAAACCAGTGCGAGTGTGCCAACGTATTATATATAGCGATTCATTTTTATCTTATACTACCCGCATACTCAGACCCGCGTAGTTTCACCCGCATCATTTTTTTCAATTGAAACCGAAGGGAAGAAATTTTCGAGAGGTTCTCACGAGCTTCAATGGTAGAAAATGCGAGTGATAACAATTTTGCTTTATAATAGTGAGAGTTGCTGTCAATGTTTAAAGAAGGTGGTTGTGTTCATTTAATTGATTATATCAGAATGCTACGACCTCATAATTAGAAACTTTTTATGTAGTTAGCCACGAAGCTTTTGCTACTTTACCGGGCATGAAGGTGAGCGAGAGCTAAAGCCTTATTAAATGGTTAATAAACTGCAATCTAAGCAACCTGCGCAAGAGTGTGCTACCCTGTGGGACTTGGACCTCGGCTCAAGGGAACGCTCACGGGGGATAGGGGAAAGGATTATGACTTTTAGTTGTTTAGGGGAGTTTAGTGCAACAGTCGCTCTACCTTACAGTTCGCGAGCCTCTTGGACTAAGGGTCTACGAGGGCATCGGAAACTTCTTTGCAGACTAAGGATTGGGAGTCGCAATTAGCCACTAATAGAATTAAGTGAACTAATTAATAGCGCCAAGCTGTGAATCAGACAATAACTGATTCAATAAGGTACAGTACACTTTTACGTTTAATAATCGAGTTAATAGTGCTGCAAAGTGGTTATACTCACGATCACAGTTATTTTTCGACCTTGGCAGGTAACTAACTGAAATTACCTAATTTCGTACTTACACAATTCTAACTGGGGTACGTTAAATAAATACTAATTATTACTATTATTACTGGTGCTCTTCGTCATGGTCAGTGATTCTGTAAGTATTTGTATAATGAATGGTTATTTTTTTAATTACAATTATTATTGTTGAACGCTTTTTCAGGGTTTAATTTAGCGTCGGAATTACACTGTTAAGGTCCTCTAAATCCATTAAATTAATATTGTAGCCTCCGTGGCTTAGTGGTAGAAGTCTCGCGTTGAGTCTCGGATTTCGTAGGTGTAAAATCTAGGATTACTTTCCGGTTTTGGTTGGCAGAGGGACTATCCTCCGTGCCTCGAAAAGCACGTTAAACCATTGGTCTCGATTGTTATAACATCATCTATAACAATTGCATACTATGGCACGGGCAGCAGCGTTTCCCTGTGTATTACGACTGCAGTGACCAACCCACCTGCCAAGCGTGGTGACTATGGCAAAACCCTCCCTCGGGAGTAGGCCCATATTCAGCTGTAGACATTATACGAGCTGATATGATGATGACGAAATTTGCTTATTTAACCAAAACTTATCAAATTTTCATAATGATAATGACATTTTTTATTAAGTATTTGCTTATTACTATTATCAATTTTAACTTATACTATAAATATACATTAATTCAACAACTAGCTTCCCGCGCGCGGTTTCACCCGCGTAACTCCCATTCCCGTGGGAACTTCATAATTAAATATAGCCTATTTCACTCAGGGTGAATGTAGATTTCCAATGGTGAAATAATTTTTGAAATTGGCACAGTTGTTTTTGAGTTTATTCATTACACAAAAATACAAATCTTGCCTCTTTATAATATTAGTATACCTACATAATAAATCAGGAGCGCATATGTAATGTGTAAATGTGTCAACATTTGGTGTAGCTGCAAGTTTATTACAATAATTTAGTCTTGTCTTTTGTGTACGTTAAATACACTCGTAAAATGTATGTATGCATAGTACATACAACTTCTAAGATAATATGACATCTTAATACGTTTAGACTTATCATAATCCATTTAGGAATTGTGATAAGACTTGGTGAATGACTTTTGTTAATTATTACCTGCGAGAGCCTTCGACAGTAAATTATAAATGGATGCAATAAATCATGAAAAGGGCTATAGATAGGGAATATCACACGAGAAAATACTTGAAATGTAATAACATTCTCTTTGTTTTTTCATATACATTGATATTGCACATCTGCATAATAACCTTTATCGCCTTTAGCTTAGGTACAAAGGGCTAAAACATAGTGTCTTTCTAGCTATACTTATAGCATTGAATCTTTGTTAAGTTATGGAGATTGCAGCGCGTTTAATTATAGCCACCTGGAAAAAAAACGAGTTTAAGCTAAATTTTAAAATGTATTCCTATTAATTTTTTAACGCGATGTTTGGATAGTTAATCTATGTGTCATAAATCTAAAATTTGCACTAATATTATAAAGAAAATATGTTCATATTTATGTTTGTAACTAGCAATGTGGGAAGCGCCTTTGTTTTATACTATGTAGTCATGAATTAATTCAAAAACTACTGGATCGAATTATCTTTGAGTAACATAGGCTTTAGTTTATGAATGGGAACTGTACCTTTGTAACGGGAATATTTTAGAATGATATCAATTAGTCTATATAAGAAAATAGTTGCTGTTCGTCTGATAACGAATTTATCCACATAAACATACGTGTTCAATTAATGTTGCTTATCTCTAAAAAACATACAATCGTAATTATTTAATACCGCCAATAGGACAGTTGTTATTCTATGGGTGGAATTATAAACGTTTATAGCCAAAGATAATTTTATGACAGAGCAGGTTTCTAAGTAACACAAGGATAGGTTGAAATTAATTCAAACCGGTCCGGTGGAAATTCCCAGGCTTTTACTGTCCGCTAAACTCTTGGACCGTGACATGCAGATATCTATGTTTTGAGTTCATATTAATATACCTTTAGTAAACGCCTTCTACAACGTGACTCTCTTTAAGGCAAGCGACTGCCCTGAGCCGAGGCACAAGTTGGACAGGGAGCGCCCTTTTGCGCATGTGCCTTAATTCGTATGTTTTTACCATTTTGTAAAGGTCTGCTCGCCTCTATGCCTGGTGAAGTAGCAAAAGCCTCGTGGCGAAATACATAATATGTCCGTTAGAAAAACACCTTTAGGCACCTCTGTATATACGATAAGTTATATTTTCACCTATAAAATAAATCCTCAATGTTATTAACTCATAACTGACGTAATAATTACTTAAAAACCGTTCCATTCCTTTCTTGTGTTTATTTGTTACAAACTAACAAACACGTTAAAAATTTAGAATATGTATAGTATTTCATCTGACTTTCATTTAAGTGCTATAATACTGTAAAATGTATGTTATCTGACGTTTATTGAAGTTCAATTTTTTTAGTAATTACAAGATAATAATCACGAGTATACTATCCCGCGCACGGTTTCACCCGTATTACTCTCGTTCCCGTAGAAACTTTATTATTAAATATAGCTTATGTTACCCCTTGATAACATAGCTATTGGTGAGAGATTGTTTTAAATCGGATCAGGCGCATGCAAGCAATCAAACAAACTTTTCAGCTTTATATATTTATAGATTTTATGTATTTCGGATCACGGATGTATTATCGAGAAAATACATCATCATCATCATCATCAGCCCGTATAACGTCCACTGCTGAACATGGGCCTCCTCCCGAGGGAGGGCATTGCCATAGTCACCACGCTTGGCAGGCGGGTTGGTGACCGCAGTATTATGTTGTAACACACAAGGTAACGCTGCTGCCCGTTCCTTCGGGATCGGGACCAACGGCTTAACGTGCTTTCCGAGGCACGGAGGGTAGTCCCTCAACCAACCAGACCCGGAAAGAAATCTAAGAATTTACACAAAGATTTCTTGTCCGGTGTGGGAATCGAACCCACGACCTCCGAGATTTAAAGCGAGCCAATTACCGCTACGCTACGGAGGTTGTCTAACACTGAACTGAATTAACTGAAAATACAAATTATCAATATAAGTAGCTCAATAGTCACAGGTTTTGGAGATGATTTGTACGTACGTACAGATTAAGCGATAAAACCTTGTTATCAATTGGCGGCCGCGAACTGCTGCTAAGTCGAGGTCAACTGTTTTTCTTTTTTATTAACAAAATAAATAATCATATTTTAATTAAGCATTAGTGAATATTCTTCATGTTTATGAATACGTGTAACAATGTGTTGTTGTGGTGTTCGATCGAAAGTCGTTTTCTGGTCGAAGACTGCTGGTCACAACCATCAATCGTAGCTGAAGTCCTACAAATTATTCCAAGTTGATTGTAAACACAGCAACAGCAACAGTCAGCATCAAATAGATAGTGACAGTGAATATCTCCAAATATACATATAGCAACAACCAAAATGATCATAAATTTCAATATTTATGATCAGCATTTACAGCGATCAAATAGTGGAGAGCATCCTTCGTGTTCAAATATATCGAAGCACCCACAACGCCTCATTCTTCGTTACAATTAAGCCACCGAAAGCACGTAACAGCTAAAACGCCACCGGTATCTAAGCATCCAAAGTATTCAACATTACGGGACACACTAGAAAAAATAACGTTATTTTTAATGTCTTGATATTTAGATGATAAAAAATACCGATGTTTAGATGATAAGAAATACCTTGTAATTTATACTCAAACTCTAATATTTTAATGCATTCCACGTGTAGGTATTACATAAGGTGTTACAGATAATATCAATTTTTTAGATCCAACATGGAACCTGTCGGGCACAGCAAAAATGGAAGAGAGGAAGTAGGGCGAGCCATTTTAATCATTAATATTATATGTTTTTTTTTATTCTATTGTGTTTATTTTGGCGTTTGCTCAGCACCTTAAGCGGTCAACCGAAGATGTTATTTTGCCGAAGGTTACTGATCGGTACTTCGATCGTATATTATTATTAGATATATGTAAATACATATTATATAACTAAAATACATAACTTGTTCATGATTATTTGTGGTCGATGATCTTTTATTATTAATAAACAGTCAAATACATTTGGTACAATCAATTTAATCCAAGTGGCTGTAGGTAAATATCGTATACGCAATACGCATACATACATATTGAAATATCGCGCTTATCGCTAAGAGATTAGCTTATTAGGATTATTATATCGTTATGAAACACTTAGAATTCCGTAAGCGGCCGTAGCCCAATGGGCTTCCGACTTGTGATCGCCGGTTCAATATCCACCCATGGCACTACCGACGTGAACCCACTCGTAACACAAGCAATTTAGCTAATCACGGGGTGAACAAGAATTCTATAAAACTGCAAAACTCTGCTAAAAATAAAACCTTAGTACCTACAACATTAAGTATGCACTTACTTCATAGGGTTATTTACTATCTCTGTGAGTCAATATGCAATACGCTTGCGACTTGTGAATAATAACAATCGGCTTCACTTATGAAATAGGTATATCCATTTGTATCAACATGTGTTGCATACGACATAGTAATAAGATCACAAGCAAGCCTTATCATTCATGAGGTAAAAAATCGTAATATACGTATGTATGTTATCGCATTCCTATATCTGATAATTGTTGTGTTATGATTATAGATGTATGTAGATGATGGTAGATGAATAGGAAATATCTTTGCCTTCAATTATCAATGTTTGGGAATATAATGCAACATTAACTAAATAATGTATACTTATTATAAGACAGTATTTTTACGTAGGTACGTTTATTTATGTAGTCACAATTTTATCGGGCATAAAATAGTCTTATCAAATCACTTCTAAAGTAGGTACTAAACCAGTTTCAAAGGTATTTGATATTGACAAAATCGACGGATATAATCGCGGAGTAGGTAATTTATAATAACCAAATTGTTGGGTAAAAGCCCGCTTAGGACCAGTTACAACTTTTTAATTGTATTTGACGAAAGGTTGGTCTACTAAATCATAATAGTTTTTGGGCTTCCCCAAATCCACTAAAGCCCTCGATGTTTGGCTTCCATTGAGTAACCCAATCTATGTAGGAAACATATTAACTTCATTTAAATTACATGGACTCTGAGCGAGGCACTGAAGTAGGTGCAGTTAGTTCATTATTACGCGTATGTCAAAGGAATTGTAAATGACTTACCGAGGCAACACGGCTAAATAGGTCAAGAAGGTGCGAACGAATGTATGGTTCTGTTTTATGTAGGTGTTATTGTCATACCTTTCTTAGACATTATGCATTCAGCGTCGTGAAAATAATCGCGATAGAGCGAGACGCGAGACTGATTGTAGCACATCGCACTCTTATAAAAAAAGGTTAGAAGAAACTTGCATCCGGTTTCTCAAAGGTCAATCAGATAACATAGCTGTTAACTTCACTCTCAAATCATATTTATTTTGAAAAACTAGTACATCCAATATTAAGTATCATTCGATTGTGAACGAAAATTTTTATCATTGTCATTCAAAGAACATCCGTTCAGATTACAACCGTTAAACCTTTTCTTTAGCTTTTCTAATTACAATATTGAAAATGTTTTAAATATAGATTTCCCATTTATTGTTATTTTAACAATGTATAATTGTATTGTCGACAGTAACCTACCACCAAAGTTTAAATCGTGTTGTAGGTACAATAGATGTATTGAGTAATATTGTATTAACAAACAAGATTTATAAATTATACAGTGTTTTTTTAGTTAACAGAAGTAATAGAAACAACATGATTATGTTTATCGCATAAAACATTTTAATTTACAAAGTATTAAAAAACTAAGTTGTTTTAGTTATTATGTATTCATTATCATGTCATCTCTATTGTTAAATAATATCTACGGAAATAATTAGTACCCGTTATAAATAAAATTCTATAATTATTAGTTAAAGTAGTTTAAAATACAATAATAAAATAGGTAGATTCGTTTATTAATTAAGTAGTGTAAAATTATGTAAATAAATATAAACATATATAATATTGATAAAGTATCCTTTCTTAAAAACATACATTATTATATACCTACGTCTTTTTTAGGTTTCCTTAAGATTTTTTATTTATGGGATTTACAGATTATTGATATCGTACTTATTAAAAGTTAATAAAGTCCTACAAAGTTCGTTCAAAGAATCGTAATTTTTTCCCTTATCGTGCAGAGCGTGACGAGGTGACTACTTAGACACTGCCAAAAAACTCAGTAGAACCCTCTTTTTCACAAATAATAATATTTTATAATATCTTGCAATTTACATTGGTATTAGGGCGACTTCATTCCAAGCGGACCTCTGCCAAGAGGAAACTTCCTTATTTATTTAGCTGTTTGTGAGTTAGGAGGTTAATTATTCATACACTCAGAGATTTTTTTACGAATTAAAACAAATTTTAAGTTTCCAGTGTTATTGCCCTTTATACGGTTAACGGGCTATATTTCATTTCAGTCATACGTTAGTAGTTCCTGTATCAGTATACCTACTATGGATGAATGTTAACGTTGTTGGGTTTGTGGTCATATCTGCCGCTAAACCGCAAATTACTAGTTGTTAGGTAGATTTCCTGGTTCAAACCAAGAAGCGTTAACTTAGTCATGTCCTGGCTAGAAGAACCTTAGTTTCGATAGAAAATATAGTAATAAGAACGCCTTTAATTATACAGGGTGTCCCAAAAGATTACGTAGCTGGGAAGGGGGGTGATAGGGATGGTCACAAGGGTCACCAGAAAAATATAAAAAATTCCCTCTGGGTGTTTAAAAAAATAAATGGCATTTTTTAAAAGACTAAAAATTTTACACCTTGTGCTAACTGTACCTACAAATATGGCTGTATTTAAAAAAAATGCTGTTATGTAATCTTCAATAACAACAAGGTCATCAACATCAACATCAAAAATAACAAGGTGTAAAATTTTAAGTTTTTAAAAAAATGCCATTTTTTTTTAAATACCCAGAGCGGATTTTTTTTTAATTTTTCTAGTGACCATTGTGTCCACCCCTGTCACCCCCTTTCCCAGCTACTTAACCTTTTGGGACACCCTGTATATGTGTTATCAAAAACGGAATTGGTCACGATCTTAGCATTGAAGAAACGAATGAGAAGCAGTTACAATAATTACTAATAATAAGATTACTACTACTACTACGTAATTTTATTTATTGTTGCAAATAAAAATATAAAGTAGGATCCGACAGCTGGCTGCATCTTGATAATTTAAACATTTAGTTACTCTCTCTTTCTTAATAACGTCTACTATCAAATAAGTATCAAAGTCGGGACCGTTTTTTACTATTGCTTATATAATTGTCTTTGTTGTTTCGTAAAGATTGACTCATTACATTAGACTTTAATAATTTTACGGTATTATATTCGTGATTTCTTTGTTTAGAATGCTTTTGTTGCATTGTGTGTAAGAAAATCTACTTCAGAACAACTTTTTCATCATCATCATCATCAACAGCCCGTTTACGTCCACTGCTGAACATGGGCCTCCTCTTAACAGACCTTGGCAAGCCAGGTCCGTTGAGGGATATTGCCATAATCACCACGCTTGGCAGACGGATTGGTGATCGCAGTAAGATGTTAATATTGGGCTAATAGACGCTGCTGCCCATCTATCAGCCATATGTCCCTTAGTCGCCTTTTTCGACACCCATGGGAAGACACGGGGTGGTCTATTCTAAGCCGGAAACCACACGGCTTTATGTGGTTCGCATAAATAGTTGTCCAAGGTGGGATTCGATCTAAAGCCGAGTCCTACACGCCACCACCACCTATTAGGCGTTGGGAAATTTTAAAAGATTTAGAAACAAAGGTGGGATTCGAATTCAAAACGTAATGTGTGTGCCATTAATGTAGTCGTATTATTATGAGTATGTTAAACTTGCAAAGTTCGAGATTGAATTAATTACCTTGCTAACTAGTTATATCTGTGTTAGGTACTAGGTCCCACGACCCAGTTTGACCTAGTTTAAGTATTGAAGCTTGTTGTTTGCTGTCGATCAAATTACACCACGTGACTGTTGTAAACGCTCGTACATAGGTACTACAGTATTAATAGTCAAGTGGTCAATTATTTAGTATCGAACTAAACCTAATATACGAATAAATAAAGTTTAGTAAATTAACGTTGTAATAAGTACAACAAAAACATTTAGTTTAACTATAAGATCATATTTTTTTTTTATTGTTCTGTATTAACAAAACAAGTTACTTAAATGAATGAAAATGATAGTCTGTGGCAGTAGGTTTCTAGATAATTAAATGACATTAAATAACCAAAAAAAGCGCGAGAAAAAAATTCTTGAAAATTAGAACTAAATAAATTAATCCCTTTTGCGTCAACTATAAAGTACAAGACTCAACTTTTTAAAAGACCCGAAGTCCGAGTGGCTCTCGATTTAAAGTAGAGCGACAGATGCAGAAAACTACCTTAAAAACACAGTCCTCGCTTTTCAATTTAGAACCTTTTAATAAGGATGTATATTATTATGTCGCATGAATTAGATTTTAAGTCCGAAAAAAAAGTAAATTTGAACAAAATACTCAAATTTCTTAAATAGATACGATATTAGATATTGCGGTATTGCACCGCGATGAATGACCTTAATTCATTCAACTTTTCCTACTTACAACTCATCACCCAATAAAATTACTATACAAATCTATATACCTACATATAGTTATTAACTTGAATGGATGCTATTATACTATCATCTATAGATGAAGGTATTTCCTGATTGTGTAAGATAGTAATCTTTAATCCATGACGTAAATTGTGGGGTTAAGTCATAACCATTTGTTTAATGTAATAATGTGTTTATCTTGTAAACGTGTTTTTCTAATATAACTGAAGCTATGTTACGACCTTTGTTATTTTGTAATAGGTACGTATTGTATTAGCAAGATAGGTTACATGTGATGTTATTTATATGAGCAAATTTTGCAGGCGAGATTTTCCCAAAACCTATTATTTAAATGGTTACATAGATAGACCATGGAAATTTCTTTATAATATTTTTTATGTTTACAAATGAAATAATGAATTTTATTCAGCACTTAGGTATTCACATACACATGTACTTGTCAAAATTCAAAGTTATAATATAAATAATAAACTATAATTAACAGATAATTCTTACTCTATAAAATATCCGACTAGGTAACTGACAGAAGTAGGCAAATCTACAGACTACATAGTTCGTCTGTCTTGTGACAACTATTTCTGTTATATTATTAAAAACCCATCAAAATTGCAAGTGGTCACACTATATCTAAGTGACACACACCTGAGGGAACTCTTATGGGGTTTAGGAGCACGACCCAGGGTGCCAATGAAGTAAAAAAGTCAGATACATAAAGGTGATGTGATCACTGGCACCGCCTACAGGCGCTCAATCATAGGGCAGGGATAGGGGGGTACATTTTTTTTTATCTAGAGATGATAACATTTTTAATATGTGCTAAATATTTTTATTGTTCTATATTGTCTAGGCAAATATTTCAATCCTAAGATGAAATATAAGAGGAAGAAATTTAAATGTTGAAAAAAGTGAAATTCTGTCGAAATTAAAATGTATTCTTGTGATATTTTTTATCTCAGAATTGCAAAATTAGCCCTTAATTATGTTTAGTTAAATTACAGTCTATCGCGGTTTCTTGTGATAATAAGACGTTAGTGAAATGGCACTAATATACTAAGCACTAATTTGAACTTACTATAATTCCTTTGTATAGAGATTTTTTTGTATTGGACTACCACATCATTTACAATTACTACTGTTTACACGTACCTACCGATGGCGAACTGCTGCGGAGTTCAAACTGATAATTAACTCCAATTTAGCTGATATTTGAACAGCAATCGTATTGCGATCACAAATCCATATGTCAAGGGCAGAATTGGATTTTTAGGGTTCCGTACCTGAAGGGTTAAACCGAGACCCTATTACTAAGACTTCGCTATCTGAATGTCTGTCACTGTATCTCAAGAACTGCGATAGCTAGACAGTTGAAATTTTCACAGATTATGTATTTCTATTGCCGCTATGACAACAAATAATAAATATATATATATATACAGGGTGTCCCAAAAGATTACGTAGCTGGGAAGGGGGGTGATAGGGATGGTCACAAGGGTCACCAGAAAAATATAAAAAATTCCCTCTGGGTGTTTAAAAAAATAAATGGCATTTTTTAAAAGACTAAAAATTTTACACCTTGTGCTAACTGTACCTACAAATATGGCTGTATTTAAAAAAAATGCTGTTATGTAATCTTCAATATCAACAAGGTCATCAACATCAACATCAAAAATAACAAGGTGTAAAATTTTAAGTTTTTAAAAAAATGCCATTTTTTTTTAAATACCCAGAGCGGTTTTTTTTTTATTTTTCTAGTGACCATTGTGTCCACCCCTGTCACCCCCTTTCCCAGCTACTTAACCTTTTGGGACACTCTGTATATATTTAAGGGGGGCTCCCATACAACAAACTTTTTTTTTATATTTTTTGCCCTTTTTTCTCAATATCAATAACAGCAACAGGTAGACGCTTGAAAATGGTACGGAACCTTTCATGCGCGAGTCCGACTCGCACTTGACCAGTTTTTGTATTTTAAAAGTACTTTGTAATGAAATAATGAATTTATTCAGCACTTGTACTTGTCAGAATCACAATGTTACACAATTATTCTTATTCTATGAATTAAACTAGATACTTAATTAACCGGTAGCAAATTGTAGGATATTACAGACAAAGTAGTCCGTCCGTCAGCTGGTCATTAATTTCTCTACTCATAATAAGTTTATGTTCATATTAATTATTTTAGACTTTAATGGTTCAATATAGAAAAATTTGGAAAAAAAACATACAATTAAGTGGCACACACCTGGGGGCACCCTTAATGGGTTAGGACCACGACCCAGTGGTACCACTGATTGTACCCAGTGGTACCATTTGTGGTGTCAATGAGTCTTCATTGTAATAAAAAAATATATATGCTTTTGTAAACTTATGTCATCCATTTAACAGTAGATTAAGTTTTATTTTAGCGCACAGTTTTTTCTCACTAACGTTATCACTAGATCTGATTATCTACTGTAAAATTGATGGCATATATTTGTGAAGCACCTAATATTTAGCGTAATATATAGATAATTACTCAAACCTCATGCACCATAAATGACTTCGTTCAGTCAGTTCGTGATGCCAGCACACGACGCGACCGACAATTGACGACCGATTTTTTGTCTTATTTTTATATTCATTCATTACCATAAACATAATATCAAAAACAAGAAGCATCGAATCAATGTTGGAATCCTTGCACGGTATTAAAACAAAAGTACTCGTCGCGGCCTTCATAAATCATACATGAGACAACTACATTGTACCTATTTCTTAAATAATACCTACTTTTTCACAGTCATATTATTTTACACGTGTTTAGATTTATTTTTTGTAACTCAGTTAATATGTGTATAACATGAACAACGAATACATTTACACTGTATTTGCTAAAGCAAAAAGTATTTACTTATGTTAATATTTTTACATTGTTTACGAATAGTTAGTTACCTGTTTAACCTTGGAAGTAAAGGATTTTAATTAAGTAATAATCAGTGAGCTCACAGTTAAGGCTTATCCTTCTTTGAATTAAATTAAAAAAATGGCGATTATGACTCTCTCTTTTTCATAAATTGTTATGAATTATAATTGACATTATTGCACTGACAAAATTAACTTCTACATTTGTGACTTTCTCTAATCTAAAATATTTTTTTTACGAATTATTTCGCGTTTTGGTGCAAAGAACCTTCCGATGCCCTCATAGACCCTAAATTCCGAGACGCACGCGAACTGTAACGTAGAACGTCAGTTGCATAAAACTCCTCTAAAAAACTAAGCGGAATAATATCATAAACACTTAATCCCCCCGCCAGCGACCGCCTTGAGCCAACGTGCAAGTACCAAAGGGGACGCCCCCTTGCGCTGGCTGGTTGGTTAGTTTGTAGTTTTTAAACAATTTATTTAGGCTGGAGCTCTGCTCGCCTTTATGCCCGGTGAAGTATCAAAAGCCTTCTGGCTAAGTACATAATACCCATCCGAAAAAAAAAAACTATTGTGATTATAAAACACCGTTAGACGAAGAGATGCAGACCTTTATCATGATTTAGAAAACAATGTATTCTATTTGTTTTTAATAGGTATATTTTTCATTTTGTTTCAGTGAACCGTACATACCTCAGAACCTGACTGGCATGACGATGGCGCTTATAAAAGACAGATCAGCTCCAATGGATGTCGTCAGAATAGAAACCAAATCTAAAGTAGGTACCACCATCTACTTGCTGAACAAGCGTGACCCCTAAACTAAAATAATAATATATCCAGCTAGGTGTCAGTTAATAAAAATGAGATATCGACAACCCTAAACCTAATTTGAACTTGACTGAGGTTCGAAGTAGGTATTTGGTTACTATCTATTAGGTATCCAAAGTAGCGAAAATATTTTTCGAAATAAGAAAAGGTTGGCATTTTGGGAAAAATAGATGTTTTGTGAAGTAACTGCTTATAATCATTCAAATCATCGTATGTGAACCTCGAGTAAGTTCGATACATCGATGTATATCGAATATCGCTAACGTTTATTGATTTCGATTCAGAGCGAAGAATAAAATTCGGATGAAGAGACAAATCGGACATATACATATTATTTTCAAATGTGTTTTCCATACTTGATACACGTGTTTATCATCCTTGAAAATTCATTCATTTTGCCGCATTTCGTACATATGTACATATGATGTT
Source organism: Nycteola revayana (assembly GCA_947037095.2). NCBI lineage: Eukaryota > Metazoa > Arthropoda > Insecta > Lepidoptera > Nolidae > Nycteola > Nycteola revayana. The sequence goes on from OX344847.2 coordinate 5,386,279, forward strand.
TACATTGGAATCGATGGTTTCTATAGGTATATGCCTAGAATTACACATGTATAGCAATAGACTACAACTCACTGGATCATTTACTCCTAACAACCTATTACTTAAGATCCTTTAATAAGCAATTTGTAAATATGACCACTACAAGAATACATCACGAAACTCTTAAGACATTTCAGAGGCTGCTTACATGTAATTAAGCGTATAAAATGAATGGAAAATTGCTTGTATCGTCAGCAGACAAGTTGTTCTGACGTAACTATGACTGACTACACATCTGACATATATACTATTTTTCAATTAGGTATGTATACCTACAATAGGGTAGAGTAGATAGGGTTATCAAGAACTTGAAAAGTCATTAATAAATTTCAGATTATTATAAAAAGTCGCTAAAATATGTCGCAACCGAGAAAGACCAACAAAAACATACGTCATAGTTATACATCGTCCTCTGGTCATGAAAACTTTCTAGAATAATCTATAGCATTAAGATTATTCTAGAAAGTTTTCATGAGCATACGATATAATCTTTCTCCCCTCTTGTTCTCTTTATTTATTAATTCAATCACTAACATTCTTCACTGCTCTTACCATCTGTATGCAGACGATTTACAACTCTACGCACATACTAGTTCAGAAACTGTTAATGACTGCATAGCCGATCAAAACGCTGAGCTCGCAACTGTTGCTGATTGGGCTAGCAGGTTCGGAGTTGCTGTGAATGTGGATAAATGTCAGGCTATTTTGGTAGGCAGCGCATATCACCTTAGAAGTGTTGATACCCAAAGTTTAATCCCGGTAATTTTCAACAACACTGTAATTCCGCTTTCACATAATTTAAAAGACTTGGGCCTGTATGTTGATGAAAATCTTAACTGGGAAAGGCAAGTATGTGCAGTAAACCAAAATGTTACCGCTACACTACGATCCCTCTATAGATTTAAACATTTTCTGCCATCTAGTACCAAGCAGCTTCTTGTCCAATCTCTTGTTCTGCCTATGTTGGATTATGCTGATGTCTGTTATCCAGACCTATCTCAAGATCTTCTGAATAAACTGGATCGACTCCTCAATAATGGAATTAGCTTCCCATACCATATCTCCACGTACCGCTCTCAGCTTAAATGGCTTCCCATCCGTCAGAGAAGAACGCTTGGTCTCTCTGTTTACTTTTTTCAGTCATTAATGATCCATGCACCCCTTCCTACCTGAAAACGTACTTCCAAGTACTAGGCTCCTCTCACGCCCGTGACCTACGTTCCGCTGATAATTTCATTCTAATAGTCCCCCTCCATCGCTCTAGTTTTCTTGCAAATTCTTTTTCTGTCTCTGTTATTAAACACTGGAATGCGCTCCCTCTTGATATTAGAAAATCCTCTAGTAAATTTATTTTTAAACGTAAAGTCCGCGAACTTCGTCTTCGTCTGTTCCAAATAGATCTCTTATTTAGTATTGTATTATATATATTTATGTAAGTATTTATTTATGTGAGTATATGTATATGTTGATGTAGGTATTAATATTTAAATTGCTTCTTTCTCTCTCTAAATTTTATTACTTGGTCTTTGTTTGCACCGCTAATGTTTTCATTTTAACCCAAAGGTTGACTGGGACATAATGCCTCTTGGCATTAAGTCCGCCTTATGTACATACCTGTAGCATAAAGTTTAAATAAATAAATATAAAAAAAAAAACTTTGTCGTAATGAATGACGGTTCTGCTTTAACCGCTGATCATAGAGACCTGATACTTAGGGGTGTATTCTCTATATGACTTTTCATCCACTTATTGATGGCATAGTTTGTAACCAAATTAAATCTACACGGATGAAGTCGCGGGCACCAGCTCTTATACAAAGTACGCACCGTCCGACATTTGCTGTAACTGAAAGTAATTCTGTGCAAATCTTAAAGGCCTTGAAATCCTAGCAAATGATATAGGAGATATGGGAGCCCTAAGCGTGGGTGGATTATGTTACGTTACAATATTCAATTGAACACGTCCGTCATAACAAACAAGGAACACTTGTCTTGCGGATACAATTAACTGCACGTTGTAAACCTTACTATTATTAAATTTAATTTTTTAATGTTGATTTACGATGTTTGCTTGAAAGTTCTATATTAACCATTGTTATTTTCTGTACGTAGCGACCATATTTTTGGACATTAAACATAACGATGAAATTAATTAGGAACATAATAGGTTTACGTTTAACTTAGTTAATAATATCAATTCCACGTTTAGCTTGTTTTTGGAAAATGCGTTATTCTCATTTCTTTTTATCGTAACTATAATGTTTGCTGTGGAAACTTGCCTGTTGGTTTATAGAATCCTTTGGAATTTTCCTGCGGGATCCCCTTTCAGGAATTACGCGTAGAAGTGCAAGGTTCAGATATCTACGTTATAACTTTGTCTTTAATAAATAGTGCAGTCATTGAAGCGAAAAATTAGGTCTAACCTCCGAATTTTTTTACTGTGAACCGATTTGCATGAATTTTTTGGAATTATGCTCATCATATCCTTAACTTCAAAAGTGAAAATGATCTGAGCTCCGCCTATTATTTTTAAGGAGTGCAAACAACCCTTTAATGGAAAAAATTACATTGAGCCATTTTATCGCTAGAATACGATTACTTTTTGGACCATAACTTCTTCAATTCTGATGCTATCACAATTAATAAAAAACCATTTTAAAGGTAATTAAAAGAGCTACAACTTAAGATTACAATATATAGTGAAACACCTTTAATTTTAAAACGGTGAAGGGTTAAAGGGCTCAAGAGAGACTGTGATTGCGCTGTCGCGCGCTCTTTAAACAATCATATCTCCGTCAATTTTTGTGTGACAGAAAAAATAAAAATTAAATGTTGTTTGTCACAAAAAGACCTACATTTTTTATCATTATACTTTGATACGTATCATTCATCATTTTTGAGATATTAAGAAAAGAAGGTGATTTTTGTAAAAAATCGAATATTATTTTTTTCTTACAATCGTGATTTTTTTGAAAAATATTTGTCCTAAAGCAGCCAAACTGCTAGAATCCATCAAACTCTTTATATTGAAGTATATTATAGACGGAATACGATTAATTTTAATTTTGGTGGAAATGGCACTTATGAAACCCATTGATTTATTTGCATTACAGCTCACTCATTTTACGTGCAAAAGACTTTTAACAGTGCTCATTTTAAAGCTTATTTTAAGCACTATAAAACCCTATTTCATTAGAGTGCATAAAATGTATCTGCTAGCCGCTAGAGGGCATTGAATACATCGATTAAATTTCAGACAAAATAAAAAACGGCTTTGATCTTTAATATCTAATTTAATATTGCACTTAGAAAACTTTATAAATAACCGATTTGTTCAGTTTTTTACCTGCTACATTTTGTATACTATAAAATTTTCGTAAAAATGCATATTTTTGGAGATATTTGCAAAAAACCGATGAAAATTGTGAAAAAATTCCCAATTTTCAATTGCCAATAACTTGAAAAGTAAAACTTTATAGAACGTTTTTTCTTGAAATTAGGCGTTCTATCGATATCCGACGTTATTTTGTAAAAAAAAATACACCACCGAGAAGGGGTGGCAACCCCACCCAGGGTGGGTGCGGAGTTCAGATCATTTTCACTTTTGAATTTAAGGGTATGAGCCTAATTCCAAAATTTCATGCAAATCAGTTCACAGCAAAAAAATTCGGACCTTTAACGCTTCAATGACTGCACTAAAACGCGGAGCCATTTGATGGGGAGTGACTACTCTATATAAACTATAAGTTTGCGAAAATTCATAGGTACTCCTTCTCGCTATCTAGTAAAAAGGGTACAATTTTTTTCTTAATTTATTAATAAATATTATTATGTGTGCTTATTTCGTATATTACATTGATTGGAAAAAGTTTGAGGCTATGTTGCTCTTTTTATATTAAGTGCATACTAAGACTTTTCTGTTCGTCATAATAAATAAAGTCCATATTATTGAAATGTTCGTGGTTACTCTAAACATATATGACGTCAAATAAGATTTATTTCCATATTAATATAAAACGTATTTTTTTCTTGTCGCAGATTATGTTTTCGTTTTTGTCCGTCGGCTGGGGCCTACTGGCAGATATCGACATAGAAAGTGAGCGACTACGAGCGATCGGATCGCAAAGGTTCGCCGTGTGGGCACTCGCGCGACTCGTCGGTCTACGAACATACAAAGGTGTAGTGAGTTACGCTAAAATAAAGGATGTGGGCAATCTTCCTAAACCAAAACAACCGCTCACCATCAGTCATAGCATCAGCCAGGACGGCGCGCTCGACTCCCCCGATGCGGAAGCGTTCATTGATTGCGACGAACACGCCGAAGTGTTTACGAACGCCGTCAACGGGAAACATCAGAGGGTGGACTCGTGGTACTCTGTCAACTCACGGAGGAGCGCGTTTTTCAGCACGCGCGGCTCCGAGTACCACAGCGTCACCAGCAGCGGCTCCGAGATGAGGTCCCCTGTGCACGCCTGCATGCATGGGCCCGCTTCACATCTACCGTCGCTTATGTCGCAACTACCATCACACTGGGTGCACGAAGAAGGAGAATTCATAATGGTGCACGTCTCATATCAACCGTACATCGGTGAAGACTTCTTATTTGCCCCTCGATCCCAACTCTCAGATGGTGTCATGTGGATGTTGATTATAAAAGCTGGAATTTCCAGATCTCAACTGCTAACATTCCTTCTCGGTGTGAACCAGGCCGCTCACGCCGATACGAATAATGATTTTATTAAAATGATTCCTGTGAGTGCATTTAGAATAGTTCCTGAAGGGTCCACTGGCATACTTACGGTGGACGGCGAGGTGGTCGAGTACGGACCCATACAAGCTGAAATTTTCCCAAATATTATTAACTTATTAGTGCCAGATATTAAATAAAATCCAAATAACAAGAATGTTTCTTGTGACGACTGATACAATATTTGAACCATTAAATAACCGAGCCGAAGGAAGTGCAATATAAGAGAATATTATTCCAAACAAGATGTAACACAATGGTTGTGTAAGAGATAATATCTAAATTATTTAATACTATTACATGGTTGTTGCAATTGAGTTCATCATTCCGCGTATGCTGTGATTTTTATGTTATTACAATGGTAATTTTAAATTGGTTCAATCATTAAAATGTGATATAATTTTGTAAGTGAATGGAGCTTAAATCAGTATGAGCGGCTAGTCTAGATGTACACATAAACGATGAAAAGTGCCAAATCTTTGTATGCACTCTAAAATGTTCACTTTTGTATTGTATAAGGAATTGATTTATTTACATATACAGTATTTCGCTCAATGATCGGGCAATGGTTAGCACATTTCATTCCTATGTTTTTATTTAACCGCGCTACTTATTAATCTACTTATATAATATTATTTAAAAAGATAGCTCAAAGCGATTTGTTTATCTAATCATTTTATAGCTAAAGAGACTTCCTTCCGTACTTTACGCTCTCTTGACAAAGCATGTTATTTTTATGAATATTTATATAAGCAAAGCCTTTTTATGTTTTTATTTCAGATATATAAATTTATGTAATAAAATATGATTATATTTTTAATAATTTATTCATTGAAATTAAAAGATTGCATGCTCTTGCTCTACAAAGTGGATGCAGTAATGATTTACAAATTTTAATTAATTTATAATATGTCCTGTGTTATAATGACAGCTTGCCAAAAATAAAGTTGAATTGTATAACTGCTGTAATTGTTTGTAAGGGGATGTAGGTGAATGGGGAAGGTAATGTTTAAAGTTAGTTTATTTATTTTAGTTACTTGAAGGGTTGGGACTGCTGGTGTAATTTACCACATAATGTTAAGCAGTATTAATTATTATAGCAATTATTTTTCTGTGATAATAAACACTCTGCCATATTTCTTTTGAGAGTTAAGCTGTAAGTACATTGCCATCCTCTGCAAATGGAACCGTTCAGTGAAAACCCCATGGGAATCAAAATTAAAACTTTGTGATAATTACTGTATACTTTTTAAAAAGAAGAAAGATATTGAAGATTGATTTCTTTTGCCACTTTTGTCTAAACTTGAATTAATATCATGTACAAAACTGTTGTTTGTAAAATGTTAGAATAATAATTATTCATAAGGATTATAATGTATCAGATTCAAGTATATTGCCATTTTTATTAATGGAATTGATTTCTTGAAGCACAAATAAATATTTTATCTGTATATTATTATCATGAATGGAATATATCAGACTTATATTACTTAACTATTAGGTTTACTGGATCTTGTAGCCCTTAGTTTTGTCAATATAGGCTAGATTCTTTAAAACTATATTTGATTTTCAAAATAAGATTTTAGCAGGTAAGTACTTGGTGCAAAGTTCAAAATATCCATATTAGATATATCTTTAGGATTATTTATTGAAATACCATTATTCAATCAATTATAAGTAAAGATAATACAGTATTTTTAAATTATTCTTGGGATTTCACAGTGAAATGATGCATAATTGGCCTATTTTTTATACACATGGCCCATTTGCTTGTCTTTTTTTTTTCAATCTGCCTTCAAGTGATACATGAAAATGATGCATGATTACTGCTTAAATATTGTTGTTCATTTAAATTGCTAATTATATATTTTAGCCCTAGCAGCGGCATATGTAGATAATATCACAATACATTTAATATATGATCACTGATATTATGAACTTTGCCAGAAATCTACCACATCACCCAAAATATTATATTCCAAAATTGTGAAGATATTTTTGGGCTTTTTGATACTTATTAATTAAGTGAGTGTAATTATTTTAGAAGACATAGTAGTGTAATAGCAAAATTTCTAAGATAATAATGAATGTGAATAAAGTTATATAATTTTCAATTTTATGAAACTGTTGTCAATAAATTATGATTAAATCTATCAAGTGTTTTAATAGTTTCTATGTATTTATAACATGAAATAAAAGATTTGTTAACTGAATATAATACAATTATTTTTATTTTTAAACACTAATATACTTAAATCTAAATCAGTGTGATATATTCTAAATCCATACATAACTTGATAAACCAAATACATAATGTATTTATACTATTTCCATTTCTTTATTTTCTCGATGGCATTTCTAATTTGATATTTGTAGTGTTGTGACCAAATAAGTAATGATATCGATTGCATATATTTATTATATTTTGAACAAAGACAAATACAACAAAAACATTCAAATATATTTTTTCAAGGTACACTCAATGGCCCACCGCCATTTTGTTTGTTTTAATCTGTCACTCACAACAAGGGTAGTCACTACATTTCTGTTTCAAAAATATTGTGTTATGTTTATCAATAGCCCCATCTCTATTGGTTTCGGTTCAGTATAACCTTGTAGGTGTGTAAGCGTCATATTTTTATAAAATAATGCATACATAGTGTAAAAAAGACGCCCATTCAAGTTTTCCACAGAAGCTGTCAACAAGAAAATAAAGAAATGAAAATAGTATGGTAACACAAAAATTAATAATCCAAAACATATTTGTGATGCTATTTCATACATTTATATATGAGTACACAGTTTATTTTAGCTATTCTATTAAATTCAAACTTACTAAATTAAGATCATCCAAATACCATCTTATCATTTAGAAATAAAAAATGATGGTCAAGTTATACCTAAATGTTTAAACTGAGCTTTAGACACTTAAACAGTCTTATATAATTTTAACAAAATGCAATTTATCTTATCTCAATTTGAGAGAGTCTAGACTATCAAGTAAGTTTTGTACTTCAGAGTCAACTTGTTCACGAGTGCTGACACGCTCCAGCCTCTCTCTAACAGACTCCAAGTCAGCTGCATCTGCTTTTTGTATCTTCATATATTTTAACATCATCTCCACAACTAGACAGATTTCCCCGATAAGTTGTCTGGTCTCTTCAAAGTGTCCGGCACCACTTGGACGCATTTGTATAAGCTTCAATTTACTTTGAGCTAATTGAATCGGGTTACGCCCATTTTTATCATTGGAACTTACATCAGTGCCTGCATCCAGCAGTTCTATCACAACTGGAATATGATTGGTACAAGCAGCAAGGTGCAGGGGAGTGTTTCCCAGGGTATCCTTGATGTTAGGATTAGCTCCATATCTCAATAAGGTCTTAACAACGTCGACATAGCCGCGACAAGCGGCCAAATGTAGTGGGCTTCTTTTATGTTCGTCTGAGGAATTTGGATCGGCCCCTGATATTAGAAGTTTCTCGACGAGTTCTGTATTGTTTGTGGAAGCGGCGAAACTTAACTTGTGATTTCTTGATGAACAAATATTACTTCCGTACCTGTGTTTTAATCTACAATGGCGTGCCTTAGTTGAACATTTTATTTTGCCAACGTGATCGTGAGGTTCCGTCAAAAACTCGACTGGCATCGGTTGGCCTGCCAAATTTATAGGTATAGCTGGTGGACTGAATTCTAAAATGCACTGTGAATGATCAAATATTGGATTATCGCTGCTTTCATTGCTAGTATCAACGCCAGAATCAGCCATCTTAATAGTTGTAAGTAATTGATATAATTTAATAATAAGCAACAAACAGCGCAATTAGAAATCAAAGTAATCTTCCCACTATGAATACACAGTTTATTTTAATAATAAAAAATGAAAGTAACCCATTCAGCTTCTTTCATGTTTACTGACAAGTTGTCAAGTCAAAATAGTACCAAAGAGAATGTAATAAAATGATCAACAAGGCACAGTAACAAACAATATCAAACAATCAAACAATAACAATATCAAATCGCAAGTGGTACAAGAATTAAGCTCAAAGAGGCCGTTGCTGTCGAGACTAATAATAAGTCGAATTATTCGAGTAAGGTAAAAATATTCAAAAGACAAAGGATTTATATGCCGTAGAAGTTAGAACCCTTGTTCTAAAAAAAAATAAAAAATGACAGGTGGCGAGTTGACAGCATATTCGGCCTCGGAAGAAACTTCTAACGTTATTTTTACCAATATTACTGCGTAAATCAAACATAAAAACATGCAACAGATAACAGTATTCATGGTAAGTATAAGAGGAGTCCAGCGAGTACCTGAGATATGTTGGACTATGTGATTATGTTCTTAACCTCTTAACGTTTTGCCGATAGGATATCGAAAGTTCACGTTCTTATATCGACGAGCTTTATTCGACTGATCCAGACAAAGTAATAGAAGCCCTAGTGGCGCTAAAAAACTCAGTGATTGGTAGCAATAGACAAAAGGGTTCTGTGATACTGCAAGGAGTTGTGCCGCGGCTTCTTCAACTAATGTCTGATGATACTCTCGACCCGAACATAAGACTGGAGGCCACAATCACTATAGGTAAGCTTGTTGAACATCTTATCACTATATTCATACTTCTATAAGTATATTCCTAAGTAACTTACGTCTTAGCTTCATATTCGGAAGAGAGTGCTTCAATAGAGTTGGGAACTCTAGTCAAACCAAACAGATGATTCAGTAATGTTTAATGGGCCATTGACAGTTCTTTGTTGTGATCTTTCTGTGGTAATCACAGTCTTGATCCAATATTTACCTAATAAATAATGAAATATTTAGTAAATATTAGATCAAGGCTGAGATATTTAATGGTAGCTAACCTGAGAGATCTATTCACCATTTTTTTATTTATTTAGGAGGGAGGCATTTGGCCATGTGTGGGACAGAATAGGTTAAATAAAAAAAAAAATACAACTAATAAAACAAAATAAAAACCATATCATGTTAGTACTTTACATACTTACATTGACCCATAGGTGTGTCCAGAAACAGGATAGCCACAACATTACCCTAATATGCATTATTAAACTGAACATGGAGGACACAAAATAGTTCTGCAAATATTTGGGACAAAGACTGAATTTGTATAATTAAGTTGTGATCTTGACTGCATCCATTTAACATGACAACCCTACTCAATAGGGCTCTTTTTTTAATGTTTTTGATATTTGAGGTTGGCAGATGGCAATCTGCCAACCTCAAACCAAATATGTATGATGATGTTCTCTATGTATTGCTTGGTGAGGATGTGGATTAATCAATATAGTTTGTGAAAGTTAAATAAATTTTGTCAAGTAATATTTTTCATAAAATATTAATTGAACCCCTATATCATCTCAATTGTCTGCTTCTGATACCTGTTTGCAGATCACAAATTACTTCCTGCACTTTCAACTGTCCAAAACATTACTCTTAAAATGTCAACCTAATTAGGTACATTGGGTTCAAAGTTTGTGCAATAACTATTGGAACAGCTGATTTTTTTAAGTGATTTCGGGGTTTGTCCCATTTTAAAAGTTGTTCATAATCTTGAGTACTGTCATTGCCCAAAAGGTTGTTGCTGTTTTAAAAATAACCCTGTACACTCCGGTTCATTATAAATTTTAGGTAGGAGTAAGAGTAACATATTTATATATACTAAAAAACAGGAAAACATATAAAATAGGTAATATGGTTGATTATTTGAAGTCAATGTGAAATTACCATTAAGTACTATGAATTTAATTATTTTTAAATAGCCATTTTAATAGGTCAAATGAATCAAGCCTATTTATCAAACAATAGAATATAACAATCCCAAGACAATACAAAATTGATAGCACACTGCCAATACCTCCTAAGTGCTTCGATATCAATTTTACTGGAGACTATAAAACAAATATATAAAATTACATTTATGATCCCGAAAACCAAATTTATTTCTTTAATATTATTTTTATTTTAGCAATAACACTATTTACAAATTGTATAAGTCACATTTAAGATTACAATATAACCTATCTGATGGGGTAAATAGAAATATTTTGGAAAAATGTTAGGAGGTATTGGTATCATTTGGTTGATTTGTTATGTTGCATAAACCTCCAACCTTATTTTTTTTACATCATTAAAACAATGTTACAATGCATAATTATTTCAAATTATATTCTCAGGTTCACTAGCAAAAGGCACAACAGAAAATGTGACTGCCCTAGTAGAACAGGGCACAGCTACAGCCTTAATAGAACTTCTCAAAATTGCCCCCACGGGGACGAGGATAGCAGAAGCAGCTCTTTGTGCTTTACGAAGTGTGTTCATGCAGGCACCTGCACCAATAGCTACCTTACCAGCTGACATGAGGCTGCTAACCAGATTGACACGTAAGTTTTTGTGTTCACATTTTTGATAATGTATGACTTGAGATATAGACAATTCTATAAAGTACACTACTACACTACAAGTACCTACTATTTTGTGCAAGAAGTTTTTAAATAAATAAATAGCCCAACTTATGCTACGTCGGTTTACGCGAATTCGGAGATTTTGTTTTTCTTTTAAATCACCATGCATATGTAAAGATAGCTTTTCTTTTGGCTCACCATGCATAACAATACCTATATAAATGGCACGGTAATATTGCTATGTTACAAGTAAAACATCACATTTTATAATATAACATAATAAACATGTTTCAACTTTTCTTATAGACTATAGAAAAGATGAATCCCGACTTACGCGATTTCGACTTTCACGGTTATCCCAAATATCGCGTATCGTACGATAACTATATAACTTTTATTGTACTGCTGCTTGATTAGCTGTAATAATTGCCCATATTAATCAACAATTCTTAGCGGTGTTAATTCTCTTCCTATTATGTCATGGCAGAAATAGCAAGCGAAGGTTCACCAACAGCTAGGGCGTGCGTGGTCCGGATTCTGTCCATCTGGTGTAGTGGTGCCACGGAACAAGAAGCCCTGTGTGCAGCCGGCGCGTGTGATGTTGCTGCCGCGCTATTAGTCGCCGGTCCTGGAGCCACTGCGCTACCGGCGTTGGATTTACTAGCCGCGATGTGTTTTGAGAACCCAAATGTTTCACAGGCAACAATTAATACGAGGTAAGAGAAAGATATCTAGACTTCAGAAATAAAGGATGGATGTACTATATACTTCAGAAGCATTTGGTCGTAAGTGCCAGTTTACGGTAAAAGCACATACGACGAATGTTTCTGACGTATAATGGCACATTCGACCTTATGCTTCTGAGCTCTAGATATGTAAGGGCTATTGCATGAGCGTCAGTTATTCCTATTAGACACCAGCAGCCCCAGATTTATTATTGTTTGGCATTGAAGAGACAAAGTATGTACTAATTGATACACAAGATGTGTGCAATAGCCGCCCATTGCTTCGCATCATGTCCATTATGCACTAATTGTCTCTTCTTAATTGGACCTCATTTCCGAGACCATCTGTTTCCTCTCGCTTAAAAGCCATGAAAATGTTGTAAAGGATTCCAGATTTAAATATGTTAAAGGACAGGACAGTTAAAATGGCGGTACGACGTACAGAAATTGTGTCCGGGTCACAATGGACGCTAGGTATCCATGCTCACCCGCTCAATCGTTTTGAAGTTATTCTAGCTAGTTTGAATAAACATTTCGCCTAAATATCACAATTCGAACTAATTCCGTGTGTACATCAGGTGGACGGGTGTACCTCAAAAAATAGTGATTCTATACACGTGAAAGCAATGTTCTAGCAATGTGACGAATGTGCGTAAAATTTCAAGCAATGTGCTCTTATGAAACTAGAGTTATTTCAAAAAGTTAGTGAGCCGCCAGCCTGATATCAGAATGACGGGTGTACTTTTAATCTGAACTAAATACTTACTATCTATGTATGAAAACATCAGCGTAGCAATGTGCCGGCAATGTGCTCGAACGTATTAAAAGCATAATCAGATGGGACAAAAGGTTTCCAAGTAATTTCGAAACTGTAATTTAAAAATTTAAGCGCCTGCTTGTTTTATACTGGCAATCACGACGAAATGTATAGAGGAACATTTACATCACAGGGGCTTCCTGCAAATGACACAACTATACTACACTTGAGAGCAATAAAATCGCACACCCCTTGTAATTTGGTTTATTACTGATTGTTTTCTAAAATCTAAAGATATTGAGTAAAAATCATTAGACAAAATTAAAGCATACAAGCTTAGCTTTACAAAAACATAAAATTAAAATCATTGACCTTTACGTAACTTACAAAAACCGACCGTACACCGAATTCCCCAAATTCACGCGTTTGCGTTGTCACTACTTGCACCCTTAACCGCAGGTATAAAAAGGTCGGTTTATTGGAATTTTTAATCAGTTGCATACCGAAGGTCAACGTGATAACATCTCTACTGGAAGCATACGGATTTACTGGAAAAATATGGATACCACGCCCGCAGAAGCCGCTCAAGTTATTGCCTTGCTCGAAGCAGGCCATAACCAAAGTGAAGTTGCTCGACGGCTAAATTTGAGCCGCTACTCTGTTCGTCGTGTATACCAGAGGTTCCAAGAGACCGGTGGCTACATTCGGCGACCAGGATCTGGCCGGCGACGCACAACATCAGAGCGTGATGACCGCTTTCTTGTGACAAGGTCTTTGAGAAATCGGCAACTGAACGCGGTTCAACTGGGACAACAGCTTCGAGAAGTTCGCAATGTCAGTATAAGTCGGTGGACAGTTCGAAGAAGACTAGGTGAAGCAGGAATGACTTCACATCGCCCAGCAAATGGTCCCAAATTGACCACAGCTCACCGACAAGCCCGGCTACAATTTGCTAGGGAACATTTAAATTGGACGTATGACCAATGGCGGGCTGTTATGTTCTCTGATGAGTGCAGAATGACTTTACATGGTCATGATGGACGCTCTAGGGTCTACAGAAGGTCATCAGAGCGATTTTCACAATGCTGCATAAGCGAACGTGTGGCTTTTGGAGGTGGATCGTGTATGTTTTGGGGTGGCATAATGTTGGACACTAAAACTGACATTGTATTCATCACTACGGCGAATACCGGCCCGAGATCGAGAAGTTTGACGGCTGCACGATACGTCGAAGAAGTGCTCGAAGAACATGTGAGGCCGCTTGCGTGGCTTATGGGAGAAGATTTTCTCTTAATGCACGACAACGCCAGACCGCATGTCGCTAGAACAGTTTGCGACTACATGGAAGACGTTGGAATCACCGCGATGGAGTGGCCAGCTCGTAGTCCTGATCTCAATCCGATTGAGCATGTCTGGGATGAGCTAAAAAGAAGAGTTCGAGCAAGAAGCCCTGCTCCTACGCGCCTCCAAGAGCTTCAACTTGCCATTGAAGAGGAGTGGAACGCCATACCACAAGATTTCATGGTGAAATTAATACGGTCCATGAAAAACCGATTAAGAGCTGTAATCAAGGCTAGGGGAGGGAATACACCTTATTAAAAAACAATTTGATCAAGCATTTTGAGTTTTATTTTTATTCTTTCTTAAGCTAAATTGGGTAATTTTATCCGTATGTTGGGTTTTGTGCCCTAAAACTCCCTATGGGTACTTTTTTTACACTGTATTTGATATCATTAGAAAGGTACTGAAGTAAACATTCAAATAGTGTAAGTTTTATTTTAATATGTATTCACATTCATGAAAAAAAGTGCTTTAACAACAAAAAGTCAACGTGTGCGATTTTATTGCTCTCAAGTGTATTTCCATTTCATTATTTTCTCGATGACAGCTCTAATTTGATAGTTGTAGTGTTGTGACCATATAAGTAATGATATCGATCGCATATATATTTTTTACTAGCTTCCGCCCGCGACTTCGTACGCGGATCCTGTTGCTCATGGCAGCGACAACGGGGTCGTCAAAATAGAAGATCTGAAACGTCTGATGTCGAAGTCGATCAGAATTCAAACGTTCGTTGTGCTCTTCTTCTGTCTCTTCATGCCGTACTCCAGCAATTCTTTCTCTTTCACTTTTTAACGGATTATGAATATTTTGTTTTGTGTGTTTTCGGGACAATGTATGTTAATCTCGATCAGCAATTAGTCGCCTGAAGACTAAAGACCTGTTAGTAGATGTGCGAATACGCTGAGAACTCAAGCCTGATTCTGTATCGGAAAACGTTTCCGATTCGCGAGACAATGCATGTCTAGAGACCTAGAAGCAGATGCGAAGATACGCTGTGAACTCAAGCACAATTATCTATCAGTGAACGTCTTCGACTCGCGAGACAATGCGTGACGTTCACGATCAGCAGTCACTCGCGGATAATATTCTTCACTGGTCTCTAGAGACCTGGATGTGAGCGAGTTGCGGCTTGATGTTCTCAAACAGCATCAAGTATCTCCTGACGCTCTTCGGTACATCCTTGGGATCTTATGGTTCTCAAGGCATATTAAATTTATTCGAAAAAATAAAAAAATAAATGTGAGTTTTGGCGAGTATAGTCAAATTTTCATTGATTCATTGAATTTTCATCGAAAATTTGTCCTAAACTGTCACTGTCACCCACTGGAGTACGGCATGAAGAGACAGAAGAAGAGCACAACGAACGTTTGAATTCTGATCGACTTCGACATCAGACGTTTCAGATCTTCTATTTTGACGACCCCGTTGTCGCTGCCATGAGCAACAGGATCCGCGTACGAAGTCGCGGGCGGTAGCTAGTAAAAAATATATATGCGATCGATATCATTACTTATATGGTTACGACACTACAACTATCAAATTAGAGCTGTCATCGAGAAAATAATGAAATGGAAATAGTATAGTTGTGTCATTTGCAGGAAGCCCCTGTGATGTAAATGTTCCTCTTTACATTTCGTCGTGATTGCCAGTATAAAACAAGCAGGCGCTTAAATTTTTAAATTTCAGTTTCGAAATTACTTGGAAACCTTTTGTCCCATCTGATTATGCTTTTAATACGTTCGAGCACATTGCCGGCACATTGCTACGCTAATGTTTTCATACATAGATAGTAAGTATTTCGTTCAGATTAAAAGTACACCCGTCATTCTGATATCAGGCTGGCGGCTCACTAACTTTTTGAAATAACTCTAGTATCATAAGAGCACATTGCTTGAAATTTTACGCACATTCGTCACATTGCTAGAACATTGCTTTCACGTGTATAGAATCACTATTTTTTGTGGTACACCCGTCCACCTGATGTACACAATTCCGTAATACCGTTTTTATGCACTATTACGATACACCGGCATGCAACAAGTTATAAACAAGTTTGCTGGTATTCGTAATTAGGTATTTACCAGTATATATTGAATAAAGTTTTTCTGTTAAAATCAGTATCATGGACATGGCAGAGAGAACTAGATTTTTTTAAATTTTAAAATTCACGTACGTATTCTTGCCACCATGCTATACTTGTTACTTATTTTGATACATAGCTACAACATAAAAACAAAACAAGACAATTCATTTTTGGAATACATACATAGGTACACGTATAGATGTGTGCCTATGTATGTATGCCTATGTATGTATGTAGTGTAGTATTGCTTTGAGTGTGCATTTTCTTCAAATTGACGAAAATACATCGACATATATGTCAGCTATAGATTTTTTTTTTCAACAGATTATACTGTATAATCAATATAATCTGATCATACAGATTTTTACATAATAAAAGAATAATGAAGTCGTTTACGTTTTGTAATGTGGAGCATCGTCTTTACAACTGCTGATTTTGTTTGTTACTTGTGTTTTGTATTGGTCTTTCATTTGACTTTGCTTTACTGCCAAGAAAAATCATATTCTTTTATAGAACATTATGTGGGTAAAAAGGTCTACATAATAATATTAAAAATATAGATTTGCTGTTATAGAAAGTTTTGTGAGCATTCTCGGCACCCATATTGCGCTGACCCTTCACGTCCCAAGAAGGTCATGAAGTATGTTCTTAATGGTTAAATATAATGCCCTAACCATTTCTGCTACTTGCTTTTTTCTTTTCTCAACAAGTTTTTTCACTTTTTCGACAATTGCTGAGGAAGTCGCTGTGATTGACCGTTCTGAGCGCTGGGCATCTTAAATCGATTAACTGCTTGCTTCAATGAGTTATGCCAACAGATAACATCTTTTCCATAATCATCAGCTGTGTTTTTCTTGCTTGGTGAGGGATTTAATCATCTTTTCCCGATTGGCTTGTATTACCAATATCTCAAAAGTTAGTGATCCGATTGGTCTGAATCTTTGTATTTAAAAGAGTATTGGGACGACACTCTTGATCCCGTCCCTCCATCCCGAACTTTTTGATCCGCACTTATAGTAAGAGTAGTTTTGCAGTAATAATAGCTCCAGTGTCATACGTTAGGTCCTAGTTGATAGAATAGAATAGAATAATCTTTATTGTACACACATAAGGGAGCGTTCAAGTATTACGTAACGCAATTTTTGAAGATTTTTGACCCCTCCTCCCCCCTTGTAACGCACCGTAACGTTTTTCTGGACCCCCTCTCCCCCTCTCTAAACGTTGCGTAACACAAGTGAGCTAAGCAGCTAGCATAACTTTTTACGACTTTAGGGTAAAAATCCCTAAAGTCGTAAAAAGTTATGTAATAGTTTTTGCACTTGGTATAGTTTTAATCTACTAAATAAAACAAGACAATTTTAATTCGCAACACCTGCATGTTTTGTTTATTTTTTATAAATTTTTGGCTTTTAATTTTTTTTGGTTTTGGTTTGGGAGTTTTAATTCCCAAATTTTTTAGAAACAATGTTACGTAACGAGTTGTAAGAAAGACCCCCTCCCGCCTCTGTAACGCATCGTAACGTTTTACGAGACCCCCTCCCCCCAAATTGCGTTACGTAATACTTGAACGCTCCCTAAGTAAACAGGACAAAGAAAATATAATAGACACAGTACAATGGGCGGTCTAATCGCATAAAGCACTTTCTTTCAGACAACCTTTGTATGGCTAATTAAATAAATAAATTCATTAGGTAAATGACGTTGGTAGATAGTGTGTATTTCAAAAATTAATTTAATACCAATATTTTGGTATAAATATATAGGATGATAGAATATAGAGACGGCAACCCTAGTTGAAAACTAAGTTTGCGTCTCGTGTCACATTAATTAAAATGTATCGCTAATCCAATATTGACTTTATTGGATTACTGCGGTACATGCGGTACTCTTTGTTTAACTAACGTGTTTAGATTTATACACATTAATCACACGTTATGTACACAACTATGTATGATTGTCACAGGTCAAGCAGCTGCAAAGTAAATATTACCTATAGGTTATCTAGAGTATCAATTACTTAACGTCATAGTTGGAATGAATATTTGTAGTAGCCACTACACTGTACTACTTTTTCAATATAAACCATTTAATAAGTCTATACCTGTAATCGCCTTCGTACCCGGTGAAGTAGCAAACGCCTCGTGGCTGATTACATAAATATACGTCCTAAAAAAACCCCTTTCTTATTATTGGTCAGTGACTTAACTCTTAGCCAGGCCGTGGGTATGTTTAGAATTGATTGGTTTTAATCTTTATTACAAGTACATAAAGTTCAAAATATGATGGGTTCTATATTTCAAAATTGAGATTAATAAAATTCGACCACCGGCAGGATTCGAACCTGCATCTTTGGGTAAAGCCCCCAATGCCTTAGCCAATTAGGCTACGGTGGAACCCTACCGATCATCGAAATTTATTAATCTCTTTGTAACACGTCTCTAACGGGGACGGTATTGATACGATGATGGGTTCTATATTCCCCCTGCCTGTTTAAGGGTTAACACATAAAGCATATTTTACTATGTATAACAAAATGTCTAGAATGATCTTTTCAATTTGTGAAAAAACAATTTTTTGACAATAAGGAGACGGTAACATGTCTGTAAATATTCACGTGCTGAATACACATAACTAACTAATTTTCACATCAGTTTTTGTAAGTGTGACTAAATATCTGTACAATCAGAATATGTATGATTAAGATAAACTATTTGTCCTAAGTTTACTATTGTTGAATCCTTATTAATATCATAAATGAGAAAGTAACCTATCTGTCGGTCTTTCTGCTAAAACTACTGATCCGATTTAAATGAAATTTGGAACACACATAGCGTAGAAAGAACATAGGCTACTTTTTATAGCGAAAAAAGGCTTGCAGAGGGTTGAAAAGGGGTGATGAAGATTGTATGGAAGTATCGTAATTTTTTAGGCTAGAAGCTTGAAACTTATTTTAAAATCCTACTCAAAGTCACTATTTCACGCGGACGAAGTTGCGAGCATAGCTAGTATTTTAAATTTGAATTGCTTATTTTCTCAGGCATGGTGACAAGACGATACCGGAGCTCCTAATGACGCTGGTGGCTCGCGACAAGCCGCTGCCGGTGGCGATGTGCGCCGCTAGATGTCTCACCTTTATGCATCGCGCCGGAGCGTTGCCTCCTGATGATAATAGGTAACATAAGTTTGGAGTTATGTTACCTATTATAGCCCTTATCCCGAGTTGGTTGGAGTCGGCGCATTATGTTTTTCGTTTTCATTCATCATATTTAAAGAAAAATTACAAATACTTGACTGCACCGGCAACTCGGTGGTTACGGCAGTTGCTTCTGTGACCTGTTCTGGGTTCGATTCCCAGCCGGGACAATTATTTGTGTGAACCACATATAGTTGTTCTGAATCTGGGTGTAATATGTGTATGCGATTGGAATGTTTGTAAAGTCCCCCGCGGCACAAGAGAAAAATTTAATTAGTGGGAGGTGGTAAAAAAAAAATCTCTTTTGATCAAAACTTTTATTTATAATCTTACGCGATGTAAGCTATTAAACCTCAACAATAATAGGTGACTCACGTGTAATTACCGTAGGTAAATATTATCAATATCAGCTCTATTGAATCGCATTCGTAATGAATAACTTTATCAAACAAATTGAAACTTTGGACTGTATTTTACCAAAATTAACTGGTGAATCATGGGTATTACGACTTGCCACTTAATTTACATTAGACTTACACGATGGTAATGATAAATGAATAGTCAACAAAAGAGATACGTTTACACCGTCAGTATCAAAAAATATAAATAAATATGATTAGGTATGTCACTACGACAGCCGGTAATTTTTTATAGGTGAAGAGTTCGCTGTTAGCTGTGTACATATACATATTATAGTAAATTCTTCTCATTAATGTGAACATATACATTTTAAATGCGTTTCACAATGTGTAAACCTATCTCTTTTGTTGACTGTACATGGTAAAATCTACGTGGTAATAACGGACGCCCTTTAACACAGATTCGAAGTCATTTTAATCTGTAATTTTCTATGTTGTTTAAAACGTACATACATAGATCGATTGTACTTTCAAAAATAGGTAATTTTGCTGATTATTAGTAACAACTCATTACGATGTGCAACTCCACCAAGCTAAGTTTGTACCTCGTGTCGATTACGTCACACTGACGCTTAGGTACGGTCTGGATGCGACTGGGCGATCCCGCGAGAGGGCGGGCGCCGCATTCCAGCGAGGTGCAAACTTAGCTTGGTGGAGTTGTATATGATTATGATTAGGTTATGGGTTACTTATATATCATACCTATATTAAATAAACAGAATAATACAAAAAACCTGCTTTTGACCTGTAGATTTTCTTAATATTAATTCCAGGGTGGTATTCGGTGCACTGCCTTGTCTCGCCCGCCTGTGTACTAAGGAGATGCCAGAGGACATCCGAGCGACCGCCGCCGAGACCTTAGCTTACTTAGCAGAGGTATGCTACGTTGTTCCATGTAAGATTATCACTGTTATTTGTAGATAACAATTGTATACGAAGGACCCTATGGCATTCCAGTGTACGGAAATTGTGTAGCAACTGCAACTGTAATGACTGTCCCTGTTGACCTCAGTCCCCGTAAGTAAGGCGTAAGTCCGCGAGCTGTAAAGTAGATCGACAGCTCAAAATTGCTGAAAAGTCATTGTACCGCAATAATTCCGCCAGCGATCGCCTTCAGCTGGCTTGGACCTCGCCCAGTTCCATAGAGTCTGTGTGTGCTCTCTTGCGCAGGATGCTTAATTTGAATTTTTTAAACCATTTAGCTTGTATATATTTAGCTCGAGCTCTGCTCATTACAACCAAAGCCGCATGTCTACGATACATTTTCATATCGTACACAGATAATTGCAAAATAGAGATCGATGATGGATGGCGTTTATAAGAAACGAGATACCGCGCGCGTACCTTTTTTTTTTCTTTCTCGGACGGATATATGTAGTTAGTCATGAGGCTTTTGCTACTTCATCGGGCATATCGCGCGTACCCAAGTACATACCTCCTGTTCCCGTGAAACTTCATACATTAATATAGCCTATATTAATATCGTCGTTTTCTAATTGTGTAAGACTTTTTGAAATCCAGTAGATCCGAAATCTCTTCAATGCAAATTAACAATCATATATTTCCTCTTTATAATATTATTGTAGAACCAACGTTTAAAATAACGTTCGTACTTGCAGAAAAAGCCTAAGCAAACTTCATTAATGGAATACACTCAACCACACAAGTATCCTACTAATACATATTATAAATGCGAAAGTTTGTATGTGTGGATGTATGTATGCTTCGCTCTTTCACGCAAAAACTACTGAATGGATTTGGCTGAAAGTTTGCACGCGGATAGTTTATAAGCTTGATTACCATATAGGCTACAACATATCACGCTCCGACTCACTGGAGCAGGGTGACGCGGGTAAAACCGCGGGGCGCAGCTGGTTTAAAAATAATGATGTATTTAATGATTACAGGTAGACACATCATTACAAAGACTAGCTGCGATATCCAACCACCTAATGACCTCTCTAGCTGACATCGTGAACTGCCAGTCGGCGGCGGCTAAACAAGGTGCCTTCAAATGCTTCGCGTCCCTCGGGGCCAATGACGAGGATATTAGGAAGAGAATCATTGAGACACACGGCCTCATGGTGCATGTGGTCAATGGAATGAATAACCCAGAGGCTTCGGTGAGTTGAAAGTAGGATAGTAATTGTGTCGAAACAAGCTCGTTAAGTGGTGGATGCAGGCCGCTTCTAACCGCAACAACTGGAGATCTATGGCCCATATCTAGCAGTGGACGTCCTACGGCTGAAATGATGATGAAGCTCGTTAAATGTCATTAGTAGGAGTGATGATATAGGATGATGTTCCCTACTAATTTTATAGGTGCATACATAGTTACATACATACATTCATACATACATTCACGCCTCTTTCCCATAGGGGTTGGCAGAGACTACTTCCTTCCAATTGCTACGATCTAGACATACCACTTGCGCCTCTTCTACATTCAGTTTAGGGTATTTTAAACCTGGCATTTCTTAATAACGTCTTCGATTTGAACCTGGAACGTCCGCCTTGGTCTTCCCCTCCCAATACTTCCGTTTACATTCGGCCTTTATCCTCCCTCGTCCTCATGACCCTAGTTTGCAGAGAACCATCTGATGCCCTCGTAGACCCGAAGTCCGAGAGGCCCGCGAACTGTAAAGCAGAGCGACAGTTGCACAAGTCCTAAAATACTAAAAGTCATAATCCCTCAATCTCATCGCCAGCGACCGCCCTGAGCCGAGATCAAGCCAAGCCACAGGAGGTAGTTTTTAAACCATTTATTAAGGCTGGAGCTCGTTTGCCTTTGATGCCCGATGAAGTAGCAAAAGCCTCGTGGCTATCTACGTAAAACCAACCGAAAAAACGGCCTTTAAATATTACTTGTTAATCTCCTTTCATTCATTCTCTCTATATGTACGAACCAATTTAGCATATTTTTTTCAATCCTTGTCACTACATCTACTTTCATACCACAACATTCTCTAATCACTCTGGTCTTAATTCTATCACTCAATTTCACTCACTAATGTTATAAATGTGATATAATTGATTAAGCGGCCGTAGGACACTGGTTAAGGCGGATCATGTGGTCGCCGCGCCGGTTCGATTACTACCCATTGCACTACCGACGTGAACCCACTCGTAACACAAGCATTTTAGCTTAGCACGAGGGGTTAACAAGAATACTAGTAGTGTGCAACAACACTGCTAGTAATATTTCTAAATAAGAAATAACAATATAATGAACTCATGGCCGAATCGTATACAAATTTGTTATTTATTTTTAGGTGAGATTAGCAGCAGTGAGATGTTTACACTCTTTATCCAGATCGGTGCAGCAGTTACGGACGACATTTCAGGTAATTAGAATGGTTGTATCCTGTATAATTAAATCGATGGTTTCCTTACATGGCATAGTCTAATGCGGATAATAACAAAGCACTGGCAACGTTCCGTTTGTATACGCCAATAATAAAAGGTGCTTCCAAATATATGCATAACTTTAACAGGAGATAATGCCACATTACAGATACTAAATAAATATCTGTGAAATGATACATTTTATCATAATTATATGCATACTAGATTCCCGTGCGCGGTTTCACTTGCGTAACTGCCGTACCCGTGGCAACCTCCGTAGCGTATCGGTATTTGGGCCATTTTAAATCTCGGAGGTCGTGGGTTCGATCCCCACGCCGGACAGGAAAACTTTGTGTAAATCACAAAATTTCTCTCCGGATCTGGTCTCGGGATGGTTGAGGGACTACCCTCCGTGCCTCGGAAAGCACGCTAAGCCGTTGGTCCCTATTGTTATAACATCATCTATAATAATCGTATATCATGGAACGTGCAGCAGTGTGTCCTTGTGTTGTACAACATAATTCTGCAGTTATCAACCCGCCTGCCAAGCGTGGTGACTATGGCAAATAGGAGGGTATTTGCCATAGTCACCACGCTTGGCAGGCGGCTCGGGAGGAGGCCCATGTTCAGCAGTGAACGATATACGGGGATGATGATGGTGAACTGCCGTTCCCGCAGGAACTTGATAATTCAATATAGGCTATGGCCTACGTTGATAAATGGGCTGTCCAAAACTAAATAATTTTTCAAATCGGACCTGAAGTTACTAATATTAGCGCGTTCAAGGAAACAAACTCTTCAGCTTTATATGTTAGTAGGTATAGATGAGCGAAATATGCGAGCCGGTCGGTGCGATTCGTATCCTAAAAATCAATAAATATTTTAAAAAATATATTGTTATCCTGTATTCCAGGACCATGCCGTGTGGAAGCCCCTGATGCAGTTACTGAATGATTCTCCGGGCACCGAACTTTTGACTGTGGGCTCTTCGACGTTGTGCAATCTGCTGCTGGAGTTCTCGCCCGCTAAAGAACCTATGTTGGACCAAGGTTGGTAAAACCTTTTGATAATAACTAATTTATATTTCTAGAGATCATGCTTATGAGATTATGCTTCATAAGGTCGGATGTGCCATAATACGTCAGAAACATTCGTCGTATGTGCCTTCATCGTAAACTGGCACTAACGATCAAATGCTTCTGAAGTATATAGTACATACGTCATTATGCTTCTGAGGTAGATTTAGGAATTGTTTTCCTTGTCGCGCCTCGAAAAATGGAAATGGAAACTTTTATTTATCGAAAGCTTAGTTAATATTATTTTTATTTGCTACAGGTGCTGTAGAAATGTTATGTAGTTTGACGAAGAGGCCCGAGGCAGCCTTAAGACTGAATGGTATTTGGGCTCTTATGAACATGGCTTTCCAGGTAAGAATAATAACAATTTTATTTCAATACCCAGCTATAGTTTGTAAATTAAAACCAATCCACGAGGTAAAGTAGCCAGATAGAAAAAAAAATCCAATCAGCGGGTTCATTAGTATGGCTCTCTAAGTCAAATACACCGTTTAACTTTACTCTACTCCTTTCTTGGTATACGATTGCCATAGTTGTTATGACTACAATAATTATTAAATGGTTTCTGATGCACAAAGATCGACCACTAACTAGAACAGAATGACAGAACTGGCTGAAATGATGATGAATGTTAAAACCCGCTTTGTTATTACATTCATCATTATTTCAGTCGTAGGACGGCCACTGGATATAGGCCTCCCTAATAGATCTCCGGTTATTACGGTTGGAGACGGCCGCCTCCACCGAGACCCCGCGGCGTCGTACGCTACGCGCCGATCCACGTCTCCATTTGAGAACCCGTCGGCGCCAACGACCATCTATTCTGCTATATAGCTCTCTCTCTCTCTCTCTCCGCAGCATTGATTATTCCCATCTGATGGTTGGGTCTGCTTTTCCAATCTTCTGCTTCCACTATACGATACGTCAAATAGAGCAATCTTTTTGACGTATAGTTTTCAGAGATGTTGCAGTTTTTCATTTCTTTCGCGATTATATCTTTCCACTTCATTTTCGGTCATCCTCGTTTCATAGACCCCAGGATGTTAAAATTCACCGCCACAGTTGGAGAGTAGTCAGGAGGTCTTCTTTTGACATGGCCATAGCATCTCAGCCTCTCTTGCAGCTTATCGGCTATGTCACGAATGCCAAGGCTACCATAAACGTACTCGTTCCGTATTTTATCGAGCCTTGTCACTCCTATATAGCTATGTAATAAATAATATATGTTTACTTTATTATGCTTTTCTTTAACTAGGCCGAACAAAAAGTGAAGCAACGCATCCTATGCTGTTTGGGCACCGAGCAAATGTTCAGGTTACTAGGTGACAGTGATACCCGAGTTATAATGAAAACTCTGGGATTATTAAGAAACTTGCTGTCCACTAGACACCATATAGACGCTATTATGAGTGAATACTCTTCGCAAGTTATGCAGGTAATTAATTTACTATTTAAATATATATAGTGATAACTTAATAGTCAATTCTAAAGTTTGCACAGTACAAATAAGTTAGTTATTTATTGCTGTTTTCAAGTACTTTTTGTAATTGCCTTAATTTCTGCTTATTTTGTGCAGATTTCTGTATCTAAATAAATAGAATGAAAAGCGCAATATGTTGTTAACTAAGCATAAAACTCGAAAATTGCTCGACCAATTTCGCTGACTTACTTTTTTTCTAAGGACACCCCGCACTGGGGAAATAAATTCTTGGTCACGGGGTACTTTACACATTATTCACGGACACATAGCACATCCTGACTCACAACAACTATTCTTAGTTCACTCCAATAATTATCCCGGGTGGGAATCGAACCCAGAGCACCAGATCTCAGAAGCCAAGCCGTCGGGGGGTCGGATTGCTCATGCGTACCCGGCCCGCGCCAACGGCGGATCGAAGGAGTGTCCGGGGGGTTTTAGTGGTGTAGGGTCCTCTCCTCGTCGTATGAGTTTAACATACCACGCTATGGAGAGGTCCCGAGTCCCACCGCCAGCGCGCAAATACGCTGCAGCGACGGTGGGAATGCGTAAAGGAATTTACCCCCGGACAAAAGAAAAATGTCTCAGAAGCCAATTTTTAAGTTGTGTTCGAAATTGTCGTAATAAAGTTTGATGAATACTTTTTACCCATACTCTTTTTCTTCAGGCTGTGATAGTGGTGCTAGAAGGTTCATACCCCGCCGAAGTCAAAGAACAGGCTCTATGCATCCTAGGCAATATTGGCGACGGAGAAAAAGCGAAAGACCTCATTATGGCCAACGAAGATGTACTAAGGAAACTAGTAGATTATTTGGTGAGTTCAATGTTGTTCTTGTTTTAGCTTTTTGGCGTTAGGAGGGTATTTGGAAATTGGCTTAGAGTGATGAGTAAAAAAATACGTCTTTGTTGATTATTCAAAGGTTCCATTGGATTGTTGGTCAAATAGTATGATCTTATCTCTTGATGTCCAGTTATGTATATTTTATGTACATACATATATTAAAACAATATTACTATTGTAATTTTCTTATAGAAATATGTAATTTGGACAGAATTAATTACATTTTGAGTTGTAAATCAAACACACATTGTGTGTTTGATCTTTTTGTGTATAAAATCTGTTAAAGTCTGTGCAATCATATTATAAATCTGAAAATTATGTTTGTTTGCTTCAACGTGCTAATCTCAGAAACTACTGTTCCGATTACGTAGCTATCTAATGGTGAAAGAGTTTTTTACCATTCGTTTTATAAAGAGCTAGATTACAGGAGTAAGATAGGCTATATTTAATTATGAAGTTCCTACGGGAAAGGCAGTTGAAACTACTGTTTAAGGGAAACTACTGTTTAATAAATAGAAAGTATATTATTGATAAATAATATATATTAAATAATTTTTAACCTATTATATTTAATTTAATTATGCTAAATTCAATGGAACCGTGTTGTGTAATATGATTGTGTGGGCTGCTTTACCTGCTGTTCATACCATAGAAATCATCCCCAAAACTTATTTCTTATTAATATATCACCGCCATTTTATATACATACAACAACAATGGAATAAACCTTTTGTGTCTTTATAATACCCTCCTACACGCTAAATGAGGGACACTCTTGAAATGAATTCCGATTAAAAAGTACCCAAAAAGTAAGTAAGTAGACGAATGATTTGAATTAATGGCATTGACAGTGTTACTTTCGCTTGATTTGATTGACAAAAGTGCTGTTTTATA
The DNA here is from genome assembly GCA_947037095.2 of Nycteola revayana. NCBI lineage: Eukaryota > Metazoa > Arthropoda > Insecta > Lepidoptera > Nolidae > Nycteola > Nycteola revayana. The sequence goes on from OX344847.2 coordinate 5,413,641, forward strand.
AGCATAATAAGCGTATTTAATTAAATATTAAACTAGAACATTTCGATGCCCTCGTAGACCCGAAATTCGCAGGCCTCCCGCTTGCGAACTTTTTAAGTACAGCGAGAGCGACAAAACTCACCTTAAAAATTGTAGTCAATTCCGTCGCCAGCGACCGCCCTGAGCCGAGGTCTTTGTCCTACAGGGTGCGCCTTGGGCAGGTTGCGTAGGTGTAAGTTTATAAATACATTAAAACATCATAAGTAGCCGTGCTCGCTTTCATTCTCAGTGAAGTAGCCTCGTGGCTACCTAAGTTTCCATCCGAAAGTCAACCGAAGATCCGCAGTCAATACTTAAGATTGAAATGATTTTCAAGAGTGTCCTAAAAAGGCATTTGCTTCCTTTAATACATATTATTAATATGTCTATATTGGATATAATATTATATCTAAACTTCATGACATTTTCTTATACTATGATTATTTTATTATAAGAGAAGATTTTTATATAACATGAATTTCAAGAAAATTGTGGTACCTTTTTGTAGACCGAAGGGCATTCAAAGAAATTGATAATGACCCCGAAAATATGAGGTCACTTTTTATTTTAAATATTTTTTCACATTTGCTTGGTTATAATTATTTCACATTTAGTTAGTATCTTCTGTAGGTGTGAGTAAGCTAATAATATATGTATATGTAACACCATTTTACATCACTTACCTATCCTAATATACATCACAAAACATGTTTGTTCTGTCTGATATATGTAAGCTTCCAATAAAGAGGACTGTATAGCTCCTCCTTTGGCTTGCCCTTTAAGTGAAGATATATAATAATATATCAATAATATTGGTGACCGGGATGTTGATCCTAGGTCCAGGCTTCCAAACAATGCGGGGACCAAACCGCAGGCGCCGCTCGGGAAGCGATACAATGGGCAGTCCAAATGGCGATGGAAGGTAGGTCATTGTTCAAACAGGAAGTGATTGGGTGTGAATGGTGTTACTAAGCTTATTTCTATTAAAAACAAAAGCTAATCACAAAATTAATTGGCTTTTAACTTGTAATTATGGCATAAAATCAAATTTTATTAGTGTTAATTTTCTTTTATTAAATTATGTGAATAGTAAAGTGTTGAGTTTCGTTTAGATTTATAATATGTTATTATTTTGTATAATAATTTATTAGTTTTTCTAATGGCATCGTGATTACTGTTATACGTCATAGGCATGTTTAAAATAGGATACCAAAAGCATGAAGATATATTGTTGTGTTATTTAAGACGTGGTTCAAAACCGCTTTTCTATAAATGTGTTAATGGAATAATGTGAATTCTTTTTACTGTACAATTTTATTGTTTTTCGTTAATTATTTATGCTTTTTAATTAAATTAGATTCGGACAACATGCAGTAGTCTAAAATAAATAGTATGTATTTAAGCCAATTGAAGACAACATTTCATTGAATATACCATCTCCATATCTGTGTTTTATTTCTACTTGTGGTGAATTGAAGTATTCTTGTTTGTTTTGTATTAAAAGTAAAACGATAAGTGTCGTGGAACAACTGGTAGGACGAAGAATATTTCGCTACATAATATAATATTATTTGTTCTAAAAATAAACATATAGCGACCGCCGCATGATCATTATATTTGAACGAAGCCACCGTAACGTTTTTTGCTTACGTGACGTTCTCTTAAGCAAATTCTACATTGGGCCTACGCGTTCCTCGAGCGTGTGTGACAGTCCGCATGATGGCGGCGGGGGTAGCGGGTTACGGGGTCACCGAGCTCAGCGTTCACACGCTCGAAGAACACGTCCGCCCAATATGGGGTCTGCCTTAGTTGTGTATAGCAATTCTTTACCGAAAAGCTTGAATATTTCTAATGCGTACAGTGTGATCGTTAGCCTAAATAAGTTATGTAGAAAACATATTCTGGCGTACCAAACTAAGCGAGTGATTATTTTCTGACGAGTAATGCAATAGATATCTCCTCCGCCGAAAAATACCCAATAGTGGCTGAGTATGCGGGATCTTCCCGGCACGCTTGTCTTCCATTTTTTTTCGGACGGGTATATTATGTACAGTCAATAAGAGACAGGTTTACACATGGTAAAACGCATTTTAAATTTATATGTACACGTTTATGAGAACAGTTTACTATTATGTGCATGTGTACACAGCTAGCTGCGAACTCTTCGTTCATAAAAATGTATTGGTGATAACAATTGTTGGCTGACCAAATAAATAAATGAAAAATAAAATAAATAAAAAATTGGCTGTCGTAGAAACATAAACATATTTATTTACATTATTTGATACTGACGGTGTAAACCTATTTCTTTTGTTGACTGTACATAGACACGAAGCTTTTATTACTTCGAAATTTTCTTCTTCTACTACATAAAGGCGAATAGGTCTCCGGCCTTATTAGTCTAAACCAGTGGTTCCCATAGTGGTCACCCAGGTTGTCCCCCATGGGTAGACAGGGTACACAAAAGGACTAAGTTGTCGCAAAAAAAAAATCGGCTTCATAAGTCTGTAATATTATAGAATAGAACAGTTTATAAAGAAAGAAAGAAAATTCTTTTATTTACGGCATATTAAAGGCACAATGATAATTAAATTTACAACTATTAGAGAGGTAAATGTGCCATAAATGGGGCTGGCTCCAGCTACCTCAATAACCTAAAAGATTATGGCGGCAGCGCTGGTATTCTAGTAGTTTAGTAAAATCAATAAAAAAATTAAAGGGGTCTACGAGAAAAAAAGTTTGGGAGCCTCTGGTCGAAACGTTGATGTGTCACATGTAAGTCAGTTTACCAATGCTATGTTGTTATATAGGCTAAGGTTAGTAGTGTGTGGTGTGTAGTATTGATGTGTTTGTGTTCTACAGGCCCATCCGGAGAGCAAGCTGCAGGAGGCGGCGCTGTTCGTGGCGAGCAACCTGGTGTGGCGAGGAGAAGCGGGCGCCGCTGCCAGGTATATATACTCACATGGCACTTACTTTATTTCATATTTCATTGAAATGAGATCCCTAAGGTGCATGATCGGTGTGAAATTGAGTGATAGAATTAAGAACAGAGTGATTAGGGAACGTTGTAGTATGAAAGAAAATTAGTGACAAGGATTGAGAAAGGTATGCTAAATTGGTTCCGACATATAGAGAGAATGAAAGAAAGGAGACTTAACATAAAATGTATGGGGAAAATGTGGATAGAAGTGTTGAAAGGGGAAGACCAAGGCGGACGTTCCACGTTTAAATCCAGGACGTTCTTATGAAAGGCCAGGTTAAAAGTACCCTAAACTGAAGGACATGCATGAGGACATTAATTAATGTAGAAGAAGCGAAAGCGGTATTTCAAGATTGTAGCAAGTGGAAGGAACGTGTGAGTACTCCTATTTGAAAGAGGCGTGAATGTATTTATGTTTGGTAAATTGAAAAACTCTTCATTAAATATAGGCTATATATTCGCTTTTCCATTTTTTTTCGTAGTTTTTATAATATAGCTTAGCGGGTGTATTATGCATATTTGATAGGTAGTTATATCTGTACAGACAAGCCCGCCTCGCCGACCTCGGCGTGCTGCGCGCGCTCAAGCTGCTCCGCGCCAGGCACGACGCCGCGCACCTGCACGACAAGTGAGTACGAGCCCGTCGACACACGCACTCATTCACACTCGGTAATCCACACACGCTCACCCCACACATACTCACCCAAATACTCTTACCGACATATGCTCACTCACACACGCTCATCTACATAGGCTCACACACAGACCCTCATCCACTTATGCTCACACACACAGGCTCATCAACACACGCTCATCCACACATGCTTACCTACACTGATCACACTCACTCAAGGTACTTTGCGCCAAACACAAATTGAGTTTGGGTACGAAGACAGTAGATCCCCGTAGATCCAAATTTTTTTTTTTACGTTTTGGAAATCTATATTCATGTATAAACCTGAAGAGTTTGTTTGCTAGAACACGGTAAACTCAGGAGCCACTGGGCGGATTTGAAAAATTATTTCAGTGTTAGATAGACCATTTATCGAGGAAGGCTATTTTTAATTACAAAGTTCTCACAAGAACAGGAAAGCGGGTGAAACCGCGCACGAGAAGCTAGTGAAAAGCTAGTGAAAAGCTAGTAAGGTCATGTGAGGTTCCTTCCCTTGCTACCGGCTCTGTGTAGCTAGCGAGCCGGGGCAATGTAGTTAAAAGTAATAACCAAGACAGGAAAATAATCAACTGTGTATACCTACTTGTTACAGGGTGAAGACCGCTCTGGCTCAGTTTAATGAGTTCACATAATATCACAAGAGCCACAAGCGCAAGCGCATGCGAAAGTGACTGTCCTAGTTATAGTAACGATTGTGATTCGTCTCGACAGTGAGTTTACCAGTCATTACGTTGATAATGATTCATTAGCTGTAAGTATTTAATTGTACATAATAAGTTCATTAATTGTTATATCGACGAGGAGTGTTATTGAATTTATTTATTTTTTTAATTTAAACTGTTGACCACATTTCATTATCATAGAAATGTTTGGCAAAGAAAATGGGAAACTGTTTTGCTAGAATGATTTCATAATAATAAATAAATGTTATTTTATTTCGTGCTTAGTATTGTGCATGTATCACTAAAATATCAGTGTTGATAAAAACTATAACTTACAGAATGACGTACATGAAGACTTAGGGACTGTCCATAAAGTATGCCACACGAACTTCATCATTTTTGTATCCCCTCCCCCTGTCCTTATCACTGCTGGCCATATTTGTGAGATTCCCCCTCCCTTCCCTAGCGTTGAAGTCACATGTTTTGGATTTTGCAGCTTACAATTATTTAATGCAGATAAAACTTATTTATTAAATTAACATCAAATCTAATATTTAATAGTCACGGAACTAAGGATCATCTCACCCCTTGACACACTTTGGCGATTCCCTGTATCCGCACTTTATGGATGGCCCTTTATGAGCTAATTACGACGCCGCATGCAGCAAATATCTACGTGCAAGCTCGCAGATATTTGCGATGCGATGCGAATTCGCGGTTTTGTGTGGGAGCCCTTATTGAAGCCTGTGTAAAAATAATTTTATCAGGTCGGTATCTTTTTAATTTATATAAACTATGAGCCACGCGATTCTTATACATAATATGTAAAAGAATCGGAGCGGAAATTACAAAATTAATTATATTTATCTAATCATTGCAATTCAATAGTGCTGCATGAGAATCATAAATAATTATTCGTTCCGCATTTTCTTAACCAGACAAACAAAATAATTTCATTCATACCATTGCAACGTAACGAGTATCTCTCCAAAGAAAATGATACGCGTTCTTTAACGACAGAGGTGCTAGATACCCTCGCAAAATGAATATTTTTGTGAAACTAGCCGACCGTAGTGAAACTACAACATAGTGTAATTTAGTTAGTTGTTGATAATACGGGCGTTTTATATGCGTATGTATATTGGAATTATGTTTAGTGGAGCTTACGTCCGACAGTGGATATTTCTTTGATAAGGGTGACCTCGGACTCGTCTTGCAGTAAGGCTCATGGCTATCTAAAATATTAAACTTTTATAACCACAGTGGGAATGTAGTTGACACCATATTTTGGACTTTATGGGTTTGTAATAGAGTTCAAAAATATGGATATAGATATATTACTGTTTATCATGTAATTTTGACCAGTAAAATTGTTATGTAACTTTCGCAGAATAAGTTCCAAACGAAACAGTTACTCCAGCAACTTATCTAACCTGATGTATATAATGAATAAATATCCCACAGTCGGACTAAGCATGTGAAGAACGAGGTACAGAGTACATTTGTTCGCTTGTAGATTTAGTGTTTAATAACTAAAATGCTACAGCCACAATAAATAATAAACACATTATTACATATATATTCACGTAAATCTGGCTCGAAGGACCAGTATTTGATGTCCTCTTACATCATACTTCGATCCTCCTTTACACCAGTCGATGCTTACTATAATAACACCTTAAATTTGACATTGATTTATAATAATTGTACTTGTATGTATAATAATTGTAATTGTAATCATAGTTTCGCTTTGTGTATAACAAGTATTCTTTATTGAAATCAATAATATATCCCTAAATAATTTTATACCATATGTCACGGGTGGCCAATAAGGCCCAAGTTCTATATTAAGAAATATAATACTCATGTGCGATTTAGCTTATCATTCGTTAAATTTCATCCGCTTTATAAAATAAGTCTATCGGCTGACACTGAAACAGCAACCAAGATCGACCGGTTGGCCACTCCTGCCATATATGAACCACAACTAATATAAATGGAGCTGAACCTAAAGTTAAAGCCATCATTCTGAATAAAATAGTGACAATCATTAAAAAATGATTCTGTATATTTAATTATAATTACTGTGGCTGTAGTATACTATTTCTTATAACAAATAAATCGTACTTTCGTAAGTGTGAGTCTCAACCTGCGGGTGAATAAACGGTAGCTTTTGATAACGCATTGGATGTGTGTAGGTAATATAATTCTATAACTAACATATATAACTTCGTAACATTTTTTTAAACCCCGATAAAACGAAATTTATTATGAAGTATCGTAATTTTGACAAGAGAATTGACATCTGATGGATTAATGAATTTGTTAATGTTACATGAAACCAATAAAATAGTGTATTGGCGAAATCTAGAGCTTTACATACATCAACAAAGTGAAAGATTACTTTTGTCTGGCTCTCACGGTATGAAATTCGTAAAGCAATTTTGCCTACCTAATAAATAATCGTATTGGAATGTTTTTCTCCTACATAAATTTCGTTATAATAAAAAAAACTTTGAAATCGGGTCAAGAACCGTGGTACGAAGTATACTTTTGATGATTGCTTACTGCTATATATATTTATATTTTAATAAAAAATCTAGTACCATATCATAATGAATCTGTTTCTTCCATTATTCAAAACTATATTTTGAAATAATCCTAATATTGACTTGTAAGTGCGCCTGCACACGACTGCCAATCGGTGACCGATTTTCTGCCTTAACCATGTCATCATGTACAGTCGCCCATGCAGGTAGGTTTAGACCTTCTGTAAGAAAAGAAGAAAGAAAGAAAGAGTTAATTAAATAAATATGTTTATGTCAGTAAGAGACCCGGTAATTCTTTATAGGTGAAGAGTTCGTTGCTACTATGTAATTAAAATATACATAACAGTAAACTCTCCACCGTCAACCTATTTCCTTCGGGCGACTGTATTAGTGGTATCGAATCTATGTTGCAATACTTACTCAGTATCGAGACAAAAATACTTGGTATCGAATCGTATCAGATTGAACGAATGTAAACTTCAAAAAATCGATCACCGATTTTCTGACGTATGCTCACTAAATAAGCGGGAAACAGTTTGTACACAGAGAGTGTGAGATGTAGTAGCAAAACAAACGTTTACGATATGTATTTTTTTATTCAAAGTGATATCACATTTAAAAAAGTGGGTGAACGATCTTGATGACATGACATTGATTATTTTTTTTAAAAGATTATTAGCAGAGTTTTGCTGGCTACTATCATCTTGTTAACCCCTCGTGCTAAGCTAAAATGCTAGTGTTACGGGTGGGTTCACGTCAGTAGTGCAATGGGTGGGGTTCGAACCGGCGACCTCAAGATCATAAGTCCGACGCCCTAGCCATTGGGCTACGGCCGCTTCATAAATGCTTACTTGCATAATTCGTAGAAGTTTCACAATTAGTATATTGATTAGCGATGATCTACTTTAATTTTACACGTTTCTTCATTTCTCGCCTAACATTGGTAGAATTGTCGTAATTCGGAAAATTGCCATTAAATAAAAAAGAAGAAGAATAATTTGTCGTTTGTAAGACAAGTATTTATTAATCCTGTTAGAGTTATATATTTTGTTAAAACTATTTTATATCGTGATATGTGAACGGAAACGATGGGTTGCTATATACAAAACTTGAAACATAATATTACACTAAATTACTATTTCCCGCTAATCTAGTTGTTACATCTATTCATCAGTCAGACTGATGTGATATAGACGATGTGACATATCTGCCCTCCTTAATGCAAACGCAAAATCACGATTTCGAGATAAACTTTCGAGTTAAATATGATTTTAATTTTTCAACAAAAAAGTAATAATCCCACAAAATTTCGATTACTGCAAGTGCAATCAGCAGGGCAGATATATTGTCAGGAATGGTTCAATAACGGTATGTTAATTTATCATCTATGCCTTATACTAGTTTTGAAAACTATGAACTACCCACAAAAACAACAAAATATGTCATATTATGTGCATGTACTTTGTCATAATAATTGTCATTATCTTACAATGTAACTGAACGTTCAGAATAAGAATTTGACTTTAATGCATTGAAAATGTTTGCTACGTTATAATGTATGAATTTTGCTAAGACTGTTTACCAGGTTAAAAACCTGAAAAATGATGCTTATGTAAATGATTAAATTTTGATTTAGTTTTGACATAATAACTTGTGCCAGTATATTTTGATCTTGAATGAAATGCTTGCAAAATATATTGTTATTATAAAATTTGTTATTCTGTTAAAATTGGCTTCGTATTGTATCTTACAACTAGCGATTATAAAAAAATAATACTCAACCAGATATCCAATGAACCTCAATTATTCCCAATATTGAACAGATGTTAATTTGCAATGTTACAAAATAAAAATCCCGCGTTTGGTGTAATATACAAATTTATACGTACACAAGCGTTAACAGGTCAAAAAATCCACTTGTATATTTAGTGTTTTCCTTCTATTATATAAAATTGCCGATGCAAAATATAATTGAATAGTAAAATGTGATGAAATGTATCATGATTGAAGTTGATTAATAACATAAATGTTTTACAATCTCAAGATAAAATGCCACTAACCAAATTTCAGTAACGCAAATGTAAAGACAAATGTCAAGTATCCACATTTGCGTAAGCGATTTTTTGCTAGCGATCACTCCGTTGTGGCATTTTGTCTTGTTCCTCTGAATGACACGTTGCAATAAGTCACAAAGTAATTAGGCGCTATTCTGTTGTCGACGCTCATGCGATGATGGCCTGCATTTATATCGTACGTTGAAATTGCATATGGTCGCAGAAACCGATACGACATTCATCAAAGATCACCATCTTTGAACTTACGATCGCTCGATCATGTTTATCCGACGCATCGCATCATCGCAAGACAAGACAACGCGTCCTAAAAGAAACTGAAAACCATTACTGGAATATCTGGTAATAGATTTACTATTATTAGAAATTTTACAAAAATGAAATTGTAAAACTCATTATTTTGCTGTTATTTTACATAAACAAATTATGTTAAATCGACTGATATACATATTAGGCTAATATTTCTTTGACATGTAAATAAAATGTGGCTTATTAACAAACAATTGTTATAGCTTTCCATCCATTTGTTCGTTGTATTCTTAATGTATTATTCTGTTCGATGTGCTCATTGAGACAGGTATGGACATCGTAAGCAATGTAATTATATTATTTATGACAAGTTACGTTTTTCATGTTAATATGAAGATGATATCGAATGTGTTGCTTTTTATTTATCCTGATTCCTTATTTATTACTATATATTACGGGAGTAAATAAGATACAACTGTAGAGCCCAGAAGCATAAGGTCGGATGTGCCATTATACGTCAGAAACATTCGTCGTATGTGACTTTATCGTAAACTGACACTTACGACCAACTGCTTCTGAAGATAATAGTTTATCCGTCCTTATACTTCTGAGGTCTAGAACTACATACCTACATAGAATTCTACAACAAAAGTAAAATCGTACTAGAAACAAAATGTGAATGATTATTTTCACACACATTTAAGTATATATATGCCTTCCATTATTAACTTTTGGATCCATTTTTCAAAAGTTTAAATTAATTATGTATTAACCATTTGAACGCCAACCTAGGATATACTCGAATCGCAAACGTACCCTTTGCGCCACCAGAACACAAAACGTATACATTTAACATATTTTGTATTTTTCTATACTACTCAAAAACTTAAAGACCAATAATTATTACCTCACTTGTATTACAGCAAACATAAGTACATAAGAGTTATTCAAATATTTAATAATAAAAAACAAGCAAAAGCATGCCGTATTGAGATAGGTTGCGTTGCGTTCAATAGGTTTTATATTAATTATTTTATTATATAAATGGTTAATTTAATTATCATTATACGAGTATCTATGGATACGAACATAGGTAATCTACTCAATTGTAAAATACTAAAAACCTACTACATCACTTTACCTATATTGTGTCGATTTAAACATAATATCTACACACCACACAGTAACAATCAACGTTCTATTCTCTAAGCTAGTATAAAATGGACCATTGACTTCGAACACAGTAAACGTATCCCCTGTGTATGGTTTAACCTCCGTTAACCCTATAGAACGATATTTCCCCACTGGCCCGATAATACCAATCAATACGTCCAGGAAGGAAGGTAGGTTTATCTGACCACGGCTAAGCGCGGTACCTACGCAACTTGTGTTGCTTTTGTTTACAATGTGGCTAGCCGGTGTGAGATTGGAATAAGTTAATAGATTTGTATTTTTCTACGAGGAGGTAATATTGAAAATTGAATGAAATGGATTTTGTTTTAGAAATGCTAATGGATCGTTCCAAAATACGAACTTCTGTTATTATGAAAAAAATATTACTAGGTATAATCTCCGTAAATAAAAACCTCCGAGGTCTAGCGGTAAGATTTCTTTTCGGGTCTGGTTGGTTGAGGGATTACCCTTCGTGCCTCGGAAAGGTCCCGATTGTTATAACATTATCTATAGCAATTGTATACTAATCAACGGGCAACAGCGTTTCCCTATGGGTGTTATTACATAATACTGCGGTCACCAACCCGCCTGCCAAGCGTGATTATGGCAAACAATTTCCCTCGGGAGGTGGTCCACGTGCACATTATCATCAAGGCTTTGATTATTTCGAGTGGAAATAGGGCCGAAAAGGGCTTTTAACATATTCACTATACTTGGTGACTGCAATATGGTGCTGCTTCCCATTCCGCAGTATAAAATTGTTAAAAATAAAGTTATACGACCAATTACAACGGTTTCTACCCGAAGCACGAACGAAATAAAACCCTCGACTTAACTGATACTATTTTTAGATTTTATTCCTAAGAAGTTAAAGCATAAAATCTAGGTTAGGTAGATTAGTCCATTATGCGTTACGTAAGCAAGAACACAGATAAGCTAGAAGCTTTTAAGATTAAGGGATACGTAAAAATGGATTTTTATTAAGCCGAAACTCAGTCGTCTAAAAGCCCACATCATGTAGGTGGAAGTTGTATATAGACAGGTAGTAGGTATCTATGGCAACTTAATGACTTTAACCTTAGGTAAGTTTGAGAAGGTCAGAACTACTCAAACTACGTGACCTTTGCTAAGTTGTGATACTTATGCCTGGTTTTGTGACCTATTGTCATGGCATACTTTAAAGTGCTCTTGTCTACGAGATAGATAGCGATCGCTGTGTTAGCACTTGATGGCATCGATAAACTGATATGTGGAATATTTTATATGATAGGTACTTTAGTGTAGTTGATATGGCTGGTTTGACTACGTTGCTTGTCTAAACTATATAGTATGTGGTTGTAGTTTACCTAAAACTGTCTTATTACAACTAATTTGCTTATTAAAGCATATAGCTCGAAAGGGGTTTTGTATATATTTAACACGGTTTGATAGCGGGTTGGTGACCGCAGTAGGTACCTATTAAGTGTGGATTCGGTAAACTCTGCTGCCCGCTACATAAAGGTCGATTATCACAGATGATGATTAATAATAATCGGGACCACCGGTCTAGCGTTATAGTGTATTAATACTTTTGCAAAATAGTACAGATAAAACTGAGTCAGCAATGGCTATCAACCCAACCAATCCAAATGAAATAGGTAATTAGTATAGTAAAATTGATGCAAAACAAACACTCTTGTGGATATGATGAAATTCCGATCAGAATAATTAGGAATAATATATCAATACTAGCTAAACCGTTGTCCATTTTTTATAATAATTGTATTAAATAGGGTTCCACTTAAAGAAAATGATTTCGGATACAAAAGTAGGTTTATTAAACATGGCTATTTTAAATAACAAAGTCAATAAAACTTTAGATGTTTTTTTTCAGGTGGACATACGTAGGCAGCCACGAGGCTTTTGTAACTTCACTGGGCATAAAGGCGAGCAGAGCTGCATTTTAAAAACTACAAACTAAGCAGCCTGCGCAAGAGGGCGCCCCCTGTGGGGCATGGACCTCGGCTCAGGGCGGTCGCTGGCGATGAGATTGAGGGATTATAACTTTTGGTATTTTAGAGGAGTTTTGTGCAACTGTCGCTCTACTTTACAGTTCGCGGGTCTCTCGGACTTCGCGTCTACGAGAGCATCGGATGGTTAAACTTTAGATGCTTGCTATACTTGGTTCACTGCAAATAAGCTTATGATTAATACTTTAAAAACAAAAGTAATACTTTTTTTTTTGTGCCTTTTGGTGTCGAAACATTGGGGCCGTGGGGACCGGGAGCCAAATTAATTTATAAATACCTCGCAGCGGCCCTCTTAAGTGCGGCACGTTCTCCGAGTGCTGGTTTCTACTTTGCACAGCAGGTAAGCATTGCCATTCAACGTGGTAATGCTGCCAGCATTCTGGGAACCTTGCCAAGTAAAATCGATTTAGAATAGTAGTATTTTATAAGTTAGTTTTATTTTTAATTAGTTACTTTTAGTTATGATTTAATTAATTTTTGTTTATTAAATAAATATAATATCATACTTTTTAGAACTGCTCGCAATAAAGATAAATTAATTTTAACTTTAAATGGTAATTCTATAGATACAATTAAAGATACCTGTATCATTTTTATCTATAAGTCATATTCATAAACAATTGTAAAATTGTTTCTTGAATAAATAAATTGAATTGAAATTGAAACGTACTTTCCGAAAGACTAACTTATGTATACGTAAGCACCTACATTAATGTTGATAAAACGGTTGATCGCGAATGACTGACTGACAGACCAACTCACAGCCTAAACAGCTGATCGTAGGGAGCAGAAGCTTGAGCGTGTTTTCTGTATGACGTAGACATACCATAGGGAAGGATTTTTATAAATTCAACCCCTTAAGAATAAAAAACGGTGGCAAAGTTTGTACGTGGGTATAGAAATGAAAAATCGGGCAACAGCTAGTCTATTTCAAAACCCTTAGGAACATTGGCGTCAATAAATGTTGTAGTACCTATTTTCTAAGTTTCAATGAAGATGTAACAATAATTAAGGCTATAGCTACGAGCTAGTAACTTAGACAATTTAAGTTAAAATCAATATTTAAGTTGGACTACAAAATACTACGATAACCCCAGGGATTGTTTGAGAGTTAAACCGAAGTTTGGCTCGACTTTAAACTTTGTGCGCCGTGAAGATTGGATTGTTTCAATATTTAAAAAGATAGCTGCAAGGCAAATTGAAATAAATGAGCTGAATTAGATTTTGAAGTTGATAGTTTTTAATTTTCTGTAGAATTTTTTATCGAAATGCTACCCATTTATTATAAGTAGTAAAGTAGATTTACGCATCAACGCGACTAAAACTTTTTTAAATGTGGTTCTCTTAAATATTATGCCCTACTATTTAAAATTAATATATAGATTAAAATATAGTTTAAAAGGATTAAGTGGGTCAAGAATTTTTGGGGAACACTGACCTAAACAGTATCAGCGTTTAGGTATTGCGGATGTTATTTTTGGAGTGATTTTTTGAGTTTGAAAACATGAAAACATCTTTGCAAGGTCAAAGATGTCAATTCTTCTGAAGAATAAATAACGTTATCTTAAGTGCAATTTGTTTTCTCGCCAACTTAGTAATTCATGATTCACCAAACTACAGCTATGATGACACTATTACCAGCCGTTATTTTTTTATACGGAACTCAAAAACAATCTATATTAAAGCACAAATGAAGTAGGTACGCTACACCCAATCAAAGTGCTCATCCTAAAACCTTACTAACAAACTTGCAGTAGCACCAATTAAAACTTGGTTTACTATTGCAAAGCGCAAACTGCGAGATTCGCTGAAAAAGAGATTTCACTCTGAAATGTAATTACTCTCTTTGACGTTTCGTTTCGTGTACCCTGGCATCCGAAGCCGGGCCTACCATACGCTGTAGGACAGAAAAAGCCAAAGTCAAACGTACTGTTTCAGAAATGGTTTAAATGCCTTTACAACAGCGCGCGAATATTTTCTACGTACCTAATTGGATAAAATTAAAGAAATCATCGTACCTACGTACGTAGCATAAGTATGGGTCGAAACGAACGTTACTTTAAATTGTATTTATTTAATGACCAAAATATATACACTATCATTACAGTTATCCAATACGATAATGTAACAATGGCTAGGGCGTCGGACTTGTGATCTTGTGGTCGCCAGTTCGACCCCCACCCATTGCACTACCGACGTGAATTCACTCGTAACACAAGTATTTCAGTTTAGCACAGGGGTTAAAAAGAATACTAGTAGACTGCAAAACTCTGCTAGTTATTTAAAAATAAAAAAAGACTTGGAATCGATCCTTACCGACTTTTTTTTGCGAAATATTATCAATGCTCATTATCATTATCATTATTACCATGCATTAAGTGAACTAAATATTAAAATATTTATTAACTGATGGCTTGTTGGTTAACGATAGTTGCCACAGATAGATGTTTTGCGTCTGGGTGTGCTTTGTGTCCGTTAATTGAGTGTTTGAAATGTTCCCGTGAAATCGGGGTAATTTTCCCTAGTCCCGGAACAGGGAAAATCACCCCTATGTCTTTAAAAGGAAACAAGGTATCTTCGCAATGAATATTTTCCTACCATATATTTTAAAGTAATGCGATATTAAAGCTAAATAAACGTTTTCGGGGATTGTCCCTTATGCCGCTAAAAACCGGGTAGGGATTTTGTAACTGTATACCTAAGTAGGTTATTTATTTTATTTTTCAACTTCTTGTTTTTATTATTTATATTATATATGTTACATTATTATATGCCTTTTATTTATATTGATTTAGAAAATAAACTGCAGGTGGTGCAATTGTAATGTTTTTTTTTTTTGAAGAGACATTTCTACTTGACAACTTAGTACCTATTTTAAATCCATCAAAACCTAGTCAATTAATATCGGGGAAATACTTTTTATAGGTATATTCATAAACGGCCCTTTGTAAAGGAACGGGCGGTAGCGTTTCCTTGTGTGGTATAACATAATACTGCGGTCACCGATCCGCCTGCCAAGCGTGGTGACTATAGCAAATACCCTCCCTCGAGAGGAGGCCCATGTTCAGTTGTGGACGTTATACGAGCTGATGATGAAACCGCCCTTTAGCTGGGTAGGAGCACAGTGACTCGAATAAAACATACACTATGAATAACACTATATGTGTCATCATCAGCCCGGGTAATGTCTACTACTGAACATGGGCCACTTTCTGAGGGAGGGTTTCGCCTTACCACTCTTGGCAGGTGGGTTGGTGACCGCAGTATTATGTAATAACATACAGGGACACGCTGCTGCCCGTTCCCTGGTATACGATTATTACAAATGATGTTATAACAATCGGGACCAACGGCTTAACGTGCTTTTTGAGGCACCGAGTATACTTATTCCCACAGACAACCGGATTTATTCTTAATAAATTACGATTAAAATTGATTGCGACCATACCATAAATCCCAACCCGAGGCATTTTATGGAAAGAAAAACAAAGTCCCATTGGGTTTTATCTGACTTGTGATCTTGGGCGATAATTGGATACATTGTCGCTATAAAGTCTATTGGAATTGCGCTTAGGTTCTTTGTGCTGGACAACCCGTGATGATGGCCGGATATTTTTTCTCACCGTCACGGCTATTACATATCTAGAGCCCAGAAGCAAAAGGTCGGATGTGCCATTATACGTTAGAAACATATCGTATGTGCCTTTACCGTAAACTGGCACTTACGACCAAATGCTTCTGAAGATAATAGTATATCCATCCGTATGTTTCTGAGATCTAGATATTATATCCGTATGTGATAGCTATGACTAGAGACCGGATTATATGCAACATAAAAAGCTTGTTATATGCATGCAAATATGCATGAAAAATGCTTGAAATATGCACGAAAATTGGCAGAATATGCAAAATTAAATGATCAGTTTTAATTTAATCAATCAATTCAGTCCTTAAAAAAAGAAGAAAAGTTAGTTTTAATTTTATTTTATTTAAAAATCAGCATAAAATTAGTAAATTATCCTTGAATAGACAGAATGACACATTACAGTTTATTACGTGACATTATATTTTTTTTTTTTTTATAAATCTATATCACAATTATTATTATTAATGTATATAATATTTATTTTGTGACTATAATTTGGTTTGATTCGCGATATTATCACTTTTATAGAATATTGGAACGCAGGATGACTGCACTGCACTGGAAAAAATATTGTAAATATACCGATTATATTCATTATAAGTAGTACCGTTGAGAATGGCTTAAATATGCCAATGCATATGCAAATATGCAAATGCATATAATCCGGTCCCTAGCCATGACGCTTTTAGTTGATACTTCATCGGACATAAAGGCGAGCTGAAGGGTTAGCCAAGCCAAGAAACGAATAACACTAAGTTATTTTTTATTGTGCACGGTTTTGGAACTCATTATTAAGTTAATAGAAACAAAGAGCAATATTTTTTGGTATAAATTGTTTAGGCTAGTCCAAAAATGATTCGGCTACCAAAGCGTTTGCGATAAGTAAGCGATCCCTCCACAGTACCTACATAATGTCGTTTTGTCTTAACCCTTAGGGCTTCAATTACAATGGGGCATACTTGTCATCTTAATTACCTATTACACAAATATTATTATAATGGCTAAAGTTATGTTAACAATCTGTAGTGCAAAAGAGTTTGTTTTGTTGTTGTGAAGACTGTAAATATCTACTAGTCTATTGCAGTAGTTGATATGAGTTTAAGCGTTGTTATTTAGATCTGGTGAACACAGCTGCACTGTTTGATAAATGCAATTTGTCAAAGTAGATATAAAAATGTATCTGATAATAATATAATTTGACTACCTAAAATAAATAATTGTTTTTTTTTAATAGGTAAAGATATATTTCAGCCATATTATGATAAGCACTGGACATTTAAAAAAGTTAGAAAGCAATAGAGCACGTCAGATTTTTGAATTTGGAACGCATTTATAACGATTGTTGCATCAGTTCGAAAGTAGACTCAACAAAATTCAAACGAATAGTGGCAAAGCTTTTTACTGAAATAAACACGTTATTTTTTAGGAGCCCACGTAATATTGCCCTAAATTAGCTAAATAAATGCGCGTTGTTCATCTAACTATAAATACCTACGTAGGAGTTTCGTGTGTACCTACGTGAACATTACATGTGCGCGGGAAGTAATGGTTTACACGAAGGTCGTAAAAGTGAGGTTAGATCCGGGTAACCGTGAGTTTGCGGTCCCAGCCACCTTTCAATAACTTATACTTCATTTTACTTTGAAGTGTGACTCACAGTTTGTGGTATAGTATTTATGTAGGTATATAATGTACATATTGATCGCTCAGTTGTGTTTGCAGCAGAATGAGTATTTTCGGTATAAAATGACAAAATTGCATTGAATATTATTAACATAAGTAATAGCTGTTCGTATAAAGCGTCGAGTAAAAACTTCATAATTAAATATAGCTTTCCTTATAAATGGGCTGTCTCTCGATAATGGGCTCACTGAAATATTTTTTGGACCGGTAATTCTTGAGAAGGCGAAGCAAACAAACAATATCATTAGCTTTATATATAAGTATATAGGCAGGTGATTACCGGTTTCCGAAAATAGATAATACTTAACCAACTTAGCCATCATACCTAGCACAAATTGCTACGCATTTTTGAAGTCCGAATGATTAGTCCTCCGGTCTGTTTTTTGACACGGCGGCAAATCTCTTAACTCTAAGAAGATTACCCATATGCGCATAACATATTATAGAGCACAAATGTGAGCGTATACATCGAATTATAATACCGGCGTACCCAGCCATCAACAACGGCGGACGGAGGAGTGTCTGGGGGTTTTAGTGGTGTAGGGTCCTCTCCTCCTGGTATGACTATAGCATACCACGCTATGAAGAGGGCGAGTCTCACATACCCCTTCGCCGGCGCGGGAACGCTGCAGCGGCGCAGGGGATGCGTAAATGCATTGCCCAGACAAAAAAAAAGAAGTACAGTTGGACGGCGATAAAACCGATAAGACGCTACCGTGAGATCAGGCGCAGGTCCGAGAGCATAACGTGCTCATTCACATACTTAGTATAGAAAATTTCTAGTAACACAATTTCTGTCCCACCCAGGGATCGAACTCAGGACGCTAGTTACGTTCGAACACATTATCGGTAGACCAACGAGGCAGTTAAGAGATAACTGAATCAGTCGCGTATCTGTCGCATATCTACCTATTGTGTGAGTGCAACGGCGCGCGGCAGATAATCCGATATTATGCCACCCTAATGTTCTCCATTAACCTATAATTGAATACTAACTATGCTATTTATAATTATGTATAATGTAGCGAGATGGTCGGACGCAGTCAGGGCTATCAGATGTTAAGATAGCTATCAAAGGTTTAATCGGTTAAGAAGTTGTAGGTACCTAAGCTGCTTTTTGAGTAACAAAATATTGTTTGGTTTCACACCGGCGTTTATTTGATTGTGTATTTACCTAGCAATTATGCGAAATTTTCATACAGTGATCCTCCAATCATTAACATCCACGACCCATATTTATCACATGTTTCAATTTTAGTAACGATATAGATGCTTTGTCTTAGTATAAAGAAATGTTGGTGAAGCCAATAAATTGTAAAAATTAGTTTACAAATTAAAAATTAGTTTACAAGTAAGATATTTTCATTTAACAAATATCCTGAAACACAGAATTACCTAGTTTAGGCAAAAGTGTTATGCTGCAGCTATATAAAATTATGTAGATTTTAATTATTTTGTCTATTATTCATCATCATCATCATCGGTCCGTATAACATCCACTAAACATGGGCCTCCTCCCCAAAGGGAGGGTATTTGCCATAGATAGTCACCATGCTTGGCAGGCGGGTTGGTGACCGCAGTATTATGTTGTAACACACTATGAAACGCTTCTGCCCGGTCCCTGGTGTACGATTGTTATAGATGATGTTATAACAATCGGGACCAAAGGTTTAACGTGCCATCCCAGGCACGGTGGGTAGTGACATCTGGGAAGAAATCTTAGATTTTACACAAAGATTTCTTGTCCGGTGTGGGGATCGAACCCACAACCTCCGAGACTTGAACCGCTAACGGAGAATGTCTATTATTAGTGCTAAGATTTTCTGAATAAACATTTATTTATTTATTATACTTATTGTTACCGATAGGCAGCCCTATGCGCTGTGTATACATTAGACTTTGTACTAAGTATATAACTCAGTATCGGTATGGTGGCGATTTAGATAGAATACTTCGATTAATATCTTAGAGAATAGATAGCGTGTACTTATAAGTTAGTTTGACCTTACGCTATACTTATCTACACGGTGTAATTTCTTTAGATAGGCACACAGTTTTTCAGTATTTTTTGTGAAAAGTACCCATGTACTTTTTAAAATAAAATATTGTTTTTAAAATACTGTAAAACTGTAGCAGCTTTGGTAATGATTTATGACACTAAATTAATCTATGTAACTAATTGTTGATACAATATTTAATTAGGTTCATCATCATCACTGCTGAACATGGGCCTTCTCGCGAGGGAGGGTTTTGCCATAGTCATGATGGCTAAGTTGGTTAAGTATTAGTTGGCAGGCGGGTTGGTGACCGCAGTATTTTGTTGTAACATACAAGGAAACGCTGCTGCCCATTTCCTAGTATACAATTGTTATAGATGATGTTATATCAATCGGAACCATGGAAATCAAATCCACGACCTCCGAAATTAAAAGCGAGCCAAATACCGCTACGCTATGGAGGTTTAATTATGTAATTATAGTTAATTAAGTGCTGCCTGTTTATAACGATCCTGTAAATAGGGAAGGTAGTCATTAAAATACAAGTCAACCAGGGGACCAACGTCCCAGAAATGTATAAATCAATGTCTGAAATAAGCGATCAATTCTATAATCTGATTCATATATCATCATCCTTTACATAGTTAGCATAAATTATAATCCCTCCGATAACATAACGTGACACATAACTCCAAGCTATGATTTAACTGACAAATCACACCTCTTAGTTTTTATACTGCACTAGATCCTAAATGCAGCACAACCCAAAAACCACCGTATTTCTTCTGTACATAGGCTGAATCTTGTTTATTTTATTTGCACTGCGCTTTTACATGTGATAAGAGTAGGCCCTGGTAGAGTGATTTTTCTTTTGGTATGATGCCCGAGGCGTTAATGGAGGACTGCAAGCTGACTAACAAATGATGTTTGAGATTGCATTATGCCGCAGACTGAACAATCTGTGCGCCTATCTAATGTTTACTTTGTGTGGGGTGTAAATCCACATTATGGCTTGTAAATAGATTACTGTGGCAGGTTGCTACAAATTTACTATGAAAACAAGTCAGATTAGTGCAAACTCGAGGTGAATCCTAATATCTGTGGAAGGTACAAGTTACGCATCAAATTCGCTTGATATAATATTAAGTCTTATTATGTCGGTATGTATTAGTTAGATAAATAATTTTACTCTAAAATTGTACACTGTTCTTGTCAGTTTATCACTAATCTCACTCTGAATATGGGTTGCAAGAAGAACACTCAAAAGTATGTTAAGCTCACCATTGTACAGTCGACAAAAGAGACAAGTTTACACCTTCTGTATCAATCATGTAAATAATTATGTTTTTGTCTGCAAGACAGCTGGTAATTTGTTATGGGCGAATAATTTGCTGCTAACTGAGTACAAAACCTACACATAACCGTGAACTATTCTCATAAACGTGGACGTATAAATTTAAAATGCGTTTTACAATGTGTAAACCTATCTCTTTTGTTGACTGTACATCTTTGATTTTACTGACTTTCATGTGTACATTCAAGAATAAATAAATAAAATAAATCGTCTATTTAAATCATACACAATTTCTATTCCAAAATGTTTTTAGAATTAGGTATTCTTGTTACTTAGGGTACAACCAAATATATTTTTGCGGCGTAGCGTCATTTAATAATTTATATAATATTTTTACATGGCCATAGTATCACGAATACAGCCAAATAAAACATAGAAACATTTTTATAACCCACTAAACCTAAACCTAAATCTGCCAATCAAACATGGCGTGCCGAATAAAAAGCAGTTGGTATGTTTTCCTCGTAGATTTTACAACTAACTCCCTTTGTTTACAAATGGCTGACCAAAATGGACAGGCGGCTTACTTTAGTCTTTAATAACAAAAGCCGATGACAAAGAATATTAAAGTTGTTTCTATGCACGGTTTTATTATGTTTCAGGATATAGAATATTTCAGTCAGTTTTAATATTATTTTAGTAATTCAAATAAAATAAACTAAGCTGGAAAAATATGACTTCGAAATCGATTGTTATATTTATTATAACAATCGATTTCGAAGTCATATTTTTTGGTGAAGTACCTACCTATATAAAAAATCTAACCTACCAATATTATTAACTTTGTAATTGTTTGTGAGGTTGTATGGTGTTATCTCTGGATCTACTGAACCGATTTTGCAAATAGGATATAGGAAATACTTTTACCAATAGACAACCACATATTTGTGTGTGTCCCTACTTAATATTATAAATGTGAATGTTAGTTTGTTTGTTACGCTTTCACGCAAAAACTACTAAACTGATCATCATGAAACTTTGTACACATTTTCTTGGAGGTATTAAAAGTAACGTAGGGGCATTGGCTTCAATGCGAGTGAAGCCGCAGGTAAAAGCCACCCATGAGGAGTAGAGACGCCTCTACACTCCAGGCGTCCCTATAATTGGGCAAATGGGCCACTGTAAGTGTGGCCCCGGAGATCCCGCGGTGCCATACTGGCCGCGGGTGCCGTCGGGGGGTCGGATTGCTTATGCGTACCCGGCCCCCGCCAACGGCGGATCGAAGGAGTGTCCGGGGGGTTTTAGTGGTGTAGGGTCCTCTCCTCGTGGCATGAGTTTAGCATACCACGCTATGGAGAGGGCGAGCCCCACCGCCAGCGCGCGAATACGCTGCAGCGGCGCACAGAGATAGGTTTTTAGGTTTTATGCGGCCAAAATTATTTCAATTGCTATAACTATTCTAAATGACATAATTGATAATAAAAAACCACTTTCTGTCGAAATTTTAAATATTTATTAAATTAATTTATGAAAAAAAGTAAAAAAAAAAATATATTTCATAAATGTACATTTTAAACGTTTAGTGAGTAATGAATGGACGTATCCCCTCTACAGTAGACACATACTCCATGCCAATTCGTTACTCCAGATCCTCATCGTCCGAGGATTCTGGTGAAGCGGAGTCTGGTTTGGTAGGTAAAAGCATGTCTTACGTCTCCGGAGAAAAAGATTTAGAAATTTTTTTCTCCTTCTTTATTTTATGCTAATACTGCGGATCAGAGCTCAATAATAGTCTATTATAGATGTCGCGGTTACACTGTTCGCGGGATATTTTCTTGCGTAATTTTCTCTATACATGCGAAAGTGCTTATTTCGGGCCTCTTGAGCCTCCTCCGTCAATTGGCCTATTGGGAGAAGTGAATTCTCTATTATGGCAGCGCCATGTATGAGCACTTTGTGCAAAGTAGGGGTCATCGGGTGCCACCAATAATGCTGCACGTATAATTTGGCGGTATCTAGTGCATACTCATCATATTTCTTGACGTCAATAATGTATCCGCTTGAAATTACTTTCAGTCTGTAAATTAAATCGAAGTTCACTCCTGTTATGTCGGATGCCAATTGGGGGTTCTCAAAAAATCTACGACTGGTTTTTCCATCATTTGTATTCCCATAGTTGGACTTAGGCATGTCAATGAGTAAACCGGTTTCATTTTTAAATTTTTCTTGGATTTTTTGTTTAGCGGCCAATTCCAAGTCTTTTTCTTCTGTCGTTTTTTCTGACTGTATTTTTGGACTTTTAGTTTATAGCCCAAATGCAAACCACTCTCAAAAATTCTGATTCTGGCATGTAAAACAGATATCATATTTTTTGATTAGATTGTTAAAATCTTTTGAAGTGGTTTTACAAATAAAGCATCGACTGGTAGACTTAGTGTCGGTTGCAGCATTGCAAACCTTGCCATCAATCATAGTCATCTTGAAAATGTGTTTGTAGGTAAATTTATTTTCATTTATTTCGATTTCGGTAGGAACCAAATTCTTTACCGATTCTTCAACGTAACTGATTTCTTCTTTGGTCACATCATTGCATTCTTTCAGAAATCTAAATCTTATAGGCCGGCAATACCGGGGGAATGATGGAGAAGGATTCTCCCAAATAACTTTTTTGTTATCCTTGCCACAAAGTATTTGTACAATTTGACAAATGAGCTCAAAAATATATTGGCGTCCGAATCAGCAGGATTTTCAAACTTTTGTTTATATCTGGCTTGCTGGGAGCCATCACATCCCCATTTATTTATAATTGTTAAAGTCTGTCTATCTTCTTCACTAATAGTTAAAAGTACTTCCTCTAAGTACATTGAAAGGCGCATAAGAGTTATGTCAATAAGACTTTGCAAAGTACTTTCTGCATACAGACTCGTCACTTTTATGTGTTGTTCAGGTGGATAGCATTATTTTTTGGCCTCTAATAATCTGTCGTAGCAAGGATAAAGCGACTTATTTGTCTTACGTATGATTTCATATTGCTGTCGTGTAAGGTCGGCCTCTACAAACATCGCCAATGCTTCTTGAGGTGTTAATATATTGTGTTTGTCGGGTTCACTCGATGACTTGTAGGCATTTCTGTATTTTTCTGCCCTTGTTGGCGATTTTGTAATTTCTTTAAGGATTTCTGATGCATTTCGAAGTCCCTTAGCTCTCAAAGTTGACTGAGCAGCATGAATTATAACAGAATCGCCTACGGCTGAGCGAACCACTTCAGTTTTGCGACGCTTGCTTCTCTCACTTGACTCTTCAAATGATTTTGAAGGGTGGCCTGGGCGATTTTGGGCTTGGATTGGGATTTCAAACGTCCCATTTAACCATGACTGGTTAGATTTTAAGAAATCCTCTTCTTTTCTTTGTGCTTTAGACCATTTTTTCTTTATGGCAGTCTTGAAATAAGTAATATTTCGCTTTAGTTTTTTTATATTTTCCTCTGTGTCACCATAATAAGAAAACAGGTAATTTTCTAAATAGGTCAATTATTCATCCATAGTTATTAAATTTTGGCTTTGCATTTTATCGTAGATAAATTGACGGGTGACTAACTTGGTTCCGGATGAGCCAGGAGAACATACGATGAAAAAGAAAAAAAAAAATTTTTTTGGATCATTTTGCAACATAACTTTTTTTACCCTACCTGCACCTACCTGCAGCAGATTTTTATCAGAATCATAAGAAAAGAGTATTAAGTATTATAATAAATAATAATTTTGAGGCGAAAGGAAGCGATAATATAACTAAATTACTTTTAAATTGAAAAATCAAGAATATTTTTTCAAGAAAACGTAATATGTTTAGAAGCTTTAAAATAAAGGTTTTTTATTATACTAGTTTGACAATTTCCATAATAAATAATGGTATTTACCTGAAGCACTCGAATCCATATTGTTTACTTTGATAACTGTCTTCAAATCAAAAATATTGACGACGAAAAACTCACTTTAAAAGCGTAAAGAGCGAAAGCGCGTGCGTAGTGGGAAACTAACAAGTCCCGACGTTCCGGGTGCGCACGCACCCCGCGCGGGTCTTGAAGCCGAGAAGACCGGCTTATTATCGCATGTTCTATTGTTAACAGAGAAAGATATTACATTTTGTGTTTGTGAATAGTTTAAAATCTTCAATTTTGGCCGCATAATTAAGCAAAATCTATGTTAGTGCGGCGGTGGGAATGAGACAATGCAGTTCCCCCGGAAAAAAAAAGAAAAAATGTAAAAACTAGAAGGCTATATTTTAATTCAAGCTTTTGTAACAGGTTTTGAGGGACACAAAGCACACTCAGACTCAGAACAACTATCTGTGATTCCCACAAGTAATTATCCTAGGTGGGAATCGAACTCAGAACAACAAGTCTCAGAAGCAACAACAGTACAGTAATTCATAGTATCTATTCGAAAATATACCGGTTACTAGAAGAGCCAATCTCTTCGGTTCACGATGTTTTTAACCAGCTGTAATGGTTAAAGTTGTTAAATGGTTCTTGATGGTTGTTTTTCTTTGCTTCTAGTTTTTTCTCGTGGAGGGCTGAAGTTTGCAATTATTACCATTATATTTCACGGCTGAACGATTTGATAGGTTATAAAAGTTCACTAAGTGTTGCTTTTTTGCGTTGCACCAAGTTTTACCGCTTATATTTAAATTCTAGATTTTATAGTGCTTGCTATCGAGTTTTTCTATTGTGTGAAGTTTGTGTTATATTTTATACTAGGTAGCTGTTATTTTTTTATCGTAAAAAATTGTCAGATTAAAAAATAGCCCGAGTAATAATATCAGCTAGCAGTAAAAATTTCATTCAAAATCGGTTCAGCCGTTACTGAGATTGATTAGCCGGAGCAAAGTGACACACTGTAGACCGATATACAATTTTTATTTCATTGTCTTTTTGTTATTTGAGTACGTCCTATTTACATTCTTATGCATTTTGTGAAAACCTGCTATTTTTCCATTACAAACACACACTTCAACTTATTTATTTCTAAAGATTAATAGCTAGAAGTCTGTGCTTCGACAGTAAAAAAATCGCAGATTTCTCAAAATATCATCAATATATTACTTGTACCGACTTAAGTATAAGAATTACTTACCTAATAACAACATAAATAACTTAATGTTCTATAGTTTGACGATTAACAACAATTTTAGCGATTATTTTTTCTATAATTATGTCATATCATTTTCTCTACACCGTCTAAAGGTTGACTGGTAGAGTATGTACAGATATTTTTTTGTACTGAAGTACATAAATAAATATAAAATATATACATATATATTTTTTTTTATGGGCGTCGTAACATTGGAGTTTGATGCGATATGCGAGACCATAATACTTTATTTACCGAGTACTGAACAACTGAAAAAATATACACACAACTACTCTCCACAACGGAACTACAAAATTCACAGCAATGTATGATAATGATCCATAGTTCACAATACAAAGTCTAGCTTCAACAAAGCGTCAGCATTTCTTTGAAGAAAAATGTATGAAGAAATTGAATTGTACAGTTGACCGTTGGTAAGCACACGTAGGTAGTACGTGAGTGCCTCGAGGCCTCGTGCAGGGCTGCCAGATGGACAGTCTTCGTCTTTCAACCGTATTCTCCAGACAAAATACAAAATGTCCCGATAAACAGCTTGTAAATTTAAAATCCCATCAAAAACATAACTTATAAAACAGCCAAGTCTCGCAAATCAGTTCTTTTACCGTAAAAAAATGTGGACCGAGTTGCGAGACTTGGTTTTTTTACAAAATATATTTTAGATTTTTTTGTACCCTACGATAATGTTGCCCCGATATTTTAGTTTTTTCATTTGGCAACCCTGGCCTCGTAACACAGGCTTGCGAAATGTTTGATACTGTGTCTTATGTTGTTTATTTACTGGCTCATAAGATAATGGTGTCTTGGTTCCATATAGACTGTTTCGTAGGAAGGCGTGAATTTGAATGTAGTTGTGTTGTTTGGTGTATTTTTGCTTTGTGTATAGAAATTGTGCTAGAAAGCGATATTAAAAGTACTACAAAAATTGTAGTCGAATGAATCTATGTAAGCACTATATATACTACTGTGAAGTTTGATACTTAAGATCAACAGTCCTAATCACAGCAGCGGCCGGAAACATTATTTTTTAAAACTACAAACTAGCTGGTAGTTGAGATTTTAAACTTTCCTAATTTAGGTACAAGAATTAAAAACTTAGGTACACGTGTGAAAAGACGTGTGTCCACAAAAATTTAACCTGTTTTATAAGTTTCTTTATAACCACAAGTTAACAGAACCGCTTTAGCATGAAATCTTAAGCAGCATCTTGTAACGGTCGCGACCGTGCATATTCATAACTGTATATGCAAATATGTAAATGTCACGCTGGCTATGCGTGACCACGTCTGCGAAGCGTGACGATTTCCCTACATGGCGTGCATATGAGAGATATACACAATGACACTGGTATGTATATGCCGTGATCACGGTAAAACGCTGAGTTGCAACAACTTGTGAAATATTGAGGCCGTCATATTTTTATGCTGGCAGTTATTTTTGATAACGGAGAACATTAGTCAGCGTTTTTGGAGATTAGAAAGGTAGGTTGCAAAAATTACAGGGATAGAATATGTTTTGTATTTGATAACGAAATCATAAAATTTTATAATTTCGGTTGTGCTGTAAAGGCAACTACTTTTTAAAGTCAACAATTATTTTTAGTTATTTTGTAGGTACGTTCAAGTGAACGCATTCCATGGTGTTAAGACATACTTATAGGTATAGATATGGTGTCAATTTTTTGAGAGTGTGATTTATATTTAAAATAATTCACCATTGGAATAAAAGCTATATTTTTACTTATACTATAATGCGATTGAGGCTTTGGTCGGTGCTAAATCCCCGAAACCTCTAATATTGTAAATTTATATTACACTGCTAACTTATAGAGGATTTCTCTTAGTTACCCAGGAGTGCGTTACTTAAGAATTCGTACCGAAAGTAGATTTTTTCTGGGTAGATGTTACATAAATTGAGGCGAGTAAGAACCTAATACGTTGTAGGTAAGGATTACCTAAAACATTGCGTACGTGGAGCTTTTCGAGAAATGCGGTTAATGGTTCTTAAGCATATTACGTAGCAACTTACTATTAATTATGTTTTATTTATTAGGTAAGTACTGTTACATTACATGTGTTAACCCGATATTTTTCCATATATGTGTTTTAGAATCGGTCTGTATGAATCTGTCATGAATAATAGATGAGACGAACGAACAGGTATCCATTTTGTTTTTCAGTACTTACCCATACTTGTACTTGTCAAAATTTCACAATGTCAATTAAATAAAATTAATTTTAATAATTATAATAACATTTTAATGTATTATAAGCTAAGTTAAGCTTTTAAGATGGTGGTTCAGTGGGCACAATAAATGTTTCTAAGGGGTGTACTGGACTCGATTCCTACTTGGGACGAGTATTTTTGTGATCTACGATTTTTTATATGAATTATATGTTTGTGAAATCCCACAGGGTAATCATAGAAAATAAAGATATTCCTTTTTTTCTAAACTTATCGAATAAATGTTATTCTTTCTTTAAATTAGAAACTACCTACCTAAGAACCTAATCTAGAGTGTGTCACTGGTTTAATATTGAAAACACTAAAATATCTGTAAGCTCAGCTATTCCAATTCCTGGCGAGTCCGCAATCTTGCAGAAACTCGTAATGGCCACGTTTAGGAAACATGTGGCTGAGGAAAGTTATGTCTTTACCTACTAGGTAGTCTGGCCGACATAAATACCTACTGAAATATTTGCGAAATCTCTACGATGTCTTAAGGAATTATTTAACTTCCCTCGGCTTTAGACGCATTCGATATTATTTGGCTTTAACTTTATTCGGAACAGGCTTTTGGATGATTGCACTTGTAGCTCATTGGTTACGGTAGTTGCTGTTACGGTAGTCTGAGGCCCGGTGTTCTGGATTCGATTTTCTCCCAGGACAACTATTTGTGTGAACCACGGATGTATGTGTTCTGTGGTTTTGTGTGCTTTGTAAGTTGCGATATTATGGATTTATTTATCTAGAACGGGAGTATTAAAAACACGAAACACAATCCCTTTAATGTATCTACAGTGACATCATGAAAACCATAACGAGCTCATGGCTTACCGTAATCTTCAAGCGCACAGTCAAAATAATTCTCTCGAGATGACACCCGCATAAATAATTTGCCCATTATTCCCCAAAAATCTACAGATGTGGCGGAAGGAACATTTCTCTCCTGTCTTGAATTCCAAGCAGTTTGTTCTTCAGTATTTTGAGAACACTGCCATAAGTCACAAGCGTGAGAAACAACAAAAACACCCCGGTTGAAGTGTAATGTTCCATCAACAAGATAATGGCTGTTTGTCTCGATTTAGTCATCGTGTTGAGAATGGAACACGCAAATTTTGGCGGCAAGAAATATTTTTGTCTGCTTCAATTTTGAGCCAAATAATATTTTCAGCTGAAATTTTCCGAGGTGATTATTTTATCTATAATTTATTGCACTCACACACACACATTACAAAATGAGTAACAATACTTTTAACAAAGAAACAACATGTACATTTTACTATTTTATCGAATTCTATCATTATTACAAAAGGATTTGATTTTTAATACTATAAATAATAATTTTCATTATATAATTGTTGAAGTCACTGAACACTTTTGGTCAATATATTAGCCTAACAAGCCACAAAGTGTTTTGCTTTTGTCTCAATAATTATAGCTTTCAGACAAGAATTGCAGCATTTTGGCCCCGTTCCTTGGGTGGGTTCAGTGAAACATCTGAAGTATGAAAAAAGAAAATGGGACATACCGTCGCTTCAGTTATACCTAACTCCGCGAAGTCTGATATAGTAACTTTTAATAGAGTTTTACAACACGAGAACAATACCAGTAAACTTTAAACTTAATTTAACCGGTTTCTATTGGAAATACGTGTGTTTCTAATTAGTGAAACTAAATAAGCTAATAATAATAGCTAATGGCATCAAAATATCAAATCCGCCAAGAAATTACTTACGTGGTTTTAAAACTTAAACAACGATATAGTAGATATAAAAATAAAAATAAAGCGAATAAAAGCATAAAACTGCCTACAACGTGGTCAAAGAAAAAATGCTCCCGTTCTCCATCATGCGATTAAAATAGACTCCTATATTGAAACTAACAGCATATTTTTATCGTTATCGCATAAAAAGTCTGGTTCACATATTTATTGACTCATAGCCGAGGGGTAGCGCCATATTAAGCCTACGTTGTCTTTTTTATAGCACATAGTACGGTCGCATATTTACATAATCGTTTGAATATCAACAGGAAATAAAGGTTTTGGTATAACGCCTCCCTCGACCGCTGAACCAGGTTTAATCCTGTTATAAGTTCACGTTCAATGCAGATGTATAGGCATGGGTATAGTTCATGTAGGATTAGCTACGATATATGGTGGAGGTGATAGTGTATCGAATTGTAGTACAGAAAGGTAAAGGGTTATATTAATTTATGGAACACGAAACATAACCTTATATGTTTAGAGTATGACTTGTGGCTGAAATGAAACAATTTTTAGGTTTCCGTTCCTAAAAATTACAAAGCGGAACTTTTATAAATAACCCAGTTGTTCGTATGTCTGTCTGTTTGTCAAACCAAAACCTATACGGTACTTTCTATTCACATAGAATCATGAAATTTAGCAAGAACCTGGGCTCACAGTAGAAAAAAAAAACTGAAAAGCGAGTCAGATTAGCATCTGTCCGGTTTTTACATTATTTATTTACATATAAATTAATATGAGTCTCAATTTTTACTCGGTAAGGCTCTTTCTCGAGCAAAATACAATTTTTATTACTTTATATATTATTTATTCTCTAGCCATAATGCGTATGCTTCCACGCATTTTTTTTTTTGCTTTGTTTTAGTGGCCAAAAGTCGTTGAATAGTTTCAAATAAAAGACGATTTTGTAGTAAACACCCTCGTAGTTCCGCTACTACGCGGTGCTACGTAAACATAATATTAAACTAGGTATACTACGCTTGCTACGCGTGTAGCAAGATCTGTTAATAAACTTCAGCGCAGCTCACACCTTTTTATGCATTATTGGTACTGTACTATTCGGTCCAACATTTACCTGATCTACTGAATACTAGGGATATACAAACTGCAATATAAACAACTTGCCTGTATCGACTTCAACTTTATATAATGAACTTATCTTGCTCTAATTAAATTAATTAAAAATAAAATATATTTCATATTTTATCCTTTTAAAGGTATGATTAGAATATATTGGTTGCGAACTTGATAACAAGCAATAAATTCAAAATGTTGTGAATAATATTGCCTGCGTAACCCCCCCCCACACCAGACAAAAATCGTTGTATAAATTCTAAGATTTCTTTCAAAGTCTGGTTGGTTCAAGGTTCCGTGCCTCGGAAAGCCTGTTCAGCCGTTTTGGTCTTGATTGTTATAACATCATCTATAACAAGAGTACATCAGGAAAAGGATAGCAGCGTTACCTTTGTGTTACACCATAATACTGCTGTCACCAATCCATCTGCCAAGTGTGGTGACTAGCAAAAGCCCTCCCTCGGGAGGAGGCCCATGTTCCGCAGTGGAATTTATACGAGCAGATGATGATGATGTGTTGCTGCTGTTACTAATTTTTCACGTGTGTGTCCCATCTGTTGTTATTAATATCATTATCTTTATCCTGTTTTAATAGGCAAGTTATTATCTTTATACTGTAATAGGCAAGTTATTATCTTTATACTGTAATAGGCAAGTTATTATCTTTATACTGTAATAGGATAGTTATTATCTTTATACTGTAATAGGATAGTTATTATCTTTATACTGTAATAGGCATGTTATTATCTTTATACTATAATAGGCAAGTTATTATCTTTATACTGTAATAGGCTAGTTAACATATGAAATTATGTTACAATGACGTTTATTTCTAAAAGTATTTGTCATATGGCACCTGAACATAATAATTTCTGTTCATAAAAAATGAATGTTTGTAAGAACTTCCGAAAACGCTATCAGCCATTTTGTGACGTCATACATCTCGTTAAAAAACATGAACGCCATCCTTTACTATTACACTTTCTGAGTCATGACGTCATCGAATTTGAACACAGATAATGTAAATAGATCAACATGGCTGACATCGTTTTCATCTCTAAATGTCAAGTCAATTTCAAAATATTTATTTTAGTGCTTTTTAGATCTCAAATAAATGCCATATTTTTTCTTGATCTAGTAAAACCATTCTTAACCATATAAAAATGATTAAAAAACGTGTCAACTAGCTTTTACGGAAATAATGTAAATCCTAGTGGTGGGACTAGAATATGTTAACGTCAGTATTTCGGTAGCCAATCACTTACATACAGCGTTTACCTCCAATCCGACGAGGTACTGTTGGCGCGTGTGTAAATCTATTCTTAAATCATGGAGGCTTGAAAGGATTGTTTCGAATGTAAAAGGGATTCATTTTATTAACATATTTTGTGAACTAATATTCGTCAAAATCAGGTAGCATCCCCGAATTTAACTCTCGGATTTTAGGGCATTTTATAATAAGCTGATAAGCTTTAAATTCAGAGCATGTAAAATTAATAGGCTGTAAAATTTGGATTAAAAGCGTAAACATAAGGAGCAATGAATAATTTTAGAACTACACTAGCTTGTGCCGCGACTTCTGCCACGTGGAATGATACTTTGGGCTAAAATCGTTTTTGAAATCCTTTTATCACTGGTGCTCTGCTCTTATTAGTCTTAGGGTAATGATATAACCTTCTTCGATAAACGGGCTATCAAAAACTGAAAGATTTTTTTAAATCGGACCAATACTTTCTGATATAAGGGCCTCCAAGCAAACAAACCAATGCTTCACCTTTATTATATTAGTATTAGTATACTAGCACCCCGCGTGGTGTCACCCGCGTAACTCCCGTTCTCGTGGGAACATCATCATTAAATATAGTCTATCTAAAACTGAGAGAATTTTTCAAATCAGTCCAGTAGTTCCTGAGATTAGCGCGTTCATCATTACAAACTCTTCAGCTTTATATAATAGTATAACTCGTATCAACGCGAGTGTCTCGGCGGTGTTAAGACAACCGGTGACTTAAAAACTTTTAGACTGACACTTACTTACTACATTTGAATAAAACTTTTAAGTAAGATCATGTTTTTTCTAAACTGCTCTTGAATATAATTTATATCGAATGAACGGACATGAAGCCAACAGATTAAAAAAGAATCAGTAATCAATCTAACGGGTTGGCTTCTAGCATTAGGCAAATGTAAACCACTATCGATATCAAAGTAGAAAATATTTCCCATCTTTCAAAGTGGTGCAAGAATGTTCTTTTAGGTACATAGGGTAAGAGCTCAGAGGGTAAGGTACATATCGACGGCGACCCCTGCACTTTTCCACTACACTTGAGTACTTACTCCAAAACTAGGTCACACATGCCACCTGACTACTTATTCTACGAGTGAATGTGTGTGTGTGTAAGTAGACTATATGTGTGTGTTGATACCAAGATTGAGAAACTTTAATTTGTTCTGGTTTTATTAGTATTTGGGGTTTTGCGGCTTATATCTCGATAGCCAGAAGTTTGTCGGGTGTTTGTACGGTTGTCAGTTGGTTGGTGAATGCTAGTTATTTATACATAACTTAGTTGTGTTCGATTTGCATTCGATTACATTTTTAACTAAATAATGACAGTGAATGTGAGTGGCTTAATTAAGTTGAAATAAAATTCTAATAATCCTGTTCATCTTGAAAACTGTTCATCATGGTCTTTATAAGAAAGCCCATCTATCGCTAATTTATATAAAAGGATATAAGAAAAAAGTTATGTTTATGAATAATATGTAATTGCGTAGAGTGTTAGGTAATATAAAATTGTTATTAAACAATTTATATTTTAGACTAGCTGCGCCCCGCGGTTTTACCCGCGTTACTACGCTCCAGTGAGTTGGAGCGTGATGTTTTGTAGCCTATATGTTAATCACATGTTAATTCAGCCAATTCCGTTAAGTAGTTTTGGCGTGAAAGAGTAACAAACATCCATCCATCCATACTTACAAACTTTAGCGTTTATGATATTAGTAGGATTACGTAGAAGCCGGAAAGTGAATAGGACACAGTTATACGTTCGTGATAGTGCAATACTACCTAAGTGCCAGTTGCTAATAACGTGTTATTTCATGCGTCAAGAATGTTTTACTTTATATTTGTAGTATCATCATTTCAGCCATAGGACGTCCACTGCTGCGTCGTAGATCTCCAGTTGTTGCGGTTAGAAGCGGCCTGCATCCACCGTGATCCCGCGGCCTTAACCAGATCATCCGTCCCATCTAGTAGGTGGACGTCCTACGCTACGCTTGCCGGTCCGCGGTCTCCATTCGAGAACTTTTCGGCCCCAACGGCCATCATCTGTTCTCCGTGCTATATGGCCTGCCCATTGCCACTTCAACGAACTAATCCGTTGAGCTATGTCGGTAACCTGCGTTCTTCATTTCTGATTCGATCTCGTAGTTATATATTTGTAGTATAGGGTGAAATATTAATTTTCTATACTTAATCTTCAACCTTATAAGCGTTACTTACGTCGTATTGCACTATAGTCTTTCGGTCTACAGCGAGTGAAAAATACACCAGTGTAAACCATTCATATTAAGCAGAGCGATGACAATTTAGACACGAAGTTCAGATCTTTGTTAAAGACTTATTAAAAATAATGAATGAAAGAATTTAATGACGACTAAGAAATAAAACATCGCAATAAACTATTTGAAAAATGTAATTACTGTTGCACAATCACGGTTTTACAATTTTTATTTCACTACAAACTACTTAAATTAATTTCAGTTTCGCTTTTAACGTTTTCTTTGTAGCCTTAGAAAATGGTGTGTTAGATTTTATGCAAGGAAGGAGTGCCGCGACTTCAGCTCGAGTCTGAAAAGGAACAACGATAGTTTATCTATATAAATAAGAAATGAAACCAAAATATATGCGCATAACTTGAGAACGACTAGACCATGTTAGCTAATTCTTTATTATTGTATTTGTAATGAAAAGGACAAGGTTTGTATCAAAGAAAATTTTGGAAAAACCTACGGGAAGTGTAATTGTTTTGACGGGCGATGACAAATCATAACACTAAGTTTAAAATAAATAATTTAGGAAGCTCGATACTTTTAATTACAAGAAGCGCAAACATTGGAGTAATGTATTCGACTATAATAATTGTAGAGCGACCACAAGTTGACAGTTAAGGGCAATTATAAAATAATACTGGTCCATGACTTTTGCTAACGTCAAAGTTTCTACTTAATACCTACCTACAGAAAAACGTAAAATCGGCGTCCAAAACCATAAAATTCAATAAAAGTGACTTTTGAGGACTTTTTTTTCCATAATTATACCTTACATATTTTTTTGACCGTATTAGCTCACGAAAGACCTTTTTCCACACCATATTAAGTGACAAAAGGACAAGTAGTGCATGTGCGATACAACACACACATGAAATCCCTGGTCTACCAATCATACATTGCTGAGCTACGATGGCGGGTTGGAATAATAGTTCCAGCTTCATATTGTGTCCTCTAGTTCTATAGCAATGTCCGTTTTAAAGTTTTATCTGACTAAAAGTTTGTATTGAATAGGATTCGAACCGGCTCAATGGATTCCATTGATAATTTTTTAGATTAAAATAGAAAAAGCATTTTGAATTTTGCGAGATTGCCATCATATCTTTAGGGTTGGCAATATGAATGACTTATTAACACAGCAGTAATAAAATTCATACTTAAAATTTTCTTTGTCCTGGCTTTTATAAATTCGTATATTCAATCACTATTTTATATATCAGGGATTTTATATCTGTTCGTGCTAAAGTCCGGTCACCTTTGTTAATAAAGGAACAAATGACAAATCAATAGAAGAGTCCTCAAACAGCAATAAAGGTCAACAAGAGGTCAACGCACCGTTCGGAGGGATAGTAGGGATATAATTTAGGTAAAACTGTTTATTGATCAGTATAAGCTTTGAGAAATTAGTTTTGATAAATACAAATTTGAGATAAATATTTACAAGTGATAAATATTTACAAATATAACATTCACGCTACTTTATTCTTAAATGTGAGCCATCCTGATGCTAAGAGGAAGAGTATTCCAAAGTAGAATGGAGTGGAGGAAGAAAGGAATGAATAAAGTCAGAGCGGTGGGGAGGTCAATGAAGAAGGCGGTTGTGAGAGGAACGCAAAGTTTTGTCGTCATTGATCAAACGAAACTGAAACTGGGAAGTGAGATAAGTGGGAGTGGAGCAACTTGTGTGGTACTGTTATGTTGTACCACACAAAGAAACGCTGCTGACCGTTCCTTGATGTACGATTATTATAGATGCGATTATAACAGTCGGGACCAACGGCTCGTTGTGGCTCAGAATGTCAACTTCCCAAAATGTCCCCTGGTACCAAAATATCAACTTCCCAAAATGTCCCTTTCCCAAAATGCCGCTTTCCCATAATGTCCCTTTCCCAAAATGTCCCTTTCCCAAAAAGCCGTTGTCCCAAAATGTCCCCCATTCTTAGACTTAAGCGTTATAACTAAAAAATAATAAAAACAATATAAAATAATCATTTTTTTTTATTTTAATTACTTAGTGGTATCAACTTTTTCGTCATTTTTTTACTAGAAAAGGAATTTGAAATGAAATGTAAATATTATAGTTATATATTATCAACATATTATATAAAAACATTTTGGGAAAGCGGCTTTCTGGGAAAGGGACATTTTGGGAAAGGGACATTATGGGACAGCGGCATTTTGGGAAAGGGACATTTTGGGAAGTTGCCATTTTCGGCTATTCCACTTTTCCCACTTGGCCATCCCACCTGGGTGGAAAGAGTGGAAAAAATAATTCACATTTCCCTCCCAGGTGGGATAGGTGGAAAAGAAGGATTTGAATTGTTTCTCTTATGCCACCTGGGAGATTATTGACGCCACTCTTCCCACCCAGGTGGGATAAGAATAACGATTCTAGTCCACTCTTCCTACCCCATTACTTACTACTTACTTACTACGCCATTTTGGTACCAGGGGACATTTTGGGAAGTTGACATTCTGAGCCACAACGCAACGGCTTAACGTGCTTTTCGAGACACGGAGGGTAGTCCCTGAATCAATCTTAGAATTCACACAAAGATTTCCTGTCCGGCGTGGGGATCGAACCCACGACCTCCGAGATTTAAAGTGAGCCAAATACCGCTACGCTACGAAGTCTGACATCGTCGCAGTACTACCACCATCACGGGTCGCCGATCATTTGTCTCCTAGTGTAACCCTGGCTTAACAAGAACACTAGTGCAATTAGCAAACAACAGTGATTGAACGGCGTATCGTTTAATTACTGAAAGCAATTTAACGCCACATTAGAACTAATAATTCTGTTTGTGCAAAATGCTACTCTGTTACTGTGGTAGAAAACTGCATTTTAACTTGATCGTATTACTAAAATTACTTTGGCAGCCTCATTAGTCTAGCGTACAAACCATTACTGGTCGTATACCACACCAAAAAGTTAGGAGTCTCTAGTCGGGCAAAATTTAGGTTACTAGAAATTTTCATCAACCCGAAGTCTAAAAAAATACGGGTTTTACCCCCATAACGCGGTGACTTAAAGATGGCGGTCTTGCGGCTGATTCCTCAGTGGTCGTCGATACGCTGTGTCCTTTTTTACTCTCAGCTATTCTCGCATTTACTCTCAGTAAAGACAGAGGTATTGCCTATGTTTGCACAGAAGTGCATGTAGGTACTTGTGCACCATTGCCAAAATTGGGAAGGACATATTTTCTTATTAAACTTACTTTACATGATACGATGATGCTGTTTACATTACAGATAAGGGTTAAGATGACTTGGCTTGGCGGCGTTTTCCACATTTGCAAATCCGAGGACGAGCGGGACCGCGATTCCGTATAGTGTACTTTTTATCAGACCGGCGGCAACGTTTAAACCTGCCGCGACAGTCGCGGCAAATGCTGTAAAAATGAATAAAAAAAATAATAACGAAGAAAAAAAAAAGGTAAATCAAACCTAGAAAGCGGCTGTTCTACTGCCGTCTATTTAACAATATACACAAAGGGAAATTTATATTTAAATAGCCAGTAAAAGAATAATGTATCCCTTCTTTATAGTTTACTAGATTCCCGCGCGCGGTTTCACCCGCGTAGCTCCCGTGCCGGTCGGAATTTCATAATAAAATATAGCTTATAACCTTCCTCGATAAATGGACTATCCAACACTGAAAGATATTGTGAAATCGGACCATTAGTTACTCAGATTAGCGCGTTCAAACAAACAAACAAACTCTGCAGCTTTATAATATTAGTATAGATTTATTTAAGGCTTACAAATTAAAATACATACATACTTGTCATTCGTTGAAACATTATATAGAAAAGATAATGTATGCTTTTAAATTGATTGAGCGATTGCTCACCGATCCCCAGAAAGCACATGAGTCGATTCCCGAATATCATAACTTCAGCCATCAGCTGTGCTTGATATTACAGTAACCGGCTTCATGCTAAGCGTGGTGATTATAGCTACAGTCTAATGATATACATGTAACAGTACCTTACCGGTAACTACAAGGCAGGAGTAAAAATCTAGTATGCGCGTATGCTACACTAAATTTGTTCATCCGCGTTAGTTCATTTCTACACCCCGTCTAAATTCTGCGCTCATATATGGGTATGAGGGAATGCTACCATCTACATAATCATCGTTGAGAGTTTATATAAATGGTGGCTTCATACTCACACCCTGCGTGATCTGAAATTCAAAAGTGAAAATTATTAGTTTTTGATTACAATCAAACTATAATATAATTATTTTGTTAACTATAATGTTGAACTCCTATGGTTACATTTGCAAATATAAGGACTATCGAAACAACAAAATGTTGAAGTTTTATTTGAGGACTCAAACCGTCATAGAAGTTATTGATTAAACACTTACATTTTTTTCCGTTGAGAAGAGTAGCTCGCCATTGTGTGTCTAGAAACATAACATTTTTATAATAGAAACATTAAATTATAAATGTTAATGTCACGGAAATACTAGTGGATAGATGTCCTACGACATGTCGTGCATTTTCGCCCGACATGTCTGGCAACATCACTCGACATGCCTGGCGCGCGATACGTTTTTATGTCGTAAAGGGCATAAGTATGATAAGTCATGCTGTCCGTCGTACTACAACAACCAACGTCACTGGCGATATGTGTGGTACGAAATTTGTCCCCTAGAGTGTCCATGGCTTAATATTATAAAAAGTATGTATTCAATTTTAAAAAAACCTAAAATTTATTTCAACGGTTGTTAAATTGTTCTGTCTTTGTATTTCGTATAAAGCATCTTATTTTTTGAAAGAGGCAGAAGAGGCTTTGGGCAGAATTTGATGAACATTATAATATAACACAGACAGTAAATTAAAGCTATTTTAATGAAATGTATTGGATTAACATATTTAAAACGATTCATAAAAAAAAAACTCTAAAATAACCGTGCGAACCGTCTAACCGAACCAACAAGCATTAACTATATTCATATTCAAACTACACTAATCTTTAGGCAAAATATAGCTATTTTAAACATTTTCCACTTTTTTCAATTCCACATCAACGCACTTTGGACGCCTTTCAGAATAAACAATTTGGTCAGTATACAATCTGGGAAAAAGTTTTCAATGCAAACAATTTCCGCTATGGTTATTTTTTGCGTGTATTTGCGAGTACATATACAGATTTTCGATGGAGTTTTATGAATACAAATGTATTGGATTGATATACTCAGGGTATTTGCAAAATAATGTTTCAACAGGAATATAATTAATAAATCTTTTCCAGTTTTGGGTGGCGAGTACACTTTGGCCTCCGACACCAAGTGTTTAACTTGGTGTCGGAGGCCAAAAAGTAATGTCTCTAATATTATTTGTGGCATTATATGAATGAATAGTATACTTGTACATTGCTATAGAACATAGTACTACAACGATTATAATTATACTTTAGGAATAATCATACATACATGCATACATATTTTCACGCCTCTTTCCCATAGTGTTAGGTAGATACCACTTTCCTGACATACCACCTTCGCTTCTTTTACATTCATTAATCGTTCAGGAATAATCATACTACACTACT
Source organism: Nycteola revayana (assembly GCA_947037095.2). Taxonomy (NCBI): domain Eukaryota; kingdom Metazoa; phylum Arthropoda; class Insecta; order Lepidoptera; family Nolidae; genus Nycteola; species Nycteola revayana. The sequence continues at coordinate 5,453,968 of OX344847.2, forward strand.
ACTTCAAAGCAGCTTAATAATTTTTCTTATCATGCCTGTTTCTAAGTTTCTGGTTGCTGTAGATGACTTACCTTTAATTTATAATAAATTGATAAGTTTTATTTTTACTGTCTTAATTTGAATTTAGTGAACTATTATTTTCGTGACTTAGTTTCTTAAACAAAATCCATGGCATGTGCTCAATGACAGAAACTTATTTTGACAGATACATATTAATATTGTTTTCTTTTGAATTTTACTCTATTTAGGTTTATGCTTGGAGTGTAAAAAGAGGATGTTATCTATTGGATTAAGAAAAAATTGTCAAAAACTAAAAAAAATTGTATTTGGACTATTATGAGGTTGGCATCGTCACGTAGTGTCAAAAACCTCCTTAATAAATAAAGATAAAAAAAAACTACATAATATTATATTAATAATTATTGTAAGTGTTTAAATTTGACATTAAGTTATGTTATGAAATAGAAATACAAATATTTTAAGGCGGAAACATATTATTAAAACGCCACGCCACCCAACGACACGCCACGCGTGTTGAGTCGAATAAAATGTATTGTTTTCTATAGTCCAGAAACACACTATGAACACCCGACACGACGCCACGACGTGGCGTGGCGTGGCGTTTTAATAATGTGTTTTCGCCTTTATTGTCGTAAGTGTGGTACAAAAGATGTTCTCATAAATTATATGATCCAATACACTTTATCATGACGTGACATACAGCTGTTAATTAAATTGAATAACATTGTCCAATCATTATTATTATTAAAACATTATTATTATCATTACTTATTTCAAATTTCATTAACATTTATTAATCTCATTCTTTACAAATCTAAAGTTAATCAACTGAATATAATATTTTATTTAAAAGCAATTTCCGTAATTGACGATTAAATCGTTGAATGGGTGATTGTTTTATATCATTCGGAATTCTATTGTAAATTTTTACATACATTGCATAGCAATTTTTTGTAAATAGAGTTGTCCTGGGAGCTGTTTCTAATACAAGTCTATCAGGATTTCTCGTATTTCTTGGGTATATTTCTTTGGGTTTCATCGGAGGCTCTTTAAAACAAGTTTTGGTTCTGTTTGACGAAACTAAATAATATGTATTTATTATTATATTTTGTGTTAATAAAATAACTTCTTATTTTATGTTAAAAAGATCCATGCGTTGCGGGGGTCGTTGCAAACGCATTATTCATGATTTCGCGGACTCAAAGCACACCCATATTAAGAACAATTATCTGTTTTCCACACGAATAGTCCCGGGTGGGGACCAAACCGTGAACACCAGATGCATAAACATATATAGTAACTATTGAGCTAGGGCATAATCTAGCATCTGGCAATTATAAATAAACGCTAATTAACATCGTACTGATTAAATATCTTGTCTTGTAGTTATATTATAATTTACATTTTATATCAAGATTGTGTAGGTAATAATAATTGTAAATTAGTTCTACGTTCATTTTACTGTGAACATTTCTGCTACAAGTTTTAATTAAGATACATTGAATGAAAATTCCTCTTGTTATTATTCCATTCCGACACGACGTCTGAATGTCTCTTTTTTAGAATTCCGCAGGACTAAGGTACCAGCGGGATAATATTATAGCGTCCACTTATTGTCTGTCTGTTAGTCTGTCAGTATGGGTTACGGTTAGTTGGGTAGATTTCGAGTTTATTAATAAGAATTGTACTGTACTTTAATTTTCTACTAAATGATCGCGCGCTGCTACTTTGTTATGTTTTTTTTTCCTTTATTATACTTACAGCAAATTAACAACATTTTTAAATATTACTAAGGGGTAACGTGGTTCTAATGGTGAGAGAATTATCCAAATCCGTCCGGTAGTTTTTGAGTTAATGCGTAACAAACATGCATACGAAAATCATTCAATCATTCCTTTTTCAATAAATATATATAATAAAAAGTAAGAAAGTCAGAGTCATGTCAATCGAATCCTAATATAATAAGAAATTACTGACAATGTTTTCAAAAATGTGTATTTGTGCGTTTTAAGGATGATGTTTTCATTTTTCTCCTTCATCATTATCAGCCCGTACTTATGGCAATACTCTCCTTCGGGAGGAGGCCCATGTTCAGCAGTGGCTATATACGGGCTGATGATGAACAGATGCATGGATAATTTAATTAATAACATTGAGATATTTTAGCCCCAAGTTTATGTCGCTATGTTATGCTCCTAACTACTATATTATCAGCAACTTGCTTAAACAGTAAGAGCTACTTAGTTACGAAGTACTTATTAATATGTTATTTTATTACCATTTTAAATGGTATTTTGTATATGATTCCCCTAAAATGATGAAACGTATAGAGAGAAAGAAAAATCATTTATTTAACTCACAACAGTAATAAACATAAAATAATAATAACAAAAGTAGAATATAAAAATAATATAATAAGGATACACACGGACGCCATTCATATGAAATAACAAACATGAAATAAAGTCAAATGAAATAAGTAGGTACAAAAAACGTTCAAAAACAAAAAAAAAGAACAAAAACGTATACATGCCTAAAAAACTTATATTAAATCCTTTTCTTGCCATAGCTTATAGTAAAATTCAAAGACAAGAACCGTGAAGAAAGAGATGTAAATTAATTTCATCATCATCATCATCAGCTCGTATCACGTCCACTGGGAAACATGGGCCTCCTCCCGAGGGATAGGGTTTTTGCCATAGTCACCACGCTTGGCAGGCGGATTGGTGACCACAGTGTTATGCTGAAATACACAGGGAAACGCTGCTGCCCGTTCCCTGGTTCGTTTGTTATAGATGATGTTCAATGTGATCAATCGGGACCAACGGCTTAAAGTACTTTCCGAGGCACGGAGGGTAGTCCCTTAACCAACCAGACCCGGAAAGAATTCTTAGAATTTACACAAATATTTCTTGTTCGGTGTGGGGATCGAACCCACGACCTCCGAGATTTAAAGCGAGCTAATTACCGCTACGCTACGAAGTTGTAAATTAATCTAAATAATATACTCGTAAATTTCGTGGTATCAAACATAATCTTAACTTAGCTAAGATACTGCGATGACACATATAAAAGTATTGGCCGCGTCATTTTTTGGCCTCGTGCCATTCGTTAACTAGAGATTTTATCCAAAAGTGGAAGTCTTGGAACGTCTTCAAGCCTCGTCTCAATATCGTGGACATTTAATTTTGTTAACTACTAGCTTATCGCCTGCGGTTTCACCCGCAAAGCTCCAGTACCCGTTGGAACTACATAAATAAATATAACCTAACTTACTCCTGGATAAAGTAGCTTTTTTATGGTGAAATAATTTTTGAAATCGGTCCAGTTGTTTCAAAGCCAATTCAATGCAAACTAAAAACCGGCCAAGTGCGTGTCGGATTCGAGCATGAAGGGTTTCGTACCATATTCAAGTTGCCGTTATTAAGCAAAAAATAATAATTACTTGTTTGTTGTACGGAAGCCCCTTAAATATTTATTTAATTTTTAGTATTTGTTATAGAGGCAATAGAAATACATCATTTGTGAAAATTTCAACTGTCTAGCGATAGCTGTCCTTGAGATACAGCCTGGTGAAAGACAGACAGACAGCGCATTCTTAGTAATAGGGTCCCGTTTTTACCTTTCGATACGGAACCCTAAAAACAATAAAATTTTTCCTCTTAATAATATTATTGTAGATAAATAATCTATACGAATATCATAAAGAGGGGATGTTTTCGAGTTTCGGGATGATCTCCGGTAATACTTGTCCGATTTTGAAAATTCTTTCACCATTTATGATATCCAGGATTAACAGTCTATACTTTAAGGCGAGGTTCCCACGAGAATCTATACTGAGTCTGGCCATAAATACTGTTACAATTTAAAAAAAACAAAAAATTACATTTAAATTTGGAATCTGTCATTTTTAAATGATTGTTCATTGTGTTTTGTAATTTTCGCGCCATTAGTTATATTGTACCATTCGTATTATTGTCAAATGATTTGTGACATTAAAACGGAGTGGGGTGATAAAGAGAACTGAACCGCCGGCTGTGATTGTATTACACAAATCAGGTATGGAGCCAAATATAATTTTTAAAACTCTCCATACGCTTGGTATTAGTCAAATGTTTGTGTACCGGGCTATTGATAAGTACAATCGGTACAATTAAATAAAATCCCAATGGATCGATTTGACTACGATATTTTTTTCCCATGGTAATCTGGCCCACGCATTCGGTCCAGTTTTCCACTACTCTTTCTACTCCGTGTAATATGGGCCGCGGACCAGAGGCCAGTTTCCCCCTACCCCGAAACGACCTCTGTTTCTGATAGAAAAAGATCTGGCTGACCACGTAGTGTTCGTACAAAAAAGGCGACCAAAGCAGTAAGGGAAAGAATTGGAAGAAATCCTGACCGAAAGCAAAATATTTTATCTCGGGAGATGAAGATAGCTAGAAGATCTAGAACCATGTCGCGTATTTTATAAGATGACTTAGGACTTGCAGCCTATAAGAGACGCACTTGTCATTTCTTAACTGATAATTTTAAAAAGAATAGGGTGGTACAATCGAAACAACTACTTAAGCGGTACGCAAAAGGAGGTCACAGAAAGAAATAGTTTACGGATGAGACATTTTTTACAATCGAGCAATATTTAAAAAAACAAAATGACCGTGTTTATGCTCAAAGCTCTAAAGAAGCTTCCCAATTAGTCAACAGAGTACAACGTGGGCATTATCCGACTTCAGTGATGGTTTGGTGGGGTGTTAGCTATAAAGAAGTCACTTGGCCATATTTTTGTGAAAAAGGTATCAAAACGTCGGTACAAGTGTATAAAGATACCATTCTTGAGAGAGTTGCTAAGCTCCTTAACAACACCATGTTCAATAACCAATTGCCTTTTCAGCATGACTCAGCGGCGGGTCATAAAGCTCGATCCACCCAATCTTGGTTAGAAACGAACGTTCCGGACTTCATCAGAGCTGAAGACTGGCCGTCATCTAGTCCCGATCTTAATCCGCTGGATTATGATTTATGGTCAGTTTTAGAGAGTATGGCTTGCTCTAAACGTCATGATAATTTGGATTCGCTAAAACAGTCCATACGATTGGCACTGAAGAATTTTCCCAAGGAAAGAGTGCGTGCTTCTATTGATAACTGGCCTCAACGTACCAATGGAGACCACTTCGAATAAACCTTATATTTTTTTTAATTTTATATTAATGTATGCGCGACATTTAGTGCATTTAAAAATACATGGGTAGCAGAATTGATTATTTTCACGTATAGGTACCTACTTTTTACTTTGTGAAATGCAATACAGTATTGAGTAAGTAAAGTCATGTAATTAAGAATTAGTTTTTTTTACATAAAGCATAAATCGTAATATCATAAATGTCAAAGTCAACAAGCTACCGCAGGTATATCAAATATTACTGGGTCTATTTGCAGCCAGTTTTATTTATTTTTTTACTCAAAGGGACTTTGTACAGCGTTCAACCGCTAGGACAAGCCGCATAATCATAGTAACTAAAAATTGAATACCCAACCTTATTCCTATAACAATAAGAACTATTTTAAAATAAAAATAGTCTACTGATATGCTGTATTCGAGTTAACCTACGTAGCAGCCCATTAAAATTAAATACGTTTGGGGCCGAATCTCGTTGGTCCTTACTGAATATTCCATGGTATTTTGTTAACTTCTAGTGGCAGTTTAATCAGAAACCTGCACTTAAAAGGATTTGCATTTGTAATTTGTGGCCGCATTATGATCAGATTTGGTAAAGGACTAGCTTTTGAGTGCAATTTTGGCCGTGAAAAATGATAAGGTTAAGTTAACTTTTAACATGTTTTTTATTAATAAATTCAGAATTGTTTTCTTTTTATATATATACTTTAATTGAAATACTTTAGAGTTAAATAAACAAAAAATAAAAGTTATCAACTTTTTATCTATAAAATAAATAATGAAATTAAAATAAATATTAAAGTAAGTTATTTTCCAGTTTTGAAGTACTTATAAGTACTATGGTATTTTGGTTATGACTTTGAATGTTTGCACATAATAAAATCTTAAAATGCGCGAAGCATATAAAAACGTATAATTTAAAGCTACAGGCAAACGTAAGACTTCACTCGGTTGATGACTGCAGTTCCGATTAACGTAGTCGTAAGCGATTTTTGCATAGAACTAGCTCCAAAAACCAAAAGTCATAATTCTGCGATTTTTCTTCCAGCAACGGATCTGAGCCGAGGCTTAAGCTCCACGGGGTGCGGACTGATGCGCAGGTTGCTTTGTATGCAGTTTTTAAACCAATAAATAAGGCTGGAGTCCTGCTCGCCTTTATGTGTGTGCAGTAACTAAACCAGGAGATTTTGTGGCACACATGGCTGAAGATGATAACAGATAATATTATGTTTTGACGCTCGTTCTTTAGTACTTAATTGACAAAATGATGTTATAACAACCGGAACAAGCAGTTCTCGGTAAAGGGGGTCAAAATGCAGTTGCTTCGCCTTACCCTCTTGCCCTTCCTTTCGTTTAATATTATAGTTTACTGGCTGCGCCCCGTGGTTTTACCCGCGTTACTCTGCTCCAGTGGGTCGGAGCGTGATGTTTGGTAACCCATATTTTAATTCAGCGTATAATCTATCCCGGTACAAAATTTCAGCCAATTCCGTTCAGTAGTTTTGGCGTGAAAGAGTTTGGTGGATGTTTGTTAAACATCCACCCATCCATACTTACAAACTTTCGCATTTATAATTTAATATTAGTAGGATTACTTATACAAAATATGTAAATACTTGTAAGTTGCTAAATAGTATAAGAATTAATCCTGATAGAATATGACGTAAATTCGAAAACATTAGTCAGATCAGCCAGTATTTCTCATGGAGAGAAATTGGGCCACATTTAAATTTAATAACCGACCGACCTCGGGCGCTCAGAACAAATTTCATTAAAAAATTTATTCCGGTCGGGTAACCATGTAAGCGAAGCAGATCTTAGGAAGTTGTATAACTTTGTAGGTACCAAACCAAAAAATGTAATTCTTTTCTGTTATAGGAACCGACTGAAAACATTTAATTTATCAAGTCATATGAAAATAAACAATATGTGTTCTTTCATGTTAATTTAACACTTTACAACAGCGATTCTTCAAGTGGGTTCCGCGGAATGTCCCCCACATTCTGCGGAACCCAAAGTGGATTCCATCTCCAAAACATGGCAGTTAGCAATATACAAAAATTAATTTATCAATAATACTCAATACAGATTATACCCAAGTAACAAAATTTGGTACTATAAAGTCCTGACAACGTTTTAGAACGTGCAGCCGGGCTGCAATGTTCTCCTTCACCTATGGTGTAGAACTGTTGCTACGCAGCCCGGCTAGCATAGGCAGCGCGACGCGAGTCTACTCTAGTAGAAAGCGTCACGTGACAGTGCGTTTCTGCAATGTGATTGGTCGGCCTCCGTAGAGTAGACTCGAGTCGCGCTGCCTATGCTAGCCGGGCTGCTCGTAGCAACAGTTCTACACCATAGGTGTAGGAGAACATTGGGAAGCATTAGGGAAGCTTACCGCGTCGTATGACTGTAAAAAACATTCGATGCAATACATATGAAATCATTTACGTTTAATTTTGGAGTCCTACAAGTAAACTCGGGACTTATGGCGGTCCTATAATTCGCTGACTGGCCGAAGAGTTTTATTGCAATCTTAGTAACTTTCAACCCCTTACTTTCTGGACATGACGGAAAATATAAGAAATTTTATTAAAATATTTATGGAAATGCTTTAGAAATTGCTTATTTTATATTATTAGCGACTCGCCCCGGCTTCGCAAGGATGCAATCTCGGTATATTATACACATAAACCTTCTAACCTTCTATTAAAAAAACCGCATCAAAATCCGTTGCGTAGTTTTAAATATTTTTCGGATCCGGGTCTATTATTTTGTCAATAAAATTGAAAGTTTAATAGGACTTTGAAAGCAGAAAAACAATTAATTGCAGGAAAATTATATTTAATAAAATAAATAGTAGTTTATTGATAATGTAGATAAATTGAGGTCCCTCATAAAATATACCTAAGACAAAAAATCGAAGGCAAATGAAATTATATTATTTAACTAATAAATTTAGTTTATATTTTCATATTGTAATAGCGGACCCGACAGACGATGTCCTGCATGATAATATATTAATATGTAGATTATATATGTTTTGTGAATATAAACTATCCGGGACGCCACTCAAACGCATACAAAAAAAACCATTCAAATCGGAATCGTCCACCTGTTAAGTGACACACGTACAGTAGAATTATAGGTATAAATTCTTTTTATAGTTTTTATAACTAGTCTCAAAGTTTTATAATAATATCGGATAGATTAATTAGGAATAAATAATTCTCTGCTCTTATATATTTTCCTTGCAGACCGTACCTCATTATCTGAAATGTTCGGTTAATTATATTACTCAACCGCTCCTAACACAAACCCGAGTTGGTTATTTGGTTAGGAGAGCGTAACTTAACCGTAATATGCAGTTTCCACAGACATTAGTAATAACTGTCTAATGAATAATAGGGAATTACGTAAGTGCCCACTAAGATTCTAGCTTGTGGTTAAAGCGAGCTTACCTGTCAGTTAGATAATAATAATTCGTGTATTGAACCTCTTATTTTAATGGGACTAATTCCATCCACCCGTCCATTGCAACTTTTGTAACCTACAATCAATAGTGGCACATAGTGGAAATGGCAATGGACATCGATGTCCACCAATTCCCGGGAAAAAGTTAAAGTGCCTTTGGGACCCGTAACGAATTTAATCAGAATGTAAAAGTATGGTGCAAGAGAGCGTAACTAATGGCGTTTCCACTAACGTTGCTGAACCGACATCACTTTACACCGGGTATAATGGGATTATTTTTTCCCAGCCTGTTATATATGTACCTATGTTTATCTATTGTATGTAATTCTATTACTTTACTTTTTTTATTAAGATATTCAAAATAATATCGCATATTCATTGTTTTTATACTCACCAAACTGTAGTGTTTAGAGGCGAGAGGCGCTCGTTCTTAAACCAAATAATATTTATTTTAAATACATATATTCTAAAACTTATACATACTTACTTACAAAATTGTTGTACAATAATTTACAAATACAGTGTTAATATACATATAATATCAGAAGATGTAACATACCAATATACATAACAGCTTTAAAATAAATATACTATTATAGATTAATAACAGCACTAACTGACCAGCAGGTATCCAATAAAACAGATTTACCTTACAGTCCTTATTCAACAAGTTTAATTTTTTTTTTTTTATAATATTTGTTTTTTCTCAAATTACACTCTCTGGGATGCGTTATAGAAATCAGTACGCTAGGTTACTGATTTTATGCCATGCCTTTTTTTGTATATATTTGATATTTCATATGTACTTCTTCACTTCAACAGCCCGTTTATGTCCATTGCTCAACATGGGCCCCCTCTTTACAGATCTTGGCAAGCCGGAGACTACTGTAAGATGGTTACTACCCTTGATCTGAAATACTGCTGCCCATCCATCGGCTGTCTTTCGACAAGCATAGGAAGACATAAGGTGGTCTATTCTACGTAGGTACTTGTTCACGCAGCAACGCGCGGTCGCGGTGGCGGGTGCGGGCGCGGCGACGTGGCGAGTTCGTGTTCGTGTCAAATTGGCCGCCAGGTGTTTGCGCGGGACGATGCCTGTGTTTACTGTGCCAAATCGGAGCTCTTAAGCCTGAACAGCAGTAATAAACTTTTCTGTATTGCAAGAGGTGATGAAAACTTTCTACCGTTTCTAGCGACAAGTTCATACTGGTTGATCTTACTTGACGTTGCGAGTGAATGGTGCGGTCCGCCGCTAGTTCGACGTGAACATATACAAACATCTCCCGCGTTTGATATTGCCGAGAGCTCGCCGCGCGCGCCAGTCGCTAGCTTAGACCGCATTTATATGTGAACCCTTGGATATTACGCCATACGTTTGATATTTCGTGACCACGCCCGCGAGTGAATGAGTAGGTACTATGCCGGAAACAGCACTTAAATAAATAAGAAAAAAAAATGCGTAATTAGTACACCTCTATTTTTCTATCTTGTGTTTATTGAGGATGCCATTTATTGAGGAAAGTTAGAGGCAATATTTAATTATGACGTTCCCATGGGAACGGGAGTAACGCAAGTGAAACCATACGTAGGAAACTAGTCTAAGAATAAAATTCAAACTGTGTTTATTATATCTCTTAGATTTCCATAAATAAACTGTTGAAACCTAATTCCCACTAAACCTTCACTTTCAGGGATTGAAAACTTTCAAGTGGTTCCTAAGTATAATAAGTTTAGAACTTCAGTATACTTAGGATAGGTACACCAATGAGAGGTTAAGGGTCGATTGAAAGGCAAACGAGGTACTATCGTTATGTAAACTCTTCAGCAGTACCACAACCACGAGTAAAGATCGACAGTCGCACAAAACTTCTTTAAAAATCTAATGGTCATCGTTATGCAATCCTCCTTGCTATTGACCGCCCTCAGTCGAGTTAAATCCCCAACAGGAGCACCTACCTGCGCAGGTTGCTTAGGATTAACATGTAATAAGGCTGGAGCTCTGCTAAACTACTTCATTAAGTCACGAGGCTTTAGTTACGTAAAGCCCCATGGCTAAATTAACACGTATATCCAAAAATATAAAAAGCGTTCTCCACCCGGCCACGCCGTGGCCGCAATTCAAGAATTAATAAATTAAATTGCATTTTTATTGCTCTTTTGAATGAATAAATTTGCCATCACTGCAATAAAAACTGATTTAGTATATTTATTATTCAAGTGAAAAACAATGTATTTTTAAACGCACGGTTGTTATAACTGATTTATAGTATTAATGCAAAAGTTTCGGTTTATGTCGTTGTTTACAAGTGACAGAGTAATACAGTAACTTAGTAAGTTTGCTATTTAATGCTTTGAAGTTGATTTCATCATCATCATCATCAGCCCGTACAACTTCCACTGCTGAAGACCGAGGGAGGGTTTTGTTATAGTCACCACTTTTGGCAGGCGGATTGGTGACCGCAGTATTATGTTGTAAAACAGGGAAACGCTTAACGGTAACGGTATACGCTTGTTATAGATGATGTTGTAACAATCGGGACCAACGTCTTAACGTGCTTTCCGAGGCACGGAGGGTAGTCCTTCATCCAACCAGACCCGGAAAAAAATCTTAGAATTTACACAAAGATTTCTTGTCCGGTGTGGGGATCGAACCCACGACTTAAAGCGAGTCAAATATCGCTACGCTACGGAGGTTGTCAAAAAGATTTTGAAGTTGATTTGGACATACACACCTACATATAATATAAAGCTAAAACGTTTGTTTGCTTGAACGCGCAAAAGAGCAGGAAATACTGGGCCGATTGAAAAAAAAAATCATTAGGTAGCCCATTTATTGAGGCTATATTAAATTATGAAGTTCTTACGGGAACGGGAGTTATGAACGGGTGAAACCGGGCGCAGGAAGCTAGTCTAACAAAAATCTATTAAAATTTCAAACTGATTTGTTCAATCACAAAGTAAAAACTCTTAAAATATGCAGAAACAATGAAACCCAACGCTTTAGGTACTTTGTTTCCGAAATATGAACGTTTTATTCCTTAATGAAGCAGTTAATCTGTCAAAGTTCATGGTAGCGCTACTATTCCCTAGCCATTTGAGTTAGTAGCCCACGCGTCGTATTAAATGGACGGCCGAGTGGCGGTTGACCTAAAATTCTCGTGAAATGCATTAGTGGATATTATAAGTAATTAAATATAAGTCGTTGTGTTTTGTAAAAGTCATGCCAAATTATTTAGTTTTTCTGAAATAGACTTAGACACCGTGGTCAAATTTGAGCACTGGTCTTATTATAAGGACAAATCAAGGGGCGGAAGGAAAACATAGAATATACAGTAACCAATATCGCCCTTGATGTGGCTTAAGCCATGTAGCTCTTTAACCCTGCTTGTATATATTTTTTATGATAAAGTATAAACATATAGTGTATAAATAATTGTAGTGTAAAACGGCTCATTTACAGTTTCGTCTCAGTACTTTTTCGTCCCATGGGATGTGTCACCGAATTTGAGTAGTTTTTTTATTATTCTTCCCATAGGATGATATGGTCGTGGGATGATATTGTAAAATATCAGCCCGTATAACGGCGATTCTTTAACATGGCATTCTCCCGTGGGAGGAAACCCAAGTTCGTATTTGATGTAGTCAGGCAGGCGGGTTGGTGACCGCAGCATTATGTTGTAACGGATGGAGAAACGCTGCTGTCCGTTTCCTGTTCCGATTGTTATATATGATATTAAAACAATCGGGATCAACGGCTAAACGTGCTTTTTGAGGCACAGAGTCCCTTAATCAACTAACTAAAATAAAAGTTGATACACATTTTTTTTGTCCCACATGGGGATCGAACCAATGACTTCTAAGTAGAGATGGGCCGACTAGCCGCCGACTAGTCGGGAAAGCCGACTATTCGGCATCGTTTGTAGTCGGCGACTACTCGGCGATTATTCGGCAAAATATGCCGATTATGATCGGCGTATAACAAATGAAATAAAACAAATAATTTGTACTTGTTTTATAATTTCTAAACATTACTTAGAGTAGTTATCTAAAGTTACAGTCTTTACAACATAGAAACGTATTAATCAGTCAGTAATTAAGCTCAGCGGCCGCGCGAGAACTAAGCCGAGTGATAATGAAAAAGCCCGAACACCTCCGACAAGTAGGTATTAGAATGATCGGCATTGCCGATTAGTCGGCCGACTAATCGGCATTTTGAAAACCGATTAGTCGGCTAGTCGGTTAGTTGGCTAATACTATAGTCGGCCCATCTCTACTTCTAAGACTTGTACAGCTATGGAAACTTCATAAATAATATAGCCTAAGTCACTCAGGGTGAATGTAGGTTTGCAATGGCGAAAGAATTTTTGAAATTGGCACAGTAGTTTTTGAGTTTATTCATTACAAACATACACACACACAAAAATACAAAATAAATGTGGCGATCAATAATGAAACAAAGCTCTTAGAAAATACAGCTTTCAATATTTATGTTGTTGGTTTCCAAATCTATTCATAAAGCTATTTTAAAGTTATTATAGAATATAATTCGTTATACGTGCTCGGTAAGGCGGCAAAAGGATTAGGTACTGCTCAAAAAATACACAAACATTTGGAATTAGTGCAGTTAATTCAAAAGGAAAAACTGAATTCTTACTTTTATTTCTCGTCGGGCTGTTTATTGTTGTCAAGTAGACGAAGTATAATAAGTCTGTACCGTGAAACTTTTTATACTTAGTGTACTAAGTTTGGTTATTTCTTTATTTTATATAATAGTACTAGCCAGGGCCAGATTTAGAAGTCCGGAGGCCCCGGGACAATAAAGGAGAAGAGGCCCCCTGGCCACAAATTTAAAGCCACGGTCCAAATATCACGTGTTATGAGTTTTGTCTCGGCGTTGATGAGTCAGTCAGTCAGGACATGTTACTTTATATATACAATATAGCTTCTGTTTTCATTTTACACAAGATTGTATTGGTGACTTAATGGTATCAGTCACTAGTTGCTTCTGACTTCGAGGGTTGGGGTTTGATTCCTACCCGGCACAATTATTTGTGTGGACGACTGAACTATGTGTTGCTTAAGTCTCAGAAGTTTTTGGTTCAATTTCCGTGCCAGACAAAACTCAATGATTTCTTTTTAGGTCTGGTTGGTTTGCCGTGCCTGGATGCCTGGAACTCCACGTTGATCCTATGGTAATCTAAGACAATCGTATGCAGGGAATACTTGACATATGACAAGGAAATGTTAGGCTCCAGCTGTTACCAGTGTAATAAAACATGATAGCCTGGACATTATCCCGGCTGCAGATAAAATAAAAAACTCTCTACAGTATTAAAAATAAATATTATTAACGTAAATGGAATGGAATCTATGGGCAGTAATGTGCTTTATCCGTTAAGTCCGTAGCTTGTCAGATAGATGCAATGAGTTGTTCGGACATTTCATTTGCGTGCATCACTCGCTCCCCACTAGACTTCAGCCGTAAAGCGTTATACGACGAGGAGCTCGTTTTAGTACTTTATTTCAAGATAGACGATGTTTTCGGGTTAAGTTCATTTTAACCTGCAACCGTATAAAATGTTAAAGTGAGCCAACCTTAAAATATAGGCACGTGCTGTCGCGGACTTTTTTTTTACTTTTATAGGGAACAATCGGGAACATTCTTCATAAGCTTATTCGTACTATAATATGTACATTTGTCATTTATCGCACGACAGACGGACATACTGATTAAAAATCTGTAAGGTCAAATAATTTTAACAATGGTTTTAGCTACTCAAGTAATGAAATAATGATGAAATAATAAAATAGTGCTGAATAAATTTCATTATTTCATTAAGGGTCTTAGCGTAGGTTTTGCCTTAGGTTCCGCAACGCTGCTTTTAAGTTTACTTTACTTCTTAGTAAATATTAAGAAGCAAAGTCAATTTAATTTAAGAGGGCTCAGTAAAAGTGAACAAATAATGTATTTTCTAGAATTGGTCATATACGAAATCGGCAAATTCATTGATTTCTTGAAGTTAATTTAGAGTGTAGGTACAATGAATTGAATATAAAGTTATTTAGCACGGTATCGATGTGGTCCGTTGTGTCGATTGTAAGCACGTGTCATGTCGCGTTTGTAGTGAAAGTGATTTTTTATTTTGATTAGGCAAAACACTTTTGGAAAATATATAATATCCCGGTCACCGATTGAATATAACAAAGAATTATATTGGTCAACACTCAATGGTGCTGTTCAGTTCAGTTCCTACTCTGTTTGGCGCGTTGTATAAGTTGCATATACATGGGAAGTGAAACATTCTAAATGTCAAGTATCTATAATCTCCGCTCGTACTATAAAGTGCATCTATTTGGTGATGGCTACGGCTTATGGGATTGGAATCCAGATTGATTATTGGAATTTCCGATCGCTTTATTCAAGTTGGCGTTTCCATGGGCGTACGGTAAATGGGCCTCGGGTGATTCCGAGCGATGTGTGACGTGTGACAGGTGCTGTAAAGAAAAACAAACGAACTTAAAAATAAATAAACAGTTATTATTTAAATTAGATCGTAGACAAAGTCGACGTAAAAAAAAAATACGTCGACATTGTTAACGAGTAAATTATCAATTAATTTACTCGTTAACACAACCTACAGCTTAACTAACTCTGCGAAGCACGGGTACCACCAACTTCCTGGCTTCGGATTGGTACTTAGAATTTTCTCTCGAGAAATTTTGTTGTAACACAATTATCCACAACCCGGGAATCACACCTTCGTTAGCTACAGGCCAAGATTCTACATCTGCACCCAGGAGGCATTCATAAAAATAACCCCAAGACTTCACATGTCTAGCTATCACGGTTCATGAGATACAGCCAGATGACAAATGACGGATAGCGGAGTCTTAGTAATGGGGTCCCGTTTTTACCCTTTGGGTACAGAATCTTAAAAAGGCAGTACATATCTGAAAGCTCCCAATATGACACAAGCCCGAGTGTACTGTTACGGAGTGGGTCTCAGTAAGCTTTTTAAAAAAACTATTATTTGAAACTAAAATAGAAATTTATTAGCAAAATGGATTTTAATACAAAATTACCCTAGTGCCCACAACGAAGTCTAAAACCAGTCTGGCGTAAGAAAGGAATAATAAATCATAATTGAAATTAGATATAAGCTTTAGCGTAAACAACCTATGCAACATAAGCATTAACGCTAGGACTTATATTTTAATAGAATACATGGTGTCGGGTGATATAACAGTACCTAATTAATTACATTATGTAACCACGCTTACGCTTAATTGAATCTCTTAAATCTGTGCAATTTACTTTAACGAGTAGCTACATGGTGACAGCTACGTGATTTGGCGAGGATATGTTAATCATCCTCTCTTACAGATCAGAGTTGGCGAATATATAATAATGTAAGCAGGTTGCCGTCTAGAAATGTAATGTAGGTACAAAATGAAGGTACGATTCAGGCAGGTCAATTATGTAACATGCCATAACAACGCGATAATTTAGCAAATTAATTGGTAGGCAAAAGGCATTTGGTAATTGGAATTACTGTTCATATTCCTGTCGCTGAGTTCATTGGAAGCAGTGCGGAGCCCTCCGGAGTCGTACAGCCGTTTCGTAGGTAATGTAAATATTATCTTTTATTCCTTTTAAAATGCAGTTATGCCCGCAAGCCAATTACGTTAAAATGCGATAGCGATAAATTAAGCAGATTAATCGCAAGACGAAACATAAACTTTTAGCTATAGTTGACAACTAGCCACAAATTGCTATGGCAAGTCGAAATTTTCGACGTTCTCCAACTAATTTGCAAAATTATCGCTGTTTTGATGTTATTGAGTCTCAGGATCTAAATTTTTGCTGAATACATAATATTATACGTGTGAAAATGTTGCCTAACTTATTAATTCGTATACAATGTTATTAACTATGTACCAGAAATACATTTTGGTTAAGATCTGCGCTTGACAGTGGCCATTGTACGGTAAATTATAAAATTAATTGGAATGTTTGTGCCCTTTGCTGCGCTAACATAGTAGGATTTGAAAATTCTTTCAGCGTTTGTTAGAACATTTATCTACTATAGGGAGCTACTATCTTGGAAAGCTAGTAAGTTTATAAACTGGCAATAAAACAATGCTTTACTTATTTTTTCCAGGTTGAAGTCTTTTAAAGGATTACCTTACTACGCCAGCATTCGGGGCTCATATTCTGCATCCGGCTTTGACGCCGCAGTGCCAGGGCATCCGGTTATCCACTTTAACCCCCCCCCCCAGAGTTCATTCACCGATTATGTGAGGGCCCCAGGTTCCGGCTTCTGGCAGCCCTTGGTTGCCCTAAATTATAATACACTACTGGATTCTCAAAAATAACACTCGAACTTGCTCCTCTTAAAAGCAATTAAAACCCTGATAAAAAATCAACCCAGAAGAATATCTTTAGTAGTATTCGCTAACAACAGTATTTTTGTTAGAAAGTATTTTACTTTGCCGTAGAGTTAAATAGTCTTGTGGAGTGTTTGAAGCTATTGTTAAACGTTAAAATAGACGTGCCATTGCTTTATGTGATAATGGCAGTACTTAATAGGTAAATAAATACTTTACTTACTTACTAAATAAGCACGTTTATGTTCACTGCTGAACATGGACCTTATCTGTGCTAAAATCACCACATTTGGCAGGCAGAAAAGTGATAAAAAACATTTTTTATGTCGGTTATAGTATAATTATTGATAAATTATTAGAGACTTTGAAGATAATTAATATATATTATTACAATAAAATAAATTTCCAACGCCGAAATTATTAGTAATACAAAAATATTAAAGTAAATATGTAAGTATACAAATTATAAGGATTGTATAAGAAAGAATATTTGTTAATACATACTTTAAAAATGAATGGTTCTAATATCACATACTCTTTTAGTGGTACAACTCTCTTCGTAGGAGGTCCATGTCTGAACATGGACCTCCTACGAAGAGACGTTATACGGGCTGATAATTAAAGGTTTTACTATTTATATAGTGCTATATTCATTCTCAGAAACCAAACCAAAATTTTTTTTTTTAAGCATCTAATTTCTCAACGTAAAATATAACCTCAAATCCTTTTTACCCCTGTTGGTCCACTATTCTTTGGCCGGAAGCAAGCAAACGATACTCTCAGTGTGCGGGCTGTTGCTAGATAGTGTTTTTACAGTAGTAAGATGGAAGATTTTAACATTTTTTTTCTTTTTCTTTTCGCTATACTAACAACGCTCTGTTTCAGTAAAATATAGACCAATATTATACGTTGGGTTTTGACGTGAAAGAAAAATAAGGAGCTTAAATGAACAGAAAATGCGAAATTTTAAATAAGAATGGCAACTCGTTGCTATTTTTGTCTAGTAACTATCTTTTATTTATTTTCAAACTACAAACAAGACTAAATTTTATAACTATAATCTGACTTTATCTGGCTGTAATTATCGAGCGTAGAGTATCTATACATAAATTTTACGAGTATTATTAGCATTTAAAAATGCTTATATTTATTGTTTACTCACGAACATTACTGTTTTTATGTCTCTGTGCGTGTGCTTATAGGAGGAAACCAAGTCAAGAATACGGTTTTATTCCTCGTCAGCTTCATCCGTATTTCGGTTTATTTAATGCATTAAGTCTAGTGAGACATCCCATACAAACCACACCACGCGACTAGCGAAGACGTAAAGTAAGTACGGCCAGTTTTGAGATGCCTAGAACGTTCATTCACTTGGCTACTCGTAGCTAAGTTGTAAGGTTCACTGCTATCCATTACCTGGATTGTAATTTCCGAGGCATAGAGGATAGTCCTTCAACCAACAATGACGACGACGTCTCGTCCTACCTAGAACAAAATGTGAATACACCCTTGTTAGCAATTCCACCTATATCTGTAACTATAGGTAGGTGAAACGCATACGATTATGCCACCCCTCACCGCAGGATATGAAATCATTTTTATTATTTTACAGGGCGCGACTTCTGAATACATTTCAATGCATAATAGGCGCATTATGCATCGAAATGCGCCCGTAACCTGCAACGGATTTGTGGGTGAAATATGAAAAAATATTCAATGCTTTGCTTTTGTGAGGCCGTGAGCTTTATGATATGTAGTTACTCGTACATTTAAAGTTTGTGCCTCTGAATTTTCCTAGACAGTGTGTGAATTTGTGATGAGGAAAGTATTGATGGATTATTTTTATGTATCATTCTTGTATATTTTAGATTTAGTACTTATTAATAGATCTGAGTAACAACAGATGGAGAAAAAATCAATGTGAAATAAAAATCTATCTGGGTCTGATCAGCCAATTTGCTAAGCCCATTGCAATATCCCTCTTCAGGGGAGGCTCATAAATGGAGCTCCTCTAAAGAGCAACGGTGATGATGCTAAATTAGAAAAACACGCTCCACTTTCTTATTCCAAATGGAAATAGAAAATTCTAATAAATAATACGCAATGAATTCTAGAGTAAAAGCAATCGGTAAGAGAGACTAATCAAACTAAAGCAATATGCTCAGGCGCCAAATTGGCGACTTTTCAGATCGATATCAAGGTGTTTTTGTTTATCTATCACAACCGTTGGCGTGATCTTGGCCTTAGCAATTCTTGATGCGTGTCGTATTATTTCTCAACCATGAGACGAGACATGATTTAGATCATCTTATAATAATCCATACTAGACTCGTAGAATAGAAAAGAAATCTTTATTTGCTTGAACACAGGAAGTAACCATAAGTCATAGGTTAAGCATGTATCGCCGTTATGACGACATGCAAATATTAGGAGAATCGTAATAAGGCCGGTAAGGACTTGGTCAGTAAGAACTTATCTAGCCTTATTAATCGTAGGAAGTTCTTGTATTCTCGTATGGTTCTTTTTTCGTATAGATGAAAATATTTTATAAACCACCAAAACCAATTTTTTTTAAATGTTTTGTTTTAATGTAGTTTGTTTAAGTGTCAGGCAAAAAAAAAGTAATCAATGTTAGTTTTTAGGTAATATTAATGGAATAGTCTTCCTTCAAAATAATAGTCAGTTTTAGGATTTGCCAAATCACATAAGCAATAAATTAATAATTCAATCCCAATCACATATAATTCATAAAAGCCATGGTTTACTCTACGACTGAAGGACAACACCTTAAGGTTAACAGATGACCTTAGCCGGTGGGCAATGTGCCAACGAATACTTATAACAAGTTGGAGCCAAGAGTATTTTATTTTATCAACTTAGAATGGTAAAGTTCAAGGTATCTGCATGATTGGAGCAAGGAATATTAGGTAAATAAAATGATTTAGAAGTTTTTGGCATTGCAGAAGTTGACGTAAAAAAAAAACAAAATACTATATAATATAACGTATTCAAAAGTTCTTAAAAAACAACTCTATTATCTACTACTAAGCCACTACCACTTTTTTTGGCATTGCAGAAGTTGACGTTAAAAAAAACAAAATACTATATAATATAACGTATTCAAAAGTTCTTAAAAAACAACTCTATTATCTACTACTAAGCCACTAGATCTGCATTCTTTAAAACAACCAGTGTAATGTTTTCAGCTTAATAGCTTGAATCGATAATCTTGGGTTATAAAATATAAAAAAAATACTTACGTAACAGGTTACGGAGAAGGCGAAGGTGTAATATTTGCAATTTAGATAGATCCTTCGGTGTACAATGCCGTTGTTACCATAAAATACTACGCAAAAAGTGCACAATAGTATAAACTTTTCATACGACATAAACATAAGCCAAAATATGCAGTAAGTATATAACAACACAGCTCAAAACTTATTTGACTGGATTTGTCGATCCTCGTAAAATTAATTGACGGTATCTACTTGTCTAGGGGATAATGAAGTATTAATTTACGGTCAGGTCGGTATGTAATAATTAGGTCTCAAAGTGCTTAGTATCGATGCTTATGAATAGTAGGGTATTGAAGGAAATGGCAAAACTAAGATTAATTAAATTCGATCACCGACAGGATTCGAACCAAATTCGGTTAGGGCCTAAACCTAAGAAGCGGGTTCGAATCCAGCCGGTGCGGTCGAATTTTATTAATCTGAATTTTGAAATATAGTAAATGGTAAACTTTTCCGTAAAGTATTCAAAAATTTTAAAATGTAAAACTTTATCGTAGCTACCATTGTAGCTACTCATAATTTTAACCATGGCTTATGTTTAACTTACCATCAGATATAGTAAAAATGATCACCAAAATTAAACCCGCATTTTAATGTAAAATTGTAACCAAAGTTTTAACATTTCGCTATCGTATTTAAGCAAAATGACTCCAAATAAATCATTGTTAACCCAAAAGTAGTAAATGATCACCAAAAGTACCTAAATGTTTTACTAATTTACTATTCGGTTCTGGCACTCGCCGGCCGCTGCCGCGACACCGCTCGCTTCGCTCGCTCGGCTCGTGCGTTGTATGGCCGCAGCTCTAACCTAACCTAACCGATTGTCATTTTTCATTGATTTTATTAAGGTAGAAATAGCGCAATAATTTGCTCGCTAAGATTTGGTGATCATTAACTACATTTGGTGTTCAAATACAATTTGAAGTGCAGTCGTGACTAAAATAGCTAGTACTATTATAATTTTAGACTTTATTTTTCTGGTGTCAAGTATATATTTTTGGTGGTCATTATATTTTATCCCATTAACCATTCCTCAATCCACCCGCCAGCGACCGCCCTGAGCTGAGGTTCAAGTCCCACGGGGGCGCCTTACGTTTGTAGTTTTTAAACTATTTATTAAGGCTGGTGCACTGTTCGATTTTATAGCCGATGAAGAAGCAAAAGCCTCTTGGCTAACTTAATATGTCCGTCCGAAAAAAAAAACTTATAACCTTAGTTGTAGTGAAAGTTTTTAAACTTTCGCGAATTGTACCTACACATAATTTATAGTGAAAGCGGGTCTCAATCGCGGTATAATTTTAAAGCATTTGCTTTAAAATTATACATTACCTTTTTAATAATTCGACGTTTCGACACGGGTTACACCAGTCGTGGTCACGAGTAGACTCTATCTTTATAAATTAGTTGTAGCTTTTAAGGTTATAATATGCCTTTAAAAATAGGCTAAATAGGTATATTTCACATCGTGGTACAAAATTCTGCTTTGAAACAAAATTGTATTATTACATTAACGTTGCCTCCAAAGTTTCTGGTACAATAGGAAGCAATTAATTTCGTCCAAAGTTAAGCTCAGTTGTTTTATAGCGAGTCCAAACCTAAAAGCCTTTTGGGCTGTCCCTGTTTCGAAAATAATCTATTGTAATAATATTTTCATTCTTTTGCCTTAAATGTTAATGTGGCGGTACTTGAAACCATTAGGGAAATGTATAATTAGGTACCTGGTTGAAATATGTTGGTGACTTTACATTTGTTTTTGAACAATTGCATTGAAATGTTAGACTTTCATTATTTTACTAAATCTACTAACAATACAATACAGTAGAGCGTTGATTATTACAACTAATTGGGATAAATGGGTGTTAGAAAAATGGTCTTTTTCGAATAATCTATAGTGATTCGTCTATACATATTTATTTATAGGTAAGTGAATATAAAATGTATTATATTTACGATATGACAAATAGGAACTATGCATAAAAGTGGAGGCAGCCTTTGGCCCATAATCATTTATAAAATCAGAATTCTAGTGTGGATGTAGTTAAATAATTTTACTTTTTATAAAAAGATAAATCACTGAATTATATTTTATATGATCGTATCTACCATTATTCCTTTTTATTACATCTTACTTCATAACACTTCTTGCTTATATCTTACCTACTATTTTCACATTCTTCATAATATAAAAATGGCTAAAAGTACGGTCCGGACACGTACAATTTATGGTTGGGATAAGCTGAATCGACGGCGCTTTTTGTAACATTGTTAGATATTACAAATAGATGTAGACTCTTTTTGTATGTCGGGAATTCGCTAGATAATTTATAATTTCAGTAGGTAGCGACTATTATAGTTGCATAAACTTGTAATTAATACTGTAATAATAAAATTGCTGTTTTTTGGGAAAAATTTATAAAGGGCAAAATAAAAATATTTAATTGCGGGTTTTGTTGATTCTACTTTCCGTTTCTCAGAAAGCATGTTGTCATTTTTTGGATTAACACAACGTCATTTATGACAATCGTAAACCAGATAAAGCGTAGCAGAATTTGCCTGTGACGGCAGTAATCTGTTGTAATTTTTTGTCGAATCTTTATCATCATCATCTTCCTGCCCTGCTCCCATTATTTTGGGTCGGCGAAATATGTCATCCTCTTAAATTGTTCCTATTAGACGTCTCACACTCACCTTTCTTTACACATGTATTCTTTCACACAGTCAATCTATTCTAATCTGTTTTTTGGTCCTTTCATCTTCCAACATATTCCACTCTTCTTTGTCACATCATATAATTATGTTAGTGTATAAGCTAAATTTATAATGCTGCATGTAAGATTATGTTAAAAAATGCATTTTGTTGATGTTCCAAAGTAAAGTGCCACACACAAAACCGTTTTTAGTAAACTAGTAAACTAATATACGGTGTGGTTTCCGGCTTAGAATAGACCACCCCATGACTTCCCATGGGTGTCGTAAAAGGCGACTAAGGGACATATGACTGATGAATAAATAGTGCTAATGGCAGCAGCATCCATTAGCTCAAAATTTTCATCTTACTGCGATCACCAATCCGTCTGCCAAGCGTGGTGATTATTTATTTATTTATTTATTGAGGCACATCAACAACATAAACACATACATTGATAAATAGGTATTACATATACAAAAAAATAGGGCTAGGTGTTTACATCTATTACAGATATGCACAACATTTGTTATAAAAATAGTGAACAACAGCGTAAAAGTTAAATAGGTATTTTATAATTAAATTTGACAAATTGTATTGCATGAATAGTCACTTACTAACTAAATAAAATAAATTGTAATATTTAAAACATGGTTATTAATTAAAACGAGATGAGCAAATTAAATGAAATTAATAAATTAAATGAAATTAATAAATAAATTTTTAATAATAACTTAATTGATTTTATGTCAATTTGGCAACCTATTTTTGTTAACCGTGTTTAAGATCTTTTGTTTAAATTCCTTATTACGGTCACCGAAGATGTCAATATTGTAGATCCTCCACCAGCTATTATAAGTGGAAATATCCCTCTACTCTATTATGGCAATATCCCTCTACGATCCTGGCTTGCCAAGGTCTATTAAGAGGAGGCCCATGTTCAGCAGTGGACGTAAACGGGCTGTTGATGATGATGATGAAACTAATATTATGAAGAGGAAAGATTTTATACTTAGTTTTGTTGTTAGTTTAGCATTGAATAGGGTCCTTAACTACTGGACCGGATTTAAAATATTTTTCCCATTAAAAAGCTACTGTATTTAGGAGTTTCATTGGCTATGTAATGATGCTCATTGATGATGCTCATTTCTAAAAACTCCGCTGCTACGTGGGAAACCGTGAGCGGGAAGCAGTAAGTAAATTAAAAAACTGACTTCTAAAGTCGTTAAACTAAACCCTAGCTCAATCTTTCCTCTACGCTTTAAAAATGTCAACATGCCCGGGTTTTGCCATCAGTCGCAGTGGACCACATCGACGACGCTACAAATTATAGGTAACAAACAAGGTACAAGTCTCCACGCGGCATATATAGATGTGCGATTTTATTTGCGATTTAAAATTCGAGATTTTGTTTTAAATTATATTTTATTCATAAAAATAAATATGTGCTTGCGTTAAATGAATTATATACAATGCAATGCATGTTCATTATATTGTGATAAGTAATTGCGGGTGGGCGCAAGGAGTGCCGTGGTGCGGCCTACTCAGGAACGAAATCAGAGCCGGCAGCGGCGCGTAGTGTTGTAACTTGGGACATTGCACCATATCAAGAAAGATACCAAGGAACCGCTCGAGTGGCGTGCATCGCTTAAGGACCGCCACTCGCCCCGACGTTCCCGGAGTTCGTACCCAGTTACACTTCATGCTTTGCATAAGAACACGTTGCTGCTCCACAGAACGCAGAGTTTGTGGGCGCGGCTATTAATTTGTATTTGTGAATATTTATGGAATGTAAAACCAAAAATTTAAATTTAGCAAAGTACGCAATGTATTTAGTAATTTCGATCCCAATATTTCAAACCATCATATTCCTCCGACAAACGCAGCCCACAGTCGCAAATTCGCACATCTATATTTGCTAGGGTTGGCACAATTTATGTGCGCACGGCGCGAGGTAACAAAGCGAGACAACAGATGGTAGCATGAATAATCCAGTGGACACCGCGCTGAATATTTGAGCTGCGGGCTGCATGGGCCAACTACTGTTGGTCAAATCTTACGCGGAAAGTTTTCTTGTTTAGCAAATATGTATAGTGTATAAAATATGTGTAAGAGAGACAATTCGTGGGTACTTTTATTTTATATTCTCCGAGAATGTTCCTTGACGGAGAATGTTATACAGGCAAGCGCTTACGGCTTGTGATGTTTTGTAAAATCCACTTGCTCGTAGTGGAGGTCTTAAAAAATAATTTACTTATCTATACTATAATATTTCAGAGGCAAAGTTAGTATTTTTTTATTGTTGTATGTTTGTTTCCATAAACTCAAAAACTACTAAACGGATTTCGATAATTCTTTCACCATTATAATTCTACATTATCCTTGAGTAACATAGGCTATATTTTTACATGAAATGTGCACCCGTGCGGAGCAGGGATTGTCCGCTGTGTTCTATATATGTATTTTGGCTTGAAAAACGCAAACATTTGATTAGTTTTGAAAAAAAAAAAGTTTTTTCATGTGTTAGTTAGTCGGCAGAACATCGTATAATCGTCAATATATCGCACGCACTCGCTTGCTGCATTCAACGCTAACTATTTACCGGTTACAACTAATCAGTGACTGTCAAGGCAACCATTCACTTTTTTTAAATCAAAGATCTAATCAAGAGTTATGGGACTCAAGGACAACTTGTTAGTCTGTGTAATGTCTGGCTTAGAATGGACCACCTCATGTCTTTCCATGGGTGTCGTCGCAACTAAGGGTATGCCGTATGCCCCTTAGTTGCCTGTTACAGCTGATGGATGGATAGAAGCATCTATTATCACAAAGATACTCACCATCTTACTGCGATTACCATCCGCCTGCCAAGCATGGTGACTATGGCATTATCCCTCAACGACGAGAAGGTTGAAGAATATGATTTGCTTGGCACTCGACGCAATTCATTTGTTTTAAGACCATTAATCAAAATAGTCGGACTAGTATATGACCTATTCGCGACGAGCATCCCGAAACTCATAGGTTCAACCCCACGACTTTACGAATGAGTGACTTCACAAATCAGTTAATATTCTGAGAGATGATTAGTTGTTAGATGATTAGTTATTAGATGATGGATTTAAAATCATAAAGCCTGATAATAGAATAGAATAATATTCAAGATTCATTCGATATTATTAACGCTAGACGCTTCTTATAGTGAAATTAAAATAAAATACTGTGTAAACAATTTGTGTGCGAGTCCGGCTCGCACTTGGCTGGTTATATTTGGGTTTCCTGTACTTTTGAAATATGGAATAAA
This sequence comes from Nycteola revayana, assembly GCA_947037095.2. Lineage (NCBI taxonomy): Eukaryota > Metazoa > Arthropoda > Insecta > Lepidoptera > Nolidae > Nycteola > Nycteola revayana. The sequence goes on from OX344847.2 coordinate 5,480,310, forward strand.
AATAACTTCCTCAGCCTTGTAGGTGCTAAAAAACCTATTATGCTTGGGTTTAAACCTCATCTTAACCTTTTGGGCGCCATTGTCACATATACGTGACAAGCGAAAACTGTCTCTGGACGCCAACGACACAAATACGTGACAGAAAAAGTGGTATACAGAAACCCGAAATAAACAATTTGAACATTACTTTAATGCCTGTTTATTTATATAACCTTAAAATAGAAGCTCTAATTCTTGTTTATTTCTATTAAACGAATTAAATAGCATTATAGATTGAGAATTAAAAAGTAAGAAATATTAAATATTTGCGTAGAATTTGTGGCTTGGCGTTGAGGGCAGGTTCATGTGTTTTTGTTTTAGCGTTCAAAAGGTTAAACCTTTCGAAATTAATTTTGATTCTAATACCCATTGTATTTGAATCATGTTTATTATGCTAACGCCTAAATTGCAAATATTCAAAAATAAATATTGATAGACAGTATTGGGTTTCATCAAATCAATGTCCAATATATTCCTTTGATAATATAATCCCGGAATTCATATTTCATGTTATGTTTACATGGAATATAAAATGATAGCGAATATTGTTTCATTGTTGACGGCCCCGCCAGCGCGGCGGTCGCTGGCGGGAATTAAGGAATAACGTTTTTTTTTTTTTTTTTGGGTTTTTACCAACAAGCCTGCCAAGTGACACTTGTCAAAATACTCCCTTTGGGGATATTTATTCAGAATGCCTAAGAGCAGTCCAAGTATGAAAGGTCTACTTCTACACTGAGTGATGATACTGAAATGTTTTTTTTTCAACATTACTGTTTTGTCTTACATGGAAATAAAACTAGTATTCGATTAACATGTACCTATTTCGATTTTACGTTCAAAAGCAACCAATGCTGTACTACAAGTAGAAAGAAAATAAGCTCATCGAACCAGCGTTTGATTGTGTCGTCTAGACCTAATGCAAATATTTACTGCATGTACGGCTTCTTACTCGTGCAGAATGGACAAGACACTTCATTATTTTTTACTTGGGCTTTTTTCTGAGCAGATGACGTGTTTGTTGGTAGGTTCTAAGTTTCATTTAGTTTTAAGATTTTTACCTTTAAAAAACTGTTATACATATTTAATTCGATATTTTCCATAAGTTGTTTCTCCGTGAAGCCCCAAGTACCTTATTGTCTAATATTAAATAATTAAAAGTAGAAATATTTTAGGTTTATTAGTCATTTAATTTTAATTGCAAAATAATGTTTCAAAATTGAGATTAATAAAATTCGACCACCGGTAGGATTCGAACCTGCATCTTAGGTTTAGGCCCTAATGCCTTAACCAATTAGGCTACAGTGGAACCCTACCGGTCATAAAAATCTTTTTTATAACACGTCTCTAAGCGGGACGTTAGTGCCATCTATCGGTAATGATCCGCATTACTTTGACTAATATCTCCAAAGTAGCATTTGGTATTAAATATTAAACGATGACACCGCCCGTATTTTAATGGGACTAATCCCTCACACACTCCCGCCCACGCCCTGTAAGCCAGGATCAGCACACCCGGAAGAGGCTCTAAGCTGTTAGGCTTAGGCTGGTCCCGGGACACCTAAATGTCTTGGATTCCCTATCGAATTTAATCAGGAAATTTATAGGAGTTGGAAAGTAAAATTCCACTTCCCTCCAGCGCAAAGCGGGAGACATATAAATGATCGAAAGAGATATTTAACTTCAGGAAGAGACACTTACAATTGAATAAGCCAATTGCAAAGCACCATGGACATTGTTATGTTATGTTTGAGTCCAGTAGTAAGAATGACAAAATCGTTTAAAGGCACGGATGTTTATCCTAGTTGCCACAAGATCAGTATAAAAAACCACAACTGATGCATTTTATTACTAAATTAATAAACATAAGAAAAAAAACGCAATAATTTTACCTGGCATAATTTGACTTGAAACTTCATTTGTAATTCAGTATATGGTACACATACACGGATGATGATGAATTTGTTTTACTGTTAAACATTCAACATATCTTTTTTTCGTGCCACACACATCCATACAGAGTCTATCGTGAATGATCGATTTAATTCTCTGTGATTTCCATCGATAATCATAATTAAAATATTCTTGTTTTTCCAAAGGTTTATAAGAGCAAACTGTAATGCCGTAAATACTTAACAGATTAGAAAATAAATATGTTTTTCGTAATATTTTCTTACTTAACCAAAAACTTTGTCGGACTAGAAAAGTACTGAAAGTCTGTAAAAGTACTGAATGTGATATAAAAAGCACGTGTGATATAAAAAGCACGTGTGATATATGTCGCAGCGCAGTCTCTCCTGTAAGCGGTAACATGGCATCGGGCTGCGGAAGTGTGTGTACAATGTAGTTCATCGACTACTGTAAGAACTAGAGTAAATATTGTCCACCGCATCAAAGTACATTGAGTCTACGTGTACTGAAATGGATTTATTGTAAATTTAAGACAAAAGTATATTTTTTGTAGTTACTCTATAGCAGGGTTTCTTAAACTTTTTGCTGTCACGGACCACTTTCACAATATAAAAAATTTCCATGGACCCCTGAAAAATACTACTTAGTTAATGAGAAGGGTGCTGCTGTTTGGCCTCAATGAGAACGTTAAATTGTGGGATTGTCTTCGACAAGACTGACGCACTGCGGACCCCTGATATACATGCTACGGACCCCTAAGGGGTCCGTGGACCCCACTTTAAGAAACCCTGCTCTATAGTGAGATTGTCCTGTTATGTTCAGCCGACCTGTAAGGTTTTATCACGTTTTTTTAGGTATAATATTATATGAGAACGCCTTCATACTTTTTTCATTATGTACATAAATCCTTCTACCGTTTTTAAGAGCAAAGCCATCATTAGATGTTGATGATTGCGATTTTGTTGAGTTATCTCAATAAAATAAGGTTTGAAACTGTCCCCCTAGATACGTGAGTCACGTATCTAGCGGGACAGTTTTAAACCTTATTACATTATTACCTTATTACATTGAGTTTAATATTGTTTGGATGTGATCATTGTTAAGTAATTATTGCCATTTTTAGATTTTGACTAAAAAGAAAGAGCGATCGTTAAGTATATCGTTTATTATATCTATATCGTTAGTGATCTTAACACAGTAATGTCGGTTTGTCTAAAATCTTAAGAGACTCAGGCCAAAAAAATTGTGCTTCAGACAAATTTTCTTAAAAAAAAACCAGTAAAAGTCAGAAAGATGGTGCTGTTTTACTACAACAGCCCGTTTAAACAAGGGCCTCTTCGGAACAGAAATTGGCAAACCAGGACCATCGATGCCATAATCACCATGCTTGGCAGGCGGAATGGCGATCGCAGTAAGATGAGCTAATAGATGCTGCTGCCCATCTATCAGTAGTCAGTGGTAGTATATCCATTATTGACCTCTTACCACACTCATAGGAAGACATGGCGCGGTCTATGCTAAGTTTTTTTTTTTTTTTTGTTTGTCCGTGGTAAAATGCGTTTACGTATTCTCACCGCCGCTGCAGCGTATTCGCGTGCTGCCGATGGGATATGTGGGACTCGCCCTCTCCATAGCGTGGTATGATAAACTCATACCACGAAGAGAGGACACTCCTTCGATCCACCGTTGGCGAGGGCCGGATGAGTAATCCGGCCCCCCGACGGCAAACTTGCCCGTACCTAAAGCATACCCAAGCATACCTAAAGCATACCCACAGCACTAAGCTGTGGGTTCCACAGTTGAGTAATACCGGGAATAGAAATTGCATGTGTATTGTTGCGCATACTTTTGCAACAATAATATGTGCCACGTAGATTATTAGCAAGTTCTTTTGTTCTTTTGAGCTAAGACACTATATTCAAATAGTGTTTTAATCTTATTAAAACTGCCACGTTGTTAAAACGGTAGTACGGTCAATCGTACCTAGCGAATTTTACGTCCAGGTTGGTAAAAAAAAAGGTTTCTAGAAATTGCCTTTCTAAGTAGTACTTACCAGTCGGAGACAATTCTAAGTAAGTACCAGCCCGAAGCTGAATTATTGATAAATCAATAGTTTTTCAGTAAGACAGTTCGACACATTTTTCTAAAAATGACGGTCAAAGATGAGCGATACGAACAGATAAGCTGGAGATTTCCTCCATACTTCATACGTTTATATATCAATTAATTAGATCTGGGGCAATTTATGATACACAAATATTTCCAAACTCTCAATAAGGGTAAATAAATCAATAAATAGACCAGTCTAAATCTTTTTGCCATTTATATGCTGTAAAGCAAAGCGGTCGGCGCGGAGATAATATAATTTGGACCAAGTCTTGCGATTGTCTGGTAAAAACAATGAGATTATAAGGATTTATTAGCAACATTGAAACTTGCTTAGTTTGCCAGACGAAACTTAATATTCCCTGTAGATTGGGCGGAGTAATGTATTAATGTGCTACTGCATAGTGGTCATTACGTAGGTACTTTGATTTATTTTTTTAAAGCGTAGTGGAATGGAGAGGAATGGAATGGAGAGGAGTGGAACGCAAATATGTGTTTGTAATACTTGAACTTATTTTTAACTAGCGACTCGCCTCAGCTACACATGGGTGCAATGCATTATATACTGAGTGACTTTTTTACTGTCTTGATAATAATTTGGTGTGTTGTGTAAGTGGAATAGAATCCATAGACCACAGTATATTTGCACTAGTATTTCGGTAATTAGAGTTTGGAAAATCTCATAAATTACTTAAAGGAAATACGCCCTACATAGCGCGTGCATAAAATAAAATAAGTGCCTATAATACCTAGGCCGCAATCACGCATGAATGAAAAGAGTAAGAGAAATAGCGTAACTACCTACTTAGATACGCATTTTTACCGTCACGATTTTATCAGAGATAAAATAACTATGCCTAAGACATCTATTTCATAAACATAATATATCACGCCCTATTGTTTTCAAGACGATAAAAAAGTCACTCAGTATATAAACCTTCCTCTTGAATTATTCTATCTATTAAAAAATGTTTTAAGCATCTAAGTATGTACATAGGGACAGACAGACAGACAGCGAGAAGCGACTTTGTTTTATACTATGTATTGAAGAAATAATGTGTTGTGTGTAAGTATTATGTTAGGTTAAGTTTGTGTTTTAGTGGTTCGTTTGTTGTATGTGTGTTAATCTACTCCCGTAAGACATTGCGTGATAATAATAAAAAATGCTGCTTTATTTCCTGTTTTTGATCAATATAATGTACTATTGGGATCGTGCAGTCTAGACTTTTCAATAGCATGACAACACATTTTAATATATTAAGGCTTCTGAAATGCAATTCCTTTAACAGTGGATTGGATAACGTTAGAGAAAAAAATCTGTAAAATAATGTTTTTTTTTTTAATAAAATTACATTAAAATACATAATAGAAGCCACCAGATGTACCGCGGACCGAGAGGGATTACACTCCGCGGTACATTGGGAGATGCGGCCATCATAACTTGTCCTGTGGGACGACTTTATTGAAAAGTAACAAAACAAAATTCGAACACCGGCAGGATTCGAACTTCGATTAAGCATTAGGGGCAAAACCAAAGATCGAATCGAAATTCGATCTTTGTGTTTGCCCCTAATGCCTTAACCAATTAGGCTACGGTGCAACCACAGCCGGTCATCGAAATTTATTAATCTCTTTTTTAACACCTCTCTAAGAGGTTCGAATCCTGCCGGTGGTCGAATTTTATTCAACTCAATTTTGAAATATAATATAAGGTAAATATTTCCATAAAGTATTCAAAACATTTAAAAAAATTTAATACTTTTTATTTTTGTAAAATAATAAATTAATCACTTCACGTGACACTATCTCTTGTTAAACTCATGGCTTAATTTTTTGGTTGCACCATACATATTAAGACAAATGTTTTGTTTGCTCTTAAAATACTAAAGCTCTATATAATTCATTTCATACGTTCTCCACTTGTTTTGCTTACAATTTTTGCATAAAAGTAAATCAGCTCTCGTACTTAGACTAGACTCTTCATATCTACATACGCCAAATAAAGAATTTTATCCTCACTTAGCATAAGTGAAGTTAAAATTGTAGGATTCAAATGTTGAATCGGACAACTCACTTGTTTTTTGTCCTTGCAATTTGCTAACTCGCCTCATTCCACTACCACGGAAACTCGATTCTGGCCTGTTTTTATTTTAAACAGATTAATCATATTAAAATTTTTGAAGCAGAACACTGGTTGCTTTGTAAATAAATCTCACTTTTTTATTTCTTTTGGTAGCCATTTATTAGCGAAGCGGGTGTGGGTTTTTATGTACGAGTAGTTAGCGTTGCTCGCTAGTTAAGATTTTTTTATAAAAAAATCTAAAAATTCCATGGTAGAGGTCGCTCACTATGAATTAACAGGCGTACATTCGCAGACAAAGGAGTTATCATGTTATGTGTTGCCATCGCATAAATTAATTTGCCACCGCGCATTTTTATGACAGAAACATTTTTATAATAGCACTTATTCGTATGAGGGATAAAATGCATTAGATTTATTAAGTTCTTTTGTATTTATGCAATTTAAACTAGATGACAATTGAACAAGTTTAAAAGTGATCCTTTTGTATATGATCGTCTAATTAAGTCACATGATTTTTAAGCGACGTAGAAAGTAGCTTCTTGCAGGTGTAGAACAGCGGTTTATGCTCTTGATGATTGATGACTTTGTGCTTCAATCACTGATTTCTTCAGATCGTGTCTTTATTTTAGATTGGCATTTAAAATACTGTCAAATACTTGTTCTTACTTAACATGCTCACGGATGCAACAGTATCAGTATATTACGAGCTGCGCTTATTTAAGTGGTAGAATAAATTTACTTTTTTTTTTTAGGAAGTTAAAGACACAAATACTTTTGGCAATATATGGTACATACTTATAGGAAACATTCTAAGTACGGGTATGATAAATAAGTGAAATATTAAAGTATGGGTGTACTTTTGTAAAATAGTTATTATTTTCATATGACTTAAGGTTGAAATCTGAATGTCTGATGATAAATCTGTTCAATAATGTTGTAACAGACAATACAAAGACTCAACTACAATAAATTCTACTAAGACGTAGCAATTTGCTCTTGCTAGTAGAAACAGTTCTTTATATCTGGCAACACCATTAGAAGTTGGCAGCCGCGGCAGGTAATTAAGCAGCAACACTATCCGGGCCGGCCCCATTAATTTCACTAATTTGCCACTATTCTACCAGCGGTTGGAAAACAAGACTTATATGACAGTATTTAATCAATTAAAATAGAACCTTATTCCCGCGTAATAAGGCTTGCATTCTTTTAGCTCAAAGATGGAGATTCTTTTTAAGGGCGGTAGTATTTTGCTAGAGTGCGCTGGCGATTCCATACAATTACTTGTTTTGCTTGGTAGCAAACTTGTAGGCAATTCAATTTATTTCCTATTTTCATTAAATTCGGACATAAATTGTTGAATGACATAGTTTTACAGTTAATTTATTAATGAATATGAAAATAGAACAACTGACTCATAAATGTAATTGTAGACTAGATAAAGTGTAACATTCATAAAAGCATTTCTTTGTTATGTAACGTTATTGCGAATGCTTCGGCAAAAGTTAATTTTTTATATAACTTTCAATTTGTGTTTGATCGATGGGGTAAAATCATGTCAAAGTATTTGTTTTCAAACGATTTGTTTTTTTTTATTACTAGCAGCGTTTTGCAGCCTACTAGTAGTTTTGTTAACCCCCCGTGCTAAGCTAAAGTGCTTGTGATACGGGTGGGTTCACGTCGGTAGTGCAAGGGGTGGGGTTCAAACCGGTGGCGACCTCAAGATCACATTTTTGATATAGGTTATTGATCTTATATCACTTGAGAAGAGCAGTAAAACTATATGTAAGCCTATATTAAAAATGTAAGTATCTGATACTGACATATTGATGTCCTAGTCCGAGAGCCCGCGATCTATAGTAGACCGGCATTTGAACAAAATTTACCTAAAAATGTAATAATTTCACAAAACCCGCGCCAGTGACCGCCCCACAATGGGCGCTTCTTACGCAAGTTGTTAGTTTGTAGGTTTTAATCCATTTAATAAAGTTGGAGAATCGCTTTTCTTTATGTCTGGTAAAGTAGCAAGAGCCTCGTGGCTGAATGAATGAATCATATGTACGTTCGTAAAAATAAAACAAATATCAATATATTATTATTTTTATTGACATATGATATTTTGTGTTAAAGTAATTACTTTTTATCAACTTTGCGTATAAAATCTCTTATAATTATAAATTTTAAGTCACTTGTACACATTAATCCACATTCACGGAAGATATATCGTGTACTGAGGCAGGCGATTAACTTACACAACCGTAGGTGGAGCAGATGCATTAATTGCACTAATACTTTAGTTAAGCGCACTTGTGACCTAGTGTGCAACGAGCGGCAAATTGTCCCACTATGTTCTGTTTTTGATATAGGTGGTCTATTTCAAAAGCTGTAGCGTGTCTTTATTTATAGCAGTGATTATGGTAGTTGCTTCGGAGACCTAAGTGCCTAGTCTAAAACACTTCTAGTTACTATCGAATGAAAAAGTACTTAAGTTTCTGCTTAGCTATTAGCATTAGTTTCTTGGCGATAAATTATGCGTTTGTATTAAATCAGTGTCACAAGGGACACAGATTAACGCCGGGACTCCAATAAAGCGGAGAGGAGATGTTTTTTTTATAAAAACTATAGAATTGCGTTATTGAGACATCTCCTCTCCGCTCAGCTTCAGTGGAGACCGCTGTGCGGAGATATGTAATACTTGTATGGTGCGATGGAAGCGGAATTGTGAGCTGTGCTCGGACGATGTACGGCGGAGACGAGAGATGTGAGCGGCGTGCAGTAATCGATTTCACCCTCCCCCCTCCCGCCCGCCAGCAACCCGCAGAGCCCCGTGTCATACTCGCAAGGCTAGCCAGCACACATATCTGCTACACTTCGCATTTCCGCACAGCTTCGGTAGATTCACCCGAGCTGAAAAACATGTCTTCTCGCACGGCACATAGCACACCTCACACATCTCCGCTTTGGTGGAGTCCCGGCCTTAACACAGATTTTTTTGAAATCTCTTTTTCTCTATGATATGTCAACCAAAATTATTGTCATTATATTCAGAGTTGTCAGATCATCAAGATTATCATAAAAATAATGTTATGAATAATTCATAAGTATTCGTAACGCATACTCATTTATTCAGCTGCACTGCATAACACAAAATTGTTTACTATTTCATTTTTAAATTGACCCCGCCCGCTCCGTAACTTGCACCAAACTCTAAATGATCCGACTTTCTCAATATAACTGGAATTTAGACTTTACTGTTTCTAATTTAGGTTTGGAACTTTTTGAACTAAAGTTTCAGCTCAGGACAGAATGAAAACGTTGTATCTAGATTAGACTAAAGTGTTGTAAAACTTTTTGTGCCGCTGCAGTATTTCGACTGCTCATTTATTTTTTCCTAATACTCTAAACTTAACGACGTAAGACACGGGTTGGAGTCCGATAAGAAATTAAATTATATTACTTATGACTTAAATTATACTTATGACTTTAGTATTTTAGGGGGTTTAGTGCAACTGTCGCTCTACTTTTCAGTTCGCGGGCCTCTCAGACTTCGGGACTACGAGGGCATCGGATGGTTCATTGCAAACTAAGGGTCGGGAGGATTTGTTATTTCTGTGTATGAATAAAAAATAATTGGTAACGAGTAATAATCCATTTGTCATTATTGTCATTGAATCCTCGAATAATATGTTTTTTATTATTATTTATAGTAAAGGTGTGTTGTAATTAAGCACCAATCAAGATTTAACAGTTTATAAATGATTTAAAAATTTGTTATTGTATAATTTAAAAATGTTAACAATATGACACAAAGACGAAGAACCATAGGGATGTCATGACATAGAATCATACTTAAAAAAATATTTACATAAAAAAAAACATACTAAAGACCTTCTGTATCCATCCTGTAGCAATCCTAAGAGCGGTTTCGCACTATGTCCGATCCAAATCCGATCTGAACCCGATCCGATCCCGTGAAAATATTGGTCTAGAAATTTGGATAGAAATCGGATGATGGATCTCGGATCTAGTGCGTAAATTACCATAGAAATAGTTCTACGGCTACTACGGACTATATTTTCACGGATCCAGATCGGATTCGGATCGGACGTAATGCGAAACCGCTCTAAACGTAATTTAATGTTTGCTTCCAGTCAGTTAGTAGCTATTAAATCCTGTTAATAATTAAATTGTTCATTATAAAATGCACACCGCTTTAATTGGCAAGAGTAATTGAAAACGTTCGGCATTGTCGTTATTTCAGCATTTCGGCAACAAAATGGGAAATTTCCCAACATTTACTGTTGCGTTTCGTTTATTATTATCGACTAGAAATTAATGGTGTTACACAAAATCACAGAAGTGCCAACGTTAAAATGGAATATTAAAGCATTGTTAGCTGTTTTATATTGCTCTGCAGTTCACGTTAAAATTAATGACAATTTTACGTTGGCACACATTGTGTATTCGGTTATTTAATTTACTTTATTAAATTATGGAAATGTTATGGTTACTTTTGTATAATTATAGTTCAAATGGGACACAAAAGAATCAGTGACATCGGTGAAGTTGTTATCGAGTTTTGCGCATACATACATAAATTAGCCTCATATCTACTCATGGGTTAGAGGCGACTAAGGCCATCTAAATTGCCAAAGGCTATTAAGTGATAAAGTAAAAAAAAAAACATTTAGCGATTTATTAATATAGACAGATAAACTGAATGATTAAAAGTAAGAAAATACTTAATAGTATATTATATAGTAAGATATAAGGTAGCCTGCGAAGTGCAATGCATTAGCTTCATAATTTATTCATGGTTCGTGTTCACATTGCCAGCTTAGTGGTGCTACGATCTGCTACGGCGTAGAAACTGTAGCGCTCATGCTACGACGTAGCTATCGTATAATAATAATGAATTATCTGCAATTCTCTTAGTCCATTGTTTTTATTATAGCAGTAAGAAATAATTTATAACAATAGGTGCATGAGAGAGCAAATAATATGAATGATTTATGTTGTGTTCTTGCCCATAAGTAAGTTCACCAGCACTGCACCGCTGGAGCAGATTAAGGGTTTTATAGGTTACATTTCGGAGATTGTTCTCAAGAACTCCACAACCTGATACCACCATCTCCATTCCACTTCAGGACAAGCAGACGTACGGCACAGTACCATCCTTATCTTGTGGGCATTCCATCCACACGTACCACGCGGTTCTCCTCCACCTTCATCATCCGCACTGCTAAGGTCTTTAACTTGCTGCCAGCTTCTGTTTTCCCCGAAAACTATAACCTGAATATCTTCAAGTCAAGAGTGAATAAGTGTCTTCTAGACCTTTGAGATCCATCGTCAGCCACATCGTCGCTTACCATCAGGTGAGATTGTGGCTAAACAAAGGTCTATCTAGAATAAAAAAAAGGGATTTTCTTGGTATTTGGACCCCATGCCATATATTATAAGGTAGATGAATCATTTGGTCAAAAAAAATGTAGATTGGGATATCAATACTAAATTTTTTATAGCATTTCACAATGTTTTTACAGATGTCTTATTATTATAATAATTTGTGGTATCATTTGTAAACCCCATCTTTCAAATTACCCAAAACGAAGAGCTCAAAAGCGTAAGGTTGGATGTGCCATAATACGTCAGAAACTTTCATCGTATGTGCCTTTATCATAAACTGGCACTTACAATCAAATGCTTCTGATGCCTACATATACAAATGGTACCAACACAATAACAGCCTCAGTTACAAAATGATATAAGGGCTAAGGCAGTGGATACATACATTAAATCTTTTTTGCTCCCCTCAAAGCGGCACCCTGCATAGTGAGGCACGTTCTCAATCACAGGATTGCTTGCGGTCCGTGTTTTATTTATTTGCTAGTATATTTTACTATAATGCCTTGGACAGGCCGGATTTAGGTCTGAAGGGCATTCACATTGTGGGGTATCTTATCATATTATAAATCTAAAAATTAATTTTTCTTTACATAAATTACATACTTCTAAATTACAAAACCTACCAACTTTAAAACGAATAAAATATGATTTTCATATTATCTCACACGATTTACTGCACTGTGTAAAAATAAATACATAAGTTATTTCCATCTAACAATTCAAAACATACGATGATAAACGTATCAACATTAAAACACGGGTTCGAAAAAACGGGTTCACGAAATTCACGGGTTTCTTTCTTTAAATATTACAATATATTTGTTTGCTTGAACGCGCTAATCTTAAAAACTACTGGTCCGATATGAAAAATCCTTTCACCATTAGAAAGCAATATTATCCAGCACTAACATAGGCAATATTTAAAACTGAAATAACCGCGGGAACGGAAAATACGTCAGGGCAACCGCACTCGGGAAGCCTAATAACAATTTAATTTCAAAACAAATTTATAGTTATATTCGATACGATACATTTTAACCGCATTTCTATCGTTACCCTATAATTTAACTTACCTTACTACGTCCCTGTAGTCGTAATTTAGTTGTGTTTCACAATGCAACTCCTAGGCTTCGAATTATTGCACGACGAGTACTGTCCTTAGAGACGTTACATTGTAAGAAATTACTTCGCTGGAATTAGTTTTAATATTATTTGTTAGTCTTTTTATACAGAATTGTAATTATATAGTACTAGCTACGCCCCGCGGTACTACCCGCGTTACTCTGCTCCAGTAGATCGGAGCGTGATGTTTTGTCGCCTATATGTTAATCCAGCGCATAGCCTGGCCCGTTGCAAAATTTCAGCCAATTCCGTTCAGTAGTTTTTAAGTGAAAGAGTAACAAACATCCATCCATACTTACAAACTTTTGCGTTTATTATATTAGTAGGATTCTAGCTCAATTTTGGCCACGGTTGCCATATTATCTGAAAAAACCCGGCCAAGTATGAGTTGGACTCGCATACAAAGGGTTCCGTACCATCATCTATACAATGATGGCAAAAAATTACGATTGTTGTATGGGAGCCTCCCTTAAATATTTTTTGTTTTTAGTATTTGTTATTATAGCGGCAATAAAAATACATCATTTGTGAAAATTTCAACTGTCTAGCTATCGCGGTTCTTTAGATACAGCCTGATAACAGACAGACATACAGCGAAGTCTTAGTAATAGGGTCCCGTTTTTACCCTTCGGGTTCGGAACCCTAAAACCGGGGTGTACAAAAATAAAAAAAACCGGCCAAGTACGAGTCGGACCCGCACACGAAGGATTCCGTGCCATTTTGAAGTGTCTACCTGTTGCCGTTATTGAAATCGAGGAAAATATGGCAAAAAAGTCACGTATTCAGCGAAGTCTTTGTAATAGGTCCCGTTTTTACTCTTCAGATACTTAACCCTAAATAGGATCAGATAAATTGGTGACGTCATTATCAAATTATGCGTGCACAAACATTAATATAATAATAATAATTTATTCAGCCAAGTGACAATGTCAATGTTATGTCCACATAGTAAATCCCTTTGAAGCTAACTATTTCTAGCATGCATTATACAAATTCATTTCTATTTATATAGAAGATAGACGAAAAGAGTCGTACAGATAACTAATCCCACCCACACTCCCACCACTGCAACTCCTGTAAGCCAGGATCAACAGTGGCACACACTGGAAATGGCAATGAGCACCGAGGCTCACCAAGTCCAGGAAAAAGTTAAACTGCCATGGGACCCGCAACGAATTTTATCAGAAAGACAATAGGAGGAGTAAGAAATACTTAAGTTTTCACTTCCCTCCATTACAAAGTGGAGACAGTACTAAAAAAGGAAATATAAAATAAGACATAAGTAGTCTTCAGGGGTAATTTACAACTAGAGGAGCCAGATCTGTACAGTCATATATTAAATATAGTTGCTGTGTGTTCGTCCTTGTTTATTACCCACATTGCAGTGCACACCGCGCAGTGACTGGCAGTTCCCACGGGACCGTCCCGGGGCTTGACCACGTGACCTACTCTCCTACTCTCCGACAGGTAACAGATAAATTCAGAAAAAAATTGTCAACAAACCGAGCACATTAGACCTACGTAATATTTCTCTATTCTAATGTAAACCTCAGGAACATAAGGTCAAATGTATTATTAGACTTCAGAAGCGTTTGGTCGTAAGTGCCAGTTTACGATAATGGCATATACGACGAATGTTTCTGACGTTTAATGGCACATCCGACTTTACACTTCTGAGCACTAGTAATATTGAAAAGAGGAAAGATTTGATTGTTTGTTCGCATTGAGTTGCTCCGTATCAAGCAGTAGTGTTTGATAAGCAGCAACTGCACCGATTTCAAAAGTTCTTTCACTATTAAAAAGTTATCATATCGAGAAGTAACATAAGCTAAATTTCATGATAAGGGGACAACTCACGGGAAGGGGAGAACTGCGCGCGGGAAGCTATAATAAATTTATTAAAGTCATGCAGTGAAATAAGAACTAGCTTTTACCTGTGACTTCGTTTGGATGGTATAGTTAAGGTGAGCAACATTTGCGATAAAAGGTTCGTTGGATAAACGTTCAACATCATCATCATCATCATCAGCAGCCCGTATAACGTCCACTGCTGAACATGGGCCTCTTCCCGAGGGAGGGTTTTGCCATAGTCACCACGCTTGGCAGGCGGATTGGTGACCGCAGTATTATGTTGTAATACACAGGGAATCGCTGCTGCCCGTTCTCTGATATACGCTTGTTATAGATGATTTTATGACAATCGGGACCAACGGCTTACCGTGCTTTCCGAGGCACGGAGGGTAGTCCCTCAACCAACCAGACCCGGAAATAAATCTTAGCATTTACACAAAGATCATTTCATCATTTCCGGTGTGGGGATCGAACCCACGACCTCCTAGACTTAAAGCGAGCCAAATACCGCTACGCTACGGAGGTTGTCGTGATAAAAGTTACAGTGTATCAAATGTCATCATCGTCAGTTACGTGGTTTAAATCTGAAAGCGTGACAAAAATATTTATTTTTAAATGTATGTTAGTAGGGTTTAGCTACCTAATTAGACATACAATTTATTAGATAACTTGCTTCCCGTGCGGTTCCACCCGCCTAGCTCCCGGTGCCCGCTTCCGTGGGAACTTCATAATTAAATATAGCCAATGTTACACCTGGGTGTCGTAGCTTTCCAATGGTGAAATATTTTTTGAAATCAGTCCAGGTAGTTCCAGAGCTTATTCAATACAAACAAACAGTTAACAGTATAAATCAGAGGTCTCCAAACTACGGCCCGCCAGTGCCAACAATTCGGCCCGCGACAGCTTAAGACTAGTGTCATCAATCTGGCCTGCGACACCCAATGTCTTATTGTTGTTACTATTGCTGTGATAAGTTGAAAATGAAAACACAAAATGATAATTACTCGGTCGCACACTTTGTGACGAGTCTACAAATAAGAGTATAGTTAAGGATAGAAAAATTAAAACTGTTTTGGCCGTTCGAACATATTGAAAAAATCGTTATGGCTTCAAAGTTTGGAGACCCCTAGTATAGATTATGGGAATCGTATCGTAGTTATTCTGACTTATATAAGACTATAAAAGTGCCTAAGCACCTAACGCTTTTTTAAATATATTTTGGTTCGAATGAATTCTACCTGCATATAGTAAAATATAGTTGTTTTGTTTGTCCTCGTCTCGTACCCGCATTGCAGTTCCCCCTGGACCGTCCCGGGGCTTGACACGTGACCAATTCTCGTGAGTTAACCAGATGATGGGCAGTAAATATTTGGCCTAATGGTTTTCGTTACCTTTCGAGTGACTGTCCAGGGAAATTTATGTTCTATACAGAATTAGTCGTGAGTTTGACTGCTCTGGAGGTTTAGTAGTTCTGAATTTAAAAGGTGTCGTAAGGGACTAAGGAATATACAACCGGTGAAAGGGCAGCAGCATCTATTAGGTAAATGTTACTTACTGTTTTTATCACCAATCGGCCTGCCAAGCGTGATGATTATCCATATATTAATCTATACATTTAATAAAACTGTAGAGGTTGAATGCCTGTACAAAGAAAGAAAAACCACTAAAAACAATGCCAAGGGGATGTTTGAAGTGTTTTTGTTTTTCTGTCTGTTTTTACGGGCTAATCTCCGAAAATGTTGGATCGATTTAAATTACATTTTTCATGGTGGTACTTTACATCCCCGGTCAATATTTTAAATACTTTTATGTTTGTATATCGTGTAAGTTACGTTAAAATGTTTACCGAAGGAATAACAAACACCACGCGGACGAAGTCGTGGGCATCAGCTAGTGGTAATATAAGGAGGCTTATTATTTGATATAGAAATAAAAATGGCTTATGAACTTGATTTTAAAAGCAAATTATAAATATTCCGCCCGACCAATCAAACTTATTAGTGTTGCAAGTATTTTGCTATCATATATTTTAAAATCATATATAATTTTTATATAAATATAGTTAAAGATTTGAAGTTCTCTGTCAATATATTTGGTTTTCGTCTTTGCCATCTTGTAACGTAAACGTTAAACATTGTGAATTATCATATTTTTCTTATTATATTTGTAACATTTCAGTTCAAAACAGGGTAACAGCCCATACATCCCATCTTTTTCAACAATTTTTAAGAGGTCTAACAGAAGTACTATTCTTAATGTATCAGTTTTATTATATAGATTGGGAAGCAGTTACTTTCCGACTTGTTAATATTTATAACATATAGCTACGCGTTTCAATATTGTATCTTCAACCGTAAAAAAAAAGTATTAATGGATTTAAAACCTTAAAAGTTTAACTTTTACCGAAACTTTCTGCTTTATATTACTTTTTATAAGTTTTCCTAACAATAAGAAGTGAGCTATAAAGCTCGTTCACAATGAAAGGTCATATTCTTTGGAAATAAGGACAGTGTAAGCGGGGCTTAGATATTTATGAAGTGCTAAACCTATTGAGAAAAGTAGGTAGTAACGTAGTAGAAAAATAGTTTGTTTGTTAGTTTACAATAATAGTATATTTAAGATACAAGTTACTCTGAATCAGTTTGATTGTTTTGTGTGTTATTGAGAGCTATTGATTACAAGTCTAGTAAGTAGATATTGTGTTCACGAACAATATTTTTTTGATTATCATGTGGGAAGGTCTACGGTAAAATATTTCATGCTATAAAATATTTAGCAATTCAAACAATTAAAAATACTCTTAATACATGTAAAATGTTAAATATTAGTTTTAAAATGACACAAATTTATAAAGGTACATGTTTATTTGTTGCCTTAATTTGATTTAACTTCTAATTTTGTAAAAAAAAACTTTAAAACTTAAAAAAAATACTGAATTTCACTGTTAAACTATAGATATAAAATATTTGTACGTCACTATGTATTGGCAAAACATAGTGAACCAATACAATTATATCTGTAACACCATAAATGTAACCTATGTTTCACAAATGAATAAAGCAACAATTATAGCAGTTAATGTAACGTCGGTGATATTGCAATACGGCGTAAGTGACAATAGCTTATAAGGTTGAAATCAAATATAGCAAATTATATTTTTTGCCCTAAAAGATAAAGAAAAAACCTATTTCTTGACATATGAAATTACACCTTAGTAGCAACTGTCACATACGCGGTATTGCAATATCACCGACGATACGTGATTTAGTCTACGCTGTAAACTTATAGTTTATGAATAGCTGTGTGTGTATGCCTTTATAATAAACGTTGTTTAGCCTTCATCATCATTATCATCAACAGCCCGTTTACGTCCACTGCTGAACATGGGCCTCCTCTTAACAGACCTTGGCAAGCCAGGAATTTAGAGGGATATTGCCATAATCACCACGCTTGGCAGACGAATTGGTGATCGCAGTTAGATGATAACCTTGAGCTAATAGATACTGCTGCCCATCCATCAGCCATATGTCCCTTAGTCACCTTTTACGACACCCATGGGAGGACATGGGGTGGTCTATTCTAAGCCGAAAACCACACGGCACTTGTTACTTACTTTCCCCTATATTGTTTGTATGTGTCACCGGAAAATAATAAGAATCGTAAGTTGATCAACTTTCTAGTTAGTTGATAAACTAACGAGGTTTCGGGAGGTTAAAAAAACCTAAACCTAAACCAATGGAGATCAGGACTAATTGAAGTTGAAGTTTTTTGTTTTATTACAATAGTAGCATAGTCGTTTGGTTAGGTTAGGTCAAGTGTCATAATAATTAAGTAAATAGTATAATAATTAAATGCGTTCACTGAAACTGGCAACTCAATTTAACAGGCGGCACAAAAGTTGATCAACTTACGATTCGTATTGTTTACCGGTGACATATATAGATAGCTATAGTATAAGTTACGCCCCGAAAATAGACGCAAGGGCCTATACGTATAACTCAGTTAATATAATACAATACAATACAGCTACACTTTGGAATAGACGCGTAGCATATGAGATCACATTAATACAATACGTTATTATACAGGGTTATTTGTAAACCACCATCAACCTCTTAGGCCTCTGAGGCTCATTGTACTCATCATTATGAACAACTTTTACTATGGGACAGAATCGGAAATCGCAAAAAAAAACAGCTGTTCCCTACATTTATGTTCGTTTATCTCCTCAAAATGCAGGGAACAGCTGATAATTTTTTCGTGATTTCAGGTTTGCCCCCATAGTAAAAGTTATTTATAATGATGAGTACAAGATGTCTTAAGATGTTGTTGGTGTTTTACAAATAACCCTGTATACACTTGTAGAGATTGATGTTATTATAAGATGTAAACAATAGACAACTCGGAAATCATTAGTCTGTGCCATCGTCACTGGGTGGCGTGGCTGTCACATCCATTAGCTTGAGTGAAAGCGTCGCGATTGGGTGAAGCGTTTGTCAAGTGATGTCACTTGTATGTTTAGCATATCCATTAGGCTTCTTGTTTTGAGAATACTTAGTTTGAAAACTGACATAATAGTAATTAAATTTTTTTACAAGCAGTTAGTAAACTGCTTGTAAAAATTTGGACATTAAGTAATATCTTCTGTCGGTACAAAAGGCAAGTTTCAAAAATTCATGTACATGTACAGTCAACAAAAGATATAGGTTTACACCGTCATTATCAAATAGTAGAAATAAATATTTTTTTGTCAGTACAATAGCCGATATTTCTTTTTGGGTGAAAAGTGCGCTGCTAGCTGCTTACAAATATACATAATAGTGAACTCTTCTCATAAACGTGTACATATAAATTGAAAATGAGTTTCACAGGGTGTAAACCTATCTCTTTTGCTGACTGTACATGATTGCACCGGTGCGTGAGTGGTCAGTTGCTTCTGGTGTTCTGGGTTCGATTCACACCCCGAAAAACTTATTTGTGTGAACCACAGGTCTGATACCCAGCTGATCTTGATCTAGATGTGCTTTGTGTCCGTGTATTAAATTGCTTGTATCTTCTCTACTATTCGAACATATTAATATGAAATAATTAAAGCAAAGATCGTGCTCGTTCTCCAAAACAAAGGTCCCTGGTCCAATTGCCGTCACGGACGGGAATAATTTAAATTTAAACACAACTTGCGAGGGGATAGGCTCTTAAACATCTCAATATACTCCAAAACGCGTCCGGTTGAAAAGCGTCGTTAACAAAAGTCACGTACCTACAAGGAACTTGCCTTAACAACTATAACACTGCAGATAAATTACAAAAATGTAAACGAAATTCAACCTTATTGAGTTAGGATAAGAGTGGTATTAATAAAATTGTTGACGAGAAATAAATTAGTTTTTGGTGTTCTTCGGACGTCTAGACTGAATGCGAATATTAATTCTTTTGCTCAGTTATTCAGACAATACTTACTGAGGTCTTGTTTCTATCACTTATAAAGTGAATATTGCAAGCGGAAATGAATTTAACTTTAATGGCCATTGTTTAATATTCTTCAGAAATCGGTTTAATGAGATGCTCATACTGGATATTACGTTTTGTAGATAATAAGTTTTAATAAGCATTAAATAAATATATTTTATGAACACAAAACAAAACATAACCCATATGTGGCAAATTAAAAATGTATCATTTGTATTTCTGCAGTGCGATTGCGTAAAAAAGGCGATAGCAATCATCGTATTGACATCGCTTGGACAATGACCGAATAGTATCCGAATGAAGTGTCGGCTGCGATCTGTGGAGCGATCTGGCTGACTTGAGTATCACAAAGTTAATGAGTACAATGATAATGGCTCTCCCTTTCTTATACCTTATTTCTACGTTTGCTTACATTTTTCTAATGGAAGAATTAATAATTCATTCCATTATTCATTTCATAAGTATTATTGGGCTTAAAAAAGATGTCAGAGATAATTTCAGTATAAATACCTCTTTCGTGTTTCATGCATTAAATAATTAGCAATACTTAATGTAAAAAATGACCGCTACTTAAAATTTTACTTATTTTACCTGTATCTCCCTACTATTGCGTACTTAACTTAGTCGAAATGATGTAAATAAATAGTACAGTAACCTCTCCGGTAATGGTCTCGTGTTACATGCTATCCCGCTTTGAATCCTCCTCGCTCAGGATAAATACCTCTCCTCTTAAGACACGGTCTCGAATTAAGCGACAAGCGGGGCGGGGCGGCGGCGACGCGGGTATTGTTGGACTGGCGCATGGCGTGTATCGCTCGCGTAACGCTGTCAAAAAATTCCCGCGCCTTGCCGCTGCCGCCCCGCAGGATAAAGAGTTTGAGGTCGCAGCCTCAGCGTTGCATGTGCAGGGTTAGCTTCATAAACTAGCAATAATGTGAAAAGTTAGAAACATCTTGAGGTTGTTTGAGAATACGGATAGTTAGCGCATTATATTTGTGTTTCTAGATGTATCTCGAGGATTGTTTTTATTTAAACCTTATGCACAACATTGAACGGAGGTGGACTTGCTGCTAAAAATGGTTGGTGCCTAAAAATGTGTGTCCTAAATTGTTCTGGCCGATTTTTTTGGCCTAAAAACATAAAGCAAATAATTAATTAAGCATAGGCTAAATGCCAATACAATAACAATACACAATTATTATTTTTTTATTATCTCGCGTAAACGGTAAATATGGTACCCTGGAACTTCGAGAGAACCATATTTGCGTCTTTTGAGGTCCTCCGTAGATTCAGCTGCCACGCCAGCGCTATTTTGGGTTCCAGAAAGATGAGACAGTGCGAGAGTATCGACGCACTTACCGTCCCACAACAAAGGCCGTTCTATCTTTCAGGGAACGAGAGACATTCCGTCGGGATACTAGTCGCTATTAGCTGTAGTGACATTGCAACGGAAGGGTGTTTGCGATCAGTACGGTCCCAGTATTGGGTGATTAGAGAGCCTGTAGCTACAAACCTTAATTCCCACTCCGCAACGACTAGGAGACGGGCACGAATCGCAGAACTAAAGCACCACATAATAATAGGTTGGGAAAAAAGTTTCTTCGCATTTTTTAAGAAAATTCAAAACCTTTTTTAATATAGTTTATTTACATTTAACTAAAGGACCTATGTAGGTACAATTTTGTTCGATAACTTTTTGCCATCTTGTAGGTAGGGACATGCATGATCCCATTGCTATAAAAATTTTGAGACTTCTGATCAAAATACCGCGACATGTGGTATTGGCAGTCCTCTTGTGATGTTAACCTGAAACTGCCTAAAGAATTCTCAAGAGACCGAAACAGGTGGAAATCCGAAGGTGTAAGGTCAGGACTATACGGCGGATGCATTAACACCTCCCAGCCAAACTCTCTTAATTTTTGCTGAGTGGCTTAAGATGTGTGAGGTCTAGCGTTATCATGATGAAAAACCACACCCCTTCTGTTGATTAATTCCTGCCGCTTTCTTTAAACTTCTTGCTTTAATCTCATCAGTTGTTCGCTGACGTTGAACTGGATTTAACTAAATGTGCTGTGCATCGAGCGTGACGTTTCCGACATTTTGTGAAATCCTACTGGAGTTCTTAAAATGCCTTAAACTACATGTATAAATGTATGTTTCAAAGATAAATGTATAGCAATGTATGTTCATATCTCATTTAATAATTTACTATACTTTTATACGTTAACTAACGTATAAAAGTATAGATATAAGAATCACCATCTTACTGCAATCGCCGATCCACCAGCCAAGCGTGGTGATTATGGAAAATTCCCTGAACAACCATGGCTTGTCAAGGTCTGTTAACGTCAGCCCATGATCAGCAGTAGACATAAACGGGCTGTTGGAGTTGAAGATAATTACCATAAATGTTCCCAAGAACATTGACTTCACTACATATTATAAAACAAAGTCGCTTTCCGCTGTCTGTCCGTCCCTATGTATGCTTAGATCTTTAAAACTACGCAACGGATTTTGATGTGGTTTTTTTTAAGTAAATAGAGTGATTCACGAAGGTTTATATGTATAATACATCAGCATTACATCCGTGCCAAGACGGGGCGGGTCGCTAGTTTCAAATAAAAAAGAATGAGGTTAATAAAAAATCTAATACAATTTTATCATACACATGTGAGTATTCATAAATTCACAGAAAAGAACGTCGAATGAAAATGAATATTATTCTTATTACAAGCGTGTAACCTCATTTGCTCGCTCTCAAGATTCAATAAAACATACATCAATATGAATGAAATTCGATTTCTTGGGACCGTAAAAATTAGTACTTCTGTTTTGTTATGACATTTCTAACGATGTTGTCGTAAAATATAAACCACAATTTTTGGCTAATATTTTTATATTGGCCAAAACTTGATGTTGATCCAGTAGACGAGGTTTAAAAAAGTCAAGAAGTAGTAGAGATTCAACATCACCATCATCATAAGCCCGTATAACGTCCACTACTGAACATGGGCTTCCTCCCGGGGGAGGTTTTGTGCCATAGTCACCACGCTTGGCGGATTGGTGACCGCAGTATTATGTTGTACCACACAAGGAAACGCTGCTGCCCGTTCCATGATATACGATTATTATAGATGATGTTATAACTATCGGGACCAACGGTTTGCGTTTGCACGTGGTTTCCGAGGCACGGAGGGTAGTCCCTCAAACAACCAGACCCGGAAAGAAATCTTAGAATTGACACAAAGATTTCCTGTCCGGCGTTGGATAGAACCCACGACCTCCGAGATTTAAAGCGAGCCAAATTTACTCAAATAATGAAAAAAAGAATTTTTAACGCTAATATACCTTGTTATTATAAACGTACAGAAACTCTCATCTTAAAGTTATACATATTCAATAATAATATACAATTTCAATTTTTTTATAATAATGTCTGCTATTTAGAGTGAATGATCTTAGCATTGCAGACACGTCTCTGTGATTCATAGCAATGTATTTAATTCTGAATGTACAGTTACACATATTAGGCGTGAAGACTAGAAAAATCTATTTAGTCCGTCAGTTAGACTACCAAAAAATATTGGTCATTTTTTTTTTCGTTTCTCAAACATAAAATGACGAAGATACAGCGCTTTGAAATTATGTGACGTCACTTTTACCTAGTAGTGACGTCACAAATCCAGGGGGGACTTGTGACGTCCTCCTGAACTTAATAGTTTGATGTTGCTCTGTTTATTTGTCATTTTTTATTGATTTAATAAATAAAAAGATACATGTCCAATATTTTTTTGTAATCTGACTGACGTACTAAGTATATTTTTTTAGATATCATGCCTTTTGTAAGAATGATAATAGGTAAATACAAAAAAATATTTTTACTCCAACTATTTGCTTTGGTTGATGTAGAGTGGATACAATTTTAATACCGCTTGATATTTTATTAAATTGCGGTGGATATGCGCCACTATCTTTTGATTGCGATCGTCTGGATTATGCCGGTTACTATTCCCAATATCGGTTCTATTTGTATTGAATCGGATATAACAGGATAAAATATTTTTAAGAGATTAATTCATGTTTGACTGCAAAACAATACGTACCTCCGTAACCTAGCGATATTGTGCAAGCTTTTTGAATTAGGTGACATTTCATCCTTAAAATTATCCTCGGAAGAAACGTCACCGTTCTCAAATTGTTACTGTGTCAACTCATCCGAGGAGGAAATCACTTGCGGAGGAAATGTCACCTTTTTAAACTTTAAGGTGTCGAATCATCCGAAAAATATTTAATTCAATTAAATACTAATAATGGAGACGATGAGTGAAAATTGATTATTTTTCAAAGATTATTTAACAGATATCATTAATAATAATATCAGCCTCGGACCTAACCTAACCTAAACTTTTTTTTCTTTTCCTGGGTAAAATGCCTTACGCAAGGATCACTATTGCGTGATCCCTGCCCCAGCGAAGGGTATGTGCGGGACTCTCCCTCTATAGAACGCGGTGCGCTGTCGCACCGCAGAGAGGACATACCCACTAAAAATCCCCCGGGTGTTCCTCCTTCTGCCGTTTGATGTGGGGGACCCAAGTACCGGTATCGGCCTTTGGTTATCCCCCCGGCAGGGATCTACTATAAACTTCCGCCCCGGTAAAAGGGCGAGAGTTTTCCCCCCTTGGTCCCATCGCGACTGTTAAGCACCCGCCTGATGCCTGAACACAAAGGCGATCCCTGATCTACTCATGAATGTGACCCTAGGGAGCAGAGTCATGGTCTCTACCGCCGAGTCATGTTCTCTCTCGCCGGCTCCCGCAATAAGGGAGGCGGGAGGCGGCGGGTTTCGGCTTTCCGCCTCCGGTCAACGCGACGCCTACGAAGCGGATGAGAGCTGGAATCATCTTCTATCCGCTCCGCGGCCTCCTTCTGTGAAAATACTGTCTCACAGGCCATCGACTCCCACGAACACTTAGGAACCTAACTTAACCTAACAATTAGAAAACAGAAGGTGACATTTCATTCGAGGATGAAAATTTTGCGGAGGAAATGTCACCTAAGTCCTTTTATTTTTCGGACGTACTTTTATATAGTTAGCCATGAGGCTATTGCTATTTCACCGGGCAGGTAAGCAGAGCTTCAGCCTAATTAAATGGATTATAACCTACAAAAGCAACCGGCGCAAGAAGTACCCCTGTGTAACTTGGCCCGCGGTTCAGGGCGGTCCCTAACGGACAAATTGAAGGATTATGACGTTAAATTGTTTAGGGGGTTTTGTACAACTGACGCTCTTGGTTACAGTTCGCGGGCCACTCGGATTTTGGGTCTACAAGAGTATCGGAAAATTCTTTGCAAATTAAGGGTCACCGGTCGGGCGGGAAGGTGCAGGCTACATTTTTTAATTTGTTTGAATACCATTTTCAGTAAAGATAATGATTTAATGTTAAAAAGAGCCAGAGAAACGCTTTAATGCAACTGAAGACAAATAGCTTTCACATATAGCGTGTTGCTTCAACTAGGTGGGAGTTAAAAACAGCCTTTTCCCTGACTACCGTCCTCCTTAGTAGAAGCGACCTGAAGTACATAAATATTCACCTGACGATAACTCACACAAAATCCGAGAGAATCTCATTTATCACAATGTCAAAACATGCATACACCTGTAATACTTTGACCTAATTTCACTTAGAAAATGATCTTTATCGATAGAATTGACAAGGTGAAATGAACCTTTAACCTTTATGTTAGAGTTTATAGTTGTTTTTATGGAACCGAATACCGAATGTGCCCGTAAAAGCCCGAGGGATAAGCATCGTCATCGTATATCTGTTGTGACGTTTTAGCTCTGAAGTGAGACGTTTTAAGATGTGTATTAAATTTTTTGTGTGCATTAGTAGATTATGTGGCCGAACACTGTTAACGACCTGGAAAAATGTATTTTGCTATGTCATCTACGGGTTTGGAGTTGATGTAACTCAAAATCCTTAGACGGTGTATTTATATTATGATACCACTTAGATATATAAATATCACAAATTGTTTTCCGTTATTTTTATAACTAGCTAGTTTTGCGCGGATTGGTGCGGATTTGTGCGTTGACGTGCAATAAAGAGTAGTAACTTATTCTGTCGTATTCGTCGTGTTTGAATGATGAAGAACCCAAGAGTTATCAAGAGTTGCGAATATAACAAAGCCCCTTTCAATCATGTCTCATGAGATAAGTCTCATGAGACATGATTGAACTTCGTCGGTCCGTGATCAGCCTATATTAAGATATAGGCTGATCACGGACCGACGAAGTCTTTGCTTAACATATGAAATATCGAGACGATAAAGTGCAACGTTCGCTGTATTTGGATTAAAAGGAGAATGTGACAAAAATTGCATTTTTATCTTTTATAATATTATTTAATTATAAATTATAAATTTTGGGTGGGAAGCTAGAATATATTAAAAAAATGCAATTATCCGTCAAATATTCCTTTAAATACCTAAAATGCGAAAGTTGCGCCTTAATTACTTAACTGAGATCATGTTGTTTCGTACATACGTCAACAAATTATAGGTAAGTGATATTTCTCGCTAGCACCAGGTATTTCTCAGCCCCCTCAAACTCGCCAATAAGTCCGCAGGGTTGCCAGACTATTGCAATCGTCCCGCGCGCCAATCAATCCAATCAGCTTTCAATCATTTTCAAGCCTCCATGTCATAGAGTAGAGAGTACGGAGGGCATAACATATCTTAGTTAAAAGGTCGTTCTGCTAGCCCGTAATCAATTAAATACAGGAATAAGCAATTATTGGTCCTTAAATATTAATTGAATTCATAAGACCTGCTACGTCCTTTTACAAAATAACTTAACGATTGTTTTAAATGAATTTTATTAGTAGGAATACAACTGGAGACCTATGAGGGAGGACTATGTCCAGCAGTGGAAGTCCTACGGCTGAAATGATGATTATGATGAGTAGGAATACATAAAAATTTAGGCTATTAAAGTGAAGAATATATTTCGGAAGCAATGTTCACTTATTACTATTTTTATCAAATAGAAGTACTTTCAGGGTCATAGCGAAATTTGTCAGACAAGAGAAATTTCCATACCATTTACACTTGTACACTTTTCTATGTTTTTATTTTTTACAAAATGCTTATTATCTCGTATGGCAGCAACAAAATAAACTCAAAACAAAAAACTTCAACCCAGTTTGGGTTCTTTCCAACCTCCTCCGGCGAAAAACGCTCTAATCTCAGCGCCGCCCTCACTAATACGTTTTGACGCACTTTCCTCTATTTTTTTTATCGCTCCGTAAAATTTTCACTTTCATCCATAATTGCTGTTCATTACAGCGTCCGTTTCACGTCAATTCTTTGTGAATAAATAAAAACGACAGCGTTTCTTCTGTGTTGACTGGGATGATACTTAGAATATCTGGTTCATTATAAATTTTCTTTACGAAAATACCTAGTAGAAAAGCTTATTTTTCAAGTTTATCGGTATTTGTTCAGTCTTTTAGTACATTCGAAGACGTTACAAAGGAGAATCAATATGAAGTCTCGGAGCTTTATAATTATTTTAAATTATAAGTAACTACCCGCGTTACTCTGCTCCTGTGGGTTGGAGCGTGATTTTTTGTACCTTATATCTTAATCGAGCTTATTACTACTACTACTATCCCCGTGCAAAGTTTCAGCCAAATCCATTCAGTAGTTTTTGCGTGAAAGCCGGACAAACAAACAGACACACACATACACTTTCCCATTAATAATATTAGTATGGATGCCTATAATAAAACTATGAATGACTAGCTGTACCCGTGACTAAAAGGGACTTTGAGTATCAGTTTAATAATTGTTTAGGCTAACTCGCATTTATAATATAATATAAGTAAGAGTATGTATGTTTAATCAACAGTCTAAAAAATAAGTTTCAAGCTAACTTTAAAAACGACGATACTTCCATACAATCTTTAGCCCTCCCCCTCCCCTTTTAACCCTTTTTTTGCTATAAAAAGTAGCATTAGCTTGAAAGGCAGACTGATAAAAAGACAGAGTAACTTTCACATTTATAATAAATAAAGAATTTCAATTAAAATTAAATAAGTAATAAAAGACGTATGAATTTAATAAAACTAAACTTATAAACTGAACTAAGCTTCTATCATAATAGAGGTAAAACAATAAAAATGTCGTTATACAAGTAGGTACAGAAATAAAAATATAACAAATTAAAGCTAATTAAAATAACAAAAATAAATGCCGCTTCAACAAGGCACTTCAAATTTAAAATGTAAATATGAAAATTTGTATCCTATTTCAGCTCCAGCAATGGATATTTTAATTACTTAACTATATTTATTATTTATTTGGGTTAAACAATAAATATAAAAGTCACAATTTTAATTAAATTATTAAAAGTCATCATTTAACAACGCTTACATTAATATATTTTGTTTATTTAAATCTTTAGCACAAAACTGTACATAGGCGGACTTAATGCCAAAGGCATTCTCTCCCAGTCAACCATTGGGTGGTGCAGAGACAAAGTGTTAAATATATTGTTTTCTACAAATGCAAAAGAAACATTTACAAATATTTAATGTACACAAAGTTTCATGAATAAATTAATAAGCTTGCCTTTGTGCATAAAAAGAGATTACACAGGTTGCATGATTTTAATTTAACAATATTTTAAGACACTTAATAATGTAATATACCTATATATTAAATATGTGACCACAGTATTTGGAAGTGCCTGAAACGAACTACAAAAAAGTAAGTACTGTCATTGCTGTAAAATCTTTGTTTGAATCGAGCTATTGTAATATTATAAAGATGTACAGCTTGTGAGTTTAAGAAGTTGTAGGGGTTATATATATCTCTGGATCTACTGAATCGATTTTGAAATTTATTATCTGTAGAAAGCTGCAGTATTTGTGAGAATCATAGTCTAGTTTTATATTTTAAGACGATGTTCCCACGGAAACGGGTGAACCTGCACGGGTTAACTATTTTCACATAGATATGTTTCAATTCTGAATGCATGCACAATCCTTAATAACAGTATAAATTTACATTCACCATAACTAAACTGAACGAATCATTTTAAATATTAAGTTTCAGTGAAATGAAAGTCCAATTAAGAGCTAAATATAATTGAGTGGATTCTCTGAAATACGAATAGGTTTAAATTTTACGAATTAAATACGTGCGTAGTAAGCATTTCATTTAGAGATGAAAATTAACGTAGTTTCAAATAAAGTTTGATAAATATTATATGATACTAGCTGGCCCGGCGAACTTCGTACCGCCTCAAAATCTACGCGGTGTCCTACATCTACCCTACCCTACCTCTACTCTACCTCTACCCAACCCTACCCCTACCCTACCCCTACCTCTACCCTACCCCTACCCTACCCCTACCTCTACCCTACACCTACCCTACCCTTACCCTACCCCTTACCTTCCTCTAACCTACCCCTAACCTACCCCTAACCTACCCCTACCCTACCCCTACCCTACCCCTAACCTCACCCTATGTCCTTCTCCCAGTTCTTAGCTACCTCCTTACCAATTTTCTTAACTAACACGACTTTCTTTTATATATATAGCCTAGCGGCCCGCCCCGGCTTCGCACGGGTGGACTTTTATACCCTACCCCTGCCCTACCCTACCCCTACCCTAACCCTACCCTACCCCTACCCTATAAAATGTATTCTGCTATTCAGCGCGGAGACAAATCCAACGAAACAAAAACCATGAAAATTGATCCAGCCGATCTCGAGTTATAAGTGTTGTAACAAACCCGTCTTTGTTTTATATATATAGATTTATCAAATATTGCAAATATAGCCTTTGTAGCGTAGCGGTATAGGTCTTGCTTTAAGTCTCGGAGATCGTGGGTTCGAGCCCCAAGTCAGACCCAAACCCCAGCCGGTTAAATATGGTGTATACCATATTTAATTCTACTAATATTATAAACGCGAAAGTTTGTAAGTATGGATGGATGGGTGAATGGATAGATGTTTGTTACTGTTTCACTCCAAAACTACTAAACGGAATTGGCTGAAATTTTGTACCGGGATAGGTTATACGCTGGATTAACATATAGGCTACAAAACATCACGCTCCAGCCCAACCCAACTGGACCAGAATAACGCGGGTAAAACCGCGGGGCGCAGCTTGTTAGTTATAGTTCTTAAAAATAGGTTACCATCTCACATATAAGTCAATTATGGCATATAAATTACTTAAAAACTAAAATAAACAGAAAATACGGACATTACAATTTTTTTTTCTTGTATTCTAGTATAGATAATGAATGAGTTATCTATAATTTAAAGATATTTTTTACGTGTCCATAAATTTGTTTTCTCTTACTTATCTGTTCTGTTCGTGAGGCGACTGTAAAGTAATCAAATTTGTTTTATAACTCTTTTGTATTCATAATGCGTTTTGTAAACGAATATTAAATGAATATAGGTCACTAATTTCATGAAGTATGAATAAGATGAGGATATAAACAGTTGTGTACATACATAATCTTGAAAGTTAGTAAGAATAATTTCTAATATCAAACAATGAAGTTAATTGTTTGAAATTTTATTGATATAATAGTTTGGTGAGTGTAATAGAGTGCTGTCCATCCTATCGATTAGCTTTAAGTAGATGGGCCATCTCATCATCATCATCAACTCTTATAACTTCCACCGGGACTCCATCGAAGGGGGTGTTGCCTTAGTTACCACGCTTGGCAGGCGGATTGGTGAACGCAGCATTGTGTGCAGCATATACATAGGGTTACGATTGTGGTAGATGATGTTATGACATTCAGTACTACTGGCGTTATGTATCTGGTCGTTCTTTAAGTTCGTGAATGATGTGTTTGTGAAGGAAGTCCTCCACGAAGACAGATTTGTTTTCTAATGCGATAATTTATTCAATAAAAAAAAAAATATTGTGCTTTCAAAGATAAATTATAAGAAAAAAATACTTTTTTTTTTAAGATTTCTAGCAGGCTTATGCAATCTACTAGTATTCTTTTTAACCCCTCGTGCTAAGCTAAAATGCT
Source organism: Nycteola revayana (assembly GCA_947037095.2). Lineage (NCBI taxonomy): Eukaryota > Metazoa > Arthropoda > Insecta > Lepidoptera > Nolidae > Nycteola > Nycteola revayana. The sequence continues at coordinate 5,511,359 of OX344847.2, forward strand.
TGTGTTATGAGTGAGCTCACGTTGGTAGTGCAATGGTTGGGGATCGAACCGGCGCGGGCGACCACAATATCACAAGTCATATTCATATTAATGCATGCTTTCAATTTAATTTCATATTCATAATTTTTATCCATCGTTAAGATATATCTGTATTGGCTCATATCAGAACTCCTAAATCACTTCCAAAATGACCGCCTAATCACATTCAACGTACATAACACGTAACACCAGGCCAGGTAACTCAATTCATTTGTTTCGTAAGGCGATACATGTCGCTATTGATGAGGGGAGCCGAGAGTTAATTAACCGAGACAGATGAGGGTCCAGTCATACGTCAGTGTCTATGGTAACCGGGGCGACGGGAAACACGGAGGACAGTCAATCAGAGCCTCAATTCTGCAATTTTAAGTGGAATTGCTATCGGCCTTGTTTTGGTCAGTTTTCGGCTTGGCCGTGTGATTTCCGGCTTAGAATAGACCACCCTATGTCTATACCCTATATCTTTAAAAGAGTGTCGTAAGAGGCGACTAAGGGACATACAGCTGATAGATGAACAGCCACATCTTTCAGCTTAAGGACACTATCATCTTACAGCAATCATCAATCCGCTTGCTAAGCGTGGTCATTACGGCGATACCACTCAATGACCCTGGCTTGCCAAAGTTTTTTAAAGAGGAGGCTCCTTGGCTGATGATAAAAGAAAAGAAAGAACAAACGACGATTCAATGATTGTATTTAATATGTCTTTTTCCTCGGAAGGACATTGGTCAGCCACGAGGCTTTTGCTATTTCATCGGTCATAAAACACGCATAGCACACTGTATTGCAATTCCCTCGCAATGGTGACATATTTGGCATTCTGCTAAATAAATACCCAAATATATTTATTATGCTGGTTGTGTTCCAAGATAATTGTGACGGAAGTGAAGAAAAATGTATGCATATGGTTTTTAATAGCAGAATCCTGTATCAGAAAATACACTGACAATTACACAAGACTGACAGGATGCCCCATTTTGCGCAGGTTGCTTAGTTTGTAACTTTTAAACCGTTTATAAAGGTTGGAGCACTAGTAGCCTTTATGGTTGGTGAAGTAGCAATAGCAAGTGGCTTACTACATACAGAGGCTTCTCTAGCCCACGTAGCGCCCTGCGCAAAACATAGTAGCCTTCATGGTTGGTGAAGTAGCAATAGCAAGTGGCTTACTACATACAGAGGCTTCTCTAGCCCACGTAGCACCTTGCGCAAAACATTACCTAGGCGCTCCCTTCAAAGAGTAGGGCTTCGTAGCTAGCAGTGATGTACAAGTCTCGAGGCGTCCGAATCCCTTTGTCTAGAGCTCGATGTCGTTTACAAGGCTCGCCTCGTATGTATGGCGCCCGACGACTCGGGAGTCTTTTTCAGAGCTCGAGCTTTTTTGAAGTCTCGAGTTCTTTTTGAAGGCTCGAGCCCTTTTCGAAGGCTCGAGCTCTTTTGAAGGTTCGAGTTCTTTTGAAGACTCGAGCCCTTTTTGAATGCACGAGCCCTTTTGAGCGCTCGATCGATCTCGAAGCATTTCTCTTTAGCGCACTAGTCTTTTTCTGCCCTCTAGTTTTAATGGATGCTAATGAATGAAAATAAGAAGAGGTAAACCACAATAGATATAGCGTTTACGGTGCACTTTATTCTAATTTTGGAGACTCGAATTCTTTTGAAGGCTCGAGCTCTTTTGAAGGCTCGAGCTCTTTTGAACGCTCGAATTCCTTTGAAGGCTCGAACTCTTTTGAAGGCTTGGCTCAAAAAAATCGCGGCTCGATTAGGCTCGGGACTCCGAGCTTACCGAGCTCACTGAGTCTTGCCATTCCGTCTCGAGGCTTCAGAAATAACACTCGATGCCTTGAGGCTTGCACATCACTAGTAGCGAGTGGCGCTTGGCGCTCCATAAGACCACTGCGCCCTGCACTATAGGTAAAGAAACCTGACCATAAATGACCGTCCAAAAAAATAATTTTTAATTCACTTTCCCTTATTATTTAACTACTTGAATACTGAATGCCCCAAAACCGTCACTGACACTCCATTCAAATGAATTGCACATTTTAATCGTTTTTAAATTAGCAGAATCATGATTGGATGAGGTAAGGTTGACGGGTGTTTAGGTTGACCCGGATTAATAAGATATGTCGTCAGGGATGAAGATATACATTATGTTAAATAAAGTTAAACCATCCTATTAATATTATAAACACGAAAGTTTGTATGGATGGATGAGTATATGGAGGCATGAATATGTGTTACTCTTTCACGCTATTAAAAGGATTTATACATTTGATAATGCCTAAAGAATTAAAACGGGAGATCAATGCGAGGTGATAAAGTTGAGGAGCTTACCTGTTTAAATTACATTGGGACAATTGTGTGAACCACAAATAATTGTTCTGAGTCTGGGTGTACTTTGTGTCCGTGAAATGTATGTTTGTAAAGTCTCCCGCGACACAGGGATTTATTTCCCTAGTGCGGGAGTTGTCTTTTTAAAAAACAGAAACAAACAGAACAGAAACAGAAATAAAAATGTATGTACGCGCATAACTTGAGAACGATTCAATCAATGTTGTTATTTATTTTTTTATTGCATTCATGATTGATGGACACGGCTTGTGAGGCTCTATTAGTTAACATATATGACAGTTTGAAAATTTTACGGGAAATATCGGTACGACGGACGGGCGATGCCGGGCATGAACAGCTTGTATAATAAATTAATATGATAGTAGAACCCAGTGGCGTAGCGAGAGCTAATCCAGACGAGGGCGAGTCGCATTAAGGTGCAAGTTGGAAGCGGGCGACATCAGGCAGCAGCAGACGACGTGTCGCAGCGACACTACTGGTTTGTATGTATTTCTATGAAATAACGTCAAGCTTCGTGTCGCTAACTACGGAGGTAATTTCATAGAAATACATACAAACCAGTAGTGTCGCTGCGACACGTCGTCTGCTGCTGCCTCATGTCGCCTGCTACCAACTTGTACCTTTAGCCTTTGCTAATGCGAGTCGCTCTCGTCTAGATTAAATAAATAATACTGTTATAGGGCATCCCATATAACTGTATTTTATACATAGAAAATCATTCAGTAATATTTTAGTTTATACAAAATCTTAGATCATATAAGTGTCTTTAATAGAGAGACTGAAATACAAGGCGCTAGAAGTCGTAGTTCTTCGTACAGCTCATACATTTCTTTATCTTTGCCTTCTCCATGTTGAAGAGCAGTAAAGAGTTGTCGGTCTTAAGTCCCTTTCACTTTGAAAGTCACTTTATAATAATTTCAAAGTGACTTTCTGCAAGGTTTCTTAGAGCGCGATTGCCGTAATGACCACGCCTAGCTACGCCACTGGTAGAACCAACAACTAGTGCAGTGTTGAAGACATGAAGCGGAGTAGAGTTGCACGACCTAACATTATTTGAATAATGGGTCTTCTCTCTGCCGTAAACAGTCTCGTATTTTATTTGGAAACTGAATAACCTTATAGTACCGACTACTTCTGTTTAGTGGTATCTTATATAACATATAACTGCGGAACTTGTAGTTTTAGTTGGGTATATTGGTGCTTTCCGCTGAAGGACGCCTAGAATTTCTGCTAGGTATTCAGGAATAAGCTCGTCTTATTTCCATAAAGACGTTATTCGCTTAGCTATCTAAGTCTTACGAATTTTGAACGTTAGATCACATGTTTTAACATTATGGTGATTATTTTAAGCCCGTATATCGTCCACTGCTGACCGTGGGCCTCCTCCCGGGGATTGTTGACCGCAGTATTATGTTGTAACACACAAAGACACGCTGTCCCCGTTCCCTGGTATACGCTTGGTGTATCCGATGTTATAATAACAGGGTACAACGGCTTACCGTGCTTTCCGAGGCACGGAGGGTAGCCCCTCAGCCATCCAGACCCGGAAAAAAATCTTATAAGCTACATAAAGATTTCTTGTCTGGCGTGGAAATGGCACCCACAACCGCCTATAGACTTATACTGCTACGCCACACAGGTTATTTTTACTTAAGAAATATTTATTGTTATCTCACATACATTAGCCAGACTAGCACACTATTAAAGAATATAAAGCAAAGTTACTGTTTTTGTTAGTCTGCTCCGAAAATTTCATCAAATGATACGAAACTTTATGGATGTTTTTCGCTACTATCTACGCCACGTCTTTTCAAAGCCAATCTTTTTCGCTTAAAATGTATGAAACAATATATTTTATACGAAAAGGATATATTCTATATATTTCCTCGTCATAAACCTAGTGGTACACCACTTAAAATTTAATAAAAAACAATTTAAAAATTTTACATCCGACCGTATTCGGTGCAGCTATTGAATAAAAGTTGGCCGAAATGAATATTAAAACCCGTGATATGAATAACAAAGTTTGCAAAATAAAACGAACCGACGCTATGTAGAACAACGATTGTATATGTAAATGTCAAAATATGTTTTATGTTTTGTATTTCAATGAGTTTTGTAGTAACAAAACTGTTGCAACATCCTACTAATAAACTATATAAACGCGAAAGCTTGTAAGTATGGATGGATGTATGGATGTTTGTTACTCTTTAACGCCAAAACTACTAAACGTAATTGGCTGAAATTTTACATCGGGATAGGTTATAAGCTGGATTAACATATAGGGTACAAAACATTACGCTCCGACCCACTGGAGCAGAATAACGCGGGTAAAACCGCGGGGCGCAGGTGGTGATGTGACAACTATGTTACTGCTCTGTAGCGCAGTATTGTAATCGTTAAATAATTTTGAAAAGGTAATTAAGAAACTAAATCATCTCTGTGGCGTAGTGGTATTGTCTCGCATTAATTCTCGGAGGTAGTGGATTCGATCCTCAAAAACAAGAACTTTTTGTGTAGTTCCTTAGATTTTATTTAAATGTTTTGAACTCTTTATGGAAAAGATTACCTTATACTATATTTCAAAATTAAGATTAATAATATTCGACCACCGGCAGGATTCGAACCTGTTCAAGAGTAATATCCTCGGATAGCACGGTAATCCGTTTTGGTCCGTTATAACATCATCTATAACAAGGATAAACGCTGGCAATGCTGACATGCTGTGCAAAGTAAACACCGCATACGAGAAATATCATATGTACAGAATTTACATTCTTAATTAAGTATTATTAATTAATTCAGTTAATCAAAAATTCAGTCATTAATAAGCATTAAACATTTTATTTTGTGGTGAGAAAAAATGTTGGTGACAAACGACCGCGCTTGAAATATTTACACGAAATTATCTGATTCATTAAATATTGTTCAGCTTACAGTAGGTACCTTTGTAAATTTTATATCAGGTTTGCCTGTGAAATGGTTTTCGATGCGAAATATTAACATTTGGAAGTCACATACACCTGCGTCAAAGCTTTTATACTCCTAGTGTAATCAAATACGTATCGGTAAAGTGCTTGTTTCACCGTCATACGGGTATATGGTAAAAAATTTAAACTTAAAAGAATTTCGACGTTGATTTTGTTACAGTGAAAAATGCGACATAATATGCGTCAAATAATATCATCATTTCAGCCGTAGGGCGTCCACTGCTGGTCATAGGCCTCTCTCTCTCCAGTTGTTGCGGTTAGAAGCAGCCTGCATCCACCGTGTTCCCGCGGCTTTAACCAGATCATCCGCCCATCTAGTATCCGCGGTCTCCATTCGAGAACTTTTTGGCAACAAAGGCCACTTCAACGAACTAATCAAATAACATAACATAAGAGAAATAAAAGTGCTTAGGCGTTATTTCTTTCTTTTTTTGTAAAAACTGTAGAGAAATTTCGTACTTTAAAAATCATTTCTGATTAATAGTAACCTCCGTAGCGTAGCCATATTTGGCACGCTGCTTTAAATCATCGTGAGGTCGTCGGTTCGATCCCCACGCCGGACAGGAAATCTTTGTGTAAATTCTAAAATTTATTTCCGGGTCTGGTTGGTTGAGGGACTACTCATTTCATTGTCATTGCACTCTAAAATATGCTATAATATTTTGTATTTTTTATTTTTATTCATAAAATGTTTGAATAAAATAAATATAGCAAATATATATTACCGTTAATATTAAGAGCTTATTAACTAACACACCTGACCTGACAGACTTCTAGCACACCTAAAATAAATTTAAACATAATTTAATAGTAAATTTTACCTATTTATAATTAATTTTATATGCAATGTGAATTTTCTTGACAAGTACAAGTGCTGAATAAAAATCGTTTTAAATTTATTATAAAACGACTTAGCCGTTGGTCCCGATTGTTATAACATCATCTATAAAAAACGTATGTCAGGGAACGGGCAGCAGAGTTTCCTTCTATGTTAAAATATAATACTGCGGTCACCAACCCGCCTGCCAAGCGTGGTGACTATGGCAAATACCTTCCTTTGGGAGGAGGCCCATAATCAGTAGTGGACGTTATACGGACTGATGATGATGATGATGAGTAAGTACGGCCTGTAATTAGACATCATTATTAATTATTATAAAAAGAATCTGCTATTAAACTTTAAAAAAAATGTAAATGTAAATTTCGAATACTCTAAATATGATATTTACTTAAAATAATTCCATCGTTGACATTTATGAGAAACGTCCATAAAACAATAATAGCGTCCGTCGATAATCTTGGGTATATTTTACCCTTTTCAAAATATGGAAATGCACTTCATGAATATTCACACGGTGTAAGGACTTTGCGCCAACAACAAATCTTTTTACTAATCACTGGCACAACAAAACAATAATCGGAAAATAAGAATAAAAATAAAACTAAAAACAAATGAGCATCAATTCTTAAGACACTCCATTTTTAATTGGAACTTTTCATTTACACTATCTCACAATTTCTTAGTTATCAAATGGTGGATTTGTCCTATTGTCACATAATAGGCATACATTTTATCGGCTTAACTTCGATACAGTGAATGAAAATATATATCAAAAGCATCTCATAATATGAAATGGATTTCATTTCATATTGTGAGATGCTTTTGATTTTTTCACTGTATCGAAGTTAGGCAAACATCAGAATTATGAACCTATTAATTCAGATGAGATCTTGTCATTGAGCTATGTACATACCTTCCTATTATAAATCTGCCTAAACTTAAATTTTACTCTGACTGTTTTGAATCAACGATAGGTACATAGTATATACATGGTTATAAATAGAACATTAACAGTCATATCATTAAGTTTATATTTCTTGTAGTTACAATAAAATTCTTGGTATTACCGACAGTGGGCGAGTCTTAAAAAAAAGAATTTCCGCGATTAATTCGCTTCAATAGATTTATAGGTATTCATTCCATTGGAGATTTACTTTTCAAGTTTCAAATGTAATTGGTTTTCCGATAAATTGCTTGTTCGCAAGACTATTAAGTAAAATTAAATCGCGCTAGAATAAATACGAAACGGAATACTAATAATAAAATCACGTTCAATAATACTACAAATATGGGAACTAATATTTCATCATCACGCAATTCTTCCACCGTCGATTGCGTGATGATGAAATATTCTCACACCTATGCTCAGGCACAGTCAACAAAAGAGATAGGTTTAAACCGTCAGTAACAAATAATATATATAAATATGTTTATGTCACTACGACAGCCGTTAATTCTTTATGGTTGAAGACTTCGCTACTAGCTGGGAGCGAACTCCTCAACCATAAAGAATTATCGTATTATGTACTAATGTACATAATAGTTAACTCTTCTCATAAACGTGTACATATAAAATTAAAATATGTTTCACAATGTGTGAACCTATCTCTTTTGTTGACTGTACATACCCTACAGGAACCAAGTGGCTAAATCTATACTAATATATAAAGCTGAAGAGTTTGTTTGTTTGCTGGAACTGAAATCTCAGGAACTACTGGTCCGATCAGAAAAAATATTTCACTGTTAGATAACTCATTTATTGAGGAAGGCTACAGACTAAATATCTGGGTTAGTCATAAACAACATTGGAAAACATAAAAAGATTCAATTTAAGTTTCACTAAGTGGACATACATATAAATATTGGCATGTCCAGATGACGAAATAATAAGTGATCCTAATTCCGAGTTTCACCAACTCGACACACTCATGTCCAGCCTCGTATGTCCAGATAGTGACTAACCCAAATATCTTATGAAGTTACTACTGGAACGGGAGATACGCGGGGGAAATAATTTTAATATGATTGAAATCCGGCTCAACTTTATGCCCGTCGAGGAAACACAACCTACTTACATATGTTTGCCAGAAAATAATGCCTACATAATATTTATTTGTGACAACCTCCGTAGCTTAGCGGTATTTGGCTCGCTTTAAGTCTCGGTGGTCGTGGGTTCGTTCCCCACGCCGGCCAAAATTCTTTGTGTAAATTCTAAGATTTCTTTCCGGGTCTGGTTGGTTGAGGGACTACCCTCCGTGCTTCGGAAAGCACGTTAAGCCGTTGGTCCCGATTGTTATTACATCATCTATAACATGCGTATACCAGGGAACGGGCAGCAGACTTTCCCTTTGTATTACAACATAATACTGCGGTCACCAATCCACCTGCCAATCGTGGTGAATATGGCAAATCCCTCCCTTGGGGAGGAGGCCCATGTTCAGCAGTGGACGTTATACGAGCTGATTGATGATGATGATGATTTATTTGTGAATATGTGAGATCACTTAAAATATCCTTTGTGTACTACAGTACACTTCAGATTTACATAATATTATAATACAACTTAACGTTTGTAAGATTCTCTTCTACTCGTTTTGCTTTTATATGCCTTACCTACCAAAATATATCTGTATCACCCAAAGATAGACTGGTAGATAATCCTCTGGCATTAAGTCCGCCCATGTACATCTACTGTGCATGAAGTTAAAAATAAATAAATAAAAATAAACATTTAATAAATCTGTGAACATCCATGTAATATCTATCACAGAAGATAAAATATCGGTTTCCACAATACTGGCGCGAAGTTGTTTGCGTCGAGTTGCTTCATTCAGTAGAAGCTGTGGATATACGGGAAGATTAAATTAATCTCAAGCAATATTTTGCTTGTACGTAAACCTTGTCATACATAACTTCCTAATTAGGGAGTTATGTAAGATCTACATATGTTTTAACAAACTTGGCATTCACATTTATTATGCAATCTTCTGTACCACTAGTCCGTAGATGCGCTCTTTTTAAAATATACCTTTTATACAGTAAACTTTAAAAACATTATAAAACAAATTTACGTATATCCTGTTCTAAATCTATGTATCTCAATGTAACATCTATCGCAGATGTTTTCTGTTTCCGCGCATTACAACACTGGCGCATCGGTTTGTTATCGGGATAACGTGAAGCTGTTTGCGTCGAGTTGCCTCATTCAGCAGAAGCTGGGGAGTTGCAAGCATGTTGGTGACATACGGAATCTTAATGCTTATGAAACCGTCACAGAGTTTTTTTTCGGACAGATATATCTTTTTAGCAGCGGGGCGTTTGCTACTTAAAAGGGTGATATAGGCGCGCCCTATTAAATGGATTGAAAACTATAACCTATGCTATAATAATATATTCCCGCGTAGCTCCCATTCCCTTGGGAACTTCATAATTAAATATAGCATATGTGTTTCCTAAAATCATTTCAGTAGTTTTTGTGTGCAATAGTAACAAATATCTATCCATCTATACTAATATAATAAAGAGTAGTCTATATTTCAAAATTGAGATTAATAAAATTCGACCACCGGCAGGATTCGAACCTGCATCTCTGGGTAAAGCCCCCAATGCCTTAACCAATTAGGCTACGGTGGAACCCTACCGATCATCGAAATTTATTAATCTCTTTTAACACGTCTCTAAGGGGGACGGTTTATTAATCTCAATTTTGAAATATAGTATAAGGTAATCTTTTCCATAAAGAGTTAAAAACATATAAATAAAGAGTAGTCTACATATATAAGTACTTACAAGATTTCACGATTTTAAAACATATTAATAGGGATCTATAATCAGTAATCTGTATATATCTTATTATGTATAGATAATATTCTTCTATTTATATTATTGGTATTTTCCCTAATGACTGTTCAACACCGAGTACTCTTTTACTCGTTTACATAAAATCTCACCCTGAATATGGTTTGCCGGAAGAAAATGAATTAAGCTCGCCATTGTATATCATCTTTAAATGATATTATTTCACAACCGGAATTTCAAATATACAGTAAAGAATAATCTAACATTGTCTCGCAGCGTTAACGATAACAATATTCCTCCGTATGTTTAAATTAGGTAACCACCACACTCTTCTCGAGTCTCGAGAAATCCTACGATTTCTTAAATATCATCTTAAAAGTTGGGACTCTATACGGTGGCCATAGTTTTAGTGTAGATTTGGAGAAATTACCGATATACGAAGTCGACATGCTTATGAAATATTGAGCGTAGTGCTAGAATCGGGTCGTCATAAGCATGCATGTATAACTTTCTATTTATTTACACTCAAAATTGGTCATGAGGAATATATCATATGTAGCAAATACCTATACTTAAAGATCTTTTTAAAAAAGACATGTTTAAAAAATATAAGATGTTAAGCGAAAGATGTGTGTAGGGATCGTAGCAAGTGGAGGTCCAGGAGGCTCTGCCTAGCCCGCGCCCCGCTGGGAAACAGAAGTGAGCTTATGTATGTATGTATGTAAAAAATAAAAATAATCTAACCTTGTCAAAAATAACAGTATTTTTGAAAAACTTAGAATTTGGTAGATTACACTAAATCACTTAGTTCTTTTACGGTCACAAATACTGTTATAATTTTATGTTAAATCAATTATTATTAGTATTTTTATTCATACCTTTTTTTTGGAATGGTGTTTTGATTCTAATCTTACGGTTCGAAGCCAAGCATGAAAAGATTTTTAAGAGATTATATAGGCTGAGGAAACTGATGAGGTGGTTAAAAAATTTCTAGTAAGACAACAGGTATTCAATATAACAGCTTTGTAGGATTTTGAGGGTCTGTTTGGGGACTTCTAATATATCTTGGCTACGTTGAAGGTTTTTAGACACAATTATTATTCCAGTTGCTGAGACTACTATGGGTACTATAGGAATTGTGTATGCTTGCCATTGCCGTTTCAGTTCTATGGCGAGAGGAGTTAAAGTGTTTATTACTATTAGTAGCTTTAAGATATTATTCTTCTGTGTCGTGTCTAAATTGCATATCACAATAATGCATAATCGAATGTCTTTCCTTCTTCTGTATCAAGATTTAATTCATGAGACTTTTTTTTTAATTCATAAGATCGCAACGATGAATACATAGTCACCCCAACCCGCATCGTTTAGTGCTGTCCTTAGTTCACATTCTAGATAAAGCAATCTCTTTAAAAGCCTTATTTCCTCACAGTGAGGGGCTCCTGCCATTATTCATTATAGTCAACGCCGGAGCGCTCTGGATGTAATTCAATAAAACAAGTAGATATTCTTTATGTTGCAACTATTCTATAGCGAAGTTTAATTATGTTTGTATGTATAATTATGTATGTAAACGTGTAAAATAATATTTTTGTGTGTTTTAATGGTCTAATCTTTAAAACTACAGGACGGATTTGACTAAATCATATTTAGATTTTTAAGGTTATCTTCTTCGGTCGGTTTCTTTCTCTATGGTAACATATTGGCGAGGCATTATCGGCGAAGCCTTCGTCAATGGTTTCTAGCTGTCAGCCGAGTTTGATGTCAATTAGCATTAAAAAAAAGAAATTAACTTCAAGCGAGAACGAACCATTTTACTTCAAACCTTTAAAATTAAATGTGCGAATATATTGGCATATATTTTTAATATTAAATCACGAAGAATGAAAGTAACAATTTTGTACCGAAGCCCGTGGATAACCTTTCCCCGACATATATGTATTTATAGCATCATTGTGAGTGAGTGATTGATTGATTGAAGCGCGAGCAAAAGCTAGTAAGCTTAGAACTTTGACCTACTGGAGAACAGTAATGCAGTTACTACCAGCGCGAATTAATATGACACCTGGCACGAATGACGTTTTTTATACTGAGTGCCAAAAAGTTTGATTTAATTTTTTATTTATATATTTTTTTTGTCTGCCTCTTTAATAATATAATTATAGGCTATTTAAACATCGTAAATTTTTAATTAAACAATCATGTCCAATAAGAAATACAATGTCCAAATGACCCGTAACGTGTAAGTAACCGTAGTAAACCCGCGGACAGATATAAACTTTACATTTATAGGCCCCGCTGTTTCTTACATGTATTCCCATCTAATATATATTCCCATTGAACTGGAGTTACGCCGGCGTTACGGAGTCAGTTTATATCCATTGCTACTGTTGTAACTTTTTTATAGCGCCTTTACAGCACTCTGGCCACTTTTATTTGCTACTGAGTCTTGGGTAGGCTATATGGAGTTGTGCTATGTATTGATATTAACCCTTTTAATAGGGGTTTGGGAGAACTATTAATAATGTTTCTTTAGCGTCCGCTTTTAAAATAGACGACTTTTAATAATTTTAAACGAATAATAGCGTCTTTTATCTGTTACTGAGTTTTGAGAAGGCTATGTGGAATTTTCGTAAGAGCATTAATGTAATTAGCCACGAGGATTCTACAACTTTACCGGGCTTAAGAGCGAGCAGAGTGGAATTTTGGTAACAAAATTGCAAACCAAGGCATTTACGCATCCCCCCCACCGCTGCAGCGTTCCCGAGGCGAGGAAGGGGTATTTCGGACACGCCCTCTAGCAGTGGTATGCTAATCATACCACAAGGAGAAGACCCTACACCACTAAAACCCCCCGTAAACTCCTCCGTCCACCGTTGGTGAGGGCTAGGCAATCCGGCAAAAACCAAGGAACCTGCGCTATTCACATACCTTTCGGTTGGTATTGAGCCGTGGATTCAAAGAAGCGTACCAACGCCTCTTTTATCCACTGGTAGAAACTGATGGAGGGTAGTTGAAGATCAGGATCAGAATACTTGTGTACGTCAGAATCTGTTGTAGACACGCGGTGTAAATTCTAACCTCATTATCAAGTAAAAATTTGCTGCGTGAATTTAAAGGACAATGTAGTCAACTGAGCTTGTGAAGCCCGTGGTCAAACGGTTTCCACATGCGCTCTATAGTTTAGCTTTCGAGCAAGGATTACGTCTATGTACTTGGCTTGCTGTTACCAAGGGATTTGTTCGCCCAACATCTTGACCGGTGCTATGCGGAATCTTATGCAAAATTGAGTTGGAATTAACGTATTGTATATACTACTAATAAAAAGTTTTAATTAGGTTTTAATACTTGAACAGAATACAACTTTTAGGTTCATTCGTTAAACCCCACTTCTCTTATCATGGTTTAAATAAGGATTGTTTTTTATCGACTTTGTTCATATAGGTTTTTTCATGATAACTTAACGGTGGATAAGGGATAGGTAAATTAAACAGTGAAGGTCATTTAGTTTAGTTAACCCGATTAAAACCTCAAAGTACAGCTAGTTCCACTTAGCGTAGTAGAAAGCTGTCTTTTACAAGCATTCCCTAAAACTTATCAGGCTTAACTGGAGTTACGTCGGCGGCGGTGGGTTTATATCCATTGCTGCTTTTATAGCGCCCTTTTCAGCTTGCCGCTTTTATTTGCTACTGAGTCTTGGGTAGGTTATGTACGGTTATATAAGTTATATTGAATTAATGTCCTGTATTGGTTTTAATATCGAAAGTTACAGTTTGAATGTTAATTTGAGATATTTCTTTCTCTTATAATTGTAGTTACAGTAATCATAATCGAACCCTACTTTACCCCTAACACCGTCAAATGTTTAATACCGCTACCTTGTTTGCCACAATATTATTTATAGGTATAAATATATACCAAGTGATTTCTAGTGAGATAGTGAGTGCTTGTTAGTTAAGTAAAAATAAATGAATCGTGTAAGTCGTAGACAACCGAATTATTTTCTTAATGAGGAATAAATGTCTTAAACTATAAAATAATATACCTCAGGTATACCTACTACCTACTAAGTTCTAATATATAACATTATGAAAAATATATTTACCGTCGTACCACATCTCTTGTACTTAATGTTGATATAATCTTGTGTCTCTCATACTTTATACAGATAAATTTACTACGTATGAAATTGTCAAAGGCAATAAAGTGGTAATGTAGCCAACCATGCATACATAATAATAAGATTTTGAGTAAATAAAGTATTGTGATAGACATTGTTTGTTACCAACCAAGTTAATGGAAAAATAAAGGCTACTAAAATTTGCTACGCCGTAGTAGCGTGGTAGTAACTACATACTACGCCGTAGTTGGTTAGGAATAATTATAGTCGGCATCAAAATTGGATATTTGAGAGTAGATTATAGAATCCTTTAAGCCTATGAATCCGAACAAAATAGCTAACTCGGTACGAAACAATAATCCTATCACAGCACTGTACTCGCAGTAGACCGATTCAAGTTTATAACTCCATTATTTAATCCTATCTTTGCACGAACAGGGGCGGATCCAGGACATTAAATTAAGATATTGGTGTTTCAATACAGAAAATTTAATATAAATAATAGATATATAGATTTCCTTCACGCTCAAACTTATGAGGGTCAAGTTTAGATTCTATTCTATTCTATATTGAAACACACAAATAATGTGATCGAATAAAAAAAACCTGAGTAAATATTGCCACAATAGGCATGAAGAATGTAATTCTATTTAGTCCGTCAGTTAGATTACCAAAAAATACTGAACACGTATTTTTTTTATTCTTCAAACAAACAACGACATCGATACAGCGCGTTGAAATTTCGTGTGACGTCACTTTTAGGTACAATTTAACTTAGTAGTGACGTCACAAGCCCTGAACTGTATAGTTTGTTGATGCGCTGTATTTGTGTAATTTTTTATTGATTTCATAAATAAAAAAAGTAAGTGCCCACTATTTTTTAGTTATCTAACTGTCGGACTAATCAGATTTTTTTAGTCTTCATGCCTCTTCATGCTCCTATGTTTAGTAAACTTATCAAATATTTCCAAAAAACATAATTAAATAAATAATGTATCCCTATCACATACACTTTACCATCTATGTTGTAAGTAGAAAATCAATAAAATAATATTAATGCGTAGCAATATTGTGCAATGAGTGAACGAGCTTCCAAATTGGCGTCAAATAGGGAGTACAGTGAGCAATAAAAGTCAGTTAACCCTATAGGAAATTGTATTGCCCCTACTCGTAAGTGGAAATGCTTAAAATGTCGCTTGTAGAAAAGTATTGATATGATCTAAAATAAAAACATGCACATATTGTCTTTTCTTTAATTTACTTCTTTAATTCGTAAAGCCAATAAAGTTGCTGTGTTAATGAAATGTAAACACGAATAAAAATTAACCAACTCGCTTAATTCTGTACTTAGCAAGAGTTTTGATAATTATATTTATTTATAAACCACTAAATAATAATGAAAGATAGGTCGCTTTGGATTGAGATCAAATGAAATCTAGAATAGGTCAAAGAACATTTATTGAATTAAGATTCAACTTTTTACTGATATCTATTGGAAAGTTCTAATTTCGTCGGTGTTAGGCAACTTTTGTTGGTAAATGTACCTTTTTTTTTTTTTTTTTGTCCGGGGGGAAATTCATTGACGCATTCCCACCACCGTTGCAGCGTATTTGCGCGCTGGCGGTGAGATATGTGGGACTCGCCCTCTCCATAGCGTGGTATGCTAAAGTCATACCACGAGGAGAGGACCCTACACCACTAAAACCTCCCGGACACTCCTTTGATCCGCCGTTGGCGGGGGTCGGGTACGCATGAGCAATCCAGCCCCCCGACGGCACCCGCGGCCAATATGGTACCGCGGGATCTCCAGGGCCACACTTACAGTGGCCCATTTGCCCAATTATAGGGACGCCCGGAGTGTAGAGGCGTCCCTACTCCTCATGGGTCAGCCTCGAAGGGAGCGGGGCCCATGTTCCCCACTCCCCAAGGCCGAGCCTAGGGCGGTAGGCGGCGGGTTTCGGCCCGCCGCCGACGGCCAACACGCCGTCTGCGAAGCGGGTGGGCAGAGGGATCTACTTCCCTCTCCCGCTCCGCGGCCTCCTTCTGTGACTTAACTTGTCTACAGAAGGAGGCAGCCGCCTCCCACGACCTCTCGCTTTGAACCATCTTCGAAATGATGGTCGGCAGCGAGAGGTCGTCTCCCACCACGCCAACGAGCTCCTCCAGCTCGTTGGCCCACGCCGGACACTCCACCACCGTGTGCTGCGCCGTATCGTCGGCACAGTCACAGTGGTGACAGCGAGTGTCCGGCTCTCTCTGCGCCACGTTGCACAGGTAGTGGCCGAAGCAGCCATGGCCTGTTACTACCTGTGCAACGTGGTAGGTGACGTCGCCGTGACGGCGACCGGCCCACTTTTTTAGATGGGGCCGAATCGCCTCCACCGTACGCAATCCGCTCCGCGGCGCGGCCTCTAGCCACTCCTGCCATTTCCGGAGGGTTTGGCGACGGATCTCAGTCCGCCACCGTGCAACACCCTCCGGGAAGGGGTCGCGGCCAGAAAGCGCCCCCTCACACCTCCGCCGGTACGCAGCGGCCAAAACTTCCGCCGCAAAGAGGCAGGCAGCGTCAAACGCGACCGTGCGGTAGGCGCGGGACGCCCTGATGGCCATCACCCGCTGCGGACGTCGCAGCAGGGCTATGTTTCGCCTCTTCAGGGCGTCGACCCAAATGGGGGCGCCGTAGAGCGCCATGGAGCGGATCACACCGGCGTACAGTTTGCGGCAGGTGCTTCCGGGTCTGCCGAGATTCGGCAAAAGCCGGCCAAGAGCACCCGCCGCCGCCACCAGCTTTGGGGCCAGCCGCTGGAAGTGGGCCCCGAAGCTCCATCTGCTGTCGAGGACTATGCCTAGATATCGCATACTGTCCCCGACAGCAATGGATTCGCCACCCACTATGAGGTGGGCGCCTACAGGTGGCGCTCGCCGAGGCCCATGAAAACAAAGGGCCTCGGTTTTACCGAGCGCCACCTGCAGGCCCAAACGGCGTATACGGGCGACCATCTGTGCCACGGCTGCTGTGGCCAAAATGGTCGCATGCCGATGATCAGGCGCGCGGGCGGTCACCAGTGTGTCGTCAGCGTACGCTATCACGCTGACCCCCCGGAGACCGCGCATCCGCAGCGCCCAATCAAACCCGATGTTCCACAGGAGCGGCCCCAATACCGACCCCTGTGGAACACCGCGCGAGACCGTCCTCCGGCCAATTTCGCCACCGGACGTCGGGTACACCACCTCCCTGCTTTGGAGGTAGTGCCCCACCAGAGCCCGGAGGTACCTGGGCACCCCATGGTGCCTGAGGCCCTCCTCAATGCACGCCCAGGGGAGGGTGTTGAATGCGTTGCGGATGTCCAACGACACCGCTAACAACACTTCTCCCCGGCTGGTCGCCTCCTGCGAGAGTTCCCGCACCCTCGCGATCGCGTCTATGGTCGACCGACCCTGGCGGAACCCGTATTGGTCCACGTACAGGTCGGGACCGACCCTACCAAGATGTGTGGTGAGGCGAGACGCGACCACCCTCTCCATCAGCGGTAAGCCGATGGAGACTCCGCCGGTCGCCCGTCCTTACGGAGAAGGACGAGTCGACCGGGCTTCCAGGGTGCGGGAAAGCGACCCTGCCGAAGGCACGCATTGAAGAGGGCGAGCACCCTGGGCTCCAACTCCTCCATGGCGAGTGCCCAGACGCGTCCAGGCACTCCGTCCGGCCCGGGGGCGGTGTTTTTGATGGCCATTTTTGCCACCGCCGCCCCCAACTCCACCGGTGTAACATCCGGCGGAGTTGCCTCCTCGTCGCCGTCGTCGGTCGGCATCACGTCGTCAGCTGGCGAGGCCATAGTTGGCGGCGAATATTCCTCCTGGCTGGGGAAGTTGGTAACTGTACCTAGCTACTATTAATTTGATCGCCAATTCGTCGGTGCGTACAATTATTGGTAACAGTCGTTCGTGTTTGCTGTTGTTTATATTTCTACATTAAATATAATTTACGGAATTTCTACGAAATTGTGACTTAGATGTATTTTTTATATTAAGATGTGTTCTTGTTCGTGTTTTAATTCGAATATTACACTACACCTTATATAAGTTAAGTTTTTTTTCTATAAATTTACTAGGACTGAATAGGAGCAGTATGTACCCTTGAATTCTACTAAGCAACCCCTGACAATTAAGAATACAAAAAGTTATCTTTTGTACATAAAACCAAACATTATTGTCTGATTTATCAATACAAAACTCAAATCACAGAATGAATCACGCAGACATTTGGCGCGTAAATAAGACGTTATGGCCTATGCATCCGCTTACAAAAAAAAAGCGGCCAAGTGCGAGTCGGACTCGCGCACGAAGGGTTCCGTTTCAGTTACAAGTGCGTACCTATTTTTGATATCAAGAATAAATAAAAAAGCGTATGTTTATGAAATGAAATGTTATTTTATATTTTTATATTCGAGTTGATTGAATGAAAGCTAAATTGCGGTTTACGATTTTTGACGTATTAAAAAAAACTACTTACAAGATCTCGTTCAAACCAATTTTCGGTGGAAGTTTGCATGGTAATGTACATCATATATTTTTTTTAGATTTATCATTCTCTGGGGGGGGGGACACACATTTTACCACTTTGGAAGTGTCTCTCGCGCAAACTATTCAGTTTAGAAAAAAATTACATTAGAAACCTCAACATAATTTATGAAGACCTATTCATAGATAACCCACACGTATGGGTTCGATGAAAAAAATTTTTTTGAGTTTCAGTTCTATGTATGGGGAACCCCAAAATTTATTGTTTTTTTTTTCTATTTTTGTGTGAAAATCTTAATGCGGTTCACAACATACATCTACTTGCCAAGTTTCAACATTATAGTCCTTATAGTTTCGGAAAAAAGTGGCTGTGACATACGGACGGACAGACAGACAGACAGACAGACATGACGAATCTATAAGGGTTCCGTTTTTTGCCATTTGGCTACGGAACCCTAAAAACGAATCGTAATTGAACAAATCCCAATATGAAACTGGGGTCCAAATTCGGTATAGCGAAATCGCAATCCAGTCGGGTGTAAAAGCTAGTTTTACTTATACATAATACAAAAAAATGCATACAGTGGTACAAGTACTTCGTCGTCGCGTCGAGAAAATTTATGACATACATTGCACTTACTCGTAGTTTTTCAGGATCCGCATTACATAAGTAAGGTATACACGAAACGAGGTCAGTGCGAGGCGATGTATGCTAATGTTTTGGCATTTAAGCTTTGATATTCTAAAGGTTCAAGGTTGAATTCAACCCTGTATGTCAGTAAACCCTTGAGAAATGGTACAGCTTGAATATTCCTCGTATTGCTTACAATTGCATCGTGTGACCGCCAACAATTTAGCTACCATATCGTAAGTGATAGATGCTAATAAGGTGCAATTTCATCCGTCAAGAAATATTTTCTTTGTTTGAAATTTTTTCAATTTGATCTTCAACCTTATTAACTATTGTCACTTACACGGTATTGCAGTGTCAACGATGATATGTATATTATTGAGAATATTAATGAACAACTGAATAACACAGTGAGTTTAAGTTACTCAGTTGCTGCTATTACATGCTTTCTGAATTACTGGAGGGAAATCCTTAAAGTAAATAGATTCCTAAAAAGACATATATTTTAATCGCGTGACGTATGTTTTGTCGTATATGTAAAGAGACTATTCCCGGGAACGTATAGTATATAAACTGGGTCAACCGGGTTTTCTTTGACAGTCAGGGTAACATTGGCCGTGTAAATGTACTCGTATTTGGTGGTAGGAGGATCTCTTTACTTAATTCACCAGCTTTCGTTGCTGGAGCACATTTCCTCATGCCATTTTGGCGTTTTGTCTCCCTTCAGATTGTTTCACCATCACGGTCGAAGTTACCCAGAATGTCAAATTAACCCCGTTCTACGGTATTCTGCAGCCTGTAACCTGGTATGATACAATAGTCATAGATAGTGTTATGGCAGTATCAGGATTAATGGCTTAACGTGCATTTCTAGGCACAAAGTGCAATGAAAGGAATGTTGACTATGCTTTTATGTTCGGCGCGGGAATCGAATACCTTCCGAGACCATTATACTGGTAGACTCCGTCTTACGATGATTATTATACTAGGTTCCGTGTGCGTTTTCACCCACTTAGCTCCCGTTCTAGTAAGAAATTAATAATTAAATATAGCTTCATCGATAAATGAGCTATCTAACACTGAAATAGACAAGTAATTGTGCGATTAGTGCGTTCATGCAAACGAACAAACTCATCACTACATAGCATAAAACAAAGTCGCTTTCTATGTCCCTATAGATAAAGATATAGATTTAAGCATACATAGGGGGTATGCTTAAATCTTTAAAACTACGCAACGGATTTTGATGCGGTTTTTTTAAATAGATAGAGTGATTCAAGAGGAAGGTTTATATGTATAATACCTTAGCATTGCGCCCGTGTGGAGACGGGGCGGGTCGCTAGTAAGTTTATATATTAGTATAGACAGTACCCTTGATAGTGGTTATGTATTTGTGCCTTTTGGTGTCGAAACATTGGGCATCGCAGCGGCCCTTTTTAGTGCGGCACGTTCTCCGAATGCTGGTTTTTACTTTGCACAGCAGGTAAGCATTGCCATTCAACGGGGTAATGCTGCCAGCATTCTGGAAACCTTACCAAGTAGAATATATTTAGAATAGTAGTGTTTTATTAGTTAGTTTTAATTTAAATTAGCTACTTTTAGTAGTATACCTACATATATTAATTATTTCTGAAGTACGAATTAATAATTCTTAAAATGTATTTTAGACGTATCTAGTAGCAATTTTAATAGAATGTCTTTCAGGAAAGCTCTCAAGTACGCATATTGAAGACAATGAGGTGTCTGATTGATTTTGTCGGCAGTTCCCTCGGGACAATGCTATGGTTACACCGTGAAACGATCAAGACTTCGCCGTCACATTGTATTGGATCTGATCGATGGAGCTGTTATAGTTAAAATAGGGCTGCTTGTCTATTCTATAGGGAGAACGGAGTGTTAAATTACTATGGAAATGTATCATACTTTGAACTGCAACGCATTAAAAAAAAAAAGAAAAGAAAATTTAAACTGTCTAGCTATTGCGGTTCTTGAGTTATAG
Source organism: Nycteola revayana (assembly GCA_947037095.2). Classification (NCBI taxonomy): domain Eukaryota; kingdom Metazoa; phylum Arthropoda; class Insecta; order Lepidoptera; family Nolidae; genus Nycteola; species Nycteola revayana. Next base: position 5,532,644 of record OX344847.2, read on the forward strand.
CCTGGTGACAGACAGTCAACGAAGTCTTAGTAATAGGGTCCCATTGTTACCCTTCGGGTACGGTATCTACCCTAGAAATAGGTCTCGTTCCCACAAAGGTGTTTAGTATGAACACAGTTAGGGAAAAATCACAGATCAATAATATAACAATGAAAAATGCTTATTTTTATTCTATTGATAAATACCTAGTTTAGTATCTAAAGGTTTGTCAGAGGATTAAAAAGTTTCTTGCTTAATATAGCTATCACAACAGTATATCACAATAGCTTTACTTCATAGCAATCTCATACATAAACCTCGTGACAAAGACGTTATGTTAATTTTCTTGCCTTAATGTTTATTTTATTGCGATAAAAGAGCTTTTACTTAAACTCTTGTAGAATGTGCTTGCGAATAATATAAATAAAATTACAAACTTAAGTGTAAAAATTCATGATCGTTTATTGTCGTATATTATAACATTAAAAAGTTCGCTTATGTGTCATTTACAAACTCACAATCAGCACTTGTAATGTCCACTGCTGAACATGGGCCTCCCTCAAAGAATGGAGCAAAGGCTTAACGTGCTTTCCGAGATACGGAGGTTAGCCTCTTAACGTACATGGAAAAAATATTTGATTTTCCTATAGTCTTTGTTTTAGCATAAATGACAATGAGTTTTAACTAGAAACAAGGATATCTTTTTTAATTTAACAAAAGCAACATGTCACAGGAACGTATATATTTTTTCTACATTTAAATTATATAACTAAAGCTAAATATCGCTTTGCATAAATGCAGCCATCTTACTTGCTTTGTATTACACCCATATAGCAATATTGGTATATCATCTCATCCATACGTATACACTATACATACGCATGCGGTCCGCCCAAATAATGACAATTGTTCTAACTTAATATAGTCAGAACAAACTATTGGATACAATTTAGTTGAATAATAAAGTTAACACATTAAAAACAATAACTAAATATAACATTATTAAAAACAATAACTAAAATATGTGCCTAATATGCTAATTTATAAAATGAAAAACTATACATCATCATCATCAGCCCGTATTACGTCCACTGCTGAACATAGACCTCCTCCCGAGGGAGGGTAGTTGCCATAGTCACCATGCTTGGCAGGCTGGTTGGTGACCGCAGTATTATGTTGTACTTCACAAGGAAACGCTGCTGCCCGTTCCTTGATATACGATTATTATAGTTGATGTTATAACAATCGGGACCAACGGCTTAACGTGCTTTCCGAGGCACGGAGGGTAGTCCCTCAACCAACCAGACCCGGAAAGAAATCTTAGAATTTACACAAAGATTTCTTGTCCGGTGTGGGGCTCGAACCCACGACCTCAGAGATTTAAAGCGAGCCAATTACCGCTACGCTACGGAGGTTGTCAAAAACTATACATAGATTAATGCTAAATTATTGTTTTGACTATTTGCCTGCACGGTTTACGTAGATAAAAATGATTTTTTTTTATTTCATTTTTTTATACATAGTTTCTTTTCAAATTGTATGAATTTATTTTATTCTTAAAAATAATTAACTGTTTTATTATCCAATTACATATTTATCTTCCAAACTATCTGAAATCAAAGTTTGGTATGTTAGTAGCACCCATGTTATTAGCATAAATGACGGTGAGTTCTTACTCGCTAGCTACTTAGATTATTTTTTTAAAGATAAACAAGAACATCATGTCACAGATATATGTATTTTTTCTACAATTAAATCAAACAATTAAAGAGCACAATCGCTTTGCATAGATGCAGCCATCTTACTTGCCTTGTATTACACCCATAGCAATATTTTCCAACTCTTTTTTTCCTACGATTTATTTTCCAATCTCAAATCAAAGTTTGACGTCGTAGCGGCACCCCTGCTATTAGGATGAATGATGCTTAGACCTCACTACCAAGTAGTTTGGGTAAACACCTTATTTCAACCTCAGCTCTCCGGGGATACGTGAGAGGCAACCAACTTTGAATGGGGTAATTTTCTTTTAGAAACAAATTTTGAAGTTAAAATTGAATTTTGTATTGAGAGAGCGTGGTGTTTAGTGTAGCAGCTTGAAATACGATTAGCGAATGTCTTTGTAGAAGAAAGTGTAATTAAGGATATAATATTTTACTGTAGATATACCTAAATATTTCAGTTATACACACTTAAACATATCATTCCCAAATAGCCCATTATTTGTATGTTTCGTAATGTCAATGTAACGATTGGATTGGAACTTTCACTGGTAGAAAGTTCTTATTTTATAAAGTAAGGAGGTATAAACAGGGCTCCTTTTTAGGGTTCCGTAGCCAAATGGCAAAAAACGGAACCCTTATAGATTCGTCATGTCTGTCTGTCTGTCTGTCTGTCCGTCCGTATGTCACAGCCACTTTTTTCCGAAACTAAAAGGACTATAATGTTGAAACTTGGCAAGTAGATGTATGTTGTGAACCGCAAGATTTTCACACAAAAATAGAAAAAACACAAAAAAAATTGGGGTTCCCCATACATAGAACTGAAACTCAAAAAAATGTTTTTCATCAAACCCATACGTGTAGGGTATCTATGGATAGGTCTTCAAAAATGATATTGAGGTTTCTAATGTCATTTTTTTCTTAACTGAATAGTTTGCGCGAGAGACACTTCCAACGTGGTAAAATGTGTGTCCCCCCCCCCCTGTAACTTCTAAAATAAGAGAATGATAAAACTAAAAAAATATATGATGTACATAACCATGCAAACTTCCACCGAAAATTGGTTTGAACAAGATCAAGTACGTAGTTTTTTTTTAATACGTCATAAACCGTAAACCACAATTTACCTTTCATTCAATCAACTATTATTAACAATCATCAATCATCATTATCAAAGTTGCAACTAGTACGGAACCCTTCGTGCGAGAATCCGACTCGCACTTGGCCGGTTTTTTATAACTCCTATTTCCAAAACGTTAGTACCGATTTAGACGGATTTTTTATTGTTATATAGCTAATACATTTTTTATATATTATGCGGACGAAGTCCACGACAGCAAACTAAAATTAAAGTAATTTGCCACAAAAACGGTGTTTGTGTTTAGCCTCCTCGTATACTATAAAAACTAAAAACTAATATAATTTCAGACGAAACACCCATCGAGACGATCTTGCAATAATTTAATTTAACTATGTCACCTTAATCACATTACACTGTCGCGTAATAAAATGCAAATTGCATTGACATTTACTGTAATATTATCACCGCTTCCGATAAAAAATAAATTTTGTTCACGTCCGCAAACGATCCGTCAGGGACACTTATTACCCTGTACTGTCACACTGCTGAGCAAAGGCCTCCCCCAATTCCAAAGTTAAACGACAAAATTAATTAGCCCTCATAAGATATTGTCACCTACTTGAGAATTAATGAATCGGTTGTGGCCCAATGGCCAGGGGCGTCAGACTTATGATCTTGTGGTCGTCGGTTCGACCCCCACCTTTTGCACTACCAACATGAACCCACTTGTAACACAAGTATTTTAGCTTAGCACGAAGAACTTAGTAGACTGCAAAACTCTGCTAGTAATCTTTAAAAAAATTACCATTAGGCTTCTTGCCTTGTTTTGATTTACTAATTGCCCGTATTATATAGCTGTTAGTTTTCATGGAAATAAAAGTGTAATATATCAAAGTGACAGGTAAAAAAAGTATAAAACAGATAAAATATCAAAATTTGTGTGATCTTGCACAGCACGTAATAAATGATAGTTAGCGAATCGATCACAATGACGCGAAGTACGCCAGAACTACATTAACCTACGCTTCATAAAAAAAAAGCTACAGGCATAGTACCCGTATATTTTTAAAGTTTATGTGTCAATGATATCAGCCCACCAATTCGGATTAGAGTTGCCCAACTATCGATAGTTTTGCTATCGATAGGTGACCTCGAAAAATAGTAACAATATCGATAGTGCTATCGATAGTATCGATAGTATCGATACTATCGATATCACAAATTAACTAATACTATTGATTGGAAGCAATAGTATCGATACTATTACATTATAATACTATCGATAGTATCAATATTTTAAAAGTAATACTATCGATACTATCGATATTATCGATAGTATCGTTGCATTAAAGGATCAAAACTATCAATACTATCGATAGTTTGTAAAGCTATCGATACTATCGAAGACCAACCCATGTGACCAACTATCGATAGGCAACACTAATTCGGATGTATAATAACAATAATACCATACATTAATCGTGCAGGGAGGCAATTAAATAACAATGACTTTGATTATGTCTTCATTGATTGCAATATGATCCATGTAATTCATATCCTACATTAATGTGCTAGGTAAACTCTAAAGATTAACTGATGTGTAGCACAGGAAACCGTGATTAACAAAGCAATTTTTTAGATACGGAATTAGCGAACAGAATTATAACTAAAGGTAAATTGTAATCAAACTATCATTAAAGCAATCAACACGCTCAAAACTGTAAGCTACAAACAATAAACAAACACGGTACAAAATACAAATCATTTTACAAAACCCAATTTTGTATGACTTGACAAATCCCTGCATGTATTGGATTGACGTGACGCATCACGGCAACACACACACAATGATCCGACGTGGTGCTATTCAAGCTGAAGTAATTGCTTTAATCGCAATTGCAAAGTTCAGTTTATCTTTTCTTTATGGAAGAGAATAAAAATAAATATGAAGGAGAAAGTACATATGTTTTTTGCAGAATCACTAAACATCGTGAAACTTTTTACGTTAGAGCGAAATATACTTAGCATGATGTTATTTGAGCTTTTCCCGTCGGGAAATAAGGAATTCGTGATGCTAAGTTTATAGTCAGAAAGTGCCCTGTTGCTGTTGATTATGTCTATATATGTATCTACAGAATAACAAAGAATTAATTTAATTAGTAGTCAATCAAATGCTGAATTCGTGTAATTGTCACTTACCCTTGTTCGCGTCATGTCTGCAGGCTCCAACCCACGTCTCTGGCTGTCAAACCACGACTATCGTCAAGACCTAACAATTTAATTCGATCCGACCTTCTTTGTTACCTACTGCGAGTTTATTGATATAGATTTTCTGTAGATAAAAATAGTTTGAAAATACAAATTTGCACCTAGCAATTTTGTATTTTCTAACAATTTTTATCTTCTACTTAATGTAACTTTATTTGGACCAACTAACTTAAAAGTTATTTGATGCGCGTAGGTATTTAAAAATATGATTTATATTGATTAATATTTTTTTAAATGAAATTTATAAAATACGTCTCTAATTATTCTAAACCGTTATGTTTATTTAGATGCCTATGTTATTCGTAAAAAAAGAAAAAAAAAATGGTTTGACAATAGGTAATTCAAACTTCTGCAATTATGCTTTAATGTAAACAAGCTTAGAGCAGATATCTTGTATTCAAAATACGTGACATTGTTTTCATCACGTCAACTTTACAATGAGTTATCTTGAGACAAGTTTAGAAGTAATTACAACCAACTGTGACTGTAATTCAGATCCTTTACAAAACACATACTTACAACAACTTCTCGTAATTTAAGATGTTGAATTCCAGAATCTGTCATGATAAAATTGACGCGCGTCACGGCACCTCATTTGCAGTGAGACTACATTTTAACTGGAGAATTGAGGGACTGTATAATTGATTTCATTTAGGCAGAATGTCAACATTCAACAAACAGATAGGTAATAAATTGTGATTCATATTTATCATATTCAAATAGTAATCATATAAATATTGAATATTTATATTATAACAGTTATTTTTGTGATTCATAGAGTATATTTATGAGTCGGCATGTGGCATAGGTCTGCTGTATATTTTCCTAAAATTGGCGACTCAGGTATTTTTAGTTTGTGAACCTTCTATTTATTATTTATTTTATTCTACAACATTTAAAACATTCGTGTAGCTAGCTCTATTAAGCTAATTATCGTGAATGAACTCAACAAAATAACTGTATAGGTGCGTAGGTATTTTATATTTATCAGACAAGACAGTAAAGAAGAAAGGTCTACGAAGCATTAGAGAAGCAGCGTTATATTTTGATATGAAAACACGTGACAAGAAATGCGCACCAAGTAGATAAATGGTGAGTTGACGTGACATGTTTTATGACAGCTTCCTATCTAACTTTTACAATCAGTGAACATTTTGGAACTGCTGTGTTATCCCTACAAAATTAGTATATATACATACCTACGTACTTGTAACTTACTTATTAAATATATGGGTCTTCAGATAATTCTATAATTGTATAATATCTATTTTTTCAATCTTGAGATACAATACAAGTTATCAAAGGAATGAATTTTAATTTAGTAAAAAGTCTAAACAAAATTTGTTTGTTGATATTTTTTATAAGAGTCCCAATTCCTTAAAGTCTTTCAAGTCATACGAGGTGGTTTTCACGTGTTCACTAATTTTCATATTTTTTTAGGACTTCAAAATCTTTTTAACTTCTAAGTTGCTAAATTTACATTGGTAAATTTACAATTGTATATACAAATCAATCAAATACAATCACTAATAACAATAAACATTGACAAAATATAATTTATTAATTTCAAGAAGAAAAAGGTATTGAAATTGTATGCCCTAAAATAGAGAACGCAACATGTTTTAGGTACGAAATTTTCTATTTATCAAAGTTAAAGTACAACTCCGAAGTCACAAAGTTAGTCGAGAGCACGTTAAGATGCTTATGCACGTTAAGGTCTTGCCTGAGTAACGGAATAGAATTGCACGTGTGTTTGCAAATTACAATATGTCCTGCGCAGACGGCTAATTTCCTTAGAGACTTGCCACCGTAGCCGAAATCGGTAGGGAGGACCATGCTATGTTCATACCTATTTAAAACTAGATTCCCGCGCGCGGTTTCCCCTGCGTAGCTCCCATTCCCGTGAGAACTTCATAATAAAATATAGCCTATAGCCTTCCTCGATAAATAGACTATCTAACACTAGATTATTTTACAAATCGGACCAGTGGTTCCTGAAATTAGCGCGTTTAAGTAAACAAACAAATACCTCAGCTTTATATGTTAGTATAAAGGAGAAGTCACACGACCGAAACCCTAAATATATACCACTTTCAATCCAGTACAACCAGTACAACCTAGTTAATACAGTACAAGCTAGTTCTGAGGTTTAATTGCCTCCCTCCAGCGGCCTTCCCTCCGGCCCTGTCATTTAGACAAGTGCAAATCGACGCTGTCAAAGGGCTTGGATGCACATCTTCAAAGGGCTCCTTGATTTGTTGGGAAGCAGATACGAAGGGAAAAGCAATTCAAGAGCTAAAAGGCAAATACAGGAAGCGTGCCCCCATTTTTATGAATTAATTACTTTTAAGTTGAGTTGTTGAAACAGGTAATGTAGGTGTACATATATTTAAAGATAATTATGTTTAATAGATATGTAAAATGTAAAGATATGTTTCATCTCACGTTACGTTAGTGAAATTAACTTCACTTTTAGCTTTGGTTTCAGCAGCAGCGTTTCCCTGGGTGTGTTATTAAATAATACTGTGATTACCAACCTGCCAAGCGTGATAACTATAGCAAAAGTCCACCCTCGGGCGGATGTTAAGATAGAGATACGGTCTCGTGATGATTAGCTTTGGTTAGCCTATAAAAATTAAGAATCAGGTAAAATACACTTTTTAAGATTGTATTTTCTGCAATACTAGCAGTGTTTTAGTAATTTAGGTACTAAGGTAACTATTTTTTTATCTTTTTGTGTTATGTTATTAATAATACAACAAAAATGTTTCTTGTTGGAGCATTCATTTCATATTTTACTGTACCAGTTTCACCCGCATCGATCCCTTGGGAATCTCATAATTAAATATAGCATATAGCCTTCCTCTATAAATAGGTAATCTAACACTGAAAGCATTTTTCTAATCAAACCAGTAGTTCCTGAGATTAGCGTTCAAGCAAACAAACAAATTCTTGTTCAGATATTAGTATAAGATTACTTGTTAATTTAGGCAACTTTCGAGTGTTTTTTTATTGTAAGTAATTTTTGAGTATCTGATGAGATGATATCTGATGATCCGTATCTGATGTTGCGCTGACGGCCGCTAGACTGAAATGGGAATTGGCGGGCCATATATGCAGAATGCACCCGGAGAGCTGGACTAGACATCGCTGCATCGTCACACAGTGGCATTCGGCAGACGGCACTTGTCGCCAAGGCTGTCCACGGAAGCGTTGGCGTGATAACCTAGACCGCTACCTGCAGGATTGGCCACAACATGCTATTGAAAGGGATGCTTGGAAGGAATTCGGAGAGACCTTTGCCCAGCAGTGGGACAGCGTAGATTTTTTTTGTGTATAAATGTGACAAACTAACACTTCAGTAGTCTTTACAGCTTGGAAAAGTCTCAACATGCTTATCTGTCACATGCCTCAAATATTAAAAGAAAACATAACTATAATGTAGATATGTATGAAGGTTCATTTATAAAATACAATTCTCCTTGCTCAAAGTTATATTTTAATTAGCGATATTAAAAGAAAGCGAACGAACTCAGAAACGGTAGCGGTATTAATGAGTCATATTTTACAAGAAGTTATTTTTAATAATAATGTTTTCCTCATAAAAAAACAATAGGTGAGCAACACTGGAACAGAATTGGGGAAAGTTTCGCAATTTAGCGGGAGTTTTGCTAAGCTTGTGTTGCCACGTAAGAAGTTTATTTTGAAAGGAAGTTGAACTTTGAGATTTTAATGAATACATACTTTTCTTTTGAAGATTATGAAACAACAATTTATAGGTTACCTTTGTTTTTGATGTTTATTTGTTAATATTAGACGTTGCGTATTACATTATTGATTAACATATTAATGGCTATATATAATAATTACTACCTATATGTAATGACAGTATACATTCTAGTGAAAATAATGAATAAATCAATTTATTTTTCGGAGCAGAATGCATTAAGCACTATAGTATATATTTTTTATTATTATTTCATTTATTTAATATAGAAAAATATCGTCGAATGACTAAATCCTGAGGGTTCGTATACCCTCTTTACGAAATACTTACGTTGTCGATACAAGACAATTATTTTAGGTGAGTTGAATAAATAAATATGCCTCTTAAAAAATATAAAATGGATCTCAGATAAATATTGCAATATACATAGATACAGCAGCTATACAAAAATGTTTCAAAACATTCAATTCTCTAAGCGAAAATGTCTAAATATTCTCATTTAATTACACCGTAATAAAGAAAAAATCCGCAAAGAAACTGTCGCTTATGTTAATGAATAAAAATTGACGTCACAAATCCAAATTCCAAAAGGTTTCAAAGTAAAATTAAACTAGATTACATTAATGGCTTGTCATTCGACACTCGCAAAGTTTCCAAAAGGCCAATTTTAGACGAGGAAAAATGTCCTTAACATTTTTATCGAATGTAAAAATAAATGGTATTCGGTTGGAGCCAGTGGAGTCAACTGTTTTTTTGGGAATAACTATTGACTCCAAATTACAATGGGGCCCACATATTGCGAAACTGTCAGGGAAACTTAGCTCTGCGGCCTATGCTGTTAAAACAATGAGACGACTCACTGATGTGGATACTGCTAGAATGGTTTACTTTAGTTATTTTCATAGTGTAATGTCTTATGGGATTCTTCTATGGGGAAACTGTGCGGACATTGACACCATTTTTGTACTACAGAAAAGAGCTGTACGGTCCATATATAAACTTGGTCCGCGAGTTTCCCTACGGGAGAAATTCAAAGAGACTAATATTCTTACAGTCGCATCACAATATGTATATGAAAACCTTTTATATGTTCATAAGAATATTGATAGTTTTAAGAAAAAAAGCGACACTCATAATGTTAATACTAGAACTAAGCATAATCTTGTTTTACATGCTACACGTCTCCACAAAATAAGCAATTCTTTTATGGGGCAATGTATACGCTTCTACAACAAACTTCCTAGTAATGTTAGAGATCTGTCTATAAACAAGTTTAAACGATATGTGAAAGATAAATTATGTAAAAAAGCTTATTACAAAATTTCAGATTATGTCAATGACAAAACAGCTTGGGAATAGTTGGGAGTGAGTTGCTCTAAAACAATACTGCTTTATTAATAATTGTAAAATCAAATTTATTTAAAAAAGGATTCCTCTGAGTTTCTTGCCAGTTCTTCTCAGAGTTGCCACGTCCAGAACTGGTGGTAGTAAAAGAATGGGACGCATCATAAGAACATGATTTAAAATATTTTAAACGTGTCTATATGAATAAAGAATTTTTGACTTTGACTTTGACTTTGACTATCGGCGACCCCTCGATTCATTATGTTTTAACTTCAAAAGAGGACCTTTAGCCAATAAATCTTTGGAGTCAACTCCAATTCTCGCAAACGATGAATAATAAAAACAGTAAGACGATGATCTCTTGTTCATTTAGGTTTTGATTCTTTGTGAAAAGAACCGGATGACTTAGCTAGGGTATGTTTGTTTGAGGGCAGTAAGAGATCCTTCAGACGAAGGGCAAAGGTGAACCCTTTGCTTTACTTTTACCGGGATATTTCTCTTTAAATACATAATTGTGCTCCTTTTCCGTAGGTACCACTTTGATGTTTATCTAGCGAAATATTGGATAAAGGATTTATTTCCGTTTGCTTTGATTAAAGTTACGTCCATATTTTTATAATAATTTGATTCCAAAGTTTATTTAAATTTAAGAAATTGCAAAAGTAACACAGTAGAAAACGTCCCATTTTATTTTAAACCGAATTTTGGTAGTTGGCAGAAAATGCATACCAATTAAAATGCACAAAAGATTATAAATAAATATAGAGAAGAAGCCGTTTTTCACAGTTGAGGTTAAGTAATGAAAAAATATTACGTTTGTATTGTAATGTTTATTATTGGTTATTAAAGGTAATTTAATAAATTGATGATGTTATGGAAATCATTCAAAAATCAAATAAGGAACTTATTTATTTTGAAGTAAGTTTTATTAAAAAAAAATTATAGATATTACCTCTGTTTACGTGAATTTATCGTGGATGCCTATTAAAGGGACGGCATATATTTTGTAAGCTCGTTATATATACTACACCTACGCCATATCGTTTTCCATTTCACAAGCCAGTAGTAGCGGTCGAAAAGGCTCGAGCCTTGTAGCCCTAAATTAAAAGCTTGCGAGTCTTTTTTAAAGGCGAACTCACAAAACAGTAGTTCTAAAATTGCTCACTAAAAAAGGGCTTGAGGCTTTTTTAGGCCTAGGCTTTCGAAAAGGCTCGAGCCTTGTAGCCCTACATTTAAAGCTTGCGAGTCTTTTTTAAAGGCGGACTCATAAAACACTTCAAAACAGTAGTTCTAAAATTGCTCACTAAAAAAGGGCTTGAGGCTTTTTTAGGCCTAGGCTTTTTAAAGCCTTTTTAGAAGACTGGCGTCGTAATTAGATATAAAATATAATAAACTGTAATAACATAACAAAACTTTCATTTATACTTCATTACGTTTCTATTAACCTGATCCTCAAAAGATGCTTAAGAGTTTATTTTAAAGCTCTAATTACGACGCCAGTCTTCTAAAAAGGCTTTAAAAAAGCCTAGGCCTAAAAAAAGCCTCAAGCCCTTTTTTAGTTTGCATTTTTAGAACTACTGTTTTATGAGTCCGCCTTTAAAAAAGACTCGCAAGCTTTAAATTTAGGGCTACAAGGCTCGAGCCTTTTCGACCGCTAGCAAAAGCCATAAATACAATTAGCCTCGAGGGCTTAAGGGTTATTTAGCCTTTTAGCCTTCTAGCCATCGCTATAAAGCGGCGAGTCTTAAAAAAGGGCTAAAAGGCTCGAGCTTTTTCAATCGCTAGCCAGTAGTCAGTAGGGCTTCGTAGCTTTGAGTAAAAAATATTGAGGCCCGAAAGGGTAGCAATAAAACATTATTTTTATACCAAAGAGTCTGACTTTATAAGTTATTAAACTCAGTCATACTTCACGGAAACATCTTATCAAATTGTTGAAGTCAAACATAAAAGGTTTTCAAAGTTTTTGCTCTGAAGATAAAGCTTTGTCATGTGGAAACTGTTGTAGGAAAATCATTTTCATTGCTATATGGAACAAAAATGCCACATCTTTTTCCTTCATACATTTGAAGTTAAATAAAGAATACAGTGCGTGCTTAAACATTAATGTACTGTTAGTCCATTGAAATGGTACAATTTAAGGACCTAATATTACATTGACCCCCAACATATGCCCAAAAATAAAATTGCGTCATCTAAAAATATTTAAAGTTCATGTAACATTTCAATGGACTATTTACATTAATGTTTAAACACTGCTTATGCCCGTTTACGTCCACTGCTGAACATGAGTCTCTTAACAGATCTGGCAAGCCAAAGTCATTAAGGGATATTGCCATAATCATCCAGGTTGACTGGCGGATTGGAGATCGCTGTAAGACGCTGGATATCCTTAAAGTGCTGATAGATGCTGCTGTCAATCCATTAGCTGTATATTCCTTTGTCGCCTCTTACGATAGCTTTGAAAAAGGTGGGGTGGTCTACTAAGCTGGACATTACACAGTCAGACATTCATATCAAACCATATTTTGATAGTGATCGCAATCTTCGAGGTATCGAGTCAAAAATATCCAATGACCTTTATATTGTTGTCTCTGAAAGTATTGAATTAATAGTGTCATAACCATCAGTTGAGTTTACCCGGCACTCCTATTTTGCGCGATAACATACCGTAAAAAGTATATCAGTCAACGCCCTCATAGAGATTAAATAATATATACGCCGTGCGTCTGAAAAAGATTTTATCCGAGTTCATGATCCATAGATGTAAGAACTTTATGGAGGCAAGGCCGCTTCATAAAGGAGCCATGATTTAATCGCGGGCCGTCGTCAGCCTTCCGAAAGGGATGCGAAGGAACATATTACGAGAAAATTCTACGTTTTATGAAAAAAAAACTTGTAATATATACAGTCTACGAAGGTTTACATAAGAACTACACACAATAGTTAAATATACACTTAAAATATATCTTTATTTATCTGTATTTTTTTCCCATAAGTAGGTACTTCTATTTTGTATTTTATCGTTTTTAATTCGAAAAAAAATTTCATTGTGCAAACAATTATTTCTTACTTCTATTTAAAGTAATAGAAGTAGGTATAACATTGAAAATAAACTCAATACCTAGAATTTAATTTGTTAAGACGTCGTGAAGTATCCATAAAGAAATTGTGCGTACTATTTTACTTTACACTAGCATTTTTTGCAATTGTAAATTACCAATTATTCTAGCCCACAAAGGCTTTACCGTTTGTCAGTCCAAAGTCACTCCGCGTCTCACCTTATCAGTTACCGCTGTTTGACCTAACATGTGTCAAAGCTTGACACTAAAAAAGGAAATCCTTAGAGTATGCATTAAACTACAGAGTGTATTGCTGCGGTCCGTTGTGTCGATTGTAAGTTGATGTAATGTATGGTATACCACCTTTAGAGTATTTTTATATTATTTGGTTTTGTGTGTAATTTTTGCAACTAAGTATTTCATAGTCATATTCATAGTAAGTTTCATCATAAAATATAGGTCGATAACTTGATATGACGAATATTATTTCGCCAAGACACCACGGCGTTGTTGTTCAGACTATTGCTAGTCCTAATACAGTTCTTACTCTGTAATTCGCGCTCTATAGCTTACATATACTCTAAGAAGAAAACTAAGTACACAGTTTACACTTTTAAAACAAACTCCATTCTATAACGGTACAATTTATTTCGTATTTTCCTCTCAATCTTTTCATACAAAGAACTCTAGGAGCGCCATTAAACCGCTTTATTTAACGTGGTCCGAAGCGATTCGATAAAAAGCTTCGTTAGCGCGGTGTTGCCAGTAATCTCCATCCATTTACCCCAATAATGAGGGAATCATCGCTGCTTGGGTGTATTGTTGATGGAACTGAAAATGATTGAGTACGGAAATTGTGAAAACTCTCTCACAGTCGGTGGTAATGGGATTTTGTTTGGGGTGTTGTATCGCATTCGTATGTGCTTATGGTTCGCGAATTTTGTATTTTGTAATGTTAGCGTAATTGAAAGCTTAGGTATCTGTGATTGCAGTTTAGCATAACGAAATAACTCGGCAATTTGGAACGTTTGGAATAATTAAAATAATATATTTCAGATTATTGTATCTAGGTTTAAAATTTAAATCAAATGTTTTAATTTTACTTATTTGATCTTAACCCTCCTTTTACGAGCTTATGAAAGATTATGAACCAGGGACACTGCATTTTTCCTATAGGTATCCATATCCTACTTTTTATCAACAAAACTTAAGCAAGTTGAACTAACACTAAGTTATAGGTAAAGTATAATGAAGTGGTTTAGTTTGTCATCTTTCAAAATGTACATGACATCATAAATACAAAATAGTGCCACTAAATACACGGTAGTCTAAAACTTCGTGTTGGTCTATCATAAGATCTATCTCCATAGTCTAATGCTAATATGTATACCACGGTAAGTAGTTAACTGAATTTACTTTGTCTCCGTGAACTGCAATAGTAATAAATTATTTATTATATAAAAGGCTACAGATGTAACAATACTATGCTTTTGTTTCAAGTCTGTACAATAAAAGTGGCTGACTCTGCCCCCCAAATTAAGGTAACTTGTATCTCGAAATACAGTGTTCAACCTAAACATATTTAAACATAAAAAAAGTAGACTGGATCGATGTAAAATTTTGAAGTTTGTTTTTTTCTGTGATTACAAAGAAAAACATTTATATTAGATATTATATATTAGATAATAAGACAGAATATGAGCGTGTTTGTGTAATTGTGTGAGTGTGCGTGTGAGTATTAAAATTAAGCGACTACTTAGTTAAGTAAGGACTCTGCGTGAGCATACCAATCCTTTTGTATTAACTATGTTAGTAAGTGTAAAGTACCCCGCTGCGTTCACTAGTTCAGGAACTGTATTTTTTTTTATTTAAGTTAAGGTTTAAACCATGTTTACGTTATTTGAGAAAATAAACTATAACTTCATACCAAGTTCCACCTTGAAAATTAATGGGATAAAATATAATGACCACCAAAAATATATACTTGACACCAGAAAAATATAGCTATTTTAGTCACGACTGCACTTCAAATTGTATTCGAACACCAAATGTAGTTAATGATCACCAAATCTTAGCGAGCAAATTATTCTACCTTAATAAAATCAATGAAAAATGACAATCGGTTAGGTTAGGTTAGAGCTGCGGCCATACAACGCACGAGCCGAGCGAGCGAAGCGAGCGGTGCCGCGGCAGCGGCCGGCGAGTGCCAGAACCGAATAGTAAACTAGTAAAACATTTAGGTACTTTTGGTGATCATTTACTACTTTTGGGTTAACAATGATTTATTTGGAGTCATTTTGCTTAAATACGATAGCGAAATGTTAAAACTTTGGTTACAATTTTAGATTAAAATGCGGGTTTAATTTTGGTGATCATTTTTACTATATCTGATGGTAAGTTAAACATAAGCCAAAATTAATTTGGTGTCGAACAAACGGGCAATCACTGCAAACATGGCGGACGATACGTCACTGTCATGGCGCCGTGCAAACAGGTAGTGATCGAAATTAATTCCGTTCGGCTTGTGGACATGTGTGTCCGAGTATTAATTGTCGTAACAGTAATGATAATTGATAACCCTCGTATTGTAAATCGGAGGGTTATCAACTCATGAAAGTAATATTTTTTTCTTAACAACAGCTTTATTTCAAACTAGCTGCGCCCCACGGTTTTACCCGCGTCACTCTGTTTCAGTGGGTCGGAGCGTAATACTTTGTGTAAATGCAGCTTATAATCTATCCGTGTGCAAACTTTCAGCCAAATCGTGTCACGTTTTTACGTGAAAGAGTAACAAACATCCATCCCTCCATCCATACTTACAAACTTTCGCGTTTATTATATTAGTAGGAAGCAGGATTCTTTAACAGTCTGTTTACGTCCACTGCTGAACATAGGCCTCCTCTTGACACACCTTGGCAAGCCGTTGGTCACTGAGCGATATTGCCATATCACCACGCTTGGCAGGAACTGTATATACCTTGATCATACATCACGACACCCATAGGAGGACATGGAGTGCTCTATTTTAAACCAGAAACCACACGGTACCCGGAAATCACTCGGCAATAGCTTTCAAATATAATAATAATAATCTTTATTTTTTCCAAACAAAAAACACAAATTTTTTTTTTTTTTTGGGAACTAGCTAAGTACGCCATAAAAAAAGACCCTTGACTTCTCAACTAGGAAAAAGGGGTCAGAGCCCATTCGTCCCCTAAAATTCGTCCCCCAGCATAAAAGTTGTAGATTCGGCCCCTATATAGGAGCCTATTGGTCTCCTGGTAGGGGACCAATTAATATTTTAATAAAAAATATTATTTTTAAGGTACCCATTCGTCCCCTCTAATATATATACAATATAAGTTAAAGATTCGGCACCTATTCAGGTGCCTATTGGTCCCCTGAGATAAAATTAGCTATATTTTACATAAGAAACGGTTAACATAGTACACTTGTGAACAGTTTATTAACGGAATTAATTTAATAAATTGAAGACGTGAGTGGATGAAGGTGATAAGTCACAAAATCATAATTTCGAGTAAATCGAGTTTAAAGTTTCACTTTTATTTTTTTAAATAAGTCACTACGAAACAGATTTTTAAATTAAACTATGATGCCAAGTTGTGTAAACAACCTGAAATATTAATGGTACGAAAGAAATTAAACAAATTAATATTTTTTATTATATAATTTCTAAAAAAACTACACATAACTCCTTCTTCCATAAACAAAAGTCAACTTTTCTGCACTTTTAGTTAGGTGTTAAAGTAAGAATGTAAGTTGTACTGTCTAAATTATAATATAAATATTATATTTTACTTTACTTATATAATATTATATTGTTTTAGACACTATTTGGTATATCCCACACATGTTCGAAATTTCTTTAGTGATTCCTTAAGTTTTTACGTTATACTTTATTTGCGTTTATTATTCGTTTAGCGTTACTGCGTATTTCTGAGGTGTTCTTCCGATTTGTTTTGGTTTTGCATATTAATATCTCAGAATCTTCACGTTCGTGTTGGTTACTAGTAGAAAGAATAATTAATTTTGCCTTGTACTGCTTGCTCACTTACATTACAAGAACGAAAGGCTTTCCGCAAATAAAATACCATCACTACCCAAAGGAATGTTCTAGCATGACCGAATGGTTAAGGCATTAGTGGCTATACATAAGATGGTCGGTAGTGTAAATATATTAAGCTCAATTCAAAATAATCAACATTTTTAAAATCTAAATACGGGCGGTGTCATCGTATAAAAATTTAATTCCAAATGCAACTTTGGACATATTTGTCTTGTTAAGTATTATCGATAGATGGCATCTGATCTACGTGTTACCGTGTTAGACGTGTTATAAAGAGGTTGATAAATTTCAACGACCGGTTGGGTTCCACTGTGGCCAAATGGTCTAGGCATTAGAGGCTAAGTATACCTAAGATGCAAGTTCAAATCCTGCCGGTGGTGTAAATTTATTAATGGTTTAACTTTTAATTTTAACTAAAAGAAACTAACATTTAACACCATGTTTTTTTAAGCTTATCCTTGTAATCATCATGGAATCTTTTCCGTTACTGGGTGACCATCAGCAGTATTTTAACAATATTTTTTTATTTACACTATGCATTATTAAAAAAACCGGCCAATTGCGAACTGGAAATGTTCCGTATCATTTTCATGTGCCTGTCTGTTGCTTTAATTATATAATATCGAGCAAAAAAGAGCAAACAATTCACGTTTTTGTATGGGAGCCCCCCTTAAATAATTAATTGTTATATGTTTTTTAGTAAATTAAATACATAATTTCTCAAAATTTCAACTGTCTAGCTATCGCGGTTCTTGGGATACAGCCTGGTGACAGACAAATAGACAGCGAAGTCTTAGAAACAGGGTCCCGTTTTTACCCTTCGGGTACGGAACCCTAAACATGCGCGATAATGTGACCGAATGAGAATCAAAAATAACTAAATGTCGTGAATAAATGAATGTGATATGCATGTCACATAACACCTTAATTCATGAAAAAGTGACATCGCGTCTTTCAACCATCGTAAGCTGAGTGGAAGAAGGTGCTATGTACGTACATATCACTTTCTTCCACGAAAGAAAAACAAAGTCTTTACTTTATTTATCTGGAAGAGGGTGATATGGGCCCATATCTCTTTCATCCAGTGCCATTTTCAAAGTTAACTGTACATAACACCTTTTTCAACATATTATTTTGAAAAATAAGCCTTAAATCGACGGTTTAAGGCCAGTAGTCTGTAGTCATCGCCATTTCAAGCTCATCTATGCAAAAAAACACAAAATCTCAAAAATGCGACATATCACCTTCATCAACTCATGTCTTTAATTATAACAGATCACTGAAAAAAGAGCTATGATAAATGATAATCCGTCATGATAATAATATAACCTGTCGATAGGCTTACGATGTAAAATTGTCTCACTACGAATGGCTTGTTTGAAAAATGAATTTATCAAAAAATAAAATGGATCAGGTGCAAAGGGTTATTTACGATTATTTGTCCAAACAAATAATCGGACTCCTGAATCGATTGAAAATGAAGCGAGAATAAATCGCATAATTAGCCAATTTTTGAAAATCAGATTTCACTAGGCCACTGCATGGAAAAGCTATGCATATATTATTAATTTAAAATGAAAAAACAAATATAAGATTAGTTTTATACTAAAATAATGTTGATTTGTTTAATCTTCAATAATTATTGTGATATTAGTCATTTTTTGTTACTGTAGTTATAGTTTGTTAGATTTAAGTTATTATGGTTTTGCATG
The DNA here is from genome assembly GCA_947037095.2 of Nycteola revayana. Taxonomy (NCBI): domain Eukaryota; kingdom Metazoa; phylum Arthropoda; class Insecta; order Lepidoptera; family Nolidae; genus Nycteola; species Nycteola revayana. The sequence continues at coordinate 5,551,619 of OX344847.2, forward strand.
TAGTTGGTAAATATACAAAAAATACGGTGATTTTAGCTAATTTTTATGTAGGTACTTCTAGTTACAATTTATTATATTTAAGTTATTACGATTTTGCATGTAGTTGGTTAATATACAAAAAAATAAGAAGTGATTATTTACTGTTGCTATGTGTTCAATTTTTTTTTTGCATTTTTATATTTAATGTTGATTTATATGATGGTCAATCAAGGCTGATTTTTGTAAAAGAGTTGTATTTTGTTAGTTTCTAGAACATTGTGATTTTGTATGTGTAAATCTTATTTGAAATAAACATGATATCTACCGAATTACTATATTTTTTATTTTAGCCTTTTCTGCGCGACTGTACCAGGACTACCAAGCTGCAGTATACACATATACATGTACTTATATTAGAAGAATGAATAAAAATAAATATTCTTCAGGGGACGAATGGGCCCCTCAAAAGTTCCAGGGGACGAGTGGGCACAGGGTGCGAATCTTAGGGGACGAATGGGCTCGGACCCAATATCCCTGTGTCGACCTTAGAAATCTGTGTACCTTCGAATTTAAGTGCGCATCAGTCCGAAAATATTATAATATTATACATGCATAGGGCACAATGTTAAACAAACAATAAAAGTAAAGGGTAATTATAAAACTAACTCCTTAGTATATTATTATATAATTTACAGTAATATATGTTGAACTTGTAAAACTGTTAATGATATTCGTTCCTACTTAAGTAGGTATTTAGTGTTGTTGTAAAGATTGATATAGTGACAAACTTGATATTACCAATTAAAGAAACGTTAAAGGAGGATGGGCAAAAATGTATGGAAGCTGGTCTACCTTGCAATAAGAATAAGTCTTAAGTTAATAGTAGGTTTATTCTATGTATTTGCATGTATACTAGGTCGCATGTCTCTAAGTATTGTCGGATCTGAGTTCTACTACATTGAATCTGATAGTATTTTTAGTGCCAAACATTGAACATTGTCAAAATCAAAACAATAGTCAATAGGTATATCAATAGGTATACATAATAAAACAATATGTATATCAATAGGTAGTATAATATAATATATTATTAAACATCATTATCATCGAAGATAACATCGTTAAGGAACAATGCAGGTGCATTAAACCCTTCATGACGAGCACATCCTAAGTACCACATGGGCACAAGTACTTATAGTACGTCGTCCTGTTAAGCAGGTACAATAATATTGTACAATATTGTTATTAATATTATTAACTAAAATATAACAATAATATTTCCTGCTTCTGACATGTCGAGACTGTATGCGTCCACGTAATAGCCAAGCATGTTCGTTAATACCATATTGTGGCAAGTCCTCTAGAGCGTTACCTCGCCCCTGCCCCGTCCCGCTCTTGCTACTGCATTGTATAGTAGCCTAGTCATCGCTAAAGCGTTATTTTTAATAACAATTACATTCATGGAAATGTTGTTTGAAATAAAAAGTACTCATTTTCGCATAGCTGTATCTCCAAACGGACACAGATTTGGGGAAACTTCCCATAGTGAATATTAATGTATTATTTTATCCCAATCTGAAAATGTGCTACTCATTCTTATTGGACTGTAGACCAAGATGCCCATCCTCCTTTAATAATTTTTATACCAATCAATTAAAAATTGGTATTCATGAAAAAGTTTTTTTTTATGTTTTACATAAAATAGGTATTATATGAACTGAATTTGAATTGACTTTGATATTTAATTCACATTCACTTTTCCATTTATTCCCTGAAAACGGTTGAATCCCAGAATACGGTTGAGTATAGAAGCGAATTGTTTGTGCATGTTAACCGCAGTAGTTTGCTAGTGCAAAACAAGTTTGTGCTTCCACAGAAAGCAATAACACACAAAGTTAGACGGATATCAAGATGAAATCTCCTGTTAGATGGAAACAGGTATAATGTCAGAGGATAATCTCGTATCATCGTCAGTGATTTGCTCTGCTCTGCTCACCTATATGCCCGGTAAAGTAGCAAAAGTATTATAAAAAGGTACATTCGAAAAAAAACAAATAGAAAATGTACAAAAGGCTGTGTTCAAATTGAAGATCATAAAAGTACATCAAAATATTTTGACACACTTTAAAAAGCGTTTTGATAGTAGGTACCACGTGATAATAACGATTTCTTATTTCTACCATGACAACAGAAATAATATAATCTAATGTAAAAAGACAAAATATCTAGTGTTAATTCCGCTAAAAATGTGTCTATATTTTATGTTGTAATGCTATTTTTGCACAGCCCTCCCTCCCGCCCGCAAAAATTATGCACATGAAATAATAAAATATTGTTAACAGCATAAGACGAAAGGCTACAGTTACTGCTTGCTTATGTGCCCGGTGAACTAACAATGTAGGTAACTGGTGAATAACAAATTAGGTATTCCGTTTTTAGCGGAAAGGCCATGCCTAAACTATAACTAAGAACACGAATAAACAGCAGGTATATCTATACTTCTATATACTAATATTATAAAGACGAAAAGTGTTTTTTGTGGTTTTATATTTTTGTTTTAAATAAACTCAAAAACTACTACACGAATTTCGATAATTATTTCACCATTAGAATACTAAATTATTCCTGAGTAACATAGGCTATAAAAGTTCAACCATGCGAAGCCGGAGAGGGCCGCTAGTAATAATAATAATATTATAAAGTGGAAAATTTTGTATTTTTGTTTCGAATAAACTCAAAAACTATTGGACGGTTTTCGATAATTATTTCACCATTAGAACGCTACATTATCCCTGAGTGCAAAGCCAGGATGAGCCGCATTTACATTACAATTCGGCACACGACATATTTTATAGATATACAAATTATCAACAATAAGTAACTTTACATACCTACCTATCGAAAGATCAGCTACCTCAACATACCTCAAAGTGCCTCAAACTCTACCATAGCCTTCAGTGCTAACAAGGGCGGATGCACTGTTACGCGCGCGATAGGAATGAACACAACCCTCATAGACTTTTGACGTCTTGTCCTGATGCGGCATAATAAATAGTCAAGTTCAAGTCGTTCACGAGTCATGATTACTCATCAGCGACTTCGAACTCTGACTAGTTCTTGACCGATGAACCGGTAGCTGGGACCAAAACCTTTTTTGGGAGCTGGGTTGTATTTTTGCTAGTTTTGACGAATTCACATCTAGGTTTTACAAGCAAGATATCGGCGATAACGTGTTTGTCACCGTTTCAACTGCGCGGCCATGAGGTTTTAGCCTCACAGCTCCTAAAGTATAAATATAGCATTTTTTTCTATATTTTTACAATTTTTACAATCTACTATTTCCCAAAATTTTAGGTCTCTGCGACGCTTAGTTTTAACGATCTCCATAACCGCGCGGTTCGCCTCGTTTCGATGGCGCGGCCATGTTCAAACCCTTATAACTTTTTAACAATTGCTTTGACAAATTTATGGTTTTTGGGAATCGACTTTTATTTTAAGAAAACGCTATGGCTGCGCGGTCGAAACGGACGTCCTAATCACCTAACCTTTAGACCAACGAGACAGTTGGAATAATATATAGGGTGACTGGTAATTAGTGACCGATACCTAAACACATGATTGTGCTCATGATAACAAACAACTTTTACTATGGCACCAACCCAGAAATCGCGAAATAAAAAATCTGCTGTTCCATACATTCATGTTCACATAACTCGTCAACATGGTAGGGAGCAGCTGATTTTTTTTTCGCGATTTCAGGTTTGGTGCCATTGTAAAAGTTGTTTGTTATCATGAGCACAATGATGTGTTTAGGTATCGGTCACTAATTACCAGTCACCCTATATATATACTCGAAACTAACTATAGTGACATCTTCGACATGAGTTAGGAGGTAAAACTCTTACAAGTTACGAGTAGTCCTCAGGGAGACCCTCACGACGGCAAACCTTGTTTTATAACGCCCCCGGTATCCAAACAACTTGAGACTTATAATATTTTGTAAGAAGGAAATCGCTTTATGCCATTCGGGTCAGTCTCCTTGGGGTTACTGAGGCCGATATTTATTGTACGGCTTATTATTTACTACAATAAACATCGTGGAACATGGAACATATTCAGTTATTCTTGTATAGAAAGCAATAAAATAAATCATAAATAATTTATTTCTTTGAAACATTGATACAAGGCATAGATGTTTTTATAATAAATGGTAGGTTCTCCATATTTCACCGTCACATAGGTAGCTAAAAGTGCTTCAAAATAAAAAGAAATAGGTAAATACTGCTACTATTCTCGTCACCCCGCGAATTTTATTGGCACAGTTTCCTTAAATGTAAAAAAACAAGAACTCACAACTATCAACTTTATCTACAAAATATTTTGTTTTTTCTATGGTTATGCTTTTTCAATTGGCAACACTTGAAGTGATATTTAAATGGAAATGGTGGCAAGAGTTGTCTTTGCCAATATTTGGACAAATATATAAAACAAAGGAAAATCGTATTTTCTTTTCGATCAAAATAACGTGAAAAAATATTCCTATTTAACAATAGCAATATTTTTTCACAGCAATAATTATTATATACCAATATAGATTATACATTAAAGCATTATCGTCTAAAATTATTGCGTTGATTTTGATTTACAAAACAATGTTCTTGTATCACCTGATATATCTTTAACCGATGATAAGTAATCCTGTAAAATAAAAATGCTTATTTCGTACTTCCATATTTATTTAAGTGATAACTTCCCATGCGGTTTCACCCACGTGACTGCCATTCCCGTCGGAACTTCATAGTTAAATATAAGCCTTCCTCAATAAATGGGCTATCTAAAACTGATATATTTTGAAATAATTTTTCAAATCTTACCAGTAATTCTTGAGATTAGCGCGTTCAAGCAAACAAAATTCTTGTGCTTTTTTTTATATCATTATAGGTATACTCTATACGCAACAAATTAAATGTGTTCAGGGTTTTGATATTATATTATTCAGCTATAAAGCAATCATAGGATTCAATTATTTTTAATGTTCGTATGAAAAGGGTAAGTAAGTCATCATGACCTTATCTAAAAGTTGTATATCAAATATTAAAACAAACATGTTAAGACAACCCCGTTATACAATGCTTCAATAAAGTAATAAAAAATTAAGGTGCCGTATTTCATACACGTGAACCCTTTCTATTCCTCAGGGCACCGTTGTGTTGCGATGTCACCTGAACATTTATATTTATAGCACCGCGAGGAATATTACTCTTACATTTATGTATTTTTCATCATACCTTTTGATTAAAAAATATACTTCAATTTTTGGAAGTTGTAGACTTTTATTTTGTACAAGCTTTCCGCGCACCTTTATTTTATTTTATACTTTTTATTTATTCTTTATTGCACACAGTATATATACAGTTTATATAACATAAAATTTATACAACTAAAACAACATGTACAAAGGCGACCTTAATTCAATACTGAATTTTCTTCCAGCAAACCAGACATAAGATAGAGAGATGTTATATCTCCTTTTTACTGCTGCTTTGGAGGATGCTTTCAAGCTCCTGGAATGACAAGGACAAGGCATCAACATTAATGGCAAGTACTTCACTCACCTTCGATTTGCCGACGACATAGTGATCATGGCAGAATCGCTGGAGGACCTTGGACCGAGATGCTCAATGACCTCCATGGAGTTTTTCAAGAAGTTGGGCTTACAATGTCGAACAGGCAAGCGCAGTGTGGGACGACCGCCTGCATGTTGGACCGACGACCTCATAAAGGTCGCAGGGCGTTGTTCTCGCTGGAATTCGATGTGGGAGGTCTATGTTCAGCAGTGGACGACTGTCTTCATCTACTGGCCCCATGTCGCAACCTACGACATAATGTTATGTAAATATATGATTTCTTTGGAGAAGAATTGAGAAAAAACATATTTTTACTCGATCTGATCCAATTACCTTTTAAACTTATTAAAAATGTATGATAAAATGTCTAAAATGAAAAAAAAATTAGTTAAATGGAAATTGTAAGAATAAAATTTTAGTTTCTTGCAAACATTGGATTATATACAGTTTTCTAGAATGTACCATGAAATAGATAGGTACTCTGGTATGCAGCAGTAACAGTAAATTACCTATTTATTATTTTATAAGTCAAGCTCAGATTTCGGAATACAATTAGATGACTGAACATTTTTTCTGCTTAAACATAAATTAAAATGTAATCTCGTTTTCGCCTCATCACCCCAATTAAGATCATATAATTAATCATTTCACATAAAGGTGCTTCCAAAAATAGGTCTGTTTTGACGAAAAAAAAGAATGAAACAAAAGCTGATTTAAATAGACATTATGCTTTATGATGTTCTTATAATCTTACGTTATTAAAGTTAGCTTTTAAAAGGTAAAAAGATGTATAGAAATATATGTATAAGAAGATCCTTATAAAGAAACTCTTTTAAAAAATAATACGTAGGTGCTTTTTTTTTAAGCCGCTCATTTGAAATAAATCCATAATGTTAAGGGGAATTTTTGAAACACTAGCACACCCAGATCATAATTTAGTCAAATAATTGTCCCGGATGGAAATAACGCAGACCACCTAGTCTCAGAAGCAACGTCGATCACCACTACCACAGTAACAAGGTCAGTCATCAGCCAGTCAATCAGTAGTCAATAGAAAAAGATTATGAAAAAAAATGTTACAGTACTAATTTCATAGTACACATACAATAGGCATGAGGCAAGATTTTGAAATCCTCTTGCGCAACGTGGGTAGTCATTTTCTAAGTACGAAAAACACAATATTTCGGTAATAAATTTAATTTAACGAAGTTTAAGCCATATTTCTATTAAATTTTAAATAGCGCGCGAAAAAAGGCCTCAAGTGTCATGGCGTCGGCTATGACGTCACGCTATTGTAAAAAATGTCATTGAGTCCGCCAAACCTAACATAGTGGTTAAATTCTCTTTGATGGTTACAATATCGTGACGTCATGCGCCGTGATTGGTGTTTCAGTCAAAATGGCCGATTGCAGTATTTTAATCTTTTATTTTATTAAAAATCACATTAATCTCAAGGTTATATATAAAAATAAATAAGCGTAATAATTTCTTTTTATATGTACTTTCCCCTAAAAACATTAAATCTTTAATTTTTTGATACTGTCGTCACGCCTATTATGTTTACTAATATGGTACGTTTTGTTGTATAGTCTGAATAAATTAATTAAATCAACTCCTACGTCAGCTATTATGAAAACCTGTTGATCAATACATTTAGGGCGACTTCGACACTTCAATGCGTTCGAAATATTCCTGTCATGTTTGACGTTTTACCGCCGGCTTCGGTAAGCTTCGGTATTCCTTTTTTATTGTTCTTTTTAGAATTTATGTACCTGCCAGTTTTATATTGGCATTCTATTGAAATATCAGCTAGTGTGTAGCGAGATGTTAAAGTTATAAGAATTTTTATTGTCTTTATTTATTGATATTTCTGTCCACACAATATGATATTAGGATCTGTAGATGTCATAAATGTTACCAGTAATGACATATGGAACTGAGACTTCATATGTCATCACTGGTAAAAAAAGCTCCAATCGCTCAGCGAGTTACGGAAAAAAGTCAGAGACGAAACAGTGGAACGAAGGTCGCTGACATAACTTATGGGCACATTGTTCGAAGAATTGACAGCCGATGGAGGAGAAAGATTCGCGAGTGGAGACCAAGAACTGGCAAGCGTAGCGTGAGACGACCGCCTGCGTGTTTGACGGACGATCTAATGTCGCATCCACGGGTGCGCCAAAGTTCACCTAAATTTTCAACTCCGATAATTGGAAATCCGAAAATGTTCTTCCTAACAATCACAATTCCTAACTACTCTGTCTCTAATGTTCATAATTCCGAAGCATTCAACTTCATAATGTCAGTAGCAATAAACATCTATTATACTTTTATTTGTTTTCCTATATTTTCTCAACATAACCATCTTTTACACTATTATTCAAAGTCATATCTTTTTTGTTTAGATTTCTTTTTATTCATAATAATCAGTATTATACACATTAATTTTGCGTAACTTTTACAGTTTTAGTTATTAAGTTGTTTTCACATATTTATAGTCATTGGTTTAAGTTAAGTTAGAACTGCGACCATAACGCACGAGCCGAGCGAGCGAAACCAGAGTCCCGTTCCAGTCATTCAGTCAAGTTCCAGAAACGAAGTGAAGCGGCGGCGGCCGGCGAAGTGCCAGAACCGAATCGGTCTTATAGATCAGTTATTGGTTTAGGTACGGTTAAAACTGCGGTATAAACTCCCAGGCCATAAACATAACCGTAAATGAGTCGTATTTTATTTCATTCATTTAAGACAAAAATCTGTGAAACTACCTTTAATAATTCTAAACATATATTTTTTTATTACACTTGGTAAATGTTTCTTTCTGAGTATGAGCGAAAATATTATGGTAATTATGTTTAGGGATAAAAGCATTATTTTAGGAACAGTGATCATTCGGAATACAAATCGTTAGGAAGAACAATTTCGGGTAAAGAACTTTAGGTGAGCCAATATGGACCCCGCATCCACACATGCCGAGCGGCACGACCGGTGGCCAACCAGGCGGCCTCCGGCACGCGCATGTGTGGATGCGCCAAAATAAATGTAGCAGGGAGCCAGTAGATGCAGGCCGCTCACAACCACGATTTTACTATGGCCTTCCCCATAGCTCATGACTTGGGATTCCGTACTCCGTAACCATAGTTGAAAAGGTATTTAACTTAAATTAAATATTTATTTTTTGGTTGCGGGTTAAATTAGAAGTCTCCACCAGAAAATTTGGTTGTGGTTTAAATAAGATATCTTCACCAGAATTACACAGTTAAAGTACAATATTGAAGCAGTTTTCATCTAACTCTTAAGTACCTACAGTGAAATGATCAATCTACAATCGAAATATTAATTCACTCGAATTTGATTTCATCACTCACCACAGTCATAGTATTTTTTAACACAACAGAACAAAAAATCTCTTACACTCAGTTCACCAGAAACTGCAAACCTACCTTACTTAATTCGAAAATAGTTTGTGAACTTCTGCACATCAAATATTTACTATACATAACATTGCATCTACTCGTATCGTTAGTGGATTAATTTGGTCGGCTATCATACATCATAGACTGTCCTTTTTCCTACATACTTGACCCATGCCATTTCCAAATAGTTGTTCTCCATCTCGCTCTGTGCCCTGATACTTACTTAACTACTATACACTATTCATTTTGTAATTTCAACATACAGTAGAACTTCTACCACAGTCTTACCACAGAACAAAAAGTCCTATACACTCAGTTCAGTAGTAACTGTTTGCAACTCGAAACTAGTTTGTAAACTTACACACATAAAATAATTTTTACTGAACATTACGATGTACGTTAGAGGTTTGTATCGGTCGGCTTGTTATTTGTAATGGACATTGTTTACCTATTGTGTAATAATTGTGCTTCTTTATGACTTAACTTTAATCTTTGTATATGAAAATGGGGTCATTATATTAAATTTGTACTGTTATGCGGTAGTGTAAATGGTTGGACATGGCGCTTAATTGTTTAAATGACATTGGGATGTGCAATAATTTTTCGATATTTTGGGAAAACTGCGTAGGTAGGTAAGTAGGTAGATTGTAGTCTAATTTAAAATAATTTGGGCATATCCAATATGCCTTATCAGCAGTAGCATTGACTATGGTTCTCCCTATCTATACATATATCTACTAAACATCAGAATTCATTGAGCATTTAGACGTGAAAAGGTCACACATAACTTGTTATTTTTTCATTTTTATTAATTCTTTCTCCTTATAATGGTGTACTTTAAAATTGGCGTATTAATTCGTTGAACACTTAAAATAAAAAGCTAAATAAATTAGGTCGATACTTTTGTTGCACTTATTCATGATACGAAAAAAAAACTATTTTTACTATTAAAATTACGCAAATAACTCAATTTGACGCTATCTGGGATCGGAACCGCGCAACACAATTCATAATATAAAACGAATTTACACTTTACATTGACACATTATCTTTACTAGCAATTAACTTTCGTATTACAGCATTTATTAGCCCGTAGATAAACCATTTAAATCTAGAAAATTAGTTCATATCTCAATTTGTGTTAGCTGACCGAACGGGTTCCGTTCTCCGAGGGATTACAGCGGGAACGCTTCGCTAACTTCGGGAAGCTTTGTTCAGTAGATTTTTGATCCCTTTTGTGACCTTCTTTTTAATGAAACTAATCAATAGATACAAATTAGTTGTCCATTTATGTAACCCTATTAAGCATCCGTTTATTTAATCATCATCATCATCATCAGCCCGTACAACGTCCACTGCTGAACATGGGCCTACTCCCGAGGGAGGATTATGCCATAGTCACCACGCTTGGCAGGCGGGTTGGTGACCGCAGTATTATGGTGTTACACACACAGAAACGCTGCTACCCGTTCCCAGGTATACAATTGTTATAGATGATGTTCTAACAATTGGGACCAACAGCGTAACGTGCTTTCCGAGGCACGGAGGGTAGTCCCTAAGCCAACCAGACCCGGAAAGAAATCTAAGAATCTACACAAAGAATTCTTGTCTGGCGTACGGATCGAACCCACGACCTCCGACATTTATAGCGAGCTAAATACCGCTACGCCACAAAGTTTGTTACGTTTATGTAGTTATCATTATTCTTCATTCGAAAAAAAGAGTAGCTATATAGCTAGAGAATAATTGTAGAATGCTAATATTATTTAAAATCATGATCGATAATTTTGTTTGTTTTTTACTGACGACAACTCTGAGACTACAAGATCGATTTGAGCAATTAATTTCTATTCAAGGTTATGACGTATCCAATAAATCAGAAATCATTAAAAACCACTCGTTTTGGAGTCATAAAAAGTTAAGAAATTCCAACGTCGATTTATGAATTAAGGGCACACATTAGTATATCAAACCAAGGCATGTAAGTTAAAACATACTTTTAAAGTACCTATACCCATATACCTAATAACCTATACCTAATAGTGGAATGCCATAAGAACTAAGAAAAAAAAATAAGGTCAAATAGTAAATTAAAAATTTTCAGGTCATCGCGAACGTCGTCGCGTAGTCGACAACAACTAATTAGCTTGCAGGAGGAGAATTTTTAACGAGCTTTATTCGTATCTAATAAACAAACATTTCATTAAAAATGTTGAACAATAATTAAGAAGATAAGTTTGATACACTTCTATTATATTTTGTTCTGTAATACGTTAATATTATGCGTTAATTATTCAATAATATATAGAGAGAAGACTGAAAGGATACTAACAAGTATAATGTATAGCGTGATTGTGAACAGAGGTGTTGGAAAGGGAAGACCAAGGTGGACGTTCCACGTTCAAATTGAGGATGTTCTTAAGAAAGGCCAAAAGTACCGTTAAGCGTAGGACATACATGAGATTAGGAAAAGAAAGATTCATGAATGTAGAAGAGGTGAAAGTGGTATGTCAGGATCGTAGTAAGTGGAAGGAAGTGGTTTCTGCCTCCGCCTTTGGCGTGGATGTATGTATGTATGTATATTAAATAAATGAATATCCAGGCATTTTGTTTTATTTAATAAGGAATTGACTTTTGTAGTTTGCATTTCAAAGGTTAAACTTGAGAATGCTCATGTAATTTATTTATTATGAGAGCAACATTACATTCCAACATTATGACGTCGTTATTCCTTTAAATTCAGATATATTTTGTCAATTAGCACCTATTTTAGCCACGTCCCTCGTCAACATTAATTACCACAAATGCTACGTTCGTAAGCCAAATGTTCAATTCAGATTCAAACAATAACAGTACCACGGAACTTTGAAATGCAATAAAGCTCCACACTCAAACATTGTCACTATATCAAGTTTATAACGGCTAAACGACCATACTAAAGCAGCTTAATTTTAATTCATATAACAGTTAAAATAAGGCTCAATTTTGAAATGAATTTGGTCGGCCAATTTTACATTGAGAAATTAGAAGAGAAAGCAAAGTAATAATCAATTAACAGCAGCAACCCCAAGATCACTGCCTTGGTGTTACAATACAAGTGAAACCTAACTTTAACACCTCTGGTTAGAATTTCTATTTGAATAAAACAAAGTAACTAATTAATACAGTGGTTTTCTACTAATGATACTAAATCTAATAATCAACGTTAAGACGTTAACATTTTGTTTGCGATATTGATTTGCCTTGTGGTATTATAATATTAACATTTATTTATAGAATTTAAGTTCCAGTTCTTCGAACGATGCCAATATAAACGCGAGTAAAAAGTAATAGTAGAAGATCCGACCCTACATCGACCTTCACCGAGCTGATAATAGAATGAAACATGTTTTATAATAAATTAAGTATATTAGAAAATATATTAAAAATGGGTTGGCTAAAGTAATCCTGGACAGACTTTTTTTTAATGATTTGAATTAAATGTTTGCAACAATTAATTTAAAATCATTAAAAAAAAGATAAGATAATAAGTAAATTTTATTATTACTAAAATTATTAAACGTATAGAACGTTCAGCTGTTAGGTTAGACCTGGACGAACTACTGGGTTACTAGGTACAAAAAGGTGTGTAGATGACAGTTACTTTCACTCGATTGGATAATTACAAAATTATAATAACAAACAAGCGCTGATTTTGCGTTAATTTAATTTAATCTTTTTAAAATTTCATTAATATATTTTTTTAATAATAATTAAAAATAGTCTGCCCAGGATATTTTTAGCCAACCCATTTTTAATATATTTTCTAATATACTTAATTTATTATAAAACATGTTTCATTCTATTATCAGCTCGGTGAAGGTCGATGTAGGTTCGGATCTTAGACTATAATAAGTGCGTTTCGCTCGTTGAATAAAATGATACTATATTTATTCTTATATTACCTAGGGATTTGTAAAGATCGCTGCCTCTCATGGAAATCGCCATTGAAAAATACCAGCCGCAAGCTATTTGCTTCATTTGGTGCAATGCGAAGATTGAAAAATTTCCTGCCTATGTCTACCAAAATTGCGCTTGTTAAATGGGTCATACACAAAAAGTGAACATTACAAAATATTAATAGTAAAACTCCACGAATTGTTTTGAAACATTATATTCATTTAAAGTTAGATATTAATATTCTTGCAATAATATTACTAGAGATCAGTCTTGGAATTTTAGGAAAAAAACTCATTTTTGAGATCGTGTTGTCTACAGAAGATAACAATAATGGGCCTTATATAATCACATCGATAACATGAAGAATAAACTTAAAATGAAGTTCTCCTTAACCCCTAAAGAAATTATAATCAAAAATCTTTACCAATTGAGTACAAAAAAATAATCGAAATTTGTCCACAGAATAGACATTATACTTCTGTGGGCATATAAATGAACAGAATATTAAAATATATTATCTTGGTCAGAATCGTTCCACATTTTTTCTGTGGAGAATTTTCAGAAGCTTCAGAGTCGTTTGAATAGATTCTTATTTTCTGGGGTCTATGCTTTTTGCTGAATATTTCGATGAAAAGATCTGGAGTCAGTCTATCTGACAGTCCTGATGAATTTGACTCAGTCGGAGCTTCAGGAGTAGCTTGAGCAATAGGAGAATCTCGTACAGGCAAATACTCAGATGAGGAGTCTGGTGATGCGGATCTTTCAGGGCAATCAGGTGACAAATTGTACAAAGATGAATCAGGAGTGGCTATGGTTCTAGATGTTCTAGGCATTAACGAATCCCTGATGTGGTTTATTTGGATTCGACCCGAGCACGGCGTATACATACAGTAAATACAGAAAGATACTCTTTTTACAAATCTTCTTCAATTATCTAGAAAACCCTTCAGATCTCTACCAAATTAATATGGAACCGCACTAAAGTATCGCCATTAAAAAAAAACATTCAATTTGGTTAAAAAGGAATAAAACAAATACATTATAATTAAGAACCTCCCTTTTTTTAAATCGGATAAAAAGTGAGTAACACGACTGTTCTTTTTTTTAAATACAGTGAAATTGCATTACTTCTGTTGACATAGCTCCCTTCTGTAGACACTAAGTCTACAGTAAAGATGACGAAGAAAGTCTACACGAGAGACAAATTTTGGTAAATCAAAGATGGCATCCTGCATTATGAGGTTAGAATTTAAGCAATATGATATTTGCATACCGCGCCCAAACGTATATACTGTCTTGATCTTTTTATGTATTTGAAAAGGCTACTTACTCAGGTATCCTTTGCACAGGAAAGAAACACTGATCTCGACCGGAAACTTGTGTAATTGAATAAAATTGCATTTTCCACGTCACACGCTCTTTACCTTAATTCATAACCGGGCAAATGACAGAGAATACAGTGCTACCAACGCAACAAAAAAATATTAACGATGCATTAATCATTGGTAAATTTTGGTTCATTTTATGCGTCTACAGAAGTAGACCTAAAATCTGTGAACAACGTGTTTATACGTTCTATTTCAAAATTTAAAATTATATGTTTTTTAAAACGTTGTGTTATGTATATTTGATAATATAACTGATGTAATGAAACATAATAAAAGTATCTAAAGTATGTGTATATATTTTTAACCATCACTTAAACTCAAATACTTGTCATCCGAACAGTCTACAGAAGGAGATTTTTTCAGATTCAAATGGAAAAAATATCATGTTAATTTTAGTAAAGCGCTATTTTTTATGAAAGATGATAAGTTTTAAAGACAAAAGAACTATTAAATGTATTTAATGTTGATATAATAATAAAATAACGGTTTTAAGTTACATGAACACATTTTTTTCGTTTTTTGTGTATGACCCAAATCCCTTATTCTATTTATACTAGATTATGCAGACGTCAGCTAACTCGATCTTACTGCGACTGAGTTAGATAAACTAGAGCGTCTCCAAAATGTCTGTATATGGTCCATATGTGGTCTTCGAAAATATGATCATGTTTCAAATTTCCGTACTAAGCTCAAGTGTCTGCCCATGCGCTTTCGCCGGAATGCTCAGACTCTTTCACTTCTATTCAACTTATTGTTTTCTCCTTCGACGCCCGCTTACCTTAAAAATCGGTTTTTGTTCCTACATGAATCACATTCAAAGGAAATGAGATCATCGACAAATCTCACGCTTAAAATGCCGGTGCATTCCTCGATTTTTTTAGATAAATCTTTCGTGGTTCAGAGTGTGCGATTATGGAATGCGCTGCCTTTAGCTATAAGGCGATTGCGAACTGTTGCTACAAAATATATAAAAACACTAAATATGCATTTATGTAAAAATATTATTTCTTTTTTAATCTACATTATATTTGTACATAATTATATCTCCTGTCAAGTACCCATGGGTACTATTAATTATTAATGCTCGGTACACTTCGCTTAAAATTATATGTTTTTTAAAACGTTGTGTTATGTATATTTGATAATATAACTGATGTAATGAAACATAATAAAAGTATCTAAAGTATGTGTATATATTTTTAACCATCACTTAAACTCAAATACTTGTCATCCGAACAGTCTACAGAAGGAGATTTTTTCAGATTCAAATGGAAAAAATATCATGTTAATTTTAGTAAAGCGCTATTTTTTATGAAAGATGATAAGTTTTAAAGACAAAAGAACTATTAAATGTATTTAATGTTGATATAATAATAAAATAACGGTTTTAAGTTACATGAACACATTTTTTTCGTTTTTTGTGTATGACCCAAATCCCTTATTCTATTTATACTAGATTATGCAGACGTCAGCTAACTCGATCTTACTGCGACTGAGTTAGATAAACTAGAGCGTCTCCAAAATGTCTGTATATGGTCCATATGTGGTCTTCGAAAATATGATCATGTTTCAAATTTCCGTACTAAGCTCAAGTGTCTGCCCATGCGCTTTCGCCGGAATGCTCAGACTCTTTCACTTCTATTCAACTTATTGTTTTCTCCTTCGACGCCCGCTTACCTTAAAAATCGGTTTTTGTTCCTACATGAATCACATTCAAAGGAAATGAGATCATCGACAAATCTCACGCTTAAAATGCCGGTGCATTCCTCGATTTTTTTAGATAAATCTTTCGTGGTTCAGAGTGTGCGATTATGGAATGCGCTGCCTTTAGCTATAAGGCGATTGCGAACTGTTGCTACAAAATATATAAAAACACTAAATATGCATTTATGTAAAAATATTATTTCTTTTTTAATCTACATTATATTTGTACATAATTATATCTCCTGTCAAGTACCCATGGGTACTATTAATTATTAATGCTCGGTACACTTCGCTACCCCTCTTTGAAACTCCTTCCTCGGTTGCCTGTAAGAAATCACATGTCGTGATAAGGCCGCCAACTATACCTACCTTATGTTATGTTAGTGTTAAGTCCTTCTTTGTATTTACTTTTTTTCATGAAAGTGTAAATCTATCTAAAGAGTTTATCTATCTATTTAAGTATCTATTAATCCATATTTATAAAAAGCTTTGTCCTGAATGACGCACAAATCAAAATGAACCGAGACAGCATTGATATACCATGACAAAAAATAGTAGGTACCTATATTGTATAATTTCTTTCAGGAATATAAAAGGAACTTGAGCTCGGGGCGGTTGTCAACACTTTGATATGCAAAGCCACTTAACGGGCGCCGGGAAGTACGTTTCACTCAGTAAGTTCCACTTGCCGTTTGTTTGGCAACTATAGTGCTGGTTCGTAGTTCTTAATTGTTTGCATAGTAGATTAGCTTTCAAGTTTTAGATTACTTTTAATATAAGAAGCCAAGAGGTATACTAAACCTAGGCTGACCATAAATGTAAAAGAGGATCAAAGACGTTCAAAAATAAGAAGAAAATTGCAATCAAAGTCCAAACAAACTTCTGACTGCACTATTTATTAAGGCTGGAGCTCTGCTCGCCTTTATGGCCGGTGTAGTAGCAAAAGCACCGTGGCTAGATAAATATGTCCATCCGAAAAATACTGATAGATGAAGTGGAATTGATAAAAATGAGTGGAAATAATTAATTATTTCTATAAAATGAAATCAAAAACGCCTTTATAAAGAAAATATAAAACTAAAAAGATGATAAAAATAAAAGAATTCGCAACAGATGGCTCATTGGGTACGGCAATGTCCCCTGAGACCTGGTGATCTGTTCGATTTCCACCCGGGACAATTATTTGTGTGACCCACGAATAGTTGTTCTGAGTCTGGGTGTACTTTGTGTCCGTGAATGACGTGTTTGTAAAATTCTCCGCGACACAGGGATTTAGTTCCCTAGTGCGGGAGAAGTTAAAAAAAGCCCCCGTTTAGAAAACGAATGCACAATTATATTTTATTTTACGATCCAACAAATATATGCTTAGATAAATAATGAATAAGTATATTTATGTTAATTGTACCTATATCTCTCTTAAAATGGATGCACAATTTTCAGAGGGATATTGGTTTTTATCGAAAGTATAGGTACAACACTACACTTAATAAAATTGAAGAAAAGTATAGAATCTATGAAATAAAATACAGTTTTTCTATAATAATAATAAAAATATCATAAAACAATTACTGAAAAATGTTTATTGAGTTTTGTATGAGTTTTTGACGACTATTGATATCATAGCACTAATAATATTTCTCCAAATATGTATTAATTATTGAATACATACTAAACTGTTTTTATAAAATATCATAAAGTCCTTAAAAATATATTTAATGTATGGTACAATTTTACTGAAAGTTCGATTTATGACATAGTATTTAACAATTTATATAACGTACATAATACATACATAAGCTCACGCCTGTTTCCCAGCGGGTATAACGTAAGATGAAATTGAGATTATTGACAAAAAAAAATCTACTGCAAACAGGTTAAAATAATAAAATAAAATTAATTTTATTTATTATTTTAAAGTGAATTCATAAAATTAAATAATCGACCGGTTAACCGACATTAAAATGAATAAACTAAATTGTACTCTTAAAATGAGACATAGTTATAAGCCATAGACATAGTCGTGGATTCATATCATTTTTTTATGAAATCAAAGATTTCGGTAGTGCGACTATCCTCCGTGCGGCGGAAAGCACGTTAAACCATTGGTCCTGATTGTCATAACATCATATATGACAATCGTATATATACTTTGCACAGGCTTATAATGATAGCTCTAAATATGTTTATCGATGTTTCTCTTTGCACGTGTGTACAACATTTTTATTATCTGAATGTTATACAAAAATTGCGTTCAAATAAACTCATCCGAGCGTATTGAATGTAATCAAAAAGGAGTTTCCCAACCGTTCCTCGCAAGTCGAATACCAAATTTACTATCCATTACCGAACAAAATGCCTATTTGTTTGCCAAAAATTGGTTACATGGCTTTCCGTCCGAGAAATAAAAGAGTTTTCGACAAGCCCAAGACAATATGGGTTCGTAAATAGTTTTCACAAAAACAGACTTTGATCGAAATCCTCTATAGATGTCAGCCATAGGCTCCGAGTACCAGAGAGATTTATATGAAATTTATATATATAGTGTTAAAAGAATATTTTGATAACGTATCTGTTTCAGATTGCCTAAATATTACAGTTAAATAAAACCTATTTTAAAACTGTTCAAACTTTTTAATAGTTCTTAAAATAAAAATATATAAAAACAATATTTTTAAAATTGTAAATGGAACATAAGAAAATATTTTTCTTTTGAATGACAAAATTGTAAATTTTGACCATTTTTGAATTTTGAATGTTTTAATTGTTTAAACGGACTTTATTCAGTTTTTGTATTGTTTGTTTTTTAAGTCAATCCCCATATTTTACTTGGTCTATCTGCTGGAACTACCTACAAATCGGATCCGAAAGTATGTTCTGACTATCGGAATGAATTGTATATGTGCATTTTCTTTCATATAGGTACCATACACGTGCGATAAAATAAAGGCTCTAACGCCTTTCGATCCCATAGTCTGTTGTGAAAATATATGACTTAATTGTATTTTCAGAAAACTGTTGCCCTTTCAAAACTCATATAGCGTTTTTAATAAGTGTCTAATAGGAAAAAAAGGCGGGATGTATGTCCCGTTTTAAAATGAAATGCTAGTTTAATGTTATAAATATAATATGGAAATTGATATTAATTAACAATGCCAATGTTTACAGTATGACAAGCTGATAGAGACGGCAACCAAAGATAATTACATTAATAAAATCATACTTCATATTCTAAATAAAAAATAAAAATAACAATATATAAAAGAGGTTGCAACGAAATTTTGGAACAGTAGAAGTTTATTCTTTAGGGATAGGTATATCTTTATGTTGCCTTCTCCAGTATTTGGAACACAGAAATTGAAATGTCGGTCACGTAGTTATTTAATTTAACTTCGTATCTGTGGTTATAAGTTTGGCTAATGTAGGTGAGTAGGATTACGTACCGAATAATAGAGTAGGATTTTAAGTAATGATATTTTGAAATCAGTTTTTGAACGTTGCTTTATTTTTGTTAGAATACTTTGACTATAATGTTATCAGCCCGTATAACGGCTACTGCTGAACGTGGACATGTTTCTAAGGGAATTTTGCTTTAATCACCACGCTTGGCAATATGCTTGATGACCTCAGTATTATGATGAATCATACAGGAAATTGCTGCTGCTCGTTTATTGTGTATAGTTATAGATAATGTTAGATAATCTGGACTAACGGCTTCATGTGCTTTCCGAGACACGAAGGGAGGTCCCTCAACCATCTAGACCTGCAAACATATCTTTAATTTTAGAGAGACACCCTTTGATCGGCGACGGAATCGAACTGCGAGCTTGATGCTTAAATGTCTACGTAGATTAGATCTACTGCACTAGACTAATTTATGCTAGACTTTCCCAGACAGAAACGTAAGTAAATTTCAATAATTGTAAAGCTGCAGTATATTTTTTATATATTATGTGCAGGAAGTGTTACGGAAACAGCTGATGTAACCTGAAACACGTGACGTTACCGGTGACGAGTTAAACCCATTGTACAAATTATAGTTCGATGTTCCCAACAATGATAAATTTCCAAATATAAATTCCACCGTTTCAAATATAAATTTTACGCACAGTGCAACAAGATATTAATATTCGAATAACCAAAGAGTTTTTCATATGTAAATTCTTCTGCGCCATTAATTTTTGGAGGGGTGTCTAGAAACAAAATGCAATAAAAACGATTTAGTGCAGTTTTTCCACCCTTTGGAGTACTTAAAGCCCCATGGCTTTGTTGATACTTGTGGTGGAAATGGTTTTAACGGAAACCTTATATTATACAAGCTTGGTTTAGATTATTCTAACGTCATAAATACTTACCTATATTCATACGAAATGATGAATTGGCTTTTAATAAAACATCGATGATGTTAAAAGTTCTGTCAGCCATAAACCATGCCATATTGGAATCAAAATAATAATTATATTAATTTATCGTTATTTATTCGTATTGTTGACGTTACGTGAGAATTTTTGAACGATTTTACGTCCGGTGAGAGATCAAGTAGGCGGGGCTAATTTCTATGCATGCAAAAAATATTTTGAATATGTAAATTTATTAAGTTAATTTTATTCAAATAATAAAGATAGTAGCTAACAATAACATATAAAATGCGTTACAATAATTAAGACATATTTATCGAAGTCATAGTCATATCGTTTCATTTTTTGTTCTTAAAATAGATCACTAGCAGAACTTTTGCAGTCTAATAGTATTCTTGTCAACCCCTCGTGCTAAGCTAAGATGCTTGTGTTACGATAGGGCTCACGTTGGCAGTGCAATGGGTGGGGATCGAACCGGCAACCACAAGATCACAAGTCCGACGCACTAGGCCGCTTACATGATTAGCCTCCAGTGCTGACAACTTAACGTGCTCTCCGAGACACTAGTAAAACATAGTCAAGATTTTGACTTCGAGCTGGTAACTACAGTTCAAGGTTAGAGACTTCAAAGGAAAGTTCTAGTAACACTTTTTACCCGATCCCGAATTAGATCCCAGGACCTCGCTAACTTAGCTAAAGAGATATGCAAAACTGTGTCATTTACATCCGCATGTTAACGTTAAATTAAATCTTTTTCAAATTTCAAGTAATATATTTTATAAATTGGCTTGCTAAACTCTCATTTTTAAGTAGCTTAGTCTCATATAAAATGCATAAATAATATTCATTTTACGATTAAAATACGCTCGTATTTGAAACCCAACGCTGTGAAAACGTTACGTAAATCGACTGACTGCTTTTCGAATACAACCGACAGGGTAGCAGATTTTTCAATTAAACTAGATGTTAACTTAACTTTATTCTATACTAGCTGCGCCCCTCGGTTTTACACGCGTTACTCTGCTCCAGTGGATCGGAGCGTGATTTTTTGTAGCTTATATGTTAATCGAGCTTATTAACTATCCCCGTGAAAGTTTCAGCCGAAGCCATTGAGTAGTGTTTGTGTGAAAGAGTAACAAACATCCATCCATCGATCCATTCATACTCACAAACTTTCGCGTTTATAATATTAGTAAGGATATATTTAAATATTATAAATGTGGAAGTTTGTATGTATGAATAGATGAATTTATTAGAGAATAGATTCATGGATGGACGTTAGTTATTCAATCACGATAGAACGGCTCAATCTGGACAATATTTGTGTTTTTACACAATAATAATAAATTCATTTATTCACAAACGTTTTATACACAACTTACTATGAAGTCCCTGACTTCTAGCTAGGTAAGAATCTGTATTACTGAAGTCTCTCCCAGTTTTCGTTTATACAAATTGTGAATAAGAATTAAAAATTAATTAAGTGAGTGAAGCGGTTTGTGTATGTGTGTGTGTGTGTTTGTGTGATTGAGTACACAATACCTACTATGTAATTTATCTAAACTATGTATCTAGATACTAGACTAGATAAAGACTACTATCTAGAATTACAAGATAACTGTTAAATCTCAGTATAGATGTTGCTGTTGAGTTTTGACTATAACATAAAGACACATTTCATGTAAGAGATTATTCAAAGGTGTTTCTTAATGTCCTGAACAATAGACTGTGAAAAGGTTCGTTGAACGTAGAAACTCAATGAGCTATTTCGGTCTACCAACCACTTAGCAAACTCTCAAACATTAATTAATTCCATTAAATGAAATGACGTGTTTATAATACACTAGCTGTCCCGCGCAGATTCTGTTCCCGTGGAAGCTTTAACTTAAAATATAACCTATGACACTAATAAATTAGGTACGTGGATTTCTTTCTATTGGTAAAAGAATTTTCAAAATCGATTAAGTAGATCCAGAAATTACCCCCTACAACGTCACAAAATCACAAAATTTACCTCTTTATCTATTCTTCTATACTAATATTATAAAGAGGAAAGATTTGTTTGTATTGAATAGGCTCCGAAACTACTGGACCGATTTGAAAAATTATTTCTCCGTTGGAAAGCTACACTATCCCCGGATTACATTTAATTATGAAGTTCCCACGGGACCGGGAGTGACGCGGGTGAAACCGCGCGCGGGAAGCTATGATAATAGTATCATCATCAGCCCGTACAACGTCCACTGCTGAACATGGGCCTCCTCCCGGAGAGGGTATTTGCCATAGTCACCACGCTTGGGTTGGTAACCGCAGTATTATGTTGTACCACACAAGGAAACGCTGCTGCCCGTTCCTTGATACACGATTATTATAGATGATGTTATAGCAATCGGGACCAACGGCTTAACGTGCTTTCCGAGGCACAGAGGGTATAGTCCCTCAACCAACCAGACCCGGAAAGAAATCTAAGAATTTACACAAAGATTTCCTGTCCGGCGTGGGAATAGAACCCATGACCTCCGAGATATAAAGCCAACCAAATACCGCTACTATACGGAGGCTCTCTTTACATACAAGAATAATAGTATAGATAATAATAATTTGAATCTAAATTTGTAAGGCCTGGCAATCATACTTTATTTGGATGAGTGACAAACCTCCGCGGCAAAGTCTCACTTTAGTCTCGGAGTTCGCGGGTTTGATCCCTACGAAACTTTAACAGAATGTCCTATGTATAAAAAAAAATACAAAATGAAAATACCTCTGATTATTTTTATCTGAAGACTTATAAATCAACCCTTAATGAATAAAAACCAACTAATTTATCTACAAAATGCTTGGAGAAGAGAAGTAAAACATATCACGTTATAGGAGTTGCGTTTTCCTTTTTAAGGTTCGAAACCCTATAAAAACATTAACCAATACTTTAATGAAGTAATTAGTATAAGCAGCATCTATTAGCTCAAGGTTTACATCCTACTGCGATCACCAATCCGTCTGCCAAACGTGGTGATTATGGCAATATCCCTCATCCTGGCTTGCCTGGGCTGTTGAAGAATTAGTATAAACTATACATTGCTTCTAATAAACCTTCCGATGCTCTCGTAGACCCGAAGTCCGAGAGGTCCGCGAACTGTAAAGAAGAGCGACAGTTGCACAAAACTCGCTTAAAAAAAAACGTAAAGCCATAATCCCTCAATCTCCCCGTCAGCGGAGCCTAAGCGGAGGTCCAAGTCCCACAGGGGACGCCCTCTTGCGCAGGTTGCTTAGTTTGTAATGTTTAAACCATTTATCCAGGCTGAAGTAGCAAAAGCCTCAGGGCTAACTAGATATGTCCGTCCGAAAAAAAAGCTTCTTATATAAATAAAAAGCAGACAACGGGCCTGTTTCTCCTTGTATCTTTACGTATGTCTTATAGACGTACGAAAATTCCAAGCACGATTTCCGCTGGGTGAAACACGTTCTATCCAAAACGTACTACGTCTAGGCATTTAACTATGAGCTTCACTTGAGAAATATGTTTCCTAACTTTTACGATCTTGGATTCCTAAATTTATGGAATGAATGTAGGGAATCTGAAAAACTGGATCTAAAAAGACAGAAATAAAATTTTCAGATCAAATCCCACTAAAGTTGAAAGAAAGAAAAACCATTTATCAAACACCCAAGAAAGTATTTACAGTTAATGGTACAAAATATTAAGTGTGTTCAAATGGCTAGCAGCTCAGCATATACCTACTCGTAGTTACAGCCGCGAGGCGACTGCAACGCTGATTCACGCTGATTAGAGGAGACCTGGCTGTAGGCTCTCCGTCACCGGGGGAGCCCAGGGGCGTAGTTTATTACGCACCCCTTTATAGGGTCGTCCCCACGGATCTCTATCGAGGGCCTCCAGCGTACTCGCCCAGCCATCGTCTTTCGCCTGTGCTATAGCCACACTCAGCTGACGCCGACTCTCCCTGTAGTCGGCGTAGGCCGCGGCAACACGAGTCGCCTGCCCATGTGAGTCACAGATAAGTAACTAATAAGATAGATAATTGAGTACTTTTTGATCAATTACAAATAAAACGTATGTTACACTTCGTGAAAAACAAATTGTAATCTCGAAGACACAAGTATTCATATAATTAATCTCTTTTTTACTGAATATAAAAGTAAATAAGACCGCGGGAGGCAGATTCTTTCACTCCGTGATACACTGGGATGGGCCGGCACAGCTTTTATTTGGAGATTACTTTATTTAAAACAAATGTATTTTATTTGTTATATGAAAAAATAAACGAATATATGGAACCTAAATCCATTCAATAAATTTTAGTCAAACATTTTTATCTGGCCTTAAGGGGTTGTTAAACATATATATTTTGTGGCTGTGGAATATAAAGCTCTGAAATATAAGTATGAGCAATTTTCTTAAATTTCAACTAGGCATAGTTGGGAATTCCCTGGAGATCCCGCGGTACCATATTGGCCGCGGGTGCCGTCAGGGGGCCGGATTGCTCATGCGTACCCGACCCCCGCCAACGGCGGATCGAAGGAGTGTCCGGGAGGTTTTAGTGGTGTAGGGTCCTCTCCTCGTGGTATGACTTTAGCATAACACGCTATGGAGAGGGCGAGTCCCACATATCCCACCGCCAGCGCGCGAATACGCTGCAGCGGTGGTGGGAATGCGTCAATGCATTTCCCCACGGAAAACAAAAAAAAAAAAAGGCCTAGTTGGGAATGTTCTAAGCTCATGATTTCTATTCGCTTAGCGACAGAGACTAGCACAAATAGACATAACATTTCCAAGTATTCTCATAGTACATACCAAGTATTGTTCTAGAATATTACACAATAAGTTAATACAATTTGCGTAAGCGTACTGTTCTATATTATTATATGTAACTGTAAAATCTGGAACTACGATAAATCTTAAGATGTTCCAGTAAAACTTAACTTTTACCAACTATTACCGAATAATAAAAGTTCGAACAGATTTGCGATTCAAACTTTTACCACCATTCACTTAGTATATCTTAACATCACCTAACCGAACCTAGGATGTACTAAATTCTAATGGCAAAAGCCCTAAAATATCGTTCCATTTTCATTAATCCTCACTTTCACCAACTCATATCAGTAAATCCTAAGACTTACTCATAATTCTTAGGACTTCGAAGGAGGAAGGAGTTCGAACTTTTACAGTTAAATATATAATAGTACTTACTCATGCCTAATGTCTCGTTAACACTCCTGACTGTTCATGACATTCTATTATATTAAATCGTCAGTTCGAGTCCAACCTCCGTGCGTGACACTTGCCTCCTAACTTAAGCCCTTTTACTAATAAATTAGATTTTCAAATACCATTTCTTTATTTTTATTTTTGGACGGTCATATGAAGATATCCACGAGGTTTCTGCTACATCACTTCACTTACTGCGAAATATTAAATGGTTTCTTCGAATACTAAAGCTTTTTATTTTTTTTATTGATATATTTATTTTACAGCATCGAATACTAGAGTAAAATAAATGTCTTTGGGTAGATAATGTTTTTTTTTTGCGGACGGTCATAATTATGTAGTAGTCACGAGGGTTTTGCTACAGTCTTATTTCATGGTTTCCTTGTGTACGGAGGCATTTTATATGCACCTGTTTTTCATTAATATTTATGCAGCATCCAAATATTTAGGTAGGTATATATTAGTGAAAACGTTGACCTGCGACAGACTCGCATTATTTGCTCCCAAAATACCCGTCCATCATAAATACAGACTGGTACTTAACTGCAGGTAACCTACCTTAGACCCACTTGAAAATAATGATGTAAAATGGAATTTCATGCTCATCCTGCCACAGAAAAACAAGTGTTCAAGTCAGTCAAGTTCAGTTATTCCATAAACACCTCAAATGCAGGTGGACAGATATTATTTATTTTTTTGAAAAAAAATTTGTATAATTACATAGCTGGTAAGAAAGTTAAAACTTGACGCTAAAATTGTTATAGAGAAATTATTCTTAAATCGTAAATAATATTATGGTTACGTAATTCAAGCTCACGGTTTTTTTTTTAAATACTTGTTATTTTATTATCAGTTATCCAGTATATTGCTTGTTATCTAACTATATAAACTGAAGAGTATGAGATGAGAAATCTGCCTAAAGCTGTGTTCGCAATATGTCATGCAAATCACAAAAAAATATGAACAATATTCTCAAGATGTATCTATCTATATTATAAATTTGCTTTTACAATACATTTCATAGCAGTTATCATACAAAAGTTATCTTACTGTACTAAGCCTAGTAAAACTGTGTCACTGTTGAGTCAGAAAATGTGAAATATTGACTGCGCCGAGTAAAATCCAGGACTCTTGGCGATGCTGCGGGATCCGCCTGAAGCCCACGACTGTGTTCGCGATATTTCATGCAAATCGTAAAAATCCGTTTAAAGCTACAATTGAATTTATGGCGATAGTGATTGAAAGTTGATGTAGTTCGTCGGATAGATTGAAGTGTCTCCAGATTCGTCATCGTTCGAGAGTTTTTATAAATATTAGTTTTGTATATCGATTTGTCTCGACTTAAGAAAAATATTGGTGGTAGGTATAATAGGTAATATCTTACATATAAAATTCTCGTGTCACAATGTTCGTTCCCGTACTCCTCTGAAACGGCTTGACCGATTCTCATGAAATTTTGTGAGCATATTGAGTAGTTTTTGTTAACATCTATTTGCCTTCAGCTCTACGAGGATATCGGATGGTTCTTTGCAAACTAAGGGTCGGGAAGACTTGCAATTAGTAATTATAGTATTATTTTTAAAATAGTGTTACTAACTCATCGCCATATGGGTTCGGCCTACAAAGGTAATACACTCAATATAAGTCTCATAAAGGTAGGTGTAAAAATTATATTTTTATATTCACACTAGCTGACACGACGTTGTCCTGTCATAACTAAAACTCTATAATAAATTGAACTTTAATAATAGACAGAAGCTTTTAATGTTTAATTGGTTATTAAATTGCTAAATTTGATTAATTTATATTCAAAATCTTATTTATTTAATTATTTGTTTTATATTTTTTCAAATTGTAGTTTTAGAAATAAATTAATATTCTTTTATTAATAATTTATTTTATATATTTTTTGTTTTATATATTTTTTGTTTGCTTATAAACGTGGCGTCATCAATGGGGCCAACTAGAATACCAGCGCTACATTCATACGCAAATGTGTGGATGTAGCATAAAGCTGAAGTTGGTGCCTATTTATGGTGCACATATAATTAATTAATTAATTTGATATTGTATTTTTACGGAAAATAGTGCATTATAAATAAATCTTTTTCTTTCCTTCTTTCTAATGTGAACTTGTAGTATTGCACGGTTGCACCTAATAATTCAGACTATCACTTCAGACCGTGATGTGCATTAAAAGCTATGTCATATCAAACGCCAGACTACATTAAAAAAGTTTATATTGTCAAAAGCGTTAAGGTTACATTGTAAAATTTAATGTAGTGATTAAGTATTCCTAAATTAATTTTATAATTTACTGCGCAATTTTTTTTTCTTATCTGACAATAACAACACTACAAAAAGAAAATAGTGAAATCGGTCCAGCTGTTCACGTGTGATGCCGTGACCAAGGGAAATAGAGATTAATTTACATATTATTGTCACAACCCTAAACTATCCTTATGCCAACTGGAAGAAACCGTATAAAAATTTAGCCTAACCCATTCAGTGCTAGTAATGGAGTTTACCGCGTTGAGACATGCTCAATAAACCTTGTTTATTTTATAGAAAATCTTTCGGTTGCACTGAGAAGGTATAAACCGGTCATTAGTGCAATCTCATTCTAAATAAAGCCATCAAAGTGTCAGCGACAGGTATTTCCCGCCGGTTCAGAATTCCCCACCTGCCAGGGTTGCTAAGCGCAGTGCTTTTGTAAAAATAGTTTCATTACTAAATAGAATAAGATTGAGGAAAGGTGAATTTTGTACTAGGAAAAGTTATTTTCGTCATGGATTTAATTAGCGGACCCGACAGACGTTATCCTGTACGATAATATATTAATACATAGGTATATTATATATGATTTGTGAATCTAAACCATCCAGGGGTAGCGCCCTGGATCATCACCAAACGCATACAAAAAACATCATTCAAATCGGTCCAGCCGTTCAGGAGGAGTTCAGTGACATACACACATATAGTAGAATTATATATATATAAAGATATAACTGTAGAGGTCAAATGTCTGTAGGTACCTAGAAAAAAAAACCACTAAAAGCGAGTCAGGAGGATGTTAGAAGTAAAATAGTGCACATCCAGTTTTTTTTAATTTTTGTTTTTCTGTCTGTTTCTAGGTACGGGCTAATCTCCGAAACGGCTGCACCGATTTAAATGGATTTTTACATGCGACCTTACATAAACGGCCAACATTTTAAAAAAATCACACAAAGTTAATGAGGAACTCATTAACTCATTAATCGTGGGATAGTTTAAAAAAATCGAAGGAGTAACAAACACCACGTGGACATCAGCTAGCAGATTATAAAATTAGCTAAATACCAGTGAAAGTTCGGTCGAAATCGGTTCAACCGAACCCAATAATTTTAATTTAGAAAAACATGTTATTTTTCCATTGAGAACAGACTTAACAGACACTTCAATTTTATTTATTGTATAGATATAAGCAACCCTAGCTATCATAAAGCTGAAAATAATAACTACTTACCCTCACCTATTTGTATCACGCCATTCTTGGGACTTTGCAAGAGAATATTGCTAACAATATCACCCGCTGTTTTACTGTCGACGACGGAACGACATTATAATGCATAATAATATATACTTAATTAACTTTTTATTTTGCATTTCTTTTATATGGAAAACCTCCGTAGCTTCGCCTTATTTGGCTCGCTTTAAATCTCGGAGGTAGTGGGGTCGATCCCCATGCCGGACAGGAAATCTTTTTGTAAATTCTAAGATTTCTTTCTGGGTTTGGTTGGTTGAGGGACTGCACTCCGTACCTCGGAAGGCGCGTTAAGCCGTTGGTCCCGATTGTTGTCCTTGTGTTGATACTGCGGTCACCAACCCGCAAATCAAGCATGGTGACTATGACAAATACCCTCCCTCGGGAGGAGGCTCATGTTCAGCAGTGGACGTTATACGGGCTGATGATGATGATGATGATACTGTATAGTAAACTAGCTGTCCTGCACGACTTCACCCGCGTAGCCTCGTCCTTCTGTGTGCTTCGTATTTAAATACAAGCCTATAACACTCACAATAAATAATATAACTTTCTGTTGGTGAAAAAAAAATAACCTCACCTCACAAACTCACTAAAATTACCTCTTTAAAATACAAGTCGTCTAGCCTGGTTTCCCGCGTAGATCCGGTTCCCTTGCAAATCTTGACTTTTAATGACACTCACAAATAATGTGATTTTCTATTGGTGAAATAATTTGCAAAATCAGTTCAGTAAATCCAGAGATTACCCCCTACAACCTCACAAATAATTCACAAATTTTACCTCTTTATAATATTTATCATCGTCATCAGCCTATATAACGTCCACTGCTGAACATGGGCCTCCTCCCGAGGGAGGATATTTGCCATAGTCACCATGCTTGGCAGGCGGGTTAGTGATCGCAGTATTATTTTGTACCACACAAGAAAATGCTGCTTCCCGTTCCTTGCTATACGATTATTATAGATGATGTTATAATAATCGGGATTTATTATATTAATATAGATTAATATAGTATTATTGACTTTTATAAGTGGTTATCGTAGCCAATGGACGCCTGAAATAGAAGGTGTATCATGTGCTTGCCGACCATATTATTATGAGTTTTAGTTTTAAAACATGTACCTTACATTACAACAGTGGGCTGGTACATACTTACTCAAACCTAACCTATTCGTAAAGAGAAATTTGTAAACCACTGCCAACTTTTAGTTGCACTTTAATATGTCTAAAAGTTGTACCGTATAGACAAAGAAACAATCTGCTGTATTGTTTAAATATTTAGAAAAGCAATTTACAAAACGTGCTTATTCTCGTTTTTCTTGACGAGGAAATGTTGCAGAACATTGATATATCAATAAAAAATAACTACCAGCGTAAGTATCGTTACTGAAAACAGATAACATTTTATGATGGTTTGGTATTATTATACTGAGAGCTGATTTTTAATCGTCTGATAAAAACTATCACAGGAACTAATATTAATTAAAATTAAAAATTAGCATTTTGGGCCGATTTATTAATCCACAGAGAAAAATATTAAAACTTAATTTTGAAAAAAAAAGTCAAAATCAGTCACTATCAATTCCATTAATATTTTCTTGGAATGTTATGTGTAAGGTACTTATGTCATTATGTCAGTAGTACGTGAGGCCACGCTAGGGTGGGGCTAATGTGGATTTACTTGTGCGCCTCAGATTAAAAAAGGTAGTATAATTACAACTAAATAGGAGGGATTTTCAATTATTTGACGATTCGAGAGTCACGCACAGGAGAAAAATATATTTAGTTTTTTCTAAAATTTTCTTTTTTTTCTTTTCTGGGAATTTCTATGAATTATAAGTTTTAAAATTATAAGCATATTTGCTATTAACAAATCAATTGTTTCGATATTTTTTTTATACTGAAAGTGTGTTGGTATCGATTCCTTACCATATATCCATTTCGTTGCACAGATGCTATAGATGAATTAGCGCGCAATATCACCTATCATCGAGCCACTCTCGTTGCATACTCGCAAAGACAACGCAACGCTTTGCGAATTTCTTCGAATATTTGTTTTGAATAAAAAGAAGATACCAACTTTCGTGCATTTCTGATGTGTTATCTTTTCTAAATACGTCAGCATCAATTCCCTCCATAGAACTGCAGTCTTAATTCCTACCCCTATTATAAATCTGAATTTTGTTCTGTACATCGTTTCGTCTCGCAATTATACGCATCGGTCTATATAATATTTAAGTTTGAAGTAACGACGAACTTCTCTTTGATCCTTTGAAATTCAAACGAAGTCTGAAATTCTATTTGTCAATATACTCTTGCTTAATTTATTCTTTACTCCTACCACTATAAATTGAATTATCGGAAAATCCGTACTTCAATTTAAGTTGGTTGTCATTTCGATTTTGAGCAAAACAATTTTGTTTCGACATGAAAGTAAACAGGATATGTTCAAATATTGAGTTACTGAATTATTTGAAACCGTACTTTATTTAATCAACAAACATGAATAAAATACATAACTAAAAGTAACTAATTAAAAATAAAACTAACTTATAAAATACTACTATTCTAAATCTATTCTACTTGGCAAGGTTCCCAGAATGTTGGCAGCAATTACCCCATTGAATGGCAATTAAACCGTTAATTAAATTGGTTCCAATTAATTTAGGCGTAATTTTTTTGTGACAATGACCGATAGATGAAAATAGAAGGTGTGGTCTTAGGTTAGATATTTATTTGCTCCGGGCGGATATCCGTTCCGGGACCAACATTACTAGCGGTCAGAGGAGCACCTGGGGGGTTTTAGTGGGTAGACTTCTCCTTGTGGTATGATTAGCATATCATCGCTATTGAGAAAAAAAATGATATTCTTTCTGAAATTGATATTGATACTGAAATTCCCTGGTATTCGCGGCAGCGGCCGGCGAGTGCTAGAACCGAAATGTGGGAAAATGACAATCGGTTAGGTTAGGTTAGAACTTTAGCCATACAACGCTAAAACCGAATTCAGGGCAAATTACTTTTTGCCCCAGCAAAACTGACTAAATTGAAAGTCGTGAAATAAAATATTGGTAACATCTATGTGGCGATAAGATAAAATATTTGGTCTTAAATTAACTATAAAGGCTTTTAAAAAATTAACTTTATTTGTATAATAATATGTTTACGGCATAGAAAAAAAGAAAAATAGGTTCATTTCTACAGCACGATACGAAACACAATTCGGTGAGCGATAATCCATTTGGCAGGTATTTCGAATTGTTCGGTAGTAAAATTGGTACTTTTCTGGTAAGCTTTTAAACACAAGCCTTTTAAAAACCAGCTTCAAGTTTATGACTAACATAAAGACGAATAGAAAGATTATTCCATTTGAGTTTTGCATGAAATTTTACATGACATTTTATGGGCATCCAGAGGGAGTTTTTGAAATAGTCACCACGCTTGGGTAACACACAGGGACTGCCCGTACTCTTGTATACGATTGTTATAGATGATTTTATAATAATCGGAACCAACCAATTTACATGCTTGCTTTTCTGATGCAAGGAGGGTAGTCCCTCAACCAGCCAGATTCGTATAGAAATCTTTAATTTTACACAAACATTTTTTGTTTGGAGCGAGAATTGAACCAAGATCTATACTGCGGTATAAATACAGCGGTATTATAGTAAGTCGTTTAAGAATAGAAATTGTTATTTTTCTTAACAAATAAATCCTGTAGTCATAACACGAGTAAACGTCCAATAACGTATTTGCCTCACTTCAAAACACACAAAAACTCTATCGCGCAAATATAATATTTGAAATCGAACAACATTCAAGCTCCGTAGTAGTTCGTAGATTTAAAGGCAGAGTAGGAAGTGAATATTTCCTCTGCCAGATCGATTCAGCAGACAAATTGAATTATGACGTAGGTATACATGGGCTCCAGACGACGCCAAATTAAATCTGCCAAGTGATTTTAACGCTTCAATAGTTTAGTAAAGGATAAATGCTTGTATGTATGTCATGTATATTATTTTTAAGACGTTTGCTATTGACTATAGTAAAGTCTAGCCGTGTTTTAACCGCGTTTGTTATGTTGCTATGGAAACCTCTAAATTAACGAAATGTTACGAACATTACGTCATGAATTTGTTTTTGTTCTATGTAATACGGGACAGTAAAAGGTACCGATATACAGGGTTATTTTTAAAAGACCAACAACCTTTTGCGTGTAAAAGTACTCATGATTAAAAACAACTTTTACAGCTGTTCCATACATTTATGTTCACTTGTAAATATGGAACAGCTGTTTTTTTTTATCTTGATTTCAGTGTTGGTCCCATAATAAAAGTTGTTTATAATCATCAGTACTTGCACCCCTTGAAATGTTGTTGGTGTTTAAAATAGCCCTGTATATAGTCACCCACGTCAGTCAATGTAATATTAATTACCTATAGGAAACTAAACTTTCGACATGCCGAAACCCTTGTCCGTAATTCAATATTCTTAGAAAGCGATCCAAATTTTTGGCCTAGGTATAAATTACATAAGCTTTAGTGTTGCAGATGTTTATCTATATATTTAAAAGTGGAAGAAGAAGAAGAGTCTCGTCAAGAAATCTCAGAAACTATAAGTGTTAGGAATCACAAAATTCGGCTGGCGACTCCTTTTAGGATGTAAAGGATCGTGCGTAATCGGTTTAGGTTTCGCAAAATCAAAAATAGGGTTCTATAGTTTTTGGCACATATCGAAATATGCACCCGAGAACAATAGTTTATGGTTGTACCCAAGTTTGTAGTTTACTCTTCTACAGAGAATGATAACGTGATATATATATTTTTATAAATGCAGAAATATTTCATTCTCTTTATACTTTATTGCTCACAGAAAATAAGTTGCATTTTTGTACAAATGCGAGCTTAATAAAGTTATGAATTTTCTCCTAGCAATCCCTTGATACTTGATAAAAAGGCCATAACTAGTGTACCTACAATAAACAAGTCTTATTAATCAGGTAAATATCTATAAACTTAAACTTACCCACATTTAATACTTGTACAAGATACAAATAATATACAGGGTTAATGGAAATGTGACGTATTCCTGTAAAATGATAAATGATTGATGTTGGTGTTAGAGATGAGGTCTAAACCAACAGATTTTGTCATATAATGATGTGCCCTAAACTTTTAATTTTAATCCAGACTGGACCTCGGTAAATGCAAAATTTACTAAAATATCATAATATTTTCAGCTATTTTGATATTATATCATAGTAAAGAATCGTTACAATCAAAATGAATAATAATATGGCCAGAAACTACAGCACTTTTTTGTAGTAATCCTTAAATTCTTTAATCAAAATTAAAAACCGAATATCTGGTGTTAATTCCGCTAAAAAATGTGTCAACATGCTGAGAAGCCTTTTTTGCACCGCCCTACCGCTCGCAAAAACTATGCACAAAATGCAGGAAGGAAAAATAAAACGTGCAAAAATACAATCACCAGCCGAAGAATCGACACGTGTTTTGCTCCTCCACGGAGCATCATCAGGGTGATGTTACCTCGTCGAACGCTATTGCGCAAAGACATCCCTGCATTTTGACTCATTTTTAGCGGAATTAACACTAAATATTTGGTTACGCCTGATTCCATTAAATATACTTAAATTCTTAGAATATAATAAATAGATTTACTAGCTGCGGTTTTACCCGCGTTACTCTGCTCCAGTCGGTTGGAGCGTGATTTTTTGTAGCCTTTATGTTAAACGAGCTTATTAACTATCCCCGTACAAAGTTTCAGCCAAATCCAATCTGTAGTTTTTGCGTGAAAGAGTAACAAACATCCATCCATACTCACAAACTTTCGCGTTTGTAATATTAGTAAGGATATAAAACAGTGACCGTAAATTCGACCGTAATTAAAAATATATTAGCATTCTGCATTCAATCTTTATATAAACTATCCGTCTGTGCAATTTTCGTAAAATGGAGTACAAAGTTTTTGCTTATATGTAACATGTATTAATATGACAACCTCCGTAGCGTAGCGGTATTTGGCCCGCTTTAAATCTCGGAGGTCGTGGGTTCGATCCCCACTCCGCACAGGAAAGCTTTGTGTAAATTCTAAGATTTCTTTCCGGGTCTGGTTGGTTGATGGACTAACCTCCGTGCCCCGGAAAGCACGTTAAGCTGTTAGTCCCTTTTAATATAATCATCTATAATAATCGTATATCAAAGAACGGGCAGCAGCGTTTCCTTGTGTGGCACAACTTAATACTGCGGTCGCCAACCCGTCTGCCAAGCGTGGTGACTATGGCAAATACCCTCCCTCGGGAGGAGGCCCATGTTCAGCAGTGGACGTTGTACAGAATGATGATGATGATGATGATGATTAATATGTATATAGATAGACAGGTACGCCCTGGACACTCAGCACAGTATTTCAAACATTGCTACAAGAAATTCACCGACATTTCCAAATATTTTCACAACAAGTAGGTAATACTTGGAAAATTGCCAAATCAAATGTAAAAAAGAGCACAATGGGACGACGTATAACATCTATTGTGTGAAAATAAAAATATAAACGCGTGATTCAGAAAACTTATCACAAATTCAGTAGACCGAAGTATAGTTTTGAATGAACCTTAGTTTTATTTTACCTTCATACACTTATAAAAACATATTCGAAGTCAAAGGAGTATTTCTAGATAGCATATAATTTTGATATTCGATTTTCTATTTATTGGTTCGTATCGAATTGGTAATTTTTAAATAGGTACCTACTTTTATTTACTTCAAATAAACGCATTTCGTTACGCATGGAGAAACACAGTACCTATATCTTCGCCAAATTTTATACTATATACACAGATAGCTCTTTAGCCTGTATAACGTCCACTATTGTACCTACATGGACCTCCGTAGAAGGGGGTGTTGCCATAGTCACCACGCTTGGAAGTCGGGTTGGTGACTGCAGTATTGTGTACAGCATACAGATAAACACTGCTGTCATATAAGTTTATCATAGGTGATGTTATGACAATCGGGAGCAACAGCTTAATGTCCTTTCCGAGGCACGGAGGGATAATCTTTGATTTTACACAGAGAGTTCTTATAAGCACCTTCGAGACTTATATTATATACAAATATTATCCAAATACGTTAAAACATAGTTTAACATATACTAGCTATAAAATATGCTACAACCCACTGGAGTAGAATAACTTTGCAACTCGAGTAAAACAGCTGGTTGAACATTAATGTTTTAATGACAACCGGGACCTAGAAGCTTAGCGAACTTTCTGAGGAACAATGAGTGATTCCGCAACCAGCCATTATATGTTATGTAGTTACATTACATTTTTGCGACTTTGAACTTATTATCTCTGAGCACTTATGCCCAAACCAACCGCTGCAGAACTACGTAGGTGTATTTCGATATTCACGATGATTAAGAAGTAATGTGTGCATGACCAATCGTAGCGAGTTCCCAAGTTCATCTCCCGAAAAAGTGACAGTCTGAAGTCAGAAAGTTGTTGATGTTTAACGTGGCTTGGAGTGCACGTTTAAAGAGGGTCCTTCCCTAGACAGTTTGTCTTTTAAAATTTTCGACCGAATGGCCGATTGCCCTTGAGTTTAATTTGTGTGAGAGGAACGATTTTGGTGATGTTCCCTGCATAGAAAATGAAGATCTTTGCCGGGTGAGATGGTAAGCGTGGCGGCCGACAGCCAATTTCTATTGTTCAGAACTTATAGGTATATTATTATGTTCGAATCAGCTTTCGATTTTTTATTGCGCGATTCATGTTAGATGATATGCTAGATGCTAGATGGCGCCGTTGGGTTGGTAAATTCCAGCACTCGCGGAACGTACCGCATGAAAGAAGTATACCCAGTGAAGTAGCAAAAGCCTCATGTCTAACTACGTATCCGTCCGTCCGAAAAAAAATCACGAAAGAATCTTTGGATAACTTTTATGTTTGGCTGCAAGGTTTTTATAAATTGCACTTGTACTTGCGTAGGTTTTGTATCCACTATAAACATATCATGCGCAGAAGCATGCCTAAGATAAAATCGGTCAGGAAGGTGTTAGCATTTAATTTTGTGTTGTAATCTACGGAGAAGGTACAAATATACAAATTATGAATTAATATAAAAAAATAATGTATTAAAATAAATCATGTGCTTGAGCCACGAAAATCTAGGAACTATGTACCTACTTACCTGTTTTTACCTGCGGTAAAAATACGCAATACCTTCTATGTGAACTGGTAGCTTGTTGGCCAATAATATTGGACTAGGTTCTATCATTAACGAACATTGAGAAAGTTTAACCCAACGTTGGCTCAAATATTCGCGAATACTTTGATTAAAATTTTACAACGAATGTTCGAGCAGCTGAAGTTTGGCAAATTGGCTTATAATTGAGTTTACAAGTAATTTGTACAGGCTCTAATTATTACATGATTACTGCATTATCTTCTATTATGATGTAGAGGAATCTCGTTATACATCGTCGTTATACATGCAAAACTAACAAAACCTTAACTTAACTTTAATATGCTAAGTTATAATACATAGTATGATCATCAGCCCGTATAACGTCCACTGTTGGACATTGGCCTTCTAGCGAGGGAGGGTATTTGCCACAGTCACCACGCTTGGCAGGCGGATTGGTGACCGTAGTATTATGTTGTAACACACAAGTAATCGCTGCTGGCCGTTCCCTGCTATACAATTATTATACATAGATGATGTTATAACATTCGGGACCAACGGCTTAACGTGCTTTCCGAGGCACGGAGGGTCCCTCAACCAACCAAACCGGAAAAAATTTGGAATGGAATGAAATGAAACTTGGAATTTACACAAAGATTTCCTGTCCGGCCTTGGGATCGTCCTCCGAGATTTAAAGCGAGCCAAATACCGCTACGCTACGGAGGTTGTCTTATACATAGTAATCGGGGAACGGGAGTTATGCGGGTGATACCGCGCTAGGCAAGTTAGTTAGTTAATAAAATAAAGCCTATAGCCTTACTTGATAAATGGGCTATCTAACACTAAAATCATTTTTTAAATTGGACCAGTATTTCCTGAGATTAGCGCGTTTAAGCAAACAACCAAACTGCAGCCTTGTAAATATTAGTATAGATTTAATAATCAATGTTTGTGTGTTTTGCTTTTTCGTGTATTTTTAATAAGTTGCTCGATTAGACAAGTACTTACAGGATAATTTTATGGATTAAGGCGGAAACATATTGTTAAAACGGACGCGACCCGATGAAACGCGACCAGAATCACACTATGAACACGTCGTGTCGCGCCGCGTCGAGTGTTCATAGTGTGATTCTGGTCTATGGAAAACAATAATTTGATTCGACTCAACATGCGTCGCGTTTCATCAGGTCGCGTCGCGTTTTAACAATATGTTTCCGCCTTTAATGTTGTTTGTGATCTTAAAAGGATATATGGCGGGGCGTGGGAAGAATTTGGGTCGATTAAACCTATATTGCAAAAGTCCATAGACAACGCTAACTGATTACCATAACGAACCGCATTCTTATTTTCTAACTTGACAAAGAAAACATTACTTTGCACAAACGATGAGCTATAAAGTAAATAAAGCGAGTTTTAAGACGATATTTTTAAAATAACGCGACATTATGAAAAATGGATCCGCGCTGAAAATAGCGATATTAAAACTGTTGAATGACACGAAGAAATTGCTAGCGGAGCGGTCTCTTGTTGAAAGAGCGATCTTTATTATATTATATAAAACTCTACTAGAGCTGTTTTGCCTAGCCAAAGCTTAGGTCAACCTCTTTTATTGTTTTTCTATTAATAATATACATATTATTACATAATATATGTCACGAGAAAATAATAAGAATCGTAAGTTGATAAACTAACTAGGTTTCGTGTTGTTAAAAAAATTTCCTACACCTAAACCAATGGAGTTCAACGGGACTTATTAAAGTTAAAGTTTTTTTACAACAGTAGCATAGTCTAGTCTTCTATATAAAGCGAGCCAAATATCAAAAATCCAGGTTCGATTCCCACGCCGGACAAGAAATCTTTGTGTAGATTTAAGATTTATTTCCGGGTCTAAATAGTTGAGGGTCCGATTGTAATAACATCATCTATAACAATAGTACACCAGGGAACGGACAGCAGCGTTACCTTGTGTGTCACAACATAACAATGCGGTCACTAACCCGCCTGCCAAGCATAGTGACTTTAGCAAAACCCCTCCCTTGGGAGGAGGCCCATGTTCAGCAGTTGACTGGCTGACTTGTACTGGCTGATAATGATAATTATCAGC
This sequence comes from Nycteola revayana, assembly GCA_947037095.2. Classification (NCBI taxonomy): domain Eukaryota; kingdom Metazoa; phylum Arthropoda; class Insecta; order Lepidoptera; family Nolidae; genus Nycteola; species Nycteola revayana. The sequence goes on from OX344847.2 coordinate 5,591,088, forward strand.
ACGTACAACGTCGATAATTATGACGTACCTAGTTTTTTTTTCAGATGAACCTACTTAGGTTGCCACAAGGCTTTGTGTACTTTACCAGGCATAAAGACGAGCAGAGCTCCAGCCTTAATACATGGTTTAAAAACTAGAAAAACTAAGCAACCTGCGCAAGAGGGCCCTCCATGTGGGGCTCAGGGCGGTCGCTGGCGATGTGATTGAAGGATATATGACTTTTAGGATGACGTAGTGATGTATTTAATGGCATAGATATAATATATGACTTCAAACATGGCCACGATATATAATGCCTCAGGGTGTTTCAGCTTTTATCTGGCAACTGATAATCATATAGGTATACAAATACTCAGCACTTAACTTATGGAGTAAATACGGAAACAGCCGAGCCATTTAAGAAAATACCTAACTGTACATATCATTGAAATCTGCTGAATAGCCCCGCCCTTTCGCTGTATGATTGTAAACCCTCCCCTGAGGGCATCCGACATGACCCAACGACACACAAAAACGAATAAAATCATATAAATATCTAAGCAGCAATTTAATGTTGGAGTCCGTAGTCGTGTTACATAATACAAAGTTTTTATTAAATTTGCAGAATACAAAAAAAACGTTTTTATAAAGGGAAGCTTCGTATTTAGGGTTCCGTAGCCAAACGGCAAAAAATGGAACCCTTATGAATTCGTCATGTCTGTCTGTCTGTCCGTCCGTATGTCACAGCCACATTTTTCTGAAACGATTAGAACTATACTGTTGAAACTTGGTAAGTAGATGTATTCTGTGAACCGTATTAAGATTTTCAGACAAAAATAGAAAAAAAAAACAATAAAATATGGGTCAAAATGGTAAAAAAATATTTCAGTTTGAGATGTAAGTATTGTGGACTAAGAGCTGACAACCGAAAAGGCAAGGTAATTTGATCATTCATAAAAATGATTTATCAGCTTACCTGGAGCATTCTAAGCATAAAGACGTCGACCTGGCAGGATTCGCGTGGTGGATGTGAGAGTTATGGGGTGGGAAAAAAATAAAAAAAAAAGGTAATGTGATCAGGATTACTTTTTATGCCAAATGGTTTGCCCACCTCCCCAAAGCACACAAAAAAAATCTGGCGTCATTTGGTTGGTGGAAAGGTAGCGCCAGGCTTAATTAAAGTGAGGAAAAAAAAAAAATTTTTAGGTAATAAGAACAAGGCTGGCTTTTTTTGTGCTTATATGGCTTTTTTTTCCTAGCCTCTGGGAATAATAAACTTTAAGCACAAAAAAAGCCAGCCTTGTTCTTATTACCTAAAAATTTTTTTTTTTTTATGAATGATCAAATTACCTTGCCTTTTCGGTTGTCAGCTCTTAGTCCACAATACTTACATCTCAAACTGAAATATTTTTTTACCATTTTGACCCATATTTTATTGTTTTTTTTTTCTATTTTTGTCTGAAAATCTTAATACGGTTCACAGAATACATCTACTTACCAAGTTTCAACAGTATAGTTCTAATCGTTTCAGAAAAATGTGGCTGTGACATACGGACGGACAGACAGACAGACATGACGAATTCATAAGGGTTCCATTTTTTGCCGTTTGGCTACGGAAACCTAAATACGAAGCTTCCCTTTATAAAAACGTTTTTTTTGTATTCTGCAAATTTAATAAAAACTTTGTATTATGTAACACGACTACGGACTCCAACATTAAATTGCTGCTTAGATATTTATATGATTTTATTCGTTTTTGTGTGTCGTTGGGTCATGTCGGATGCCCTCAGGGGAGGGTTTACAATCATACAGCGAAAGGGCGGGGCTATTCAGCAGATTTCAATGATATGTACAGTTAGGTATTTTCTTAAATGGCTCGGCTGTTTCCGTATTTACTCCATAAGTTAAGTGCTGAGTATTTGTATACCTATATGATTATCAGTTGCCAGATAAAAGCTGAAACACCCTGAGGCATTATATATCGTGGCCATGTTTGAAGTCATATATTATATCTATGCCATTAAATACATCACTACGTCATCCTAAAAGTCATATATCCTTCAATCACATCGCCAGCGACCGCCCTGAGCCCCACATGGAGGGCCCTCTTGCGCAGGTTGCTTAGTTTTTCTAGTTTTTAAACCATGTATTAAGGCTGGAGCTCTGCTCGTCTTTATGCCTGGTAAAGTACACAAAGCCTTGTGGCAACCTAAGTAGGTTCATCTGAAAAAAAAACTAGGTACGTCATAATTATCGACGTTGTACGTGCTGATAATTATCATTATCAGCCAGTACAAGTCAGCCAGTCAACTGCTGAACATGGGCCTCCTCCCAAGGGAGGGGTTTTGCTAAAGTCACTATGCTTGGCAGGCGGGTTAGTGACCGCATTGTTATGTTGTGACACACAAGGTAACGCTGCTGTCCGTTCCCTGGTGTACTATTGTTATAGATGATGTTATTACAATCGGACCCTCAACTATTTAGACCCGGAAATAAATCTTAAATCTACACAAAGATTTCTTGTCCGGCGTGGGAATCGAACCTGGATTTTTTATGGCTTTTTTTTCCTAGCCTCTGGGAATAATAAACTTTAAGCACAAAAAAAGCCAGCCTTGTTCTTATTACCTAAAAATTTTTTTTTTTTTTCCTCACTTTAATTAAGCCTGGCGCTACCTTTCCACCAACCACATGACGCCAGATTTTTTTTGTGTGCTTTGGGGAGGTGGGCAAACCATTTGGCATAAAAAGTAATCCTGATCACATTACCTTTTTTTTTATTTTTTTCCCACCCCATAACTCTCACATCCACCACGCGAATCCTGCCAGGTCGACGTCTTTATGCTTAGAATGCTCCAGGTAAGCTGATAAATCATTTTTATGAATGATCAAATTACCTTGCCTTTTCGGTTGTCAGCTCTCCGTCCATTGGGCTTTCATCTCAAACTGAAATATTTTTTTTCATCAAACCCGTATCTTTGGATATCTTATCTTTGGTATCTTTGGATAGGTCTTCAAAAATGATATTGAGGTTTCTAATTTTTTTTTGTTTCTAAACTGAATAGTTTGCGGCAGAGACACTTCCAATGTGGTAAAACGTGTGTCCCCCTGTAACTTCTAAAATAAGAGAATGATAAAACAAAAAAATATATATGATGTACATTACCATACAAACTTCCACCGAAAATTGGTTTAAACGAGATCTAGTCAGTAATTTAATACGTCATAAATCGTAAGCCGCAATTTTCTTTATAAAGATTGCCTTGCTTGTAGTTTTGAAACTATTTAATATGCCCTGCTCGCTTTTATGCTCGCAAAAGTAGCAAAAGCTTTTTGGCTAACTACAAATGGTCGTAAAAAAAACCTTTAAGTAGGTATGTTTAGTAGATAGTTTAGGTAAGGATATAACTAATAACGGTCATTATAACATAGTTATCATAAATCAATACTTTCCTCAATAAACTTATACTTCATTACCTGTCCTCCATAATTCGTAGTATGCGTGTTACAAAGCAATATAAGTGCGTACTGAAACTACGTTTTCGCGAAAGTAGCATTATATAGCTACTTATTATAACTTGTAATACTATTAATTCTTTAGCATTATTATTATGTTTGATATACTATTATTGCCTTTGTGTTAACATTATCACACTTAAAGTTGTGTTATAATGTGTTCTTATTAAAAAAAGTGTCTTTTGCAATGATAATTGCGATTGAAGATGATAACATACGTATAGTAGAATCGTTTTTTGTAGAGGTAGACAAGAGGCAGTTGTTAAATATTATCGACCGAAAAGAATCGATTATCCTTGAGTTTAATTTTGTCAGTCACGTTTTTGAAAGAAAGCGATCGTTTACTGTGAATTATTTTGGCTAGCACAAGAACGATTCGACTGCCATAGCATTTGTTCGACAATAATGTCGTTTTGTCGGCTCTCAGATTATTTTGATTGCAATTTTAGTAAACAACATTTTTGACACTCGAAAAATCTAATTGGCAAATCAAATATTTATAATTAGGTATATAAACGCAATCTGTTGTTTTGATTAAAGAACAAAACGTATCTAAATATGTTTTTAAAATTGGATTTGGATTTCATCGTTCAACTTATTTTACAGGCTTATAAATATCAGACTGCAACAAAGCACAGTACAGTACAGTCTTTTAACGGTTCAGCTTAAACTTTAAGACGAAGGAACTGACCGAGTTGATTAGGTACAAACCGGCGACTGCATTTATTGTGAGGTTTGATGAAATTGTTTTATTTACAGCCTTTGTTTTTAGAAAATGTATTATCTAGAAACACAGTTTCTACTCATGTAGTTGTCGAATTAATACTCATAGTCAAAATAAATGTACAAAGCAACCTATAGATAGAAGATTACTTTTAAAGGCAACAGGAGCAAATTGCATTGGTACAATATTTCAGTTTCCATTCCGTGAATTGAATTGGTCCTGTATTGATGTTCAGTCAAATTCTTATATTGCGACTATTGTATCGTTTGACAGCAATTGTCCGCGTTTGGGCCGAACATGGGGCGGATGCTTTTATGAAATTGAAGTCACTGTATGCTCCCAATATATTATACAGTGTTTTGATACCTATTAGTTCTATGCATGTGCTGACTTTTTAAAGTTTTGTTTAAAAAACAAAGCCAGTGGCGTAGCTATCGTAGGGCCAGGTGGTACAGTGCACCAGGGCCCCGGACCTCAGTGGGCCCTCTAACCTAAGCTTGAAAATAGCGGGGCAGCCAAATCGCTAGCTCTTGAAGCTATGCCACTGGGCTGGGCCCTTACTCACCTAGCTACGCCACTGGTCTGAGCAAATTTAAAAATATTTGTGTGGTTATTGTATCTTGGGGTAAATCCGTGCCAGGGAGGATTAAGTCCGTTTATTTAGTATTATGTAGAAACAATCAGTTACTGTTTTTATTGCTTTGTCACAATATACTATAAAACAAAGTCACTTCCCGCTGTCTGTCTGGTGCAAATGTCACATCTGCCTAGGACAGAATGTCCTGGCGAAGAATGACTAGGAGAGCCGACCCCAAATGATGGGACCAAGGCAAGGCAGAGAGAGAGACTTCCCGCTGTCTGTCTGTCCTTATGTATGCTTAGATCTTTAATCTACACGACGGATTTTGATGCGGGTTTTTTATTAGATAGAGTGATTCTAGAGGAAGGTTTATAATGTATAACATCAGCATTGCACCCATGTGAAGCCGTGGGTCGCTAGTCGCTAGTTTTCATAATAAATTCAAATAACAAAATCTCTATAAGTATTATACAAACCTACGTCTTGCTTTCGAAACTTTTTCAGTTTACTGCACACGTCGACAGTCGACAGTCACGGTCGGCGGAAAGAGATATCTATGTTACAATAATATATAAATAAAAGTATAACACGCCATGCTTATCATAGTTCAAGGCATTTTCCTTCCTTGTAAAAGGTAAGTGACCCGAGTTTTGTTGTATTAATTATGTGCATGTATCATTTTGTTTGACTTTTATTGCCCCATCGGTCTGCCGCATCTGTCAACGCAAATTTGTTGCGCGTGATATATGAGTAACTACGGCTTTTTAATACGTCCACGCACGTGTGATGCTATTTAGTTTGCTTAAGCCATGTATTTTTATAAAATCTATTATTGCGAAGTAGCAGCTCTGACAGATATCCATTTATTCCGTTGCTTAGTATTTTCTCGAAAGAATAACAAGAGTTTTGTACATTAACTTTTCAAAGTAAAATTAGCGGAATGACATAGTTAAACTTCCTCGGACAGGATGCTTTTATGTCTTTGTATTTCATAAAATCTTGTTATCTTTGCTACTGCTCCCATAATATATGTTGACTTTTGCCGGGATGGAGCTTAAAACTTAGTGTTAAAATCACACAAAGCTACGTTAACATACCACCGTGTTGGACTACTTTACGGCAAGTAGAATTAGTCACAATCACTATGAATATAGAGTTATAAGAATATACAATTAAGTCCAGAAGACTCAAACTTAAAAATTAAGGGGCAATCTTATTTATACCGTTATAATATCTACATTATTATAAACACTTTTTATAAAATACAGTAAACATATTCAATTAAAGGTGTACGAAAAATGCAATTGTAAATCGGCATGTATCTACTGCCCCGCATGGTTTTGCCTGATTAACTCAGATTTAGGTTTATTCATGGGTAACATTAGATTAAACCAAAATAGTGGTAGGTAACTTATATTTTTATTTTTCAAAGCCAAAGTAAAAACTTACTTCATTTATATAGATACAATTCAAAACATTAAATCATGTTCTTATGATGCGTCAATTTCTTTTCCTAACATCAGTTCAAGACGTGGCAACTCTGAGAAGAACTGACAAGAAGCTCAGAGGAATACTTTTTTTAAATGAATAATCAATTTATCGTTACTTTTTCAATATTGTTTAGCAGCAGAGTCATTACAGTCCAAAGCAATTTTTCATTTAAAAAGTTTTTCATGTTCAGTATCAAAAATGTCGTTACACAACAGTCCCTATGCATGTTACAATAACCATTAATTACTGGTGTAAACAAAAATCACCTTAATCCTATCGAATGAAGGCTGATTTCAAGTTGTTTTCAAAATAAAAGTAGCTGTCGAAAAGGGATGTGAACTGCATTTGATCTTGCCGTAAAATTTTTCTAGACTGTAGCGTTAGGTATTAAAATTAGTGGCAGAGAAAGTTGGAGAGCTCTCAAAGGCTTGCAAGAAGCTCATTGCTTCTGGTTAAGCTCACTGAACTGAATTAGTCACTAACTTACTATCTGCTTCGCTTTCATTTCTAACGAGTGAGTTGGATAATACCTACGTGTTAAACCGCTTAAGCAGATATAGAAATATACAAATAAGTGTATTATGCAACATTTATTATTAATTAAATAGTTATCTAATACATAATAATTATATAGCAAAATATTAAGCTTATACTATACATAATATAAGCTTAATATTTTGTTTTTTTTTTATGTTCCAAATTTGTATTCTATATATTATTATATATGTGTGTGTACAGTTTTTTTTTATTAATATGTTTCATAAAATATTTGCAGATCATTAATTCATCCTTAAAGAGCGTCCAGACTTTTTTACATACATCTATCATATATCTATATTTTACTTCTATCTTGTGTAATATTAAAGAAGATTTTAATTTTTTGCTTGCATTTTTTTTCTGTAATTTGAATAATTACAAAAATTTCAGTTCGTTAAAGGTACACAATGTAGTAGATATGTGTACTAATATTATAAAGAGGAAATATTTGATTGCTTGTTTGCATTGAACAGGCTTCGGAACTACTGAACCGATTTCAAAAATTCTTTCGCAATTAGAAAGCTATTTAAGGAAAGTTTTCCTTCACTGCTTGGCAAGCACTTTAATCATAATTAATCAACAGTAATTTAAATATACGTAATCATTTGAAGTTAAGAGTTTTGATCTAAATTACCTAGATGGGATCTACACTGGTTAGAATCCAGCGCGAGTTTCGAGTTGTTGTGCTCAGCGAAGTATAAAGATTTGCTTAACATGATTAAAGTTAGAATTTCAACGAGATGTTCTATCAACTTGTAACAATAAACGATATCTAGTAGACATTTGTAGGTATAACTATAAATTGCAATTAAAGGGAATCCTGAGGATACATCAGGGTAGCGAATCTTGTTATAGCATCGTGCCATATTTCTCAAAAAGCCGTGCCATAATATTATATTGCACTTGGTCGACTTTCGGGTGACCATTACCTTTTTTGAGGGCAGGGCGCATCCTGCCCTCAAATAAGGTAATGGTAATAGCCTCGGTATGTAGGAATTAAACCTTATATCCATGTGAGAACCTATACATATATACTGAAATACCGCGTGAGTCAATAGCTGATAAGGTTGAAAATCAAATATACCAAATTGAGTTTCGCTTGTTAAAACACATACCTATATATAAAAATATTTCTTGACAAATTAAATTACACCTTATTAGCCACTGTCACTTGCGTGGTATTGCAATATTACCGACGATAATTATGACGAATCTGTGCCGCAACCGCAGCTGTCCTATACAGACACATAAATTGAAAGAGCCCTAAGCGTTATTAGGGTACGGCTTAATTAAACTAAACTACGATCCTATCCTGATACACACCCAAATGAATCTATAGGTACTATCTAAACCTACCTAGGTGCTTAAAATACCTATTAAAAAATTTGCATGTTTTTCTAATGAATAAACTAAAAACTCAAAGTGATTGCATCGTTGGCTTAATGGTTACCGTAGTGGCTTCGGTATAACCTAGTGCTCTGGGTTCTACTCTAACCGGGACAAATATTTATGGAAACCAGAGATAGTTGTTTTGAATCTGGCGACACAGGGATTAATTTACAAAGAGCGGGAGTGGACTTAAAAAAATTACAACTAGACCTATTTCAAATATTCTCTCTTCGTTGACGTGGATATTTTTACGTTTAAGTTACAACGGGAACACGTTTACACGGATGAAATTACGGGGTAAAGTAAGCATTTTATGTCCCAAGTATTTTATTCGGGATACGTGTGCACAACCCGTCTATTAAAAAGAATTATCAACGATACGAACCCACAAAGTAATTTCAAAAACTTTAAATAAATCAACGACCGTAAAAAATATTTGCCCATTAATAATATTTCCTCTCGACACCCTTCATGAGTAATTACGAGGGGTGACAATTAGGGCGGAATTCATTCAGATTGCGAGTTTTCACTTTTGATTGATAGCGAATTTAATCCTAAATTACGAATTACAAAGTAGGTACGATACTCAGGTATAATAGGCAGTTAGTTGTTACTTATCTCACCTACGATTTAATTGTGATAAATAGAAAATTAGTCATGTGAAATTTGAACATAAGTACATAAGGCCGCATGGAATTTTATTCGGATCATGTTATTCTGAACCTTAATTCAATAAGATTAGAATTTATATTACAACTAAATCAGTAAGGTACTTATGTCATAATATTAGGTAGATACTATAATTACGTTAAAAAATGTATTTTCTACTTAGGGTCCTATGCTTGCAAAGCATATTTCAAACTAGTAAATAAGGATTTTATAAACTTACTAACCACTAAAAATAAAAGTCCCGTCTTAATCGGTACTACCGCTTTGGAGATAAGGCGGAACACACGAACAAACAAACGGATATACAATTTATCTATCCGATTAAATGAGCCTATATTATACCTAATAAAGTACCTATCTGCCATTGAAAGTCCCGACAAAATCGGTCCGTAATTAACTTCTAGTTCCGCCATTTTCTCGTATTATACAAAAACCCAAAGCTTTAATTTATAAACATTAATAATTAGTCAACTCAATTCTTACTCAACTTAAGTATGCCAATATTTTGTTTTTAACACACACAGATAAATTACAAGTTAAATAGATGATGTTATAACAGTCGGGAGCAACGGCTTAACATGCTTTCCGAGGCACGGAGGGAAGTCCCTCAACCAACAAGACCCGGAAAGACAAGTTAAATATAGTATCAAAATTATTTTTAGATGCCACTCATTTTTTTCCTGTTTCCTTTCTTCTAATTACTCGAAAAGCAGGAAACAAGTGTGCTATTTAAAATCTCGTAAGCAATAATAAACGGATTTGCCGGCTCAGGAAACCAACTTGAAAATAATGAAGGATATAATTTCTTAATTTTCGCTTTGAAATGGGAAACACCTAAGTTAATTGTAATTGTTACGAATAGTAAGTAGGGAAAGTATAACATTCAGCTCTGGCCAACGGCATTCCCAGCTATTGGTCGAAGGAGGGAGGGGGGAAAAGACCTTTGAGTTTTATGGGGTCTAAAAAGAATCGGTTTCAAGTTAAGGTAGACTATATAATATACCAAATTAAATGGCAATAGTAGAAATCAGTAGGATGAAACAAATTAGGTACCTAATTTACGTTTTTCAACTGTGGAAGCTTTCACACTAAATAATAAATTGGCGGAAGTTGTAAGAACTAACCCCAATAAACCAACATCCAACAAATTGTATCTAGGTACCAACATAAATGTTAGTACCTATATGATACACGTGGGGATACCAGCTTTTAATCTACTAATTAAATTGAACTACTATTTTTAATATCTACTCAGATACGAATGATCAGAGGAATAAATTTGATATTCGACAGTATTTCCCTACAAACTCAGCCAAAATTTAAATTTGCACCTCCGATATTTATTATGCGTCAAAAGATCAACTTTTAATGTAAGTTAAAAACTTAAAATGATGTTGGTCCAATTAATTTATAAAATAAGAAAAAGTGCAGTAAGACGAATTGAATTCTTTTTTAACTATATTTATTACCACCACCCACCGTAGGTACGTGCTTGGCACTGGCGATTTCTCAATTACCTAGCTGAAGGCCGAAAGCGTACACGTACTAGATGCAATTACAATTTACAAATGAATTATCTTAACAGCTAATCTCATAATGGAAATCGCTTTACTCAACGAAAATATTAATACTGTAATATCCATTTGTTCGTAGCTACAGAATAACTTGGTTAATTTATAAAGCTTTTCTAAGCTCGCGTAATGTTATTAAAACTCAATTTTAAGGTCAAATTGGAGGCTTATATTCACAAAACTCGACAGAACTTAAGTTTGGTATTACTATACCATAAGTTCGTAACGGGGACAGTATTTGAATCTAATTTTGTTCATGTATTGTCGTTGTCTATTATTTTTAATTATTAATAATCACAATTAAGAGAAGTACTTACCTGCCATGAGATATTTGATAATATTTTTTAAATGTGACTATTACCACTATTACATAGTATAAAACAAAGTCGCTTCCCACTGTATGTCTGTACTTATGTATGATTAGATCTTTAAAACTACGCAACGGATTTTGATGCGGTTTTATTTAATAGATAGAGTATTCCGAGAGGAACTTTTATATGTATCACATATACATCAGCATTGCACACGTGCGAAGCCGGGGCAGATCGCTAGTTATAGATAAAAGACAGACATATAATATTTGTATAATTAATATCTATTAAGGAAAGGGGGTTGTTGGATTGCGTTTTCCATGTATAGTGGCGGTAGACCATCAAAGACTGGGAACGTCTAATCTATACCAATAAATATTAAATATATTATTACGTGAAGGAAAAATGATGAAACCCCTTTTTACGAAAATTGCGCGCACGGAGGACTACGATATTTCGCACACTTATCTATACATAGTTTATATCGAGACGAAGTGCATAATGCCTATATTTTTTTAAAATTATGGTCGAATTTTGATCTTTTTTACTTACAAAAACTGAAATCGTTTCTATCGTAAAAGTGTATACCTATTCAAAGTGTTATGTAATTCTGCAATGTATAGAGAGTCCTGCTCATTTAACATTAATTGATATTTAAATTATGCACGTACACTTAATCATCATCATCCCGTATAACGTACACTGCTGAACATGGGACTCCTGCCAAGTGGGAAGTTTTGCCACACTCACCGCGTTTGGCAGACGGGTTGGTGACCGCTGTATTAGATCGTAACATAAAGGCAAACGCCCGTTTGTTGGTATACGATATAACAATGGAATATCGTATACCAACGATATGAAGGATGGTGCTTTCTTAGGTACGGATGGTATTTACTCAATCAACCAGACCCGAAAAGAATTCTTAACTAAGAATTTTACACAAAGATTTCTTGTTAGGCGTGGGCTTCGAACCCACGACCTCCTAGACTCACATATAGTGGTATGCCTCCGAGGCATACCACTATGCCTCGGAGGTTGCTCTTGTGTATTAGCAACTTTATTAAAGTCACGAAGACTATCGGTCTTTATGATTTTCATAAATAAATATAAGATTCGAATCAGAGCCATTCCCAACGGAGTTCATGCTATGTATAAATTATTTCAGTTTTGTCCTTTTTTACTATAAATTTTTCTCATCTCATCTTTTTAATATCATATCCGTTCAAGTATCCACCCAACCGTTATATAACAATAATTATTACAGTTGAACAATTTTGTAAACAGGGAACGAGCCAACTGGGGCGCCATCTTACGCAGGTTACTTTGTAGCTGGTTTGTAGTTTTTAAAACATTTTAATAAGACTTGTGCGCTTTTATGTCCAGTGAAGTAATTAAAGCCTAGAGGCTAACCACGAGTACACTATATGTCCGCGAAAAAATGACAAGGGCGAAGTAATTAATATAAATCAAATGGAAATAAATTATAATATTAGCATCTTCCTTTGTTTACTCAGCATAACAGTGCTTCATATTATTTTATTTAATCCCTAAACGATGTCTACCTAATGAGTTATAAACTTTATACGGTCTTTGGGAAGTGTGACAATATTATTACAACTAAACGCCTGCAAAAATATTTTGAGCACACGCAAAGGTTTTCTTACAAAGTTATTTTATAACGTCCTAACCGTCTCACGGTTTTATCCGTAGCTCCGGATTTCATCATAATTTCTCGTAGCTGTTTTGCAAATATCGTTTGTAGCTCCATAAGGTATAAATTATAAAACGCTGTGACCTGACTGACTGACGGATCAACGCACAGCCTAAAACGGTGATCAGAAAGACTTTAAAACTGGAAGGGTGTATACCCAACATGACTTAGGCATCCGTAGATAATAAAGGATCTTTAAAAAATCAATCTACCATTGAGCATTCAGTTAAAATATAATGTTATATACCAATTAAAGAAATATATATTGTTTACTACATAGTATACCTGTGCTTTTAGGTAAAGATATATTTCCTATATTCAGATTATCATCCGTTAACTACAGAAAATTAATCCAGCAGACAGTATTTCTGTCTTAACCTATTGGATGCCACTAACATTATGGCATATCTATGCCTTGAAAGCCAGGCTGAAATCGGTAAAGGTATAGGTAGTTATAGTTACAGTTTAACACCAAATATTTGAATAAAAATAAACAAATTTTTTAAATTTTAGTTTCAATATAAAATAAGTTTGGGGATTCAGTTTTTAAGTCGTATTAAGAAAAGTCATGATATAATAAAATATTATCTATTTAGTGAGGTTTATTTTATTTTATTTTAAATTAGCTACTTTTAGTTGTATATATGTATTTTCTTCATATATCATAACTTTACCAGACGAGTAATTGTATTTATTGTATACATATTTTATGATTGCTTGTAACTTTATTACCTACCTACTGTCGAGTATAGTCGAGACGTTGTCGTTCAAAAGGTTAACTAAACCTGCTAACTTTATTACTATAATATGTACGAATGCATAGTCTTTCATTGAGTGAATTATACGGCACTGTTCTGGCGACACGCCAGTCAGGCGCCAGAACGAATTTCACGCCTTAATTCACTGAGGAATCAACCCTATTATTATAATTTTCTTTTCCTTTTTCTCTTACAATATATTCATGACGAAGACAGAAGTTCAAATTTATGATGTTAATGAATTAAGTAAGATGAAATATTTTGAGATAGCATATGACGCAACGTTTGTTAGCGCAGTACGCTGGTAGCACAGTGGTGACGTATTTGCTTCTGAGGCATGACGTACCGAGTTCAATTCCCACTGGGAATAATTATTTGTGTGAACCATGGACAATTCATATCCATATTCTGATTCTGAGTTAGTTGTGTTTGTAAAGTCTTAGTCTTAGTCTAAGGGATTTATTTTGCTATTGCGGTTGATAACTTTATAAAAATAACGTTCATGACGTTATTTTTCAGGTATTGTAAAAATGTAAGTAGGTATAATAATGATAATATTTTTTCTGTTTTCGCAATAGTTTAAGCGTCACATTGTGAGGGTCTGGTGCCTAAAGTAGGTTTAGGAGACACCTGTATTATATATCACCAGGCCTCCATTTGTTGCTATGTTATCTCTGCATCGGCTCTATAAATTCGGATGTACGTGGGTCATGCCCATAGACTCAAGACGTGCAAACTAATAGATTATATTGTATAGGAAACACAGACGTCAGCAAAGAGTTTTCACATCTCAAACATTCGTATAACGAGTATATACGAAAACTGAAACCGCTTCTTGCGAATTGATGGCGTTCCTCGACTAGGCATCTAACAGAATAACGCAGCCAAATAACAATACTAACGAATGTCGTGTTCCTGTGCGTAATTAACATTTTGAAAGTTTATAGCGACATTTATAGCCGTACTTCACGAAGACGAGGAACGCCATCTAGCATCTAGCATGCCAACTCACCTGTATCTCGAAATACAAGTTCGCAAGTCAATTCAAACATACTGTTCTTAATTGTAACAAATGGCCGTCGGCCGCCGGGCATACCACCTCTCCCGGCAAAGAAGATCCTAATTTCTTGTGAAGAAACACGACCAAACGTTCCTCTACTATTATTTTTTTTGGGGAGTTTTGTGCAACTGTCTCTCTGCGTTAAATTATCTTGGCTATTTTAATGTATCAGCATACTAATAGACTAGGGAACCGATAACAGATTGTTGTGATGGTTTTCCCAACTATATTTAATTAGCAAAGTTAGGAAACCTCTCAACATTTTAAAGCTGCTTACAGCATGGAAGTTGTGGATTCTACTTACCTCCTATTGACAGTAGACCTTCAATACGTGCTCGAGATTCAATACCTTCATTAATGATCACATACCTACTACCGACTTGATCCAGTTTCCAATATCTAATTATAATTTACTAGCGGCCCGCCCCGGCTTCGCACGGGTGGACTTTTATACCCTACCCCTGTCCTAAACTACCTCTACCCTACCCTACCCCTACCCCTACCCTACCCCTACCCTACCTCTATCCCTACCCTACCCCTACCCCTACCCTACCCCTACCCTACCCTACCCCTACCCTGGCCTACCCCTACCCTACCCTACCCCTACCCTACCCTACCCTACCCTACCCCTACCCAAAAGTCCTATGTCCTTCTCCCAGTTCTTAGCTACCTCCCTACCAATTTTCAGCCAAATCGGTTCAGCCGTTCTTGAGTTATAAATAGTGTAACTAACACGACTTTCTTTTGTTTTTAAAATGTATTCTGCTATTCGGGACGGAAACAAATCCAACAAATCAAAAACCATGGCAATCGGTCCAGCCGTTCTCGAGTTATAAGTGTTGTAACAAACACGACTTTCTTTTATATATATAGATTATGGTTATTCACTACAGTTTCCACGGGCAACGCCTTACATTATCCCTTGATATGTACACTCATAAAAAGAGCAAAGCAAAGTGCTGACAATATCAGCCGACCGAACGAAAAATAAGACGGACTAGAAATAATATTGTAATCTACGAAGCGCCTTCCCAAATCTCGTTATTTTTTGTGTCCGTAATTACTAATGACGATATAACGTAAACATTACCTACAACCTTTTTTTTTCTTTTAATATTTTTTCGAGCAAATTACAGTCAGATTATCGTCACCGATAACAACCATCATGAGAATAAATTTGAATCTTTACTAGTTTTGTAATAAAGGTTCTGTAGAAATTTGAAATTATTTCTTATGGCCGATCCAGTCTCTCGCGAGGCGCCTCCTAGAGGCTGTCGGCACGAGTTTTGGCGAGTGGAGGCTGCACGAGTGCTAGCAATCCACACTCTCGATTTATTCACTTGCCTGCTACGTCTACTAGAAGATGGATGTGATTGAAGTTACTGCATTAGCTACTTTATGTGCCTACCAATATTACAATGTCTTGCGTCTGTAACACCTAAATAACTAAAAGAAAGTCAAAACGGAGAAGATGGTGGATGACGTCATATGGGTTTATAAATATCATTTATACCGGCACCGGATTCAATAGAAGCCTTTTTTTCTCAGGTGCCCTAAACGTTGCCATGAATGATATTGTTTTACGCATCGTTCACTTCGTGATACGGATTTTTTGCATCCCAAATGATTGGTTCCATTTGATGAAGTTCCATAAAAGTGTAACTCAAATCGTTACTCCACTCCGTCATTATAAAAAAACGCGCGCATCCTTACAGCGGATTCGCACTACGTCCGATCCGAATCCGATCTGGACCCGTGAAAATATGGTCCGTAGTAGCCGTAAAACTATTTCTATGGTAATTTACGCACTAGATCCGATCTCCGTCATCTGATTGCTTTCCAAATTTCTAGACTAATAATTTCTAGACTAATTATCGAATCCGATCCGAACCCGTGAATATATTTGTCTAGAAATTTGGAAAGAAATCAGATGACGGACATCGGATCTCTGACACAAAACCGAGCGGTTTCGCGTCCGAAAAACTGACACAAAACCGAGCGATAGCGAGGCCAGGCGAGGTAAGACATGAAGACACGAGCGCAACGTCCTCACTCTCGTACTCGCGTTCCCTCGAGTAGCCTCGTGGAGAGTCTAGATCGGGCATTAGATATTTTTGTACGATTCAAAAATCTGTCCTTAATAATTTACAATTAACAAATATGTCTTTTACCACCACTTTTTTACTGCAAAAACAAGGCACTTTGATATTTATGCATGATAACAAATAGCTCTTCAACATTTTTACAGTGAATTAAGTTCTAGATAAGGTTTGTAATAAAATATTATCATACTTAATAGCTTTGATATGAAGAATATTAAAAAGAGGCAAACATTTTTCCCGTCGAGGCTACATTTTCCTAATTGAATATAACGAGAGCGTTGATAACTTCTCATTGTAACGCTTTCATAGCGTTCCTTAAAAAGGAAGATACTATGAAACCAAATAAAAACACAGCATTCATTAAGAAATAAAAACTTTTATTATTATCAGTTCAAATATCGTATTTACATTCTTTTAAACAAGTAAAAGCACATTATTTATACATTACAAAATTATTATAAAAAGAAATCATATCTAAAACAGAAGCGGGACATTTTTATGATACGTAAAATAATAAAAGATTAAACGAACATAACCTAGGATAGTTAAAAATATAGTAAATCTCATAATTCCGAGTTCGGGACTGACACAGACTTGATGGCAACACGTAGGACTGTCATAACTTAGAAATCGTAAAACTAAATGATTATTAATTAATACCTCTATGTACAAATCGTTCTTTCGCTATGAGCAGCCAAGATGGCCGCTCCGAGAGGCCATTACAAAAACAATCGCAAGCGCAACGCTTTATCGAACCGATAGTACTCCAATATTCTGAACCTAAAGGTTAAATCTTGTCGAACTATTGTTTCGATTTGCGAGTACCTATCTCAATGAAATTGTAATGACTCTCGGTTCATACAAATGCATTATAATTACAATAGAATTTTCACTATCCTCAATATAAATGCTTGACATTTCTCGTACAGTATTAACACGATTAGAGCATTGCCTACTTAGGTATATTATTATCTCGATCACACTGAAAACATACTGAAATAGTTGTTCATATTTTTATAGTAGGTACGGCAAAAGCTTATGTTCATTATTAATCTATATTTTGGGTGATTGGATGAAGGTTAATGACAACAATCGTATTCGGGAAAACACGTGGCACTATAATTTGACCAAAACCACTGTACCGCACCTTACGTATGCTCACGGGTGGGTCTCCTTTCCGTTAGTTCGCCGTCAACACTCACGACTCTTATTCACTGAGCTGATCTTATTATTACTTATCCTATATACTCCCCGGCCCCCACTTCGCCGCACTTTCCTAAGGCGCGGTAGATCAGTTTCGGCCAAACTATAATGTTTTACCTTGGAACATAATGTCTCACTTTCGTGATCTTCATAACTTAAGCAATTAAAACCATCGACATGTGAAATTCCTAAATAAATACTTAGGACCATGTGTTGCCCTTGAATACGTGTATAGTCTGGTACGAATACCGAGACGTTTAAAAATTAAGCTAGCTTTAATAGTGACGAGGAAATCAATAAACTCTCTGACAGTTTTAATACTGGACTTGTGTCACGCTAGCGCACGGCGCCGGTGCCTCACTCAACGGGTGAATATTAACACTTTCTCTACATCCTTAATAAAAAAGACTTGTATTTATAAAGGTAATTCGCTTCGTATATCACTTTAAGTATCAACAAGTAGTACTAAAAACTGATATTCGAAGTTAGATCAGTTATATACGGGCCTTAACTAGAGCGGCGTTAACTTAACAACTTCTATGGCAGACAGACACTAACGACAGCGCTAATCACTTTCATACTACACGGAACTAAGAAAACTGTCGTTAAATTAACTAAAGTATAGTAACAAGCTTAACAAAAGCGCTAAAAGACCGTAAAACGAAAGCGTTCACTACGAATTTAAATTGCCTTCCAGAAACCGGTGTCTCCCATAGAAGCTGTAAAGTTTAACATCAGTCCAACACTTACACACACACATAAAACTCAACAAATCATATACATAATGAAAATATTGCGTTTTACATACTATACAATTTACGTACTATTTTGGTGTTCGGAACCGAATTATATAATTAACTACGCAGTGTCGGGGGCGGACCTTCGTATTTGTGACGTATTTGTTTAGACATCGTCCTAATTATTTAATAGTCACTCACATACATTTAATTAATCATATAATTGTATGTTCATATTAAATAAGACGTAGTAATTAGTTTGTTCTATATTTTGTTGTTGGAACGAAGTCCCGCCCTCGACGCTCGATGTAAACGTGTCTAAAGCTCGGTACACGCAGTGTCTACACTAAATTGATCTATGCTCTCTATTATTATGTGACAAGGATCTAAATGAATGGGAATAGATGTATGGAACATCTCATTTCATTTCATTATATTAATAGGTACTACACGACATATTATCGTGTTTACATTAATTTTGTCGACTAAAAAAGTATATTGTCGAACCAACTTCTACTCATACTTGTAACGAATTTTCGGAATAACTTCATTATTATTCGATCTTATTCCTCTATAATGTTATCGCAAGAAATTTAAAAATAATTCAAAAAATTTAAAAATGTGTTACAGGTATGGCATCGCCTCATTGATAGATTTTATTCTCCTTTCTGCAGTACCTACCCGATTCCTCCATTACTGGAGCTCGGTGTAACACGCTAGAAGGGTTTTAGTGGGAAAATGCCCTCTTTATGGTCATATTAGCATACCATTTGAGACTACTATGGAGAGGAGCGTCCTATATCCCTCCACTACAGCAATGAGGGTGCCTAAGGGGGAAACACCCCTCCGGGAAAAGGCCCTACTTCATATATCCCATTCCAATTCATTACGATCCTCGCAACACTCCCGCGCACATCGACAACTCGCTCTACTATTATTACTATAGATTGTCTTGGATTTTGGCAGTGCGTTCCACGTATTCGATAAAATATACCTTATCCGTAGTTTAACATTAACAATTGAAATTTTATTGCGATCTGTTACCGGCTCAAATGATTACCTTCATTATATTTAATACCCGCCATTCATTATCCTAATAATCACCTTTTAGTATGGATTTATATCAAATTAACTGAAGATACAATTTCATTTTGAATTGACATTATTAAATTTAGATAACCGACAGAACTCTAACCTATATCTTAGGTAAATCTTCTATTGCCTCAACCATTCGGCCATAGTCAGTCCTTACGGCCATCGAAATTTATAAACCTCATTTATTGTATATTATAAAGTTTGGCAGAATAATATTTCATTTTGATATATCTTTATATAGATATCTTTGGTGATACTGCCAAAACCGCATGACAGTTGCTAATAAGGTGTAATTTAGTCTGTCAAGAAATATTTTCTTTACTTGTGAATATACTTACTTCACAACGGACGACATATCAATTGCTACATTTGATCTTCAACCTTATTACCCAACGTCACTGACACGGTATTTGACTATTACCAATGACATTATAATAATATAGAATAAAAAGAAATAGAGTGTGCGTGACACGCATGCTATATTTACCGCCTAAAGCTTTTCCATTTTTTTTTCTTTTAGATTAGTGGAATAATTAATAATAGAATAAAGATTAACAGTTATGTACACTTAGTTTGTAAGCAACAATCTCGTATTTAACTGTTGTATATCATATATTAAATTTAGGATAATGAATGGCTAGGTTCAATTAAAACACTACAAATAAATCATCCGTCAATGTGATCATAGTTGTTTAATTCGCGGGTCACAAAAAAACATTTATTTATTAACTGTTGGCACAAATTCATCTCCTGTTTGAAATCACAGATAACTTTTATACAAGGTGTAACGTATATTTATTAAGTGTAATTTATGTTACAAGTTGTATAACGCGTATTAGGAAAATAGATAACCAATGTTAAGGAGCGCAATAAATTCATTGAACGGAGCTACTTGCATAAACCTCTGTTTTGATTAAATTACTACTATTTTATGTGGAATTAATTTATACGTCGTTAAGTTAATTTAAATTACTTCCCAATTAATGCTAAAGCGTATCACAAGGTAAGTAAGTTATTGTAACTATAAAATTCGACGATACGCATAACTTCTAAATTCTCATTGTCGTTAATCCGACGCATTTTCTAGATATATTCAAAATTGATATTTTCGTTGGTGTTCTAGTTCTTATAGTAGCTCAGTTAAATGAATACGTTCAGGACTTAAACAATATGAAACATCCTAATCCAACCTGACATTCCACCAAGTGTATTCACACATCAAAAGTACGATACCACTGAGACTTGTCAGTTCAGATTAGAACACGTCTACCAATTTCTTTTACACGTTACATGTCGCTACCTATTAAATACACGAATGGTATGTAAAATCGTATTTACCTACATACTGTCTAAGTATTAAACTTCAAGTTGCCAATGCGCCGGTACTAAGTCTCTGTCCTAACCTTACATCGTGGGGACCACTAAAAATTCACTAAACTGATTAATTCACTAGTCTTTAGTCTAGACGGAAACTAACTCCCATCCAATCTAACTCGCCTCAGAACAATGATTAGTATTATTTTAATAGTATTTATAAGTCGTCGAATTTCCTATCACGTTACAATTTACAGTAGGACGGTCCCACATTTGATTAAAATTGAGATCTGAAGATATTAAATAATTTTGGTTATAGAATTATCTCGGATCAATTCACATCGTATCACTGGAAGCGGGACGTCAGTTCGACGCTTGCTGCGATCACTTGTCGTTCTTATATCTATAGTCAAGTTGGACGTTAGTTTTAATATTTAGTGCTCAGAAGCATAAGGACGTATGTACTATATACATCAGAAGCATTTTATCGTAAGTGTCAGTTTACGATAAAGGCACATACGACGAATGTTTCTGACGTATAATGGCACATACGACCTTATGTTTCTGAGCTCTAGATGTAAGTATATATATTCTACTGTATTTCATACTACGGTAATTCCGGATTGGATTGACGAATTTATTGAATTTACGAATTTAAGAATCGTGGCTTTCAATTTTATGTTCTTCCACAAAGGCAAATCAAAAAAGCTTTACACCCAAAAATATGGACAAAATTATTTATACCAAGCATAAGATGTTCTGATGTAATCGTTTTTATCGCGTTATATAAGCACTGGCAGAGAATTCAGCCAAAACTGCACAATGCACTTGCTTATCTATGCTTTTCTTAAGTACTGTCAGATTACATGTTGTTTTCACAAGACAGTAGAATAATTATATAATTTGCTAACATTCGTATAGTCGCTTGTAAGTTTGATCGCTCGCGTCGTGACGTCACCGTTCGCACATCTCCTCGCCACACTAACGTTACTATTTGAGCACCGTGGAAGGAATGTGTGCATAAGATTTAGATAAAACCCCAACTTTACGCGAATTCACGCGAATGTTCCTACTGTGAGCCACGAGTATTTCATTTAAATTCATGCCTAGTTCTTTCTTCGGACTATTCCAAAGAGATTAATAAATTTCGATGATCGGTAGGGTTCCACCGTAGCCTAATTGGTTAAGGCATTGGGGGCTTTACCCAGAGATGCAGGTTCGAATCCTGCCGGTGGTCGAATTTTATTAATCTCAATTTTGAAATATAGTATAAGGTAATCTTTTCCATAAAGAGTTAAAAACATTTAAATAATATTCCAAACAAGTTCAAAATTGGACTCTATATACATCGAAACAAGAGTCAATTTTGTACTAAGTTGAAATTCTGCAAATAATCAATCTATAAGATCCAAATTCATTGTAACAAACATCGGAAAATATTGCATCGCAAAACATTTGCTAGTTATCAATAAAAATCGAAAACCCACAGTAAGATTTTTTTAATTACCGTATAGTTTCATAAGACTGCATTAGAGTTAACTTCATCGACAATTATCACTTAATAAGTATAAATAAACATCTTCAAAATTTTTACCAAATTATGAGCATATATTTCCAGCATAAAAATCTTTTAAAATAATACGTCATATCTTCTCAATTATAGATATACATGGCACACTGCTCTGTTTATATATAGATATATGATACACTCGATACCTACCAGTTTACCTTGTCACCATAGAGTAATTGAAGTATATGGATGGATATTATTAAAAGCTTAAGAAGCGCTAATATAATGAAACCTGAAATCAATAGGAATACAGATAATATGGATCTTGGAGGAGGGTGTCAAATGTCCGAATTGTCTAATGAAAATACGACGGCATCGGATGCCGGTTCGATAATTTCTTTTGTTAAATTAGACGCGTGAAGTATCTCGGTACGTTGGTCCACTGGCATTCAACCGGATTGCTTCGAACATATGGAGGTACAAACTTGGCCGTACAATCGCGTTGCATCGAACATACTGACGTACAACCAGGTTGCATCAAAAATATGGACGTACAACTTTGGCTAAACAACCAGGTTAAATCGAAAACATAGACGTACAAACGTGGCCATACAACCAAACTGCCACGAGCAAAGTGACGTACAACACACGTACGACCAGGTTTTGATGAAAATATGGACGTACAACCAGATTGCGTCGAACATCTTGACGTAAAAGCGTGGCCATACAACCGGGTTGCGATGTATCTACAAACGTACAAGCGTAACGGATTCAACTAAACACGGGCAGCTCACTTGATAGTAGCGTGCCTATTCTCGGAGTGCATACACACGCCTTCCACTGTGAATATTGACACTTCTGTAACAATGAGAACAAAAATAACCGTCAGACAACTTTCAAAAATTCAAAGTAGAACATATCTTTTTACGTACGTCAAAATTACCAAAAGCGAAAAGAATAATGTTGTCAAAGTTTTGAAATTGAAATAAGGTAATAATTTCGGTTACATGCCGAACTAAGAAGTTTTGACTAATTGACTTCACTTCATTTCAACCGCCTGTTGTTGTTTACAAACCTCGGTTAGCGAAAAGCGTTGGGGATTATTGCCATAATCATCACGCTTGGCAGGCGGATTAGTGATGACAGTAAGATGGTTCAGACTTGTTTTGTTAAATGTTGGTGCCCATCCATCACGTGTGTGCCTTTTACGACTCCACATGGGGTGATCTCTAAGCCAGACTTTTGGTATAAAATACTATTGAAAATCACTAGTACTGTTAATTTGAACGCATCAGACAAAACTAAGTGTGTAATATTAATTGAAATGATTAAAACAATATACTAACCGTCGGGCAATTCCCTTAGACGCGACGGCAATGGCGCGAAGTACCCATGATGTAACGCTCTAGCCGCAGCCAAACGTCTCGTGGGGTCCGGTTGTAACAACGCGGCGGCCAACCGCTCAGCGTCACGTCCCGCGTCACGTAAGCGAGGGAACGCGGCGCCTAGCGCGCGTGACGCACATGAGCCCCAGCGTGAGACGTGAGCACGCAACCCGGGCAGACGTGACACGCCCGACCAACTTTCTTCTGTTGGCGTGCCTACCACCTACAGAAACACACATTGATGATAAAAAAAATGTCTTCTTTTGCTTACCACAGTTTATTTTACATATGTTTGAGTAGCCTTCTGTGGTATCTGTCTTCATAATTTATGTTTCGTTTATGTTACTTATGAATAACTTAGCTTTCTATTGATTATGTTTTAAATCGTTCTGTGATTTTAAGAGAGTTGCAATGGATAAAATTTCACAATAACACATTAAATGACAATGTTCATAAATTACCTTAAATATTTTATCTAATTGGTCGTGTGTGTCCCGGACGCCAGGGAAGGTGGGCACTCCGCAGAGCATCTCCACGAATATGCAACCCACGCCCCACATATCGAGAGACGTCGAGTATTCTGTGCTACCCAGCAATACATCTGTGTAACAAAAAAATAATTATGATTGATTTCATAAAAACCTAATTAAAGGAATTGTGGAGAGCATCGATGTTATAATTATGAAGAAGTTACAAATATACTGCAGTCACGAATTAATGAACAAATGTATTTTTGACTGAAGATCTTCTGAAGTCATTTTCTATCATACCTCTGCAGCATTTTTCATCGGTCACTAGTTATGTGTATTGCCTATAGGATCTACAGCGAGAAGTTACTTAGAGTTGGAAGCTACTAAAAATGAAAAAAATATACAAAACTGCTATATGCAGTAGTTTTCTTACTGCATTTTATGGAAACACTTTGAAATAATGTTTCAAGAAAATCACAAAACTGTTTTATTTTTCTCTCATCTACTAAAATCATTTTTTTTTAAATTATAAAAGAATCTTCAACAAATCATACACCTTACATGCTATATTATAAAGGGCAAGAAAATAAATCTATGTGCTCCCTCAATTATAGGAGACCACATCACGCAAATCGAGATATATAAATGGTTAGTCAGTCGGGTAACAAATTAAACAAACATTTACAACTTTAACTTGCTAACTACTCGTAATTGTAATCATTTAAATTGTTAACAACTTACCAGGTGGCCGATACCATAACGTAACTACTTCGTGTGAATAAGTGTGACTGGGGACCGACTTGGCGCGCGCCAAACCAAAGTCTGCTAGCTTCAGCTCGCCATGTGAACTTATTAATAGATTTTGTGGCTTCACATCTCTGAGGACAATTTATGATTGTTAATCTTCAAAGTCTTGTTAGTTGTTGGAAGCTATTTGTCGTAGTCGTTGTTGTTGTGGGCCATTAGGAAACTAATATTTTACAGCTTATGTTTATATGGATGACATTTGCTTTGAAATATTTTATGTCTTAATAGAATAGACAAAAATACTCCCATACAATATCTTAGAATTATTTCATCATCATCATCATTATCATCAACCCGTACAACGTCATCTGCTGAACGTGGACCTCCTCCCGAGGTTGCCATAGTCACCACGCTTGGCAGGCGGATTGGTCACCGCAGTATTATGTTGTAATACACAGGGAAACGCTGCTGCCCGTTATCTGATATACGCTTGTTATCGATGATGATAGAACGGCTTAACGTGCTTTCCGAGGCACGGAGGGTAGTCCCTCAACCAACCAGACCCGGAAATAAATCTTAGCATTTACACAAAGATTTCTTGTCCGGTGTGGGGATCGAAACCACGACCTCCTAGACTTAAAGCGAGCCAAATACCGCTACGCTACGGAGGTTGTCGTGGAATTATCTACAACAAACTATATCATTCCCGTAGTCAACGTACAAATCACAAGCAATAATCATAAACTAGAATTTGATATAAAATTCCTTACCTATGTAAAACTCTTCTTCTGTGGCAGTAGGAGAGCCCCCTTAGTAATTGGAACATAAACAGCCTAACATTGTGATGGTTGAGCCCCCCTGGGTGCCTTTCCATGTATTGTGATAGATCCGTGTCCTGTGTACAAAAACAAATATATACTTACATAAACATACGTTTTGTCTTTGAAATTTTAACACCAAGTAAGTATTTTTTAGGGATTCCCAAATATTGATGCAATTTGCTAGACTTGATTAGTTAGAAACGCACTTCGTCTTAAATAAATCTTTAACATAATGTAATGATTAAACTGGTATTATATTCTGGTGACTATATAAAATTCTTTAGTTACTTCACTCCCCTGAATAGTTACTATTTCTGACATACACGGTGTTGAACTTAAATGACAGTTTATCAAGTCAACTTTGTAATCTACTCTTATTGTGTGTTCCAAATGTTCCAATATTCATGTTTATGACGACGATCAATTGACGTTATTCATAGCTATTATTAGAAAGAGATATTTATTGTTCTACAAGTATCGAAATAACAGATAACACACATGTCTCTAATGAATTAGTTTAACTATCCTAATACAATGTAAATGAAACACGACAATGATTCAATAAAAATCATCAAATTAAAATTTTTATTTTATTTTATTAATGATCGGATCATTCAAACCTATGCCATTTTTACAGCAAAAAAATTCAATAGCTGATTTACATTTGTTTTTTTATTTATTTCTATAAACCGTACGATGGAGCGCAGGGTAACAATGTTGACGAAGATACCCATAATACTGACAATCCTATGTTTCTAGCTGGATGCCGCCAACCACTCAAACGCGAACGTTAATATCAATTAGTGTGCACGATATCGTGCAGCGTGACAATTTTGGCAAAGTTAGCTATTCTTTTAGTAATGACTATTATGCGACTAGCTATAATGGTTTACTAAAACTCACCACAAACTCAAACACGAAAGTTAGCGTCTCCCTAGTGTGCACGATGTCGTGCAGAGTGACGATATTGGCGTGCTTCAACTCTTTTAGTAATGACGCCTCACGAATCGCAGTAAATGGAGCTCCTTCTTCCTCTTGTAATCTGATTTCTTTCAATGCTACCACTTGCTGTGTTAAACTGTTGACAAAAAATCAATGTGAGAAATGTTAATAATGAATGTACTTTTCAAAGTATATTTATTAAGAATCTAATAACACCAATATGAAAGAAGAAACAAAAACGTAACTTGTAGGTATATTCTACTAACAACCATACTTAAAATCACATTTTATTAATAGGCGCTTTAACATCTGGTGCAGCCATCATCATATGCATCAGATCTAAGATTTCTCTATTTCCTATTAGATATATAACCACGCGAAATTCAAAAGGTTGAATGACGTCTTTCTCGTAGCAAAATGCCAATATTATAAAAGAGCGCACACTAATATCACTTTAGAAATACCTCGCTAGATGATGCTTAAGAATTCCTCGGAACTATGAAGAAATTAAAGCAAATACGTTAAGCATTCCTTTGTTGACAAGCATTCATGAAATAGTTTACCTATATAATATTAAACATCGTTTACAAGGTACAAGGCTTTGTATTTCGTCACGATTATTAAAATAAAGACAACTTTACGTATTGTTTTCTTATTGTTTATGTTCGCAAGTCACGACTAAGCTAGTTGACACGTTGTACTGGTTTAAATCATAAATAATGCAAGGCACGCTAATGCATCTCATCGCAGATATTAAAAGGAAAGCTATAGAAATTGTATGGTCTAGTTCATGTCTAGTAACAATGCGTCAATAAATAATGTTTTTATTAAAGTACTCAATGTTTACACTTGGAAACGGATGAACGGAAACTACCATACCATTATTATGCTATTCGTCACAATCCTAAGGGTTTCCAGAACAAGGGCGTAAATAAATAGAAATGTGTGTATTATTTTAGACAAATACATAATATTTGGCAATTTAGTAGATGAGATAAAGAGGATTTGCAGAGTAATGACTTAAATTGAAAATAGATATATATACTGATTTAATAAAAGGTGAAAGGTCAAGGAAAGCCTGAAATTTTAACATAAGAGTGAACGTCTAAGCAAAGCTCAACAGACTATAAAATTGGCCTAAATAATTGGCAACCGCAAATGGTTAACTGACTATATATCATTGTAAACCAATCTAATTACCTGTTTCTTTTAAGTTTAACGATGTTTTAACAGGATATAAAAATAAGTTCTATATTATACCCAGTCAAAAGAAAATAATGGTTTCTCTGAAGTTAATTTAAATTCTAGTCAAGATGACTGTTAAGTGGTAAGTTAAGTGTCGACAACAGTAGACGGTAGACATTAAAATAACAATTTTACTATAGTTTAATTTCCTGTCAGTCTAATACATAAATAAAATACTAAAATAATGTTTTTGCTTCGAGAAATCTATTCAGATTTTAATGATAGACTTGAAAGCGGCATATAAAACACAGCTAATAATAAACGAAGATCGCTGACTTTCAACACTAGCTTTTAGCTCTAAGACAGTTACGATACGACTAAATAACATACATGTTACCCAATTCTAGAATATTCTCAACCAATTTAGTTGAATTCAAAGGAGCTCCGACGTTCAACATGCGGTGTTCATGTCACAATGAAATTATTCTGCGTGTTCATACCACATCATAAGGAACAAGGAACTTTATACGACTACGACAATTTGGTAAGTTGAACGCTTATTACCTCCCAAGTTGGTGGAGTTCCCACTTTATTCAATATTCACGAGCAATGAACAGAGTTCCGTTTTACTTGGCCCTCTCGACCTGACCTAGGTCAAACCGCCGACGTTTAGCATATTAATTCGTAAACTTAAATAAGAGTTTGTATGAACGGAAACATGGAATATACAAAGTTAGTGCTGCAAAACTAAAACGAGTAAAGGAACAACTGTAAGCCAGACGCTCGCAGGAAATGTAAAGATGTGATTAACCTACCAATGTTGGCGATTTGGAACAAGGTATTTTTTTTTTGTGCATGTTCGCGTAGTCAGGGTTTAATAAGAACCTATATAATTATATTGTTTAAAACAAACAACATTTGTGTGTCACTCATAAATAACAGATTATACATAATATACTCAATTAGAATTGAGGTCTCTGTGATAATGATTAGTAGGTACAAATAGATAAAACATAGTCCAATACAGTTCCATTCAGAAATTCTTTCATGAAAAATCTTCGATAAATTTCTATTCTACCTGTTCCCTACTTTACATACACAGTGACGTCAAAGGACAATTTACAAATAGAAACGCAGGACAAGTGCGGATCAAAGGCGACATTGTCATCATGGTGCGACATTGAGGGGAAGAGATCAGAGGTGAATGCTACTGTTCTGGATACTAAAGGTATTGAAGCTTTAGAAATGCTTGATTTTGTTGGTGCTCATGATATACTTTGAGGCCTCAAACAGATATCCTGTTACCATTTCAATCCTTTTTGGGCTGACATAATAGGTAATATGTAGTTAGCCAAGAGGCGTTTGCTTCTTTACAGCACAAAAAGGGCGAGGAAGACGCCAGCATTATTAAATGGTAACTACAAACTAAGCAATCTGCGCAATAGGAATTTGGAACATTGGTAACAACTGAATCTATATTAATATATAAAGCTAAAGAGTCTTTTTGTTTACTTGAACGCTCTCGTTGAAATCTTAGGTCCGATTTGGACATCTAACACTGAAAATTTAGTGTTAGATGGCCCATTTATCGAGGGATTTTATTATGAAGCTAGTTAATAATAATTCGAGCAATTCATGTATAAATATCAGAATAAATAAAATTATATTCTGGAAACTGTTACATGTTATAGCATGTAATGCAATAGATTCGTAATGTTTGTCTTGAAACATGTGTATTGGTTTTGGCTACATGTTGGACATAAACATGTCTGTTCAACCCCAATGCACACATTACTACGGCTCCAAGACACGGCCGAATATTGATTGTATTTAAAGGTATATATGTATATATAACCTTTATGCATGACATAGGACCAAGTCTTACGAAACTTAGTAGGTACTATGGCAATTTTATAGTTTAATAAAGAATCGGTATAATCTAATCGGTACAATTGGCATATCAGTAGAGTTATATTAAAATGTAGGTTTTTGAATATGCTTGTTTGTTTTATTTATACTTTATACATTTTGATTTGACAACTTCCGCAGCGTAGCGGTGTTTGGCTCGCTTTAAAATCTCGGAGGTCTTGGGTTCAACCCCACTCCGGACAGAAATCTTTGTGTAAATTTTAAGATTTCTTTCCGGGTCTGGTTGGTTGAGGGACAACCTTCCGTGCATCGGTAAACACGTTAAGCCGTTGGTCCCGATCATTATAACATCATCAATAATAATGGTATCGCAAGGAACGGGCAGCAACGTTTCCTTGTGTGCACAACAAAATACTGCGGTCACCAACCCGTTTTCCAAGCGTGGTGACTATGGCAAATACCCTCCCTCGGGAGGAGGCCCATGTTCAGCAGTGGACGTAACACGGGCTGATGATGATGATGATGTATTTTGATAGATTATGTTCTTGTCAAGCTATTAAAATATATGTACGCGAAATGTTCTCTTCGCTTTAAACTTTTTATTGGTTGTCAACAATTAAAAAACACTTTTAATAAAAATAGTAATTTTCCTTTTTTTATCTGACTGCCATTTCATGCTAGTCCCGTTTTGACGATAATTTCATTTGGAGATAACATAAAAACTAATATTTTTAAACCATTCCGGGGGAGGGCTAGAAAGTTAATAAATTTAAGGTAAGTTTGTGTGTCACTCGTAAATAACAGATAATACATATACTCAATTCGAATTAAGGTCTCTGTGATAATGATTAGTAGGTACAAATAGATAAAACATAGTCCAATACAGTTCCATTCAGAAATTCTTTCATGAAAAATCTTCGATAAATTTCTATTCTACCTGTTCCCTACTTTACATACACAGTGACGTCAAAGGACAATTTACAAATAGAAACGCAGGACAAGTGCGGATCAAAGGCGACATTGTCA
Organism: Nycteola revayana; assembly: GCA_947037095.2. NCBI lineage: Eukaryota > Metazoa > Arthropoda > Insecta > Lepidoptera > Nolidae > Nycteola > Nycteola revayana. The sequence continues at coordinate 5,621,787 of OX344847.2, forward strand.
TCATGGTGCGACATTGAGGGGAAGGGATCTACTATTGGGATTTATCCTGTAATAGTAGATGTAAGGTTGGTTATAAATAAATAAATAATAATTTGAGTAATTCATGTATAAATATCAAAATACATAAAAAGAGATTATGGAAACTGTTACATGCTATAGCATGTAATGCAATAGATTCCTATTGTTTGCCTTGAAACATGTGTATTGGTTTTGGCTACATGTTGGACATAAACATGTCTGTTCAACCCCAATGCACACACTACGGCTCCAAGACACGGCCGAATATTGATTGTATTTAAAGGTATATATATATATATATATATATATATATATATATATATATATATATATATATATATAACCTTTATGCATGACATAGGACCAAAGTCTTACGAAACTTAGTACTATGGCAATTTTATAGTTTAATAAAGAATGGGTATAATCTAATCGGTACAATTGGCAGATCTGTAGAGTAATATCAAAATGTAGGTTTTTTAATATGCTTGTATGTTTTATATATACTTTATATATTGGCACAGTCGGAAGGGGAAGACCTCAACGAACGTTCTCTGACCAAATCGGAGACATCCTCGCAAAAGGTCAAATAAGATCCACCCTAAACCGATGTGCTTGTATGAAAAATGATATGAGAGTGAATGAAGCGAAAGATGTGTGTAGCAAGTGGAGGTCCATTGTCTCTGCCTACCCCGCTGGGAAACATTATTATTGTCTTGTTAAACTATTTAAAATATATGTACGCGAAATGCTCTGATTTGCTTTGAACTTATTATCAGTTACCAACAAGTAAAAAAAAACTTTTAATAAAAATACTAATTTTCCTTTTTTTATCTGACTGTCATTCCATGCTAGTCCCGTTTTGACGCTGATTTCAGTTGGAGATAACATAAAAACTAATATTTTTAAACCATTCCGAGGGAGGGCTAGAAAGTTAATAAATTTAAGGTAAGTTACTCCACAAGATTATAAGCATTCCCAGCTAAGATTTGCTAAAGTGCCGCAACGCTCCATTCGGAAGGTTTATTACATTTATTCCCCCAGAGCTTATTTAAATATGTACGCTACTTCGCGAGTTGAGAGTTGCATACATATTTATAACGTTGATTACTTTTACCGTAGAATAATTAATTTCCTTGTGTCAATTAAGCAAGTTCTTCGTTGGTGGTAAGCTGGGAGCTTAATGCTTTTTAGGAGGTTGTAGTGAAACGAAATTTGTTTTTCTGAGCTGTGCCCAACTGTTTTAATCACGTTTGAGTGGTACTCTGTTACAATGAAACGGAACGCGATGTTCTATTGTACTAGCTTGATATAAACTACACACCCAAAGTTGTCGCATTTATCTATAATACCAATAGGATTTTAACAGTATTTTCTGACTTTGAACAAATAAATGTATGTGGTTCATGACTACGTACTTATCAATATATACTAATATTATAAAAAGGTAGGCATATAAATCCTACTAATATTATAAACGCGAAAGTTTGTAAGTATGGATGGATGGATGTTTGTTACTCTTTCACGACAAAACTACTGAACGGAATTGGCTTTTGCACCGGGATAGGTTATACGCTGGATTAACATATAGGCTACAAAACATCAGGTACCGACCCACTGGAGCAGAGTAACGCGGGTAAAACCGCGGGGTGCATCTAGTATATAATACATTTTAATGCTATGTTTCGAACGTAATAATACTGATGGCAATCGTCTTGCAAATTAACTACTAGTAAAACTAAAAACATCATAGTGTGTGCCTACATAAGTAAGCATGTTATTCTATACTAGATTCCCGCGCGCGGTTTCACCCGTTCCCGTGGGAACTTCATAATTAAATATAGCCTATGTTATCCGGGGATAGTGTAGCTTACCAACGGTGAAAGAATTTTTCATATTGGTCCAGTAGTTTCGGAGCCTATTCAATACAAACAAACAAACAATCAAATTTATCCTCTTTATAATATCAGTATAGATTTGAAGCAATATGTAGTAGCTATTGCATTATTATTATGTTTAAATAATAAGCATTTCATGTCTACATGGTAATACAATAATGTTTTATCTTTTAATCTGCAAATAAACATGCTTCCATGAAACCTTACCCGCCTACGCGTATACTTGCTACTTATTTATTTACAATTAGCCCGAGCGTTGGCTTCGTTTTCTCAGAAAATCCCTAGAGAAAGCTCAGTTCCTGGAAGAAATTGTTAACTTAACGCCAAGACGACTACTGTACCTAGTATAAATAGATACAGTTGTAGTGAAACTTACTTTATTTGCAACCTCCGTAGAGTAGAGGTATTTTTGTCGCTTTAAATCTTGGAGGTCGTGGCTTCGATCATCACGACAGACAAGTAATCTTATCTATCTCAAGAACTACTGCACCGATTTGAAAAAATCTTTCAGTGTTAGATAGCCCATTTATCGAGGAAGGCTATAGGCTATATTTCATTATGAAGTTCCTACGGGAACGGAAGTTACCAGGGTGAAACCGCGCGCGGGAAGCTAGTTAATTTATAAAAAACCTGGGGGCGGCTCTTGTTAATGCAGCACAATCCCCAAACTGTGTAAATAAATTAACCATTTCTAACATTTATTTTAAAATATTTTACTAAGTAGTATCTTGCTAAAATTTTACTATTTCCATTACATGCGGAGTTCACCTGTAATTGATTATTACACTTATTATTACATATATTATATGCACGCTTTAGAAACTTAAGACAGTGTAAATCATTGTTGGTGAACCTTTATAATAAATAAATAAAATCCCCGAGTGCTGGTATTAACTTTGAGCAGCAGATAAGCATTGCCATTCAACGAGATAATGCTGTCAGCATTCTGTGAACGTCTCTCATTAGATTTTGAATGGTTAATCACTACATAGTATAAAACAAAGTCGCTTCCTGTCTCTATAGTAGGGGAGCCCACGAGGCTAAATGGGGATTTACTCGAGCGTCGTAGAGACCTATTGGGATGCAAAGCTTAGATGATAAGAAGAAAAAAATGTTATATGATATATACCTTTACATCGGTGGGGGAAGCGGCTATAGATTTTTAAATATGTAAAAAAAAACTGTTGCATGGACATCCTCGAGCGCGTCAGATATTGATAGCATCAATGCCCTACGTATTTTTAATAATGTACGTATGTTAATCTGATCGTTTGCATGATGCGGGTGGTTGTATTTAAGGGTTGAAAATGAAAAAAAAAAATTTAATCGAGCGCGTCAGATTTTCTAAGGGAGTGTTAAGTGCACCAAAAAAAAGCTCTCATTCACTAATCTGACGATTTCGATGGGACGCAAACTCGCGGCCATTTTCATAATGTGCAAAAAAAATTCGCCATTTTGAAATACTCAAGCGCGTCAGATTAAGATATATATGGTTCATCTTTATGTTCTAAACGTACTGTCTCATAATCTGACGATTATCTAGAGGGATTCGCCTGATCTGACAAAAAAAAATTAGAAAAACGGTTCACCTTAAAGGCCATCCCTGCAACTTCCCGCTAATTCCATTCCTGGGCGCTTAAAATTGTACTTATGACATTTTTGAGCTCAAAATATAATTTATGTGATATTTTGAGCTCCCTGAGTTCAAAGAAATAATATTTCTATGCATATGAGCTAATATATTCCGATATTCCAAAATATTTACACATTTTTTTAATGTTTCTACCGTAAATTTAATTGTTTTTTGTAAGGTACTTTCACCACAAAATACACATTTCAAATTAATGTCACTCATATTAAATATTTATAAACTTTAATTCACACAAATAATATTAAAATAGCAAAAAAAGCCAAAACGTTGGAAACACGTTGTAAACAGTATGCCACGAACGAGTCTTTTAGTCTAGTCAACAAGTTCAAATTGGTGAAAAATAGAGATAAAGCTCCTAAAAATTTAACTAGAACTTGTTGACTAGACTATTTATGATCAGCTGTGATCAGTGTGCAGTGTGCGTCATGGCAACAGAAACCAGAGTGGGGACGGAGTGAGAGAGTAATAGATAGAGAAAGAGTGAGAGAGGAATAGAAACGCGGAGAAGGAAATGTAGGCATCACGCAGCTACACGCATTTAACTTTATCGACGAATTTTTGTTATTTCGGCTTGCGGAAATCGTCAGATTATATATTTTTCATTATTCTTGAATTATTTCCTTCAAAATAAAAAAAAATTTAGCTACGCTCGACAATGTCGAGATGACGTTTTTTTTTTACAACTTTGTTGCCCTCCCCTTTTTTTACGTCACTCTCAAATTGTCAGATTAGTGGAATATACACTTTTTAGGATGTAATTAACTCACCCTACCTTAATCTGACGCGCTCGAGAATTTCTGATGGTCAATTTTTTTTTACTAATCTGATCCTGTATCCTTCACGGGCGGCCTTATATATGGGCCTCATGTTTTGTGGAGGTACTTAACCGGGTACAAGGTATCCCCCTGTATATTAATCTGCCACGCTTTAGTAAATCCCGAAATCCCCGCTTGGGCTCCCTTACTACTATATCTCTATGCTTAAATCTTTGAAACTACGCAACGGATTTTGATGCGATTTTTTTTAATAGATAGAGTGATTCAAGAGGAAGGTTTATATGTGTAATACATCAGCATTGTGCGGAGCCGGGGCGGGTCGATAGTAATATATAAGCTACAAAACATCACGTTACGACCTACTAGAGCAGAGTAGTAGTCTAACGCCAACAAAACCGCAGGGCGCAGCTAGTGGAAAATAGACAAATATACTTAACTAAAGGAGCTATTATGAATACAGTACAATGAATGGTAAACTTACTTGCTATAACCTTTATATACTGTGGCGTAGGAACCCTCACCGAGTTGCTCTAGTTTAATGTAAGCTTCGGATTTCCCGAACGGAGAGTCACCCTGTTGACAAAAACAAAATATTCATTAATCAACGATACGGAAACACGACTTATCCTGTAATTAATAATAGCAATATATGGTTAATATAAGGTTTGATAACACTTCAAAACTTCTTTCTTTACTTTTCGGAGCTCATGGGATAGATCCCTAAGCCGAAAAAGAAAACTTTGTGCAAAATCATCTTAGGCTTTCAACCTTTCCGGGCCAAATCAACCAGTGATTGTGGGACTACAAAATCTATAACAATATTATAAAACTGCAGAGTTTGTTTGCTTGAACGCACGAATCTTAGTAACTACTTGCCCGATTTGAAAAATTCTTTTAGATAGTCCATTTAACGAAAAATGTTTCAAAATCGAGGTTAGCCTAAAGTAACCATTCGTCGCGGGCACAAGCTAGTAAACAATAAAAACACGAACCTAGTCGTGTTTTTTTATTTATCGCCACTGTGGCATACCTCAGACATGCCTTTAGATACTATTGAACATGCAAGTTAGTTCAACAAACATTTTAATTACAAGTAACAAACACAACGTCTAATTATTTCGACTTAAATTGTTTTATTTTAAAAATGGTTCAATCCTCGACAAGTCATAATCGTTCAATTCCTCCGCCAGCAGCCGCCCTGGGCCGAAGTCTAAATGCCACAGGGGCCGCCCAATTGCTTAGGTTGCTTGACAACCCACAAGGTTGGAGTTCTCCTCGCCTTTATGAGCGGTGAAGTAGTAGAAGACTCGTGGCGCACTACATAAATGTCAGTCCGAAAAAAGAAGCATGTAAGCAGAGTAGCGTTAGCTCTTTCTCTAGATCTATGGTATTAACAGTCAGTTTAAAAGCATGATCAACGTTGAAATTAACTAAACAGCAGCCATAGCATGAGAGGTGAAGGTTCAAATGAGTGTCTTAAAGCATGTTTAATTACTTTGATTTGGTTAGACAGAATAGCAGAGGTAAAGTGTCAAAGCATGTTCAATAACTTTGATTTGGTTATACTGAAAACTCATCTCATTAGTCACTATGCATCATCATCATCATCAACAGCCCGTTTACGTCCACTGCTGAACATAGGCCTCCTCTTAACAGACCTTGGCAAGCCAGGATCGTTGAGGGATATTGCCATAATCACCACGCTTGGCAGACGGATTGGTGATCGCAGTAAGATGTAAACCTTGAGCCAATAGATGCTGCTGCCCGTCTATCAGCCATATGTCCCTTAGTCGCCTTTTACGACACCCATGGGAGGACTTGGGGTGGTCTATTCTAAGCCGGAAACCACACGGCATCCGGAAACCACACGGGTCACTATGCAACTATAAAAAAAATCGTAAAGATTAATTTGTTCATATTAATTACAGAGTTATTATAATAAACTTAAATATTCTATAAGCTTTTTCTTTATAAGCTAGATCCTCAACTAAGATAGCTTGTATTATAGGAACTAGCGATTTTCCGTCGGGTTTAAATTAACTATTCCAGTTATGTCACAGCCAAGAGAACGTCAATATTAATACCTTCACCTGCCTATTAACATCATAAGTATCAATTCATTCTATATACCATTACACTGACGTTTAACTTTGTTCCTATCTATTGGCTTCTGTCTAAATATTTGACTTGGCTAATGCGCTTGCATGGTTTCTATCTAGCTTCACATTGCACGATACGACGATCGCACGATTTATAACGGAGAATATTTTATTAGAATGTATCTTTGTTCAGATTCTGTCAGTATTCTTAAAGTATACAAGAGCAAATATATGTAGTATGCTGCAAATAGTATGTACGACTTTTGCATGGAAAGCACAATAGTCTATACTTTGACAAACAAGAATAAGTAAGTATGAATCTAGAAGAATAAATCTAGATGAAACCGATATTTCTTCAAGAGTAAAATTAGTTTCCGAAAGGATGATTAATTCGCAAATTTAATTTGATAATCGTGTTAATTAATCTTTGATTAACATTTTTTATGCCAAACGTCTTTTCTTGAAATACCTGCTGGATGTTTTTGAATTCAAGCTTCAGAAACTGAATTTTATTTGAAAGTTACGTAACCAAGTAAATAACCAAAAATTGTTGTTGTGCCGATTGTCTTTTAAGAAGTAATACTATACTCGGATTTCTAACAAAAAACTTATACTATATAGATGTTTTTAATCCAGTCCGATCTCAACTATGAAATCGTTTGATGTAAAAACAGAATATACCTACCTAGTTGCAAAGAATTCCAACGAATATGTGAACGCAAGTTAAACATACTCGTACCGACAGATATCGTTGATAGACATCGCAGGTAAATAAATATTTTTTGTTTTTCAGAGAAAGGCGTTATTTTATGACTACTATGACTATTCAAAAAGTATGAAAATACCAACAATTTTCGAGCATAGATTAAGACTATCACCAATTCAATAAAGCTAGATTTTTTACAGAAAACACACGTGTTTCAACACCATTCAGTTCCCAACGATTAAATCGTTTGATATAAACACAAAATTTACCTAGCTGCAAAGAATTCAATCGCTTTTGTGAACGCACGTTAAACATACTCGTATAACCGACAGATATCGTTGACTGAAATACTTCGTCCGTGTAAGAAACGCTAATTGGAGTATTTTAAGTGGTTTGCTTTGATCGTTACAACTGTTTAATGGATTTAGATTGGTTGCACTTTAAGCCATGGATACACTAGGGGACAATGTTCCACGACATGTGCCGCCGATATGTCAAGCAACATGTCGGGTGATTTTGTTTAACAAATCTGACGACATGCCGAGCGATTCCGCTTGACATATCTAGCGACATCGCGCTACTTATAGGTAACAATTTAACGAGCATGTCCTTTAAACTGACACATTTGCTTTTGTTTTGCATGCTTTTTTTAGCATAGGTACTTTTATATAAGTAACATGCCCCTAAAATCCCACGGCTCTCGATTTTTGAGCAAGCTCGAAATAAGCATGCTCATTGTAAGCAATGGTTCGACACACATGCTACTAAGTGGCTTAAATATGAAGGTAGTCGCGCGATGTTTCCAGACATGTCGAGCAAAGTCCGACCACGGTGGACCATTTCACTCGACGTTGCTGACACGTGTCATTTGTCCCCTAGTGTATCCGTGGCCTAAAAGATAAAGTTCGGTTGCGCTTTATTTTGTTACAAGCTATTAGCAGTATAAACAAAAGCCGTAGTTTTAAATTTATTGAGCAAGCTAACGTTTTGCCGATGATTCAATTTTCACACTTCGGATGAAACTTTGTTTATTATTCATGGTTTAATTTTATTTGTGCATATTTAAAAGTGTTTTAACGTTGTCTTGTGAAACATTATTACGGAGAATTTCGGAGAATAGATCAAAATTAAGTGAGCCATTAAATTAAACTACCAATTTATATAAACTTTAAAATCTAGTATTTTAAAGTTACCGAAAAATTTAAGAGTCTTGCGCACAGAAACTTTTCTGCACCATCGTCTTCGTAGTGTGATTGACAAAGTTAACATTTAACATTCATCATCATCATCATCATCATCAGCCCGTACAACGTCCACTGCTGAACATGGGTTTTCTCCCGAGGGAGGGTATTGCCGTAGTCACCACGCTTAGCAGGCGGGTTGGTGACCGCAGTGTTATGTTGTAACAGACAAGGAAACACTGTGCCCGTTCCTTGATATACGATTAATATAGATGATGTTATAACAATCGGGACCAACGGCTTAACGTGCTTTCCGAGGCACGGAGGGTAGTCCCTCAACCAACCAGACCCGGAAAGAAATCTTAGAATTTACACAAAGATTTCTTGTCCGGTGTGGGGATCGAACCCACGACTTCCGAGATTTAAAGCAAGCTAATAGCCACTACGCTACGGAGGTTGTCATTTAACATTATTTTTGTTAAATTATAATTGTGTATGTTTTTTTATAGAACTTAATTTTTAGAAATGACTGACTGAATTCGGCTCTTTAGTAAACTGAGGCCGCTCGAACTTACAACACGGCATTAGTTGACCTCATGAAATCTTGAATCGGTCAACTGATCCGATTGACACATTTTTTATAACCAGAAAGTGAGTGACATTTTTCGAAAACAAAAACGCAACCATAACCGCATAATATATTGCGCTCGAGTAAGTGTTAGGAAACATAAAATCTAGATTCTATAGTTTTATTTATTGATTTTGAATTACAACAATCATTAGTATTATTACTATTATTTTTGGTTGTTAATTTATTGAAAATGTGCAAATAACTCAAACAACCATTGTAATTTTTATAAAATTATAAAATTTTCTAATGATGTTTTTATTTTCAATATCTTCCAATAATGGGTTAATACATGGGACAGTAAGGGATTATATTTATTAGGATTTAGTAAATTAAGCCAACGTGATGTGAATGTGATTTTATACATCCCGCGTATTTAGTAAATCCCGCGGAATAATTTTGGAGGGGGCTCTTTAGTAACTAAATTCACAGGTCAGGGACGCCGGAGCCTGACCATGTTGTACCTATGTATATTGACTATGTATTAGATGGGATTTGTTTATTAATTCTGTTGGTACTATGTTTATTCAACCAACGTACACATCTCAAGACTAGAGACTAGAGATATGTTGAATGTATGTTAAATAAAGAATAATACACTAATCTAGATAACGATATAGTGTAAGCTATTTACACTATATCTTATAATAAGAACACAGGAATTATATTACAATAACCAATTACTGTAGAATGAAAACAATTTTATCGAATTCATATCTTTATGTAATTACCTTCTGGGACAACAATGCACCCGGGACATGTTATATCTATTCCCGACACAATTAGTTATGCTGATCTCGATAAACGACAACGCAGGGAAGCCTGGCTCCATGCTTAGCTAGAATTATTGTACCTACCCCTGGTTTTACCCGAGTTAGACTTGTATTCTGCTGCTCCAATGGTTCATAGCGTGATTTAAGTATTGTTGTAGTTTATGTCACTATGCCAATTCATATCTACCTTGTTATAGCGGTAAACGTAAGATACGTACATAAATCCTTTCATTTATTCCTATCCTTTTATGTATTTATAAAGTAACAAGCAACGCTCTGCGGTCATAAAAAAAACTTTATTCATATAGACAAAAATATTTTAAATCATATTCTTATTATGCGTCCTTCTCTTTTATACCACCAGTTATGGACGTGGCAACTCTAACAAGAACAGGCAAGAAACTCAGAGGAATCCTTTTTTTAAATAAATGTTATGTTACAAGTATTAAAAAAGCTGTTGTTTCAGAGTAATTCACCCCCAAGCAGTTTTATCAATGACATAATCAGAAATTTTATAAGCTTTTTTACATAAGTTGACATATTGTTTAAACATGTTTGTAGAAATATGAAACGCATAGCCCAATTATTGTGCTATTCCAAACCATATTTAGCCGTGCTGGCGGGAATAAGAAACAGATATCTATTTATCTAAAACTTTCGCATTAACATTAGTATAAATGAAGTCATGATTCTTCACTATAACATAGATATTATGGAGTAGGGTACGTCACACAGAATCAAGCGTCACTCAACTGCCTAGTGGCGCCAAAAGATTACCCGAACGAATAGCCGGAAAGCTCCGGACACAAAGTATCACAAATGGCCAAAGCGTCCACAACTTAACTGCGCAATCTAATCGCACATCGATCAATGTCACCGGGGTCCTTACGCAGCCGACTTGTGACACAGGGTTGGTATTAAGCTAATAATTAATTTATCCATGTATTAATTAATGATTCTGTTAAGAAGATACAACTAAAAGTAAAAAATTTAAGCTAAAAGCAACTTATAAAACACTAACAATTCTTATGAGAGTGAATGAAACGAAAGATGTGTGTAGGGATCGTAGCAAGTGGAGGTCCATTGTCTCTGCCTACCTTACTGGGAAACAGGCGTGGGCTTATGTATGTATATGTTACGGCTAATAGCCGAAGTGCGGCTACACCTAGTTTTAGCCGGCTACAACAACTACCGGTCCAGCCGACCACATGCGGTTAAACTCAGATCAACCTGAATAAGTCCCTGTTCAACTCCATTGGTTTAGGTTAAGGATTTTTTTTTAACCACCCCAACTTCTTTTTGTGTCATGCAGCAGCAGAGTTGAATAGGGACTTATTGAGACCTTAACCTAAGTTTAACCGCATGTGGTCGGCTAGACCTAGTTGTAGCCGGCTAAAACTAGGTGTAGCCGCACTTCGGCTATTAGCCGTAACATATATATGTAACAATTCTTAATCTATACTTATTTATACGGCAAGGTTGCAGCATCTATGCATTAGTGGTACAAAAGAATAAACGTCCCCATATCACAAAAGCCTGTATAAAATAGAAACTTAAATAACAATATTATTTATGCGCGGTTTTGCCCTTGTAGCTCCCGTTCCCGTGGCATCTTCTTTATAAACTATGTTTATGCCTAATTAGTGAACGTTGATTTCTAATGGTGAGAATATTTTTTAGAATTGCTATATTTCCAGAGCCTATTGAATTAAAAAAAAACAAACAATCAAATCATTGCTCTTTATAATATTAGTATTATATATGTGTATATGTAATGGACCAGGTGATTAATGCGGGCATTATGAATAATGCCTAGCTCAATCGGGCTAAGTTACTAATACTATCTTAATTATTTATGACATTGCACGGTCATTATTATATACATTGTGTTACCGCCACCGTGTCGGTTAGGTGAGTAATATAATAATTGTGCGTATTTCATATGAGCAGCGCAAAAGGTTAATAGGTGGTAAACAAAAACCTTAACCTAAACCAATGGTGTTCCATTGAACTTAGTAGTGTCAGTGCATTTTTCATAATGACCGGGCATTATGTATAATGCCCAATTTCTCACTTGGTCCTTATGATATATAATATGTAGTCTACATTAGCCGTATGCCTAACCTATTCATTATACTATAGCAGTTGCAGTTAATCCAGAGAAATGGGTGTATAAAAGTGTTCTCTCGCCATACCAAACAACGAAATGTAACGATAAATATGAATCTATCATGAGACTAAGCCCAAGCTTGTTATTCAACATAATAGAAGCTAATTTTTATATGAAACTAATTAGAACATGGGCTGTGGAGAATAACAAAATTTAATAAGCTATTGAGGCGATTTTAATGTTTATATTAACTGTTACATATCCTACTAATATTATAAATGCGAATGTTGGTATGTGTGGATGTTTGTATTTTTATTACTCTTTCACGCAAAAACGATAAAATGGATTTGGCTGAAAGTTTGCACGCGGATAGTTTATAAGCTGGATTAACATATAGGCTAAAAATATCACGCTCCGACCCAGTGGAGCAGAGTGACGCAGGTAAAACCGAGGCTAGTTATAATAATTTAGCATCACGCTGTTTCTCTATTGGTATATTGGTGTATGTCACTTATTCTTAAAAAAAACAAGCAAGATCTATTCAACTAACACAGCAATCTTAATTAGGACTATGTGACTTGTACAATCCGAGAGCTAATCATACTAACATCCTTCTCAAATAAACTTGAACTAAGCTGCTAAAGACAATATAGTATGACAAATGCTTCTATATTGTTTTTGGCCCATATATATGCGAATATTATGACTCACTACCCAATAAATAATACTTTCACATCCACAGTAGGCCGCATCTATTTTCGGTCCATTTTTCAAGCCTCGACAACCTTTGCAACGCCACACGCGGCGAACCAAACATTTATCATTATTGTTTTATATTTATGTGTGTACGGGGAAACTCGCGAATGTGCCGAAAATAATACCCGAGTGGGTGGAATCTATTTTCGGATAGATATACATAAGCAATAGTAAACATTTATCTATAGAATATGACAGAAGTGTAAAAACCGTTAGAGCGTAATTCAAGTAATGTAGTTAGGTAAATAAAACCAATACAAATGGATTCTGTCGATTGCCAACTAATATAGAATAACTTGACTGCCTGCGTTGATCTAGCAGTATTATCAGATTAGTTCGTCTCCTAAGAGTTAGACCGTCATGGTGGAAATTGATCGGACGCGAGAACCAAATATATTTCTACTAGCTTCCCACGCGCAGTTTCACACGCGTATCTCCCGTTCCCGGCGGAACTTCATAATTAAATACAGCCTATAGCATTCCTTGATCGGACCAGTAGTTCCAAAGAATAGCACGTTCAAGCAAACAAACAAACTCTTTAGCTTGATATATTAGTATAGATATTATTGGAAGTTCCTGGTATATAATAACATTATTTTGTAAGTTAACTTAGTGTGAATATCACGAAAAGACGATTTGGCTGACAGTTAAAGAATTAAATACAAAATAATAATAGAAATACCAACGTTGTTAACTAAAAGAAAAACTTTTGTACTTTTTTAACATTTCGGTGTCAATTTATTTTGCCTTACTGTTTGATTAGATAAACTTGTGAATTCGGAATTTAATTTCAAAATACGAACTGATTTTCGTTGCTACTCACCCCAAAGGCACTAAACCGCTTGGTGCGTCGGTTGGAGTGGTCATGCGGGCCTAGGAACGCCTCGGACTTAGGCCTGGGCGGCCGCTTCGGCCTCATAACCACCCGCGCTTCCTCCCGAGCAGCTTCGTCGAGGAGTTTCGAGTCTGAAGACACTGATAACTGTCTCCGTACACGATACTCGCCGTTACCACCGCCGCTCCAATCTGTAACAAAGTATACAAATAAATTAAAACATTTTTTGATACCATTCACTAAAAAGCGGTTAATATATAGATGTGACTGCCTAGTAACCCAGATTTCAGTAAACAACATCGCGTTACACGAGCCACATAATACTACGGACACAAACACTCACACTCGTTTGTTTTTTTTTTACGAGGCTTTTGCTACATCACCGGGCAAAACTCACACTAGTCCAACCTACACCTGCCTATTTGAAATGGTAACACAATATTTATATCACAAAATACATTGAATTTGCAAAGCTATGCTCAGTAGTCACCATCAGTAAATTAACGGTCCAATAAATTTGCTCTAAATTTTCTTAGTCAACAAACGACAAATAATATTCATATTTTGATGAAACCATTAGGTATATCCGCGTCGCCTTTCAAACGCCTTTCTCATGATGGAAGCTTAGATATGTTTAGCTATTTACATTTCAACATGGTTCGCTGTACAATCATCACTCTAAAGTATTTCATTGAATGCTTTTATTGTCAGAATGAAAATCCCCGAAGAATTTTCCCCGCAAGCACTTAGGAAGCAAATTAATTCACGAGAAAATAAAAATGGCGCGTTAAATCGTCAATTTTCGCAAGAAGCTATTTTTCTTTCCGGCGTTGAAAATTGAAGCACTGAAGTTTATAAAATCGATGTGATTCGACGCTAAGCGAATAAATAATTTGCATACAATTGTTGGAGACGAAAAATAAATCGAGTATGCAACTAATCGATCACTGTGATTTATAGCTGAGATAAACGATAGTATGTCGATTTTCAGATTTTCATAAAGCTATAAGTTAATACGCAGTTTTCCTTTTAGCAAGGAATGTTCAGTAAACCTAATGCGATGTCCGGTATCTACTCAAAATACACTCTCCTCTATTAAATTTAAACGTAGCATAACTAGCTAATGAGTATAAATAAAGACAAATATAATTACTAGTTTTCTAATGCTGTACTATATTCTATAAAAAACACAACATTATTAAAATATGTCTTATGTGATCTAATGAAAACATTCCACAAAATAACAATTTCGGTAATAATAATAAACTGAGTAACTGAGCAATAAATATAACCAAAAGTATAAAAACCGTGTCATTCTCCCATCTTTTATCGTATAAAATATAATTTAAATGCTTATACGAGGATTACAAGGATGGGATCGGCTATTTAGTGTGCTGTAACTCCCTTCCCGGGTAATGTTGAAGTAGGTCACGGGGCGTTCGGGGTGCGGTGCGACCGACAAACCCATCCCAGGAATGCCAACGATAATTTTATTAGTTAAAACCCCGAATGGGCATCCGAGGTGGGCACCTCTATTAATTCGATTGGTATATTGGGATAAATTCAATCAGCAGAAATGTAAATAAAACAAAGTAGGTACCTACATAAGGCAATTCAAAAGACTGAAAATTTTAATTAAAGAGTTTTTGTTTTCATTTCCTCCACTGGCTTTAACTCTTTCGCTTAGATAATTATTTCAATGGTTAAGTTTAAAAAGAAAAAAATGGATAAGCGTCGTCCGTTTTATCAGATGTATAGATAGAATTCATTTAATTTGCGTAAGTTTTCTATACTCAATAATAAAATTCCATAGCACATTTCGCCGATACTGACACTTAAACTGTCGTATCATGTTTTTAGCATTACGCATCGATTTTAGGGCCATAATCGTTTTTTACGAGGACAGCCTACTAACGTGATCATGATGCAAATTTATAAGCTAATATTTTTTTATACGACATACCATTACTCATTATAACACGGGTATAAAAAATGTTTATTCGAACCTACATCGTGTCATTGGGGCACTCCTGGTATTTTCGTAATTAAAACGGACAGGCGTCTTTTAACGCTGCGTAACATGTGTCCGCACGAAACGGGAGCAATTAGGTTAATTATTGGGCCTCCTATGTAAAGCTTGTCGAAATCAAACGCGTTGAAAATGTTGTTTTAAGTATGTCCATCAATACTTGTGAGTGAATTCGATTTGTGTATTTACTTCATACATAAATATTCGACTCGTGGTGTTATGTGTTATGTACTTTCTTTGCCTTGATATATTATATAGTAGTATATAATCAAATTCGGGCTCCAGCCTTAAAAACGGTTTATTAACTACAAACTAAGCAACCTGCGCAAGAAGGCGCCCACTTTGTTGGTTCGCTATCCCTGTCATAGAATAATGGGATAGCTACATCTACATAATATATTAATGAGCGAAGGAAAACTTTTTAGGCCATTTTACTCTACTTCGCGGATGGATGAGTATCAGAATTGTCACAATTAAAGGTTATACCAAAAAGTGTGTACAAAGCTAAAATTCTTATACATTTAATTTAACAAAAAAAACATTATTCACACTACAGTTTGAATAACGTTTACATACACCACTATTCCTGTGTTATATGTATCAATACTTTATTAATTCCAATTTGAACCAAAAAGTGACCACTACATGATTTAAACTTAAAATACTGATACATTTTATAGAGTACCCATAATAACGAAACGCACTTGCACCAATCCTTACTCCAGCAAAGCAACTTCTCTTATGTCCCTTAAAAAATATCAATATTTGTTTTACTGATGAAATTCCACCAAAAATATATTTAAATGTATTCCTTCATGTAAACATTACTGTACATCCCACGCACTTCAGATATTACTCCGTCAAAACTCATAGTAAATCAGACCCGTAAATAACGATCCAGATGGAATGCTTACAGGAAAATACACAAATATAATATTCTAGTTATGTTTCTTCAACTGTTCATTTAATAATACTCATGTTACATTGATATCGTATATGCCTTTGTGACCCAATTTGAAAAGTTTTCAAATAATGTTAAACAATATACGCTAGTATAACTCCATCAACATAAAGTAATTAATTAGTAACTTTTCCGGCCTCCGCGTGAATTAATGTTTCGTTTTACGTGAAAAGAGATATTTTTAGTGACTTTTGTTGGGTCGCAAAATGAGATAATAAAATTTGTCCTTCTCAGAACGTGAATGAAATGCCATATTAATATTACTTGATTGCGAATCTATATTTATACTTCTATATAAAGCTAAAGAGTTTGTTTGCTTGAACGAGCTAATAACAGAAACGACAGGCCCGGTTTTTAAAATCCTTTAATGTAGATAGCCAATTTATTGAGAAGGCTAATCTTATTATAAAGTTCCCACGAGAACTGGAGCTACACGGGCTAATTTGACGACTCAAAAGAATAAAAGTCGTTAATGGGTTGCATTACTATTTTGTGTGTCAATGATATCAGCTTCTTAAATATTTTAACGCGAGAAACTATGATATTTTAGTGTTTCAACAGTCCATACTGTTGGAACGGTAAAAAAATCATTGTTTTGCAATGATTTTTAACAATTCATGAATTTAGAATGTGTAGTTTATTAGTTCGTGTAAAATTCATTCCACAATCAATGAGGTTGAAAAGTACGCACCAACTTTATGCCCTATTCAGATTGAGAAAACAATGCATACAAGAATATTCAACAAACGTGTAACAACAGTATTGTGTTAATTATTTGGCGCATGTTATATGATTAATTATATCGGAATGAGGCTCGTTGCGTTAACACGCAATGGTTACACGATACTCAATATTCATACACGCATAATAGTTATGTGGATATAATAATTGTTGCGATACACTGCCACAGTAATGGTATTCCCCAAGGATGTCAATATACCGATGGTTAGAGTTAGGTAACAAAATTGAATAGATCGTTTTATTATGCTAGTGGCCGAGTCGTCAAGTCGGACAAGCTAATTCGTTTCAGGCATAACTTCTCTATTTATCATGACGATATTTTTATGTAAATGAACCTAGAAGATGTCGTCGATGCGACGTACTTTCAGGATGAATTAAGATAATTAACTAAAATCTACAATTGTGTTAAAAATTAGTAACCTTTTAGTATGGTTCAATTTATACTACTAATTGTTATTAAATAATTGTTATTGTTTAATATTAATATTCAATAATAAAAATATTGTTAATTAATTGATTTTGATAAAAATTAATCACATGTGGAACAGTTTCAATGCCGTACCTAATATCATTATTCCGTCAAAATAGCAGCCTTCAAATGTGAACTAAAATCTTAAACTTGTTAGACTTGTTGTAGCGATGTAATAATATAATACAATGTATTATCGTATGCAACAGACATCGTGTAATGGGCTCTTAGTTACAATATCCCTAAGGCTAGTTAAGTGCCTTTCTACAGTAAGGTCGTCGGTTTACACGTGAGGCTATCACACTCCTACAAGCACATTCACCTTAGTTGAAGGCTGATCGATGATGTTATTATCAGCTTTCTAGGACATAACAAAGTTATAAAATATGAAGTATTTGAGGATACTTTAATATTGCGAAATAAAACAATACTTTGAAATGAAAATGTATGAATTTGTAATTGGTTTGCAGTGTCTACATTTGAAATGTAACAAAATAAAAATCCCCTCAAATTATAGTTTACAGGCCGTGTAAAGTTAATTTAATCTCAAAGCAAAACATGTATAGTTAAAATATATGTTCTTTATGTTTTTCTAATCGCATAATTAATTTTAATTCACATAACGTTCTGCACGGTACTGTTTTCTCGGTTAAATCAAAGTCAATAATGACATTTAAAAATAGTTTTTAAATAATAATGTTCTTATGATGCGTTGCGTCGTCTATTTTCCTATTCTGAGAAGAACTAGCAAGAAACTCAAGAGTTCGCGGTCCGTAGCTCTATGATTTATAGTATCAAACATAGATTCAGTTTCCGACCTCTGCAGAAGTATTAGATACAGCCGTATGGACTTCACAAGGTTCCTTGTCTTCTAGAGTTAACAATTCGCATAAATATGTATGTATCCTATTTTTCATACATAAATATAGATATACGAAAACAAATTTACTGTTCAAATGACTAAACTTGACTTTATTTACATCAAACCACACATACCTATCACTGTGGGTTGATAGGAATTCCAATTAGTACGCGGTTCAACAATATTAATTATTGGACGTATACCACAAAGCTGGTAGCTATCTAGAGTACCTATCAATCATATAAATAATTTAATGGACCTGAGGGAACCGCCAGTTGGGAAATGTGGTATCATTAATGTCACACAAAATGACAATTATCGGGGTGGCGCTTGGGGAAAATAAACGACAAATTCTAGAAAATATTTTAAAATGTTTAAACATTTTCAGGATCAAATTATGAGCGTGATCTATGATATTTTAAAATTTTATAGTTATTTTAGAAACTATAAGTTTAGTAAAAACATGTTCTAAAATATGAATACAATTAAAAAATAATTTAAATCTTGTAATCGAATAAGCTTTTGTTGTTAACTTAATAACCACATATTTACTTATAAACCTAATTGCATCCTAAAAACATACGATCACATAAGTAAACTACTCGCATATCCGCTATGTAAAAGTCATTTTAAGGGAGTTCAACTGCAGATTTTCAACATACTGTCATAGGTGGCTGGCAATATTTTTCTAACTTCAACTGAAATAGCAGAGTGGGCCATTCGATCGACGCAAAGTAAAATATGGTACACATAAAACTTTTATTTATATTTACTTCGACTTCAAACTGAAATGGGCCAGTAGATAGTTCTCACTTTGATCCCAATGCTCCAAACACCAATATTTATAGACTTGAACGATCCTACGACAACAAAGCGAGTTTATTTTGTCGAAGAATGAGTAAAAAGCTAGACCGTGTTTGGGGAACAACAACATTGAATACAAGAGAAAAAAACACAAATCAGAAACTAAGAAAACACATGTAGATTAAACATAACATGACAGTTTCTGACATAGAACGTTTGTAGGTAACCCTTTTTTTATTAATCATTCATGACGATGCGTAACAATCCCCCAACCTGAGAGGGTCCAAATGTTCAAATGTTTACACACTTAGATTGACTTTAGTCACACCCAGCTAGGTAGGGGACTACATTGTCCAGACTAATAGTCAAACGCACAGTCGCTAGATTTTCGCATCATTTTGCCCACTTTAACATGTAGTTTTGAAATACGAGTAGAATAGAAACACAGCTCAATTTCAGCCGTTTTGTATTCATTCATATAGATTGTAAAGTTTTACATTAATAACTTCAGTAAAAATGGTAATCAAGGTTCAATCTCAATTAGGGCAGAATTTAAATGAAACTTTTAATAAAATCACAATCACAACAACAGTATAAGATTTGACAAATGTTTGCTATAAAGTTCAGGTAACTTTCATGAGTCGAAGCAAAACATAAAAACTCAATCAACTGACACTTTAAGCAAAGAAATTTCTAGGTTTAATAAAGTTATTTGTAAGAAAAGTTGGGGTTTTTCTCTGGATTACACAAACTTTAGGTTAATGAAACTTTTAAATTGTGTCGCCAACTCTAAATGGAAGGATCGTTGAATAAATTTACTTTATAAACTGTAACCAAAGTTTACCCTTTATTCAAAGCTATGCTTGTGTAATAGATGACTAAAGTTATTTTTCAATATCATTATTTTTGTAAAGATAACACAATATAAGACAAATTTATACAAAAATAAATCCTTATTTGCCTTGGTACACGACACGACATAACATGAAAGCAGCTTAACCGAATTAGCCGACACTTTTTTTATGTGGTTGTACGAAAGAAATTTTCAACTTTGATATATGCTTTATATAATAAATAAATTAATTGGTGAAGCGGAAATGTTGTATTGCCCGGACGGAGGAGTATGGAAACAAACTTATCTATACTTATGTTATAAAGAGGAAATTTTAGTATTTTTATATTTTTGTATGTTTGTTTCGCCGCCCCTAAGACTACCCACTGACCGAATAAACTCAACAAAACTACTGAACAGATTTGATAATTCTTTCACCATTAGAATGCTACATTATCCCTGTGTAACATAGGCTATAAAAATCCACCCGTGCGAAGCCGGGGCGGACCGCTAGTAGTTTATATAGTAAGAGTGCAGAATGCTAATATGTATTTTTTTAAATATGGTCGTATTTCGACCACTCGTCGACCACAAGTTGCTTTTAATAGGTTACACACGTTTTTTACTTAAAATTTTATAGGTAAGTAAATATAGTGAACAATACATAAACAAACTGTAACTTTATGAAAATGTGGTTTCACAGCTGTCAAATACCAGGTAGGTAATATGAAACTGAAAATAGTATTATGCAAAACACGAAACATTAATTGTAAAATGAGAACTAGCAATAAATTTAAATCAGTTTTGTGAGCCATTACTTCATAATCGAACAACATAATTGGAAATATGTACGGTAAAGTTTAAACTGATGTTTAATTTTATTAATTTACTATGGTATTAATTAATTACATTCGAAATTTATTATCGGAACTGTGATGTATGACTACATTGCTTTGATAACATTTATTATGTATAAAGTTAATTTATTTGGGGCCTTTTTTCACAATTCTTAATGTCGGTACTAAATGCTGTGTTGTAACACACAATGACCTATAAATCTTAGGTACGCGAAAAATCTTAAATATTTGATGGTCTTTCAGAATACTTAAACCTTATAGAAATAATCTACTTAGGTCTATCAATGTATATTTTAAGACACTACACATCAAAAATAAGTCTTTATTCTATATACCAGAATCTCTTCTCTGTATTTGTTCTTCTTTCAATATCTTTCCACATGCTTTCTGTTGGTCATACTAAGTGCCCTAAATAAATCGTACACGAACGATTATGAAACGAATATCATTCGAAGATATTATATTGTAAAGCACATTCCCTATTGTTCTCTAAATAAATGAGAATAATGCCCCACTGAATATAATGCTGAGTGATGTCAAGCTTAATGTTTTTCTTCGTTACCTTAATCCGTAGATTATAATGAAGACCTTTTTCGTAAAGTGACTTCAATATTAGCCCTTCGCCAATATGTTTTGTTACCTTTTCTTCAATTTGAATTTGTTTACTTTATACATGGGTAAAAAAACAAAATTGGATGATATGATTTGTTTAAATAAAAGCAGCCGAGCTCTACTTCGCAACTTCTACAAAAACGTAATCATAAATTCCACAATATAACTTTCTCTAAGAAATCAACGAAATCCATCCACTAGGAATGTATTTTCGTATTTTAAAATATTGTTTCTAATAAATTGATCGTGGTGACAGTAATAATAACTAAGTCCCAATAAAAATTAAAGCACAATACCTATGTAGGTATATGCGGCCGTTGCAAAATATAAGCAAACCTTATAACAGTATGCAGTATCCTGTGGAGTGATTACGTTAACGATGAAATTTCTGTGAAATAATTACTATTATGTAGGCATCAAGTGAGGTCCCTATTACTCCGTACTCCACACACCGGGAGATGCGGCCAGCACCTCTAGTGTTGGGGGCTAGAGATGATTATTCAACGTATTTTAATATAATTTTCCGAGTTACAAGGAAAAACAAAATTTGGCAGCTATCTCTTTCATTCATCATGCACTTAACGTCATTTTTGTTTAAGTGCATATCCACAGAACAGTTGGTACTGTTCTGTGGAAATGCACTTACGCTAAGCTAAGTATTTAAACAAAGTTTGTATGGACAAAAGCCCCGACCTTTAATACCAGACTTTACCTGCTAGATGTCAAGATTAATCAGCGCACTTTGCATGCATACGGCTAGCAGGGTTGACGTAATTGTGCGTAATAACACGTGGGTAAATCAACGTTAAGTACGGTGTACATTCATGCATGTATCTGGAGCGACTATTAAAGCGATTGTGCCCTTACGCAGCTCATTACGACAGCCACAAAGTACTAAATAGCTACAAGTGTACCTTAGTAAAGTCACAACACATTGACATCTGTTTAAATACGTCATTAGTGTGCATTCGTCTTATAGCAACGTTGCTGATTCATTGTAACAAACACGGGTGTCTGAGAAATGTGTGCCATTTTGGTACAATCATCAGTTTTGAATGTAGCGCGCGAACACTGATACCAAATTCTACGTATTTATTCATTTGTCCTATATATGTATTTGGCCCTGGCATTCAAATTTCATATATATGTTACGGCTTATAGCCGAAGTGCGGCTACACCTAGTTTTAGCCGGCTACAACTAGGTGCAGCCGACCACATGCCGTTAAACTTAGATGTATCCTACTCCGACCCGACACGGTGGCGGTAACACAATGTTAACATCACCTACCTAAACGAAACGTATGGTAACATAGTACAAATACTTCAACTCCAACCTCAGTCCCTGTTCAACTCCATTGGTTTAGGTTAAGGATTTTTTTAACCACCCCAACACCTTTTTGTGCCGTGCATAATACACCTAGGTTTAACCACCGGTGTGCCGCTGCACCTAGTTCTAGCCGCAATGATGAAGGCTAAACCTAGTTCTAACCTAAGATAAGTAGGATACATCTATGTTTAACCGCATGTGGCCGGCTGCACCTAGTTGTATCCGGCTAAATCTAGGTGTAGCCGCACTTCGGCTATTAGCCGTAACATATATACTAATAATTATTAGACATAGAATTATAATTCAAATTGAAATATCTAATTTCCATTTATAACGGAAAAATACCAGTTTTATACCAAATAAATATTTTTATATTACTACATTTATATTTGTTTTAAACCAAATTTATATTTTTTATTGTGTTTTGGTTTTAAGTTCCGTATATCTATATATATATAAAAGAAAGTCGTGTTTGTTACAACACTTATAACTCGAGAACGGCTGGACCGATTGCCATGGTTTTTGATTTGTTGGATTTGTTTCCGTGCCGAATAGCAGAATACATTTTAAAAACAAAAGAAAGTCGTGTTAGTTACACTATTTATAACTCAAGAACGGCTGAACCGATTTGGCTGAAAATTGGTAGGTAGGTAACTAAGAACTGGGAGAAGGACATAGGATACTTTTGGGTAGGGGTAGGGTAGGGTAGGGTAGGGTAGGGTAGGGTAGGGTAGGGTAGGGTAGGGGTAGGGTAGGGGTAGGGTAGGGGTAGGGTAGGGTAGGGGTAGGGTAGGGTAGGGGTAGGGGTAGGGTAGGGGTAGGGGTAGGGTAGGGGTAGGGGTAGGGTAGGAGTAGGGTAGCGTTAGGGTAGGGGTAGGGTAGGGCAGGGGTAGGGTATAAAAGTCCACCCGTGCGAAGCCGGGGCGGGCCGCTAGTATTTATATATAAGTACGGTACTTAAAACACAAACACAATAAAAAACAATGTCTTGTCTGTGTGTGGGTTTGTGCCGGCTAAGCTCTATAACGGCTGGGAGACGTGACGGGGCTTACACTGATAGATAATTTTATAAAGTGCAATACAGGCTACTCTTTATTTTATCTGTCCGTGCCGATTTTGACGTGACTTTAATAGCTTATAAAATCCTTATTTTAAAGAACAAGTCGCGGTATGCAACTAATTTAGTATAAAATTTTTCTCCGTTATCAAATGTTAATAATAACCAAGCTTAACCTAACCACGCTGTAATCTTGGATTCCCTATTACTACGTTAACAACGTACGTAATTTTTGTCCATAAAAAATGCAATTATACGAAATATAAAAATCTTTCGTCCGTACAATATTAATGAAATGCTGGTCGAAATGTGCGCATCACAGATGTTGATTATAGTGATTTTAATTATTTTTAAGTTCGGATTAATTATCACGTTCTATTTATAGATGCTATCCAACAAGCAAGATTATCACGTTGAGTAATCTGATGAGCTCATCTGAAGGAGAATAGAGGTTACTGACCATAATGCGAGTCTTTGTCGTGTGGTATGTTCCCGTTGGGCTCGAGGCGGTCGAGGCACTCTTCCGAATACCCGTTGTAAGGCAACTTGCCTCGCCCGCCGCCGTTTTGTTGTCGCCCGCGACATTCGCCACTGTCGCCGTCTGGTTCATCTTTTGTTGCTGAAACAATAAAAAAACAACGTAAAGCATTTAATTGATACAACCAACCAACTCGTTCACGGCTATATAAACATCATATTGAAACACATAAACGCGAATAATATCATAAAAGCTTTTTGGTCCATGACTTTACAAATTCATTGCGGGTTTTCAATTCAGGATAAAACGTTAAATTAATTATGTACACCTACATTTGCACAACGTATAATGGTATTACTTTCCGGTGGTGCTCAAAGGCAAGATCATTACGGGGTGACAAACGACACTCGGGGTTTCAATTGAGAGAAATTTCACTCTAAAGCCCGTTTCGACCACGCGGCAGTTGAATTTAATAGCGTTGTGAATATAACAATGAGCCTACAAAGGCTAACTACAAATAATTATATTCTGCGACTACTAAAGGCAAAAGTCGCGATGATGGTTTTAAAGCATACCGCACTACAGACACAAAAGAGCCGAGAACACAAGTAAACTTTAGTAACTAGATTCGAATACCAGCAGAAATTGTAATGAGAAAAACGGACAGTAATTTGTCTGCATCTAGCGACTCATTAGTGGAAATGGGAACCAGAGATGGAGAATAAAAGATAGCAAAAGGCAATCTTGACCTGAAAATGTTGGATAGAATATAAACATGAACTCTTTGTCTTGGAAAAAAATACATACAAATATGTCGGTACAGCATTGAATCGTATTTAATAAAACACAAGCGTCAACATTTATTTAGGGACATGAAATTGCAATTTCCGACATAAAAAGCCAATCAATGTTGCTACGGGTCTTTGTAAATAAATTACCTACACATAATGATGTGCTAAATTTCCCGCCGAGAGACTCGATCCGTTATGACAGGTTAATTTATTGAATAACATCCGTGAATATTTGTTGCAGTTTGACTCGATATTCCATTTACATCTTTAACATTTTAGAATTCGTTGATTGGCTCAATCAAATTAATAAGTAAGCTGTAATTTAAGAGCATAATTAGATACTTATTAATTTATGACTGATGCTAACGTGAATTAAAATTGCTTACGAATGCAGAATCTTATCCTGTAATTGTATCTACGTATGGAAATTTGCAAACGCTAAAATAGAACTAGGATGGCAAAAATGAATGAGAATATCTCTCTATTAACTGAGTTGACCTGGTTCAGTTATGTATCTTTCAATAAGCTAAGAAGCAATTTGCATACAAGTCTCCAACTAGCGGGACCAGCCCACGTTCTGCAGACAGGATATGAAGCGACAACTGTGCCTAAGGGCACCAAAGTTTAATTAGTCGCACCCGGCAACTTTGCAAGAGCGTGCTATCGTTTTCACAGTATTTCATAGATGATACTATAAAATTTCTTGAGTTTAAAACGTGAACTTCACCCTCGCTTCTGCTGTACAAGACATTGTATCAAGTAATTTAACAGTCGATTGAGTTGTGAATAAAGAATCAGTTTGGGGTAAAATGTATGCACAAGGACTTCATTTTTAGCGGTTGTCACTTTTATATAATGTCATACCTATTTTATTAGAACTTGTTTATTTCCCATTCAGTATATAAACATTAATTTTAAACGCACATAGATGAAGTTATACTGTGGAGAATATACTTCAAAATTAATAACAATTTTCTTAAATTGTCCGAAACAACTGCGGTAGTTGCCTTGAGACGACAGATGGCTACCTGCCGTCTCAAGGCAACTACCGCACTGTCTTGAACATCAATATTATGCATACTAAATTATGCACTAGTTTAGATATGTGTTTTATGTAAGATTGTGCAATTTAGATTTTATGTATGTATTTTCAATTACAATACATATATAACCAACCTATTCTTATGCTCTGTGAGAATAGGAGTACCTATACTTAGTACGTTCTTCTCCTTGTTCTGCAACGTATAGAAAATATGAAAATAACTTCAAGTAAAATTTACGCCGAGATTGCGAACACAATCCAGAAACAACGAGGCTTAACTTTTGTCTCAAACGCTCACAATTTACATGTAGCTAGCTGTTTTACAAGAGGGAGAGAGAAACTATTTCTATAGCAGTAGACACAAAGTAAGGCGACAACTGGTGGCCCGGGGCGGTCGGGTTTAATTGAGACGCGGTTGTGCATTCCTCTCGTGCAATTCACGTAAAACAATTTCACACACACAATTTATTCACTTTACAGAAATGTAAGGACGTACCATCCATTCGACCGGGTAAAGCACTCTAAAGCAAAGTAAGATGAGTTCAATAGGAAAGTTCCGCGCTGAATAACTCACGACGCTCGGATTACGTTATTGAAATAGTAACGAAATGTTCACACGGATAATTCGTGCAAACATCCCATGAATGCAGAGTAAATATGTTAACAAAACAATGGTTATTGGTTTTTTCCCGTTGGGATTATCGTGGGATTAGAAGTCAGGCCGCTAACAGCACGTGCGGATACGATAAGCTGTAGTTATGTAGTGTATAGTCGAGAACAATGTACACAGCGCTCATTCGAAGCGAAGCTGAGGTTCCGTCGTTCGTCTAGATGCAATTAGATAGGTGAACTTAGTTTCCGTGTTTCGCATCCCGCAGTTCCGTCAGTGAAACTCTTATCTCCGTCGACGATCAATCACCGTTTCCTCGACTCTGATACGGTCGATTAGGCATTTGTTTCACAAGATATTATCTTCGAAGGGCGATATTTTATAATAGAAATTGACTTCACTTAGACCGATAATTGAAATTCATCGGGTGAACTAAACTTTTCATCTGTTCAGGGCTCACGAAAATAATTACATTGAAATAGAGATGAAAATTTAAATGCGAGGCGACGTAATTGAAATTCTCCGCTATATTTCTAATACTTCAAAGTTAGCGGCATCATGAAAAATAAAATATCAAATTGGACGAAAAAATATATTAGATTTTCGCGACCTTATTAAAACATACCTTAATTTTAGGATCGTGTGAATATGTGTTTTTTATTACGTAACATTATCCATATCTCGTTGGAACAAATATTTGAATATTTACATTATTGTGTATGCTTACGTCTATGAAATTAAAATTTATGTACTGAAGTTTCTTTAGTGGTACAATTCATTATAATAAACAAAATGGGTTCTGCTTTTATATTAGGTTATTAAAACGTAATCTAAAGCATTTATTTAGACAACATTAAACACTCATACAATTTTATTTGTAACAGTTGTAATAAAGTTTTTATGTTACTATTTTAAACCTAAAGTATGTCAACTATATGATTACGCATATAACTGAACCCAGAAACTAAAGCTCTCATTCAGAAACATTCCACCGTTTCCGCAGCAAAATTATCGTTCTCATCAAGACAGTTATCTGGCGTCAAGTGGCAGTGATGGAAGTAATAAAGCGCAAGATTTGCTCTCGGCTCCACCGACAAAATGACTATTGCGAGCGTTGGGTAACTACGAGAAATTCCGCCATAAACATGGGATTTTCTTTTGCAAATCACGCCCTAGTTTAAAATGGTTCTCGTGGTGGCACGTCTGCCAATCGTGGAATTCAGCTTGAATGAGTCTCTTGAGATTCCGGATCGATGGACACAAATTATGTGAATTTATCACACATCAATTATTATGAAACTCGAAATTGTAAAACTGATATAAAAATTTCATTGTTTATGGAGCAATTTTAGATAATTTTAGTAAATTAGATTTTTAGGGTGTAAAGTCAGTAGGTACGTAATATTGAAATAACAATATTAGTGAATGCAATAACGCTAAATCTAGCTAGTAGATAATAGTTAGTAATATGGAGTATTAATCTTCCAGCACCAATGTTTTAGGCGTCAAAACTCAAAAGAAGACATGAGAAGAGGTTTCAAGTCCATATAGAATATAGTCACACTAAAAAGTTAAGTTTTTCATGAAATATGTATTAACGATTTTATGTCCTGTTTTTATATATTTTTTGAAATATGTATTAACGATTTTATGTCCTGTTTTTATATATTTTCGTGTAAGGGCATGTTGATACTGAAAGAGGAATACTTTAGTAGGTAGTATAAACTTACAAGTAATTACGTCACATGAATATTAGACCATGTTGATAAAATCTGATAATAGCTTAATATCGAAAAAATCAAATCGTTACTAACATTTTTGTTTACATTAATCATTTCTATTTTATTAATTTTAATGTAATTACTATTGTAAAGAACATATATTATTATATAAGTATTGGTATGGCGCCATTAAAGTTCTAACACCTACGCATGTCAGATATAGAGTGTGAAAATATCTATAAAATTTTAGATAGACAACCACACCAATACAATTTTACTTTACTTTACAGGTTTCTATTTGAGTATGTGTAGGTACTTATTTCTAAATGGCTCTAACAATTGCTCTTTCGATGCTTTAGTAAATGACTACAAAATAACTTACGTGACGACGACCACGACACTTCTAAGACGATCATATTGGAAACGAATACGCAGTTATCCAAATTAAAATTAGTCTTAAACTATATGCTGATCTATCGTTGATGTGACTCATGCAATACAATACCGCAACCGTAAATGCATCGAAACTATTTGCTTGAGGTCATTAGACATAACTTTAGCGTTTTATAGCCAATAGCGGCACGAAACAAAGGCAAAAGGAAGTAAGTAAATTATTATTGTAAGCTATCACATTCGAACATGTTTCTGGACACAAAATAAACAAATATTTGAGTTCGCTTATAAAACACAACTTTAATATAAAAGGAAACGATTTGATTGCATGTTTGTTTGCATGAAATAGGCTCCGAAATTAATGTATTTTTTTACCACTAGAAAGCTACATTATTCAGGAGTGAAATAGGCTATATCTATACTTAATATATAAAGCTGAAGAGTTTGTTTGTTTACTTTAACGTGCTAATCTCAGGAACAACAGGTCGAATTTGAAAAATATCTGTGCAAGATAGCTCATTTATCGTGGAAGGCTATAAGCAATATTTAATTATGAACCTACGGGAACGGGAGGGAAAAGGTTTCACGACGAGGTTTCAGGTGAAATCTCGGGAAGCCAGTTTAATGATAAACTTTTAGACTACATTCATTATAATGACGAGGTTTAGGCTAAATAAATGTTTATAATTTACGATATAAACCGCTCACGGTGCACAAAAATATACCTAAACAGTTTATATTAAAATAAAAGACGCAATAAACAAGTAAGACATTAATATATAAAGCATTCATAATATCTAAGATAGTGTCTTATTACGGAAATGAATAGTATGACGGAGGACCATCGACCTTGCGCACGCTGCGGTTTCATAAATATTAACTCAAAACTCATATTTCATGATAACGGCTTGAGATGCAATAGCTACAATTTATGAACGACCTGTGGAGTGTTGTTTGTTCCGAAATAATGTATATTACACTACAAAGACTGGCATAATATTCGTGGAATCTAACAACCTAAGTGGGCTTGAAAAGACATCATTAAAACTTAGACCGTCCAACATCCCGATTCTGGTAATTTCAAAACGCTTCAAACAAATCGCAATGCAGTGTCGGTCGGTAGACGGTTTTGGGGAATTTGGCATTCTGGTAGTCAACTAGTTAAAGTGTATTTAAACTGATTTGCGATTGTTCTGTACAATAACTGAAAAAGTTATTTTACATCTGAATGTAAAATACATACTCTTAAATTATATTATCAACATATCAGTACCTAAAACCAAAAAATAATTAGGTTACTACCAATCGATATTATTATTTCTTGGTTTGAGTGATACAATACATATTTTAATTGCTTTTGTCACCATTCCCTTAACACACAACCAACATTATGGATGAAACTTAATAAGTTTTAGACGAATACCACAATCGTCATTTACCTTGAATTAGCAGAATTAGGCCTCAGGTACGATGCGATACGACTCAATTGCTTGTATCGCAAATTTCTGTAATATACATTATATCTTAACATTTTCTATTATAGTTTCGACATTGCTTGTATTAAGTTGTCGCTAAGGGCGCTATTGTCAATAATATTATTTGAAACTTTCATTTAATAGATAATGTATACACTACAGGGACTTTAATACATAATATTTATCTAACTTCTCCTAGTACTCATAGTATATTCATTCAAACTATTAAATCGCTTATGTGAAAGTTAAATCAATTTATGTCTACTTTCGGAGTTCGGATTTTAATTTACAATAAAATGAGATGAGTAATAACATAGCATTTAATAAAGTAGATGTGTTTTTATAAATCAATAAATAAATATTGAAACTAATAAAAAATAAGATAACAAATTCTATGAGAGAAGAAGCAAACATCCACCACATCTAGGTATGCAGTGAAATTCTGCGGTAAAATTCCCGACCGTAACCGAAGAAGGAATATTTTGAAGGAAATTTATTTTCTTGTGGTAGTTCCCAGTTTAGTCGTAAAACGTTTCTATTTATTGATAAAACAAAGGTACGTAAGCACATAATAATTATAGCCTTTGCATTCGCGCCTTTTGATTTTATTGCCGTAAGATGATGCTGTTCTGAAGAAACAAGACATCTTTTAAACATGAGGCGCCTTACATTATAGTCTAAATATATAATAAATTGCAACGAAATATACATTTACTTTGGTAGTTTTTAATACTATATAGCATTAATTAAGATGATGTAGTGACAAACATTGAAAAAGGTATGCTAAATTCGTTCGGACATATAGAGAATTTACTTTGATAAATATATATTTACTATACATATTATAAGTTGGTGTGAATGTACTAATCCCAAGAAGCAGGGACAAAGCCGATTGCAAAGAAATTATTTTTTCAAGTAGGTATACATTCAAATTACACCTGGGCACTGAGTACGAGTAGCTATCGTTTCGATTTAATACTTCATACACACCCAAAATAATGTATTATTCTATAATATATATATATAATAGAATAATACATTATTTTGGGTTAATTAATATATATATTCTATAATTTTTACATCCAAATTCCTCCTGAGATTCCTCAAACCGATGAAGGTATCTCACAACACTTAAACGTTATTTCCCGCCTTATTCAACTTTCAATATCAATAAATATTCAGTGCAATCTTTAAAATTCATAGTGCAAGCACTTTCAAGAAAATAACATTCCATCAATGGTAGCAAAAAATGTTGGCAGCAAAAAGCAACGCTTCCATTTTAACAAAACAGGCAAGGCTTGCCCTCAGAGATTACATTTTTACTTGGTTTAATATTAAGATGAAACTTTCTGCAACATTCCCTTACGTTATTTTCTAAGATGCAGACATCAGCTAATAGCGTGTTGTCAAGAATACTTATTTTAAAGACAGGGTTTATGATGTAATAAAAACAGTAGGTATATTCCTACTTTCAATGAATTAATTTACATTAATTTATTGTATTTCACTCAGTTGTAACTACAATGCTAGACTATTAACAATAAAGTGTTAAGTAGATTGTGATACTATTAAAACTACGAGAAAACAGTTTACATATAAAATAGGATTACTCTGCCGGTAATAGTTACCAAGATTCCAACTAGAAGAAGAAAATGAAAATATACGCTGTCTAATCTATACTAATATAATTATATAAAGCTAAAGAGTTTGTTTGTTTGCTTGAACGCGCACATCTCAGGAACTACTGGCCCGATTTGAAATTCTTTCAGAGTTAGATATCACATTTATCGGCTTTATTTTATTATGAAGTTCCCATGGGAACAGGAGCTAGGCGGGCGAATACGCGCGTGGGAATCTAAAGAAAATATAGAATGCATGTAGATGATTTGTTACTTCGGGATAACATAGTTTAGTGCATCTGTTGGTGAAAAGAAAATTGAATTACGAACAAAATATTCTTATTAGTATACATTTTATGAATAAAAAACAAGAATCTACATTCTAAAACTGCGGGTCCTCGTTATCAATATCCATTTGCGTCGCACGCAGTCAGTTGTAAAGTTTGAGAAGGGTTGTGCACACGTCATGACGTCAAGACTGAAGAATCCATTCAAATCTCATTAGAATATGAATTTGTGTGTCCATAAAAATGGTTTTTCATTTATAATTTCATATGTTAGCTTTCTGATTATATATAGGGTGACTGGTAATTAGTGACCGATACCTAAACACATGATTGTGCTCATGATAACAAACAACTTTTACTATGGCACCAAACCTGAAATCGCGAAAAAAAATCAGCTGTTCCCTACCATGTTGACGAGTTATGTGAACATTAATGTATGGAACAGCTGATTTCTTTTCGCGATTTTAGGTTTGATGTCATAGTAAAAGTTGTTTGTTATCATTAGCACAATCATGTGTTTAGGTATCGGTCACTAATTACCAGTCACCCTATATAGTATGTAAATATAACGTAATATCGTGTTATTCATAATGAACGAAATCAAATGGGCATATCTCACAATTTATGACCAGATAAGATAGAAGATACAATCGTACGACGGCGACGTAAGCGACAATTGATGAAATAGACCTACACACTGCAATTTTGTAGAATAACATTATAAATCAAAATGCACAAATAGAAACGTAAAATAACACAGCATGAAAACTACACTAAACAAAGACAGTCGGCGTCAAACGGAACCGCTAAGAATCAGATAGTTTGCAAATATTTGAGTCAAACTTCACATAAAACCAGAAATCGATACCATTCCTATTGGTAGAATCACACAAAGTTAGTAGACAGTGTCAAAGTTGACGAGGGTTTGCGGTCAGGGGGACGTAGACGTCTTACTGCGAGTTTGTGTTTTCCGCACCTACCAAAAGTATGTATGAATCCACAACTCACTCAAGGAAATTTAATTAAATTTACAAAATAAACTCTGGGCCAAAATCATAAGCCTTGATTTCAATTGAGACACATAAAAGTGAGCTGAAATAACTCTTAACAAATATTTACAACCACTCTTGCCTGTGACAAGATCAGGCAAAACTTTTGATGACGTATTCAATTCGTATCCTAAACCCGAAATCCGAGAGGCCCGCAAACTGTAAAGTAGAGCGACAGTTGCACAAAACCTCCTTTAAATACTAAAAGTCATAATCCCTCAATCTCATTGCCAGCGACCGCCCTGAGGTCAAGCCCCACGGGGGGCACCCTCTTGCGCAAGTTGTTTTAATCGTATTTTTTAAACCATTTATTAAGGCTAGAGCTCTGCTCGCCTTTATGCCCAGTGAAGTAGCAAAAGCCTCTTACGTCCGTCCGAAAAAAAATCAATTCGTACAGAAACTAACTTGATAAAAGAGAAGCAACATGAATCCTTAATTGTAGGTTTATGATACTATAATAGAATTAGTAGGCAAGGCCGCTCAAGCCAGTGGACCGTAGCACAATAAATAAGACAAAAGCGTCCACTACATTTACGGGTCAAAGCTTCTGTGAGGCTCTAAATGCTAACGAAATTGCCGAGATGTTAAAGCTTACGGTATTTTTACATGAATGGATGGTTAGCAAAATTTGGAACAACAAATCAACTAAAGAAAAAGAAAAAACTCAAATGAACTGTACAATTGCAGTTACAGCAACATCTAATTCATGCGTGCGGATTCTCGCACAAAATAATCATTTACTCATTAATATACTTCACTAACTTCCTGCGCGCGGGTTCACCCGCGTAACTTCCGTTCCCGTAGGAACTACATAGTAAAATATAGCCTATAGCCTTCCTCAATAAATGGGCAATCTAACACTGAATTTCGTAGAAGATTTTTTCAAATTAGTCATGTAGTTCTTGAGATTAGCGCGTCAACTTCGCTAAACTCTTCAGTTTTATATATTACCTAGTATAGATTATATTTTTACTTCGGTTATGTAGGTACCCCATTTTCTTCAAACAATACATATTAATAATACACTTTGAAAGTGGAGCCTATACTTAAATGGATATTGGGGTTAATCACGTAACAATATCGCCATGACTGAAATATGTTTGCTTCAGTAATTTCATTATAATGCCATAGTACGGTACGGTAAGAACCTGGCTCATTTAGAAACATTATTATTACATGGAAGTAAAAGCCGAAGTACTAGAGCAATTTTGTTCACATCTATCTTCTTCTATCTATCTAATCTATCTAGTCTTGAACTTACACAATAAGTGGGCATATTATACCGTAAACGTCGTCCAACAAACTGAGGACATTTAACAAGGTACAACCCTATTGCGGCATCACAATTGGGTGGCTAAAAGGGTGACATTTCGCGCTTTCCCCGTCACCGGCGATCTAGGTCGCGACAACATCTAGACTAGACCCGTTTGCCTTCCTTGTCGGAGTCACAAACTATGACGGCTCACTTTCAGCCATTACCATTTTTCACATATCTTTTGTC
The DNA here is from genome assembly GCA_947037095.2 of Nycteola revayana. Lineage (NCBI taxonomy): Eukaryota > Metazoa > Arthropoda > Insecta > Lepidoptera > Nolidae > Nycteola > Nycteola revayana. Next base: position 5,656,732 of record OX344847.2, read on the forward strand.
TATAGCTGTTGTACCTACTTAGATTTACGAAGTGGCGTTTTCATCAAAAATATTAATATAAATATTCTTTTAGTTTAACCCATGCACTAATCATACAGCCAACAACTAATTTCTAATGAATTTAACATTGATAGATTTTCTATTTATTTTTAAATATTACCACCCGGTTACGCAAATTCCAATCAAGACAAACATCAACTTAATTGCAATGTCAAGTTATTTGGTTTCTGCAATATCAAAAATAAACACGATCGAATCAAATATTACATAAATAAGCTTATTTTACATAAATATGCTAAACTTGATTCGATCGTGTATGCATGCTTTCTTAACATTAACGGTATCAGCTAATCCACTATTGTAATAAATGAAAATAACAGTAATTAAAGATTTACTTAAGAAAGACACACCTTCGTATCGTTTAACAAGAACATTAACGAAGTGAAAGTACATTTTTCTCGAAATATCTGTTCGTTCGTCGATATAATCATAATCATTTAACATATTATTTATACAAACATTTCAACCATTCGAAAGGAATGAGTGATATTTTTCATTAGTAATATTGCCCGTATCGGAGTTCTATAAATGTTCGCTATTTGTTCGTATTCAAATAGAAAGTTTAATAACTCTGTAGTATCCGTTGGAGCTCATTAAACAGTCAGATGATTTCCAACTGATCTCAGTTCTTTTACTAAAATCTGAGAATTTATTGTTCTTGTGTTGATTTTTATTTTCAGGTTCAATCTTAAATAAGACAGTAAAAGAGTATTTAATTACTGCAGGATGTTAAGAGTTCAAGTTCTAATTAAATACTCTTGACAAGATTGGGTCAAATATATCGTAAACATCATGAGTTATATTAACTTTTATTGCAGACATTTACTGTCGACTTCCTTATGGTAAGAACGTAAATAAGATCTAATATGTTAAACTAATAAACACGTAATGACAACGAACGAAACATTTATTACCAGATGAAACCTAATCTAAAGTCCTTCACCAGCGGTTTATCTACTGAAAAACTGCCTAGTAGTCGGTGTCGCGTAACAAGGTCCTGTATTCGAAATTCGAATTCAATCAAAATCATGTGTAACAATCTCTTATATATTTTTTTTCTATCAAATTTAAGTACCCGCCTGAAGTCAGGAATTTGATGGTGTTTTATACTCCATAGTAGAACTTTCATAACTGAATCGTAACTATAAGGATCATAAAGTCTAAACTTGTGTATATTTCATTGAATACAGAAAGACAACAAGATAAAAGAAGACGCTACGATAAATGTATGCGATAAACCCGTACCATCATTTTTCACCGTCAGCAACTTCCAATTGAGAAAAAAGTCTTTAAGAACCCTTTTATTGGGCACTCGATAAGATTGGGGTTATAAGCGTCAACAAACAACAATAATACGTCTAGGTAAACATTGAGCGATAAAACATCAATTGGGAGCCCTCGATGTGAAAGGGTAAGGCGTTGAGATGAGTGTAAAACCTTTTATATATCCATCCATTGTGGTAGCGATTAGAGAAGAGCGGATAAATTGGAAATCGTGAGTAAAGTGTTTGTTTCATACATTTTAAAAGACTTTCAGGATTCTGGAATATCGTTGTTAGAAACTGAGAAGATACTCGGTAACTATGCTTTTGTATTTTTAAAATAAGTTGTCGGTATCAATGGTACCGTTTATATTTCACAGATATTCTTTTAAAGATCGGCCATAGACTAAGATCGTCATCAGCCCGTATAACGTACACTAACAGGGTAGCTATTTGCCACCACGCTTGGCAGACGGGTTGGTGATCGCGGTAACAACACGCTGCTACCCGTTCCCTTGTATACAATTGCTATAGATATTGTTGACAGCTTAATGTGATCGATCAAACCCACGACCTGTGAGACTTACCGCTACGCCTTGGAAAAGACTAAGATAGTCATCCTTATTCTCAACTTAAAGAATAAACAACTTTGTCGATATTACAATAGAATCGAAGTCAACTAATCTTAGTTAAGATTTTTTTTTTCTAAATTCGTTACATTTAACTCCATATAAAAACGAATTCCAAAAATATAAATGCAATTTATCTAGTCACGTGAAATTAATAATAAATGAAATTATATTCACCAAACACTTTATAAAATTAATATGTATGGCGATGATAATACGATATTTATTCAACTGTATTTATGTAGTACAACTGCTAATTGGACTGGCACATACATAAAACAAGCCATATATCCAGTACTATCCCTCAACAGTAGCTAATAGTAATACAGAATTCTGTTACATAATTTACCCTCGACCTATTTCTGAAGGACAGAACCCAAAACATGAAAAGGTTAAGGTTTAGTATATTTGCTGTATGAAATCAGTGAAAGCCAACATGCTTCAGTACATGGTAGCAATATGATTAGCATTATTAAATTTCATGATGTTGACTTGAGAAAATTGCATGGTAAACGCGTTTTTATGGTGATACAATTTTGTTTAAGTAGGTGCTTTGTGTATTCGTGTGGCATTAACATCTAGAGGCAGTTTTAATCACTTATGCTGTATATTATGAATTGATGAAATTACTGAAATGTTAACATTTTTGTCTCGCTCTTTATGTAGATAAATAAACAACATAGCAATAGCGACTGTATTTTACAAGAAATTAAGTTATGGATAGTGCGTTGACGACTGTTATGGTTTTCATTATAGTAAAAGCTAGTTTGTAGCAGCCATGATAGCCAACCTTTCAAGCACCAGCCGTCCTAAGCCTTTAGGTCTAAGTACCCTATTTCCTTCCTTATTACCTATCGCACTTGATTATATATTGAAAACTCACGTACTAGAACTAAACATCGATCGTTTCGCAAGTCAAAGAGCGTGCAGTCGTCATGTTCTACGTTTCATAACTTTAAAATAAAACAAAGAGAAATCTGTCATACATTACATAAAATCTGAAATTAGTTTATCACTGTCACACCGTTAACAGCTTTATCTCGTCTAAACATAGATAGGTAAGATAATATGATGAACACCGACCAGGTGAAGGTAACGCTAAATGACAAGTAAGTAAATATACCATGTGTGTTTGCTTACTACAAACCTAATAAAGTTTTAATAAACTATGTGCTCCGTTATTCGGAATACGTAGTTTTTTATTGTCGAACGGATGTCATTCTTAGGCACTACACTTTTGCAACTTCATATAATTATAAGGTCAAGTACTGAAGAGTTATATACTGAAGTTAATAAATAAATATAAAAATAGGCAAAAAAGACTCCAGGCTTTTTAACTAGTTTAAAAATGATAAAATAAGCAACCTGCGCAAGAGGGCGCCCCATGTGGGGAGAAATTTCTAAGTAATTGCTTTTAGGAAGTTCTGTGCACTTGTTGTTCTACTTTAGTTCGCGGATCTCTCGTACTACGGGTCTACGATGGCATCGGAAGGTTAACAGAAATAGTGGCGTAAAATGATTGTAACAGTGAAACTAGTATCTTCAATAAATAGTAATACCTACAATCACACATTCTTGATAATAATAATATGTATATATTATGTGAAGGCAACTTCTTTTCAGTAGGTGTTGCTTCCTCCCTTTTTATTGACAGGGTCCAAATCATCCTAAGGACTACATTAAAACCAAGATACTTTGACAATTCTACTAAACTAGTATATCCTTAACAAAAAAAATAAAAATATGTATAAATCGTTTAGCATCCTTTACGAACGAATTTATTAAAATGGAGGCAAATTTTGAAATTGAAATTTTGTTAAATATACCCATTGTGACCCTCAAATAATTTAGTACATTAGATTTGTAGATGAAAGGTTACTAAATATTTTTATCGTTTATGCCATATTACGTGACCAAAAGTCCACATTTAATTTAGACTTTTGGCTAAATAAATGTTGCTTTTTTTTACCAACACGACACATTTCATTGGGCAGTAAGCCCTACGCGGTAGAGCGACTGCACGAAAGTTCAAGTAAGGGCGCGAGGACCATATAGACTGCTTTGCATTATCAGACAAATTAATAAATCATGCTTAATGCAATGTAATAAAAGGTACTTAGGGTTGGGCCAGCACGGTGATGGCAGTTAGTGCTCGCTGCACAAACACTAACTGTCCATGCTTTACGACTCCTGCCATATATCTCTCCTACCTGTCTCGTGTCTCTGCCTCTACTCTATGTCTCTACATCTTTGGATAGATAGGGGTCGATTCAAATATAAAGTATATTTAAATCGACCCCTATCTATCCAAAGATGTCCCCCTATCTATACAAAATTGTATCAGATTAAACGTTTTTCACACTAACTCGCGTAAAAATATGAGATATTGTGTAATTTTGAAATGTTTGCATTCTGGACGAACGATTTTGTGCAATATCAATATTTGTAAGTTGTAAAATGATTGTCATATGTGGCCACAAGATTGGCTGTCCAGTACGTCTCATAGATTTCGTCTCGTTCAATATTATTACACCGAACACACGCTCCATTGATTCAGAAACTCGTCTCCTTGATATTGATATCTATTCACGTATTGAATTCGCTTATTGGAATAGCTCTGTTCCATATAGAGATAAATTTATTACTAGGAAATTGTCTCTTAAGAAATATCTGGCCTAATAAAAAAGGAATATGTCTTATATAGGTGAGGTTAATATTCGGTTTTATTAAGGTAAGTGGGAAATAAAAATACGCCTACGTTTTCATCATAAAATGATCTCAACAGTGACCTAATGATAAGCAATTAAATAAACAATACGATGAAAGCAGAAGCATTAATAAGAACAGTTCTATGATGTCAAGAAACTAATAAAGTTTTTCATGAAAGAAACGCGTGTTGAGTCACGAGCAGTCATTAACCCTGGTGTAAACAATTCAGGCCAAACAATTGGCTCGATGATAGGAGGGGACGTTCGAAGCAAATAAACGCTATAACCGGAGCAATCATCAGCATGAGTAATCTAATTAAAGCGCATTGCCGTAGCCCAGTCGTGAACTCTCGCTAAACTTTATGTGGAAACCAAAATCACATAAGGAACAATTGTTGTACAACATTTGTATAACAAACACACACTCTCGAGCAATAGGCTTAATGACAACATTTAATTTTGATTCGCAGCTAATTTCGTAATATCTTGATAGTTTGCCAAGCTAATAGTGCAAGAGCAAAACAATAAGACAAGTACGATGAACCCGATATTTGTAACAAATAACAATTTAACGGAAATTATAGAAGAATATAAATCAAGCTACGATAATACAACACAAACACTAACAGTAAGTTATGGCGGCCATAAATTTAGCAACGGAGGCTATCATTTAGTGATTGCGCTTTGTTATCTAGAAAGCGAATAACAAGATATACTTACGCACTTCGTGTGACCAATACCACACAATTCAAGCTTAGAACAATTCTATTACTGACACGTTAACTTAACATGAAAAGCCTTTGCAACATTTTACTCTAGAAAAAAGTAACATCACACACAACATTAGTGTATGAAACGAGAGCCGCATTACAAATAGTTCGGTCATCACAAGTGATGTCAGTGCATCGAACCCTACGCATAAGACATTACAAGGTGGTTACGTAATAATAACCGACAGTTGAGCAACAGACAATTGAGTCAATAAAGACAAAAACACTCTCAAGTGGGCAAGCAGCATTATTAATGTAACATTAGGGACGCAGACGCAGCCTACCCAAATCAATTGTAGGAAATTGAGTGAGCGGCAACAATTGTGATTTTACAAGGAAATTAACAAGCTGAGCTGAGCCGACATGATATACTAAAAAGTAAAAAATACAGCCGACGCCTTTACAAAAGTATTTGAATGAATAGAAGACAATGGCGCGGGTCGACAAAAGACCGTTCGTCCATGCTTCGAGGTTGATGCAGGGAACACAATACAATGTTCCCGTGCGGTCGAGTCACTCGTCATACCCGCATTCTGTCATATAATGAGCCAAGAACATTATTACAACATAGAGTAAACACTTGCTTTTTAAAAGTTATTAGCTAAAGCACACACGACTAAAGGCCGTATTACTTATAGCGGCACGGCAACAACACAGCTGTATCACAGCACCGCCTCAAATTTCGGCTACCGCTAGCCGCCCGCGAGGCGCCAGCTCGTTGGCAGCGAGCTATCCGCAAGGTGTGTGTAGCTGGCTATTACCACGAACACGTATTTGTGAATGAACACGACGATGACGATGTTTAGCTGGTGGCCCGCAGGTGACGCGCAATCGTCCCGCAGTCTCCTCGATGGCAGCGCGCGGGGTCCGCAACACGTCGTATGATAGCCGGAAGCGCGCTGCCTGCCCGCCGGCGGCTTTTTATATTGACATTACGAAATATATTATATGACACAGGTTTTAATGCTCTAATTTGAATGACAAGTAATTTGCTGGGTTGAAGCCGTGCCGGATCAGTGTAAACCTTTAAACTTTTGAAAATTGCCGTATTCAAAATCCAAGAATAAGTATGCCCGTAGCTGTAGTGTAATATTCCTGTTTGAACAAGCGTCCATTAACATTTTAAAACATTAATCTCTAATTGCTTCGCTTATTATAGCTTTTAAGAGAACTATTTCGGTTCGGTTATTTGTAATAATGCATAAGAAATCTAACACACGGTGTCAAGCAACTGTTAATGCATGTGGTGACTTGTCTAGACGCAGCGACAAGGCTGGACAGCCACGTAGGGCAAACAGGGCAAAATAACCATTATCAATGGCCCGCGCGGAAGTCAGCTATCAATCAACAACCAGATAATGGAGATATTGAGCCCCTGTGACGCCTACCGGAAGCTGGCTATTCGACGATACGGAGCTACTTTTCGGCTAAATCAATATTTTATCGGGTACACACTCTACATATACATTGATGGATTATTTATTAGGGTTTTGTATTGTCATCATTAGCATTAGAATTGATAAGTGACGCAATTAAAATACTCAATACAGCACACTATAAATCACATGGCCATAAGTAATCGTCTATTCGAATGCCAAGTGTTCAATACGTACCAATTGAGTTTCCAAACGGAATGAAAAGGGAACAAGTGCTCTTAATTTAAAGTACCTACTACAGATCTTTCATTCAAAGTAGGAAATTACTGAACTATCCGAAGTTTCTATCTGCTATCAGTGCTGTTTCCGTAATCTTTAAAGATGTTACGTGAACTACTGTATAAATGAGGGTCAAGATCAACTAAACTAAAGATTGAATGTAAAAATAAGTCTGCCGGTCTTGGCCGTCGACGAAGATAGAATTTAATCAATAAACTATAAGAAGTTTGTTAGGTAGCTCTTGTAATACTTTTAATATGATCTAAAAGCTATTTTTATAATATGAAGATTTATAAGTTCTTTACATCAAACAGTTTTTAAAAAAACTGACATAAATGCAGCTACCTACTTTTAAAATTGAAATAATCGCAGTACCCGTTAAAACTACTTTATTACAATCTAAATATATACAGTTACAAATATTATGTACTCCTATAATAATTATATATTGGTATTTTATGATTACGTAAGAATTGCATGTTTAATTACGCAATTTTTTCAAAAAAAAAATATCTTTAATACATTTTTAGGGTTCCGTAGCCAAATGGCAAAAAACGGAACCCTTATAGATTCGTCATGTCTGTCTGTCTGTCTGTCTGTCCGTCCGTATGTCACAGCCACTTTTTTCCGAAACTATAAGAACTATAATGTTGAAACTTGGCAAGTAGATGTATGTTGTGAACTGCATTAAGATTTTCACACAAAAATAGAAAAAAAACAATAAATTTTGGGGTTCCCCAAACACATAGAATTGAAACTCAAAAAAAAATTTTTCATCGAACCCATACGTGTGGGGTATCTATGAATAGGTCTTCAAAAATGATGTTGAGGTTTCTAATGTAATTTTTTTTAAACTGAATAGTTTGCGCGAGAGACACTTCCAAAGTGGTAAAATGTGTGTCCCCCCCCCTGTAACTTCTAAAATAAGAGTGATAAATCTAAAAAAAATATATGATGTACATTACCATTCAAGTTTTTTTGGAGGGTAGTTGAAGTAAACGGACACTTTTTTTTACGTTTCGTATTTTAATTTAAAATTTAATTATTTAGACTCAATATAATAGTTGTTTTATGTGTAAATATTATAGCTAATATACCTCACCTGCCGGTCTAGTGTTATCCTTACCCTAAAGATAACATAACACATAGTATTATCCAAATTGAAATTGTGGTGTGTCATCTCTCATCAAACACAATGGAACATATTCACAGCACTCTGGAGGAGATGAAGGAGGTATTCCAGAAGCGAATGGCTAACGTTGAGGCAGAAATCCAGAAGTCATCGGCTGGGTCTGCTGCTCCGTCATCTATAGCCGCTGATCTTGCTTCACTGAAATCATTTATGTTGCTGCAGTTTGACATTCTACAAAAGCAGATTGAGATGATTGCTCAAACTACAGACCAGATTGAAGTGCGAAGCCGAAGAAGGGTGTTATTACTTCATGGTGTGCCAGAGACGTCCAAGGAGAATACTGATGAAATTGTTTCAAACATTGTACACACACATCTTCAATTTACTGGCTTCCATGTAAACGACATTCAGCGGTGTCAGCGTATGGGTAAGCCCCGGACCAACAATAAATCCAGGCCAATTCTTCTAAAGTTGATCAGACAAAGGGATCGTGATGCTATCTGGTATTCCAAAACTAAACTTAAGGGCACTGGTATAACCCTGTCTGAATTTCTCATTAAATCTCGGCACGACGCTTTCTTGGCAGCCAGGGAGAAGTTCGGTGTCTCCAAATGCTATACCAAGGATGGCAATGTTTACGTGATGGGTCTTAACAATGCCCGTCATCATATATCTTCGGTGGGGGATGTTTCGAATCTTGGGGATTTCACCATATCCCGAGAGACTGCGGCAGCGAAAACTGGGTCGCAGAAGCCTATATCTTCCCGATCTAGGCGTACTGGAACGACGAAGAAGTGATTTTCAGGATATCTAGTGCTATTATATTACTATTTTAATAGGTAATGCAGTCATTTCTTTAGTTACACCCACAGTTTCACTTTTATTTGTTATTTTTAACTATACCGCACATTTCTATTTTCGTAAATGTCAAATGTCATCTGGTCGACGAGAATAAAAATTGTAGATATTCTTGTTTACGATCGGGTGCGTTCCAGTCCTTAGTAAATTTGATTATTTACCATTATTAAATTGTTGTCATAAAATTTACTTTTGGACGCTACTTTACTTTTATTTTACTTGTTTGTTTTTAATGACTTGAATGTGACAGTTGTTTTTATTGTTATCTTTTTTTTTATGATATTATGTACAGGCACAACTGGCAGATGGTATATATGAAGCATCAATTTTTATTGTTTATACGTAAAATATACATTATACATATTGCTATTTTATTATTATTAGTATTTATTTTTTAAGATTATTTATTTATTTTTAATATGTCAATATATAATTCAGATAACAGTGATGATGAATTCTTTTCGTTAAGTGAAAACGAGAGTTTTGAAAGTATTCCCACACTCAGTGATACATTAAAACACCAGTTTTCTAATGTTCTTGGCGGTTTTAACGTGGTTCATTTTAATGCCCAAAGTATTCCGGCTCATTTTTCTGATATGCTGGCAAATTTCGATTTCGATAATTTACATGCAATACTTGTTTCCGAGTCTTGGCTCAAGCCATGCTTATCATCTATCTCATACTCTCTTCCAGGATATCAACTGATAAGGAATGATCGAGCCGTGGGTGGCGGTGGAGGTGTTGCAATATATCTTAAAACTCATATTCCTTATACCATTGTTGATATATCAGCACAACCGCCGCCGCAAAACGCTGGTGAACATCTTCTCTTAGAGATTGAACTTCACCACACTAAACTCCTACTTGGGGTATATTACAGCCCTTCCCTTAGAGTACATTTTTTTCCTTCCTTTGAAAATCTTCTTGACAAACTTATTCCCTCTTATAAGCATGTAATTATCATGGGTGACTTCAACACCTGCCTTCTTAAGAAAGACTCTCGTGCTTCATCTTTTCTGACTATAACGCAGTCTAAGAACTTGACGGTCTTGCCGCTGAGTGCTACTCATCATTTCCCTAATTCTGTTCCCTCTCTTCTTGATCTCATGATAGTATCTTCCAATGACCATGTCATTAAGCACGGACAATGTTCAGCTGATAGTTTCTCCTATCATGATCTGATATATCTTTCTTATAGAATTCGCCCGCCCAAGGCTAAGTCAAAAATTCTTCTTCAGCGCAGCTTTGGTTCCATGAACCTTCATAATCTACGGGAGGATGCTAGTATTTTAAACTGGGAAGCTGTTTATTCATCAGAATCCATTGATGAAAAAATTTCCTTTTTCAATGAAATTATTACCCGGCTATACGATAAACACGCTCCTATACGCCCTGTTAAACTGAAGCACCTTCCGGCACCTTGGTTAACAAACGAGCTGAAGGAATAATAAATAAAAAAGTGTCAGCCAAATCTAAATATAAAGCTCGTCCGTCACCTGCGAACTGGGAAAAATTTGTCACTATTCGAAATCACTGCAATAAGGTGTGTAGGAAAGCCGTACGCCAGCATATTCATAAATCCGTAGAAAACGGTGATCCAGCTAAAGTCTGGAACTTTCTTAGATCGCTGGGAGTAGGCAAAGCGCGTCAAAGTACAACTCCAACAGGGTTAAACATTGATATGTTGAACAACCATTTTGCATCTTCGCCTTGTATAGATACGGCAACTAAAATCAATACTCTAACTTCTCTTTCTTTGCTTCCTACTCCCGATCACTCCCCATTCTTCTTCACGCAATTCACCGATTGTGATGTTAAGAAAAGCATAGAGTCGATAACATCAAATGCTGTGGGTAGTGACTGCCTGAGTCGTAAAATGATCCTTCCTATCCTTGATCTAATCCTTCCTATCATAACGCACATCCTTAATTTTTCCTTGACCAAAGGCTGCTTTCCCTCTTTGTGGAAAGATGCCCAAATTACTCCTTTACCCAAAAAATGCAATCCTCAATCCTTCTCCGAATACCGCCCAATATCAATACTGCCTTTCCTATCCAAAGTCCTAGAACGTTTGGTGCATAACCAACTCAACTCCTTTCTCTGTAAGAATACACTCCTTAATCCTTTCCAATCTGGTTTCCGTCCTAGTCATAGTACGACTACCGCACTAATCAAAATTACAGATGACGTTAGATCTGGTATGGAAAATGGCAATCTCACGGTGTTATGTTTACTCGACTTCAGCAATGCCTTCAACAATGTTGACTTCGACATTTTGATTGGTATTCTGCGCTCTCTTAACATATCTCCAACGGCAATTGACTGGTTTCATAGTTACCTGTCTGGCAGACGTCAGCGGATTCGCATTGAAGATTCACTTTCTTCTTGGTGCAATATTTCAGCTGGCGTGCCACAGGGTGGCGTTTTATCTCCACTTTTATTTGCTATATTTATTAATACAATTTCCTTAAAACTTACTTCGTCCTACCACCTTTACGCTGATGATCTTCAAATTTATAGCCAAGCTCGTCCAGATGACTTAACAATAGCCATCAATCAAATTAACCGGGATCTGGCAACTATCTCTGAATGGAGTAAAAGTTTTGGCCTTACTGTAAATACTACTAAATCACAAGCCATAATTATTGGTAGCAGCAGATTGAGAGCTAAGGTCAACTGGTCACATATTCCTAATATAACTTTAAATAACAATATCATTGCAATATGTGACACAGTAAAGAATTTAGGAGTCCACTTCGATAAAAACCTCAACTGGGCCATGCAACTGCAAGAGGTAAGCCGCAAACTTTTTGCTTCTGCAGGTTCCATGCGTCGACTCCGTAACTTTTTACCAGTCGCCACCAAAACTGCGCTAGCTCAATCTCTTCTTCTTCCTATACTTGACTATGCCGATGCCAGCTATCTTGACTTAACAGAGGAACAGCTAGATAAACTTGAGCGACTTCAAAACTTCTGTATTAGATTCATATTTGGTTTGCGTAAATATGATCATGTCTCCGAATTTCGCTCCCAACTCAAGTGGCTTCCCATTCGACATCGCCGGAATTCGCATATTTTGTCCCTTCTTTATAATATTCTGTTCAGTCCTTCCACCCCAATTTATCTTAGAGAACGTTTTCAGTTTTTGTATAACTCCCACACAAGATCGCTGAGATCATTGGAAAACCTAAATTTATGTTTGCCAACGCATTCCACACAGTTCTATACTAAATCCTTTACCGTCCAAGCTGCACGTCTTTGGAATGCGTTGCCATTATCCATAAGACGCTCTCAGACCCTTAACATTTTTAAAACCCGCGTTAAAAATTTCTATTTATCACTGTAATTTTTACTGAACTTTCACTTGTTATATGTTTTTACTATGTTTTTACTATGTTTTCAAGAGTATGTATTATTATTATTAGTATTTATATTGAAACATATATGTATATATTTTTTAATATTTTTTATTAGAGTATGTATCATTATGTTTATATAATTAAATATGTAATAGTATATAAATAATAGTATTATTTTATTATTTCACTCTTTGCTACTATTTTCCCATCACCTATTGCGTACTACTACCCTTCATGCCTCTTCTTATTCATCTTCATTTCATCCAAAGGTTGTCTGGAAGAGATCGCTGTCTGCGATAAGACCGCCGATTGTACATAACTAACCATTACTTTTTTTCTATTTGTGTTTGTGTTGTTATGTTGGTGTGCAATAAAGAGTATCTTATCTTATCTTATCTTATCTTCCACCTAAAATTGGTTTGAACGAGATCTTGTAAGTAGTTTTTTTTTAATACGTCAAAAATCGTAAACCGCAATTTAGCTTTCATTCAATCAAAGTTACAACGAACTACAAGAACTTTTATACTATGTTACTTGTTGTATTCTTGATATCAAAAATAAGGTAGGCACTTGCAACTAGTACGGAACCCTTCGTGCGAGAGTCCGACTCGCACTTGGCCGGTTTTTTCCTATTTATAATCAATAACCGCACCGTATAGTACCTACCTGTATAAACCAAGTCCAATACTAAAATACAGTGTAATAATATATTGAAATTCTCCCATAAATTTAACGATTGTTTTCAAATACACTTCCAATTGTAGAGTTACTTAGAAAATTTAAAGAATTCTTAAAGAACATGATAATTAATGATTCACAGTTGCCACGAGTATGGGCCCCTTTTATGGTGCAGTCTAGTAGCGTGGCGGGTACGGCTGATTCATTGAAGGTCGCTCCCACGGCGCTTCCGTTACTACTCGACTCTTTGTTTCTTAACTGTGTTTCGTATGACACAAATTGACACAGCCGCGGCATACATACTTCAGCACATTTATGGTGCCTTCAATGTTTAAAGAGATTTTCGTTTGTGTATCAAATATCTTAAAAATATTCTTATTCGTAGTATGTCGTTTTACAAACTTAGCCGTGGTTTTCTTTCCATAAATGTAAATACTTAAATAGAAAAATTACAAACAAGAGTACTAGAATGGATTAAAAAAAAGTTAACATAAAACTAATTGTTTTAATACACCTTGGTACTGTATACTAACTAATAAATGAAAATATGAAAGAGTAATAATTAATTAATTTGATTGTAATACATACGTACGACCTTACAGACCAAAGTGTGGATAATATTGACAGTAAAAATTTTGACGTACAAAAAGAGTGTATTTACAATATGAAGGTCAATGCAATACCATCCATCAGTCAAACATAAAAACTGCAGTAAAACATTAATGTCAAAAATTACATTCGCATAACATACCTATACATATAACAAAAAAAATCTATATGCGGTCATAACACTTTTATTGCAAAGTGACGAATGAATTACGCTGTGTGTACGTTTTACGATATCCGCAGCAGTTAATCTTATTATTTAAAATGATTCTTATGGTAAGCGAAATAATGGCGGGTCACGTATTACCAGTGTTACCACTCATATGCTTCTGTTTGTTGTCAGTTACGGTAGTATAGTGTAGTGTTACTATAGCGAGGTGTAGGTAGCGTGTATGGTCGTGATTCGATTCGGCGTTATTACATAACCGCTGATTCACACGTTGTTCGTGTCGCCTAGTCGTATTGTTCTTTATGGCTATTTACTAGAACATAAAAGGCGAGCCGTTTATGTTAGTAGGGATTTACCAACAAAAGGCTTAGCGAAACGTAAGCAAGACTAATTGAGAGGGATCATTAGGTTGGTAACAATCAATGAGTTAAGTTTGGATTAGGTAATCTTTAGCTCTCAGAATTAGTAATCCTACTCGGTATATTTTATCTATTTAGCAGCGAGTAAACTTAAATGTGCATGATACATCTGCGACATTAGGATCAACAATCTGTTGCCAAGTAGCATAGATTAAGAATAGTTAGTATTTTTTATGTTAGTTGTGGGTTTAGTTCATTTGTACTACTTTTATTACTATACAATTTCACTAAAGAACATAAACGTGACGAAATTTATTGAAAGCTTATTATACCTTCTACAGGGTCGTTACAATTATTTTTTTCTGAATTCGATTATTTGAGGATGATGGACGCTACACAAGTATTCTTTTAATTAAATATTGACAACAAAATTATGATCATTATGTTTTCGAAATGTATAATACAATTAAACTACAAAATAAAGTAATTTCATCCTAAAAATGGTTTTACCTTAATAAAGTAATAGGTAAAACTATAATTAACTAAATAAATTCAGTAACTAAGTATTAGCAATTCAAACAAGTTAGTTAAGCGCTTAATTGTTATTCATACACTAATTTATAAAACGTAGCTTAACATTGCATTACTATGACAGCCATACATTTAATTTCAAGATATGTTAAAGTTACTCACGTATGTTACATTAAGTTAATGTCAATAACAAAAAGAATGCTCTAATGATATCGGAATAATATTAAAATTTATAATTTTTGTATACAATATTAGGACATAATTTAACTTGTTTATGTTGGTAAGGCCTACTTTTATAAAATTATAATGGTTACATTTATTACCATCCATTACTCGAATCCTTGCAAATACAAACAGGGCTCGCGCAGTCGACGTTGAGTTAAATGTAAATAACGAACGACAGCTTCAAAAACATTATTTTATGGAACAGCAAATAACCTGTTACATTTTATAAACAAACCACTACAATCACACAAATACATAAATGGAAATGCTATAAACGGATAAAATTCCGAAATCCCGGTTGTTGGTGTGAGTGGAAATACACAACTTTTTAGACATAATATACTCTTGTGTATATTAGAAACTAGCTAATGCCCGCGTGGTGTTTGTTATTTCTTCGGTTTTTTAACTATCCCACGGGAACTCAGTATTTCCTGTGATCAAAAGTATTTGAAATGTGGGGGATGTAAGGTACCACCATGCAAAATATCATTTAAATCTGTTCAACAGTTTTGGAGATTAGCCCGTACAAACAGAGAAACAAAAAAAAACTATATGTGTTCTATTTTACTGCTAATATCCCTCAGACTCGGTCTTTAAATTTTTTTCTATGTAAAGACATTCGACCTCTACAGGTTTATAATAATAATAATATGTATGTTTAGAAAATGGAATTAAAACACGCCACCTTTTGGAGTTTTGTACATTTGAGTACATATATTAAATAAGTGTATAGCCGCTATAACTACATACATATATAAATAAATGAAAACCGCTCTTGATGTACTACCAAGTGAAGTTTTCAATTACCAAGAACTGACACCTAGAAACAACACCACATCATCTCAATTTACATCGATAACGTCATACTAATACTTCATCGAACCAACGTTTGTAAACAGATTTGTACTTGAATAGTCATAGAGTCGACTTCCTGTGACTGAATGTGTGCCATCAACCGTGACGGAACCGACTGATAGGGACGACTCACACCCGTAACCTAATCTGTGATCCACTTAACCGATAATATTGTGATGCCCTGAATATCAAACGGTCTGACCAAATTGGTGGAGTAAATTTGTATAATAAAACAATGATAGGAAGCAATAACAACGCGATATCTGATATGTTTCATATTCAATATCATAAATTGAATACCTTCACGATTTATTCTGCATTGAATAATGACAACAAATACAACGATGTATGAACAATACTCAATTATGTGAGAATAGCAGTGGGCAAGAATTTATTTAACACGAAACTAAGCGACATATCACCCAAAATACTATGTACATATACTCTTCATATATACTTATTATGTTGCGATTGGCAATCAAATAAGATGTCATAAAATATACGACAAGTAAACAATTACGTCTATAATTAAGGATTATATTCTATACAACCGACCTATCTCCAATCTTTCTGTTCAAAATAAACATGGACGAAGCAAAACGAAACCCAGACGAGGGGCAGCTAATAACATCAGTTACCATCACTTATTCCATATCATTGGCATTTGAGCAACTGCCAAATGAAGTAATGGTCGATCATTGGTCACTGGGCCATAATTAACAAACTGCTAAGTGCTGAACGACTGAACCCACTTCTTCGGAGTTTCAGGAAACGCAATATTCATAGCAATTTTAACACTATAAAGTACGTAATATATGTTTAGCTAAATTCTCTTGCGGCTTTTGATGCAATTAATGAGTCAATTGCTGTGCCTAAACTAATAAATAGCTGGAATGAACAGGCGTTTAATGTTACTGATTTAGGTGACGATGGTTCGTTTTGTATTATGATTTCTCATTTTACATCAAATAGGCGATATGTTCAGAACATTTTAGATGACAGATATTTCGAATAAATATTCCTATATTTTCCATACATTTAGTTTTAAATTTTTAATCTCATACCTTCAACATACAATTTCAATAGAATTTATTGTAATGTATAATTCTAGAATGAAAATAAAAAATGGTATTGAAAACAAAAACATGTAGATTGAAAAAAATAGGATAACAAAAAACCCACGAAGTCATCTTAAAGAAAATTAAGTCAAAACCACAAAGAACAATTGTATCACAGCATCTTTAAACGTCCCTTTAGATTAAGATATCTGGTGATGTTTTCATCTCCTTTGGGGTAACGGCCTTTGAGGAAAACCTAATTTATAGAAAAAATACAAAACAAGAATAGTAAGTGGTGTATGTGAATAATACTGAGTAAAATATCACAGAGAGAACTAATAATTGCCACAAAGACAATAAGATCAAGTTATTTATAATACAATACTCACATGTATACCGAAATGGCAGATATAAGCATTGAAGATGGTATGGTATTGTTTTAATAACTACTAATTACACTAGAGTATAAATTAGTAACAACAGCTAAGAAAATATTGTATTGTAAAATACATACCTACATTTATTTTTAGACTAGGTACGAGTATAATGGCACCGTAATGATCACACTTATGGAATTGTTATTAGTCTCATTCTAGTACCGTAAACGAAATAAATGAGTCATATGAGCAGATACTATATTTACCACAAAAAGTATTTGTCTTTGAAATGACCGATAGACGTCACACAAGTAGGCTTTTTTAATGGTGTCTTATGGGATGATAATAGCAATATTACAAGTAGTTCTTAAGAATGGCTGAAGGACATCTTGACTTATGACGCCATGGCAAGAAAATTATTTTATGAACGAACATCAAAAACCAACACCTGGTAACGTACTGATTTCTTTTTCGGACGGACATATAAAGTAGTTAAGCCGAGGGTTAGTTAAGTACAGTAGTATGATATATTTATAGAATCAAATAGGCATATTACGAAGTCCCCTGTCTCAAATTCGATGGTCATCAGTGTTACCGCATTATGTAAATGGTTGTACCTACAGTCTAACCAGAGGGCGAGTAGGTATTAACAGTGCTTAAAGTGTACATTGTATCAGAATATATTGGCGCCAATGCGTAGTACGGTCATTAACATAATATGTATCCTATTATAGGAAATGCTCATGTTTCGTGTGCCTGCATCATTTGCCAGACAGTATGATATGTACAATGGCATATTTTCAATCAGACATCATCCGCATATCGATTAATTTTACCAATGTCCGACTGGGCGCCAATTAGCGCGAGTGATTTTTATATACATTTATTTGTGAACTTGAAAGAGGTCTATCATCTAGAGGTCTTCATAGGGTTTTTAATTATTATGGCAATATATGTTTTTAATATGGCAACCATAACAAGATTTAAGCTCTATCTTAAAAACAAAGTAAAGTTAGTAGGTATTACATTAGAAGTTTGCGATATAAAAGGTTGATTCATGATTTAAAAAACAGGCCCGTTAATATTTTGTCTTTTAAGCAATACTTTTTCGTGTTATCATATAAAGCTAAGCACCAAAATACATGAAGGCATGTTAACATACTCATAACAAGTGGGAGTACGAGTATTCGCGTTATACGATTATGTGCTTGCATCTCAGAAAATCCTATGCCTCGTGTGTGGGTAGTCGTTTTGAAATGTAGAAATATTTATTAATACATTTTTATATTTTGTTATGCTCGATGGCGGATGGCGTAATACTTAATTGCTACCTATATAACAGTAATTCTCGGGGTCGAAAACTACTAAGTTTTCATTTTTATTCAAAGCAGGCAGTTAAGCCTGCGTATTCGAGAAAAGTGATCCATTTATAACTGCTTTTGACATGTTAAAAACACTACTAGATGCATTGCGATATGTTAGTACATTAGCTAATAGCTTAACATAATAATTCACATCATAATATGATAGAAACAAACTTGATTTCAAAACACAGCAGTTGATACCTAACAATGGTTCGTTATGATAATCGGAGGAAATAGGTATAATGCGAGGAATATTGAAATGCTACTTTTAACAAAATAATTCGCTAATTAACGCGTCATGGCTGGTGTTTATAACGTGTATAAAGTAGGTAATCATATAATCAAAGCAGTTAAAGGTGTAAAATATTATATGTTGGCACCACCACGGGGCGCCTGAGTGTTGTTAGTTAAAATTATTAAAAAAATATCTGATGTCACTCACCAGACCTTCATATCCATAAAAATAGGTTTTGTCGGTGTGTTGAGACGGGAAACAAGGACAAACAACCACCTGACAAACTTTTACATTGTATTTTTTAGTTTTATATATTACTGAGCAATCTTTACTCAGTTTTAACTTTAACACATATTTGTTTCTGAGAAACTTTTCCTTTTTAATATTTACGGGTTCGCCCGCATAATACTAGTTCTTGTGGGAATAACATAATAAAATAAATCCTATATGTTACTATTACTTGTGTAACTTATATTACAGCATGTATTTATAAACATATCGGCATCCAACGCCTCCAAGTATATTCTATGAGTGAAAATAAGCTGTTCTTTTTGAACCTTCGTGATGATTATTTATCCTACTCACTTTTAATATAGTAGTACTGAGAATGGATAAAGATTATCAGGCCAATATTCACAGGAGCAAAGTAGCAATCCAGCGCGGGTAATAATCCTCCCAAAATTTTACCGACCCTCCAGATTTTCAATAATGTGCTCTCCGAGGCACCAGCAATTTCTAGTCACATCATTTTTGTCCAACCCGGGATTCGAACCCGGGAACACGCAGTGCGGTTAAAATCAACAACAAAATGAACAAAACTGCACCCTTAATCCATTATTCAAAATGCACCACCGCAATAGACATTTTCATTCTCAGATTAATAGCAAGATTTTTAAGTTAAGCACATGATCCATTCAAAGATGAAAAATCGCAGATAAAACAAATATAATTTTCTAATATCCGAAGCTAAGTAAAGAGCCGAGCGAGGTTCAGTCGACCATTCTCTTTTTACTTTAGGACGAACGAATCGATTTATCGACCTAGAAACTTTTTAACCCGTGAATGTTATTGACGACGTATTTCTGTGAAGATATTTAAAGCTAGGTCGTCTTTGAACCCTTATTATAATGCCAGTGTCAAGTTTTGTTGCGATATGGTAATACCTAACTACAAATATTATAAAATGAGAAAGCAAATCTTTGTTTGTTACTCTTCCACCAAAGGATAATTTGTTAATGGTCGGTAAAAATTATCAGAGGGGTACCCAAATTAAAATTTTTATACATATCTATGGAAATTCTATCTGACTGCATTAGTACTATTAATTCTTCTTATATTTTTTACCTAAGTATTGAAAAAAATAGTCTAAAGCACTCAACCGATTTTGAATTAATTTAGAACAGAAGTAGATAAAACCCTGGGAAAGGACTTATTGTTTGGGAAAGGAAGTTATTATGGTTATTATGGGCAAAATTGTTTGTTATTAAAGGTAGCCCTTTAATAGCAAACAATTCTGCCCATAATAACTATGCCCCGCAGTCGAAGCAACAAGCTAGTTAGGTATACTATTATTTTACAAAACACAAACATTTAAGTAATAAATGTTGCAAAAGAAAAGCTCAAGAGCGTATTCCTAATAATAACGAATGGTGTTAATGTATCACGAATGGCCTTGATTAGCCACTTTATATTCCTGATGACTCATATTCATCTTCGTTTACATGACGCCCACCATCACCAGCTGTGAGATATGGTAACTAATTTGTTAAATCAAATGCTATCCATAACTCATAGTATTATACCTCCTTTCTTAGATACTGTCAGTTCAAACTACAAGAAAATGTACTCACGCAATAATAATATAATTAACATAATTATTTATTGGTCCTCCTGTGCGGTTTCACCCACGTATATTCTGTTCCCATGGGAACCTCGTCTTAAAATATAGCCTTACAAAATAATGTCAATTACTATAGCAAAAATAATTTTCAAAATTAGTTCAAATCATCCAGAGATTAAATCTACCCCACAATGTCACAAACTTTACCTCTTTATATTATTAGTATATATATATATATATATATTTTTTTTTAATACATCTCCCGCGCTTGTAATTTACATCATTACGTTGCCGCGGACGTTACAAACATATAATCATCATCACGAACACAAACCACACCCAGTCTTAGAACAACAACCTAACTGTGCAGCTGTGGGTTCACATAGATAGTTCCTTCCAGGTGAGGATCGAACCCAGAACACCAGGTCTCAGAAGCAACTACCTTACCACCCTGAGCCACCAGTAACTATGTAAAAAAGTGCTTTAAAGTAAAAAAAATAAATGAGGTATTACTTACCAAACCAATAACCTTAACATTAAAAGATTATAGATTAGACAATAGACATATTATCATTACACGGTTTTATATATTTAAGACAAGTCATTTTCCGGATGTGAATAGACCACACCACGTCTTCCCGTGAGTGTCGTAAGTGGCGACTAAGGGAAATACAGCTGATGGTTGGGCAGCAGTATCTATCAGCTCAAGGTTCCTCATCATCTTAGCTACTGCGATCACAAAGCCGCCAGCCGATCGTGGTGATTATGGCCATATCCTTCAAGGACCCTGGCTTTTCAAGGTCAGTAAAGAGGAGGCTTCATGTTCAGCAGTGGAAGTGGTGAACTTTATAATTATAGATAGCAACAACAAAAATTTTATAGTTCGTTTCATTTACATTAAGCAATTTATTCATAGTAAATAGTAAACGAATCTGACCATAACAAACGTGACTAATCTATAATAGGATACAAGGCGGTTTCTCTTGCATCACTAGAATTAATCATGATGGTGATTCAAACATTTTAATGTGATATATTTCCAGACTTATTAAACCAATGGTTGTTAACAAAACAATTAACTTTGATGTAATCAATTTGAAAAAATCCGTTTTAGCGTCGTGTATCATACGAATAATTAATTATATAGCTAGTTTCATGGGCCCAATTTAAAATATTATATAATTCTTAGTTTATTTTTGTATTGAAAATTAAATTAATATTTATTCATTCTAACACTTTCTTCAGCATTTCTTGTATCTGTTCATCATTCGTACATAACTTCGACTTGTATTTTCGTCAAAAAAATTTGAGGAAAATTGAAAAAACCCTCCGCCGAAAATTGATTATACAGAGAACCTTACTCTAATAAGATTATAATGCAATTTGCCATGTATATTCAATATTCTTTGGATTCAGTAATAAAGAGTATGAAAAATATTTCGCACAAGTCGCTAAATAGCCAGGACGTATCTAAAATAAATCAATTTCAATATCAATTTTTTTTTATGTTGTCCGGGGGAATATGCATTGACGCATTCCCACCGCCGCTGCAGCGTATTCGCGCGCTGGCGGTGAGATAAGTGGGACTCACCCTCTCCATAGCGTGGTATGCTTAACTCATACCACGGGGAGAGGACCCTAGAACACTAAAACCTCCCGGACACTCCTTCGATCCGCCGTTGGCGGGGGCCGGGTACGCATGAGCAATCCGGCCCCCCGACGGCACCCGCGGCCAATATGGTACCGCAGGATCTCCAGAGCCACACTTACAGTGGCCCATTTGCCCAATTATAGGGACGCCCGGAGTATAGAGGCGTCCCTACTACTCATGGGTCAGCCTCGAAGGGAGCGGGGCCCATGTACCCCACTCCCCGAAGCCGAGCCTAGGGTGGTAGGCGGCGGGTTTCAGCCCGCTGCCGACGGCCAACACGGCGTCTGCGAAGCGGGTGGGCGGAAGGATCTACTTCCCTCTCCCGCTCCGCGGCCTCCTTCTGTGACATTACTTGTCTACAGAAGGAGGCAACCGCCTCCCACGACCTCTCGCTTTGGACCATCTTCGAAATGATGGTCGGCAGCGAGAGGTCGTCTCCCACCACGCCAACGAGCTCCTCCCGCTCGTTGGCCCACGCCGGACACTCCACCACCGTGTGCTGTGCCGTATCGTCGGCACAGTCACAGTGGTGACAGCGAGTGTCCGGCTCTCTCTGCGCCACGTTGCACAGGTAGTGGCCGAAGGAGCCATGGCCTGTTACTACCTGTGCAACGTGGTAGGTGACGTCGCCGTGACGGCGACCGGCCCACTTTTTTAGATGGGGCCGAATCGCCTCCACCGTACGTAATCCACTCCGCGGCGCGGCCTCTAGCCGCTCCTGCCATTTCCGGAAGGTTTCGCGACGGACCTCAGTCCGCCACCGTGCAACACTCTCCGGGAAGGGGTCGCGGCCAGATCGCGCCCCCTCACACCTCCGCCGGTACGCGGCGGCTAAAACCTCCGCCTCCAGGTCCCACGGAGGGGACAGGGGGGGGGGGTTAACACCCTGTCATACAAGATAGCTCGTAATACCAATTTCCGAACAGAATATTAATTTCACAATTCATTTTCAGACATTAATTATATTTAAAAAACAAGCCTTTCGAATTTACGAACAAAATAGTTTCAGAGGAACATTAACGGGTGCCAAAAAAAAGCACCGTCGAACATCGCTTAATTTATGCTGCTACGAGTAATACTCAGGTGTCGCAAAGTGGTGATCAATATGTACTTCGCTTGGTAGCTTTTGAATTAACACGCCGATCCGTAAATTAATTAGTATAATTAACATGGTTTGTATGCAGTGTATGTTGATAATTGTACGGCCGTGAGATCTGGAGTAATTCTTACCTCGTATTTAAAAATAAGCCACCCAAAGAGATTAAGAGATAAAAATATAAATAGGAGCCGTTTTTCTTATACACCATTTTAAATAATTCAGATTGTTTTAACATATTATGTAATATGAAAACATATGCAAAGTAAAAAACTGTTTCGATAATTTCGTTATCCTGCTCTTTAATGAATTACTTTTTAAATATATTTTTTTTAAGAACAAGCAGCTACTGTTTCCGTGCCGTGCCGTGTGGTTTCCGGCTTAGAATAGATCACCCAATGTCCTCCCATGGGTGTCGTAAAAGGCGACTAAGGGACACATAGCTGATGGATGGGCAGCAGCATCTATTAGCTCAAGGTTTACATCCTACTGCGATCACCAATCCGTCTGCCAAGCGTG
This sequence comes from Nycteola revayana, assembly GCA_947037095.2. Classification (NCBI taxonomy): domain Eukaryota; kingdom Metazoa; phylum Arthropoda; class Insecta; order Lepidoptera; family Nolidae; genus Nycteola; species Nycteola revayana. The sequence continues at coordinate 5,680,728 of OX344847.2, forward strand.
GTGATTATGGCAATATCCCTCAACGATCCTGGCTTGTCAAGGTATTTTAATAGGATTCCCATGTTCAGCAGTGGCCGTAAACGGGCTGTTGAAGAAGAAGAAGAAGAAGCTACTGTTTATTTCCTGCTACTTTGTCCAATCCATCAGCCTATCTTAGTCCACAGTTGGACCTAGTCCTCCCCTCATTTGTGCCATAACTCTCATTCCTCCGCCTTCCGCACAGTCCACAGCGGCTATCCCTCTCAACTCTTCAGTCCATCTTGCAGAGGGGCGTCCTACCTTAAGTGTGTCCGCGTAAAATAAACTTTAAAAATACTTTAAGCTTTAGTACTACATAATACTACATATATTACATTATGTACTATTTTAATTTAAAAGTACATCACTAATGGTACTAAGACTTTAAGTCTCTAATGGACGCAAACTCAGATTTATAACACGAAGAAAACTCTATAAATCTAGTAAGAAAATGCAGTTTCCTCATAAAATTAAAAGTTTATGTTATTACCTGACGTCAATTTAGTGGCTCATAAACAGGGATCGGAAAGAGTTTTTAAGTAACTCCGAAGATATTAACATGGATATTCATAAGGCAAATTAAAACGGGAATTAAATTGGTGTTACCAATTTGTAATGCAGCTACATTAAAAAGATGTCATTTACACAGTAATTTTCAAAATAATGCTATTTTTACTTAATATATTATGGTGTTAATTTTTTTTTAATAATGCTGCATTTCATTTTTAAGCTTACTCCAATAAGAATAAATGATATCGCATAGGACACATTTTCAACCCAACCTGTCAACCCCAACCTGTCAACAAATACCGGAATGCAAGTATCGAAGACAATAGCCATGTCTACGTTATGATTTCGTAATGAAAATGTCGTCATTTGGTACTTAAAAACTCTACCTATTTCAACCCCTGCTTATCAGAATATGTTTAGTACATCAGCAGCACTAATGTGTTATCCGCAGTTATATGATTTAAGTTGATTCTAAAGCTATTTTTAGAACTGTATAAAAATAGCTTTAGAATCAACTTAAATCATATAAATGCGGATAATTATACATATCGTATAATTTATTGTGACGTCATGAGTTTAACAAAATAGGTGCATACTAATTTAAAAATATATACAGTTTGAATCCAAATTATTTCGCCTTTACATCAAGCCAAAATCAAGAAGATAAATAGTTCAATTTTTATTATATGAAACTTGTATGAAAGACATACATATAAAAGAATAATAAAACAAATGGCCTACACCAACACTACTACCTACACTACGCGTGTAAACTCACCTACCAATGAAAAGCGCTTTCCAATCCCGATATAATACAGTCTATTTTGCAGAGTTTCACTTTTAGTACATTAATAGTCTATAACAACTTCGATCGATTTCCTAGCACATGTTTCATACTCATGGAAACACAAATTACTATTTTATTATGTACTTACTAATACGTGTAAGACAGGGTGTCATTTTCCTTGAAATATTAAATTACTAATGAATAATAAGGTATTGTAGGAGAAACCTACATTACTATTTATATCCTTTTTTACTATATCTTAACCGCCTGTTGTCGTCCACTGCTGAACATAGGCCTCCCTCATAGATTTCTAGCGGAAAGATTGTTAGCAGCCTGCATCCATTGGCTTCCTGCGACCTTTATTAGATTTTCGGTCAATCGTGCAGATTCCACGCTGTGCTTGCCAGTTCGTGGTCTTTACCCCATCGACCGTCAGTTCATCGAGCTATGTACCCTCCCCATTGCCATTTCAGCTTGCTAATTCGTTGAGTTCTGTCAGCGACCTTCGTTCTCCTGCCTCTCCTGTTTCTCCTGAGTTCGTGATCTCTTCATTTTAGATTCGATCTTGCAGTTAAATGCCGAGCATAGCTCTTTTCATAGCTCGCTGAGTGACTTTAAGCTGTCTTATGAGGTAAAGTGTACGTATAATTAACTTTTTGAAAGCATATAATACTTAGATTAAAATTTTGCTGGTACTGTTAGGATTATTAAAGTCGGATCAATACTACTAATTCAGATTCTTACACATAAATGGAGAATTAGTAACAATAATTTCTACTTTGTTCATAATTCGGACGGGAATCTAAAATTAAAATTTGCATTACACCCTGAGATATTATCGAAAAGTTAAAATTTAGTTGTAAGCACTTACATAATCTACCGAAGCTAAGGGATAGGCGCTTTCGTAATTTTTGCATTTTACTCATAGCGCCGCCCCTTTTTTCTCTCATGGTCACGCCTGAAACAAAAGAAACACATTTTAATGCAAATCTATTACCATATATCAATATTAATTAATTACTTAATGCAATAACGCTTATCAGTTTCTAATTAGTGATAAACGTCCATTGCAGTGATTAAAATGCGATAAAACTATGTAATTAATTCCAATTTTTAGGTACGTACAATCAGTTCGGTTCACTTCTTATGGTTTATCGTGGATCTATGATACAAGTGTCAGAATGTCATTATCAGGCTATATTGTAACCTCTACTAATATTATATCGTAATATTTTGTTTGTAATGAATGGATTCAAACAATGGATCAATTAAAAAAAAAATACCATTATAATGACACCTTACGTTATGCATTAGTAACATAGATTATGTATAATACTGAGGTAGCCACGGGAACGTTTGCTTATGAAAAACGTCAGTGAAACCGCGCACGAATAGTTAAAAGTTCATGTATTTCAGAAATAATATTCTTTGGACGGCAAATGGATAAGGAGTGCATTTAAATATTCTATAGTCGAATTACTTAGGTTTAATCCGGATTTACGCGGTCCTCAGGCTTTTTCAATGGTGCTGAAACAAATCTTGATAATCACGACTGTCAACCCTAAGCCCTAACGCTTAGATTACCTCGAGAGGATTACCGGTTCGTGTGTGCTAAGCGAGATGCACCGTTATAAAAGCTAAATATAATTATCATTAAAATTGCAAAAGACTGTAATGAATAAAATATTACATTAGTGAAGAGTAATTGTAGCGTGGTGGATAGCGGTTAATTACCGAGTTATACGTCCCAGTCACGCTAACACATCGCTTGAAAAACGGCATTTTTTGAGTCATTTCTTTTCGCTGAAATAGAGCGATATGAAATTAATGAAGTTAGGACATTTGTGTCGTTGTTTGGACAGCGTTTTATGTTCTTTAAGAGGGCGATTTTTAAGCCACGTGACTATGGATATTTTATCGGGCATATAGGTATTCAAATAGTAACACAGCATGATGCCGTAGCAGTAAAAAAGCCCGTTCCTGTACCCGTTAGTGACTTGGTATTATAATATTATGCTAAAGCATACATTCAGAAAGATAAAATAGTCTCAATGAAGGATCTAAATATTTGTTAATGAACACCTCAACATAGAAAATTATAATGGGTTGTGGATCGCTGATTAGGACTGGGATAAAAATATTATAAATACTAGCTAAATAATGTCAGTAGCACTAGAGAAAAAATAATACACAAATGAACGAACACAATACCCTGAATTTAGACGTATTTTTCAGACAACTTCGTTAAAAACTCCTCTGACATGCGCTTCCGGGCAAAGTTTCACATTCGCAGTTGATAAAAACTTTCTGAACTAGCTACTACCACTGATACATTAGTATATATTTTTCGCTTAACTAAAAAAACGTTTTAAAAAGGACTAATCCGTTGAATAATTAATTGTTACAAACCAATATTTTTAGAGGACGAAAGTATACCTATTAATATGAATGTTTTTTTAAGTCGGTTTAGAAGAAAAAATAATAACATCAACAGCAATAGTTTCAGCTTTATGAAACCAGTAGGCCTATTTCATAAACATATTGATTTAAGTAATATATTCTAGCTATATAAAGAATTCAAAGAACACGATCTTGTATTCAAGTGAATACTTTCACGCCATAATCGTATCGACGTAAGTATACAGTATACACCTTGAAAACAGAGTACGATGCACTAAGTTCTAACATATCTAAGGTTATATAGGCGCATAAAAAAATCTGGCTTTCCAGTATTAGTAGGTAATTAAAGCTTCAAGATGATGTTTATAATATTAACATATTACATATATTGGAATGTGATGCACATGATGCAGGGATTCTAAGTAAAGATTAGTTTATCTCTTTCTTCTGTCTCACATTACAAATTTTATGCATAATGGCAATTAAACATTTTTCTACTTTCTAAATTAGACTCAAACTTAGACAGATAAAGACTTTCAATAAACAAATAACTGTGATGATAATTCTTATACATTAAATACTTAGCATTCCACCGTTTGAAAGTGCATATCAAATCGATGAAAACTAGCAATAATTGCGCGTTCATTGCTCTACGTTATCGCACTACACGTCTACCTATCACGCTACTAACGTTGTAAACATAAACTATGACGTACTAGATACGATTTCTTTGTAATTATTGGGCATGCTCCTTGATGCAGTGCCAAGATAAATCGCAATATCGAGTGACGGCCAATCCCGCAGTCCCAAAACAACTTTGTCAACAACGACTTCACGTGAATACCCACACTGCGTAAATTCCGATGTGTATTTTGACTGCACCGGATTTGTTGATTTACACAGGGCATGTATTTTTAACTCCCTAAATAACGTTTATTCTGTATTGTAGGTACAATATATAGAAATAGCGATACGATCGCGAAACCACTTGTAGCAATGACTTTATTAACGATAAAGGCTAAAATTTAAAGTCGCTGTCGTCGATAATGCTTTCGTCCATCGTCAGCTGTAGACAATGTGAACTATATGTATATTTTTATGACCCACATCTCCATTGAAATTCCTGTATCTTTGCAAGATTTATAAAATGAAAGCAATCTTAGGAGTAAGCTATTCTCAAAGGCTTTTCGTGATTTGGCTCTGTTCCCAATGCAAGTTCAAGCAGTAATCTACTAAGTTAAGAGTGTTATCAAAATAATGTAATGGCATAGATAAAGCCTGCCACAACAGTCCAGATCAAGTTTTTTCAGTATCGTCTATGGACTAACGACTACAAAATACTTGTACAAGCCTTTCCTTATTGTTCTAAGAAGCTATAAAACGTACCTATTAAACAAACGGATTTTATAAATATCAACAGTAGGTAGGTACACCGGCAACGATTCGATATGAAAGGTTCACGAACAAAATTACAGCATTGTGTGCGCACAATTTTACCTGTCTGGACTCCTAAATGTGTTCGTTAGAGATTGTTATAGAGTGTTGATTTATGACGGTGTTGTTATCGACCGATAAGGTTTATTATTGTATGACAAATGGGGTCGAGTTTGGCGTCAGTGAACAGTCGTTGGCCAGACTGAATAAACATGACAGCTGTCGACAAACATTCACTATGTCAATGCTATCTAATCTGAAAGCGGCAGGAACTTAAATATACACCATACCTATCGTGTTACAAACGCCATCATGTGCACTCTCAAATAATACCAATAACAAAAATGTGTTAAATAAATCATCATCATCAGTCCGTACAACGTCCACTGTTGAACATAGGCCTTCTCCCGAGTGAGAGTTTTTGCCATAGTCACTACGCTTGGCGGGTAGGTGACCGCAGTATTATGTTGTAACATACAAGGAAACGCTGCCGCCCATTCCCCGATATAAAATTGTTATCAATTGGGACCAACAGCTTAACGTACTTGCCGAGGCACGAAGGGTAGTCCCTTAGCCAACCAGATCCGGAAAGAAATCTTACAATCTTCTCAAAGATTTCTTGTCCAGCGTGGGGATCGAACCCACGACCTACCAGATTTAAAGTGATTCAATTACCGCTACGCTACGGAGGCAAACGTAGGTTGTTAATTATATTTAATTTATCAATATACATACGGATAATACCACTACCTATTTCTTGAATTTCGCCTCGTTTAACGGCGGCGCTTTTAAGCTATCGGATAGTATGTAACTTCAAACTGATCGAACTGATACCGCGACTTTATGAACTGTAGTAAAGTTATACGCATATTTCAAGCCAAAAGCGATCACTTTATACGGGTTCCCTTTATCAGTTAGAATCATAATGCTCCGAAATTTATATGGCATTACATACTTGGCATAATATTTTAACGGAATATTTTAATGAAGCTTTTAAATTTAGATAAATTAATATTTTAAATTTCATCAAGACTTAAAAAGATTCTTGTAATTTCACATTTACACGAAACAATTAATAAAAGATATATGAAATAGATTTCTTCAGCTTCATATCATTCGGTAAATACTTTTATTTGATATCAAGTTATATAAAACGTTATTGTACCTACCACAAAATATAAGTCTAGAAAATACGTTTACATAATATCCAATACTCACTACAATAAAACAAACATAAAAGGTTATCACCCCTTAATCATAATGCAATTATTCCTTATATTTCAGGTGGTTATTAACCTCTAAATCCCTTATTAATAACCTTAAAAGCATCAATAACGATAAAAATGATTATTTTTATCGTTATTGATGCTTTAAGAAAGATTTAACGTTCCATAAATCACGGGCAGTAATGAGCGTCGATCGAAAAAGACCGTATTCGAAAGAATATGTACGAGTGAAGTTCTTTATTCATTTAGATTAAGATTAACAACACGATATCGCTCCGTATATTTTTAGCTCATCAATTATTATGTATATTAATAGTAGTATTAAAACTTCTTTACTATACTAATATAAGCTGAAGAGTTTGTATGTTTGCTTGAACGCGCTTATCTCAGGAACTACTGGTCCAATTTGATAAATTCTGTCAGTGTTAGATAGCCCATTTATATAGGAGTACTAGTAATTATATTTAGTTATGAAGTTCCTACGGGAACGGGAGTAACGCGGGTGAAAGCGCACACGAGAAGCTAGTAGTAGTATATAATTAATATTTAGCTACATTTTTTATTGGTTTAGCTACTGCTAGCAAGTGAACTAAATCCTGCTGATATTATCCGGACACAAGTCGTCCAAATGCAGAAGTTACACATCACCAAGTACCTAAATACCCTAATCCACTTTTGCGTAAAAACAACAAACAAGACAAAATATCACATGCAATTATAGAATACCGTCATTTCGCTGCAGTATTCTGCACTTAAGTAATATGTAGTTATAAGGTGCAAAGCTATATTTTATTTTTTTTGTTTACCTCTTTAAACCGCAGAGGTACTCAATGTTTTACAGCATATTATATTCGAAATCAACTATCGTCAACGTACCTACGCGCTGTTCCCGCATGAGTGATTTTCTGAGTACGGTTATAAATAGGTATATCAAAAATATAGGATGTAACAGGACGAAGTTGACTTGGGTTTACATGAATCAGTGGAAAAATGCGAGCCATAAATTACATTTTTCAAAAATGGAAAGGAATACATGACATTTTACAGCATTCCCACATGATATATAACAATGTCAAATAAGGATATTATTATGCAAATTTATTTTGGATAATTTATTTTTCAAAATTGTAAATTATGTTCTAGATTTAGACTTATTATGTAGTTCACGTAAGTGTTATTAGAAATGAGTAAACTGATGAAATGTTCTAATAACATTTCCGCATACCGGGACTGTCCAATGAACTCATTCCCGCCCACGCCCTGTCATCCACGCCCGCATTACAACGCGACAAACATCTGAATAGGCTCACACCAGATATACTCTATTTCCGTGAATTATAAAATTATAACAATATACATAGACACGCATATGTATACAAAAACATATAAATGAGTACATTTGGAATGATGTGGTCTGTTCCAGAGGAAAATATCCTTTGTATATTCTTAGCCGCCTGGTCTTTACTGTCACTTTTCTTACTCCATCCACAGATTGAAGGATACACACGTGTAAGATGTAAACATAAGCATACCGTTGAAGAGAATTGAAGACAAGCGTGGGTGCGTCCATAACCACCTACACTGGACCATGAAATATATTCCACAGTGTAATTGCGACACAAACCATTTATACTGTATTGTACCATACGCAAATACTCGGACGTCCGATAAACAGTATTGATTCATTTTCAATATAACTGATAAGGGAATATTTGTTCGGGGTTATATCATCCATAGGAAATGTGATGGTTTTATTAGTTGATGGTGATCAATACCAATATATAGATGTATATAGATATATAGAAGTATTAATATTTGTATAATTACATACTAATAAATAACATCGTGACAAAATACGTAAGCTGGATGGTCTAATTAAAAACCACTAATATAATTATAAACACCTACGAAGGTAGTTGGTGATTTATGATTAAAAAGTATGGTCTATACTGATATTATAGAGGTTTTGTATTTTTATTTCGAATAAACTCATAAACTACTCAACGGATTTCGATAATTATTTCACCATTAGAATGCTACATTATCCCTGAGTAACATAGGCTATAAAAGTCCCACCCGTGCGGTGCCGAAACGGGCCGCTAGTGTGTAGGTAATATATTGTTTTAAGAAAATAATTTAACACCGAAATATACGCATACGCCAAAGATTTTAGAACATTTTTCTCAAAGTTAAACTAAAACAATATTCATACACAAAACTTACAAATAATAAATGAATCTAAAACAAAGGAATGGGGCCTTCCAAGCTGGCCTAGAAAATAACTTAGTTCAACATTCAATTTAAACTATGCACAAAGCTTGAACAAACTGAAACCAGCCAGTGTGACAAAAGCCAGGTTATCGTGAGCGTGCGAAAGTCGTTCGTCGACCTTGCCGCAAGCGTCGGCAATCGTGGCCGATCGCAACTCTACGTTCCTTTCTGCTGGCTGCACACGATTGTATAGACCACACGTTATGCGACTCGATTGTCTTACTGTGACTACTAGTTTCGATCCTATTGCATATTGAAGGCATGTTAATTATATCACCATTTGATCCACTAACGTAAATATAATTGTGAATCAATAAAAATTAAAACACTAAATAAAACATAATACAATATTAAAACATCATAAACTATATAAATCATAATTATTATAATATATAGCACACAGGTATTAACGCGATAAAATTACTTTTTTAAATTTCCCGACGTTTCGATCGAAGTTACATTGATCGTGGTCGCGGGCAGACTGGCTCCGCGTATCATAAACTATACCTAAATGACAGTATCTTTAATAAGTTGAAGTTAGTTCTTTAAGTAGTTGCTAAGTCGGTAATTAGAAATAAACATTCAACCATCAAAAACTATTGTACAAGAAGAATAAAATAAAGAAATTTCCCACATCATATTAAACCTATTGTTAATACTATTCTGAAATTAAACCTATACTATAGCCAGATCAAGAATTCCGATTCAACACATGATCTAAGCTAAGCTATTATACCAATGAATCTGCTTATCGAAGCCGATTCTAAAATCGCCGATTCGATATTGAAATGTTTAATGACGTTGTGCCTCGGACAAGTGACTTCCATCAATCAATCACGTTGACGCGTATTTTCACATAATGAGTATTTCTCTGTGCGATAATGATTGCTGTTAACGTCATCAATCGGGAAATATATAATACCAACCTTGCAATTGCCTATTATGTCTAATGAGGTAAGTAAACACGTCATGCATAAGATCATAGATAAACAATCACGTTAAAGACTCACTCCAATAATGCATGATGATAATCAAAATTAATTATTAATTCACAACAGAACGCAGTTAAGTGATATAGGGTGACATCACATTGGCCGTGCGTTTTTCTCAAGCGCGTGTATGATGCGAGCGAGCTACTGACCCACAAAATCCCCCTAAAAAAATCATCGTTTCTCCCCCCGCCTGCGACTGACTTCTATCTATGCCCGGTGAAGTAGCAAAAGCCCCATAAAATAATGCACTTTACATAATTTTCTAGCGCGTTGTTAGCATGTAACAGCTAAAATAAAAACATAACTTTTACGATTCGATTGAATCATTTGTTACTACGATAAAAGTAATGTTACGTACAATATATGGGCACCATAAGGTTTAATAGCATCCTGGGAGCTGTACCGAGAATATTATACTAGACAGAGGAATGTCATACATATTATAGTGGAAAGATATTTCGTATTTAAACATTAAGTTTCCTGGACATAATTTAAATCAGGTATTTTTATGACTCATAAAATAAAGGCAAATAATAAAGTTAAACTATAACATTAGTACTGTAGGAGTGATAGTAAAATATTATGACAATAGTAGCGCCAGTAATTCAGTGGATGAAGGAGCATTTGAACTGTGGCCAAGAAGGCGAATTTAGTTTTCAGATTAACAACACAAAATGTATCAAGCAAGTATAGCTTAACATCTTCACTCAGTATATTTTAATAAAAAAAATAGGTTACGTCATATCCAAAAATAACCATAAAAACTTTTTTAACTAAAAGTAACCAAATAATCCTTTATAGTTAGATTAAGCGTGAAATTTTTAATCAAAACAAAAACATTTCTCAAATTTGAAAAGACGATTAACTAATTAACTTAAATTAATGAATTATTAAAGAGCAAAGGGGAAGTTCCTTAGCGAATTTGATTAACGTTATCAAAAACAAATAACTTATTGAAATGAGTAATCGAAAGTAATGATTAATTTAAGTGTTTGTCTTTTTCCATAAATGTACGTTAATAGGCTTATGAAACACAATAAATGTGTTTTAATACATTAAATTGTTGTTGGATATTTAAAATCTTCTCTTCGACACTTCATGAGTCAAAATAGGGTTTTCATATAATATTATGCAAGTTATTTTGAATTACTATTCTTACGTATTCATAGAAAATACTCGAATTTGAATATCGTAATATGTATGAATTAAAAAAAAACTCAAGTGACTGTCTTTCTCTTCGTAGTGTTAATCGATTTTGTCGAAAAGTGATAAGTACCTTTTTGCGTTCTACGCATAGGAGATTTTCAATAGGATATCAATATTTTTTATATAAATTTAATATGAAAAATATATATATCCATTGAAACTTATTATATTATGCATTCCAGATATGTATACACCCTTCGATAGGTCTCGCTGTTATGCAGATCCAGTTAATGATTCAGACATAAGGAATCCGACACATCGTATCTTGATGTAGGTATGACTCATGCCGAAGAACAGGATGATTTCCTTCAAATCAATCGAATTTATTTATTCTGCAAACATTAGTCATCATAATATAACATCGCAAGAAAACACGAAATAAAAATATGGTGATAAACACTAATTATTAATGTTAATTGAACTGTCTGACCTTAACCTTGACTCATCTTCTGTAATATAAAAATGAATCGCAAAATGTGTTGGTAAGCGCATAACTCTATAAAGCCTGGACCAATTTGGCCAATTCTTTTTTTTTAATATTCGTGCAAGTTCAAGGATGGTTTTTACGGCGAGAAAAATTCGAATAATTGCCTGAAAACCCCTTAAAACAGCCTTTTTCTTTTTCCCATACAAACGTTTTCTAACTAAAATGTAGAGTCAATTTGAGCTTTATTTTGTTAATTAAAAACTTGAATTTTTTGCCAAGATTTTTTAGGGTAGGGGTAGTGTAGGGTAGGGGTAGTGTAGGGTAGGGGTAGTGTAGGGTAGGGGTAGTGTAGGGTAGGGGTAGTGTAGGGTAGGGGTAGTGTAGGGTAGGGGTAGTGTAGGGTAGGGGTAGTTTAGGGTAGGGGTAGTGTAGGGTAGGGGTAGTGTAGAGTAGGGGTAGTGTAGGGGTAGGAGTACCGCATAAACGAAGTCTCTACGGCCCAGTTTATTTTATACAAATGTTTAGGTCTTTTATGTATCGATTGAGGCAGTACGAAGTCTGCCGGGTCAGCTAGTGATAAATATAAAAGTGCCTAATTTTTCAAGCAATGATCATTTCCAGTATTAACATATTTTTGTGTTCCGTTTCAATTTAATTCAGAAAATATCCTTAATTCAAATATATTCACGTTTAAATATTTACAAGTACTTTTCTGTTCTTTAACTTCCACCAGTTCTGGACGTGTTAACTCTGAGAAAAAAAGGCAAAATGTCATAGTAATCCTTCTTTTACATCATATCTTCTAGCAAAAGGCTATCGTATTTTTGGAATAACCCGACTCGGAAGAAGTTGGTCATTAAATTCCAACTCTAAACTTTAAAGCACATTTCATAACTAATTTAAAATCACATTAGACATCTACCTTGAATGAGTCTGCATATTGAATAATAATGTGAGATCATAAATATTCTAAACAAAGACTTTAAATATTACAAAAATCCTTTAGACTACATGGTTTCCTGTATGATATTTTTTCTTGTCAAAACGAAGTTGTGTTAGTTAGTTAATAAAACTTAGTTCAACGTTAGCAAACAGGAGAGTAATAAAACTACTAATCTACGTTTAAACAGCTTATAACGCTTGTTCGTAACTTTATTAATTGATGTTTACTTTGTATATCTATTACGGCATTGTACGTAACTTCATGTTTTCCTGGTAAACACTAGATTTCTCTGTCGCTTCACAAAGTATTATACCGTTTAAGTATTAAAGGCAAATGTGTGCGTTCAACGAACTACAACAGGCAAGGGTAATAAACCGCAACGCACAAAACAATTGTCATTTATAAATCTAAGTAGTATCCATTTGGAACAAGGTAACAACCACGCGGCAAAGACGATAAAATAAAACGACCTGTGGTTATTGCAAAAAATATACGTTACTCGATGAAAATAACCGTTGATAACAATATAATGGTAATAAAAAAATGAAGAGTTTAGAAATGTAGAGTGATAACGAGACGTTTGTTTGTCAAGTATTGTTTATGGTCGTAAAGGAATGATATATTTTTTAACTAGCAGACCTAGCATTATAACGAAAGATTAAATACGAAATTCTTTATAAAATGCTAGCCTTGGTGAAAAAAGAAAGATGTTGATGAAATATTTACCTTAATTTGTTTTTAATTATTATAACACAGACTTTATCCAATCCTATGTTCTCTATTTCTTGGTTAAGCCAAAATTGCGTATAACATAAGATGACAAAAGCTATTCGACGAACAATAACCGAATTGTTTCGTCGAATTCAAATCGAATACGTTACAAGAATATTAATTTGGATCGATTTTAATTTCTGATTACGTTGCAGGTGTTTCGGGCCACAACCTTTCATTAAATTTAAATCGGCAAGTCTTGCTACCTGATGAGAATCACTTAAATAAAATAGTAACTGAATCGCGTTTAAGGCGATAAAATACTATGGATACACATATGGCTACTTAAAGCAAATAGCTGGTTTAAAATAGTAGGTATCTTTAACGAACAATTAAAGAAAATGGACAAATATATTTTCTTAATAACGAATGTTTGAAAGAGACACAGATTACTTATCGTGAGTGATACTGAAATACAACGTAAGTGACAAACGCAAATTAGGCTAAAAATCTAAATTTTGCTACATTTGATTTCATATTTGGTCCTTTACAACACAAAACTAGAACATAGTTCTTATCATTTACGCGATATTGCAGAAACACCGACGATATATATTCTTGAAGATACCCTAATCAAATTAAGCATAAAGTATGCAGATAAAGTTTGTCCTACAAAAGAGTCCATAGAAGAGGGAGAGGCGATGCACGCGAGCGGCGACCTCGAACCTGTGACCCTGCACACAATGCGAACAACAGTAATTTAAATGCGGATTTAACTTGTGCTACTCGTGCTTGGTACCGATTGTTGAGAACCGCAGCATTCCACGTGCAGATTGACAGTTAGCCTCGTGATATGAAGCATTTTTTATTATTATGGATCAATATTTGACCATATTACATTATATAGTGTGTAGTTAGTTACTAAATGGTAACACGTAAAGTACAAAGTCTAAAATGGAACAAGAACATTATGATTTGCATGCATTCATAATAAATGCACAAAAAAAACTTAGCAATAAAAGGTAGAGAAAAACATAATAAATAATAGGTAATTAAAGGGCATGCCATGTTTTATAGGCTTTTATAATTAGCATTTATATAAATACCTAGAATAAATTTATTATGATTCCTAACACGGTTATGTCATAAATGCAGATGTTATCACCACACACGCACACACACTTCGTATGCTAAAACATATTTTCTCAGTAATTTCTACTAATACCAACTTGGAAAGTCTAAGTGAAAACAAAAAGTTACACTTTCCTCTTATCTTGAATAATAAAAAGCGAGTAAAAACACGCGTGCATATCAAAGACGTTTCTACAATACGCATTGATTCCGTAAAACACGGTTCAATGTTTATTTTTAGAAAATTTTACACAGGAATCAAATAATATCTCATCATTGCGACAGTAAAGTATTTATTAACATTCTCAATTATCTCAAGTATGTTTGAAATATTCTGCGCGTATGAAAATTAGATGATGTATCCATTGTTGTTACGTAAAAAAATTAATGACTTCACAAAAAGCGAGAAAGCGAAACAATGTACGTACATTAGCGTCGTTGGAGACGATCATTAATTACCATGAAGATATAATTATTAAGCGACGCGACGCTTTTCATTAGCTGTTACTAAGGCTGATTTTATAAGGTTGTATACCACAGATTTGCGTACTAATTACAATCTCAGTCACAACGTGATATTATGTTTGCTTAACGCGTTATCTCAAAATGATGTATAGGGTGTGTTTAACCTAAAAACGTCACGTCAAGAATTTGTACAACTGCTTAGCAACAAAAAAAAATACGACAGAAGATAAAATACTTAAGATATTATATTTTCGAAGTAATATATTTATAATTAACATGCATATGAAGTTGCTATTAACAAGAAATAACTATTGAAAATACAACTGACTAGTAAACTCACAATCAGCATCCCACAATACAGCCATACAGAATGCAAGCCATTATGAACAAATCACGATGTAGTAGAAACACTGTGTTGATTTACAGCACAATCGGAGACCAGTCTCTGTATTAGTATCTCAAATGCATTCGAACAAGCTGATTTCGTGACTGGACCAGATATAAAGTATATTAATGCAAGTGGTACAATAGTTTCCATATCATTGTCGGTTGTCTGACTCGGCGAGGCGTGGCCGACTCGACAGAGCCGCGTGCTCACCCGACCGTTATGCCGTTCTACACTCTCCCTATGGTCTTCTGAATTATAGGAGTATTGCTATTAGAAATTCCGAGAAAATATTTCTTAATACAATCCAACTTGCTACCTAATAAGAATCAGCTAAACAAATGACGGTGATTTTCAAGTTGTGTCTCTAATAGGTAACTATTCTTTTAGAAACGGACGAAGTGACGACATTGGCAATGACAAGGATGTAAACAAAATCGTCGTTAGTCAAAGAAAAAATTCAATTATATTCAAGTATTTCTGCGGATTTCTGTTATGAAAGGTTGCATAACAGACATAAAACGAAGAACACAGACGCGATTACCGCTTTTAACATTTGGGGAAAATATATAAAACAAAAGCAGGCAGACATCCAAGAATCGACCCTACTTTACATAAAGTCGCGTAGAACCAAAGTTATAAGAGTAGAAATAGTTCGGGTTTAACGCAATGGAATACTGTCGGGACGTTATAATATTGGTGTACATTGTAATATGGTTGTGTTCGGAGTGCTATTATACAATATCATCGTTGTTAACAACGAAACGTTATGAATAAATGTTAAATACAGTAACTACATATCGTGTCTAATGTTATGAACGTCATAACATTAGACACGATACGAGTACGTTAGTAAACCTAACAGTACTCGAAGATTAACCACGGACGTAGGTAAGTTTTTGCTGTCTTGGAAATTGCCTTTAATTGCTTCCAACAACTTCCTAGAGTAAGATAAACGCATGGTCATGACGATGATGAAGTAGTTTGCCTTAAAGTCATTATAAATTTTATCGCCACGCATTCACGACCTTCGAATGTTCCAACTCGGAATTTAAAATCCAACGTTTTTAAATTTGTGTTCGTTCCAAATCGAACACCTGAGCACTTGTAATCAGCATTCTATATGTAATACATAGGAATTTCGTTAAGACAAAGACCATTCCGTATTGAAGGGGCTGTCTCAATTGAATGCGCTATTTGCATGATATCGATGTGCATTTTAAACGATATCATTCTGTGAACGGCGTTATTTAAATTTATCTGCGGTTTGTTTTACATTTTCATGTGAAATTGTGAGCAGCTATAGGTCAAAGTAGGAATATATTAAGAGAAACCTTGAATTTGTTTTTTAACCATTACTTCTTTTTTTAATAAAACATGGAAAATGAACCAAACATTACCGCCCGCAAAGCTTACTTTGAAACTGAAGTTTTAAAGAGTGCAGAAGCACTTGAGAAACTTTAGATATTTCAAAGATCTTCACTCAGCAAAAGCCAAAGAAAGCACTTAAGAACCGCAGAGGATTCTGAGGAATTTCACAAAGAAAAAGAAGTAAATGTTTAAATCACATATTATTATTGTTGCCATTGTGAAGAACTTTTTAATATTTAAATGAAAATTTATTAAACAAGTCCAGAATTGATTACGAAACTAAATTAAAGAAGCAAACCTGTTTTTTTGACATGTTCACGAAATAATGTTAATATTTCATGTATTACAATAATAGCCTTGTATATAATAAGAATAGTTACTTTTACATTTTGCAAAATAATTAATTGAGTTAATTACAGGCTATTTTGTTAATGAAAAACTTTTAAATTATGAATATATTAGACTGATACGCCTACACTATATAGTTCCTATCTATATATATAAAACAAAGACGGGTTTGTTACAAACACTTATAACTCGAGATCGGCTGGATCAATTTTCATGGTTTTTGTTTCGTTGGATTTGTCTCCGCCCTGAATAGCAGAATACATTTTAAAAACAAAAGAAAGTCGTGTTAGTTACACTATTTATAACTCAAGAACGGCTGAACCGATTTGGCTGAAAATTGGTAGGGAGGTAGCTAAGAACTGGGAGAAGGACATAGAATACTTTTGGATAGGGGTAGGGTAGGGTAGGGTAGGGTAGGGTAGGGTAGGGTAGGGTTAGGGTAGGGTAGGGGTAGGGTAGGGGTAGGGTAGGGGTAGGGTAGGGGTAGGGTAGGGGTAGGGTAGGGGTAGGGTAGGGGTAGGGTAGGGGTAGGGTAGGGTAGGGGTAGGGTAGAGGTAGGGTAGGGGTAGGGGTAGGGTAGGGGTAGGGGTAGGGTAGGGTTAGGGTAGGGGTAGGGTAGGGCAGGGGTAGGGTATAAAAGTCCACCCGTACGAAGCCGGGGCGGGCCGCTAGTATATATATAAAGTAACACTAAGTAAATAAATACCTGTGTCGCGGGGGACTTTACTTGGAACAACTATTCTTAGTTCACACAAATAAAATTGGTCAGAACACCAAGTCTTCGAACAGAAGTCAGAGCAGAACAAGACAGAACAGACTGTCATAACCACTGAGCCACCGTTGCAGTATATTTAATAAAAGAATAACTAATCCCGATTGAATTACTGAGTAAAGGATTTAATCTATCCATCGTCCTCCCGGTCGTCGACCTGAGGCGCCGTCGATCGCACCTGCGCCTACTGCCGGATAAGGCGGATGCTACCAAGGCCGCAAGCTTTTTAGCTCTGACTCATTCTCCAACTCCTGTCACAGGACCAGTTTCAACATTTCCGGAATTAACAGATGCATACTAAATACGTATGGAACCTTAAAATGCAGGAGAAAAAGAAAGCTCTTAACCAGTTTTAGATGCCATTTTTGACAGATAATACAGAATGGGCAATGTTTGCAAAAAAAGAAAGTTCACTTTCTCGAATATCTGAACAGCTGATAGCATCCGATGGCAACGAAATAGTGCCAAATAATTTATTCAGTTTTTATGTAAACAATTGCAAATTCAAATTACAATTGCAATTAGAATTTGAATATTTATTTTTGTTAACGACTCATAATTTTAAGGAAAATATATTTTTCCATTCTCAGAAATTCCATTTATATCAGTAGATTAACACGAAATGAAATAAAATGAAAACGTTTATTGATAATGTAGACGAGTCGATCGCCCCTATTTTAAGTCAAATACAATGATAATGACTCCTTTATATTATTATTTTGTTACCATAGCCGTGTTCTTATTTCTTATTATCTCTTATTCACCTTGTGTGGTTAAAAATATCTAAATTTATTTTATAAATAAGTGTTTAAAATATAAATAGCAATGTCAATTACGTTACTTACCAAGCAGAATGTCTGCAAAATCACTACATCAAAGCCGGTTCATAAGACAAATAAACTGTAAAAATTGACCTTCACGGAATGAGATTCTTCAGTGATGTAAAGTTACGCTTAAATATACAGCTGTACCATCCACCATATTATACAAAACTTATGAATTACCTTGTGATTGTAGAGCATTTACATTTAATCTAACAAAAAATAACACTATTAATAGCTGAAACGGTGTTATCTGCTTATGTAACGCAAACAGCATTTATTTACATAAAACAATGAACAAGAACGGCAATGTTATGTGTACGATTGTTTGATACGTAATACTTGAAATAAGATAAGCCTGTATCAGGTGTTTCAATGTGAAACACCGTAAGTGCAGCTTACTCGCCATGTAAAGGGTCTATCATATAATAAGCATGTCTTTATATAATATGTACTAAATATAAGTACAATTTAAATTGATTAAGGAAACAATGCTCTATACTTACCCCTGTAAAAAGTAATTATAGTAACATGTTTCAGTTTGTTTATTGCTAGTGAAGAGTTTTACATATTTGTTTTTAATTTTGTTTAATGGTTCACATAGCAATTATCACTTCGCCTGTATAATTGTTATACAACATTGCTAATTGTAGACTCATAATTTCTAAACAACACAGTCAGTGTTATGAATAATGATGGACAATCAATACCAATTACATCGCATTTCAATGCATAATGATTAGTTACGATTTTTTTTTTAATTTGCAACAATAACAATAACTGATCCTTTTCATATCACGTCTTTAGAATTACCTTCGGAAATGGTGGGCAGCACGTTGACAAAGTTAACAATCCCGACGCCTGTTAGCTGACTCATTCACCAAAACTAACTTTGTACACACTGGGAAATAACGTCTGTCAACTGACACCGAAATTCAAAAAACAAACAATACAAAAACCAACACACTTAACACGTTATCACGGCCCACATAGATAAATGACAAATCAAGTTTCGGCACTATGGATTTTAGCAATCACAACAGGTGTATTAATTAGAAATTATAACAACGGTCGGCCGCCGAGCGCACTTTTCCCATCATAAGAGAATTAAATAGGAAACTATCACATGAGAGCGGCCTAGATATTTTTTTTGTAACGTTGTCGCGCCGCTGCGCGTACGCCGTGTGTTCGGGGCAAAGCGCCGGGGTCTACTGGCCAGACAGACAAGTAAAGCCAACGCCCGTTTACCAGTTCACCTACTCTTATCTTTCGATGACTGTGTATATGGTACTTGCTCACTTATTCCACGCTCCTTACTTGACTGGTTACTTATACTGCATCGAATGTAGTTTATGTTTCTGCGTATGGATTGTGCTTTGACCAGTAATCAGAGAATGCCACAAAGAGGTAATTTTACAATTGTTTTTGCAATTTTCATTGAAACGCTGGAAGTGATAAATTTAAAGCGCTTTATCAGTAATTAAAATATAAATAACATTATACTGTGAATTGATTACCGCATCTATGCAATAAATGAGGAAAACACACGAAATCATCGAGTCGATGCGTAATAATTGATGAGGTTGCTGAATTTTTTTCGTTATTATAGATTAAATGTACTATTTTGGTACATGGTTCTGAAACAAAGACAAATGAAACATCAAATTAAATAAAATTTAGGTTTAAATTAAATGTATGATTTTTTTTTATTCTGTCCTAGATTCATTACTTGTTTACGTACACGGATTAAGTTTGCGGCACAATTATAAATTATACTTTTTGTTTTCATGCCACGTTTCGAAATGGATTAAAGCAACCGTGTCACGGATCGCTTGCATTTTTAACTCTGAAAAATTAAAAAATATATGCATCAACTTAAATTAGATTACGGCAGCTGTTTATCTAAATAATCCCAGTAGGTAATGTAAATTATAAGGTCAACTTATCAAATACCTACAAACGTGACACGAAAACCATTTTTGCGGTTATTGGGTCATCAGGCATCAAGTTTAGGTAGGTAATAAGAGTCATTTTATAATAAAACAATCATAAGCAAAAATGAACAGACACAAGACATTAATCGACAATATCTGTACTTAATCTAATAAACACTGGGCAATATTCAACTTCTACCTACTAACAAAGACCAATTAATTTCCTTTAATAGAAATTGTTGTTACAAGGTTAAAATATATAATAAACTAGGCAACTAATAATTAAACGCGAACACAGCAGAATGAGGAAATAGTTCACACAAGCAGTACAACACATAGGTAATAGGTAAGCTAGATAAAGTAGAGCTGTCTGATGATTTATTGCTAATAAGTAAAAGTAGTTGGCAGTGACATTTTGCTGTTTATGTCAGGTAAGCAGTACATACAAAAGAAGTTACTTGTACTTATATTAAGTAGGTACTAAGGTATTATTTAAGAAGAGGTCGTTTGTCTCGTGCGCAATATATACCAAACCATTACAAAAAGAGAAGATAATAATAATAATAAAGTTTATTTTCTCCACAATATTAATCTTAATTACTAGACTTATTTATTTCTACGGTGACATACAAGACATTATATTGTGGGTGACTGGTGCCTAAACTAGGCTCAAGGCCTGTATTTCGGGAAGATAGAGGAAAGATTTGTATATTTGTGTGTGTGTGTGTATGTTAGTAATGACTAAACTCAAAAACTACAGTGCAGATTTCAAAAATTATTTCACCATTGGAAACCTACATTCTCCCTGAGTGACATAGGCTATATTTAATTATGAAGTTCCCACGGCAACGGGCGTTACGCGAGTGAAACCGCGCGCGGGAAGCTAGTAACAAATAAATTGAAAAACTGATACAAATCCATGTTATCGATTTATAACATAGGCTTTTATGCTGAATGAAGGACGAAGTGAAAACGCGCCTGTTTAATAAGCCTACAATTTTTTCCTTTTTTTTATTACAAGGTTTTGATCGATGTAGGTAATTGCAACTATTTTCATGAAAATGTCACTAGAAGATAGCTATAATAACAAGTAATAAAATTAAACTATTTTGATTTAAGAAAAATAAATAATTACCCTAGTGAATTTATGAGTATCAAATTTGATTTGATACTTATTGTTTAAGTAAGTATAAATAACTTTTATAATAAGAAATTGAGAATTAACTATTGTGTAATGTTCTATTAACGGGAAGTCGTAAACGATGCAATATTGAGTAAATGTCAATAGTCTAATAAAATACTGAATTGATTAGCTCAGCTCGTGAATCCAAATTGGCTAACTGTTACATAACAAGACGGTAATACCTAGACTACGACATTCTCAGCACCGACAGTTTGAAGTTGGACTATGAATTTGTAGTAAAAATTGTCATCCTTACTAATATAATAAATGCGAAAGTAACTGGGTGTCTGTCTGTCGGCCTTTCACGCCAAAAGTACAGAACCTGAGAAAGGCTACTTTTTAAAGCAAAAAAAGGGTCTAATTAAAATAATTAAAACTGCTAGGTACTCAAATTCACTATTCACGCGGACGCAGTCGCGGGCACATCTAGTCTGTAATAATTGCTAATTTACAAAATTGTTATTATTTATTATTACATTGATCTTTATTCAAATAGTTTCTAAGTGTGTACATATTTATATGAACGTTTTTTATAGTTACTAATAAAAAAAACGATGTCTCAAAACTAAAACTACAAATGCTATAAAGCAATGTATCGCAAATTAATGAAGATATGAGTTGGTAAAGGCGATAATAACAACTTGGATGCTCTTTATTATATTATACCACAAAACCTTTGTACCATTATCATAATTAAACGAAAAGATGACGCGTAATTTGAATACAGAAGAAAAACATTTTTGTGTGTATCGTATGCAACTGCTGAAGAATTATCTATTAATTATGTTTTGATTTTGTATACGACAGTAAAAATGATCTCCTTTTGCTGCGTACAATAATAAAAAGGATTCTCAATATCTAGGCATCAACATTTTCAGAAACAGGATATTTTATTTGACCTGACGGTTTATTTTTTCAGTCCGATTGATCTTTTCACCAGTGCACGTACCACTGAGTCTCTGCACCACCCAATGTTTGACTGGTAGAGAATGCCTCTGGTATTAAGTCCGCCAATGTACTTTTATGTGCTGAAGTTTTTAAATAATTAAATTAATTCTAATAAATGTCATGTTTGTATATCTGGGCCCTCCTGGGGATTCTCCTGGTTTTTTTTTAAATCATGGAAGATTTTCGAATGATTGCAATCATAAATAACTGATCTTATTATAATTTTGCTATTCTTATTATAGTTTCGTACAATAAGAAAAATGATTCTCAATATCTAGGCATCTAAAATTTCAGAAACAGGATATTTTATTTAGACTGACGGTTTATTTTTTCAGTCCGTTTGATCTCTTCACCTGTCACCAGTGCACCTACCACTTGTCTCTGCATCACGCAATGGGTGACTGGTAGGGAATGCCTCTGGCATTAAATCCGTCAATGTATTTTTGTGTGCTGAAGTTTTTAAATATAAATACATAAATTCTAATAAATGCCAATTTTGGTAATCTGAGACTTCCTGGGGATTCTTGGTTTTTTATAAATCATGGCAGATTTTGGAATTATTTCAATTATAAATTATTGATCAAATTGTAATAAAATTTGTCAAGTATGTAGTAGCTTACAAAACTACAACCCATAACAGAGCTAATATGTACAATAAGAATAGTCATAGTCATAATTTAATTAAACACAATTTATCTTGACTTTTTCCGGTCTACCTCGCACATAACGTGATTCTGTGTGCGATAGACATCTTAATTCCAACAAAACGATTTTCTGGTATCTTTTCAGATAAAAATAAAATAAGTCACAACAATTAGAAAACGGAATAGAAAAGCAACAACATAAATGTTTCAATGAAAACATGCCTGTTGGCAAGATATTGATTGTTAGCGATGTATTTCGAAGTATCGTTAAAACTTTATGAGCCGTACCCGTACAATAAGTCGTATTTATACATTAACATCGATTTATAAAGTTATATTTTACCACTTGATTTAACTTTCTGCAATGCAGCAAAATACTAATTACAAAGGATGATTAACCTTCATAGAAAAACTACCTGTGCTTCACGGTTTTACCCGAATCGGAATGATGCTGTGTTCAAATGTTTATTTTTTTTTTGTGTTTTATAGTCTAGCTATTCGTACTTATTAGTACCCAGCATCGCCCATTTACCCGTAAATTTTCAAAAACAAAACATTTCTATAATCTTTGCCTTGGCAATCACGAACACCACAAAAAATAATCGGGTAATGGACATTCTGAAATGTTATTGATTAAGCTTTTTATATTGTTTAATAAAAATTGCCTGTGTGTTAAAATTTTCATCCGAACCGCATCTTACATTTTTGCGAAGGATTCCCGAAAACATTTCAAACATTATCGAAACATGGAAATACAATCATTTGGTTTAAATAGCACTAGCAATCCAAACACATCCCCGTGATAAGCTGACATCAAGTTGATTGCCGATTATACATATATCCTAGTCATGTATGAGAGTCAACCTCAACGATATCCCCTCTATTATAACAGGTTAATCTATGCTTATGACACTCACGGCAGGGGACCATTCTATATTTGCAGACAAGGTTATACTCAACTAAGCACCCTTGATTTTGCTAAGATATTTATGTTGCCTACCTATGTTAATTCTATTTTGATTATGAATAATAAACGTAATATTTTCCTTATCAACCAACAAAATTAGCCAACTTCAAAATAATATTTTATATTATTTAAATGTAATTATGTTTTTCTAGTTTGAAGGTTTAAGGAAACATTAGTTTCTTAAAATAAACATTTTATAACATTAAAAGATGGTTGCATTAAAAAATACTCACTTCTCTTAGAAGTGCCGAAGCCATCATCGTCATCGTGGCCGTTGCACGTCCTGTCTTCGTCATATTCGTAGACCTTGAAACTTTCGAACGAATACAGCTTGACGGCTTTTAAGCACTTACTATTCACGAAAACGTTCTTACTCTAACTGATAGTTAGACGTATCACTTTTAGTTGTCCAGTTAACCGCACAGTTAAAAGTGTTAAAACTCACAACCAAAACCTCCAAAACGAAAGATTCAGTTTAATGAACGGACCGCTATTTCCCGATAACGCCAAAGAGAAGTTTAGTCGCTTCCCAAAACACTTCGATGATAGAATGTTTACAATCACGTCGATAACCTGACTAATATGGAAGCCGTATTACGCACATCACCTTTGTCGTGACGGAACAATAGCCTGACAATAATGTTATAAATCACAACAGAAACGTGCGGAATTTTAAAGAAGTTATAAGTTCGCGATCGTGTTAGGAGAGCTCAGTAGGGCGGGAGCGCTCGTGGACGCGACCGCGTGTCGTCTGGCTGGGCTGCAATGCCCTGCCCGCCGCGCCGGCGCCCGGAACTGTGTCAGCAGACGCGGCGCCCACAGCACCCCGGCCTTTCATGAATACACCTCTCTCTATGTTTGACGCATCAATACATTCGTTGCCGTAAGGCTTGCCAAACTACACTTGCCGCATTGATATGAATAACTTTACCTGCGAGATGCAAATTATACGATGCAGAGAGTATAAGAATTATATAATTAAATGTTTTTAAATATGTCAACAGATAGTTACCATTCATAGTAAACCAATTATCTAAATTGTTGGGAGAACAAAGCAAGCATCTATGACGACGAATAGCAATAATAGCACCCGATAAATGTTTTAAACGTCCATTAACCGTGTTGTATAATGGCTCAACTGCTGCAAAGTACTGTAAATTTCATGTCCATACTGTCAACATAATATGGAGTACCTAAGTCCAACATGGAATATGTTAATATTTTAACTTGTTTTTATGTTAAGGGTTTAAACATTTGATGTTAATAATTTAAATTAGATTTTAACTTAAACTTTCCAAATGGGTTCATTAGTTTTAGCATAAATGAGTAACAAACATACATCCATACATTTTTAAAAACTTTCGCGTTTTAATAATAGAGTTAGTAGAAACATGCCAAAGTGTCAAAGATACATTCTAGTAATTACCATTCAAAGCAAGAGCATTACCCACGATACAACCCAGTAAGACTGCTTGGCACCCCAATAACACGAAGCTTTTTATAACAGGAGCTTTTCCCAAAATGTGTATTACCGCATATGTTATGCGCGGAATTGTATACCTAGGTACATATTAGTGGAATACGTAGCAGTTTTTTTTTTCAGTTCAAGCATTCAGTAAACGTAATACCTACTAGATGCCTGAACTGAAGAAAAACTCCATTGCATTAAATTACTAATAACTAAAACTTTCATATTATTGTATTAGGAGAAAGCTGAAAACTTTAAAACTATGTAAGGGTTTATTAAAACTATAGTGGTCGAAATTTAACCACAATTAAAAAAATATTAGCATTCATACTCCTCCACGAAATTCTCCTAAAAAGGAGTAGGTATAAAGTTTTTGCTTTACTTATTAATGTATAGATGATACTACAAGATTAAAATGTAAAAAACAACAAAAGCTTTTAAACAGTGATAGTCCACAAATTTACCATTAATAATAGATACACCTATTAACGTCGTAAGAAGATGACGTGATTAGTTGTACACATTATGGTTTAGTGGCCATAATAGCAAATAATAAACCATGATCACAAATACTTTAATAATAAACACATTATCACACATGAACGTATAAGGTTCGTTAAATTTCGATCTCCACGCCGGACAAAAAATCTTTGTGTAGATTCTAAGATTTATTTCCGAGTCTGGTTGTATGAGGGACTACAGACTGTGCCTCGGAAAGCACGTTAAGCCGTTGATCCCGATTGTTATAACATCAAGCCTATACCGGGGAACGGGCAGCAGCAATTCCTTGTATGTTGCTGAACAAGGGTCTCCTCCCGAGGAAGATTTTTGCCATAGTCGACCATGATCACACCTTAAACATACTGCGGTCATCAATCTGCCTACCAATCGTGGTGACTGTAGCAAAACTCACCCTCTGGAGGAGACCCTTGTTCAGCAGTGGACATTATACGGGTGATGTTGATCTTATTACCTCACTGATTTTAGAATAATTCCTCGCTTTTATAATTTCCAAAAATAATAGTAAATCTCATCTACATTACAATCCGCTCTACATTCGCTGCCCGCTACTTGTTTGTTCGAACTGCTCCTCGCGCTGAATCTTTATATCCCTTCGAATTACATTTTCTTTTACAAGTTTTAATATTAATAGAAATCGTACACTTATAATTATATGGCTTATGTTTAACTTACCATCAGATATAGTAAAAATGATCACCAAAATTAAACCCGCATTTTAATGTAAAATTGTAACCAAAGTTTTAACATTTCGCTATCATATTTAAGCAAAATGACTCCAAATAAATCATTGTTAACCCAAAAGTAGTAAATGATCACCAAAAGTAGTAAATGAACACCAAAAGTACCTAAATGTTTTACTAATTTACTATTCGGCCGCAGCTCTAACCTAACCTAACCGATTGTCATTTTTCATTGATTTTATTAAGGTAGAAATAGCGCAATAATTTGCTCGCTAAGATTTGGTGATCATTAACTACATTTGGTGATCATTAACTACATTTGGTGTTCGAATACAATTTGAAGTGCAGTCGTGAGTAAAATAGCTAGTACTATTACAATTTTAGACTTTATTTTTCTGGTAACAAGTATATATTTTTGGTGGTCATTATATTTTATCCCTAATTATATGTGTATTTTCATCTAAAGAATTTGTGAAACAATTACATTAATCATTACATTCACAGCTACCGCACATAAACAACTGCGGCCAGTTAATTGGCAAAACTACGTATTTGTACAATCTGATTGATTTACGATTTATAACGCAAATTACACATTCTTCAATGGAAAGCAGAACATGAAAAATAATAATCAAAGAGATGAATTTAAGTTAACTTTAGGAAAAAAATGTAATTCGGATAGTGCGTTTTATCTTCTCTTTAAAATAGTATGTTTAATTAATGATTAAAACTTGTGGAGAGCAAAGATTTTCTTTGCGGTTTGTTTTTTCTTTTGTTTTTTGTCACTACAAAAAGCAAACCATCCTGTGCACCTTTAGTTTATTCTAATTTACTAATTAAAATAAACTAAACATGCACACGAAAAGGCTGATATAGAATGGAATATTTAAGAACTTCGTGAACTCATATTTTTGCAAATAAATTATTTGATTTGGTTTGAAACTTGAATAAATTTTACCCAAGTATAAGAAATTAACAGATTAAATTATATTGTGGAATATCTCATTATAAATATTTAACCTGCACGATGACGACCTCATAAAGGTTGCAGGATCAGTGGATGCTGGACGCTAGCAATCGTTACTGCTGGAAATCGATGAATGAGGCTTATCATCAAACCAGCCTGTTGTCGTGCACTGCTAAACAGCAGTAAAATTTATGTATGTTTGTTACTCATTCACGCTAAAACTACTTACAGAGTAACGGGGATAAACAAATCCGATAAACATACGTTTACCCCCACGTACGTTCATCAGACATTAGGTTTCACGAACTAAATAAGTTACCGTATAACATCAATTATTAAAAAAATACCATTTAACCCTTTTCATACGGAGTACAAAACGAAGTAACTCGACCCAGATACTTTTCTACAAAGAATACAAGTTCATGAATGAATTTGCAAGTATATTAGGCAGAAGAACATTTATTTCAGCGCCTGCAATTCAAATCCACCATCTGCTATCGCTCTACGATCAACCTTTGACATTTAAGTACGAGCATTACAGGTCACCAACCTGGGAAATGTTATTTAAAACTAGGATAACTGCGTTTACGTTAGCAAATAAATGTCGCTTTATACGTAAACTATGTAAAACCATGCTGAAGTTTTGTATAAAATAGAATAATTTGGTTGTTTAACGACAACTTGTTCGGATAGCGAAACACAGTCGCTTTCAAATAAATAAAATAACAATAATTTAGTATTAATCTATGTATAATTTTAACATTATATATTAGCAGGTATTTTAGTTATTGTTTTAATAATTTTTTAGTCTTAACTTTATTATTCAACTATAGTGTGTCCAATAGCTTGTTCTGTCTATATTAAATTCTATTAAGAACAATTTGCCATTATTCGGGCGGACCATGAGTATATAACGACGGACGCGCTTTAATGCTACCACCGGATCCAATACACCCCAACTGAGAAGATCCGGCGAAACAAACTCAGTGGGTTCCGCTGTTTTTCTGTCCCTATGTATGTATTAGATCTTTAAAACTATGCAACGGATTTTGTTGCGGGTTTTTTTAATAGATATAGTGATTCAAGAGGATGGTTTATTTGTATAATAACAGGAGCTACGCAATTTGAATGTTACATGATTACGAATTATTATGAATTTCCCACGGGAACGGGAGCTACGCGGGTGAAACCACGCGCGTGATGCTAGTACGAAATAAATCCCGCGACAGGTCAACAAGCTTTTATGGTGTATGCTTTAGACAGTGATTAATGAAAGATTCATTGAGGTAAAAAGGTGGTTTTATACTAATTTAAAGTCAATTTGTTTTCATACACAATTATCATAATTGTGTATGTATATCCCAAATAAAAAGTAGTGTTGATAACAGTACTGTTTATCTGTACTAATATATAAATCCGAAGAGTTTGTTCCTTTGCTTAAACGCGCTATTCTCAGGAACCTAGGATATGAAAAATTATTTCAGTGTTATATAGCCCATTTATCGAGGAAGGCTCTATGTTTAATTATGATGTTCCCATATAAACTGGAGTTACGAGGGTGAAACCGCGCACGGGAAGCTATTATATATAACTATATTTGCAAGCTTTTTTTATTACGGCTAAAGTTCAAACAATACTTCAAATAGCACATGCCACATGCAAAACCAACCGAGTATCGGCCTCTTTGTTCATTCACATTATTATAAAAATCTGCATCCTTTGCCCCCTACATTACTTCACAAGGTCAGGAAGCATCTATTGTGGTCAGACCGTAACAGGTGTGGTGAAACCGCAACCAGAATTCGTACTAGACCACCTGAGTACCTGACGGACGACCCTTTTAACAGCATTATAAATATCCCTTTGATGTAAAAGGGAAGCTAGTTATTGTAAAACCAGCGTTTAACTTGGCTTGGGTAGTGTATTGTGATTGAATTGGATGCGGTTTGTTTTGATCTTAATCGATAGCCGATTTTTTTAAGTTTAGAGTAGT
Source organism: Nycteola revayana (assembly GCA_947037095.2). Classification (NCBI taxonomy): domain Eukaryota; kingdom Metazoa; phylum Arthropoda; class Insecta; order Lepidoptera; family Nolidae; genus Nycteola; species Nycteola revayana. Next base: position 5,710,252 of record OX344847.2, read on the forward strand.
TTTATGAAATGCTAATAAATTTTACGTTTTTTTAACGGTAAAATTAATTTGTATTTGTTTTTAAAACTAGGTTAGGTTAGCAGCGTTTACATGTGTATATGATTATACTGTACATAACTATGCGGTCACCAATCCGGCGGCCAACTGTGGTGACTATGGCTTTGAGGATGGGCCAATATTCAGCAGTAAACGTCATACGGGCTGACGATTATTATGAAATTATCAGAGGTGACAAAAAAAACCCTTTAAGGAATTATATATGTAACGATATTGAGCGGTACCTACTTAAATATGCAGATACAATGGTACTCAAATTTAAAAGTATAAATAATCTTAAAAAATAATAATGTATTTATAGAACATGAAAACTTCTAATCATTACAATATATTCAATTGAAAAAAGGCATGTACATAATATGATTATTTATTTACATATTTTAACTGTATTTCAAACCAATAGAGTTCTAAATACGTTGGCAACTGTATTGCCTCTGTCCGATAGATGTTGAGACTAAAGGATTGCATCGGATTGATGCTAGAAACCTTATATCTAGCTCAGCTCGTTAGCTGTTGTTTGCGATAAAATACTAGTAAATAAAATGGGGAAAACAACTATAACTAAAATACAATCATGGAAAGACGAAACTGTAGGTACCTACTTAAATTTCTGATTTGTTTGCTATTTAAACTCTTCCATTTTAGTAATTGCGCTTTTTATGTTTACTTTTGGTGACACGATTAAGGGAAAAGCGGATCTCTCGTCGGAAGCTCCTTTTTCCTGCGAGTTGGATCTTCTTCTTCTTGTTTACCAACCCGTTTACGACCACTGCTGAACATCCTCCTCTAAACAGATCTTGGGAAGCCAAAGTCGTTGAGGGATATTATTAGGGCAGGCGGATTGGTGATCGCAGTGATACTACAGTATCACTGCGATCACCAATCCGCCTGCCATCCATAACAATTTCTAACACAATCGCTGACAATTAGGAACATTTCATTTTGTAAGCAATCTAGTCATAGTCACCTCTTAACAGGAACAGTTGTTAGAGTTCCTCCACATATAGAGAACATCTTCCCGGCCGGGTGAGGTGGTATACCCGGTGACCACGTTCCATTGTTAGTACTGACAACTTGTATAAAGCCTTAAATCCAGCGCGAACTTCTATTGCGCGATGTAGGATTCATGACATCATCTGACGTTTTACGTCTGTCACTACATATCTGTATGTAGTACATATATGAAGCATATTATAATATGTGTACGTTAATTAACTAAACTAAAACCAGTAGTTGGCAAAAACAGCTTCACCTACTCCATTAAAGAAGCTGAGAGTGAAGAATAAGCCCTTTACTACTTAGAAGCTACAGTCAAAGTGCATAAATGGTTTATTTTATAAATCCTTAAGACCCTGCAAGCATTTCATCCTCTATCGTAGTTGCCTACTTTGCCAGTAAAATAATTGGCTAGAGAAGAGATTATGAGAACTGGATAGGAGCCAAAATACAAGATTACTAGTATCGATCAAAATGTTCTAACGGCAATCCATTTAACTATTATATTTTATAAACCTGTTAATAATGCATCTGTTATTACCAGAGGTCAAAATAGGTAGTTTTAAATACCAAATGACGTCATTTTTATGGCGAAATTATAACGTGGACAAGCCTAGTATTATCTACGATACTGATGCATATGAAAATATTATGTGATTATATTTCATAAGTTTATTGGCGTCATCTTAATTTTACATGTTGAATGATGAAATAAGGATAACAAATGATGTGTAGTAATATAACTTTGTAAAAATATCAATTTCGAAATTTCAAATATTTAGTTTAATTTAATGTCCAAATGTAAAGGTTGGCGATCCCTGGTTATTACCCAGACAGTCCGATAACTACTTTGCGAAACTTAATAAATATACTGTTCTGTTTTTCTCTGTTTGTTATCAATTTCGAGATTTCAAATAATTTAATTTAATTTTTAAGTGGACAAAAAATTAAATTACTTATTTGAAATCTCGAAATTAATATTTTTACAAAGTGATATACTACACATCATTTGTTATCCGTATTTGAAGTGGCACTTAAACATACTAGTTAAACCTGAAAATCTGGTATTTTTTAAAGCTTGGCGACTCCTTTTTACCCTGTCAGCCCTCTAACTACTTTACGAAACTTAGTAGGTATATTGTTGTATCAACCATCTACTTGTTTGTATCAACCATTGGAACGTGTTTATTTTTTCTGTTTCCTAAGTCTGAAAATTTTATGAACGCTGGTCACTGTTCTGTAATTATTTTACTAAATAAGGGGGGGACGCCGCATTATTGCATATCCAGATACTAGAGGCTTTAGTTAGCTATCGCAATTTTACATAGATCAAGATGTTGATAATGATTGATTTTAACTAAACATCTTTCACCATCTAAACTTAAAATGAAAATAGACATTATTTCCTGTTACTAGACTCTGAAATGTAAAACCAATAATGGTTAATCATCATCAACATCATGATAATCACAATCAGCCCATATGACTTCCACTGCGGAACATGGGCCTCTTCCCGAGGGTGGGATTTTGACATAGCCAGCACGGTTTTTGGCAGGCGGGTTGGTGACCGCATTAAGCACAGCACACACACAAGTAACCGCTTCTAATACGTCCGCCGTTAATAATAATCAATACTATACTCTATTTATAATAGGTACAGTTACAATTTAACCTTACCATGGTCAATCACTAAAATTTAAATTATCACATTGAAAGGTATCTTAGTCACAAGATTAAATTGTCGATTTCTTAAAAATAAGTCATATGAGGTTGTTCCCATTTGACCCAAAAACATAATAAGGAATTTCCCAAAATATAATGAACTAAGTATAATACTATACCTACTTAGTAATACAATTTTGGGAAATCCCTTATAGTACTTAAAGTACGTATATATACGTACAAAAAATTGTTGTATGATTGCAATAACTTTTTGTACGTATACATATGCAAATTTTACTAAACTATGTGATAACAAAGATCAATATGTCGGGAACAGACACGCGATATGCGATTCAATTTTATTGTCTTTTGCCTTGACCCTGTTACCGACAAACTGCTACCCTAGCGTTTAGTTAACAATGAAGGAAACGACATGTGGTTAGAACGTCTTTTCGACCTGTAAGCCATTTGTGAAGGTGACTTTGCATATTCTTTGTTAGCTAAGGACACGTATGAATTTTCAATATACCAGATATTTAACAGTTATAGTGAAAATATCGTCTTCTTCGAGTGCCATATCCTACTATTGGATGTCGGCGACTATGTTCTGGAGCTGTTGTCTTTCTGCCTTGGCTTTGCCAAGTGTGGCTGCGTCTAATCTGGTCCAATTCCGTAAGTTATCGATACAGGTCTGTCTCCTTTCTTCTTCCCTTCAATTAATCCTTCTTTTATAGTTTTAATTATATTGTAGTTCTGGAAACATGCTAGGTATTTAATGGATATATTATTGTCTACTATTTTGTCTAGAGGTTCACTATCTGACTGACTTCCTGTTCCAGGCCCTTGATAATGTTACTTCAACGCCATTACTTTCAGCAAAAACATTTGTCAATCACAGTTTTTCAAATTATGCATATTTATAAAAATAATGTAGCATAATTAATACAGTAACAATAACATGGTATTCATTACAATTTACCTATCTACAGAAATGAACACTTATTTACTAAAGTCATATTGTAGTGTGATTACCTCCTTGGTCTCTGGATAAAGAAGTCCTGTCTAAGTGGAAATTTGTTGATAGTAGAATGGAGTAAGTAGGTATGAAACATTTAATGCAATAAATCAATTATAGTAAAAAATCATATCAATGATGAGCCCACTTGAAGTAAATGAAAAGCTGGATAGACTCTAAATAGGTACCTACTGCTTCTTAAATCCTCTTAAATAGATGAGATCTATTTGAATTCTTATATACAGAATCGAATTAACTAACAACAAATGAAATTCCTAATGAAATGGCTCATAGACTACAAAATAAGCAACCTTGCACAAGCAGGTACCTCCTGTGTGACTTGAACCTTGGCTAAGGTGGTCGCTGGAAAAGGGATTGAGGTACTGACTTTTAGTTTTGTGCTATAAGCTATGGTTAGATAAGGAACACACACTATAACAAACTATGTATACCATTTCATCAGCCTATATAATATGCACTGCAAATTTTTGGTCTCCTCTCCCAGTCATCATAACAAAATAGATATTAATAATAACTCTAGCCAAACTCTTCCTACAAATCTCAATTTAAGCATTAAATACTTTATACAACAAAAAGAGACTAGCAAGATTAGTGTCAAAATCATTAACAATAGATTCTAACTTTCAAAATTAAAAACATCAATATCATATATGACTAACAAAGTCTATCACATGATGGAAAACATTTAGCAAATTTTATCCATATGTAGTTTACATGTGTAAATGTAAATTTAAGTAAAATTATTTACTCATGTGAATATTTGCTGATTTAATTTACAAAATAAATTATTATTTTCGTCACTGTTAAGCAATAATATTAAATGATAAAGTTGAGATAGGGGAATATGAAAATTTGTTATGTCCCTTTTTAGGTACCTTTGCCTAGGTACCTTAGATTGTATAATCGCGATGATTAAGTTGAAATTTGTATACAGTTGTATTCCAATGGTATAAATGGGCATGTAACTTTAAAACATCTTAACATAATTTAACACATTGAAGGACTTTCGGGTCACAAAAATAAATTTGTGATATTAGAAAGTCAGCTTCTCATTGGGACCCTTATTCCACCATCATGTCCTGGCTGGGAACACAACACAACCTCTTGATATGAGGAGGATGTTTTCAAAATCAATTTTGATCTTAGGTACCGAAACCTTTTTTCAATTCTTATTGATGGTACTGATTATTAATTTTGTATTTTTTTAGATTTAATTATATAATTTATCTATAAAATTAGCCAGAGGTTATGTGTATTACAATAAGTTATTTAAATATTGTTATAGATTACAAAGATACTTCATCAGAGAGAGATATTCAATTCTTCATCTTTCTTCTCAATACACAATTAAATATTTTATTATATAACTAGCGACCTGCCCCTGCTTCCTGGTGAATCAATCTATTTACTAAAAAAACCGCATCAAAATCCATTGCATAATATTAACAATCTAAGCATATATAGGTACAGATAGACAGCGGGAAGCAACTTTGTTTTATACTATGTAATAATATTGTTCCTATAAAGTCTATCAATAGAGTTTTTTTAATTATATTTTTGGTTGTAAAATTTTTTTTATAAAATAAAAATGGCAGAAATAAAAGGTGTTTTTCTAAACATAAACCAAATAAAATAAAAGGTAAAATTCATCTTAAAATGTAATGTATTTACATCCGAATAACAGGTGGATTACCTTGTGATAAGGCAAAACATATATAATAAAATTATAAATAAAAAAAAACATACCTAAATTGGTATGTTTTTATCTCATAATCAAAACACTACACAGATGCTAAAATAAGCTATTCATTAATTAACTAGAAGAATAATAATATAACGTTATAACAGTACTCTAAATGTCTGAAATGTGAATCGGACGTTATCGTGTGTGACAATTTTTGCAAGTCTAGTGCTTAGCCTGAAAACGGATGTCTAGTAATAATAATACTAACTAACTGGCACAAGCGGTGATTGACTTGCTCACTCTGGCTGTAATAACACAATTGTTAACTTTTATTCAGCTCACAACACTACACCGCGGTATTTACAGCTATAACAGTAGTTAATTGAGGTAATAAAATACTAACTTTCAAAGTATTTACAAACTTTTAGCTTGCAGTCAATTCAAAAGGCCAACAGGTAACATTTATAGATAATACTGTTCTAGTCACAGGTGTAATGTATCATTTTTCAAACTATATTTGATATAAAGCGGTAATAACAATAATATTTATTCAAATGTAACATAATAATAAAATGACAACCAAACTTACCATCTTTGACGTTCTTCGAAGATTGCGATGATGACACACCGGGAATAGTTTTATCAGTGGCACAGTACATTTTAATAAATTACACACTATTGTGTTATAATATCACTCTCACCTAATTAAATTGTACATATTATTATCAAAGCGATTTGATAACACAATACATTTGCACTAACGCGAAACGCGGCGGCCATTCCACATTCCGATTGTAAATATTCGGCCCATAAACAATATATGTTTTTTTATTTATTTTCCTGTTGGCTATATCAGTAGTTTGATTTTTGAAATATCTGTATTTTATTATTTTGAAATCTATTTTCTATAACAGGCAAGTGCATTTTATAAAAAATGGAGCATTAATACCAGTGAAAATGCACTAGTCACGTAACTGATACTGACATGTAAGAAATTATTGTTTTGCCTATCAAGTTTAGACTACTCGATCAATAAAACGTGTAATCAACATGTGATGCAGTCAGTTAATACTCATAAACAAAGCATTTCTTCACAACAAGACCCTTCCATAATAGTTGTAGACCAAAGCAATATAATATATATTTTTCCTCGACGTAATTTTCTAAGCTTGCTACATTTAGATTAGTCAGAGACAAGAGATGTTTTAAGTGACTTAAGTTATCAGTTCTGAGTTCTGTCAAAAGTATCAAACAATCCCGACTCGAGCGATATAATTTTCACAAATTTATTATTTGTGAAATCGTAGTTAACTATATGGTTTTATTAACATGATGCAGCATCAATACTGGGTAACAAAAAAGACTGTGTTAAAGAAATTAGGAACCAAAGAAGATGAGTGTATCGTCTCCTCTGACGCCGAGCTTGATGCTAAGTTAGAATTGTTTCGATCAATATCAGACAGCTGCTTACAACTACAGCGAGTTTTGGACCAATATCAAGAGCGGCTATGTATTTTGGCACAAGAAGAAAACTCTTTAGGAAAGTTTTTGAAGGATGCAGGCAAAAAATCAGATGCGGCAGGCAAACACATGGTATCAGCAGGCAAAGCAATTTCTTATTCAGGCCAGCAGCGTTTATCAGTAAGAAGCCCATTATTGAGGCTTTATCATGAAGTAGAGACTTTTAGAGGACGCGCCGTGAGTGATATGCGCGCTACAGTCTCTGCTATGGAAAAAGCCCGTATAGAATACCGTGCGGCACTTAGTTGGATGAAATCTACAAGCGCTCAGTTAGATCCTGATACGGGCCGCGGCCTTGATAACTTCCGCAAAGCTCAACGACAAGTACGCGAGAGCAAAAAACTGTTTGATAAATTGACTTTAGATGTATTGCAAAAGGTAGGTTGCATTTACTGTATATATTTTATATATAATAATATATATTTTATCTATTTGTTTTTACTCTAGCACAGTAATGCTGAATACTTAATTTGATGTCACTAATCTCCAAAATTCTTATTTGTTGCATTGCATAACCTTTTATACTACTTAAATAGGTACTAAAATTAACTTTTTAATACCAACTACGCTAAATCTATGCTACTGGGCAATATTTCCACAAGTCTCATTCAAACAAAAAAACTCTTCAGCTTTATATATTAGTATGGATTTTATTTGCACTTAGCCTTTTTCTTTATTTACTGGGATAAAATGCATCACGCATCCCCTGGCTCACGCGGGGATCATTTGCACTTTGCCTGTGTTAATACATATTAAATATTTATTTTTAGATTGACCTACTGGCTGCAGCAAGGTGTAACATGTTTTCCCATGTCCTGTCCAACTATCAAAGTTCTTTCTTAACATTTTCAACTAAAGTTGCACAGACATTAATTGCTACTGCGGATACAATGAGCGGTACACCTCAGTATGAGTTTTGTATACTGAAGGAATTGTCCCAGAGTCTGGGCGATGGAGACAGTAAACCAGAGGCTATTTCACAAGACAAAGATCAAATGCTATTTTTCCAGGTAATTTTATTATTGCAATACCAGTCATCAACTTCTCTTAAAACTAAGATAAAAATGGTCTTGCACGCTCAACTAGATACCAAGCTAGCTTACAACCATATCCTGAAAATGTGGCAATATTGTTGTTTGGGCATCGGACTACTGGCAGGGCGAGGTGCTCTTCAATTAAAAACTTGGTGATTTTTACACATATATTGAATAGAATTATGGAAGATACATTAATTCAGTGTTACTCTCAAAATTGTAATGTAATCGCAAACGGTCGTCCATTCGCGGGAAGGGGTCGTCGCGCGGGGTAGGGGGTCCCGCCTGCTCCTCTTCAACTAAAGATGGCGCCACTTGTCATCTCGTCAAATCGATGACGTAGTGTCTCGGTATTGATATAATAGATGGCGCTGCTTGACTTAACTCGTCACCGAGGTAATAGATGGCGTTGCTTGTCCAAACATACCGGCCGCCTTGGAAGATTCGTCTTCCAACTGAACAGAAAGATTGTCTTCGTTTGTGGATACTGGTAGCGGGCAGATTTTTGAGGAAGCACGCTTGATTGTGCCTGCAGATGTTCTAATTTCTGCAACTCTCGAGACTCCATCCTTCCCTGGGAACAGATTAATAATTCTACCCATCCTCCACTTGAATGGTGGCAGGTTGTCTTCTTTGATGACGACGAGACTGTCTTTAACGAGGTCATCTTTCTTGTGTGCCCACTTCGTTCTGCGTTGTAGCTCAGAAACATATTCTTTGGACCATCTTTCCCAAAAATGTTGTCGAATCTGTTCCAATCGCCGGTAACGACAGGCAGGCGTAGATGTCCTCATGATGTCATCACCGGCAGGCGCAGTCAACGGCCGGCCGATTAGAAAGTGGGCAGGTGTGAGTGGAAGGTAATCATTTGGATCTGCGGACATAGGTGACATAGGACGGGAGTTCAGGACGGCCTCGACCTGTGTCAATACCGTACCAAACTCCTCGTAGGTTAGCCTAGCATTACCAACGATACGTCTCAAGTGATACTTACACGACTTCACTCCCGCCTCCCATAAACCACCAAAATGAGGAGCATAAGGCGGAATGAAACTAAATTTTATGTTATGATTACTCGCAAAATCAATGATTTCATTGGAATTTTCAAATATATTTGAAAGCTCCCTTTCAGCACCAACAAAATTCCTACCGTTATCAGAATAAACTTGACACGGTTTGCCACGTCGTGATATGAATCGTTTAAATGCCAATAAATAGTCCGGAGTCGACAATGAACCAACTAATTCTAAATGCACAGCTCTGGTAACGAAACAAACAAATAAACAAATATATCCTTTAATTAACTGTGAACCTCTGCCTTTGCGATTCAATATAGATATTGGTCCAGCATAATCAACACCACATCGCATGAATGGAAATTCCGCCTCTAAACGTTCGCCCGGGAGATCACCCATGTATGGAGTTAACGTATTTCCCCTCATGCGAGTGCAGGTCACACATGCATGAACTACTTGCCTTGCTAAATTACGTGCTCTCAGCGACCACCACCTATCACGCATGGTAGCTACGAGAAGCTGAGGTGCGGCATGAAGCAAACGTTTGTGTTCATACGAAAACAACAACCTTGTGAACCGATGCTTATGACACAATAACACCGGATGTTTCTTATCAAAATCAAAATTTGAATTACTAAGTCTACCACCAACACGAATTATATCATTTTTATCTAAGAATATACCTAAACCTAATGTTCTATTGCTACACTTATTGTTCAATGGTAATTTTTCCTTAAGACTATGATATTCTTTATTGAATGATTGTGATTGAACTGAACGTGTCAACACAACTAATGAATTGTTAATCTCGTTCACGGTCAATGAACCGGTTTCGCGACCTTGACCGACGCGCGATGCACGTATGTTAGAAATGAACCGCAAAACATAGGCGACTGTTCTTTTTAAACGACTAAAACAGGAAAACCTTTCAAAATCAACTATAATATTATTATTACTTTCTACATTTAGTAAGTTTGTGGTTTTAGAACATTTCAATTCCGGTAACTTAATCAAATCAATCTCATTATAATTTGCTGTCAACCAACGTGAAGTTGGTTCACGAAGGAAGGTCGGACCACACCACCACAAACTAGTGTTGTCTCCCTTTAATGAATCAAAGAGAACGCCTCGTGATAGGATATCAGCAGGATTCTCCTTACCTTTTACATGTAACCAAGTAGTGTTGCTTGTCAATTCGTTAATTTGCACAACCCTATTCTGAACAAATGTTTTTAACAAATGCGGTGATGTCCGAAGCCATCCCTGAACTATAGTGGAGTCCGTCCAGAAATAAACCTTATCGAATTGAAGTCTTAGGGAATTTGTTATTTTATTGTATAGTTTAGCTCCAACCAAAGCTCCGCACAATTCGAGCCTTGGAATACTTAAAGATTTAATTGGTGCGAGCTTACTCTTAGCACATAATAATCGGCTAGTAACATGCGACTCGTCTGTGTTATTATGTGAACGTATATATACACACGCGCCGTATGCAGACTGAGAAGCATCAGTAAATATATGTAACTCTTTATTTACAGCATTAGTACACAGGACGCAGCGCGGCACTAATATTTCGGACAAATATTGTAATGAATTTATAAAATTATACCAAACACATGCAATTTCACTTGGGACTTCGTCATCCCAACTTATTTTTAATAGCCATAATTTTTGTAATAAGACCTTAGCTGTGGTAATAGCTGGTGCTAATAATCCTAATGGGTCGTAAATCTGTGCAATGACTGACATAATTAAACGTTTGGTTAATTTTGTATTCATATTTTTATCAACACTAGTTGAAAAATTAAATAAATCATTCTTGTTAGACCAACCAACACCGAGGGTTTTAGACTGACAATATTCACCTATACATAAATCTTTATTACTTTCTGAAGTGACATCAAAATTAAAAGTCCATTTCCTTAAGGGAAAACAACCGGTTTGTAAAATAGCAGACGTTTTATTACAAATCTCTAACAGCATTTCACGCTGATCGTGACCCGTCAAAAGGTCATCGACATAAAAATCTTCATTGATAACGCGAGCGATGACGTCATCCGTACATTCCTTTGCCAATTGTTTCAAGCAACGGTTGCTAAGGTACGGTGCCGATGCAGTTCCATATGTCACTGTGTTGAGCCGATAAACTTGTATTGGTAAGCTGTTATCAGTTCGCCATAATATTAGTTGTAAGTTGCGGTGTTCAGAATGAATTAAAGTTTGTCTAAAGAATTTTTCAATATCCGCGCAAGCAACATATTGATATTGCCGAAAACGAAGCAATATTGAGAAGATATCGTTTTGTAAACTAGGACCTACGTATTGAATCTCATTTAACGAATTATTATTAGAAGTGGTTGCGCTTGCATCAAAAACGACACGTAATTTGGTAGTCACACTACTTTCACGATATACCCCATGGTGTGGTATTATATAATATGGCTTAACAAAATTATTAAAATCCTTAACATGTGTCATGTGACCCAATTGCTCGTACTCTTGCATAAACTCACAATACATTTGTTTATAAATCGGCGACCGATCTAATTTCGTCTCTAATGATAAAAGACGCCGCTTCGCAGAATTATACGAATCACCTAAACAATTAGGTGATTGTTTAAATGGTATTGCTACAGAAAACCTACCACGCTGATCACGTTTAGTAGTCTGTAGGAACAACTCTTCACAAAAACGATCTTCCTCGGTAATAACGGGAGGAATAAGTACTTCTTCGATTTCCCAGAACTTGCGTAGTTGAGAATCAACTAACGTCAAATTACATTGAACATCTGTAATGCTACCCGCTAATAAACGATTATTATTATAAACTGGACCGGATATAATCCAACCTACCATAGTATCTTGTAGGTACGGACCGGTGTGAAGTTTAATTTTATTTACTTTTAACAAATCCCAAAAGACATCGGCCCCTATTAATAAATCTATGTCACTTGGTACATAAAATGTGGGGTCGGCGAGTAAAATATTGTTAGGTATATCTAAAGTATGACGACTAACGAGTGTTGAAGGCAACTTCGAAATGATACTAGGCAACACTAAACAATGTAAGGTTGTATCAAAATCATACACCTTAGAACGCATATTAATATCGCACTTGTGACTGGACTGGGAAACGGTTTGTCCAACACCACAAACTCTTATAGTGGACTGTATAATAGGCAATTTCAAACGTATACAAAGGCTTTCAGTTATAAAAGAATTTTGACTGCCGCTGTCAAGCAGAATACGGACTGTGTGATAACAGTTATCATTATCGGCAATCTCAACTAAGGCCGTAGACAGCAAAACAGTCTGTAACGATTTAGCACCATCCGTGAATCCGTTCCCACCGCTATCAATATTGTCAGCTGTTTTACTAACGCAGTGTAATACAGAAGACTGTGGCAACGTATTATTGATAACGGAACGTTGTGGTGACGCATTCGGAATACCGCTATTGCTAACATGAATTAATGCATTATGTTTTTGTTGACATAATTTGCAAGGACCAAAATTACAATTTTCAATTGTGTGATTATGTGTACGTAAACAGTTTTGACAAACGCCTTTCGACTGAACTAGAGTTAACCTATCTTTTACTACCATATTTAAAAACATAACACATGAAAATAAAGCATGCTTACCACTACAAAGCGGGCATGTCAAGTTATGTTTGTTTGGTTTAGGCTTAGTACCCGATAAGACCTTATTATTATTATTACTCGTGCTCGCATAACTAAGTATCGTCTGAGAATTAGTCTGCCTTTTATGATCAGATGATTGTTTACCCTCATGTTTGCTTTGTGAATGTGACTGATTGACTTTACTTTTACCCGAATTAATCATGTCTAACATGTCAGATCTATTATTTAAAAACGCTAATAAATCTTCTAATTTTAAAGGTTTAGAGGTTCTATTAGAATCAGAGATAAGCGAGCTTCTGTGGTTTTCCCATTCGCGTTCAGTAGCAGAATCAAGTTTACTGACGACTAAATAAATGATAAGCATATCCTCAAGTGAAGATTCCGGTTCTTTAAGAGAATTCAGGGCTCTCAAATTACGTAAAACGCAATCTACTAAAGTTCTAATCTGTGTCGGACATTCCTTACCCAGTGAAGGTGCCGCAAACAAAGCTTTTACGTGGTTATGCACTAATAACCTATTATTTTGGTACCTAGCCTCTAGCAGGTCCCACGCGTTACTATAGTTGGCTGCTGTGAACTCTAAAGAACTAATCACGTGTAGCGCAGATCCACTGAGCGACGACTTTAGGTATTGAAACTTCTGAATTAGATCTAAGTCGTCGCGGTCGTGTATCATTGATAAATAAGAGTTCCTAAACTCTATCCATTTGTCGAAGGAACCATCAAAGGCAGGTAATTTAATTTGCGGTAATTTAATAGATACGGATTTCAGAGAATTATTTAAATTACAGTTTTGTTCAAGGTCACCCACCATGTGCTTTGCTAAAGCTAAAATGGAATAATATTGGCACTCAAACGATTCCCTGTATTCTATCTGTGACACTAATTCTTTTTCATCCACAACCATTTCAATTTTACATTGCACATCGTTAAATTCGGTAAAGAAAATAGTGGCCGAATGAATTCGTAATTGCACTTGAGTTTTAACAAAAGAATCTAAACCCGATCTGTCTAATTTATTTATATAATTAGCAAACAATGTTAATCTACACTTAATTACACCACGTTGTTTTTTAAGATCTGTTAAAGAATTATCTACAACACAAGAAGTTTCATCCACCATTTTGGTAGTTTATAAAAGTAGGTAGGTACTCACGATTTTGCGTGTTCAGTCGTGTTTTCTCACCTGAAGACGCCCCCAGCAATGCTAGCAGGTAGATCTGATATCGATCAGTTCTGAAAAACGTTTAGGTACGATATTAACACAAGGCGAAGACACAGGGGATGGTGGAAAAGGGTAACTGGAAAACCTGACCGTTGCTGGCTGCTGCGATGCGTTGACGCTTCTGATCAGTAGACCACGTGGTTGGGCTTCCAGGAATCTCCTCAACGTACTTCTACTTCGAAGTTCCACACGCTTCCTCACTTCTTCAGCCCGGCTCGTAACGTGACTGGTATCCTCAATTTGGCTCGGAAGGTCCAATGTTTGGGCATCGGACTACTGGCAGGGCGAGGTGCTCTTCAATTAAAAACTTGGTGATTTTTACACATATATTGAATAGAATTATGGAAGATACATTAATTCAGTGTTACTCTCAAAATTGTAATGTAATCGCAAACGGTCGTCCATTCGCGGGAAGGGGTCGTCGCGCGGGGTAGGGGGTCCCGCCTGCTCCTCTTCAACTAAAGATGGCGCCACTTGTCATCTCGTCAAATCGATGACGTAGTGTCTCGGTATTGATATAATAGATGGCGCTGCTTGACTTAACTCGTCACCGAGGTAATAGATGGCGTTGCTTGTCCAAACAATTGTAGTGTGTATAAGACACTGTACCAATGGTATATGATCCTAATATCATTCTTATTTCTTGTAGACTAATTTTAACTATGCAAACTGGCATATTACTTAGATTATATCTAAAATGTTATATAACTCTTGACACATATTTCTTGCATAGAGCACAGAGCATACTGGCTCAGGTACAATTTATTGCTGTAATTTTCATATATCATGGCAGTATATATGGGTAGAGTAGAGTATGGGAGACTAATTATTTATCTTCAAAGAAATTAATTTATGTTTCATTTTAGGATGAGTATAAAGATGAAAATCCCAATGAGAACACTAAAGAAAAATCAGAAAATCAGCAACTAGAAGAAGATGGAAAACCGTCCAACTCTATGGTAGAACAGCCTAGTTCATCTGTTAGTTTAATTGATACTTACTGTATGGAGTCAGAACATGCTAGTTCTGGAGTGCTTTCGGACCTGGCTGGATTACGTATGGACAGTAGTGATGCACCTTCTTCATTTGGATTGTTCATGCCCTCACAGTTGTTACAGGTAATAAAAATAATTTGTTAGGATGCAACTTGTATGTTATTATTATTATTGTTTGTTTGTTACTTAAAACAGGCCTGATGTTGTGCATGGCACAGCATAGCATGTCATTTTTTGTAAGAGGAACGAAAAAAAAAAAAATTTTTTTTGGTAATCCGACTGATGCATGATGGACTGAATAGATTTTTTTATTCTTCATGCCTATATAATAATAATAATAATAAACTAATGATGCATACATGCATGTATATGAATTTGTATTGTCTATATATATATAAATAGCTAGTAGCTATTGAAATGGAATTTAAATTTTTAGTATATATATTTAAACTTATTTTTTTCTTTTTTCAGGATACATCCAACACATTACAAGGATTAATTACTCCATTGAGTACCAACCAAGCTGCAAAACCAGCACAAGAGCTGCCTAAACCCAGTCCAAGCTCAACCATTCCTAAGAAAGATGACAAGGCAGCCTGGTTCAAATTATTTGCTGAATTAGATCCTTTAGCCAACCCTGACAATATTCCAGGATCCAATTCTAACCAGAGTCATGCAGCTTAAAAGTAACAAATATATTGTAATCTTATGTTAGAGGAAATCTATTGGCTAATTTAACTATTAAGTCAAGCATTATTCTTAAACATAATTGATGGTGATTTTTTTGTTTCATATTTAGAAGACAATAATGGACAAAGATAATGATTTTCTAGTCAATTTATTATTTTATATATGTTTGTTAAATTGGTATAAATATTTTGGTTTTACTTCTGGGCGATAAAAACAGATATAGCAAAGTAAGTCATTATATTTATGTTTTTATTATATATTTTGTTGTTATAATAAACATAAACCATGCTCATTAGGTAACACAATTTATAAAATTTTATATAAACTCTGCTGTTTATATATAGAGGTATAGATAATGATATTATATGTAATACATTTTTCTAATTTGATATCATTTATATGCATCCTTATCATAGTTTTAAGTTATTATTAATTGAAGACGTGAGTGGATGAAGGTGATAAGTCACATAATTTAAATTTGGAGTAAATCGAAGTTAAAGTTTCACTTTTATTTTTTGCAATAAGTCGCTACAAAACTTATGTTTGTATTAAACTATGATGCCAAGTTATGTAAATAACCTGAAGTATTAATTGTATGACAGCAACCAACCTTACCTAAATCTTGACATAACTCCTTTTTTCTTGAACAAAAGTTAACTTTTCTGCAAGTCTAGATATTGACAATGAGGTGCTTAGATGAATGTGGTTGTCTCGCAGAGCCTTAAATGGACAGTTTAAGATCTGTAGTCGTATTGTATTGACATATCACCTTCATCTATGCAAAAAAACACAAAAACTCTACAATGCGACATATCACCTTCACCACTTACGTCTTAAATTGTTAGTGATACTAAAATATCGCGTAAGTGTCCATAGCTAATAAAGTTGATGATTAAATGAGGTAAATTGACATTTTGACTTTTAACACTAACAAAGAAAATATTTCTTGTCAGATGAAATTATACGTTATTTACAACTTTCAGTTATGCGGTATTGTAGTAATACCAACAATATAATCCATGTATTCCTCTTAACATTTAATTTCTAGTCTTAGGCAATTTGTACTGTACCTAATTGTTTTGACCAAAGATGTTTAAAGTATTCTAAATTATTCCAAAATACTATTATAATCATTTTATAGTAATGAACGTTAGTATTAGTGTTATTGGTAAAACCCTGTGTCCATTAAATGACAGAGTACCTTCCAATATTGTGATTTTATATTTGTTGCTATGTATTTTTTGGGAAGCAGGTTTTATCATTTATTTCGAATATTGCATTTAATTTTATAATACGAATCAGGGATTTTACATTGAATCGATTTTTATTAATGATTTGTTAAACAAATCGTCATATTTAAAGCGACAAAATAAACAAATTTAGTAATTAAAATGGTATAATTCAATTTAAAAGAAAAGACTACAATATTTTGCCACCTGTCAATCATTTATGAGCCCTTTATAAAGCAGAGAAACATACTTTAAAAAAATGATTTAAATTGAATCTTCTTATTTTGCAATAAAGATTAAAACCAAATTTGTAAACAGAGGCTCTTATGTGTAATTTAAAACATTATTGCCAGATATATTAGTACAAATTAAATGTTCTAAAAGAAATTACACTAAATACCTAGAAAATAAGATGCACATTGGTATTTTATGTGGGTATAATCAATTTAAATCTGTAATAGTTGTGAATTATGATTGATTAACTATTTCTATAGATTCACTTCTATTGTATACAAAACATCTGTCCTACTAGGTATCCTTCAATAGACTACCTAGTACGTATTTTATCCTATTTGAACAGGTGGTGGAATTAAAATCAGATTTGCTAAAGTTTTGTACTTTCATTAATTTAAAATCAAGTTACTTGAAGAAAGAGGTTACTGACAAAAACACCTGTATTCTGGATTGTAGATAGAAATTCATTTCCTCCAAGTCTCTAGTCATTAGTGAATCTTTTTCAATTGATGTATGTAAATAAGTTAATGCTTTATATTACTGATATCTATGTTGTATGAGTTGGCTTTTTAATTATTCAATAGTTTATATTGTTTTGTGCATTCCATTTTTATCATAAATAAAAGATGTATGTAAATTTGTGTATTATTGCCTGACTGGAGGGAAGACCATGTTCCACTTCGTAAGAGAACCGACTACTCAGGATTTACAATGCATGCAATTTTTTGAAACTTAATGCAACTTAAATAATCCTTACTAATGCTTACTAATATTATAAATGTGAAAGTAACTCTGTCTGTCTGTCTGTTACGCAATCACGCCTTAACTACTGAAGCGATTTAAATGAAATTTGGTACAGATATAGTCTAGAGCCTGAGAAAGAACATAGGCTATATTTTATTATGAATTTCCCACGGGAATGGGAGTTACGCGGGTGAAACCGCGCGCGGGAAGCTAGTTCATAATAACATAGTAAATGCATTAATATAAGTTTACCGTCATGAAAAGACTTGTCGAAGCTGTTCCGGTTAACCTTCAAAATGTCTGCACTGATGGTGATATTTACATAGGCATTGAAGACAGTCAAGGAACCGTACAAATCCAGTAGGTACCGCTATTGTTGTTCCAAAACGAAAGGGTTAGCAAGACATCTTCCTTCAGCTTCCACAGTCAAAATTAAAGTATTCTCAAAATATCTAATTTTGTTTAAAATAAGTTTCAACATTTTCCTTATTTTCGACTTGATATCGTAAGTTTTAAGAATGTGTATTAGAATAGTAATACGATTTTGAGTTTAAATACTACATTGCTTATTGTAGCGCCATCTTTTAAGAGATTATGTAGTGAGAGTCGAGAGTACGTTACTTTAGCTACAGTGGCTCCATGAACTGTCATTGTCATTGACTTGACATTTGTCGTATTGACATAATTTCTCAATTGCGGTGCGGCGGATATTTTGCACTTTTGATTGCAGTTGTAATAAATCCGCTAGCTCGTTATGTTGTATAACATCAAGAAAATATTACAAAACCTGAATAATTAAATTAATTTGAAATTTATATTTTGTGTGACATCGTCCAATAATGTTTAATACATGTAAGTGTAATATTGTTTTACATTCTGTGTAAATAAATTGTGAGAAGCGATATTTGTTTTAATAATCTCTAAAATCTCACTATGAAATCTGTTTCTTAGTTTTGCGAGGTCTCTTGGGGTCAGAAGAGGCTCCGACCAAAGTTCTTGAGGTCCGGTCAGATAATTATATCTCAAGGCCGATACACTACCGTAAAGATTCTATGTTGTTATATGGACCAAAAACTCCAGCAGACAGCAAGAACTCCAAAGAGAAATATTATGAAATCGTACTTCAGAAGCCGTTTACCGAAAGCTTGCATCAAATGTACAGGTATGTTAGCTAGTGCATAAATCATTGAGTTTTTTGTTGACTGTCTATTGTTTCTTTTTGTTTTGGCAAAGATAATGGTTTCTGTGCGATGGTAACTGCTTTAGGTGGATCAATATTTTATTATTAGTGATGACACAGTAGATTCTTATACTAATTCTATTATTATAGATTGATTACCATTTTTAAGTTTGATTTTGCACAATGATTAAAAATATTATTTGGAATCCACAATAGACAATGTAATTTAATGGAATATCAGGTGTCAGCAACTTAGAGACCTTACATGGGAGACCATTAAATTGAAACCCTAACATTATGTCCAAGTACCCAAATGTTTAGTCTTAAATGTAATGTTATTGTTGTTTGAGAATGCAAATTTCATTCTGACTGTAGTATGTTATGTTGTTGCATAATTCTAGTTTGTTAATGTTAATGTTTCTAGTTCATGTTGCTTAATGAAATATACATATTTTTTATTTTATTTATTCATATCTCATAACTCTAGCTATGGTATGAATGAGATTATATGAAGGAATTCTCAATTTTTAATGATTTTTTATTCATATGCAAGTAGTTTTTAAATAGTAACACATAATTTGACTTTAAATATAATTTGACTGTTGCCGACAAGAAACACAAAGTTATTATAGAGCAGGGGTGGTAAGCCTGTCAATTGCAGCTATAATAGTTGATCAACTTATATAATAAAAATTTATATTTTAGTCCAGGTTAGTCTACAATTATCGCAGTGGCAGAAGTTAGTGTTTGTCATATAATAATCATAAAAAAATATCCATTTTTCATTTGATTGATACGAAATCCGATTCAATGTCATACTTTTATGATATTGGTCAATCAAACACAGTGAACAGCCGATCTTAGGTCCTATTAGAGCGGTTTCGCACGATGTCCGATTCCAATCTGATCCAAACCCGTGAAAATATGTGTCTAGAAATTTGGAAAGAAATCAGATGACGGATCTCGGATCTAGTGCGTAAATTACCATAGAAATAGTTCTACAGCTACTATGGACCATATTTTCACGGGTCCAGATCGGATTCGGATCAGGCGTAGTGAAACCACTCTTAAGATGGCCACCCTGTTATAGAGTACAGAAATGTAGTATTAGTTAGCTATGGTATTCATTGAATTGGTTTGCTACTCGGCACCAATAGTATAAGGTATGATGTTTTGCTAATGTCACACAGCCATAATCCAGTTTATATAGTCTTAAGACATACAAATAAACAAAAATACATTTCTTTGGTTTTATATATAGTATAATAGTATTAATGAAAGACCAACATATAATCCATATATGAGTATATACTATATTTTAAAGGTTTTTTTTTTTTAAAAATACCCTTTTTTTTTAGATAAGTAATTATACTACTGTTATTTTACAGTTTATTCCGGTCAACAGACTTGGAAACCGCTGAAGAAAAATTCATTGTTTACAAAGAAAGAATTCCAATATTTATCCAAATCACCAAAGAAGTAAGTATGATGGTTTGGTCTTATTGCTACTTAATAATCATCATTAAGGAAATATTTAAAAACTTCCATTTAATTACAAATATATAATTTACTAGCTTCCCGCGCATTTTCTCCCGTGTAACTCCCGTTCCCGTAGAAACTTTTATAATTAAATGCCCCCCATTTTCATCCCCTAAGGGGTTTTACAAAATCCTTTCTTAGTGGACCTATACGTCACAAAAAGAAGCTACGGTCCAAATATAACATGTCAAGTAGTTTTGCCTAGTGCCAGTAATGTTGGCACTGAAAATTGCTTATGCATGACATCCGGTGCATGTATGTGCATAACTATACACATTTTATAATACTTATCCAAGATTAGTCAATGATGAGGGAATGCCATAGGAGATGTCTACTCATAGGCACTTCTGGACATTATGATGTTCCAATAACGCACCATTTAAGTTGTGCCATGTACTCAATCCAAAAAGGACGGATGGACTATCGTATCTCCAGAAGCATTTGGTCGTAAGTGCCAGTTTACGGTAAAGGCACATACGACGAATGTTTCCGACGTATAATGGCTCATCCGACCTTATGCTTCTAAGCTCTAGATTTAAAAGACGTGCTATATAAAGAATATTTAATTAATAATCTTTTTAATTTTTCAGTGTACAGTTGCAATATTACAGAAACTTTGTGATACTCTGACTGAACATAAGTCATGGACTATAGCTCATATGGTGGCTCATTTTGGGCTGACCGAACTTTTCAACGTGGCTGAGGTTCAACGCCATATTGATGATGCAGATCCTTTGACAGGTGCAACACCATTGATGGTAAGTAGTTTGTATTGGTATCGTTTTTAGGGTTCCGTAGCCAAATGCCAAAAAACGGAACCCTTATAGATTCGTCATGTCTGTCTGTCTGTCTGTCTGTCCGTCCGTATGTCACAGCCACTTTTTTCCGAAACTATAAGAACTATAATGTTGAAAATTGGTAAGTAGATGTATTTCGTGAACCGCATTAAGATTTTCACACAAAAATAGAAAAAAACAATAAATTTTGGGGTTCCCCATACATAGAACTGAAACTTAAAAATATGTTTTTCATCGAACCCATACGTGTCTATGAATAGGTCTTCAAAAATTATGTTGAGGTTTCTAATGTCATTTTTTTCTAAACTGAATAGTTTGCGCGAGAGACACTTCCAAAGTGGTAAAATGTGTGTCCCTCCCCCTGTAACTTCTAAAATAAGAGAATGATAAAACCAAAAAAAATATATGATGTACTTGACTTACTTCTATGCAAACTTCCACCGAAAATTGGTTTGAACGAGATCTAGTAAGTAGTTTTTTTTAATACGTCATAAATCGTAAATATAAAAAATAAAAAAAAACCATTTAATTTCATTAACATACGCTTTTTTATTGGCAATTGGCACTTGAAATTGGTACGGAACCCTACGTGCGCGAGTCAGACTCGCACTTGGCCGGTTTTTTTAAACATTTGTCCCAATCAATGTAATAAATATTGTGTGTGTTTTAGAGGACTTAGTTTGCGATGCAAACACAATTCTCGGATATAAAGCACGCTCACTCAGAACTATTGTTCACACCAATGTCTCTGAAGCAACTACTGTAACCATTAAGCCACAAGTGCAGTCAATATAACATGATGTTTTGATAACTGATTTTCAACCTGCCTGAAGTCCACAGCCATATATTGACTATGGCTATGAACTACTGACTACTACCTGCCCCGCGGTTTTAGCCGCGTTACTCTGCTCCAGTGGGTCGGAGCGTGATGTTTTGTCTATATGTTAATCCAGCGTATAAACTATCCCGGTGCAAAGTACTAAGTTTCGCGTTTATAATATTAATAGGATATAAGTAGGATGGTTCTCCCTCCCGACCCTTAGTTTGCTAAGAGCCTTCCGATGCCCTCGTAGACCCGAAGTCCGAGAGGCCCGCGAACTGTAGAATGTTTAGTAACATTACTAAGCTTGCGTAATAAAATAAGGTTAAGAAAAGTTTATACAAAAAAAACATGAAAAGGTTTTTTCAGGACAATAAATTATGTGTCTTATCGAATAGAGCGATTACATCGGTAACAATTTCAGTGGTTTTTGTATATAATTATAATATGCATCTCATAAAATATATATAGGGAATTTCCCTGCTCATCGCTGGGTAAGCCTAACATACATTTAAACGTTAATACATTTCATATATATAGACATTATATATAGACATTAGGCAGAAATTTAGGTGTGAATATCTTAATTATGCACCATCAAGCCGATATTTTTAATTTGTCGCCCCTTTGATTAGTAGAAGGAAGTTAGTAGTAGCAGTGAAGTGTTACAACTTATGAAAATTTAGAGAAGAACTAAATAAGCTATTATCAAAATATTTTTGCCCAGATATCTTGTAGTTTTTACACTAATAGGGATGACAACTAAAAAACTAATTGGTCCGTTAGTTAGATTAGTAAAAAATATTGGACACGTATTTTTTTTTCACCCCGTAAACAAAAAAATTACGATGATGCAGTTGTTGAAATTTCATGTGACTTCATTTCTAGGAGTGACGACGTCACAAGACGTCTCTTCGGAATTTAATTGCTCTCTATCTTTGTAAATTTTTATTGATTTGAATAGTCAAAAAATTCGAGTCCAATATTTTTTGGTAATCTAACTGACGCGAACGGATCAAATATATTTTATAGTCATCGTCCCTATAACTGTCGTAATTTTCCCATATAATTAATATTCATTATTACTATTATTAATCATACGTATACTACAGTCCTGTCCTACTACACAAGATAACAAGTAGTAAAGGTTACAATTTGAACTTGATATTTAACATTGAATCACAATCAATATTCTTTGTGGTTGTTTTCCCAGGTAATTCATACCTTTAAGGAATTTTAAGATATGATGCGGTGGCCTAATTATTTTAATTAATTAAACGTAATTTATGTATAAGGTCAAATTCTGATTCATATTTTTCATTGAGCATAGAACTTTTTTGGTTTGTAAATTTCTATGTTCGATGTGATGATACTTGTCCACGTTTCGGAAACTTGATGTAGCGAAAATGGGTTTAACCAGTGTTTATTTAACTTTTTTATTTTATGTTCTGGAGTAAATGCTACGCATTCCCTACCCCTGAGACTTGTGGGTATCCTCGCGTGTGGGACGCGGCGTCCGCGGCCAGATTGACGCCGCGGGCACTCCTGTTTAACCCATGTTCCCATTAAGTCAGATACAGGGATGCCCGGAGTACCAGGGCGTCCCTACTCCTTATGGGTCGGCCTCGAAGGGAGCGGGGCCCATTTTTCCCACTCCCCGAGGCCGAGCTTAGGGCGGTAAGCCGGGTCTCAACCTGCCGCCGACGGCTAACACGCCGTCTACGCAGTGGATGGACAGGGATCATCTTTCTTCTCCCGCTCCGTGCCCTCCTTCTGGAACATGACGCGCCCGCAGAAGGAGGCTAAGTATTTCTTTAACAAGGGTATGTAGACCCAAAGGAGTCCTTGCAGGGCCTGAAATTATCAGGGCGTTAGGCTTTTTCTTACTTAAAAAAAATCTATTACAAAAGTCGAGTCGATCCGATTCACTCATTTGTTATCCTCTTACTTTAAACAGCGACTTGTGTTCCTTGAATTCAACAGGCCGTTTGTTTATAATGCGTATTATATTAAAAGTAGGTTGTTTAATTTGTATTATGGTGTGGTATTTATTCAACAATCTATACAGTTTACAGATGGTCGATAATAGTTCCCATATCCGATTAGAATTCGTTTTACTGCAGTGATTAGTGGTTCCATGAGGTGGTATCGAATACGCTAAAATCGCTGCCTTATATTATGTAAACGTCAAACAACTTGCAAGTAATGAATGGGTGAATTCATGATCGCAAAGGTCTCAAGTCACAATTGCCGATCAAGTACATATTAGCATTTTCGTAATACACCATCGAAGGAGTAACAAAAAATTGCCTAATACGAGGTGTATAGGCAATTTTTGTATAATCCGGTCCTGCGTCTTTGTCATAAATACTAGAAGCTCACGGCTTGATTAGCGCTTCTGTTTCTATTTTTCTAATTGATTTTTATAGAAGTTTATTTAAAAGGGATTTGTGATTTTAAGTAGCAGCAGTTTTAAAAAACCGTCCTAGGTTAAAGCATAGTTTAGAGATGTGTACCTCACTCATGAGGTGCCTCATTTGAGGTACTCGTGATCGCAAATTGAAAGAGTTACTCGAATTTCAACATTGAACCACCTCACTCCTCATTCACGCGTCAAAAACTCATGAGTGAAAGAAAATTATGTGAGTGAGGGAGACGTAAAATCAGAATCGTGAGTACTTATGAGTCGACGCAACCGTCCGCCCCGCTGCCTCGGACTATCGGCTGAATTCGGCTGAGTTCGGCTCGGGCTCGGCTCGGCTCGTAAGATACGCTGACATACGACTCCTCGCCTCAAATGAGGGGTACCTCGTGAGGACCTCGCGAGGCAAAATGAGGTACTCCCTCAACCTCATATAAAAATGATGAGTTACCCATCACTAGCATAGTTACTATAGTTTTATGTTAAAATTTCGGACTTTAAAAACTTTAAGAAAAGTACTGTAGTGGTCTGCCATCAGGCAGTTGTCGGATATCTTGTGACGAAACTTATTTATTTCATATCTTCTATGATAAAAATATAACATTGGAGTAGGTACGGCTTTTTACAAAGCGCCTTAAGCACGGCGATACTCGTTTAATACTACACATGTAGGTACAGCAGATCAAAATAATATTTCAATCAACTGCAAATTCCTTTTGCTATGGTGTGAATGAAACGCTTGCGCGATCGATTTCGACAAAAGCGCCATCTATTGTTGAATTGCGAAAAGTAGTTTCGATTTAACATTGAAATCAATACTTCTATACTAATATTCATCATCATCAGCCCGTATAACGTCCACTGCAAAACATGGGCCTCCTCCCGGGGAGGGTATTTGCCATAGTCACCACGCTTGGCAGGGGCATTGGTGACCGCAGTATTATGTTGCACCATACAAGAAAACGCTGCTGCCCGTTCCTTGATATACTTAGGATGATATTATTACAATCGATATTATTATTACAATATATGATGTTATTACAATCGGGACCAACGTGCTTTCCGAAGCACGTAGGGAAGTCCCTCAACCGATCAGACTCGGAACGAAATCTTGTTGAAGTTGAAAATTTTGTTTGCTTGAACGTGCTATCTACTAGTCCAATTTGAAAAAATCTTTCAGTTTTAGATAGGCCATCCATCTAGGAAGGCTGTATAAAACCCTGCATGGTAAGCTAGTATTGCTTAGTGCATGATTAAACAATGGTAATCAACATGTTTCCAGGTGTGTGTGAAATCTCGTAACGTGCGTATGGTGCAGAGTTTAGTTGCGTTCAACTGTTCCCTGGAGTGTGTGGATCTGGAAGGCAACACCGTGTTTCATTACGCGGCCGCTAGCAATAAGGAGATTATTAATGTGAGTATCGTGATTTTTTTATCGACTCATAAATGAAAATCGGTACACAAGTTCGTCTTTGTCTTTTTAGTGGTGGACACTTATTTTATAAGTAAATCTAATAATTTTCAGCATGATACCTGGTTAGCATTCTGCGCTACTAATTATATTTGACATCTTAAAAGTATTATTAAATGTAACTTATTTTTAAATTTTAAGTTTAAGTTGAATAGTTTTCTTTTTTGAAGGCGATAATCTTAGGAACTGCTGGATCGATTTGAAAAATATTTCAGTGTTAGATAGCATATTTATCGAGAAAGGCTTTAGGCTACAGTTAATTATGAAGTTCTACCAGGAACGGGAGTAACGCGGGTGAAACCGCGCGCGATAATGTCGAATAACTTTATAATACAAATGAAAATAATAACTGAGTTTTCAACACTCAGTTCATGCCACTGAACAGATTGTGCTTAAATCAGGCATGTAGATAGAGATTATGGCGTTATTCACCTCCTAAGCGGATGAAAGCTACTAATCGGGAGGAGAGCTGATCCAGAAATAAAATATGGTAATTCGTTAGATAATCGTTTATCTTCTAGGTACTTCTTATAATATGTGCACGTCCCTCGTCTGGCAGCTTCCTTTCCAAACTCGCTTTCACTCATTCCGGTGTCCTTAATCCTTTAGTCTTATTTCATTCAATTATTGTTCATTCATCGCTTTCTTAATAGCTAATAAACCACTTCCGTACTTTGTTCATAAACCAATCAGTCATCATTTCTCAATTATCGTTCACTCATTACTTTCTCATTGGCTAATTTTCAACTTCTGCATTCCGTTCATAAAACATCTTAACAATTATCACATCTTTCGTTCACAAACACACATCTTCACTTATGTTCGGGCACACCTAACTTACATTCCCACATATATATATATAATTAAAAAAAAAGCAGTGGTCAAAATTGTTTATGGAGAATCGAAATATTCACGTGACAAACAAAGTTGCAGGCAAAAACTAGTCAATTTTATTAATTTTTACACTATTATTTTATACAGGCGTTAGCAGCTAAGAACTCGTCATCTCTAAACGTGTTCAACAAGCAAGGCTACACGCCGCTGCACACGGCGTGCCTCGCGGACGCGCCTGAATGTGTGCGCGCGCTCATGTTGGCGGGAGCTAACGTCAATCTGACAGCTGCCAAGCAATCGGCCAGCGCGTTACCGGGTAATATTCTAAGAGCTTTTATTTTGAGAAACAGTTACAAAGGCAGTGATTTTAATTATAACTGGATTTAATAAGTTAATATACAAATGTCAATGTTAAGTCATAGATAATATAACAGTGTAGAGGTATTTTTTTATTCTTTATTTAACATAAAGTTTCTAAAACGGAAACAACATGTACAAAGGCGAGCCTAATTCAATAATGAATTTTCTTCCAGCAAACCCTTATGAAAGATGCATTTGATGAAAAGTGCATAGCTATATATGTATATATATATTTATATATAGGTATCATGTTTTATGTAGTGCAGGCGTCTCTATGCTTTTACGAGTTATCATCAAAATTATCAGCCAGTACAATGTCCACTGCTGATCATGGGCTTCCTCCCGAGGAAGGGTTTTTCCATTGTCAAGACGCTTGGCAGGCGGGTTGGTGACCGCAGATATTTGTAACACATAGGGAAACGGTTTTTAAAATAACAATTTGGTCCCTCAACCCGGAAAGAAATCTTAGAATGATAAAGACTTAATCTCCGAGACTTATACCACTACGCCACGGGGATGTACTATTCGTTTAGTGTGAATTTTTTTATGCACGTTTAGTGTAATTTTTTTATTAACGGATACGGAAACGCTGACTTTGGCAACACGCTTTTCGAGAAACGTCCATTGAGGGAAAATGCATTAGGCATTCCTACCGCCACGGTGACGGGGTATGTATGACACACTTCATAGCGATGATATGCTAATCAGGAGAAGAAGGTCTACCCACTAAAACCCCTGATGCTCATCTGAACGTCATTACCGACGTTCGATGATGCGGTTATGACAATTTGATGCCATTTGCTAGAGAATCGGAAGACCAATTATCTAGCCAATTAGTAACAAACATTGTCAAATATAAACATTTAAAGTAAAAAGTAAACTGGTATTGTATAGTTAGCTACATCAGCTATCTGCTAGTGAAAATGCCGTTAAAATCGTCCCACACGTCCTAGAGATAAGCCGCAACAAACAGACAGACAAAAATTGTAAAAACATAATAATTTGGTATAATTACCGTATATACATTTCTATGCATGTTATAAGTGGTTATTTTAATATTTCAAACAGACAATTCAATTATATTTATTTGTATAAATGTAAAATTTGGATTTAGAATTTAGAACTTCAATACCGAATATAGATGTTCATTTTTTTAAACAGTTAAAACGCAGTAGGGTCATACATCGAAATGACTTTTAAATTTACTACGATATAATTGGTTCGTACATCATCACTTTTTAAAAGTGGTACTTAATAAAATATCTATACTATTCCAGGTATCGTCGGCGACTTGCTGCAAGACAACCAACCCAAGTTGTTCCAGCAAGACATGAAACATGGCGGCACTCCCCTCCACTGGGCGATATCCCGCGAAGTTATTGACGCCCTAGTCGAAAAAAACTGTGATATTAACGCCCTAAATTTCGACGGCAGAACTGCCTTACACATTATGGCGATGCGTGGTAGATTAGATTGTACTATCGCTTTACTATCAAGAGGGGCGGAACATTCTATAGGTGATAATGAAGGGAATACTCCATTACATTTGGCTGTGAAAAACCCAAATGTAACTATAGTACAAGCTTTGACGATATTCGGTGCAGATTTAGAAGCGAAAAACAATATGGGTAATACCGCCCGTCATATCGTGCCTACTGAAATGTCGAATAATGTTTACGATAAGATTCTGTATGTGTTACACTCGGTGGGGGCAAAGCGGTGAGTGCTTTTTATTTTTTATCTTTACCTTTTCATACCCAAAGGGTAAAAACAGGACCCTGTTACTAAGACTTCACTACGTAGATACCCTATTACTAAGACATTTTTTATGTATTTCAGTCGTAGCTATAACTTATGTGATATCCGCCTCCGAATATTTAAATGGGAGTGGGATAGGAGCCAATCCCATATAACAAACGAGATTTTTGCAGTTTTTTAGCTTTATTGTAATTTTAAAGTATGGTCATGCATGGGTCCGACTCACACTTGGCCGGTTAATTAATAAACATATTTTTTTTTCTTAAAGAAAATCTAAATGGCACCTTGAAGTTGAGCAAAAATTGTATGATCCTTTCGTACGAAAATATGATGTCCCTTTTTAGCATATCTGTCTGTACCTAAAGTGTGTATTGTGTTTATAAATGTTGTCTGTCATCCTTCCCAGCTGTTCGTCCGAGGTCCCGGCCTGCGGGCCCAGTTGTTCGGCTCGCGGCGACTACAACGGCGTGCCCCCGCCCGGCGTGGCGCGCGCGGCCACCAGGGACCTCGTCAACCAGATGCTGGCCGTGGCCGCCATGGAACGAGCGGCCGGACTTAACTCCGACCTTAAACAGGGACGGTGAGCTTATAATGCTATTAAAAAATACACAAATTTCAACTTAATCGGATACCAATGACTGGTTGAAAGTGATTAGCAAAGTGTGAATACAATTTACATTAATATCGTTGTGTATGTTGCCGGTTAATAATAGTAAACATAGTATTACTTAACATATTATGAAGGGCTAAGAACTAGGAATGCTCAAATAAATATTATTTTATTTTTTACTAACTATAGGCTTACTGACCATCTCGCTTGATGGAAGGCAGTATTAAGACCTTAGATAATACACGCTTGCCTAGATAATGTCTTATAAAACTTTCTTACAGTGTATTTTGGGAAATACGTATTTGCAAGTTCTGAAATATATATTTTTATTGCTTACTTACTTATTTTGAAAGTTTGTTACATTCTTCGATAGAAAAAGGCTTGCTTCCAATATAAAATATACCTTTAGAAATTAATGTAATAAGTATTAAAATTGCATATTAATTAAATTTAGTTACAATAATATGAAAGCTTAGTAACTATTACTGCTAGTCAAGTAACATTTATTTGAAATCACTTAATTTATTCAGCCTGTGGCCTTCAGTGGTGAATAAATGAATTATTTACACTAGTCAAGAATCTTGATTTATAAGCCTAATTGTAACAAAAGGTTGAATTAAATCAACAATGCTAATCACAATGCTATTTTGTTATTGTTTTCAAATTTCCTATAAATCAAATCACATTTAATCGAATAACGCTGCCCCTACGACCAATTAAAATTAACTTCCCTATTTTAATTTCCAGGTTACTTTGTTTGGATGGCGGTGGTATCAAAGGTCTAACATTAGTCCAACTTCTCATAAGCCTAGAAGAAGCGGTCGGTCGTCCCATCATACACTGTTTTGACTGGGTAGCAGGGACTAGCACGGGTGGCATTTTAGCGCTAGCCCTAGCCACAGGAAAAACATTGAGAGAATGTCAAAGATTGTACTTTAGGCTAAAAGAAATAGCCTTTGTGGGAATGAGGCCTTACCCCTCAGAACCGTTGGAGACTATTCTAAAAGAGTGCCTAGGTTAGTATCAGTCATATTTTTACACTACTATTATAAAGATTATGCGGTTACTTACAGAACGCTAGTTAAGTAAAACGTCAGATACTGAATATGTCAGAAATATGACAAATGTACGTTTCATTCTTAATGCGTAATTGTCATTTTACATTCGCGACATTATGGGTTTTTAACAATTTACGTTTTTAACATTATTATTTCAAATTGACTGTTCAACAGACCGCAACTAAGGTATATATTTTTTAGATAGATTTGCTCATGCTGTTATTTAATTGCATAAAAAATGTCATCTAAAATGTTATCAAGCTATTTATGCAATATATAAAGCTGAAGAGTTTGTTTGTTAACAATACCATATTAATACATTCAGACAGGTTGCCACGCTCACTCTTTCGCCTATCCATCGCTTTGACAAAGAATATGAAATACGAGGGGAAGTTTCTCTTTGCAATTGAAAATACATATAATACGACAAAGACGTGCCATTGTGTCTATTGTTACTAGCGTTTATAAATAAGTATGTACTACATTTAGTACTAAAATCTGTCACTAGATGGCGCTATCTAAAAGTTGTAAAACTCGCAAGCGTTTGGTTCATTCCATTTGGGTGGTCAGTTGCGAAGATCTATTATAATTTAACTTTGCGCAGAGGCAATATCGTAACCGATGAGGTTAATCCGAGGTGCGATTATTGCTAGTTGAAAACTTTACCAATACCCCGCCGTGTGGACGTGAAATACCGTCCGCTATGGCAATTTTTGAACGGCTGTAATGGCCTTATAATTATATAATGAAACGTTCTTCATGATGATTATGAATATCGGATAGTGCTGGAATCTTGAGATATTAATTCTTAAATGAGAGCCGACTTAAAATATTAATTCAGAAATCTGAATGATATAAAAAAATAACTTATTTTTCTTTGTTTATTGGTATTCTAGTTTTAACGGGTAACGCAATTTTAAAAGGCCGCAAAGGCCTTATATATTCTCTACTATAAAATAGTAATTTTACAAGCATTATTTATTTTCTGATATGGTTTATATTTTGATTTATTTTAGCTTTCAGGCGCGGTATAACTATCAATAAACAGAAAAGTACACGTATTATAAAGGTATAATATGTGCGAGGGTTTTATTTATAAATTTAACGTATTAATAATGCAGATTAGAAATACATTACAATGCACACCACAAGTCAGACCCGATTTTGAATTTTGACGAGACCAACAAACAATTATTATAAGTAATTTGAGCTATAATTTATCGAGTGATTTCCACGGGAACGTGAACTAAAGCGGGGTTAACTTCGCGAGATATACGCCACCTTAGTTCTAAAAATATTTTTTTAAAGAATAATTATTTATTTATTTTATAGGGCAGTCAACATAAACTTATACTAACAAAGACATTAAACTCGAGAAAACAAACATTAATTTAAGTACAGTTTATACTTACAGACAGCCACGACATGCATTATGGACTTGAAAATTTTATCGATAGAAATTTATGCTAAATTCAGTTTTGAAATGTAACAATAAATGTTTTAATTAAAAAAAAACAAAAAAGTGATTAATAGATATAATTTTAGTGGAGGTTTACGTTACTACTAATGAGTTTAACGGTAGCTTTATATTTTCGTGGGCTGAGGTGAAAGATGTCCAAGTCGCCTAAACTATTTGGGCGTGAGAGGGTGTTATATTGTTTATATAATTTATGAACGGGCGGTTCATAAATTGAGCGGATGATATTACACGGTATTGTTAACGTTAACGTTACCGTACCATAACCAGACTACCAGCAAAAAAGGAGACAAAACAAAATAAGAAAATGTATTTTTGTTGGTAAAGAAATAAACTTTAATTCTTGACATCAAAATAAACTTAAATTCCTTATCAGTTGATAACTTATCACTTATTCTAAATTAATTCGAAATAACATAGGTAGTAATATATCAAGAGATTTCCACGGAAGCACAAGCTACGCGGGTTAAGCTGCTGAAATCTAGCTCAAATAACAAATAAAACACAATACAAACCATATAAAAAAAAGCATAAACTAGAAATTATATTTTTTATATATATTTGCCAAAGCGGACGATATTTCACGACTACAATGCCAGGTGTTAAAGTAAGTTTAGTTACTATACTAAAATATCAAAAAATAAAGAGAAAAATAAAATAAAAAATATTTTTTGTACAGAAATAAACTAAGAATCTTGACATTATTTAGGATTTAATCAATTGAGTTATAATTTGTCAAGAGGTTTCCACGGGAACGTGAACAAAGCGGGAGTAACCTCGCAACATATACGACACCTTACTTCTAAAATTAATATATTAAATAAATAATTAGGTACGATACTACATGCGTACTGTGCGACTGTCTTACTAGAACTAGAATACTAAAGAATATGAAGAGAAAACAAAGAAAGGAAATATTTTTTTGTCTGTTAAGAAATAAACTAAAACTGTCGACATACAATTGACCTATAATTATCGAAAGATTTTCTCGGGATCGTAAACTAAGCGGGAGTAACCTCGCCAGATATACGATACTATATTTTTAGAACAAAATAATTTGTATAAGAATACGGCCGTCCAAAAAATCCATTGTGGTATTTTACTTCCACAATACGAGTTATCATTAAAATTACCCTGCTAGACTAGATCAAGGAAACAAAACAAAGTAAGAAAATAAACTTTTTTTGCTTAATGTTGGAATAATATTCAATTCAGCCATTATTAATCATGGAATTACACTAAACAAACGAGGGAAATTAATCCGACGCCATTTCTAGTTTTATTAATATTTTATATTGCTTTTAGAATTATTAGGCCCTTAGAGCCGTTCAAAAATTGCCATAGCGGACGGTATTTCACGTCCACACGGCGGGGTATTGGTAAAGTTTTCAACTAGCAATAATCGCACCTCGGATTAACCTCATCGGTTACGATATTGCCTCTGCGCAAAGTTAAATTACATCACTTATTCGCAACTGACTACCGAAATGGAGTGAACCAAACGCTTGCGAGTTTTACAACTTTTAATCAGCGCCATCTAGTGACAGCTTTTAAAACTAAATGTAGTACATACTTATAGGATGTTAGTGGCCAATACTAACCTTTATTATTTTATTCTTATTCCAAAAACAGTACAGGACACATCAGGCAGTCCCATTTTTGAATTTCAACAATTATTATTATTGGAAATGCTTACGCTTAATATACGGTTTGTGAGCGGGGTATTTATTTCTGTTATTTTGCTAGAAATCGTATTATTATAACCGTCGATTGTTTAATTTTCACATAATTTCACAGAACTAAATAAAAGTAGAAACACTTTGAACAAAAACAGAAATTCATTCAATTTTTTTATAATTAGTACTTGTACGTGAAAATATTTGATCCATTGATAAAAGATATACAATAATTTACAATAGTGCCAATCACACGGTCACAAGTTTTTAATTTTTAATAAAAATATAGTGACCGTTTTTGTAAAAAAATACTTTTCTTCCTATTTTTATCATCTCATAATTTATTATTCCTATTTATGAATAGAATAATTAATTCTCGAGATGTAAATATTGATACATTCATTACAAATTTTATTATTACACAAAAAAAAACACCATAGCTATAAATAACATATACCAGACGGCTTCCAACACACTCTTTCGGCTATCTATCGCTTTGACAAAGAATATGAAATACGAGGGAAGTTTCTCTTTGCAATTCTTCTTCTTCTTCTTTTTATTTACTGGCAACGTGCCGAATGTCGGCAATTCTGCCAATGTCAGGCGTGAAATGGAGAAACGTGTTTTAAGTAAAAATAAAGTAGAAAATCGCGAATTAATATACAAATTGTGAATCTTCTACGATGGTTAGTACACTGAAACAAAACAAACACCATAGTAAATAATAAACACATGTTAGTAAATAATAGACAATGAAAAAATATAAAATAAATAAATAAATAATAGTAATAATATTCTCAGATAAGTAGGCACTTATAATTTAATATTATTATTACTGACAAAGGATATCAGAATTTTGAATAGATCAGGCGAGCAATAAGTTTGAAAATACATGTAATACGACAAGACATGCCATTGTGTCTATTGTTACTAGCACCCTATAAATAAGTATGTACTACATTTAGTACTAAAATCTGTCACTAGATGGCGCTATCTAAAAGTTGTAAAACTCGCAAGCGTTTGGTTCATTCCATTTGGGTGGTCAGTTGCGAAGATCTATTATAATTTAACTTTGCGCAGAGGCAATATCGTAACCGATGAGGTTAATCCGAGGTGCGATTATTGCTAGTTGAAAACTTTACCAATACCCCGCCGTGTGGACGTGAAATACCGTCCGCTATGGCAATTTTTGAACGGCTGTAGTGGCCTAATTATTCATTTAACAGTACCAATAGTAAAAGATTAGTGTTGCCGAATAATCGATTGTTTTACTATCGATAGTTTTCATCTGAAAAAGGGCATCCTATCGATTGTACCATCGATAGTATCGATACTATCGATAGATCAGAACAAGCTGATACTATCGGATGAGGAACAATACTATCGATAGTATTGTGTCTGGTAAACAAAGGACTATCGATAGTTTCGATACTATCGATAGTATTGCTTCTGGTAAACAAAGGACTATCGATAGTATCGATACTATCGATAGTATCGATTATTTTAGAGTACCGATAGTCGGCGAATTTGCAATAGTATTGAATATGTTATAACAGTAATATAATTAAACAACACGTATATATATTTCTACCGAGCTGTGCTATTGCTACTGTTTAAAAGGAAAAATAAACGAAGCTGTTTGAAATTGCATATAGGGGTATATGATTATTGACCATTCATCATCATCATCAACAGCAAGTTTACGTCCACTGCTAAACATGGGCCTCCTCTTAACAGAGCTTGGCAAGCCAGGATCGTAGAGGGATATTGCCATAATTACCACGCTTGGCAGACGGATTGGTGATCGCTAACATGTAAACCTTGAGCTAATAGATGCTGCTGCCCATCCATCAGCCATATGTCCCTTAGTTGCCTTTTACGACACCCATGGGAAGACATGGGGTGGTCTATTCTAAGTCGGAGACCACACGGCAACTGACTAATTTATTGACTATTATCACTGAGTATTGTAAACAATACTATTGTAAATTGGTAAACTATCGATAGTCTAAAACAATCAATAGTATCGATACTATCGATAGTTTATTCTTGGCGAACAATAATAGTATCGATACTATCGATAGTTTATTCTTAGCGTGATACAATACTATCGATAGTATTCCCTCATTCGATAGTATTGCCTCATTCTGAGCTATGGATAGTATCGATACTATCGATAGGTCTATCGATTATGCTGCGATTGTTTGACTATCGATAGACTATCGATTAATCATCGATAGTCGACTATCGATCGGCATCACTATAAAGATCTAGGTGTTAGTGTAATCTCTTGATAAATTGTTACTGGCTGAATATTAGAGATGGGCCGACTATAGTATTTGCCGACTAACCGACTAGCCGACTAATCGGTTTTCAAAATGCCGATTAGTCGGCCGACTAATCGGCAATGCCGATCATTCTGATACCTACTTGTCGGAGGTGTTCGGGCTTTTTCGTTATCACTCGGCTTAGTCATCGCGCGGCCGCTGAGCTTAATTACTGATAGTGCAGTTATTGAAGCGTTATTGGTCCGAATTTTTTTACTGTGAACCGATGTGCATGAAATTTTGGAATTAGGCTCATCTTACCCTTAACTTCAAAAGTGAAAATGATTTGAACTCCGCACCCACCCTGGGGGAGGATGCCACCCCTTCTCGGTGGTGTAATTACTTTTTTCAAAATAACCTCGGATATCGATAGAAGGCCTAATTTTAAGAAAAACATGTTCTATAAAGTTTTTCAAAAAACCCAATACTTTTCAAGTTATTGACAATTGAAAATTCGGAATCTTTCACGTTTTTCATTGGTTTTTTGCAAATATCTCCAAAAATATGCATTTTAACGAAAAATTTATGATGAACAAATTATAACAGGTAAAAAACTGAACAAATCGGTTTTTTATAAAGTGTTCTAAGTGCAATATTAAGCTAGATATTAAAGATCAAAGCCGTTTTTTATTTCGTCTGAAATTTAATCGATGTATTCAATGCCATCTAGCGGCGAGCAGATACATTTTATGCATTCTAATGAAATAGGGGTTTGTAGTGCTTGAAATAAGCTTTAAAATGAGTACTGTTAAAAGTCTTTTACACGTAAAGTGAGTGAGCTGTAATGCAAATAAGAGGAACATCTAATGGTTTTTTCTTTTAAATCAATGGTTTTCTTAAGTGCCATTTCCACCAAAATTAAACTTAATCGTATTCCGTCTAGAATTAACTTTAATATAAAAAGTTTGATGGATTCTAGCAGTTCGGCTGCTTTAGGACACATATTTTTCAAAAAAATCTCGAATTTAAGAAAAAAAAAAATTCTCGAATTTTACAAATACCATTTTCTTTTTATAATATCTAAAAAATGATGAATGATACGTATAAAAGTATAATGATAAAAAATATAGGTCTCTGACAAAACATATTTTTATTTCATTTTTTTTGTCACTCAAAAATTGACGGAGATAATAATATGATTGTTTAAAGAGCGTGCGGCAGCGCAATCACAGTCTCTCGCGAGCCCTCTGACCCTTCACCGTTTTAAAAAAAAAAGTTTTTCACTATATATTGTAATCTAAAGTTGTAGCTCTTTTAATTACCTTTAAAATGGTTTTTTATAAGTTGTGATAGAATTAGAATTGAAGGAGTTATGGTCCAAAAACTAA
This sequence comes from Nycteola revayana, assembly GCA_947037095.2. Lineage (NCBI taxonomy): Eukaryota > Metazoa > Arthropoda > Insecta > Lepidoptera > Nolidae > Nycteola > Nycteola revayana. The sequence continues at coordinate 5,747,676 of OX344847.2, forward strand.
TCGTATTCTAGCGATAAAATTTTTAGCGGTTTTTTACACCCCTTAAAAATAATAGGCAGAGCTCAGATCATTTTTACTTTTGAAGTTAAGGGTAAGATGAGCTTAATTCCAAAATTTTATGCAAATCGGTCCACAGTAAAAAAAATCAGAGGTAAGACCCTATTTTTTGCTTTAATGACTGCACAATGACTGATTAATACGTTCCTATGTTGTAAAGACTGTAACTTTAGATAACTACTCTAAGTTATGTTTAGAAATTATAAAACTAGTACAAATTATTTATTTTATTTCATTTGTTGTGCGCCGATCATAATCGGCATATTTTGCCGAATAGTCGCCGACTAGTCACCGACTACAAACGATGCCGAATAGTCGGCTTTCCCGACTAGTCGGCGGCTAGTCGGCCCATCTCTACTGAATATTATTCCAACATAATGTAAAAAAGTTTATTTTCTTACTTCTGTTAAATTTTATGGAAGCTCGTTCTGTGGAAGTGAATGCAATGAAAGTTTTGGACGGACTGTTCTAATTATTCTTATTATTCTTACTCCCGCTTAGTTCACGTTCCCGAGGAAACCTTTTGAAAGTTATAGGTCAATATATATGAGATTTTTAGCTTATTTGTTTACAGACAACAAATTATTTTCTCCATGTTCTTTTGTTCGTTACTAAACTAACTTTAACAATACAATATATGTCGTGAAATATCGTCCGCTTTGGAAAATTTTAGAATGTAGAAATAATTTCTATTTTATGAATTTTCTGATATGGTTTGTTTTCCGATTTATTTGTATTAGCTTTCAGCGTATTAGCCCGCATAACTTGTGCTTCCGTCAGAATCTCTTGATAAACTATTGTCCATGTTATTTCCGAATAATGTAGAATATGATGGAGAAAGAGTTTTTTAAATCGGTTCACTACAATTTTGTTTCTTTGTTTACTAGTAATCTTTGTTTACTAGTAATCTTTGTTTACTAGTAATCTTTGTTTACTAGTAATCTTTGTTTACTAGTAATCTTTGTTTACTAGTAATCTTTGTTTACTAGTAATCTTTGTTTACTAGTAATCTTTGTTTACTAGTAATCTTTGTAACTATATCAATAACTGGTATTGTGAACGTGAAATTTTAATATCGTCCGCTATAGTAAGTTTTGAACTGCCGTAAGAGCCTAATACATTGTTGAATGTATCTATAAATTATTTTGATTATTATGAATTTTCTGAATTCTTTTTTTTTTTTTAATTCGAATATGCATATTATTATGTAGAATAGAATAGAATACTCTTTATTGTACACACATAAGTAAACAGGACAAAGAAAATGTAGTTTGCCATGAAGGTTTTGCTACTTCACTGGGCGTAAGTAATGGCACAAGAAGACCCGCGCTGCTTATACTCCCGCTGAAACCTCTTTAGAATTGACAATATTTCAAAATTTGTAACACCCTAAAACCAAAATACCGCGACTTTATTTTCGAATTCTGATCACAAAACTTTTTTTTTTGCCTACTATTTTGTGAGTAAAAAAAAAACTGAAAAATGCGCGTTGACGTCATAGTTACGGTCGGATTAAAATCACGGACTGAAATATTACCTTTGAAAAATTAAAAACTATTAAAACATTTTTTAGGTTTGCAACAGTAACCACAAGCTTTTGACATTACCTAATGTCAGTTTTTTACAAGCTTCTATTTAACTTGCGTTGTATGTATGTAATTTGTTCGGGTGGAATCTTGCAACTCAATTTTGAAGCAGCATCCGTTGAGGGTTCAACGGATTGAGCTGACATTTTTCAAGCATATGTATATCGCGTGACAATGCAATAATATGTTACCATGGAGCTGATCTGATGATGGAGTCGGAAGGTGGCCATAGGAACTCCTGTACCTAGGTACTGAACAAGATAGTCGAGTTTAGGCTCGTTTGTTTTGTGTTTATGAGTAATTTCCATTGCACATGATGACGAGGGTCTGATGAGGAGCAGGAACATTACCACTGGTACGCCCTTAATGCAAGCGCTAAGATAGTCGAGTTTGGGCTCGTTTGTTTTGTGTTAGTGAGTATTTACCATTGCATATGATGACGAGGGTCTGATGAGGAGCAGGAACATTATCAGTGGTACGCCCTTAATATAAGCGCTAAGATAGTCGAGTTCGGGCTCGTTTGTTTTGTGTTAGTGAGTATTTTTCATTGCACATCATGACGTGGGCCTGATGAGAAGCAGGAACTTTACCACTGGTGCTTGCGTACGTCGTAATCGGTCATATACACGTGGTGTAAATCCTAAGTGCGGCACGTTCTCCTAGTGCTGGCTTATACTTTGCACAGCAGGTAAGCATTGCTATTCAACGGGGTAATGCTGCAAGCATTCTGGGAACCTTGCCAAGTAGAATATATTTAAAATAGAAGTATTTTAGAGTTAGTTTTATTTTAAATTAGCTACTTTTAGTTGTATATATTTAATTTATTCAAGCAATCATCTATATAGGGTGACTGGTAATTATTGACCGATTACTAAACATATGATTGTGCTTATGATAACAAACAACTTTTACTATGGCACCAACCCTGAAATCGCGAAAAAAAAATCAGCTGCTCCCTACCATGTTGACGAGTTATGTGAACATGAATGTATGGAACAGCAGATTTTTTTTCGCGATTTCAGGGTTGGTGCCATAGTAAAAGTTGTTTGTTATCATGAGCACAATGATGTGTTTAGGTATCGGTCACTAATTACCAGTCACCCTATATAACGATATTCTTGTTCTGAGTTAAACAACCGTAACCATTACGACATCCGGCGATTACGTCTATTTATACATCGTTCGCGTTAAGAATGCAGTGAAACATCAATGTCACGCGGCGTAGCCCCGCCGCCTAACCAATCAAATCTTTTCAAATTACAAAGTCAAGTTCACAGTGACGGTGACGACAGTCCTGTCATTTGTGTTAACTGATTTAAATGTAAAAAAATGAATACCTCTTCAATTCGTAAAAATAAAAGTGGTTCGGTAATACATAGTGCGAAAAAAAAAGTAATTAACAATGTAACAATTTACAAAAAATATATTTTATGACGCAATCCGCTTAGTGGACGCTGATCGGTGGAAGAAATGCTGCGACCACGTCTTACAAGAAGAAAATACCATGTGGAATTTAGATTACTTCATGGAACTCGGTGCAGAAAATACTTTTGTTATACGTAAATACTAACGAGGAGACTTGTGATAGTGATTAAAATATGATATTAATGGTTTAATTTAGATTTTAAGCTTTTCAGTGTATTTTTTATAAATTCATTTAATTTAATCTTTTAAAATATAATTTGTTTGAATTTCAACACCACTGTGAATACACCTTTACCCTTCAGTTGCACTGATGTGTCACTGAATTCTTAACGCGAACAAACTATAGGCCGACATTACACGCTCAATCTGGATCGAGATCCGTGATCGCGGTAGATTGATATAAACTGATTTGGATTGTTGTCACATTACACAGTCAATCCAGATCACGTCAGTCCACTGTTCGCAATGATCCCATGAAGACGTGTGCTCAGGGGATTCTAATTGCCAATAAATAAAAAAATATGAAGATTGTGTGTTCACAATCGCGAAAGCCTCCTCGGTATTTGACTCACTTTAAATCTAGGAGGTCGTGGATTCGATTCCCACGCCGGGCAGTAAATCTTTGTGTAAATTCTAAGATATCCTTCCGGGTCTGGTTGATTGAGAGACTACCCTCCGTGCCTCGGAAAGCACGTTAAGCCGTTGGCCGATTGTTATAAAATCAGCAGCCTTTCCTTGTGTGGTATAACATAATACTGCGGCCATCAAACCGCCTGCCAAGCGTGGTGACTATGGCGAATACCCTCCCCGGGAGGAGGCCCATGTTCAGCAGTGGACGTTATACGGGCTGATGATGACGAATTGCAAAATGGATCTGAACAAAAAAGCATGTGTAGTAATTAATTTTAATATATTTTTTTTATTCTCGCATTACTAAGTAAGTACTAGTAATTTTAATAGTATCTTTCGAATTATATGTTGCACATTAGACGCTTAATCTGGATTGCGATAAACGGATCGAGATCATGGATTTTAAAATATTTGATAATTTGCGATCCGATGTCGCGATCCGTCAATCACACACATTAAACAGTCAATCTGGATTGAGATCATCGATCTCGATCACGGATCTCAATCCAGATTGAGCGTGTAATGTCGGCCATAGAATGAGCCAAACTAAAATATTTCTATTTTTATATCAAAAACTTTGAATTTCGAATAAAGAAAAAAATATGGATTCCTTAATTTTTAATCTAGTTTTATAAAAAAATGAAAGGTTGAAAATTGACCGACATTAGCTATAAAAAAAATTACATTAGCTAATGACAAACGCGTGTGATTAGAGTTGCCAACTTACGAATGTGCTAATAGTTTTTAATTTTATAGAGGCAAAGGTCCATAATAGTCCGACCGTAACCACAATTTCAGTCCATAATAGTCCGACCGTAACGATGACGTCATCGCGCATTTTTCAGTATTTTTTCTCAAATATTTGCTGGCAATAAAAAAAAGACTTCATTTTTGTGTTAGGGTTTTATGAGTTTGAAATGTTGTCAATTGGCGGTCTTATAACATAATGTGATTGCTTTCAAGCAACCGAGTAGGCAGTCAAAATAATTTCAAAGAGGGTAGTGAAGTGTACAGAGTATTAATGAGTTTTCTTTTTATATTACAGGGACTGAAACAGTAATGGCGGATATAAAGCATCCGAAACTGATGATATTAGCAGTGTTAGCTGACCGCAAACCTGTTGACCTGCATATTTTCAGGAATTATCAGTCGGCGCAGGAAATACTCAATGACCATAATGGGACAACAAGTGAGTGTGGCATATTATTATACTCATAGTCTACATCTATAAAGCTCTCATGTATCGTCAGACGAATAGGAAAAGTATAAGTGTAAGAATTATATTCCTATTCTGAGTAATTTTAACCATGTATTTTATCTGTCTGAATTATTTTTACATATTTTATTTTTACACCTTCTTGATATATCTATTACTCAAAAAGTTTACATGTATTTTAATATTATTTTATATATTATGATATGATATACACATGACGCGCACTCCTAAACTAGTTCCCTCTTTCCCCCTCACTCCCCCCGAGCCTTGCTTTGCTTTGCTTTTTTGATTGCTTCGATGCGTCTGATTTCATTTCTGAGAAAATAAGTAACGTCTTGTAGGCTTTGGATCTGGTACTATATCAACTAACTGATATGTCATGTGTAGGTCCCCACGCAGAGGCGGGTGACCAGGCGTCGGTGGTATCACTGTCGGCGCCGCCCCCACCCTCCGAGCAGCTCGTGTGGCAGGCGGCGCGAGCCACCGGCGCCGCGCCCTCGTACTTCCGAGCGTTCGGCAGGTGAGTGACGTCACACAGCAGCTCGTGTGGCAGGCGGCACGCGCCACCGGCGCCGCGCCCTCGTACTTCCGAGCGTTCGGCAGGTGAGTGACGTCACACAGCAGCTCGTGTGGCAGGCGGCGCGAGCCACCGGCGCCGCGCCCTCGTACTTCCGAGCGTTCGGCAGGTGAGTGACGTCACACAGCAGCTCGTGTGGCAGGCGGCACGCGCCACCGGCGCTGCGCCCTCGTACTTCCGAGCGTTCGGCAGGTGAGTGACGTCACACAGCAGCTCGTGTGGCAGGCGGCGCGAGCCACCGGCGCCGCGCCCTCGTACTTCCGAGCGTTCGGCAGGTGAGTGACGTCACACAGCAGCTCGTGTGGTAGGCGGCGCGAGCCACCGGCGCCGCGCCCTCGTACTTCCGAGCGTTCGGCAGGTGAGTGACGTCACACAGCAGCTCGTGTGGCAGGCGACACGCGCCACCGGCGCTGCGCCCTCGTACTTCCGAGCGTTCGGCAGGTGAGTGACGTCACACAGCAGCTCGTGTGGCAGGCGGCACGCGCCACCGGCGCCGCGCCCTCGTACTTCCGAGCGTTCGGCAGGTGAGTGACGTCACACAGCAGCTCGTGTGGCAGGCGGCACGCGCCACCGGCGCTGCGCCTTCGTACTTCCGAGCGTTCGGCAGGTGAGTGACGTCACACAGCAGCTCGTGTGGCAGGCGGCACGCGCCACCGGCGCTGCGCCCTCGTACTTCCGAGCGTTCGGCAGGTGAGTGACGTCACACAGCAGCTCGTGTGGCAGGCGGCACGCGCCACCGGCGCTGCGCCTTCGTACTTCCGAGCGTTCGGCAGGTGAGTGACGTCACACAGCAGCTCGTGTGGCAGGCGGCACGCGCCACCGGCGCTGCGCCCTCGTACTTCCGAGCGTTCGGCAGGTGAGTGACGTCACACAGCAGCTCGTGTGGCAGGCGGCACGCGCCACCGGCGCTGCGCCTTCGTACTTCCGAGCGTTCGGCAGGTGAGTGACGTCACACAGCAGCTCGTGTGGCAGGCGGCACGCGCCACCGGCGCTGCGCCCTCGTACTTCCGAGCGTTCGGCAGGTGAGTGACGTCACACAGCAGCTCGTGTGGCAGGCGGCACGCGCCACCGGCGCTGCGCCCTCGTACTTCCGAGCGTTCGGCAGGTGAGTGACGTCACACAGCAGCTCGTGTGGCAGGCGGCACGCGCCACCGGCGCTGCGCCTTCGTACTTCCGAGCGTTCGGCAGGTGAGTGACGTCACACAGCAGCTCGTGTGGCAGGCGGCACGCGCCACCGGCGCTGCGCCCTCGTACTTCCGAGCGTTCGGCAGGTGAGTGACGTCACACAGCAGCTCGTGTGGCAGGCGGCACGCGCCACCGGCGCTGCGCCCTCGTACTTCCGAGCGTTCGGCAGGTGAGTGACGTCACACAGCAGCTCGTGTGGCAGGCGGCGCGCGCCTTCGTACTTCCGAGCGTTGCAATCTAAGACAACCCGCCCCAAACTTCTGGTTTCAGTGGACCGCTGTTGCTTTATTTCTGTCATATTAGATACGTACAACTAGTTAACTTAATTTTTTTTACGCCTATGTAGTCCCCCGTCGAGTCCTCCAGGGGCTCACAGAAGAACTTTAAGAATCACTTAACATAATTCAAACATTAACCACCTCTCCTTATTTCAAACAGGTATCTAGACGGTGGTCTGATCGGCAACAATCCTACACTGGATGTGTTAACAGAACTCACAGAATTGAACCTGGCACTCAGAGCGACGGGACAAATAGAGGAGGCTAAGAAGACTAATCTCAAAGTGGTTGTGTCTTGTGGATGTGGTATGTGCAAACTTTGACTAGTCATTAGAACCTAATTTCAACTACGTTTGAGTATCGAAGTATCAGTTGTATGGCTGGGGGTCTTAACTAAATGAAAAGTCTTAGATTTCAATTTGACAAATGTATTAGAATATGTAACACATTTATATAAATACTAGCTTCCCACGTGCGGTTTCACAAACTTAACTCCCGTTTCCAAGTGCATTTATTGTAAACTGGCACTTACGTCCAAATGCTTCGGAAGTATAATAGACATCCGTCCTTATGCTTCCGAAATCTAAATATATAGCTAGCATATAGCCTTCCTCGGGCTACCACATGACCCATATAAAAAACTTATTTTTAAACAACAGCATTTTTAAAACAAGCTTTTGGTTGACTTCACTTAACTAACCAAGTATTATCGGCCAAATCAAACTTGTATACCAATATTTTTGCCCATTTGATTGAAGGTATCTGATTTAAAATTCAGCTCCAAGATTTGAACCGAACTAACATACAGACATTGCAAGTTAAAACTAGTATACAGGGTGTCCAAGAACCTGGCGTCCAACTGGATTCCCACGATGCCCCAAGTTCTAACAGTACTCAGAAAAATATTTTAAAAAATCCACCCCATGTACTTACAGAATTATACTGATTTAAAAAAAAAGGGGAAATGAGCACCCTGTGACATACTTTTGAATGCTGTGACTGCTAATGCTGATAATTTCGATATTTCTTGGAGGTTTTGTAATCTAGGGTATTGCTGTGTCTAAATAGAATGTAAAAATAAAGTACTTATTGTACCATTTTAAAATAAAATATTATTTTAACTAAAGGTGATATGGAAAACTATTGAATTTCGCAACTTTGACCGACTGTAGTGTAAAAAAAATGTACCAAAATAGTATGGCAAGTGACGTCAAATTTTGACGCGTTTATTCCTCTTTTTAAAAAGGTATAATACTTACACATTAATTTGAAAAAAAAAATTTTGATAATATTTTTACTCAACAACCCAATTTTTACGATGTCTTACAGAATTCTTAGAAAGAAACATTTACGACGAATTGAATCTAACCTCTAAAGAATTACTATTGTATGCTCATAAAAATAACAACAGGCCTCTCAAAAAACAGGTTAGACCGTAAGGGACGGTATGTGCATGCATCTCACCATAGTGATTCGTTATTACAACAGGAGGGAGCAAGACAGAAACTATCTTTGCGATTTGCTGGTTCTTCTTTATGGTACCCCATTATTCAGGTAAGAGTGAGGGAGAAAAAGGTTAGAGGTGCGAGTGAGATAGATAGTGACGCTATCTGGGATCGTGCTATTTAGGATAACAGTACGGTCAGTACGCGTCACTGCCTCCTGCCGTTACTACGCACCTCTCTCTTATTGTTACCATTGATGACGTACTACGATTTAAAGCTTTGTTTATTGGACTCGATTACTCTTTGTGCTCTGGACTTTGAAACGAACTCTTTACGACGACCTTTGCCTGTGTTTGGACAGTTTGTGTTTTGTGTGTGCTACCATGGCGACCTACACTCCGCAAGAATACGCAAATATGCACTACATTTATGGAGAATGTAGAGGTAATGGACGAGCTGCAGCGAGACTTTACAGAGAAAGGTATCCGAGGGCTACGCGATATCCCGACGATCGAGTTTTCATTAATGTGCACAGATCACTATGTGACGGGCGGTTCCCCAATCAAGTAGCTGGTGAAGGACGACCCGTAAATGACTTCATACGCGATGAAGTTTTAGAGGCGGTGTCGGCAAATCCAAGCATCTCTGTGCGAGGAATAGAAGCTGATACGGGGATACCGAAGAGCACAGCACACAGTATTCTCCAAAAAGAAGAATATCATCCGTACCACGTACAGCGAGTGCAAAGTCTTTTACCTCGAGACTATCCGAGCCGAGTCGCGTTTTGTGAAACAATCCTGCAAAAACATCGAGAAGACGAAAACTTTATCGACAAAATTTTGTGGTCAGATGAATCAACATTTAAGAAGGATGGCTACATGAACCTACACAACTTGCACGAGTGGCATTTGGAAAATCCGCACTTGATGCGAGAAGATAGATCCCAGTACCGGTTCAAAGTGAACATGTGGACCGGTATTCTCTGTGGGAATATTATTGGTCCATTTGAGATGCCCGAGAATTTGACTGGCGAATCATATTTAAATTTTCTTCAAAATGATTTGCCAAACTTACTAGAAGAGACCCCACCAGATATGTGGTTCCAACACGACGGCTGTCCAGCACATTTTCGCGTATCCGTTAGAGAGTTTTTGGACGAGCAATACCCGAACAGGTGGATTGGGCGATCAGGAACAATCCCGTGGCCAGCCCGCTCACCTGACTTAAATCCGCTGGATTTTTTTTTCTGGGGAACTATGAAGGAGCTCGTTTATGCGAAGCCCATTAATGACATCGCTGACCTTCGTGAGAAGATAACACAAGCAGTGCAGGTGATACGTCAAAAAAGTTACTCGCGAAACATAAAGCGGTCCTTTTTAAGGAGAGTGAGAGCTTGTATTGCCGCGGGTGGTCAACATTTTGAACATTTATTGTAATAAAATATCTTTAAACTAACATTCTTTGCTTTTATTCTACTGGGAACCCATCTACCTGTGTGTATTTCCTTCTTGCTCACTCTTGGAACCGAAGTAAATAATAGTAGTAACATAACAGTTTCTAAGATAAGAAAGGGTCCGACAGTTACCGTTAGTAGGTAGGCACTTCGTAAAAATTGGGTTGTTGAGTAAAAATATTATCAAAATTTTTTTTTTCAAATTAATGTGTAAGTATTATACCTTTTTAAAAAGAGGAATAAACGCGTCAAAATTTGACGTCACTTGCCATACTATTTTGGTACATTTTTTTTACACTACAGTCGGTCAAAGTTGCGAAATTCAATAGTTTTCCATATCACCTTTAGTTAAAATAATATTTTATTTTAAAATGGTACAATAAGTACTTTATTTTTACATTCTATTTAGACACAGCAATACCCTAGATTACAAAACCTCCAAGAAATATCGAAATTATCAGCATTAGCAGTCACAGCATTCAAAAGTATGTCACAGGGTGCTCATTTCCCCTTTTTTTTTTAAATCAGTATAATTCTGTAAGTACATGGGGTGGATTTTTTAAAATATTTTTCTGAGTACTGTTAGAACTTGGGGCATCGTGGGAATCCAGTTGGACGCCAGGTTCTTGGACACCCTGTATATATATTTTTTTCATAATTTCTAGGTCTGATCCCAGTGACGAAATTAAAAGAAATCGATGTATTCAAGCCGGAGAGTTTGTGGGACACGGCGCGGCTCGCGTGGGGACTTAGTGCTATCGGCACGCTGCTCGTTGATCAGGTACATTATACATTCAATTTTTGTTATTGTTGTTACAAAAAAATAAAACATTTTGCAGTAGGAAATTTACTTATTTTCAAACCCATTCTTCTCAAAGAATATTGGGAATTGACACGCAGGAGTTCTAGTCATGCATTTAGATCGCTAGACCTAAGCGAAAATGTAGCATGTCAATAAAAAGAAGCATGTCCGTTTTTAAACTAGAATTGCACACTGTGCCGTGTAAGGATGTTATATTAAAGTCACATCCCACATCTAAAGATGACTGAGGTCCAAACCTGATTTATTTAAGGCTAGCTTCCCGCGCGCGGTTTCACCCGCGTAACTCCCGTTCCCGTGGGACCTTCATCATTACATATAGCATTTGTCATCCGGGCATAGCGTAGCTTCCCAACAGTGAAAGATTTTTTCAAATCGGCCTAGTAGTTTCGGAGCCTATTCAATACAAACAAACAATCAAATCTTTCCTCTTTATAATATTAGTATAGATTAGCTGCCCTCCACGAATTTACCCGCGTTACTCTGCTGCAGTGGGTAAAAGCGTAATGTTTTTGTAGCCCATATGTTAATCTAGCTTATAAACTTATTTCCGTGCAAACTTTTAGTCAAATCTATATTATGTAATGGAACCACAACGAATTTAATCAGAAAGACATTAGAAGGTCAGACAGACTGTTGTCGATTAGGATGACAAAAAAATATATTTGGTCGTGAGTTAATTACCAAAAAATATTGGACACGTATTTTTATTTCCGTTCCGCAAACAAAAAATACGAAGAATCAGCGTGTTGAAATGTCACGAGACGTCACATCTACGTACAATTTTACGTAGGAGTTACGTCACCACTCGCCTTAACATGCTCTGTAGTTTTTTGTAACTTTTATTGATTTGCTTACAATGCATTATTCAATTTAATTTTAAAATTTAATCCGTATATCGCGGGGGACTTTACAAACAATCACACATAGCAAGCGGGAAGCGACTTAGTTTTACACTATGTAGTGATATAATAGGCTAGTTGACACTTTTATGAAATTATTTTTATATGGTTAAGAATGGATTTACTAGATCAAGAAAAAATATTGCATTTATTTTTAAAGCACTTTTTTTTAAATTATTAAAGCACTTTTTTTTAAATTATTAAAGCACTAAAATAAATATTTTAAAATTGGCTTGACATTAAGAGGTGAAAACGATGGCAGCCATGTTGGTCTATATACAGTATATGTGTTCGAGATCGATGACGTCATGACTCAGTAAGTGTAATAGTAAAGGATCGCATCCATGTTTTTTAACGGGACGTCACAAAATGGCTGATAGCGTTTTTGGAAGTTAAAGACATAGACAAAAGAAATAATTTTCATATCGAATTTATACAAACATATTCAAGTTTTTTGAACAGAAATGATTATATTTAGGTTCCATATGACAAATACTTTTAGAAATAAACATTATTGTAACATAATTTCATATGTGTCAACTAGCCTATTATATTTTTAACTGTAACAATCATTCTATTGGCAACTATCTATGAGAGGAGGGTTATGAAAAGTGGTAAAATGCACCTCACGCTTTTTACTCTGAATTGAATTATTCTGTTAATAACATCAACTTTATTATAATTTTATTTTGAGGTGAAAATTATTTTCTATTTTTTAGTTCGGTTAGCTATAAAAGCGAGTTTTTTTAGTTTTTTTAATTATTCAATTAATCGGTCTGTAAATGATTTCATTGTATACTTAATTTAAAAATACCGCTAGTTCTGTCTCAATATAATGCCTTGAGCACACCGGATGCGTATGCGTAGACGTAAGCGTAGACGTGCACGTACCGCTGAGTTGTAATGTATGGAACCGTATGAGGCAGGACACACCGCTTGCGTAACGTAGACGTGCGCGTAGACGTAATGCGTAGCCCTACGCAATGCAGCTCCCAAGGCACAAACTGACTGCGTGACCTACGCCGTACCTTGCGGAGAGCAGAGCGGCAACGTTGCATGATGACATTGTATTCAATGGCGCGCCTTATTGGACGTCACACCGAGCAGCAAACCAGAACCCTTTACCTTTGCTGTGCGTAGCCCTACGCGCGTAACTTGCAGTCAGTTGTATTTTTTTACAAATATACTGGCACGTAGTGGTGTTTTGTATTGTTTTTATTATGAATAGAAAAACTTGCGTATTTATGAATGTATCTACAATCCAAAAAGTAAATTCTACAAAAATGCATCGTATAAATATATATATTCCGCAGGATTATTCTGGCACAATAGTATTAATATTGCTTCTTCCTCGTCATGTCAGACATCGTGCACAACACAACCTTCGAAAACAGAATAAAATATGACTGCCGCAGCCGGGTACGCAATAGGCCATGTGCGTTGCGTACTCGGCTCGGATGCGTAAGCGTATGCGTAACCCGGTGTGACATCGGGTTACGCCGTAGCTACGCGCGTGTCTACGGCGTGATTACGCCGTAGTAACGCATACGCATTTGGTGTGCTCGAGTCTTAATTCAAATAGAAGCGACCGTAGCCCAATGGCTAGGGCATCGGATTTGTGATCTTGTGGTCGCCGGTTCGATCCCCACCCATTGCACTACCGACGTGAACTCACTCGTAACACAAGGAGTTTAGCTTAGCACAAGGGGTTAACAAGAATACTAGAAGATTGCAAAATTCTGCTAGAAATATTTAAAAAAAATAATTGTCTGTAAAGTTGGTTTACGGACTATAATTTACGTGATAACGTCATAAGAAAACGTTGATTACAAAATTGCATACTTTTATGAATTGAGTTACCTATTAACTCTGAATTATAATGATTTTGTATAATACAAAGAAGGAGTTAATTTTAAACGACCGATATAGTGAAAGAGAGATAGATGCATCGCAAGCCGAACACTTGGGCCGATCGTGCCTCTCTATCACTCGTTCCGCGCTCTCGCTTGCACGCTCGTCTCAGGCGGAACGTGACAATGAGTCATGCTTTTTCGTGAGTGCAACCGGCGTTCATCGATTTATAAGACGTTATCACGTCAAATAAAATCTTATTGAGTAACAATAAAATAAATTATAATAAGGTAAAACCTTTGGGGCAATAAATGTGTATGCCTACTAAAAAAATACTTACTTACTTTACTACATACTAATTAATTAACTAAATGACAATTGTTTTGGCATAATATAGACAGAACAAGCATTTTGCGTCGCTTAGAACAATATAAATAAATCATAATAATAACATATAAATATATAAATAATTAATTTTATAGGTATAAATAAAATAACAAAATATAATAAATAAATTTTCTAATTAATGTTTGATTATTTACAAGTGCCTGTAATTGGTTTACGTAAATACAAATGATTTTTTATTTTAATTAGGCAACACAGTCGGACGGTCGCGTGGTGGAGCGAGCCCGTGCGTGGTGCAGTGCGGTGGGCGCGCCGTTCTACCGCTTCGCCCCGCAGCTGTCCAAGGACGTCTGCATGGACGAGCGCGCCGACGACGCGCTCGTCACCATGCTGTGGGAGAGCCAGGCCTACATGCACGCGCACAGGGACCGGGTGCTGGAGCTAGCCGCGCTTCTCAACGACACGTGTTAATGTGAGTTGCATTCAGAGCCTACATGCACGCGCACAGGGACCGGGTGCTGGAGCTAGCCGCGCTTCTCAACGACACGTGTTAATGTGAGTTGCATTCAGAGCCTACATGCACGCGCACAGGGACCGGGTGCTGGAGCTAGCCGCGCTTCTCAACGACACGTGTTAATGTGAGTTGCATTCAGAGCCTACATGCACGCGCACAGGGACCGGGTGCTGGAGCTAGCCGCGCTTCTCAACGACACGTGTTAATGTGAGTTGCATTCAGAGCCTACATGCACGCGCACAGGGACCGGGTGCTGGAGCTAGCCGCGCTTCTCAACGACACGTGTTAATGTGAGTTGCATTCAGAGCCTACATGCACGCGCACAGGGACCGGGTGCTGGAGCTAGCCGCGCTTCTCAACGACACGTGTTAATGTGAGTTGCATTCAGAGCCTACATGCACGCGCACAGGGACCGGGTGCTGGAGCTAGCCGCGCTTCTCAACGACACGTGTTAATGTGAGTTGCATTCAGAGCCTACATGCACGCGCACAGGGACCGGGTGCTGGAGCTAGCCGCGCTTCTCAACGACAAGTGTTAATGTGAGTTGCATTCAGAGCCTACATGCACGCGCACAGGGACCGGGTGCTGGAGCTAGCCGCGCTTCTCAACGACACGTGTTAATGTGAGTTGCATTCAGAGCCTACATGCACGCGCACAGGGACCGGGTGCTGGAGCTAGCCGCGCTTCTCAACGACACGTGTTAATGTGAGTTGCATTCAGAGCCTACATGCACGCGCACAGGGACCGGGTGCTGGAGCTAGCCGCGCTTCTCAATGACACGTGTTAATGTGAGTTGCATTCAGAGCCTACATGCACGCGCACAGGGACCGGGTGCTGGAGCTAGCTGCGCTTCTCAACGACACGTGTTAATGTGAGTTGCATTCAGAGCCTACATGCACGCGCACAGGGACCGGGTGCTGGAGCTAGCCGCGCTTCTCAACGACACGTGTTAATGTGAGTTGCATTCAGAGCCTACATGCACGCGCACAGGGACCGGGTGCTGGAGCTAGCCGCGCTTCTCAACGACACGTGTTAATGTGAGTTGCATTCAGAGCCTACATGCACGCGCACAGGGACCGGGTGCTGGAGCTAGCCGCGCTTCTCAACGACACGTGTTAATGTGAGTTGCATTCAGAGCCTACATGCACGCGCACAGGGACCGGGTGCTGGAGCTAGCCGCGCTTCTCAACGACACGTGTTAATGTGAGTTGCATTCAGAGCCTACATGCACGCGCACAGGGACCGGGTGCTGGAGCTAGCCGCGCTTCTCAACGACACGTGTTAATGTGAGTTGCATTCAGAGCCTACATGCACGCGCACAGGGACCGGGTGCTGGAGCTAGCCGCGCTTCTCAACGACACGTGTTAATGTGAGTTGCATTCAGAGCCTACATGCACGCGCACAGGGACCGGGTGCTGGAGCTAGCCGCGCTTCTCAACGACACGTGTTAATGTGAGTTGCATTCAGAGCCTACATGCACGCGCACAGGGACCGGGTGCTGGAGCTAGCCGCGCTTCTCAACGACACGTGTTAATGTGAGTTGCATTCAGAGCCTACATGCACGCGCACAGGGACCGGGTGCTGGAGCTAGCCGCGCTTCTCAACGACAAGTGTTAATGTGAGTTGCATTCAGAGCCTACATGCACGCGCACAGGGACCGGGTGCTGGAGCTAGCCGCGCTTCTCAACGACACGTGTTAATGTGAGTTGCATTCAGAGCCTACATGCACGCGCACAGGGACCGGGTGCTGGAGCTAGCCGCGCTTCTCAACGACACGTGTTAATGTGAGTTGCATTCAGAGCCTACATGCACGCGCACAGGGACCGGGTGCTGGAGCTAGCCGCGCTTCTCAATGACACGTGTTAATGTGAGTTGCATTCAGAGCCTACATGCACGCGCACAGGGACCGGGTGCTGGAGCTAGCTGCGCTTCTCAACGACACGTGTTAATGTGAGTTGCATTCAGAGCCTACATGCACGCGCACAGGGACCGGGTGCTGGAGCTAGCCGCGCTTCTCAACGACACGTGTTAATGTGAGTTGCATTCAGAGCCTACATGCACGCGCACAGGGACCGGGTGCTGGAGCTAGCCGCGCTTCTCAACGACACGTGTTAATGTGAGTTGCATTCAGAGCCTACATGCACGCGCACAGGGACCGGGTGCTGGAGCTAGCCGCGCTTCTCAACGACACGTGTTAATGTGAGTTGCATTCAGAGCCTACATGCACGCGCACAGGGACCGGGTGCTGGAGCTAGCCGCGCTTCTCAACGACACGTGTTAATGTGAGTTGCATTCAGAGCCTACATGCACGCGCACAGGGACCGGGTGCTGGAGCTAGCCGCGCTTCTCAACGACACGTGTTAATGTGAGTTGCATTCAGAGCCTACATGCACGCGCACAGGGACCGGGTGCTGGAGCTAGCCGCGCTTCTCAACGACACGTGTTAATGTGAGTTGCATTCAGAGCCTACATGCACGCGCACAGGGACCGGGTGCTGGAGCTAGCCGCGCTTCTCAACGACACGTGTTAATGTGAGTTGCATTCAGAGCCTACATGCACGCGCACAGGGACCGGGTGCTGGAGCTAGCCGCGCTTCTCAACGACACGTGTTAATGTGAGTTGCATTCAGAGCCTACATGCACGCGCACAGGGACCGGGTGCTGGAGCTAGCCGCGCTTCTCAATGACACGTGTTAATGTGAGTTGCATTCAGAGCCTACATGCACGCGCACAGGGACCGGGTGCTGGAGCTAGCTGCGCTTCTCAACGACACGTGTTAATGTGAGTTGCATTCAGAGCCTACATGCACGCGCACAGGGACCGGGTGCTGGAGCTAGCCGCGCTTCTCAACGACACGTGTTAATGTGAGTTGCATTCAGAGCCTACATGCACGCGCACAGGGACCGGGTGCTGGAGCTAGCCGCGCTTCTCAACGACACGTGTTAATGTGAGTTGCATTCAGAGCCTACATGCACGCGCACAGGGACCGGGTGCTGGAGCTAGCCGCGCTTCTCAACGACACGTGTTAATGTGAGTTGCATTCAGAGCCTACATGCACGCGCACAGGGACCGGGTGCTGGAGCTAGCCGCGCTTCTCAACGACACGTGTTAATGTGAGTTGCATTCAGAGCCTACATGCACGCGCACAGGGACCGGGTGCTGGAGCTAGCCGCGCTTCTCAACGACACGTGTTAATGTGAGTTGCATTCAGAGCCTACATGCACGCGCACAGGGACCGGGTGCTGGAGCTAGCCGCGCTTCTCAACGACACGTGTTAATGTGAGTTGCATTCAGAGCCTACATGCACGCGCACAGGGACCGGGTGCTGGAGCTAGCCGCGCTTCTCAACGACACGTGTTAATGTGAGTTGCATTCAGAGCCTACATGCACGCGCACAGGGACCGGGTGCTGGAGCTAGCCGCGCTTCTCAACGACACGTGTTAATGTGAGTTGCATTCAGAGCCTACATGCACGCGCACAGGGACCGGGTGCTGGAGCTAGCCGCGCTTCTCAACGACACGTGTTAATGTGAGTTGCATTCAGAGCCTACATGCACGCGCACAGGGACCGGGTGCTGGAGCTAGCCGCGCTTCTCAACGACACGTGTTAATGTGAGTTGCATTCAGAGCCTACATGCACGCGCACAGGGACCGGGTGCTGGAGCTAGCTGCGCTTCTCAACGACACGTGTTAATGTGAGTTGCATTAAGAACATATCTTAATCGGTCGTATCTTTTACTAGCTTCCCGCGTAACTCCTGAGGGAACTTTATAATTAAATATAGCCTATCTAACCTAACCTAACCTAGCCTTCTTCGATAAATGGACTATCTAACACTAAGAATTTTCTAACAAATTGGTCCAGTAGTCCTTGAAATTACCGCGTTTAAGCAACAAACAAACTGTTTAACTTTTTATATTAGGATAGAATACCATAGTACATATGCATGGGCACACAATCTGTCCGACCATAGTAATTATATAATATGGTGACGGTCATCATGCTGTAGGAGAGTCAGGCTTATATGTTCGAGCACAGGGTCAGAGTCGCTGAACTAGAAGTACTTCGTAACAATGCATTTTAATGTAAGTATGTACTTGCATTTAAAACGTAATAGTCGAACATTTTCCTCCATAGTTGACAGTGCAAAAAACGGTGTGAAAGTCCTAATCTTTAAAATACCTGACTCTTATCATTCGTATATTTCTCTTTCTTTAGCCGTGTGGTGTCCGGCTTAGAATAGGCTTATGTTTAACTTACCATCAGATATAGTAAAAATGATCACCAAAATTAAACCCGCATTTTAATGTAAAATGGTAACCAAAGTTTTAACATTT
This sequence comes from Nycteola revayana, assembly GCA_947037095.2. NCBI lineage: Eukaryota > Metazoa > Arthropoda > Insecta > Lepidoptera > Nolidae > Nycteola > Nycteola revayana. Next base: position 5,766,295 of record OX344847.2, read on the forward strand.
CGCTATCGTATTTAAGCAAAATGACTCCAAATAAATCATTGTTAACCCAAAAGTAGTAAATGATCACCAAAAGTAGTAAATGATCACCAAAAGTACCTAAATGTTTTACTAATTTACTATTCGGTTCTGGCACTCGCCGGCCGCTGCCGCGGCACCGCTCGCTTCGCTCGCTCGGCTCGTGCGTTGTATGGCCGCAGCTCTAACCTAACCTAACCGATTGTCATTTTTCATTGATTTTATTAAGGTAGAATAGCGCAATCATTTGCTCGCTAAGATTTGGTGATCATTTACTACATTTGGTGTTCGAATACAATTTGAAGTGCAGTCGTGACTAAAATAGCTAGTACTATTATAATTTTAGACTTTATTTTTCTGGTGTCAAGTATATATTTTAGGTGGTCATTATATTTTATCCCCTTAGAATATACCACCCCATATCCATATGTGTCGAAAGAGGAGACTAAGGGACGTACAGCTGATGAATGGGCAGTAGCATTTACCAGTTCAAGCAGTGCAACATCTTACTTCAATTACCAATAAGCTTGCCAAGCGTGGTGATTATGGCCATATCCTTTAGAGACCCTGGCTTGTCAAGGTCTGTTTAGAGGAGGCCTTTGATCGGCAGTGGACGTAAACTGGCTGTACATAGAATATACACTAGACGTGGCGTGTTCGCATTGAAATTCTCATTGAAATTCTCATTGAAATTATGGAGTTCTAGCCTGAAGCTAGTTGGACGTGAACACATACAAACATCTCCCGCGTTTGATAGTGCCGCGCGCACCAGTCGCTAGCTTACCCGTTACTTACTGCGTATGTGCCCGTATGTGCGTTTCGTACGTGAACACTTGGACGCCATATGTTTGATATTTCGAGACCGCGCCCGCGATTCAACCCATGTTAGTTAAGGGTGAGTAGTATTAATATCATGTTTGTTTTTTGTTTCAGATTTCACAACAATATGGGCCTGCACACTTAGATTTATTTGATGTAAAAAATATGTATTATGTAATAGCTATAACTAGGTTTATTTTTGCATATTATTTATATATTGGATATTAATTCACTATAGTTTTGTGTTGAATATACCGTTAGCAGGGTTTAGTTTAATACAATAAAATGTATGTATATAATGAATGCACCGGTGACTCAGTGGTTACGGTAGTTGCTTCTGAAACCTGCCCGGCTAGCATAGGCAGCGCGACTCGAGTCTATTCTACGGAGGCCGACCAATCAAATTGCAGAAAGTGTCACGTGACAGTGCATTTCTGCAATGTGATTGGTCGGCCTCCGTAGAGTAGACTCGAGTCGCGATGCCTAAGCTAGCCGGGCTCGTGTGCTGGGTTCGATTCCCACCAGGGACAATTATTTGTAAAAACCACAGATAGTTGTTCTGAATAAGGGTGTGCTTCGTGTTTGTGAATTTAGTATTTGTAAAGTCCTCCGCGACACAGTGATTAATTTTGCTAGTGCGGGAGTAGTCTTTTTGAACAAAAAATATATGAATATAAAACTAGGAATTAACATTATAATTTGAGAAACATAATTTATTAAGGTTGTAGTCCATACGTTGAAATAAATTTGAAAATCTATTTAACCTATTGTACGCAGCGCCATAGCGGCCTATCTACGCCAAGACATCGGTATATAGGGTGACTGGTAATTAGTGAACGATACCTAAACACATAATTGTGCTCATGATAACAAACAACTTTTACTATGGCACCAAACCTGAAATCGCGAAAAAAAATCAGCTGTTCCATACATTCATGTTCACATAACTCGTCAACATGGTAGGGAGCAGCTGATTTGTTTTTTCGCGATTTCAGGTTTGGTGCCATAGTAAAAGTTGTTTGTTATCATGAGCACAATCATGTGTTTAGGTATCGGTCACTAATTACCAGTCACCCTATATAATTAATGTAGCTGTTTATCATGAAAAACGACAAAAAAATCTACAGCTCATTTTATTGAATACATAATCAAACAAATAGATTATGTATCCTTTATTCCTTCTACTATCTTTGTTCCAAAATAACAAATGAGTTCTTTCTTCAGAGTGTATCATTTATTCATATTCATATTTAGAGGCATCAATTTTGGTCAAATGCGCCATGTTCCTTATTGCTCATCCGACTGAATGCCTTTTATCCTTAAATAGGTGATACGTAGTTTGAAATTAATTGGTTTTGAACTTTATTAAAAGTCAATACAGTTCAATATTGCAAAATTATATTTTCATTGTCCGTTAAAGGGTTCTATGTAAAGTTTTAAAGTTTCACATTGCAATCAATTGCCATAGTAGTGCATAATTACTATACAATCTAACCATAAATGTGTAAGAAATGTCATCTAAAGACGCAAGCTGTCCTTTCATATAAAACGCTATTCTTTTCATTATGTAGCATGTACACTCACGAACTTAAATTGAGACCCACCTTAAGTAATATTTTCTAGCAAACTAAAGATATTTATAACTATAATATTAATAGAGTACTATAATGTTTGCCACTGACAACTTACGGTTATTTATGTCTAAGCCACTTAGTTACGGTAACATAGTGGAACGAGGGAAAACTATTATAGTTTCCCTTCGTTCCGATTCTACCGACTAGTTGTCACTTGTTATGTTTGTATTTTATTTATAATTGCATGAAGACTAATAATTTATATTTAGTCCGTCAATTAGATTACCATAAGTATTGACCATGTATTTTTTTTTCGTTCCTCAAACAAAAAATGACGAAGGTACAGCGCGTTGAAATTTCGTTTGATGTCACTTCTAGGAACAATTTTACTTCTTTTTCTCCTGAACTTTATAGTTTATTGTTGCTTTGTATTTTTTTTTTGATTTGATGAATAAAAAATACGTGTTCAATATTTTTTAGTAATCCACCTGACGGAATAAATATATTGTTTTAGTCTTCATGCTTGCATTACCAACAGTGTGATAGCTTTGAATAGAGTTTATGTTGTTACGCTTAGATATTTAGGTATGTCTTATCTTGATATTTTACCACTATTATTGAACCAAAGATATCGATCTTATTGTGTTTAATGTTCTAACAACATTCCAAAGAAATGAATCCCTAATTAAAGTTTTTTACTGTACACAAAATAACGTGAATCTTTTTTACGTCTACTTTGTAAAAACGAATTAATTTCTTATATATAACACAAAGTACAAAAACTGATTTCTTAATAGTTGTTTTCCCGTGGCAAAACTATGTACTCATCAACTCGTGTGAGAAATTCAAGGGTATTATTTATATCACTACTTGTCACGTATCACTGGAACATAGAAACGTACATAAAAAGCGATTCACTCAGTGCTGAGAGCTAAATAAGCTCTCATGCATTGTTTACAGGTGCGTATTTTGAAAGTTTGTGTATGTGTGCAATTTCTTTTACAAATCGTTAGTATTTTTTATTTTATTTTATTTGGGAAACAAACAGATACAATACAACCCATAAAATACATACAAAGCGGCCGTAGCCCAATGTCTAGGGGCGTCGGACTTGTGATCTTGTGGTCGCCGGTTAGATTTCCACCCATTGCACTACCGACGTGAACCCACTCGTGACACAAGCATATTAGCTTAGCACGAAGGGTTAACAAGAATACTAGTAGACTGCAAAAGTCTGCTAACAACAACATTATTAATACATATTTGCGCTAAATGAAATTTTAAAGATTACACATACAGGGTGGCCCGTTTACAGTGGTCCAAATATTTTTTTCAGCTTGTGAGCATCATGAGGGATCATTTAGAACATACTTTAGTTAAGCGAAATCTCATGCTTTAAAAATTATGATTTTTTTTCTAAGTTATCCAAAATTTCAATATTTTTGACACATAAGCACTCTGCTTTGAAAACTACTGGACCGAATCGTATGAAATTTGGTATACGCAAAGTGCAATAACCTACTTATCGCGCTATAGGCTCATCTAGTGTAAATAATTAGACTGCATCTTTTTATTTTAACTTTTTCTGTAGTTCTTTTTAACTTTTCATCAAAAGAATGATTTTCGAAAAAATCCTGTGAAAAAAAAATGTACCGCCAAAATTTTGCTGACACAGCTAAAAAGTACCTTAACATACGGTTATTCTTTACACAAAAAATCATAGTCGTCCTTCGATTGCAACATCTTCAAAAACAACATTATGTACATTAACACATGAAAATCTAAAAATTACGAAATTTGCCATTATTTTAATTACAATCATTTGGCCGTTATTTTTGATTAAAAAAATCATTCCAATTCATAAAAATCGTTACAAATCAGTATCCACGTGGCTAAAAATTAATAAAGTAAAATTTTAACCTTTTTTTTTTTTTTTTTTTTTGTTGTCCGGGGGGAATTGCATTTACGCATTCCCACCGCCGCTGCAGCGTATTCGCGCGCTGGCGGTGGGATATGTGGGACTCGCCCTCTCCATAGCGTGGTATGCTAAACTCATACCACGAGGAGAGGACCCTACCAACCACTAAAACCTCCCGGACACTCCTTCGATCCGCCGTTGGTGGGGGCCGGGTACGCATGAGCAATCCGGCCCCCCGACGGCACCCACGGCCAGTATACCGCGGGATCTCCAGGGCCACACTTACAGTGGCCCATTTGCCCAATTATAGGGACGCCCGGAGTGTAGAGGCGTCCCTACTCCTCATGGGTCAGCCTCGAAGGGAGCGGGGCCCATGTCCCCCACTCCCCGAGGCCGAGCCTATGGTGGTAGGCGGCGGGTTTCAGCCCGCCGCCGACGGCCAACACGCCGTCTGCGAAGCGGGTGGGCGGAGGGATCTACTTCCCTCTCCCGCTCCGCGGCCTCCTTCTGTGACATTACTTGTCTACAGAAGGAGGCAACCGCCTCCCACGACCTCTCGCTTTGGACCATCTTCGAAATGATGGTCGGCAGCGAGAGGTCGTCTCCCACCACGCCAACGAGCTCCTCCCGCTCGTTGGCCCACGCCGGACACTCCACCACCGTGTGCTGTGCCGTATCGTCGGCACAGTCACAGTGGTGACAGCGAGTGTCCGGCTCTCTCTGCGCCACGTTGCACAGGTAGTGGCCGAAGCAGCCATGGCCTGTTACTACCTGTGCAACGTGGTAGGTGACGTCGCCGTGACGGCGACCGGCCCACTTTTTTAGATGGGGCCGAATCGCCTCCACCGTACGTAATCCGCTCCGCGGCGCGGCCTCTAGCCGCTCCTGCCATTTCCGGAGGGTTTCGCGACGGACCTCAGTCCACCACCGTGCAACACCCTCCGGGAAAGGGTCGCGGCCAGAACGCGCCCCCTCACACCTCCGCCGGTACGCGGCGGCTAAAACCTCCGCCTCCAGTAAAATTTTAACCTGCTAGCCAAGTTATCTTAACTTTTAATCAATGATGTGAATTTTTTAATTGAGTCTAATGTAGTTATTTAGCCACTTGGAAACTGATTTGTAGCGATTTTTATCGAAATAAACGATTTTTTAATAAAAAATAACGGCCAAATGATTGAAATTAAAATAATGGCAAATTTCGTAATTTTTAGATTTTCATGTGTTAATGTACATGATGTTGTTTTTGAAGATGTTGCAATCGAAGGACGACTATGATTTTTTGTGTAAAGAATAACCGTATGTTAAGGTACTTTTTAGCTGTGTCAGCAAAATTTTGGCGGTACATTTTTTTTTCACAGGATTTTTTCGAAAATCATTCTTTTGATGAAAAGTTAAAAAGAACTACAGAAAAAGATAAAATAAAAAGATGCAGTCTAATTATTTACACTAGATGAGCCTATAGCGCGATAAGTAGGTTATTGCACTTTGCGTATACCAAATTTCATACGATTCGGTCCAGTAGTTTTCAAAGCAGAGTGCTTATGTGTCAAAAATATTGAAATTTCGGATTACTTAGAAAAAAAATCATAATTTTTAAAGCATGAGATTTCGCTTAACTAATGTATGTTCTAAATGATCACTCATGATGCTCACAAGCTGAAAAAAATCTTTGGACCACTGTAAACGGGCCACCCTGTATATACCTACGAAGTAATAATATGTAACTAATACCACTTGAAGTACCAAAGAATGTTGAAATGTAGGTAAAGTATCTTTTAAATCATTTATCATTTGTAGGAGCAGAACCTAGGCAATCGTGTATCCACTTTCAGAATTTGGGCAAAGAAAGGTGAAAGGTCTACAACGTTACTACTATTATTACAACATTTATTGTAGGAACGACAGGATCTAATAAGAAAGGTTTTTTTTCTCATAATTGGTTCTGACAGAAGGAATATAAAATAGTATTTTTTTTAGCGTTTTGGTCGTGGACAAGGCAGACCTATCTTGCCAAGGAGGTAGAAGGAGTCAACTTGGTTACTTTTTACAAGAGAAAAAGATGGCGAAGCGGGAAATACATTAAAAAAAAATCAACTTATATATGATGATAAATGATCTTAGGTATTCAAGCAGTTTTGGTGCAAATGAATTAGTAATTATCTACATATTATCACAAAATTTACGATGTTAAGTTTCAATGTACCTAAGCTACAAAGTGATATTATTTGTAGCATTTTACTGTTATTTTCATACTATAATATTATAACAATGTTTAATAGATATAACACGTGATACTAAGGACCCAGTTTTCACTTTGTCTGTTGATAAAATAAGTAGTCAATGCATACGCTGATGTATATTGTAGTTTTTAATACATTTGTATTTTAAGATTTATGAATTGGCTTCAAAATGATAATTCATTGAAATTAGTACATATATGAAATTATATAATATATTAGTCAATGCACAGAATAGTATATTAAGATTAATATATGCGTGTTACTAAATAAATAATAATAATATTAAAATATAATTAAATACTTTATGGCAAAGGTAGCTACTACTAAATATCAAAATTAGATTAATAAATTAAGACCACCGGCAGGACTCGAACCTGCACTTTAGGTATAGCACCTAATGTCTAGATTTATTAATCTCATTTTTGAAAAATAAATAAATATATTAACTGCTTGTTACCATCAGGAAGTCAATTACGTTACAATATGAATTTACATAGAAATGTCTTCATTACTATATGGCAGTGATGGGCATAACTAGTTACTTATGTAATCTTATTAATAATTGAATTACCTAATAATTTGATTAAAATGTAATCTAATTACAAAATATTCAATTACATTGTAATTAGATTACTTTGGATAATATATGCTATGAAATGAATTACAATGTATTTAATTTCAAAATAATTTGATTACAATGTAATCTAATGACATAGTAATCAACTATATTGTAATTCACACACATACACACACAGACTCATACATTCACACATAGCACACACGCACACTCACACACACAGACACACTCACACACACATACACACACGCAAATGGAATCGTTTACTATTATTTGTTATTTTTAATACCTTTATTTTATTTTTAAATTGTAAACCATAAAATTGTAGTGCTTAATATTCAATGCAATTAGAGGGGCTCGGCACTGTTACTCCTTAATACAGGCTATGTCATAGCCTAGCAAGGAGCGCAGCACGTCACCCACTTGATTGTCTAAAAATTCAAAACTACCCACTTTGTGAAAACTGTACGACAATCTGTTTTTTATATAAAAAAATAAATATTATTCTCTTTGATGGTTACAATATCGTGACGTCATGCGCCGTGATTGGTGTTTCAGTCAAAATGGCCGATTGCAGTATTTTAATCTTTTATTTTATTAAAAATCACATTAATCTCAAGGTTATATATAAAAAAAAAAAAGTGTAGTGTAATTATAATAACTTTTAATATGAAATAGTCCGAGACCTGGCACCCATTTTTGGGTAGGTATTTGAGGTAAGCTGAAATACAGTCGACAGTTCCATGTTGGGGTACAATAGGAGAGGTTTGTGACAACTTTCTCGGAGGGTATTGTACGGCGGACTGAGGTCCGTCGCCAAACCCTCCGGAAATGGCAAAAGCCACGCCGCTGCGCGGAATGCGGGCGGTGGAGGCGATTCGGCCCCATTTAAAAAAGTGGCCCAGTTGCCGTTACGGCGACTTCACCTACCACGTTGCACAGGTGGTAACAGGCCATGGCTGCTTCGGCCACTACCTGTGCAACGTGGCGCAGAGAGAGCCGGATACTCGCTGTCACCACTGTGACTGTGCCGACGATACGGCGCAGCACACGGTGGTGGAGTGTCCGGCGTGGGCCAACGAGCGGGAGGAGCTCGTTGGCGTGGTGGGAGACGACCTCTCGCTGCCGACCATTATTTCGAAGATGATCCAAAGCGAGAGGTCGTGGGAGGCGGTTGCCTCCTTCTGTAGACAAGTTTTGTCACAGAAGGAGGCCGCGGAGCGGGATAGGGAAGGAGATCCCTCCGCCCACCCGCTCCGCAGATGGCGTGTTGGCCGTCGGTGACGGGCCGAAACCCGCCACCTACCGCCCTAGGCTCGGCTTCGGGGAGTGGGGCATATGGGCCCCGCTCCCTTCGAGGCTGACCCATGAGGAGTAGGGACGCCTCTACCTCCGGGCGTCCCTATAATTGGGCAATGGCCACTGTAAGTGTGGCCCTGGAAATCCCGCGGTGCCATATTGGCCGCGGGTACCGTTGGGGGGTCAGATTGAATTTTCCCCCGGACAACAAAAAAAAAAGATTTGTGACAACTTTTCACCTTGCCAGAATACCTATCTAAAAATTGGCCAGTCAAAATATGGTATAGTGAAGAATTTACTAGTAAAAGAATTACATTTTATCAGATTACTTATGTAATATGTTATAATGTAATTAGATTAACTTGCAATTCAATTACTTTGTATTTAATTACAGTAAGTACTCATTGCAATTAGTTACTTAAGTAATCTGTTCCATAGTATTTTAAATACCAATTACAATGTAACTGTAATTTGTAATTATTAATCTAATTACTTTTTGCCCATCACTGCTATATGGTTATAGCAATACATTTCTTGTGTTAACGAATGTTATTGTAATATTATGATACAATAACTTAATAAATTTGCATATTTATATAGATTATAGAAAAAACATTTTTATTGAATTCATATCGTTACGTAATTACCCTGCAGGTAAAATACAAATCAAAGTTGCCTTGGATGTATATTCGTTATTCCAATTTTCAATACATATACCTATAACCTCTTATAACCTATTATAAATTTATCTATCCTATATCCAATCTATCCAACATCAACTTTAAAATAAAAAGTCTAAAGTTGATGTTATTCAATATTTTAATTGTTACAAATAGTTTAACTGATCAAATCACGTGCGCGCGCCGCTACGTGTGCATGCGCTTGCGCATATGCGGTGACTATGTGTGCGTGTTCGGACGACGATTGCTGAGTCATTGCCAGACAAATAAAATTGCCTAATTAAATTGTTTTTAAATAAGCGCTCGTATCAGTGAGATAAAAAAAAAATCGTGCTAAATTCTGGCATTTTTTTGGTTGGACCATTCATACCTAATCTCAGACTCTTAGGTAGATCCTATAATTGACTAATGGTCCAACCAAAAAAATGTAGTACAATAAATAATTATAAATTAAGGTTTGGAAATCTCCCTACGTATTGGTGCCTCGCTTTACCACATATGAAAAGCGATGATGATAATGATGGTCGGTTTTCCACGGGTTCTTTTAAAGTGCCAACCATTACACTACTGACGTGAACCCACTCGTAAAATAAGCATTTTAGGTTAGCACGAGGGGTTAACAAGAATACTAGTTTTGTGCTAAAACTGCTAGTAATATAAAAAAAACCTGGCTACAAAACGTAGGGGGAGTTGTTAACCTTACCAAAGGTTTACAGCACATTAAATTAAAGTTTGTCTTCCTATTGGCTGAGCAATCATGCGCGAATACGTCAATTGGAATGCTTTTGTGTCATGCGACCGTAATGTTGTAAAGAACAAATTTTGAGTGAAAACATTGTGACAAATAGTATTTTTTTTAGTTTATATTACGGGTTTGTGTGATAGTAATACTAGTTGTTATAAAATGTGAGTTGTATTAAATACTTGGCAGTTATGGGTTGTTAAAGGTTATCACTGAATTTTGTTATTTACATATGCTCTTTTGTTTTTGTAGTTATGAACTATTGTACCATTCCTGTATGGAATATACTTAGTGTATTTTTTTTGTTTTTTTTTTATTACGATGGACGTAGATTTTTTTCCAATAATATCATTATTTCCCAATATAGAGTGTCTCGAGGTAAATCCATGACGGAAATAATAAGCTAGTTGTAACGTTTTTGAAATTGTTTTATCTAGAGCTCAGAAGCATAAGGTCGGTTGTGCCATTATACGTCAGAAACATTCGTCGTATGTGCCTTTATCGTACACTGGCACTTACGACCAAATGCTTCCGAAGTATATGTAGTACATCCGTCATTATGCTTCTGATTTGTAGATATATGGTTAAGAATGGATATTATGAATAAGATTTTTTAATTTATATGAGTAAAAACAGTAACCAAAACTTACGGTTATTTTCTTAATAATATGACTAAACGCTTTTACCCTTTTCAAGGATTTGCCCCGATATACTTAATAAGGATAACTCGGGTGGCCAACTAGTCGATCGCGATGGACCAGTTGATATAAGCTGATAATCCAGTCAATGTATGCCTAGTAACAAAACTTTCAGCACATAAAATGTACAAAGTGTATGTTATTGTATATTAAACCAATAGTTAAGTTCAACTATTAAACTTAATTATTTGTTTTAAATTTAATAGAAATCACTATTTGATATTTATATCAAAATAATTATTTGTGAGATTGGTGGACGGCTTAGTCTTGAGTCGAATCAAGTTGGCCACCCCTGTATAACTATCGTCCGGAAGTTATTTGTTTTTATTAAATGTCTTGGTTGTTTATAATTTATATAAATTAAATAAATAAAAATGTATTTATGCACCAGTTTTGAATGAGTGAATCAGTTTGGTTAACTCTGTTTTTATTGTTCTTATTTTAAATTATAGGGAAAAAGTTTGTATGAAGGAAAAAGTTGGAAATCTATGGGGACTGTCTGTATGAAGAGCGTCGCCGGGGACGAGCTGCATGTATTACATTTAATTATAGTTTTCATTCTAAGGTGGTTGATAGTAAGTAAAGATGGTGTGTATAAGTTTGAAACGTATATGTACAATCGTATATTGGTCTCATTTTCTTGTTTATATAAAATAATATGTTTTTTGGTATGATAAGAAGTACTTACTATAGTTGTTTACATCCATTGTATGATTACGTATACACCATATGTTACTGTATTATGGCATCGGAATATGATAAAAGAACTGTCGAAATAAACGTTGTTTTTTTTAATTAAAAAAAAAAGTAGTTACACATATTTATATTTGGATGTACTATAACATGTCATGGTAACTAATAATTGTCTTGAGTCTCTGAAGTGACTACCGTCTTCACTGATGCACTGTGGCAGTCGTATTGACGAGCTGACAGTATACGATTAATAATTCAATTTAATTTAATATGAATTATCCCTTATTGATTTCCTATCTTATTATTTATTGAAAACCTCCGTAGCTTAGCGGTATTTGGCTCGCTTTAAGTCTTGGAGGTCGTGGGTTCGATCCCAACAGCGTACCGTTTGTGTAAATTCTAAGATTTCTTTCCGGGTCTGGTTGGTTGAGGGACTACCCTCCGTGCCTCGGAAAGCACGTTAAGCCGTTGGTCCCGATTGTTATAACATCATCTATAACAAGCGTATAGGTATTACAACATAATACTGCGTTCACCAATCCGCCTGCCAAGTGTGGTGACTATGGCAAAAACCCTCCCTCGGTAGGACGCCCATGTTCAGCAGTGGACGTTGTACGGGCTAATGATGATGATGGTAATAATTTTCTATTTGTGCATCAGAGAGGTACCACCAGTGGTCCGCGAACTCATGGTTAAATTCGTCTAAAAATATTGATAGCTGTTGATGGATGGATTGGATTTTTTTCACTCGAAAAATCTAAGTTAAGAAGTTCGCACTCGAAGTCGGCAAGTTACGGTTGTGTTGATAAAACTGTACCACGCGATTTTAAGATTTTGGCTGCCATAGCCGAAATCGATCAGGAGGACCTATATTTCTAAAGTTAGACCTTTAACCTTGAATAAACCAATAAATGTTTGTATGTATCGTAGCTATTGGTAATTATATCGATCCATTACTGTACAAGCACTAAAATGTCTTCAGGTGATAAGAAAGTAAAGTAATATTGTCGTGTTGGTGTATTTAATATTTTTTAAATTGGATAATACAACTATTGGATTGGTGAGTTGCTTCCAATATTTATAATACCTACTTAAATCGGTTTTTGGCCCATTAACTTCCTGCTGAACGGGAAATGGGCCTTCTTTTAACAGACCTTGGCAAGCCAGGGTCGTTCAGGGATATTGATTGTATATTAACCTAACAAAACAGAAATTTAACGCAGCTCATTCAGACTTCCATCATATGACTTTCTCCAATCGGCGATGTAAGTTGGCAAAATTTATACTTCCTCTCTTTTTAAAGATTTCAGATTCCTTTTGAATATCTATTAGTTGATGCATAACGATGAACAGAAAAGAAATCGGAATGGAAATATCAGATAAACTGAAGAACTCATTCTTAAAAAACGAAGACGGACTTCACGGTGTCAAGTCGCGTGAAATGATTGAGGAGTTGATGAAAAACGGTGACACCGATATAAACGGCTTAAACAGTGACGGCAGGACTCCTTTACACGTTATGGTTATGAAAGGCAGGCTGGAATGTGTTGTTAGTCTACTCTCCCGGGGAGCTGAATGTTCATTACGAGACAAAGACGGCAATACTCCACTACATCTGGCTGTTAAACAGACGAATATATCGATAGTCAAGGGTTTAATAGTTTTCGGTGCCGATTTAGACGTTAAGAATGATGAGGGTCATACTCCTCGTCATATAGTTTCAACAGCCACTGTTAACAAAGTACTATCTTTTGTGCGAACGCATACTGGTGGTAATCCGAATAATAATCAAGATAAGGTGTTGTATATTTTAGACGCAGTTGGGGCTAAAAGGTGCGTATTCAGTAGGTATGCGTTAATTATAATACTAGATATTGCCTGGGATTTCGTCCGTAGTTCTGGATATACAAACTTTGTCACTCCTTTTCATCCCGTTTGGCTAATTTTTCAATCTTCAGATTAAAATTATGGAAGGACTCGATTTTGATTTGGACGGTGTTTGTATCTATGTAATTCTGTCAACATTTAAATATAATATTCCTCTCATCATTTTTTTCTCAGGTTTTTTTTTAAGTTTCCAAAAAAACCCTTTTTGTCTTGGATAATATAAAGAGAATACCACCTCCCAAATTTCGGGTCTCTACGATACGTGCAGTCTGTGCGTTGATGCGTCATCCAGACAGGACTAGGTATTTTATCAACTAGCTCCCGCTCTAGAGAAAAACTACAACTACAATATTAAAAATAATACCTATAACTAATTTACCTCTTCATCAGGTGCGAACCCGAGGCTGCCGGATGTTGTCCAGGCTGTTCAGCTTCTGGTGACCACAACGGTCACTCGTCTCCGATATCTGAAGGAGGTGTGACATGGGATTATGTTGACCGGTTACTTTATGATGCAGGAAAGGCGGAGGGCAAAATGAAAGCAGAAGAAAAGTCAGGACGGTACGTCGGTAGGCCTATATGGTCTGGCCTAGCGGTAGTCGCGCTTCAAATTTCGGAGGCATTATTTCCGGGTCTGGTTGGTTGGGGGACTAAGTACCCGTGCGTGCTTTTAGCACGGGCGAATAACATCATCTATGATAATTGTATACATAGGTATCACACATTATCTGCTCAATAGATGTTATAGGTGATGGAGATCACTGGTAGGTTACTACCTACGTTTTATCTTGGTATTTGGCAACATCTCTTATTTACGTTTTGTTTTACGAAGAAAGATACAAAGTACCTACTTCGCTTATGTTCGACAGTTTTTATGTGATAGAGTTACAAACGCCAAAACGTTTACATTTATGATATTCAAGACTGCCTCACTTAAGAATTTTTTTTATTAAACAATTGTTTTAGGTTACTTTGCTTAGACGGTGGAGGTATTAAAGGCCTGGTTTTGGTTCAAATCCTTCTCCACATTGAGCAAGCGGTGGGTAAACCAATCATTGAATGCTTTGACTGGGTAGCGGGGACCAGTACTGGTGGAATATTAGCTTTGGTCCTCGCATCTCGAAAATCGTTAAGAGAATGTCAACAATTGTATTTTCGGCTGAAGGATGATGCTTTTGTTGGGATGAGGCCGTACCCTTCAGAGCCATTGGAAAATATTCTGCAAGAATGTCTGGGTTAGTAAACTAGATATATTTTTTCTTACATTTGATAAAATTATTCGGATCGCAGTAAAATAACGCACCTCCAAGTTGTAGAAATGTGCGTTGCGATCCCATAGCCAGTCCGTGATCGGTGCGCTGGGGGCCTGCGTGATAGAAAAACCATGCATATGTGATAAATTAAATGATATACATATCTAATAGGATACAGGCGTCCCCCTCTCGGATAAAAACCTGTATGAAAGCATCTTTTACTGGAAAAAAATCAGCGTTTTCAATGTTTCATGGTAAAAAACATTGAAAACGCCACATGTTTTGTTGTTGCAAAAAATATTGACGTGATGGAATTAATATGCTGGTGGTTTTGTAGTAAAAACACTTAAATATAAATTCTAACATCAGTAATTCTTATTAATAGTACTTAATTTTACTATTTATTTATTTCTTATTCAGGTTCTGATACGGTAATGTCAGATATAGAACACCCAAAGCTGATGATCCTCGCGGTGTTGGCTGACCGCAAACCTGTAAAGCTTCAAATTTTCAGGAACTATCAGTCTGCCCAAGAGATGATCAAAGCCGATAGTGAAACTGGGGGTGAGTGTATAGGTGTACCTTTACCAAGCCTTAATGTCTGGAGAAGGTCGTGGAAGCGGATTTTTGGTCTATTGCTACCTATTGCTAAGTTGCAGAGGGATCCATATACAAGGATAGCTAGAGCCAGTGTAATAGATGTAGATTCAGCACTCGTCATCCTCATCCTACGGCCCGTTCCCCTTACCCCCGTGCGCTCTTGCAACCTTATTAACGCACAGGAAGGTACTTCCCCATTAGACTGTGCTAATCGTTTAGGTCCTATACCCCCTTTAAAGAATCAAATCCAGTACCTGGTCACCAAAGTATCTTTTTTATGCCCAGCCGTAATGTTTAATTTGCTTTTATCACTCTGTCCATTAAAAAAAAAATTATTTACGAATCGTAGGTACTCACCTACGTATGTACCTACGATTCGTGAAGATTAATTTAGGAAATAATATTCACAAAGTCGAACTTTTTTAATCGTAATTATGAAAAAACGCGCATCATTGATGGTTGTGGTTCGGATACCCCATGATACAAGAGAACCAATTACTTTATTTGAATGTCAGTGTACCTGCCATCCTGAATATAAGACATATAATAACTTCAACTTTGCTTCATTATAATACCTACTAGCTAATGTTTAATATTATATTTAGTAGGTAACTATTATATTACTATAGTTCCATATACCTATTTAGGTTACCTACAAACATTCGTTTTAGCAGCTTCAGAGATGTGCGATAATGATGGATCGGAATTATCATCGGTTCAGCAACCTCCTGGCGAGCAGTTGGTGTGGCAGGCTGCCCGGGCTTCCGGTGCTGCTCCTACATATTTCCAAGCTTTTGGAAGGTCAGTTTCCTGTATTCTGCATCAATTGTTCTCAATTAGACCTGTTCTTATTCTTTATTGTAAAAAAATACAAATCGCGGGTTTCAAACCAGGTAAACGCATTACATGTACAACATTTTCCGTGTAGTGACAGATAAAGAATACATAATGTCAGTACCCCATTTCATTCCGAGGGTGTCGTAAAAGGCAACTGAGGAAGTAAGTTTAAGCAGACAAGATCACTGCCAGAAAAGGAAAATTCGAAACTAAACCCTATCCCAATCCGTCTGGCCAGCGTGGTGTATAGTAGCCTAATTTCCCGCCACTATTTTGGAGGAGACCCGTGCCAAGCAGTGGGACGTTTATGGGTTGTGTCAGAAACGTATTACCTACTTTTCAGGAGACAAAAAACACCTTATAAGTTTTTTCCCATCTTGTATCTATAATTGAAAATTTGCGTGTGTCATACCAAATACTAAGGTTTGATGTAATAGCATCAACGATTTAGAAAAAAAATATTATTTATATTTACACAGCTATCTTGATGGAGGATTGATCGGCAACAATCCAACTATGGATGCGTTAACTGAACTGACAGTATTAAAAGCGGCGTTGCAGGCGACAGGACAACACGACGAAGCTAAGAAAACTAACTTAAAACTTGTGGTTTCTTGCGGTACCGGTAAGTTTATTTTTGATAAAGTAACATTCTCTGTTTAACCGAAATTAAAAGTTCTAACTCCATTATCGCATTTAAAAAACGAGTTGGAGTGCCTAGACAAAATGCCTAAAATAGCTGAGCAATTGCTAGCATTAAATCACTGACGAAAATGTATGGTAAGTATTGGTAAGTACCTTGACATAAAATATGTCACGTGATTCATTGATTCCCATTTGAAACGAGCGAATTTATCGCTCGAATTTCAGTTTCATAAACCAAGGAAAGCATAGTGATTTTAATGGTAATTTTTCGTATTTAACTGTCTCTGTATTTTTATTTATATTGTGATTTTATTGTTTGTTCCTTATCCTAGGTCTAGCGCCAGAGGAGAAGTTGAAAACCGTTGACGTGTTTAAGTTGGAGTCATTATGGGATACACCCAAGCTTGCAATGGGTTTCAGTGCGATCACTGGCCTACTAATAGATCAGGTAATTATCTTCGTCCATTTCTATCGTGTGCATAAAATGAACGCTCCTAAAGCTGACATCCTTTAGGATTAAGCTTTTTGATTTTCTTAATCCCTGCTTTCCAAATATTTCGATTTAGTTTGGAGACCTGCATGAACATGTTGCTTATGGTAAGTTATCATTACATTACACTCTATTGTTCTTGAGCTTTACTATAAGTAGCCATTTCATGTCTCTATTGTTACACCATTCAAATTAACAATAATTTGTTCCCAAATGAATGCACAATTTTCACTTAACATCATGTTTTGCTTTTATATACCTACCAAGTGAACCAACAAATAGTTCAGTAGGTTTACTCAATTCACCAGAAGAATCACCAGGAGGGTTCCGATGCCCTCGTAGACCCGAAGTCCGAGAGGCCCGCGAACTGCAGTAAGTAGAGCGACAGTTGCACAAAACTCCCCTAAAGAAACTAAAAGCCATAATCCCTCAATCTTCCCGTCAGCGACCGCCCTGAGCCGAGGTCCAAGTCTAACAGGGGACTCCCTCTTGCGCAGGTTGCTTAGTTTGTAGTGTTTAAACCATTTATCTAGGCTGGAGCTCTGCTCGCCTTTATACCCGGTGAAGTAGCAAAAGCCTCAGGGATAATAACAAACGTCCGGAAGAGAAAAAAAAAAACATCAGGAGCGTCTGCTGTGTGCTGCTATTAAAAATCACAGGAAGTCATCGAACGCGAGCTACTATTAATCTTTCGCGCTGAAGGCCGATAAAGGGAGCAGTGGACGTCTATTGACTCATATGCGCTACATTTTTTTCTGTTACAGGCTACCCAATCAGACGGTCGTATTGTCGAACGTGATCGGGCGTGGTGCAGCGCGGCAGGTGTCCCTTACCACCGTTTCTCGCCGCAGTTGTCTCTCGACATCAAAATGAATGAGACATCTGATGAAAAACTGGTCTCCATGCTGTTTGACACACAAGCGTATATGTACAGTCAGAGAGACAGAGTCGGGGAAATAGCGGCGATGCTTAACACTGATGATATGTAAATAGATTTATAAAAAGCTAGGCGCAGACGAGTAGGTACAGTAGGTATTATGTGTATCGGTGTACTTTTATGTTCTTTAAAATAGATCGCTTATAACTTGCAAAAGTATAGTCGAAAGAAAGAGAACAGACGTTTATGTTTTAATAACGCTCTCACCCAGTGGCGTAGCTAGGAGGGCAAAGGCCCCGGTGCATAGCTTCAAGTGCTGGCGAATTGGCTGACCCGCTCTTTTCAAAGCTTACGTTTAAGGCCCCCCTGAGGTCCGGGGCCCTGGTGCACTGCACCACCTGGCCCTACGATAGCTACGCCACTACTCTCAACACTTTCAAGATATGTTGTTGGCTCTAGCAGATCTAAACTAAAGACCAAGCGAAGTTAAAATTTATGAGAAGTCTTCTGGGATATTATTTTGTTTTTACTTTTCGAACTCAGTTTGCTCATTCGCGCACCCGCTCATTTTATCACGTACCTATTGTACAATAAGTGTTTGAGCTCGTTAACTTTATTAAAATTACATCGGTTTATTTGAAATAGCTTTTCATTTAACATTCTCTGTTAATAAAGGAATTCGTTTACAACATCCGTAGCATGGTGGCTACCTCATTTGTGTAGCGGGACAAGCTTTAACTCTTGGTGGTCGTGGTATTCGATCCCCATGACAGACAAGAAAATCTATGTGAAAGATCAAGGTCTACCCTCTATGCATCTCAAAGCACGTCAAGCCCGTTAGACCCGATTGTTATAACATCATCAATAACATTACTATACCAACGCTGGAATGGACAGTTATCGTTCCTCTGTCGCGTGCATGTGATGTGGATGTTGTACATCCATGAATATATCGCTGTCTTTAAATCATTCGCAACTGAAAAAATTCGGCACATTCGGCTAATGCTGATTTTCCACCAGAGGGGCGAGACGAGACGAGACGAGGAGGGAATTGAAATTGCACTGACCCTTTTCCACTAAAAATAGCCATCGCGATTCTCAGGTTATAACACGGTAATAAGAAGCAATGAACAACAATAAGCATCTCGCGAGAAGCGTGTTTCGGTTGCAAAGTAATTTATACTCTATATCGCAAGCAATACGGTTCATTTTCACACAAACAAATATTTCAATTCACGCCTCGTCTCGTCTCGTCTCGCCCCTCTGGTGGAAAATCAGCAGAAACGTTTGTCAGAGATAAGTTTCCGAATAATTTTAATGTTCAAATAAAACAACATGTTATGCAAGCTCTTTTAATATTACCTACTTATTAATCACAATATTCATTAATATATGCTTATACAAAGACTCAATAATATCACATTTCTGATGTGGATATTATTAATCCACTACTATACTAATACTAATTGCTAAAGTCCTTAGCTAAGTACCACCAATATAGGCGAAAACATTAGATTTTTCACACATCGCGACATTTCCGAAATAAATTTTAAATGAATCCGGTAGAGGGAGACATTTGGTTATTTCAAATAATCGTTAAATATTCATGAACATGCCGCATGCCATTATTAACCGGTAAATTAATGACAGAAGGATAAGCACATATTGGAGCAGAAATGTCGATATGGTAACTTTACCTATAATAAAATTAAATACTTAATTTAAAATTTTGAAGATAATTACACAAAAAATAATGTGAGATTCCCCTAAACTTACGAAACGAAATGTAATAAATAAGTCATATTTATAAAAAAGAAACATAGCCAAACAAAACGCTAAATGATTTAAATGGAATCAATTCTATATTGAGGTACTTCGATAAATATTTTTTAAATTACATAGGAACGCAAATTTTATTACTAATTTAAACCACAACATCGCTTAAGTTAGGATTCCAAGATATGCTGAATCTTCAAGTTCAACATTGCTCTCTTTGAAATCCCAAACATACCTTCGGTGAATTTAGGTGCTGCTCAGGCGCGTGGACCACTTTTGCCAATAAGTGTTGTAAGTACATTAAAAAGTTGTCCACACTAATAACCAATATCGAGACATGAGGCACACAAGTATAACTAATAACAATAATGAAGATGATTGTTTTTTCAGTTATGTATTATTCCGCAAAAAAATCGACCTCATTTTTAAATAAATTACGTAAATAGCTTACTATTTAGTTCTCACTCACATTTTCACACTTTTTTGGAAGCATTGGCCTAATTATTCTAAATAATAAAAACATAATGTTGTCACAAACTTGTTTTAAATTAAGGCAGTATACAATTTACCTACATTATTTTTGATACTTTATAATAAAATAAAAATAAAAATTTGTAAAACAGAATAAAAATGTGTGTTTTTTTTAATGAAGGTTATTTGACCTTATTTTAGGAAAGAGTTTGATAATATCATCAAACTCTTTCCTAAGATAATGTCGATATGTACCTATCATACCTATATTTCACCTGCTGTAATAGGAAGTATCGTGTAATAAGAAAGTCTATTATCAAACAAATTTAAAAACAAAAGTATTAAGTATTAATCAATGATGGTACGAATAAATTTTACAATCATTAAGTACTTGATTACATATATAGAACATGTCGAATAATTAGAAAAAAAAAATAATAACATGATTGCAATTACATATAAAATAATCATAAACAAAAATATAGTAAGTCAAATATTTAAAAAATTTCATATATTCTTGGTATACTTATATTATTTAAGTTACTCAGCAACATTTATCATGAATGAAGAGCTCGGGGAGCTTATGTGATATACAAAAGAAACTCGCACGGCGACTGAAACCTGACTCCGCATTTGATAACGTTTTCTAATGTAATTTTTGTAAATGTTTTGTTGGATACAAATTTGTAACGTCTTATATGGCGCATTTTTGTATAAATTATTATTAAATGTGGTTGATTCATAAGTACATGTGCGGTGGCGTATATAAGAATTATCATAACGAGTGAACTGAAACCAACTGATACATTTTTTCATGACTGATCTCTAAGTTATCTTAGTTAATAAAATCAATTTAATTTTATCGTTAAATAGATATCCAATGCATTATTATATACTATATACTTTTTAAGTTAACAATCACGCAAAATAAAATTTATAAAAAGTCACTCTTTGTGATATATATATACTTATGCAGTAAACAAAACCCATTATATTAAACAATCATTTGAATTTGACAAACATAACTTTGGCACAGGCAGTTAATAATTTTAAATAGCACGATAATTGATATAACTTTTAGTTACAAAAAAAACCTTAATAAATTTGGGATAAGTACGGATCCTAAAACTATTGAAACAAAATCTTTGCTAATATTACATGTTTTGGTGTCTTAAAATGGATATGTTATATTTTATATACTTTGTACCTATTTAAAGCACTATTGGAAGGCACCTTTGCGAATGCAAACAAATATACCAAAGCATGTAAAATTATTGGTATAAATAGTTGGTCTCGCGTGCTCGAGTAAAAAATTATCGAGCCAGTCGCTATATGCGAGGAATACTTGTCAAAAGTTTTATGAAATTTTGGTTATAATCAAAGTAGTATACCAGTTTGCGTAGTAAGCTGTGTGAAAATAACACTACAAGAAAAAAGAACGACATCGGGATCACTTATACACTACAATATCGAGTTGGCGCATGTACGAAGCAATGTTTTTAAGCTAGCGCGGTATCTAGTCGAGAGCGCGAGACCAATTATTTATCTAAACATGTAAATTTATAGCTCAGAAGCATAAGGTCGTATGTGCCATAATACGTCAGAAACATTCGTCGTATGTGCCTTTATCGTAAACTGGCACTTGCGCCCAAATGCTTCTGAAGTAAAATAGAAATCCGTCGTTATGCTTCTGAGGTCTAGAAATGCTAACGTAGACCTCTTCTCCAGTAACGAAACGGACTATAACAGTGTTAGCTACACGTTATTATGGAAATATTTATAATTAAGATGTCTTAGTATTTCTATTTATTATTATATTTTGTATGCGGCCATTGGGCTATTGAATTACAATAAAATCGTTTATGTTAATTAATTAATCGTATCGCACAACACGCGTTCTCGGAAGGCTTAATGAAATACATACTTAATCATTGTTTAAATTTAAGTAAAACCCAAAATAAATTATAACTAACACTTAAAATCTAGTTTCCTCGCAATCAGATTTTAGCAATCACACAGCCCTTCTGCCACGCAAAGATTAATGTAATCGTTTGCGTGTGCGCAATCCTTAATCAAATATCACAATATGAAGACGTACGGCACAATATTAAAGGAATATTCTTTGCAGAATATGTTGAACATATCCAAACGGCTGCAAAATATGTAATAGACTTAACTGTATCTTTGTTACAAAAAAATGGAAAATGTTTTTGTATTATTTATTTACAATTATAGTGCTATGAACGCTATAAAATGCTGTTTGGCAGTGCACGTTCTGCATCATGGTAATTTGTAAAAATTACATAGATTTGTTTTGTCGTTGTATAATAAATTATCAAGTAAGTATATTTAGGGACAATTTATCAATCCTCATACAAAAATTAGTAGAAAAATAATTTTTGACAGATTTTGTAGTGAAAGTCTGTCGAAATTTTTAATTTATTTCTCGCATAATTTTCGATTATTAATGTACAAATGTACCAAATAAATCGATGACACTAAAATGATGGATGATTTTTCGATACCTACAGTTCAGTTCCAAAAATGTTGAGCATAATTAATATATAACGTCTTTGTATAAAAACTACATAACACGTACTGAATTATTCCTTAATATTGTGCACCGGTCAGTTATCAAAAATATTGTACGTCACAAAAGTATAACAAAAGTTAGTACGGGTCGTCATTATACTCCATGTTGGCAATTAAATTTTTCTTCTCTTCTTTACCGGGCTTTGAATCTAATAACGACGGCCTTATTGTAGATCTTGGTTCGAAACATGGCTGAAACAAAAAAAAAAACAAATTATTTATTATTAATAATATTATTTACCAACACTTTATACTCTGTGGTGTTTAAATCGTTGCTAGATACTTGGCAGGACCACTTGCCATCGATACCTAACATTATCGTTTTTACAAAATGGCAATGTTAAATGTAAACGGCAATATAAAATATATGAGTATTAGTGCCTTACATGATAAGATAATAGGTAATCTGCAATGACACATAGATGGATTGGACTTATAAAATATTTCGCTAAGTATTAAAAAAATACAGTGTAATGGTAAAATGAATCATAAAAAAAAACTATTGTCGGAATTTAATTTAAAAAAATGTGTGTAATTTAAAATAATAATTTGTTTCTTAATAAGTTAAGTTCGATGAAGATGGATTCAAGTCAATAGTGTTAGTAGTGCATGCATTGTTATTAGAAAATATTCTATTGCTGTGCTATTTTAGATATATTTATTTTTTCAAATCATATTCACTGTGTTTTTAATGGTTGGTAATACTTGGTAGAACTAAACTTTAGATTAAAATTGGCAGAATGAGCGTTAATGCCTTACAATACAAGATAATTTAGGTCGGTCGAACTGGCTAGGGACACAGGAAGAAGTAATTTTAATCTTTATTTTTTTATTCTGCTAAAACAGTAGTAGATTTTAGAATAGAATAATAATATTCTTTATTGTACACATATTTTATGAAGACAGGACAATAAAAGAAACAAGAAAGAAAACATAATAGAGACAGTACAATATGCCCATATTGTAATGTCTCTATTATGTTTGTATGTATTGGTCTTATCGACTACTATAGATTTTTCTACCATGAATAAATTTTGTTTTTTTTTTGCTTTCAAAAATTCCACTATTTTCTCTGAGTATTAGCAACCATTAATTAAATCATGTATCTATTTGGTTATGAGTTAATGGAATAAAATGTTGACCAGAAGCAGAAAGCCTATAAAGCCTATTAATATTATATATATAGGTAATGATCTCTATAACATTCCATAAGTATTTTAAAATAAAATATTTGAATTGAATTTATTAACCGGTTAGGTATACCTTTTTTACGGTATCATTCGTACTATGGGGAATTTCAATAATTAACTTCCTAAATACATAAGCAAATTCCCGTCATTTATTTTATTTATTAGACATACATCTATTTCTGTAGCTTAGACATTAAGTTGTTAATCAAGTTATTTAATTATGCAGCATTCACTATTTCAGACATTCCGAAGCATAAGAATTAATACTCAATTGTGAGTGAAAAAGACAGACATATTATATTTGCATCTATATCCCTCATTGAGTTAATGGCGACATTTTGTCAACAAATGTCGTGTTTGTAATTTTTTTATTAGTATGCGGGTGTACCCTTATCATGCCGGGTAAAGCCATAAGATTAAAAAGTGAACCTTTTAAGGCGGCGTAATGACTCAAGCTGGTCAGTGCAGAGATGCCAAAGCATTATCAACCTGTATGGAAAATTGATTCATCCGTTATAAACGAAAAAAGTGAATCGTGTCGTGTTTTACACGATACGTGGTAGCAGAATTTCCATACGTGATGTAAAATACCTGCATAAGTGATGTCAAGATTCAAGTAACTATGCCTCGCTAGATCAAAGTCTGCAAAACGCAAGTAATATCCTCCTAAGCTATAACGGCTGCTAAGCTCAAAAGCTTAGTCATATTAGGTGCAGGTGGGTGCATTCTCTTTTCCAGGGAGTCCCAAATGTATTATTACTGCCCCCCTCTAGTCAAAAACTAACTAGTAACCATACTAATTGAAGTTCTAGTAACAGATATCCGAATAACTTCTATATTTTTATTACATAATAAGAACAAAAACATAACTAGAATGAAAATTATAAGAGTTATTTTTGGGTGGCTATTAATGAGAAGGATATAATTGCCTTTCTGAGATTTTCAAAACGGGGCTCAAGTTTGGAAATTGCAGCGACTATTAAGGGACGTCGCACAGTTAGGGAAGCCCTTCTCAATTTCTTTACTCTCAATCCGAGAAAGATCAGACAAAGTAACGACGGCTTTATGTGCCTTCTCGGGTTGACTATATACTACATTCTATTCACTTAACAACCTCAAACATAGTGTATTAAAAGTTCTATCGAAAATAATTACTGTATGAAGCTATGAGGCTCGTGACCATGTTGTTAAACATAACGACTAAACTATCTTTGTGTTATCAAACATTGTGGGTAAACAAACATACCACTGGGTCTTTTACTACGTTAATCTTTTCTATTCATCGCTCTTTAATATTAAAAAAAGAATTGTCCAAAAAAATAAATTTAACCCATCTTGCCGTGCTCGTACCTAAGGCAGCTACAATGGTTACGGTCCACACTATTCGTAAATATATGTAGGTACATTTTAATACAAATGAACTAAGATATACCGACGGGTAGCCCGCAAACCCTTTTTTTGCGGGATGACATTATTAAAACCAATTATAAGTGAAATCATGCGCCCAAATAATTTAAAAAACGTCACAACACATCACATGCTCACAATATTCATCAAAATCTCAATTTAGACGAGCAAATGATTATCAAATTTCCTGAATTCTATGAAACATCGGCATTCATGTATGGTGGCATGCGAAATTCCCAAAATGTTAGAGATAGAAACGTAGGTAAATTTTTTACTTATTCCATACTTCTCTGCCCACTTTAGTTGTTAACTTACTAGAATTTATGGCGTCATAAGGCTTGCCATTTACGTTACGGTTCAACCGAGAGGTCTACTTATGCAGGTATGTCTGCGCTATTTAGTACACCGGAAAGCGTGTCATAAGAACTGTGCAGTTTTGAACGCTGCCGACGCGCGGTTGCAAGAAACTAACACCACTACACAGATTATCCGACGCGTCTCCTTAGGTTCGAGAGGGTAAAGTCTCGAACCTAAGTTTACAAAGAACCTTTCGATGCCCTCGTAAACCCGAAGCTCTAGAGGCTCGAGAAGTGTAACACAGAGCGACAGTTGCACAAAATTCCCTTAAACATCTAAAGTCATCCTTCCTCAATCGGGGGGGATTGAGGAATGATGACCTTAAGTTACAGCAATCGCCTTGAGCCAAGGTCCAAGTCCCACAGGAGGCGCCCAATTGCGCAGGCTGCTTAGTTTGTTAGTTGTTAAACCATTCATTTAGGCTGGAGCTCTGCCCGCCTTTATGCCCGGTGAAGTAGCAAAAGCCTTGTGGCTAACTAAATAATGTCCGTCCGAAAAAAAAATGACGTGCGGTTGACCTGCACAGGTAATCTCTCCAGTAGACCGAAATGTGTGTGACATACTTAAGAATTTATAGATAATACTTACAGTTTCACAAATGTTCATGTTACAACAATTCTCAATGGTGATCTCACACTGGTCTGGACGGGCTGTCATTGGCGTCACATTCTTGTTCACAATGATACGCTTCTTTATTCTGTAAATATAGAAAATATATATTAACTTGTTGATAATTACAACCGATAAACAAACAGAGGGAATTCAAATATACGTTATATCAATGGAGGAATTGTACAAAAAGAAATATTCGCAATAAGATATACTATTAAATTAGGTTTGTAATCAAATACTTTATAGATAGCATAGACATTATAATTTACGTCTACAAGGTTCATCAAAATTAATTCGTTTCTAAGAATATTGCGCTGTATGCTAGATTCCTCTAACGATTTTTAAAGGTTAATGAACTACTTAATTGCTATAACACTATAGCAATTACGTAATTTGTTTTATTATATTAGAGAGTGTTTCTATAATAGAAAATATTATCAAGAATGCATATTTTAATGAAGAAATAGATAACTTAAACGCTTCTTGGGTTACACTGTGTAAAAAGATCGTGAGAATGTAATCGTATGTTAATAAACTAAACTTTTTAGATCAGTCAAAGACATTGGACATTCACAAGAGCAGGACTAAAGTTGCAAATTATGGAAACCAGTAGGTTTTCATCATTTGCTACTTTACCTACTCAAGTAATAACTTGGGAGATCACAGTAAAATATTCATTGACAGTTTGACTGAATTTTTATTTATTTTTATTAGACACAACTGATTTTGCGGAGACATTTCCTAATCAAGATCACTCCTGCACCTGCTAGTAGGTTCACTCGCTACCTGGTTAACCCCTCTGTACTTACTTATTGTCCTAATATACTTCACTAAGCACTCTAAATCAGGTACAACTTTTACCTTCTAAGCCTATATTATTATTTCCACTGAACAAAATGTCGGTGTTTAGTTTTGCCTTAGCATTCGAGTGTGTGTGTTCGCGCAGCGGAATGTTGTTGAATTAAAAGATTTTAATTATGCAGATATTTAGTGTATGACGTCGTATAATTGTGTATGGTAAAAAAAAATTTGTGCACGCAGCCATTGTGGAGAAATTCACCAAAAACTGATTCCGCTGGGCGAACGTTGTCCTGGCGGAACTTTTTTTAATCCATAGACTTTAGAAGAAAAGAGATGTGTCCAAAAATCAGTGTGTATTTGTGTGTAATTGTGTATGTACGAATAAAATTAATGCATGCATAAACTTCGGAGAAATTCAAGTTTCCGCTGCGCGAACGTTTGGCCATTAGCTAGTTTTCATATAAAGCGCTTACATAGAGAGCTGTAGATTTTTACATACGTTGTTTTGAATTTGTTTAAATTTGTTTAAAAAACAGATTTAGAAAAAATCGTAGGGCTTAAAAGATAAAAATATAAACGTAAAATACGCTTATTAGGTCTTGGTTCTTAAAGTATGCACTTTGGGGTCTAGATTTTCACGTTTATACAAACCTTGTAAGTGTCTGCAACATGTTGCCAAGTATCAATGATGTTCCGTTAGTAATTAAAGAGTTATAGGACAAATTTACCATGAATAGATCACTGTTTACAAAGCAGTCAAATATCACGACGTTCTAAAGGAATTGCATGGTAATATGTATGCCAATAATTAGCTTATTCATTCAACTATTCACATGCAAAATTTCATGTCATTAAATTCAGTAATTAAAGAAAAGCAATTAAAATACTGACGAAGCATCGAAAACCTACATAACCCGACCAAGTTCGGATGGCTACAAAAAAGCGGCCGTGCAATATATTTAGGTAACATCCCAAAATTTATAGTATAATACCGGTATACCGGTATACCGTAGGACAACGTTCGCCCAGCGGAATCAGTTTTTGGTGAATTTCTCCACAATGGCTGCGTGCACAATTTTTTTTTTACCATACACAATTTTACGACGTCATACACTAAATATCTGCATAATTAAAATCTTTTAATTCAACAACATTCCGCTGCGCGAACACACACCATTCGAGTCACACCAATATCTTAGAAATTCGGAGCAGTGATTGACCTTAATTATATGTAACTGGAATCTTTTACAATAGATACTTAGTATGTTTCGAGATTATTGATACATTTAGGTCAAAAACCCGTAAGTTAATATACAAACACTGTGAACTAGCAAGTCCGCTTATGTAGTTACTACGAAAAATAGCTCCCTCATCTTGGGATCTGTTTTGATGATAGTGAGATTGAAGGTAGTGCTTGTCTAAACTGAAATGACGCGCCCCACTATCGCATTTACGCACACAATAATGTTCCAAATATGGACGCCACGCACAGAGAAGGCATAGTTAATTGGTCATTCCTTTCAGTCAGTTACCTCAGTCATTTATTTTTGGATTTGTTGTCCAACTAACATAATTTGCCTGAACGCGCGAGACAGTGGGCTTCTTGTTCCATACAATACGCCAACGCTGCTCCATACGGAGAGTGTTGTCAGATTGACGTTATTAATATACACACATCTAAATCAATGAGGGGCGCCTCATTTCAAATAGTGAGGACCCAGATTCGAGCCCCGGCACGGCTAACGTTTTGTAACTTTTATTTGTATTACCAGGCCGAAGTCAGGGAAATTATGGTGATTCAATTCATGTTGGCTAAACTGTTCTACTGGATTACAATCCAGTAGAACAGTTTAGCCAACATGAATTTGCGCCAGTAGGTGCAAATGACATTTTGGCCGGTTTGAATTTGTTTTCGGGAGTAATACTGTTTTCATATTAATGGATTTCGGAGGCAAGGCATCGAGTAGTTTTAATTTCAATTTGGACATGTTAGTTACATGTCTGTGTGTATCGCGTATTTAAGACTATTAGTATCATTAGCATCAATAGCTGTGGAATTCAATAAATTGAAATTGATAGTTCATATATGACGTACTGCGGGTATTCGAAGGTTGATACGATTTAATCATTTAATTAGGTATATATTTTGCCATTTGTCCAAACTCCTCGACTGGTCTAATTTGCATATTTTAAAAGATCCAGAATAAAATATTGCTCAGTGGGTAGTCTTAGGGCGGCAATCTCCATTCTGGTATTTTTACGTGAAAAGAAATCTTAATAATTAAACGTAACCTACCTTGGCCTCTTCTTCAGTTGCAGAACTTTAGTAATGAGCACCGTGCACGCTAAACACAGTAGACCGCATAAGATCCCCAACACCATGATTATGGGATCTCTGACAGGATCCCACCCAGAACAGCTTTCAATTATACTATCGTTCTCAGCGAAGTGCTCCGAAGAAAATGCGATTGATGCCCGAGATACGTTTTGCGAGTTATTGCAACTGTAAATAAGTATAAAAAAGAATTATTACTATTAATGCCTAATCAACAATAAATATTTTACCGTATAGATGGATTTTAAAAATATGTAAAATTAGGAAACAATTATATGTATTTAATTATATTTCATTGATTATTAACTGCGGAATATGGCGACGTGAGGCTGTGCATGGTTCAATAGTTTCAAATTTTATTAATTATTTATTATTGCTTAATCGAAGACAACAGATGATATACGTTACTGTAGGTAGATTACGTAGCCGTACATTCGTCAAAAAATCATTTAAGACACTATAATTTAATTAATTCAGGACATAATATCATACACTTACATGCAAGTTTCGTTTTTCATTTCCACATTTTCAGCAGGTTCACTAGCTTCTGTAGTCACAACCTTAACTTTTTCGCATCTTAAACCCTCGTGGTCTCCGTAACACTGACAAGTTGGGTCTTTGTTCTCATCCAGTCGGCATACGCCATTGTTGAGACAGTATGCATGACACACACTGACTTCACACCTCTCTCCGTAATGACCAGCCTTACAGCTGAAATAAGATACAAAAATAAATAAATTAGTCAAACGTCTTTGAAGAGCCATTTTATTAAATATTGGAGTCCTTTAGTACCTGCATTTAGGGTGTCCATCATGAGTAACGCTACAGTCTCCAGACAAACAATAATTCTGACATACGGATATGTCACATCGCTCGCCTGTATAGCCAGTAGTACAGTTACAGACAGTCTTTCCATTCACTTTAGTACCATGTACACAGAACAAACCAGCGTCAGTAGGGATGTTGAAAGTGTCGTTAATAGCTGAACTATTTGGAGACAAACTTGCAAGTGCTTTGCACTCCGAATGGCCCTCAGTCTGGTCACGAATTTGATAGTTCGCAGCAATGCCAAAAGGTAGCTCGTTCTTGAACGAAATAAGTTCGGTTGGATTAGTTACTTTGGTTGCATTCTTCGGTAATTTCCAAGCTTTCCTGTACCCCCAATCAACCCAGTAAACAGAATCCTTAGAAACGGTTATCGCATTCGGTTGGTGATATGTACCAACGATTAATGTTCTCCTGTTCTTTCCGTCCAAGTCTGCACTTTCTATGGAATAGTGAATACCTTCCATATCGTCAGCCCAGTACATTCTCTTGGTTTGTTGATCTATGGCTAAACTGACTGGCATGTAAATATTGGTGTTTATTATTTCTTCCCTTTCGGTGCCATTGTAACGAGCCCTCTCAATCGTGGGCCTTAGAACATTCATGTTCGTCCAGTAGATATACCTGCAATAAAATAGATAAGTGAATGTAATTAATGTTGTCTAGGAAGTAGGTCTAATTCAGCTAGATCAGGATTTGATCCATACACTCATTGTAACTTAAATAAAAGCTTTTAAAATAGTTAACATTGATTACGTACTCTCCGCAGCTATCAACGGCGATAGACCGAGGGATTTCATCGAGCATTTGGATTAAAAGATTTCCATAAACATTATTCTTTGATTCTGGTTTCATTGATATCCAATATATGCTTCTTTCCTTCGTGTCGGTCCAAAAAAGCAATCCTTTAACAGGATCAAAGGCGAGCCCTTGAATGTTTTCATCTGATCTTCTTCGGACTAGTGCCTGGTACTTCTTAGTTGCTAAATTATAGCTAAATATTGATGCATTGTCGTTCTGTTTGTCCACAAACAATAACATGTTGTGGACAGCATCGTAAGCGAGTGCTGTGAGATCTTGGAACTGTAGGCCTTGTACGCTTTGTGTTTTTGTGTAGTTACTATAAAACTCTAATTGATTTCCTGTGGTGACGGCGATGTCTGTAAAAAAGAAAAAAGATAAAATAAATGTATAATGTTATTTAATAATAAGCTACAACTATGCTAGCAATTAATGTTGGTGAAATATTTATGAGATACTATATTATTAATAAACCGCATGCGTCTCTCGTTCCCGTAAGAACTCCATACTAGCATCCCGCGCGCGGTTTCAACCGCGTAAATCCAGTTCCCGTGGGAACTTCATAATTAAATATAGTTTATGTCATCCGCGGATAGAGTAGCTTTCCAACGGTGAAATTTTTTTTCAAATCCGTCCAATAGTTTCAGAGTTTACTCAAACAATCAAATCTTTTCTCTTTATAATATATAAGTAAAGACTAACTAAACGTTTCAATATTATATACCTACATATTCTAACCAATCCATTTTGTTACTTTCAACAGTTTCAACGAGTAAGTATTTAATAAGCTAACTAACTAAAATCTAACTTCTTCCAGAAACATCTAAATTTCTTACCGCGCTATACTATTTAAATAATAAAACATTGCGAATTATATATTCTAAGTTGTCGAATATAATTATGTATTATATTAGATCTTAACCTAACCTTCTTATTTTCGAAAGTCGATTCAGTTCAGTTTTCATGTGATTCAGTTGCAATGACCACGAAAGCGGATACGTGACTAACGGCTGGTTTAAAAATATAATGGAAAATATCGTTATATAATGTTCGGGTTTAGGGTGCAATTGCCAGCGCTCGAATAGTTTGGCACTGCGGCGTCTGCCCCGTGTTTCACGTCCACTTTGCGATTGCGGTGGTTAGTGTCATTAAGTCATTATATAATAGACAGACTGTCTAGCTATTTAAGAATCATCTAGAATCACGTGAATCTGTATCGATAATATATGGATCGTCTCACGTGAGCGCGAATTTAAACCGGTAGTAAAATAAAATGCTGAGTTGGTTTCGCTGGATCTTCCCAATTGGGGCGAGTGTTAATATAAAATCCTGTTCCAAATTCCTACGGGATCGGGAGTTACGCGAGTAAAAACGCACGCGGAAGCTAGTTCCTTTTAAAGTTACAAGTAGCCATAAATATGGCACAATGGCTATTTTACTAATTAGACATAATACTGCTTATAGTGCAGGTGTGGCTAACCGGTAGACCACAATTGAATGGTTAATCCCTTCAGCTATATCTATAGCTGTGTAATAATCGGTCAACCTGTATAATAAAGAGTTAGGTATAATTTAAAAATACAAGTATATTATGTATATTATCAAAAACGCTATAGTTACATGAAATAATCTAATATGGTTCTTAAGTATTCTTCAATTTTTTTATTTTCCACGACATTTTCTTATTTTTTTCTTTCATAATAAACCTTCTCCTGACATTTTAACAAACACAACAACAAAAAAGGTAAAATGGGATTATTTTTTAAATATATAGTATATAATAAATATATTCGTCGATCACACACAGTCAATAATAAAATCTTATTAAGATGTCCACACACAACTGCTATATGGTATCTCCGTAAGATTTTTATTCTCAATGAATTTAATGACGCAAAAGAATTTTAAGTTCTCTAAATCAATCGCCTTCATTGTACTAGGTTTGTCTTATCATCATCGTGACGAACGAACTATCTAAATGACCGATGTCTTGGGTCAGTATAAAACAAGGTTTCTCTAACTTTTCGGCCACGACCACTAGGCTTCCAACATTAAAAAAGTCTCGATTTCTATACTAATATTATAAAGAGAAAAGATTTGTTTATTTGTATTGAATACGCTCCGAAACTACTACAGTGATTTGAAAATATCTTTTACCGTTGAGAAGCTACATTATCCCCGTATGACATGGGCTATATTTAATTATGAAGTTCCCACGGGAACGGGAACTAGGAGGGTGAGACCGCGCGAGACTCGTGTCTCGCGCGCTACTTATCTATAGATATAATATATTATTTATATATTACTTATATCTATAGATAAGTAGAAAGCCCCAAAGATACGTGGCAGACCCCGACTCACATGGATAGCTGCTATTAATAAGGACATGAAAGGTGCAAATGTCACATCTGCGACAACAAGGAGAGCCGACCCCAAATGATGGGACTAAGGCTAGGCGGAGAGAGAGAGATATCTATAGATAAGTATATAAATGAATCCCTGTTTTTTCTTTTTTTGTTGTATTCGTTAATGTCAGGAGAAGGTTCTTATGAAAGAAAAATATAAGAAATTACACGGAAAATTAGAAAACTTGACCACCATATTAAATTTTCTAATGTACCTAACCTTAACGCTTTTGACATTATTAACTTTTTTTATGTAATCTTATGACTTTTTTTTTTTTTTTTTTTCCCGCACTAGGGAAATAAATCCCTGTGTCGCGGGGGACTTTACAAACATACATTTCACGGACACAAAGTACACCCAGACTCAGAACAACAATTTGTGGTTCACACAAATAATTGTCCCGGGTGGGAATCGAACCCAGAACACCAGGTCTCAGAAGCAACTACCGTAACCACTGAGCCACCGGTGCAGCCACATAACATTTACAGAATGCGTGCTGCTATCATGCCTAATATTAAAAGTTCAATTTAATAAAGAGTTTTAGTTAAGACACGACAACGTCTGTGGGGTCAGCTAGTCTATGTATATATTAGTAGTCTTCATGTAATTTACATTACTTAGTAACTACATTATGTAATCTATATCTAGAGCTCAGAAGTATAAAGTCGGATGTGCCATTATACGTCAGAAACATTCGTCGTATGTGCCTTAACCGTAAACTGTAACTTAGGGCCTATGCACAGAGCAGTTTGTTGTCGTTTGTATCGATACACACGCGCGTTAGCATCGCGTTTGTATCGATTCAAACGCGCGACACTGGTGCGTCGCCTTTCCTACAGGCAGGGTTTCCCCCGACAAGAGGAATCTACGTTAGTTGCAATCGATCAATTTGGTCGCGTTTGCATCGCGTCTGTATCGCTACACACGCGCGTTTGTATAGATTCAAACGCGTGCAGGTGTGCAAAGATCTGTAGGCTGCGTCTGACTCGCGTCCGTATCGCTACAAACGCGTATCAACAGCGCGTTTAAATATATAGATAGATATATATCGCGGCATAGGCCCTTACGATCAAATGCTTCTAAAGTATAATATACATCCGTCGTTATGCTTCTGAGGAAGCTAGATATATGACCTACCACATACCAAATAACTAGTTATATGATAATATATAATAAAGGTATGTAACATAAAACACAGATTACATTTTTCTAGTCAATTAATGTTAATAGCCATGACATTGAAACGGTTTACAATAATGCCATAATAATTAATGTTGTAACGGAAATATGTTGTAATACCGCCTTTACAATGAAAAATGAAGACAGCAATTATTGTATTCTACTGTAATATTCTGTACTAGATATCACGCGCGGTTTCGCCCGCGTAGATCCCGTTCCCGTGGAAACTTTAACTTAAAATAGCATATGACACTCACAAATGACGTGGCTTTCAATTGGTAAAAGAATTTTCAAAATCGGTTCAGTAGATCCAGAGATTACCCCCTACAAACTTAAAAACTTTACCTCTATAATATTAGATTACAGTTCTTGAATTCTCTTGTGTAAATTTCTAAATTTATTTTTATTTTTTTATTTTACTTCTTCAGGATCTGGCAAGCTAGATTTTTCCATCTCGAATGTTAAGACATCACTATAAAAAGGTATACCAGGAAACGGACAGCAGCGTTTCCTTATGTGTTACAACATAATCACAACTACGCGACTATGGAATATAAACATTATTCTATTCCATTCTTTGGAAAAACCCCCTCAGGCAGGTCCAGGTTCAGAATTTTTACGGGCTGATAATGCAAACATAAAAATAAAAGTATAAAAAGGATTGTAGAGGTAATTTCGGTTATAGCATAGCAGGGTTTCATAACGGAAATGTAAATGGTCGTGGAATATATAAGCGTTAACATGTAACAAATTTATCAATATGGCGATCAGGTAAGACTGAGTTTGATATTCCGAATGATTGGTCATAAAGATAATCTGAGTACGTAACTACTGCTGTTTTTATTTTTCAACTTTCTATGGTAACTTGATTGATTAGATTGACATGTTCAAAGTACTTAAAAACTTTGAACCTTATTACAACAGTTGTACATAAATTTATTCTGAAAGTCGATAGTAACAAGTCGTTCGTAATGCGCACAGTTATAACGACTTTAAACCACTGCCACTTTAAACCACACATAAGTAAACTGTATATTGCCAATTTATGTATAGTTTTTAGCCAAATAAAAGAATATATACCTACCTATGTACATTATTTCGAATATTGAACATATAACATAACTATGTCTTAAAATCTGATTTAAAGAATTGATAAGTCACTTCGTTGAAATCGTTATTAAATAGTTTTGTTTGAATACTTAAAAAATATAATCAAATTCATGGAACCATAACAAGTCATCAATATTTTTTAATGCGTGATGAATGATGAATGATGAATTTTAGAATATTAAAACAAAGCTATTTAATTACCGTTTCGTGGGAATAGTAAAACAATACATTCATAGCTGAATGGGTAATAAATAATACCTTTAGTTAAAATCATCATCAGCCTATAGGTACGGCCACTGCTGAATATGGGCTTCCTCCCGAGGGTTTAGCCATTGTCACAGAATAACAAATATCTATTAATTTTAAATTAAGACGAACGAAGCCGCAAGCAACAACAAGTAGAAGGCTAAATAAATTATCGTCTCAAAATAAAAATGTCTAAAATAAAACTCGTATTACATTCATGAGATGTTTTGTATAGCGTAGTTCTTTGGAAGTCAACCAACTAACGTGACAATGGATGTTACCAACAACGTCACGACGTCAGCGGTGCGTAGGCGCAGCTGTGACGTCGTAGGCGTGACTATGTTATTCAACTAACTCGTGAGTCTAGCGCTAATGTGTTCAACCTATTTAGGAAAATTTTGCCATAGTGCTACCGTGCCGGTCCAAAATATTGTAAATCGACTCACAGTTTTTTCAAGTTTATCATCATCATCAGCCCGTATAATGACCACTGCTGAACATGGGCCTCCTCCCGAGGGAGGGTTTTTGCCATAGTCACCACGCTTGGCAGGCGGGTTAGTGACCGCAGTATTATGTTGTACCACGCAAGAAAACGCTGCTGCCCGGTCATTGGGCAGCAGCGTTTCCTTGCGTTCCTTCCAACCAGACCCGGAAAGAAATCTTAGAATTTACACAAAGATTTCCTGTCCCGCGTGGGGATCGGACCTACGGCCTCCGAGATTTAAAGCGAGCCAAATACCGCTACGCTGCGGAGGTTAACAAAGCTCAATTAGTTTCTTTACCCTGAATCCCTGAACATTTTTTTTTAATTGAAATGAACTATATTTATATTAAATAAACCAAGCTAAAAACTTATATTTTATGTTCAAATGTAGGTTAAATAAAACATAAATCGTCACGTATATGATTTTCAAAAGATACAGTGTATTGAATTGGCACGGCGACATTGATGCGACAGTGAAAATTAACCTTCTAGGCATTTTTTTCTTCACATGCATTATAGGGGGAAATACTTCTCAAAACACACGAAGAAAGTTTATCCACTACCAGCTTCCCGCGTACGGTTTCACCCGCGTAACACCCGTTCCCGTTGCAACTTCATGATTATGATAATGATGTTATATTATAACAATCGAGACCAAGTGTTTTCAGAGGTACGGAGAGTCTCTCAACCAACCAGACCCGGTAATCAGAATCAGATCAGAATGTTAGGTTTTACACCAAGATTTCTTGTCGACTATGAGTCCTACGAGACTTATACTGTTACGCCATGGAAGCAAGAAAGAAAGAAAGAAAGGAAGAAAGAATATATATTTAATTCAGCACAACACACAAGATATTATAATATATATTACAGCTATTACAGCAAACTTTTCGTTAAATGTACAAAACAATAAGGAGCGTTCTGCCGAAAAAGTCGCCACCTCAGCATAGGCTTGGCGATACCTAGCGCTGGTTTTCAGTTGGCGTCTCGAGTAATGACCCACGGACGAGGGACACCTACACTTAAACAGTATCCATACATGCATATTTTTTATAACAGGTATGCTGTTTTGATAGCAAGTCCACCCGGAAAAAAAAACGCATACGCACGACTTATTCTCATTATTGACTTACCTACCTACATTCTCAGAATTGAATCACATACCGGTGTCTAACGTTAGTACAGGTTTCAGTCTTAGAATTAAATTTCCCAGAAGTTTAAAATAAATATAAGATTCTTAGCAGCAGCATGGCGTAAATTATTTTTTTTTATTCATTTTAAACAGAAAAAGAAACGGAGACTCAGAAAAGTAAGGCTGGTTTGTTTATTTTTTCGATATATTGTAGAATCGTAGCTTTCATGTATGGTTGCCTTATTATCGGGTTGCGTCTGGATTGTCCCGACATTTCAATGGAATGTCCCGATAAACAGCTTCCTGTAAATTTAAAATGCCATCAAAAATAAATCTTATAAAAAAGCCAAGTCTCGCAACTCAGTTTTTTTACCGT
The DNA here is from genome assembly GCA_947037095.2 of Nycteola revayana. Lineage (NCBI taxonomy): Eukaryota > Metazoa > Arthropoda > Insecta > Lepidoptera > Nolidae > Nycteola > Nycteola revayana. Next base: position 5,804,239 of record OX344847.2, read on the forward strand.
AAAAAATGTTGACTAAGTTGGCTTTTATACAAGATATGTTTTTGATTTTTTGACTTCACAGAATGTTGCACCAATATTTTTTAGTTTTATCATCTGACAACCCTACTTTTATGTAGTCGTTATAAATAAAATTATAACAAAGATTGTGGTTTTATTCAAACAGTTTTCCTATTAAAGTAATGTGTCATGATGCATTTTTATCAGATAACTATGTACAATTAGATATGTATATAATAGATGAATATAGATAAAGATAGTCGTTGCGCCAGTTTGAGATAAACGCAAAAATTTCTGTGATAAACAAACACCTTGTTATAGGTAAGTGTGTCAGTAATCAATTTTATTGATATCTGGCATGACAAGTATAAAAATAACATAAGTGTATATTTTATCTATATAAAAATAATTTTCCTTAGTCATGCCATAACTTTAGAAAGATATAACCGATTTGACTGATTCATTTTTTAATGTGTTACCAACATTTTTATAAAAAAATTGTGCGGCGCTCTTTGGCGCAAACTGCTAGCAATACCTAAGTAATCTGTACTTATTTTACAAAAAGGTAAAGTTTGTGAATTGTTTTAGAGGTTGTAGCTCTATCCGACCCGCCAAAGAAGAGTGCACCCGCGAACGCGACCAGTCTCCCATCCCTATCCTTAGTTTGCAAAGAACTTTCCGATGCCCTCGTAGACCCGAAGTCTGAGAGGCCCGCGATCTGTATAGTAGAGCGACAGTTGCACAAAACTCTCCTAAGAAACTAAAAGCCATAATCCCTCAATCTTCTCAGCGACACAGAGGACGCCCTATTGCGCAAGGGGCTTAGTACAAAGGTGCAAAGTACTGTTCAAAAAAAAGTGAACTTAAAAACAAACATATATCTATTAACTAACGCGATTATAAAATCAAATTAGCTCTAAAGCTTTCGGAAACTTGTTTGACAATTAACAATTGGCCATAAAGGCCAGCTGTAATGGAAAATCACAAATGATTAATTTCGTTAACTTGAGATAATGAAACAAAAAAGTTAATGAAAACCTTCGTGCTATGATGAAAAGTAATTATTGCAACCACGTGTAAGTTTATATTGTTTTTTTATGTTCAATATAACTTACATAAGCAGGTATATAATGTTTAAAAAATACGAGATAAAATTAAGTTACGACAGAATGCACTTATATTATTATAAATCATTGTTATTGTAAAATGATAAATATTCATACCTACATAAAAAAAATCTCTGCCAAACGATTGTCCTGTTGAGTAAAACTATCAGTAGGAACAAGTTTACTTGTATCCGAGGCACGGAAGGTAAGTAGTAATTTTGTTGTCCATAGTGTCAATTTTACCTGACTTGATAACCATATCTACATTCTAAGGGCAAACAATGGTAACATAGCAACCGTCAAAATAGTTTGAAACTTCTTATTAGGACTTTTGTCTGCACGGATACAATTAATAAACGTACGGTCTACAAAAAACCCTTAAAACTAGATACCTATATCTTTATAGTAATGCATGCTCTAATTGAAATGATTAGTAGCGGCAGCTTTGTAGGCACTAACATGTAAGCTCACACCATAGTGTTTAATTATTACAATCATTCCGCTATAGATAGACCGGATAGGCGTACGTGACAAATGGCATGTATTCTACGCCCGCCTTTCAGCATAATTTGCTGTTGCCAAGTGTCCAATTACACAGGTCAGAGGAGAAGTATATGCTTACGATAGGTAATTGACTCAGATTCATTGGTAGTATGGGTACAAACGTCTATTCATTCAGTGTTATATTACTATGTAAGCATAGCAACGTTTAGGTCGAGCCTACACTGGAGCGCTCCACGTGATCAACGCGGGCGCTGTGCTCGCCCACTGACACCTGGACGCGCCGGAGAAAAGTACGCCCGCAAACTACACCGTTGGCTCAGTGGTTACGACAGTTGCTTCTGAGACCTACTGTTCAGGGTTCGATTCCCAGCCGGGACAATTATTAGTGTGACCCACAGATAGTAGTTCTGAGTCTGGATATAGGTAGGTAATTTATGTCCGTAAATTGAATAGTTGGAAAGTCCTACGCGACAGAGGGATTAATTAAAAAAAAAAACTTCCCGATGCCCCCGTAGACCCGAAGTCCGAGAGGCCTGCAAACTGTAACATAGAGCAACAGTTGCACAAAACTCCCCTAAGCAACTTAAAGTCACAATCCCTCATGGAGGGTATCCCTCCTAAACCGAGGTCCAAGTCCCACAAGGGTGCACTCTTGCGCAGGGTGCTTAATTTAAGGAATGTGCACGCTCAATGTTGTGTCAGCCTTAGGTTAGTTAGATATTTTATGTTCGTCAGTTTAAGTATTCCACGCTACTTCTTAGAAACTGATAAACTTCGAATCAGATTTAATAATAGCTTTTTTATAAGATTTTAAAAAGTATTTCAATAAAGAGCTTTGATTGAGGACTTATCGTTGGTGATACTGTAATACCACGTAAAAGACTGTAGCTAATAAGGTTGAAAATCGAATGACCAAATTTATTTTTGGCCCATGACAACATATATAAATGAAATATTTATTGTCAGATGAAATTGCACCTTATATCATAAATTTTCGAAGTTATATATTTTTCGGACGGATTTATGTATGTACGTTGTTAGCACGAGGTTTTGTTACTTTACCGAGTGTGTAGCCTCGATAAACGCTTTAAAAGTTGCAAACTAAGCTACGTAGATAGCGCCTTGTATTTCACATTACACGTTCAAATCAAACTACGTATGACAAACTTATTATGGTTAAATATTTAAATATTTCGTCAAACGTGACTTTTTTTTGCTTTTATTTATAAATAACGTCAGCAAAAATTAAAAGCATAATTATTAATATAGTCAATAAGCATTTTTAATGTCGTTAAAAAACATCTAAACATCTCGAATTTCATCAGCAATCAAAATATTCCGTAATAACTTTATATTTGTTTATTTTCTTATCAACCGTCATTCATTTTAGGTGCCACGTTTGCACTTTAGGTATTTGACGGAGAATATAACTGTAAAGGGTTTTTTTCGGTTGTTTTAATACATTTTTTATTTTGCAATTAACAAGCAATAACCGGTCTTTCTTTATTTATTCTTAAAAATGTATTGCAGTAGTATAAAAATAAATTTTAATGCAATGTTAACGGTATAAATTTAGACGAAGGATATCCAAAAATTTGGATATGCAAGTGTATATTATTGTCTTTTACATTAACAAAATAAATAATCTATTAATTTAAAAGATAACAAAAGCAAAATTCGGTCAAATGGTCCGTTATACATATACCAAAAGTAAACGGACGGAAGGAGTAAATTGTCTGTAAAATCCTACAATTAGCAGTACTCACAGATAGCGGCTGTTAGTTACCTAGTTTAATTCATAAAATAATAATAATCAACAATTAATTATAGTTTTTTCATTGGGAATTTGACAAGTACAAGTGTATGTAAATACCTAAGTGCTGAATAAATTCATTATTATTATTATTATTTCATTTAAGAGCAATAGTCCCACCTTAACTTCTGGTTATCAGTTTTTCAACATTTGTTTTTAATAAAACTCCTACAAATTGATTACAAAACGTAAATTATTATCAAAAACAATTTTACTTATCCGCTTGTGACCTTATATCAAAACATAATGTATAATCTTGGTATCAACTATTTATTTTATCTGCCTACACAATAAGCAAATTGTTAATGTCGTAAAAAACAGCAAAACATCTCGAATTCCATCAGCAAACAAAATATTTCGTAATAACATTATACTTGTTTATTTTCTTATCAACCGTCATTCATTTTAGGTGCAACGTTTGCACTTTTAGGTATTTGACGGAGAATATAACTGAAAACGGGGTTACATTTTTATTTTGCAATTAAAAAGTAATAACCGGTTTTTCTTTATCAATTCTTAAAAATGTATTGCAGTAGTATAAAAATTAATTGTAATGCAATGTTAACGGTATAAAATTTGACAAAGGATATCGAGAAATTTGGATATCCAAGTGTCTATTATTGTCTTTTACATTATCAAAATAATTAATCTATTAATTAAGAGATAACAAAAGCTAAATTCGGTAAAATTGTCCATTATATACCAAAAGTAAACGGACGGACGGAGAGCATTGTCTGTAAAATCCTACAATTAGTAGCAATCACAGATAGCGGCTGTTGGTTATTTTATTAATTATAGTTTTCTTACATTGTGATTTTGACAAGTGCAAGTGTATGTAAATACCTGCTGCTAAGCTGCTAAGTGCTGAATAAATAAATTATTATTATTATTTCATTTAAGTGCAAACGTTCCACCTTAACTTCTGTTTATCAGTTATCTAACATTTGTTTTTTTAATAAAATACCTCCAAATTGAAAATAAAACGTAAATCATTATCAAAAACAATTTTACTTATCCTCTCGTGACCTTATATCAAAACATAATAAATCTTGGCTTATATACAACTATTTATTTTATCTGCCTACATAAACAATGATAAGACGAGCAATTAGGTATGTATACGTAATATTTATACAATAACATTTCAACAAAAGTAGAAAGAAAATACAGATTCTTGGAGATTTTATCTTTAAATCAGCGCTATAACTGCAAAAATCCTAGTTAGGTTCTTTACGGATTTTAATTGACAAGAGTTACTAGTATATAAATTATTATTTTACAAAAATGTTATGAGTCGACTCTCCTCCCGCTACCCCACGCCAGGCCCCTTTCTCGTCCTACAGTACCGTTAGCATGACATGGAAATTCGGACTCGTCTTCTTGCTGTTATTTGTTACAGTAATTTTTATTCAGATTTAGCTATTGTTACGTTAAGATGATGTATTTGTTATTAGATTTGATTGTTGAACGTTTACGATATTAAAATAGCCTATAATAGGCTAGTTGACACTTTTTTGAAATTATTTTTATATGGTCACGAATGTTTTAACTAGATCAAGAAAAAAATATGGCATTTATTTGAGATCTAGAAAGCACTAAAATAAATATTACAAAATTGGCTTAACATTTGGAGACGAAAACGATGTCAGACATGTTGAACTATATGTATAGATTATCTGTGTTCAAGAGGAATGACGTCATGACTCAGAAAATGTATTAGAAAAGGATCACGTTCATGTTTATTAACAAGATGTATGACGTCACAAAATGGCTGATAGCGTTTTCGGAAGTTAAAGACATAGACAAAATAAGTAATTTTCATATTGAGTTTATACAAACATATTCAAGGTTTATGAACAGAAATTATATAATTATATATTTAGGTTCCATATGACAAATACTTTTAGAAATAAACATCATTGTAACATAATTTCATATGTGTCAACTAGCCTATTATACTAATCCCGACGACGCACTCAAAAATAAAATTCAAAACTTTCTTCACATGGTACTTTTAACAAACATCACTCGAGCTGATAGTACAACCACATATCCATACATTTAAATGAATAAGAATTAATTATTATCTTATGTAATTTTAAGACGTTCATGACCTCATATTGTTATTGATGTTAGTATTCATGTTGGCAGGCAGATAAAATTAGTATAATTTCTATTTATACATATTTAATCCTACTTATCAAAAGAACATTATATTGGCAACCTGATGGAAAATAATCTATTATTTTATTTTTTGCAATCATAAATGGAAGGAGACAACCATCATTAAAAAAAATAACAAAAAAGGTTCATTGTCATTTACAGAAGCTGTTTATTTTTATTTTATTCAAGCAGGTTGATAGTATTATAATATAATTATCAATAATAATTGATCAAATTATATTTCGAGATCTTAAAAATATATAATTGTTAACTTAACCTACAAAATGCGATTGATTCTGTTCAAAATGTATGTTAGGTGCAAGGCCGGATTTAAAGGAGGGCATCCATGCATTCCGCCCCGGGGTCTCCAAAATAGAGGGGCCCCCACAATATATTTAAAATCTTTCAAATTCTGACGGGTAAACTCTACAACTTTTCTTTTAATTATTTTTTCGGTGCTGTACCATTAGATACAGTACTTTAAAGAATCATGATTAATGTAATAGTTCCTAAATATTGTAATAACGGTAATTATATATACTTGTTCACTTAAATTAGACAATCAGTAAAATATCAGAATTCAAATCGTCCTGAAAAGTAGTACATACTTAAAATTTTCTACACATTAGAGGGAAATTCTAATTAGTGGCCAGGGGGGGAACTAATTAGAATGTACTACTACACTAACCTACTACACTAATTAGAATTAGAATCTTCTCCTTTATTGCCCTGGGGCTTCCGGACTTCTAAATCTGGCCCTGGTTAGGTTATGAACGGGACTAAGTATATTTTGAATAAAATACACACATTATTAAAATTATTATGTCTTTATAAAATTCAAATAATTTGTTCAGTATTTCGTATAACAAGTATAAAAACATCTAAATAAATGTATCTACCTACAGTGGCAAAAACATCATAACTGTTTATTAAAAATGCAATTTTAAAAGTTTGCTTATAACAATCAGAGATAATTGAAGATAGGTAGGAGAGATAGCATCATAACGTAATGTATTATTCCTAATATTCCGTGAGGTAATCTTGGGATTTTTTCAGAATATTTCCATTTTTAGACAATACATAGATACTAACACAATATTTTGGCTGTCATCTGGTGATTAATGCCCCTTTCCTGCATTCAAATGGTGACGGATCTTATTAATGACTACCTTATTATCGCGACATGAAGAAATCATAAATATATATACTACGAAGGAAATTACCATTTTCGTTTGCGAAAAATAAGGATTTTATAAGCTTTTTATTTTACAATGAAAGTCCTGTCTAAATAGGGACTACTTTTAGAGATTAGGTAGAATGCATGGACGACAAATAAAATAGAAGATAAAATGAGCCTATGTTATACCGATAAAGAAGATATTTGCCAGTGAAAGTCATGTTGAAATGTTTCCAGATTTTACTGCGATTAGTCAAAAAAAGAGCAGTGTTTTTGTTATTAGTTTGCATATACATTAAAAACAAACCTGTTATTTTTCATTACAAACACACACTTTAATTATATTAATTTTCGAAGATCTTTTAATTATACGTATACCTACATTATACGTTAGTAGGTCAATAAATTAACTAACTTGTGGATATACCGAACCTCCCTAACATAGGTACGTCTTCTTATTTAATGCTGTCAAATTTTCGAATATATAATATACAGTACAAATATTATAAAAACAAACATTATCTAACTTATCTCCATTTCAGAAATAAATATTTATGATATCTGTAAAACTACGCATTTTAAGGTTATCACAATGATAAACATGAAAAAGTCATGGATCGATATAAATGATAATTAATATGTTATTATAACCAGTTTAAATATGAATCAATCACAAATTTATCAATCGACGTGTCATACCTAGATCTATTTCTAGATTTTTGTATGTTTTCGATATTAAAGATGATAACAAATACCTTTTATTTAGAATATTATAAAAACTAACGGGTGTTGAGCACAGGGTTATTATTATCAAGTTAAATAGGTAGGTCTTTATTTGTAAATTATTTTGAAAAACTTTTAAATAAATGGCTATGAAAATATTTACGGAACTCATAACAAAATACATGTTAAAGATACAAATTATTTGTTTTAAAACATTCATAGAGATTATTTTTTAAATTAAACCTAAGTGTTACATTTTTTTTTGTCCGGGTTGAAATGCATTTACCCATTCCCATCGCCGCTGCAGTGTGTGTGAGAGGACCCTACACCACTAAAGCCGGGCACGCATAAGCAATCCGGCCCAACCTAAGTGATACTTACGTGAAAAATATTAACGACCGAACGACAACATCGATAAACATACGGGTAAACCTTCTGGAAGGTTTTCATTTCTGGCGGACATGAGTATGTTATCCACGTGGCTTTTGCTACTTTACCTAGGGCTAGAACCCTACTTGCCTTTATGGGCATAATGGACAGCGGGGTTCTAGCCCCGTTCAGAATTAAATCTCTTAATCAAGGTTGCCCATTTGCCGAGTCGCGACCCGGTACCAGGCCATCAAAATAAAATATTTAATTTGTTTAAAAATGATACCGCGATAATACCTACCTACTGTTGCTTGACGCTTCGTAAATAATACAATTTTACTATTAATAAATGTGTATTATTTTACCTTATGCGGGTCACGAAAGGGCATGGTAAAAATTACCGGGCAATGGCTGATGTCTGAACAATGCTTGGGAAATACCTACTGTACTAAACGATAGTTGAAACTGTTGAAAGTTGAAACTGCATTCAAATTCGTTGCGTGGTTAAGAATTAGGCGGAGAAGGAGAAAGAAACCAGCTAATGGACTTACGTTCGTTCGAATTTATGATGTCAACTAGCTTCTAACTAGTGGGAACTTCATAAAAAAATATAGCCTTCCTCGATAAATGGGGTAACTAACACTGAAATATTTTTTCAAAAACGGTCATGTAGTTCCAGAGATTAGCGTTCAAGCAAACAAACAATTAAACTTTTCAGCCATATATATTAGTATAAGATATACCTGGACAATATCGAGGGATGAATATGGAAAAATAAAACTAAGAAGGCGTATTACCATTGCATAGAATTGCTAGTCTACCGATGAAATTGTCGAGCTGCCTCATCATCTTGGCGCTATGGCGCAATGGTCTGCCATTGCGCCATAGCGCCAAGATGGCGCGAGTCGTCCCGATTTCAAAAATCCGTAGGTACCTATTTACTTAATTGTCACCCGACCTTTGTCACGTATTGTAATCAAACAATAGTATTAGAAGAAACTGGCACACGGTCGGGGCTAAGTATTCAACATATTATTTGATGCACTGTTAGTACTTGTTCCAATTTTTTTTTGTATCAAATAACAATAAGTACTATTTTTTTGGGGCATGTGACCGGGCATTTTGGTCATGAAAATAAAAACTAAACGTAATTTGCCGGTACCTATTGAATATAATGGGACTGTATTACATAGGTAATTGAATTTCTATATAGTAGGTAATTATTGTTTTTGTAAAGATTACATGCAGAGTTTTTTGCACACTACTGGTATCCTTGTTAAGCACCCGTGCTAAGCTTAAATGCTTGTGTTACGAGTGGGTTCACGTCGATAGTGCAATGTGTGCAGATGGGGATCGAACCGGTGCGGCGACCACGGACAACGGCCGCTTCAAAATTAACACGTTACCTACCTAATTATTGATAAATTAAAGTAATATTAATATTTTTATAATAATTAATAAAAATCAACTTGGTTATGAATAAAAAAAAAAAACTAAGCTAAAAGTGCTTGTGTTACGAGTAGGTTCACGTCGGTAGTGGTCGGTGGTGGGTGGGGATCGAACCAGCGACCGCAAGATCACAAGTCCGACACACTAGCCATTGGGCTACGGCCGCTTCAAAAAATACCGAAATGACTGACATTCTATGAAATGTGTCAGCCATACCATCCTGGATGAAACAGTTTACTTGTAGTACATAAGTATATGTTACAGTCAAAACTTATAATCGGTCTAAGCCACTTTTTACTGCAAAAATCAGGCAAAACTAGTTTTAAAAATAGACCCACTATTTTGGCTCTCATAAAATTCCAGAAATGAGATGCTATAATTTTTGGTCGAAGGTTAAAAAAACCACCGGGATTCCAACTTCTGTAGGTTAGGTTAGGTAAGGCCTACTGTCCACGGCGGCGTAGCTTCGTAGACGCGTATTCGTCATTATACGCTTGATGTACGCCTGCTTGCAGCTTACATACAAAACTTTGTAACTCTGTCGACGGAGCGGCAACGTCGCGCTCGCGTCGCTTCATACTGGCTTCATGTTGCCTGTCGTACCGGATGTCATACGCCCGAGCGTACATCGAGTACATAAGCCAAAATAACGTCTTCTTCGTTCGATGACATTCTCACAAATTATTGCAAACGTACGCTAGCAATACGCCTCGTGGACTGAGTTGAGTACGCTGGGCTGTACAAGCTTCACGGCGTATTTTGGAGTGTCTATGAAGCTACGTCTCCGTGGACAGTAACACTAAGAACTGTGACCACAACGCAGATCCATATTCCAATTATTAATTATTAATTAAAGCAGTCAAGAGTGGTTTTGACCGATTATAAGTTTTGACTGTAACATAATATATATGTATATACGTAAGACTATTACGAATGTTGGAGTTCATCGACTGGCAATGAACAAATTAGCGACTGTTAACTTATGGCAACCGGTTTTAATGTCGTTCAATATATTTCTGATCGATATATTGTAAAATACAATAAGTAGGTATGTATTTGTTATTGAAATACTTACTTTTAATTTCAAGATTTATGTTGGACTCATAATATTAAAACCGCGAGGCCCATATCAAAAATTCCGACGTTTTCTGTTGAATTTTTAATACTTACTAATACACACACCACCGGCACAATTAGCGGAACAGAAAAAATGTGAAATTAAGTAACCTTTTTCTTATATGACCTTTTTGGTTATGATATTTTTTTGTTGTTATGACTTGTTTGAAAATGGAACATTACACAGTAATTTTTTTTTCGTACGTTCTAATTTCTCGCTAAATCGATGTTGTCGTCTTTTCTACAGTTTGGTATTTATTTTGTATTATTGTTAAATTTATTAATTTGGTTTGAAAAAGTGTTTTTTTCTTTAATTTTTAATCTAAGGTCGTTTTGTTTGATTACGTATGTACGCCTAAATATGCCTGACTTAACACCGGCAGAAATCATTAGGGCCGATGAAATGAGGCGTAATGATCATACCTACCAATCAATTGCTACAAGGCTTCGTCGACCGGTATCAACGTTTCATCGTAGCATCAAACGGTACAGATTGACTAATTCTACGGTGAGGAGGAGTGGTCAAGGAAAGAAAAGATGTACTTCAAGGCGGGACGACCGTTATTTACAACTTTGAGTTCGTAGGGATACGCGGTTAACGGCTGTGGAAGCTCGAAATGAACTTGAAATCGCTCGAGGTGTAAGAGTAAGTGAGCGTACAGTTCGCAGAAGATTTGAAGAAGTTGGTATAGGTTCGTATATACCCGCCAAAGCTCCAAAATCTTCAGAGACACCACCGCAAAAACCGATTGAACTTTTCATGTAAAAATGACATCGCCATTGGGGTTCAGATGAGTGGAGACAAGTTCTCTTCACTGATGGAGTGCAGAGTTCTCTTAAATGACATCGATGGAAGACGGCGAATATGGAGACCTAAAGGAGAACGTTACTTTCAGTCTAACTTTGAAAATACAGTGGCATATGGGGGCGGCTCAATAATGGTGTAGGGTGGGATATGTTTGGGAGCTCGTACGGAGCTAGTGATAGTCGAAGGAGGGAGTTTGACTGCTGATCGGTATATCAGAGAGATTTTAGAAAAACACATTGTGCCATTTGCCCCCTTTATTGGTGAAGGTTTTATTCTAATGCAGGATAATGCTCGGGCTCATACTGCTGGCTCAGTACAAGAGTATCTAAACCATGTGTATATACCGGTGATGCAGTGGCCAGCAAGATCCCCGGACATGAATCCGATAGAGCATGTATCTGAGAATTGCTTAAAAGAAGCGTAGAAATTGTTACTAGAGGAGTTTCAGAGGTTGCCCCAAGAAATCAGTGATAATATTATAAATAGCATGCCTAGACGCATGGAAACAGTTATCAGAGCACGGGGTGGAAACACTCTGTGTTAAAATCTCATTATTTTGTGTTAAATTAATCAAATTTTTAAATATTCCAGTGTTTTTAATACAATCTTTAATTCGATCGAATCGAATCGATTTTTTCAATTAAAATTAGCCCAAATCTTCACCAAATCGATACTAAAAGATAGTAGTGGATTTCAGTGGACAAATCAGTTGTTTTGTTTTATACACAAAAAGTACGTCATATGACATACTTAGTGCTTTTATAATACTTTATATTAAATACCACATTTATTTATGAGGTTGTGAGATCTACAAGATATTTATCGCGTAATCTTTGTTTTCATTATACCTATTGTAGCTACTAGTATAATCCGATATACATATTTTATATAGTAATTAAGATAATGCATATGATTAGATAAAAAATATTAGATAAATTGAAAATACTTCCTAGCTCGTGACAAATCGATAAATACTATACATACATTCAAGCAACAAGTTGCAGTAATTAATAATCCACCTTACATACATAAACTACTTCAGTAAGACCTACTTACTGAGAAGTTACAGTACACTTTTGAATGATTTGATAAGAAATCTCAGTATCTAATCATCATTATCAGCCCGTATAACGTCCACTGCTGAACACTGGCCTCCTCCCGGGAAGGGTATTTTGCCATGGTGACCGCAGTATTATGGCACACAAGGCAACGCTGCTGCCCATTTCTTGATATACGATTATTATATATGATGTTATAACAATCGGGACCAATGGCTTAACTTGCTTTCCGAGGCACGGAGGGTAGCCCCTCAACCAACCAGACCAATATTTTTTTAGTCTCCATGCCTATTCTTGACATACCTACCTACTACAATTCGAGACCTCAAAAGCATAAGGTTGGAGTTCTACTATACTTCAGAAGCATTTAAGTGCCAGTTTACAATAAAGGCACATACGACAAATGTTTCTAATGTATTATGGCACATCCAACCTTATGCTTTTGAGCTCTAGAATTATTTATATGTACTCACAGTTAGCTCCTCACTAGTTATTCAAATCTATCACTTGTTGACATGACATGTGTTGACTGCACCGGTGGCTCAGTGGTTACGATAGTTGCTTCTGAGACCTGGTGTTCTGGGTTCGATTCCCACCCGGGACAATTATTTGTGTGAACCACAAATAGTTGTTCTGAGTCTGGGTGTGCTTTGTGTCCGTGAAATGAATGTTTGTAAATGATACAGGGATTTATTGCCCGAGAGCGGGAGTTCTCATTTCATTTAAAAAAAAAGTGCAGTGCCCCGCCAAGTACGCACAAAAAATCAAAGGCGTGCCGCGGTGAAATGCCGTTAAAAAAGGATGAATTTCTTAAAGCGATTCCGGAAATTATCGGTAAATCTTATTTATATTTTGAACTTTTTATTTAAATCATGATTTTGTAATAGACTGATGGTATTTTTTTCTTATTTATTTATTAACTTTATCTAAAAATGGCAACCGAGCAATAATTGCATTACATAGCGAAAGTTCCCAAAACATCGATTGTCTGTGTGGCTTTTGACTTTGAATACGTTTTCTGATAATTATATTCAACAATGCTTAACTGTAATAACATAAAGTGCAGTGCTTTTTATCCAACTAATACACATTACAAATGTGAAAGTTTAGCTGTATGCTACTATAGCGCAAAGAAGTACTCAACGAGTTCTAGTTTAATTTGGCACACTTATGATAACCAGAATATAGGCTATAAATCATTAGGCTTATGCGGAGAACCTTCACAATCTTTCAAGCGTTGCTTGTTTCAAATAGGTATTGTATTTTTTACCAAGTGTAAGAAACGTAACACAGTTATTCTTAGGTTTACTGGTTTTACTCTGTAATGACAGGCCGATTTCACAAGAAAGGCATTCCGTTAAGTCTCCTTGAGCTCCTCAACAAGGTTTTGCGAAGCGCAAACCGTCACGATTGTACTCAACTGACATAATTCACGTAATTTACTAAATAGATTGATATTACCTACTATTACCGATTTAAATTCGTTTCAATATTAATAATAATTGAATTTAGTGACTGGCGTTTGACCCCGATTACTACTTAAGTAATTTAAAAATAGTTTTAGTGTTCAAGTTTATTGCGGGTCAGTTTATCAAAAGTGTTGTCTATAATGCTTAAATAATATAATTATCCCATAATGTGTTGTTATGGCACAAAGTAAGTTTTACAACAATGGTTCTCTTCTCGACCCGTCCTTAAAAAAGGTGGGTACAAGCGTTACCATGATTATAGATGTATTTTATTATGTATAACATTTCTTAGTCTATAGACCCTGATATTCGACCGGGGCAAATATTACCTGTTCGATTACGTGCATTCGGACAAAAAGATCTTGTATTTAATTAATTATTGTGTAAACCTGACTATAGAACTTACAGGTGTTGTACAGTAAGGATACGATGGACGCAGCGGCTTTAAAATATTGTGTAGGTAGGAGGGAGGAAGGCATATAGGTACCTAGCCGGTAACAGTAAAAATAAGAATTTATATAAGGAAGGAACTTCCTCGGTAGTATATCTAATTTCAATTTACATAAAACAGTTAGTACCTACATAGTAAAGATTATGGATTACTAAGAAAGATTATAATTATCTACCTAAAATTTTAGCAAATGTAAATGTTAGGGAAAATTATTATGTTAAAGAACTTGTATTTATATCAAACGTATTATTTTCCTAGTTACCAACCCCAACATTTTGAATAAGTCAATATTATGTTTAATTCTTTATTTATATATAAAATCGTAAACTGGAGTTCAATTGCGTTTTTCACATGCTCGATAAATGCGCACGCCTAATGAAGGTTCATCGTAAGATATTGAACTAAATTTGGTTGACAATTCAATACTAATTAATAGTTTGCCCCGTCATGCCTTTATAATATATTTAATTTTAATGTAACAATGTTTGAGTATCAATATATTTCCATTATAAGCATGTTTTATAAATAAATATATATGTATACTTGTGTAAAGTCCTACTTGTATATTCTTTCACTATAGGTAGGTCTAGGTACTATGTGTGACGAGACACCCTAATAAAAGACAATTGAAATTTGTGGGGCCAAGTTAAAATAACAAAAAAATAGTTTTTATTCTCGTCTATTTACTGTTTTTTTCAATTGATTTTGATTAATTATAGCTGGTTTTAGTCATTGTTACGCATTTAAATCAAAATCTGAATTATTTATTATTTTTATTCCAATGCATCCAGCATTGGAATAAAAATAAAGTAACTTGATAAAATATATCTTACATTTGCTTTTATAGTTACATCATATATTTTTACGTCAATTAGGTATATTTACATAGTTATTTCGTTTTATCGCTTACATGAAGCATTTTATAATATGTAAATACCTATTTCAATATTGACACTAGGGTCATACGTCCATGTGATAGATTACAAACACATACAGAACATGTATCGGTTAGCTTATTATTTTATGAACAGGCCTTAAAATCTATTAACCTCCTTATCGGGACCGTGGGGACCGATCTAATGCTTGGACTTTTTGGTTGCAACCCAGCGGCGCCGCCGCCGTGCCGTGTATAGGTATAATAGGGTATTGGTCAGTGGGTAGTCTGAGGCATATAATTAAAAATGAATTTAGTATATACATTTATATCTAGGTAGGCTAGGCTTCCAATTCGTTTAAGCCCAGGATCCAATAAATTCACTGTCAGACACGACATCCGACACTAACAACTGAACTGATCTAACCAGGTATTTCATTGTGCACTGAAAAACGAGTAGGTACCTAGGTATATACCTAGGTAACTTAAAATTTAATGACCACTCAGTTACAAGCCTTACTAGGTACCTACCTACCAGCTACCAAAGTAGAACAATCTAATTTAATACAATTGATTTACATAGGTAGGTACCTACTTAGGTAGGTAGGTATTACAGATTATTCGTGTTTATGTCAACTGAATAGTGTTTATACATACCTACCTAGGTATTGTTTGCAATAAATATGTTTGCATTGATACTATTTGATACATTCATCATTATTAAATTACAAATCGCAATTAGATTTAGGTAAGTAGGTACCTATATTACAAATAGGTATTTGCCGTTATTATTTTTCAAGAAAAAGTAACACTTTATGTACGTTAATAAAATTTGTTTATTATCTAAGTAATAAACAAAATGTTTTTATTCATCTTGATCAAATTTATAATTTAGGTACCTATAAAGGTCTTGAATAAAACATAATATACCTATAATCGCTTCACTAATACCTAATAATTAACAAGTTACGAAACAACTATCTACAATGATTACAATTTGTATCAACCATTAATTACAAAATAATTCTTAAACCAGAAATGTTTCATACAAAACATTCTAAAAACTGATCGTCCTGAAACACGTCTTTCATTTAGTTTTCCCGCCCGATGGCCGCCCGCCCCCAACGTCCTACATGCGCCCTCAATTCGTCCACCTTACATAACAATATTATTGTAACTAAGAAAGATTTGATTGTACAAACTACACAAAATCAGTTTAAATTAAAAACTAGCTTCCTTTAATTAAATAAGTATTTTAATTAGTAACTAGTAAATACCGGTATAACATTAGCTAGGAACTAAATAAGACTAAACATAATTAATTTGATCTTTAACCTGTACAAAAATCGGAGAAGAAAATTCTTAGAATGCAAAGTATTCAAGCCACTTGAATCGGCATTTGTAAATATTTAAATACCTACATATAACATAATGGAATTAAAACATTCACAATTACCACCAAATTTCAGTAATATAACATAGTTAAATCAAATTGTTTAACAAGCTTAAGTGTTACAGTATTTTACGTAGCATCTCTACTTGGTAGGGTATTCGCGAAACGCTCAAAGTGGCCTACGTGACTCAGGACCGCCCGGCAATGGCGTCGCGGTGCCAAGCAATTTTCAGCCTTATCGACTAACTCATGCACCTATCTATATCTTGTAAAAAATCGCGTTCAATAATCATCCAGAATACACAATTTCAACAATGTCACTTAGCGGATATTATTTCCACTAGTTATATAACGGCAAAAAATAGCACGTGTTGAAAACTCAGAAATCAGCTGATTTGTGTGCCCGTACTCACCCCAAGAATGTGCCAACCCCACGGACAGCGCCGCTAAAGCCAACATACACTGTGTTATACACATTTTATTTCATAAATACGGATGGTTTAGTTAAATGCACATTTAGTTAAGGTGTTACGAGTTTCAATATGCACAGATGGCGCGCGCGTGTTACGTCCACACCTTACGCGTATCACATAGAAACTAACGAAAGACTGCCTTGCCGCCAGTTGCCGTCGTACTCCAGTCTCAATAGCTTCATTGAAAAATATTTTGCGCATGCGATTAACGTGGCGCGGCGTGGTGTTATCAAGTAGGGAACCTATACATCATTTACCTGATTTCGATTGCGCCCTTGATAGTGAAATCATAGTTGGTAAATAAACTAAACTTGATAGGTGGGTAGGTACCTACGTATAGCATTAACGCATTGTTATTTAGCTTCTGCCAGTATGTACTTAGTTATGTTATACCAAATTTTTGTAATTCTAGCATCTTCGGACTACAATAACGGTACTTGGTATTTGTTTTTTAATAGAAAGGTACTTGAACATAGACAAAAAAGTAGGTATTTTAATTCTATTTAGGTCGAATAAAAAATAGGTCATAAGACTGGATCTGTAACTAGGTAACAAAATTATAGGTAAGAAACGGATATTATCAAGATAAGTATAATAATAGTAGATAGGTAGTAATTAAAATTAATTAGCGGACGTTATGGTTGGTTTAAAATGATCAAATCACATAGGCAATGTTTGCTAAAATAATTCAAATACATACGTACATAATGTATTTGGTGGTCTATTACGGTATGTAAGTAGGTATCTGATGGGTTATACTATTATTGTGCAATAGAATAGTGTGTCTAATACAGTAACATTGATACACACATTTTTGTTTTTACTCAAAACCGATGCAGTATAATAAATCTTTACTAATATTATAAAGAGGAAAGTGTTTATTTTTTGTTTGTTTGTATTGAATAGGCTCCGAAACTACTGGACCGATTTGAAAAAATATTTTAAAGCTCCACTATTCCCGGAAGACGTAGGCTATATTTAATTATGAAGCTCCCACGGGAACGGGAGTTACGTGGGTGATAATATATAAAAATAGACATATTTTATAATTATTATATGTAAATTAAGAAACGATAAGATATTAGCGTTGTTAGAAATTTTGAATAGTTGTCAATTTAATACGTCATCATAAATTGAAATTTGAACTTGTCATCACACTACCGTGCGACCTCATTTAACACAAATAATACGTGCTTAGTTGCAGAATTCATAACAACTACACGTTTTAACAATAGTATTTAAAAATAAGTAATTATTTGTATTTATTTTAATAATGATAATAAAACACACTTGCTTTATAAATAACATGTGTATTAGAACATAGAAGGGTAATAATAATAACGTATGTAAATAGAGAACTAGTAAACACCTTGCATCTAACAATACCTAATTAATAAAAAAATATTTACACTTTCGGTTCAACAAAACAGTTGGTACACTTTCAAACAGAAAAATAAATAGGTAAATGTAAAATAGCTTTTACCTATTTAAGTTTGAGTTTCAGTTGAAACTTTTCGAACAATTTACTAATATGGGTATGATTTCTTATACAAACAAGGATTTTTTTTAATGCAATCCTGTACTACTGAATACTACTAACTGCACTAGGGAAAAGAATCCCTGTGTCGCGGGGACTTTAAAAACACACAATTCACGGACGCAAAGCACATCCAGACAAGAACAACTATTCGTAGCTCACACAATAATTGTCCCGGGTAGGAATCGAACCTTGAATACCGGGTCTCAGAAGTCACTGTCGTAACCACTGACCTACCGGTTCAGTTAAGTCATCATTTACGAACAGTAGATAAATAAGTATTTTATCATCATCATCTTCCTGCCCTGCTCCAATTATTTGGGGTCGGCGCAAAATGTCATCCCCTTCCATTCTTCCCTATTAGACGTATCTTCCATACACACCTTTCTTACACATGTCATCTTTCAAACAGTCTATCCATCTTTTATGGGCCTTACTCTTCCAACGAATCCGTCCATCTTCACATTCAGCATTGTCACATGCATAGCATATCGTCCCTACGCATAACGTACCCATAACATGCTAAGAAGTAAGTATTTTATAACTATGTAGGTTGTTTTTATTTGCAAAACTTTACTTTTGTCATAATCACAATTGTCTGGATAAGACAATTGTTTTAATATAGGGTTTCGTCACAGTATTGTTACTTTTTGAGACGCTCGTTTTTATTGCTACCGTAAGACCCTTTTTGTTTTCTGTCGGACATATGTTGTTAGCCCTGAGGCTTTTGCTACTTCACCGGGCATGAAGGCGAGCAGAGCTCCAGCCGAGATAAATGGTTTAAACACTACAAACTAAGCAACCTGCGCAAGAGGGCGTCCGCTGTGGGACTTGGACCTCGGCTCAGGGCGGTCGCTGACGGGAAGATTGAGGGATTATGGCTTTTAGTTTAGGGGAAGTCAAAGTCAAAAATTCTTTATTCATATAGACACATTTAAAATATTTTAAATCATGTTCTTATGATGCGTCCCTTTCTTTTACTACCACCAGTTCTGGACGTGGCAACTCTGAGAAGAACTGGCAAGAAACTCAGAGGAATCCTTTTTTAAATAAATTTGATTTTACAATTATTAATAAAGCAGTATTGTTTTAGAGCAACTCACTCCCAACTATTCCCAAGCTGTTTTGTCATTGACATAATCTGAAATTTTGTAATAAGCTTTTTTACATAATTTATCTTTCACATATCGTTTAAACTTGTTTATAGACAGATCTCTAACATTACTAGGAAGTTTGTTGTAGAAGCGTATACATTGCCCCATAAAAGAATTGCTTATTTTGTGGAGACGTGTAGGAGTTTTGTGCAACTGTCTACGAGGACAGAAAGAAGCCTTGTTGCTACAAAAGGTATAGCACCTTTTAAAACATACTTAGTCCTTGTTGACTGGCACTGTCTTTCTTGCGGACATGACAATGACATATGATGTAGTTAACACCGAAGCCTACGCTTTTGTTATAAGAAACTAGCTGTTCATGTCGTCGCATTGACATTTTCCAAAAAAATATTTCATACAAACTCAAAATTATGGGGATACGCCATATAATAAATTAAATAAGAATTAGCTAAATTAGAAAAATCGTTCTCAAGTTATGCACGTAATGCATTTTGGCAATTCATTTTTACTTACCATCTAACATAATATATGAACGAAATTAATGAAATTTATTTCGTCATATTAACAAATTGTCTTTTTATAATGGAAAAATTACAGGTTTTAGTCAAGTTTTTGCTTATTTTTGTAACAAAAACTAACAAATTTTAAAATGTTTGAATGGCTGTGTGTCCGTTTGTTCGGACTTATCTTAGTAACGGCTGGACCGCTTTTGACGTAACTTTCACTAGTGGATAGCAAATTTTATGACGTATAGTTTGAACTACTTTTATCTGTTGGTCTATTTTTCTGTGTAGTGTGCCTAATTTCTAAAACTGTGCTACCGATCTAGACTTAGTCAAAACATGTTTTTACTTACCTACACACGTGTATTAAACTTTTTCATTATAAATGATGCCTCTTTTACTACATAATACGACGCGCATAAAAAATAATAATTATATTTTAGGCACAAACACACCAAACAACAGACGAGAAATCTCGAGCCGATTGTTATGACATAATGTATAGCACAATCGTATACTAAGGAAAGGGCAGCAGCGTTTTCCTGTGTAAAACTACGGCAACCAACCAGACTGCCGAGCGTGGTGACTGGTAAAACCCCTCCCTCGGGAGGAGGTCCATGTTCAGCAGTGGATGTTATAAGGACTCATGATGATGATTAAGTAAAGAAAACACATAAAATAGAGTTAGTTGAAACTATGATAACAGCAGTAGTATTAACTGTGTCATGGTTATCAACGACTATCTCCAGGTAGAAAGGAAAATTTGTTTCGGTTACAAAGTAATGGAAACGCAAAGGTGAATTATAAATAAAATCATTGAAGTTCTAATATCACGTGACGTATGTCGGAAATACTAACTTTAGAGAGAGATGAGAGAGAAAATGAAATGAAAAATGTTTATTTGATCCAAATAAAAGTTACCAACTAATGATTACAGTATAGTGAATGCACAATTATACAAAAAGGTACTAGTACTGTCTCCCAAACTAGGCTATAGCCTGTATTTCGGGAAACAGTGCTCATTATAATAGTTTTATACAAAGAAAAAACAGTGATGGAGGAGGTATTATTGGTAATTTACATTTATGAGTAAGTTTTAAAGAAAATTATTCTAGGTAAGCTGTGTGAGAGAGAGAGAGCTATATATAGCTAGCTTCCCGCGCGCGGTTTCACCCGCGTCACTCCCGCTCTCATAGGAACTTCATAATTAAATATATATATAGACATAGCCAAAATTTTGAAATCGGCACATTCGTTTTTGAGTTTATTCATTACAAACATACACACAAAATACAAATATTTCTTTATAATATAATAGATATAGCTGTCCTAGATAAATGGGCTAATACTGAAATAATTGTTTAAATCGGGCCAGTACTTCCTGAGATAAGTTCAAGCAAACAAACAAACTCTTTAACGAAAACGCTTTATACTTATATTAGTATAAAATTAAAGGTAGCCTATAGCCGTCCTCGATAAATGAGCTATCTAACACTGAAAGAATTATACAAATCGGACCAGTAGCTCCTGAGATTAGCGCGTTCAAGCAAACAAACAAACTCTTTAGCTTTATAAGTAGGTATATTCCTGTGCTTGATTACCTAAGGCCGCAAAAACTCACGTGGGGAAGAGGAAAGGGCCGGCAACAAAAGTAGTAAAGTAGTAGTTTTATCATTGTCCTTGTATTTGCCTAGTCTGATTTTAAAACAATGTAGCTTTTTTATTACTCCTACTATTATTCCCATAACCTACCGACACTCCTGCTATTACCGCTGTACCACCAGTAGGTACCCCATGCGCTGATAACTACAATTTGCTTGAACAAACGCAACTAGCTTAATTGTATTGATAACAATAGAAATGCAGTAACATAAGTAGTGGAAAGAATACCACTACACAGTGCCGGATTAAAACTTTCTAGACGCCCTGAGTATTCCACACACCCAGCAAACTACAAGATTAGAAATGCAAGTGATAAGAAATATTTTTAGTGCAGTTTCTTGCGCTTCGCCAAAAGGTGGCGCTGTACGCAATTGTTTAGTTCAGTTCAGTTCTTATGTTGAG
This sequence comes from Nycteola revayana, assembly GCA_947037095.2. Lineage (NCBI taxonomy): Eukaryota > Metazoa > Arthropoda > Insecta > Lepidoptera > Nolidae > Nycteola > Nycteola revayana. The sequence goes on from OX344847.2 coordinate 5,826,401, forward strand.
GTTTTTTTTTCGGAAGGACTTACGTAGTTAGCCACGAGGCTTTTGCAACTTCACCGGGCATAAAGGCGAGCAGAGCTCCAGCCTTAATAAATGGTTTAAAAACTACAAACTAAGCAACCTGCACGAGAGGGCGCCCCCTGTGGGGCTTAGACCTCGGCTCAGGGCGGTCGCTTGCGATGAGATTGAGAGATTATGACTTTTAGTATTTTAAGGGGGTTTTGTGCAACTTTCGCTCTACTTTACAGTTCGCGGGCCTCTCGGACTTCGGGTCTACGAGGGCATCGGATGGTTCTTTGCAAACTAAGGGTCGGGACGAAAGAGAACAGAGCAATTGTTTAATTTGGTTAGAGCTAATCCGGTACTGTCAATACTTGCAACGAATGGCCGTGGGACATGTCTGCTTATGAAATTCAGAGAACTGAAACAATTGATCATCATCTTACTGTGCCCACCTTGACGTGCGGGCCATTGCGTGTTCCCTTCCTGCTAATAATGAGAAACAGTAATTGTATTCCGATACCTATTATAATTATTTTCATAATTACAAGGGACCGGAGAGGGCACATGAAAAAGTGAATCGTTAAATACAACACGATGTCGCGTCTAATTAGTAGACCATCCCCATTGGTAGACCATCGATTTATGTGTATTAAATATATTGCGAATCGCATTAAAAATACAGATTAAAATGACATCGAACCTATGTTAAGGGCGCCCAGCAAGGACCAGAGTACATAGCTAAATTGCTCTTACTCTCTAAGGCACTTGAGCATATTTTGGTATTCTGAGTGCAACTTTCTTTGTAAAATACATATTAGGTATGTCTATTTTATTTAATTTTAAAATGTAACGTTCTAATAGTATCTAGGTACTGATAGCAAATCGTACTGCCAATTATTATATCGATTAAAAAATACGGTGGTCTAGGTGGTAGCTGAATCTATTTACATTTATTGTTGGGGTTCTGAGTTGAGGAGGGTGAGGGATGGTGCAAGAATCAGTATCTATTATTAATGAATCACCAAAATGTTAACGTACGAGCATAATTCAAAAACGACTTGACTAATTCTTTTTTTATTAAAGTAATGTAATTTTGGGGATGATGTTTTTATAAAATAAAATTTTGGAATAAATCATGGGAAAAATTTTACATTTTGATGGCAAAAGCCGGGCACTTACAGCTAGTATTATATAAAATAACATAAACAGGTTAAATATTGCCAACAATTGTAAGAAAAAAGGTTTTTTAAAGCTAAATTGCGTATTATACTTATATTTTTTCTCAATAGTATTACGTAGTAACTATTTTTTAATCTTAGATAGAATATCGTTGTCATACTTATGTACGTATGTTTTACGTAGGTATAATCATGATAAGGCAGTAAAAAAATAGGAAAGAATCTTAATTCCAAATGAAGTATCGAAAAATACCCATATCATTGTATGGAAATGTAAATGAATAGATACAAAGAATTATCGGTAGATACTGAATCAATTAAAACATCGTAGTTAACTCTTGCCTTAAATCGCGCAGGGTTCGATTCCCCCTCCAGATAATTAATTTTTTTATGTGTTATATTAATATTTTTTTATTTTCAGTATGTAGAAAGCAATAAGGGTCTATTTTAATTAATTCCTGAATGATGGTTTTATAATACATATTATTGTAAATTGCCACCGTAATGCTAACTAAAATATGAAATATATTTTATACTATAGGTAAAAAGTATAAATTAAATTAATCAATCAAAAAAACAAACGACATGAGTAATAAACGAACGATTAATTAGAACTCATAAAATATATCATCATCATCATCAGCCCGTATAACGTCCACTGCAGAACATGGGCCTCCTCCCGAGGGAGGGTATTTGCCATAGTCACCACGCTTGGCAGGCGGATTGGTGACCGCAGTATTATGTTGTGCCACACAAGGAAACGCTACTGCCCGTTCCTTGATATCCGATTATTATAGATGATGTTACAACAATCGGGACCAACGGCTTAACGTGCTTTCCGAGGCACGGAGGGTAGTCCTTCAACCAACCAGACCCAGAAAGAAATCTTAGAATTTACACAAAGATTTCTTGTCCGGCGTGGGGATCGAACCCACGACCTCCGAGATTTAAAGCGAGCCAAATACTGCTACGCTACGGAGGTTAGCATAAAATATATAGGAACGTATTCTATAAGTTCTTAATATCTTATATTACATATATGCCGTGTGGTTTCCGGCTTAGAATAGACCACCCCATGTCCTCCCATGGGTGTCGTAAAAGGCGACTAAGGGACATATGGCTGATGGATGGGCAACAGCATCTATTAGCTCAAGGTTTACATATTACTGCGATTACCAATCCGTCTGCCAAGCGTGGTGATTATGGCATAATCCCTCTACGATCCTGGCTTGCCAAGGTCTGTTAAGAGGAGGCCCATGTTCAGCAGTGGACGTCAACGGGCTGTTGATGATGATGATGATTATATAGGCATTAATACATATAAAACTGCGCATATAATACATATAACGATAAGCAACAGTTAAATTAAGATCTTTTGCTCTGAATAAGCAAGCGTATCTGAATAAGCCTGCAATTATTTTTTAATATACCGAATTGATTCATACGGAATGTAACTTACTAAGCCACTCGAAAAGAACTAAACTAGGTATTTATATTGATATACTAATTGTGTTAGCAGACACAACTAGTATATCAATATAAATACTTTGTCCGCGTAGATTTTGTATTCTCCATACAAACTTTGCTACTCTGCTGTGTAGGTAATGCCCTACCCTTCCCTTGCTGCCCGTTCCCTTATATACGTTTTGATATTGATGATGATTGATAACAATTCGGTTCAACGGCTTAACCTGCTTTCCGAGGCACGGAGGGTATTTCCTCAGCCAACCAGACCCGGAAACAATTATTAGAATTTACACAAGATTTCTTGCCCGGCGTGGGGATCGAACCCACGACCTCCAAGATTTAAAGCGGGCCAAATACCGCTACGCCACGGAGGTTGTGGTGTTGAGAGTAGTTAACTTAGTTAATCTAAATAATACCAGATAATACAGACAACCGAGTTCCGGTCACGACATTTCCTAGATCCTGCTCTACTTCCTAAAGGCAATTCCGAGAACCAGTCGGATAAAATTAAAAACCGGCCAAGTGCGAGTCGGACTCGCGCACGTAGTTTCCGTACCATTTTCAATAACGGCGAGAGGTATGCCTGTTTATATATATGTAGCGGCAACAGAAATACATCATTTGTAAAAAATTCAACTATCTATCTCGGTTCTTGAGATGCAGCCTGGTGACAAATAGACAGCAAAGTCTTAGTAATTGGGTCCCGTTTTAACCCTTCGGGTACGAAACCCTAAACAGTAGTTAATTTAACTGTCGTACATGTCTCGTATTGGTTCCTACTGAGTAATGTATATTTATGATATTGTTGTCTGATGACTAAGCAGTCAAATTTTTATGAAATGTCCTTTTAAACAAGTAAATAAGTGTTGGTAATTGTATCATAATATAAATTGTATTATCCAGTAAGGAAGTAATAAATAATGTAAGTTGTAATGTAAACCCTAATGTAATGTATTTTTTCTTTGTCAATTCTTGTGATCGTTGAAGTAATCGTATTGAGACAATATATATTTTTACTAACGTTTTACCCAAGACTTCGTCCGGATATCCACGACTTTACGTAAGGTAGTTAAATTAGAAGTGAGGATAAAATTATTGAAGTTTCATGCATTACATCCTTAGGGTTGAAATTTGCTAAATCCAGTCTAAGTACCACTTGTAGTTTCTGAGATTGAATGATGAGTGACCTTTTGTATAGACAAACACATTGTTCGTATCATGGTTCCGAATTCCGTTTCTTTTCGTACCATCTACGTACATCTTTTCGTACTGCATACGCCTTACAGAGAATATATTTTTTTTGTTGTCCGTGTGGAAATGCATTTACGCATTCCCACCGCCGCTGCAGCGTATTCGCGCGCTGGCGGTGGGATATGTGGGACTCGCCCTCTCCATAGCGTGGTAAGCTAATCTCATACCACGAGGAGTGGACCTTACACCACTAAAACCCCCCGGATACACCTTCGATCCGCCGTTGGCGGGGGCCGGGTACGCATAAGCAATCCGACCCCGCCTTACAGAGACCTATAAGACTTAATGTGTTCGTACCACAACTACAGAAGAGAAGTATACCTAAATGATTATAGTTGTGAGTAGGTTAGTCTCAGTAAAGGTGGGCTTTATGTCCGTGAAAGATGTGTTGGTAAAGTCGTGTGATTAGCCCAGATGTTACTGAAACTTTAATTTATCTCGTATCACAGTATTTTTTTAGTATTGTTTATCCGCTCGCTATTATTCTTAAATTGAGGGGATTCCCCATACTTTTTTTAATCTTTATAACGATCGGTCATTGTAAATGGGCTGGTTGCCAGCTCGCCAACCAAAAAGACATGCTTGAGGATTTTGTGTTATAGGTAGTATTAATATGTAAGACATTTTTTTTTTAATGTAATATATTCTTTTTTAATAATAGCTGCGTCGAAGCGCCGCTCTCTCGTTTTCGAAATGCAGGACGCTGTTTATATGGGTCGGATACGTAATCAAAAATCAAGACGTCTGGCAAATTTACCTGTAAATAAGAATTAATTTCGATCCACTACAGCGGACCGCTAGAATAGAATCGCTATAACGCTTGCGATCGTTCCTCTGTAGTGGCATTTTGTCTAGGTCCTCTAGATACTATACTTCCAATTATAATTGATCGAGTCTTTTACTGACACCCAAGAGAAATATATGGCCATGGTAACACCGCAGGTGGATTGTGATGGAGTTTTATATCAGAATTTGCAATTGTGATAAATATTAATATCGATATAGATACCTAACAATTAATCATGTTGTTGTCATTTCAAGGACCGCGTTAAATGATTTACACATACACGTAGTAACTAGTAAGTACTCAGTACAGTTTCCTACTTGAAGTGAATTTATTAACAATTAAGGTCATACTCGATTGTAATTATAGATATAGATTAGCAAATAGGTACTTACTAATACGACGACGAATCGTGGCGAATAAAATGTAGTCGTGACTCCATGCAATGCCTTGTATCGGAAGTTTACGACTGTAATCATATTCTATCATAACTATAGGTATACATCATCTTTACCCCGTTTAATGTCCACTACTGAACAAGGGCCTCATCCCGAAGAAGGGCTTTTGCTATATTCATCACACTTAGCTAACAGGCTGGTTGGTGACCGCAGCATTATGTTATAATACACACAGGGAAACGCTGCTACCTGTTACCTGGTATACAATTGCTATAGAAGATGTTATAATTCTAAAGTCTAACAGCTTAGCGTGCTTTCCGAGGCTCGGGAGATTTCTTGACCGGCGCGGCGTGGGGATCGAACTCACGATCTTTGAGATTATAGCAAGACTTATACCGCTACGACACGGGGGTTGTCTTAATGTCTTAAATCGCTTTGAGGAAATGCATTACCTACGCATCCCCTCCACCCCGCTGCGAAGAGAGTTTCTTCTCCACAAGTAACAACGCGGCGGCTAGGAATGGCCGAATGGGGGACACAAAGTCATAATTCTTCAATAAACCGCCCGGTGAAGTAGCAAAAGCCTTGTACCTAGTTAACTACCTACGTTATGTCCGTCCGAAAAGAAGGTATGTAACCCTGAACCTCTTCATTAGCAATGTATGCTATTCATTCACTAGAAGACAACCTTCCCGATAAACCCCCCGGGTGCTCCTCCGACGCAATTTTGTAAGGTACTGGTAACTGCCTCAGCATCACATACAGTATACCTAAATGCCTGCTAATTATAAATATTCAAGAAACTCTGTCATTTATGGTCTTACGCCTGAACCACCGACCGATTCTAATGACATTAGGTATGGAGATGATAGATAAAAAAATCTTTGCGATAAAAGCCTATCTTTTGCCAAGTAGATCTGGGCAAAACACAGGCTTTTATCGCAAAGATTATTCTAGCACGGATATGTTAAGTTAGGTACAAAAGTCGGCCCTTAATACCTAATAGAATTTTTAGCAAACAATATCATGAGAAACAATAGAAACTGCAAACATTTGTATAAAACAAAACTGTGTATCTACGAACAAAAAACATGACATCATTCTCGAAAAAAAATTAATTAAAGAACTCAAATTAAAAACAAATTCATTTAAAATTGGTAAACAAGAATTATACCCAGTAATATCCACTTGTATCAATAGTAAACAAGCGTCATGACTATTAATTTACTACCTTGCAAAGGAAGAGTATGTAAATTTTATTTAGATACACATGAAACATTTATATATTTTACAATTGCATTCATTTTCTAATATATTTTTTAAATACCAACTACTGCCATCTGTGTTTTGGCATAAGAACTAACACCTATCACATCTAACTACTATACGACATTAGCGGATTATATATTCCGACACGATTGTACGACGCGATAGTGCAACATCAAATTTCTATTAGTTTTGAGCACACTTTGTTCATGTTGCGATCAGACTAGCTAAGGATCGTTGCAAAAATGTTGTTACATATGTTATTTGCAACCTAGGTTATCGTACATAACAACAAGCAAAATCTCAAAGCAAAGGTTAAAATTTTTCCAGTGGGTACTTTTATTTTGACAGTGAAATTTAAAAACTGAAATTAATACTTATTGCAAATGAAATCCAAATACGACCGATGCATATCAATGTCGGATCGGAGAATATTACCAAAGAAAAGTGTTGTCAGAATATTCTTCAACGACTATTAATAGATGGCGCTACTATCGGCTCTCTATAGCGCTTTTTACTTCGCTTAGTTTTTCTGGATTCAACTCATTACAATTTCAGCTTCAAATACAAGGAAATACAAGAACCTACTAACGTACTTACCACTTCATGATATTTTGTAAGCTAATTCGATAACCATAAATACGCTGATTATTATTACATTTACATGTAACTAGATGTTCATGCCCGGCGTTGCCCGAGCCCGTCGATTGTATTAACATTTGTCATGGTATTCCATGAGAAATGTTTATATAGAATACAGTAGGTAAAAAAAGAAGAAAGAAGAATTGGTAAAGTTGTTATGAAGTTAAGCCCCCAAATAGTTACCTACATTTCGGCGATATTTTTTAATTAATATACTTAACTAATATAAACCTATTCTTCTATCAGTAAAGTCACTGCCATGAGTAACTAGGTACTGCCGTGTTAAGTATTTGGTTGGCTTAGGGGGGTTTTCTAGTTAGCCACGAGGCTTTTGCTACTTTACCGAGCATTAGTAACAGAAGGTACACTCTTGAACACATTTGGCGTACACTAGGTACCGCTGAATCAATGTGGGCACCGCGCTGTTAGGGCCCTGAAAGTATGTGGAAGAGGGCCTTTCCAACATGTTTAGATGCGAATCTCGTCTAGGGCCTGGTACGCCACTGTATGTGTTTCACATTTAAATATATTGAATTTAGTAACTTGGACTTATAGGTTAGGTACGACAGTACAGTAATAACAGTTTCAAAAAGCTCGCCTAAATAACTTAAAGTCATAATTCCTCAATCTTGCTCTGTGCGAGGTCCAAACCAAATCTCTTGCGCAGTAATTTGATGGTGTGAAAGTGAAAACCATTTAACAAGATTGGAACCCCGTTCGCCTGTTGGTACCTATGCCTAGTGAAGTAGCAAAAGCTCGTAACTAACTACCTACATATGTCGGCCCGAGAGCATACCCTATAATTTATTACACATCTCATTTAATCCTCTTAACAAATATAATCAATTCATTGCCAAGAAGATGTTTTTTGGGGGAGTAAAATCTATTCAACTTGTTGCTTATACAAAAAAACTGACCAACTGTTAGTAAAACTTTCGCAGGGGTCTTACAATTAGGGTTGCCACCCGTATAGTACGGGTGGCAATTATATAGTATCGTACTATATTTCAGTCAAATGTACTATATGTTATAAAAAAAATATAGTTAGTACAAAAAGTAAGTACTATATTTTTGCTAAACCTAACCTAACCTACCTAAAATTTAAACGCAACCTCAGCGCGGAATATGTATGAAAACAATGAATTGTTGATTTATTTTAATATAATATCTATCATGCTCAGACTCTTATTTATTTTAATGGTTTTTTTAAAACCTTGATGGCCGAAGCAAAGAGTTGTAATAATAACAAATACGTGGTAAAAAGGATTAAAAATAAATGTGTACTATATTTTTTCCTGAATTTCCCAAAAGAAATATATATATTTAGCAACTTTTTGTAAAAATTATTATATTAAACCAAAAAAAAAGGTGACAACCCTACTTACAATCCCTAGGGTACAATTGATTACTGTTATTACAATGTGGTAATAAGCTACACTTGTTCGTTTGCCCCCAGTCGCCCCATACATTGGGGAAGCACGTGCCAAAATGCACAGATGATGCAACGGCTGGATTACTGCAAAATGAATTTGAATTATAAGTGCACTTTTTTATGCGCACGACCATTGTATGTATAACGATCGCATTATATTTTTAAATTGATTATGTTTAATACATACATATTTGTACGTACTATTGTGTATTGTAGTAATAATAAGTTCTCATTCGGTATTTCTAATGTGCTTCCGAAATATATGCTGATATCTTTAAAATTGTATATTTTATTTATTTATTCTGTTAACCAAAAATATTAATTATATACAATCACAATATAATTATGTTTATCAAACATTAACATTTTAAATTAGTGTTAGTGTTACCAGTGATGACATACCTATGGATCTGAGACGTGGTCTCTTACTATGTGCCTCATAAGAAAGCTCAAAGTCGCTCAGCGAGCTATGGAAATAGCTACGCTCGGCGTTTCCCTGCGTGATCGAATCAGAAATGAAGAGATCCGCAGGAGAACGAAGGTCACTGACATAGCTCAACGGATTAGCAAGCTGAAGTGGCAATGGGCAGGACACATAGCTTGAAGAACTGACGGCCGATGGAGCAAAAAGGTTCTCGAGTGGAGACCACGAACTGGCAAGCGCAGCGTAGGACGACCGCCTGTACGATGGACCGACGACCTCATAAAGGTCGCGGGGAGTCGGTGGATGCAGGCTGCATTTTAAATGTAGTATTTACTATTTACTTATAGACATACAAGCATAAATTATATACGGTCTTACTGTAGTGGAAAAGAAACATGATATAAATTTATTACAGATAAAATAATAAAACTATTATTAATACATTATAATATTATTATTTTCGATATATAGAACCATTAGTAACTGAGCGATAAAAAATGTGATAAAGTTATTTGTGAGTGAAGAAATTTCTGTAAAATAATAAATCTTAATCTTCACAAACAATTTATTAATAACTTTTTTTTAAATTAATTGTAATTGAGTAACAGTTCAACCTTCCATCTGTGCATCTAAACTTTCGCATAAATATAAACATACTAGAGTATTGAGTCTCTACTGTGAAACGAAACCATAAATATAGTATCCAAAGAGAACGCAACATGAACGGCATTATGTTGGTAGTACGCAAATCCCTCAGCTCAGACCGCGCGCTTTATGTCTGAAGTTAAAACGACTGAAGTTGTCTATGTCTGAAGCCCCACAGATTTGAGCCCCGATTTCGCTAATCTAAAAACACTGGTATTGAAATAGTGTCGGTAAATGGTTTTTAGGTATTTGGTATTCTGATAGTTAGATAGGTATAGTATAGTTCAAATGTAGTTCTCACTACCATTTTTCGGCCACGGTGATCTAAGGATTATGTGCAGGTGCAGCACATACTATGCAAAAATCTGTGCGCAAACATAGGCGCATTCTCTCTTTCTGCCTCGCGGCCCTAAGTTAACAAAGAACTTACCGATGCTCTCGTAAACTCAAAATCCGAGAGGTCCGCGAACTGTAACATTGAGCGACAGTTGCACAAAACTCCCCTAAACAACTAAAAGCCTTAATTCCTTCCTAAGCAACCGCCCTGAGCCGAGGACCAAGTCCCACAGGGACTAGTTAGAAGTTTATTTAACATTTAATTATGCTGGAGCTATCCTCGCCTTTATGTGGAGTAGCTAAAGTCTCGTGGCTAACACCATAAATGACCGTCGTAAAATGTAAACTGACATTAATTGATACTGAATGTGTAAACTTGTAGCGCCGTAGCGTAGCGGTATTTGGCTCGCTTTAAATATCGGAGGTCGTGGGTTCGATTCCCACGCTGGACAGGAAATCTTTGTATAAATACTAAGATTTCTTTCCGGGTCTGGTTGGTTGAGGGAGTACCCTTCGTGCCTTGGAAAGCACGTTAAGCCGTTGGTCTCGATTGTTATAACATCATCTATAATAATCGTAAGCCAAGGAACGGGCAGCAGTGTTTCCTTGTGTGGTACAACAGAATACTGCGGTCGCCAATCCGCCTGCCAAGCGTGGTGACTATGGCAAATACCCTCCCCCGGGAGGAGGCCCATGTCAGCAGTGGACGTAATACGGGCTGATGATGATGATGATGATGATGAATGTGTAACTAAACTTATTTCACTTAAGTTTTAGCAGAATACCAAATATGCCATAATCATAATGTAATCACAACGGAGTGTCGCTGTACCGTTGATTGTGAGTCATTTAACTTAAATTAGCAGAATTGACCCCTGTATGAAAGATGACTGCTATTAGCATAGTAATATGCTGTTCTGTATTTTTCAGGGAACAATGAGCAGGCGTAGCTTAATAGTTTTCTTTTAACAGGGTTTCTTAAACTGGGTTTTATGTAGGTCCCCTCAGGGGTCCAGGTCATAAATTACAGGGGTTTGGTTAGCGTACCTATTAGTACCTAACAGTATAAATGTTATTAGTTTCCCTTATTTTTATTATACCTACATTATTTGACAGTCTCTGTGGTGTAATAAGTTGGAAAAGTGAAATATGTAAACAGGTAGTTCATATATATTCGTAATACGTTCCCGCGCGCGATTTCACCGGCGGCGTTACTCCCGTACCTGTGGGACCTTTAAAATGAAATATAGCTAATATCCTTCCGCGATAAATTGGCTATTTAACACTGAAATAATTTTGCTAATCGGACCAATAGTTTCTGATATTTTCGCATTCAAGCAAACCAACTCCTCAGCTTTATATATTAGTACTTGCGTCCCGCGCGCGGTTGCACACGCGTAACTCCCGTTTCCGTTGGAACTTTATAATGAATATTGCCTATAGCCTTTCCTCAATAAATTGGCTATCTAACACTGATAGAGTTTTTCAAATCGGACCAGTATCTTCTGAGATAAGCGCGTTGAAGCAAACAAACTCTTCAGCTTCATGTATTATTAGTTATTAGTATAGATAAGATTTGTTAAGACTGGAGCACTGCTCGCCATTACGCCCGGAGAAGTAGCAAAAGCTTTGTGGCAAACTACATATATCCGTCTGAAAAAAACAATCCTTAATCTTATTGTAAAAAGACACGAAACGGTTGCTCTCAGTCGCACCTTAGATTTAAGCCGCTATTGAAAATATTCAAAAAGACTTTCGTAAAGTTTGTACGTACTTGAAAGATGACTGGAACTATGAATAGTTTAAGTAACTCCGTTTTAAAGTATACGCAATGTGCTGACTCTTGTCAGTTCAAGGTAAAGTTTGAAACTGCAGTTAGTGAGAGCTTTGAAATCCGGGCTGCACTGGTACGACGCGACGATGACGCTACGAATCAATGTCGCTTATCGTTTCTGCAAAGCGGCCGGCAACGTATGTTTATATGAGTTTGTTTTTTTTCTGACGTACATTATGTAGTCAGCCAGGAGGCTTTTGCCACTTCACTGGGCAGAAAAGCGACCAGAGCTCCAGCCTTAATAAATTGTTTAAAAACTACAAACTAACCAAGCTGCGCAAGAGGACGCCTCCTGTGAGACTTGGATTGTTTTATAATATGTAGTGCATGCTGCTTGGGTTGCCGGACAGACCAGACAGTACGGCCGGACATTTGGGTAAGAAAGCCGGACACCCTACCTAATTTATTGAGCTTTTTTGATTATGGCGCAGGGTGGCAGGCGGGTCTGCGGACTTAGGAAGCGACCGACAGTCGACTCGCCTGCACTCGGCTACGCTCAGCACTTGCTGGGTTACGACATGTAAAAATTAACCCTAACAAAAGCCGAACAACGTTGATTTTGGCAGGACCATCAATCAAAAAGCCTAACTATGTCCGGCTTTATCCGGACGCCTGGCAACGAACTATAGAGTAGGTATATACATGTCTATCTACTCTAAGCAGTACCAACCTTATAAAGAAATAAAAAAAACAATTCCTTAGACAAAAATGAGTTAATGCACCAAAAATGTTGAAATAAATATTTACTTGTAGATACATAATTATTCTGATCTCGTAAACAATGCAAAGACCTTCGAGAGATCACGAATGTAGTCGGCATATCCAATCAAAACATTTCGTGAATTGCCGTTACGTCTAGATAAACCATAGTTGTATTCAAACCAGTATAACTAGATCCCTCAATATCATGAGATATTCAACCAAATCAAGTTACATGAGGGATCTGCGTACATTTGACAGTATCTACAAACTGATATATGTAGTTAACTAAATCCAGCATAGTTAGACACAGATTTCCGAAGGTTTATTCAGGTTTGAGAGGTCTAATTTCTTTGGATGTTGAAAATCTACGAAGGTGTTATAACTAAAGGGCGTCTACTGAATTTAAACGAGCAATATTTGGAAATAGCAGATTCAATTTCCTTACCGGTATTGGTGTAAGGAACGTGCGCGTGTTTTTGTAGATTTTATTTTGTTTACTTTTATTCGCTGGCTGCAGATGCAGGCTCATGTTAACTGAATTACTTTATATGTCGATATCAAATAATATCAATATATAGAAACAGTTTGGCAAAGCTTAGAACAGCAAAAAATTTTGATATAATAATTATGAGTAATATAACGATCTTTATTAACATTCGAACTATAGAGTAGGTAAGCAGTACCAACCTTATAAATAAATTAAAAAAAACAATTCCATAGACAAAAAAGAGTAAATGTTAATTTAAGTGGTGGTCAAGATGGCGCGAAGATAAAATTGAGAAAATGGTAAATTGTAATTAGGTACCTAACCTAACTTAACCTTTCTTTTTGTCCGGGAACCTTTCCTAAAGTTAATATATTGAAGTGTTCATATCACTGCTTCAGAGGACAAAGGTGAGGGGACGCTAACCAGACCCGGGAATTGTAACTGAGTAGGTACCGCAATATGTAATACTCACAACACCACCGAGATACAATAGTTTATATTTATTTTGTCTATATTATTATTATAGATCTGTATCATCTTTACTTAACGAATAACTTACACGGTTTTAACAGGTTAATTTTAAGGATTTTTCAAATCGGACCAGGAGTTATTGAGATTATCGAGTTCAAATAAACATATAAATTCTACTTTCTTCTTTTTTTTCGACTGCATTAAAAATTACAAAATAAAATGACTTCTAACCTGTGCAGGGACACAGGTTCGAAGTCATTTTAATATAATTTTCCCTCGTTCGCTCAACCTGGACTATCTTTTATTGCAACGCAGTAGAGCGCATTGTGCCATGTGCCTACAATAATTGTAGGCATTACCATTTCTTTGAGGGCAACTTCTTTTGTGAACAACATAATATGTCTACTTTAATATATTAATATTAGGTTTCGATAATAATACTGATTGAAAATCGTTCACCCAATTATAAGTTTTTTAAACTATTACGTTTTTAGGGTTCCGTAACCCGTAAAAACGGGACCCTATACTAAGACTTCACTGTCTGTCTGTCAGGCTGTCACCAAGTTTTTTCTCAAGAACCGCGATAGCTAAACAGATGAAATTTTCACAAATGATGTATTTCTGTTAAAACAACTAACAAATGCCGCTAGGTATAACAACAAATACTAAAAACATAATAAAATAAATATTTAAGGGAGGCTCTTTTTGCTCGATATTAATAACGGCAACAGGTAGGCACTTGAAAATGGTACGGAACCCTTCGTGCGCGAGTCCGACTCGCACTTGGCCGGTTTTTAACTATATCCCACTTTCGCCCCGGCAGTGTTCTCCTAAACTCTCGCCCCGATAAAAGGGCGAGAGTCTTCCCTGCCCTTGGGCCCATCGCAGCTGTTAAGCATCCGTGAGGGGTCCCATTCCACCTCCTACAGGGACGCCCGAACGAAAAGGGAGCAGCCCTATGCCGGGAGGCGGCGGGTTTCGCCCCTCCGCCTGCGGCCAATGCGACGCCTACGGTGCGGATAAGAGCTGGAATCAAGTACTATCACCTGTATCGTCCCCTACCTGGGCCTCGAGTCTACTATCGTAATGGCGTGTCCATGAACTGTCAATGATAGTAATGGTCGGTTTTTTTCCCATTTAGTAATCTGTTAATCCAATTGACGTCATAATGGTGTCACTAAGACGCCACGATGACATTAGCGTAGTGGAATAAAATAACAAATGATATATTTATAAGTTCTGAAATCGCCTAAATAAACATTACAATCTCCCTAACCATCTCCCCTGCTACTTCTGTTGACGGCCATTTTCTGCGGTAGCAACACCGACTGCTATTCCAGCGCCGACGCGTTTTTCATTTCCATTCTATACAAGGCCAGAACGCAAGGGTGTGAAACTAATCACGTAGGTACAGATTGGAAATAACTTTTTTACTAAATTCTTCCAATATATACAAGAGCAGTACGCAAATACTCGCGTATACTTTGTAGTGATGTAAGTAAGTACAGCCCTTCAAAACGTACAGCGCCTGTACCTACGCATGCGGACCGATAGTGTAGAAAAGAAACGTTGTGTTTGTTGTCAGTGCAACCCGACTCGGATAAGTTAGGTTAGAAGACTAAGGCGGGAGCGAAGCGGTTTTTTTTTTTTAACCACTCAGAAGCGGGGCTCCGTCGAGCTTAGTTAGCAGACACAGATTTTTTATTCACAATTAAACCTAAAATAAACCTCATATGGCGACTACTAACTAAGCTCGACGGAGCCCCGCTTCGCGAATCGTAAGTAAGTTGTGTAGTATAGTCTGGAACGAAGACGCAAGCATCCACGGTACAAACTATACACGATTAGTACGCAAAATTCGTGTATATATTGTAATCACAGACTTCAAAACAGCATTACAATATATACACGAGCAGTTTCCTATGGTTGCGTTCTGGCCTTGTATAGAATGGAAAGACGCAGCACCGACACATACACCATAGTGAGATTAGAAGATTACCGTTGTTGGCTTAATGATATCATGATGGCACTATGGTGGCAAAATACTTGAAAAAATTGCAGACTCGGCCCACTGAGCGACGAGTGCAGAACGCTCAGACGCCCAAGCCGGCCAGCGTGTGTTGCGCTGTATCGTCAACGCAATCACAATGGTGGTGAGCAGCGAGTGTCCAGTTCTCTCCTTGCCACCTTGCACGTAATGACCGAAGCACCCATGCCCCGTCATCACCTGCGCAAGGCGGTCACCTTCCCCCATCTTGCGTCCGACCGACTCAAGCAAGTGGGGCCGGATCGCATCAACCGACCTTGAAATACCTACTACAACTAATTATACCTCATTCATTTATTTTCTGTTCAGGTGTTTATATTTAAATAACTCCCATGTTTCCGTTTATAGGTACGAACGGCCGTGGACATGTTAAAATATTTACGTTTCGACTGTCTTACGAAATGTTAAAAAACTATTTCTAGTTTCTGCCTGCCACAAGCAAATAGGTATGAAGTATAAATATAATATTAAAGTAATGAAATGACACGATAGGGACGTAGATATAGTAGGTAGTTAGACTAGTTAGGTAGGGAATATTTTTCTTATTAATAAATAAGAAAAATGTGTATGGTATGTGCATACCTGATTTGAAATAGGTGTTTTGAATTGAATTTGACATAATTATGATACGGGTTTCAATAGAAAAAGTTAATTCACCAGAAAGCTTTTTCAGGAGACATAGTACCTAGTTAGACCTACTATTTTCTGGAGATCTTAGCAAGTCACAACGTCGAACCCCTAACCCAATCTATACATTTTTTTAAATTTATTTTGTTTCTCTGTCTTGGGTCGGTCGGACGCAAGATGGGGGGCGGTGACCGCCTTGCGCAGGTGATGACGGGGCATGGGTGCTTCGGTCATAACCCGTGCAAGGTCGCACCGATTTAAGTGAAATTTTACATCCTGGTACCTTACATCCTCAATGAACATTAAAAATACTTTTAATCACAGAAAATTAATGAGTTCTCAAGGGGTAAGTTAAAAAACCGAAGGAATAACAAACCCCACGCGGACAAAGTCGCGGACTTCAGCTAGTGTACTAATAATAATAATAATATTTTTAGTTAAATTAATAAAAATAATAGTTTATTTCTCTCTTAAAGGTACATACCTACATATTAAGTTATTGAAATGGTTATCTCAATACCTATAAATTAAGCTTTAAATATGTTGACGTCTATTTTAATTTCAGTTAGGCAGCTACCTATTTAATTTATATTTGTTTTATAGTAATGAAAATAATAATTAGGTAGGTACTCAATCTTATTGGTTATTGATGACGTAACGTATGGAATGCCAGGTAAGCCCTCAGAGTAGGGTAAGCCCCATTATTATCTGTATCTAAATACCTATCCATAATCTTTCATTGTAGGTTAATAACGGTGTGTTATTGAAATAAATGTAAAGGTAGGTAGGTACCTAATGAAAATACCTATATAATAATATTATATTAAGCTCTTAGGCAATTTATCCAATAACTATATATCTTCCAAGCTCAGTATATCGATAATTTGAATTTGAAGTTAACTTCTGAAGTCATACATCCAGAAATGCATGTGCAACCCAACGCAAATCGCAATGATTAAACGGCCCAAATGTTTGTATACCCGTCCTTTTCTAGTGAATAAGTTTATAGTGCGTTAGAATGCGTCAGCGATATCAGGTAAAATAACCGAATGCCACTCTCGCTCGGTGCCGCTGCGTCAATTTATTTAGTACTGTCAGAGCCGTGTTGGGAGGCGGAGGTACAGCCCGTTTACTTAAAATTTACGTTTAAAAATTACGATTTCAAAAAGTTTACCCCGTTTTGTTTTTGACAGTGACTTCACTTGTTTATGCATGAGAATTCGAAACTTGAATACTGAAGTGTCACTTTTCAAGTGTTTATTTGTAATTATTTTACTTTGTGACGACGTTCTATTGTTTTTAATTTGAGTGTTAGTTGGTGTTTTAACCTTGTGTTTGTTGATTGACGTGTTTTTTTCGGCGGGAGTTTATTTTGGCGCGTATGATGTAAGCCCATGGTGCCGGGTTTGATTCCCGTTAAGATATGGAGCTAGCGAGGTGTTGACTACGGAAAATGCATACTTCAGTAATGATGGTAAGTCTTAATTTAATTTAATTATGAAGTACGTAGCACAAGTGTTTATATTTTTACTAAGTAGAGGTGTGTTGCATGTATGTAGTAGGTAGATTGTAGAAGTAGATAGGTATGTTTATCTATTAACATTTATCAATAAGCGATCCATCATACAGGCAAAGTGTCTGCAATAAATATTTTCACTATCGATTAATTTACGTTTATCTAGGTAGGTACCTACCTATCTATACTACTTATTACTTTCTGTCAATGACCTTATGGCGTAATTTATATCATACCTACATCGGCTTTAGTATGGTCTTCAATTTCACGGCGATGGCACTGCAGTCACATTTAACATCGAAGTTAAATGTTTACACAATAGAACTAGTTGACAACCAACCTAGGTACCTACACCTATCTATTTGTTTATATTTACATAATTTGCCTACTTATATACCTACCTATGTTAATATTTATGTAGGTAACTAGGTAGGTATAACTACAGAATTAAAAAAAAATGTTGAAAATACTAATTTTAAATACTTTATTAAACATAAATATAATAAACTACCCATATTTTCCCCTATACCGATATTCTCAACCTGCGGCCCGCTGAATCTTAATAAGTTGCCACACGAAACATATACCCTTGGCATTCTACCTAATTGCCTAAATTGCACTGCTCAATTGTCAATCATTTCAAAATTCTATGTGGTTTCCGTTTACCTATAGGTAGGTAGGTATCGACCTGGTAATCATTAAATTTTATGTAGTAATTTGCGCCGGATGCATGATAATTTATTTAATACGTCACACGAGGAGGCTCTTTCACATTCACCCAAAAAAAAAAAAACATTTGTCTTAATGTAACTAGGTAGGTACTTAGTCGTAAAATTATAATAATATATACCTATAGAGGGTCATCCTCTGTTTCCCTAATACCTCAATACCGTTAGTCAATATCGTTGGTAGGTAAGTTCCGAGTTTAAATAAACTGTGCTCATCATAATATGTAGGGATGGGCCGAAATTCGTTTTACATTCGGTTTAACCGAACTTCGGCAGCTTGAACCGAACTTCGTCATTCGGCCGAATTTCGGTTAAAATGCCGAACATTCTGCACTAAATATACTTGCACTATCATAATAGAAATTAATGAAAAAAACATATCTGTAGTAACAGTGAAATAAAATAAGTCTGATATACTCATAGTCATTTATTTGAATTAGAAAAATTGTGCCACTGTTGTCCGATATATATAACGAGATCGCTCTCTTCTGCTCCAGTAACCTGTCAGCCATATAAAATGTACTATTCCACCGGGTGCTCACGTCTTGAATAAGTTTGTGCTTGGGTATATTGAGCTCAGTCTGTATCAGCTGCAATTTTTCTTGAGCCGGTTTGGAGTGATTAAAGTGAGTCACAATACGGCGACCTGCCGCTATGGCTTCGTTGGCAGTTTCCTGAGCTTCCAAAGCACCATGAATTGCTAGTTGCAAAGTATGAATGAAGCAAGTTTTTCCCACAAAAGGACTATCATTTACGGCTTTTACAATGTTACGGCCGTTGTCTGTGACAATAACATGAATTTTGTTAGAGATATTCCATGACTCAGCTATTTCTTCTAGGGCACACTGGATATTATGCGCCGTATGTTGGTCTAAAAAGGATTTTATTTGCAGCACCCTATGTTGCAGTACAAAATTGTTGTCAAGCCAGTGAGCGGTAAAACTTAAAAAACACAGCATATTATTTATGCAAGTCCACATGTCGCTTGTGATTGTAATATTTTTAGCTGCAGATAACTAGTCAAAAATCATTTTTTTCAACTGATCATACATTTCAACCAGTACAGTTTCAGTGATGTATTCCCGGCTGGGAAGCGCGGGGTGCGGGCGGGGCACATCTAGCAATATTTGCAGCAAGTGCGTAAACAAGTCACAACACGAAAAAGCGCGGCAAAATTGAACCGAAGTTCGGCCGAACTTCGGCCGAAGTTCGTATTCGGTTCAAACCACATTCGGCCCATCCCTAATAATATGGTATCATCAAAGCAATTTAAAAAATGGCGACCAGACCTTGACGCACGTTAGAAATGTCAACAGCGTTAGGCACAACATTACGTTCGAGGAATGAAACGGTATTAAGGTATGTTTACACTTGGTCACTCTACCATGTCTATGGTAAGAGTTACGTACTATAGCTATTAAAATCGAATATTGTTTGCGTCTTGCGTAAGAAATATTAATACATGTTAGAAGAATTCGTTATCTATACAAAACAATATAAAAGGGAAGCAGATTGCAGGTAAAGGTCAGTAGCGACTTACTGTATTTTTTAACCCTTGAGGCACTATACCAGTGGTTTCCAACCTTTAAGCGATGAAGGACCATTTTACAAAATGTATGTCCATTCATGGACCAACTTGTTATTATACGTAATCGTATTAAAATGTTATTCAAGAGTTATAGTCAAACATTTATTTTGTATACTATTTACTATATACTATGCTATAGCGCAATATTTTTCGGTCAACTTCACGGACTACTTCATGTGCTTCTAGGGACCACTAATGTACATACAATTCGAAGAACCAGATCATACATGGATAACGTAATACCAACTAGAGACTGTGTTTCACACAAGAAAAAAAAACTGTAGATTACAAAAAATCAATATCTCTGAAGCGTATTGTGCAATATCTCCTACACGAAATAACAAGATACTGTAAAGTTGCATATGATATTTCCGAATATTTCAAGCTTCGATGATATCATCACTATGGGTCTTGCTTGTGTACGGAAATCGTGTGTTTATCAAACGGCCTCTTCCTTAACTGCAATGAAATTTCCTTCCAACTCAAATTACCTGCATTGGACTTGCAAGGAAATGTCATAGCATTAAACCAATACCGGAAAAAGGTTTTCAATTACCTTCACACAAAGGCTTCTTGTCCAATTTATAAATAATAGACTTAAAATGTCACGTTTGGACTTAAACGCTCCCCATGATTTGAGGGGTTCCAAATCAGAATCGAGCGCTGAGAGTCAATGGGAAGCCACTGGGAATCACTAGTTGTAACTGCTGATCTTGAGATTATGCCAAGATCGTCACTGTTACATTAAAATGTTAGAATTATACCAGAATAAATTCCAACTATACCACAAACTCTTAGTAGGTAGCAAAGATCTTGTGACTGAAATACCAGAGAAAGTCAGGCGCAGTCATTTCTTTCATTCCACCTATTTTTAATTTTTCTCTAATCATATTCTGATAGCCTGTATCAATGTTTTGTCGCACTCCACAATTAAACTCGAATTAATATGAGAATGTGATCAACAATAAGTACATATTATTTTTTAATATAAGTATACTGGTTCCATTATACCTTCGATATACTTTCCACATCATCATTTCAGCCGTAGGACGTCCACAGTACACTGGACATAGGCCTCCCTCATACTTTCCACATGGTGCATTGATAATATTGTTCTGTCAAACTGAATAAAATTAAGTACCGCCTACAAAATGAGTCGCCTGATTAATGTATGTAGGTGAATGTTTATTTACATAATGAAATACATATTATATATATACAATGACATCATGTGAAAATGTACTTTAGTCCTCTAAAATTAGAATTCATGATCCTTTAAGTAGAATAATAAATAAAATAACACTACGACTTAAATAATTCGATGATGACGATGATCCTTAACAAATTGTTAAATATTTGCAATTATTGATATCAAAATAGGTTTCGTTTTTGTAAGTATTCCGGTTTATTTTTAGTATTCTAATATTATTTTTATGTAATTACATACAACGAATCGTATAATCCCAAATTTTTGTTGGCAAAATACATTTTGTTATATTAAAACGGTTATAACTGGTCTGATTTGTAAGTCAGTCTTGGCGTGCAATAGCTATTGCCAATAATTTAGTACCTACTTTACTTTTAGCCAAATAAGTTGATACTCGTAAACTACACATACTACACAACTTGGCAACAGTTTTATGTTTATCATTGACCCTATTTTGTGCAAAGAATAATACTTTTTAAATTTAAAAGGATGCCGTAATATTTCTTGGTCATGGATAAAGTTGTAAAACACCATTGCAAAAGAAAGTCATTGCCAAACCAATAATTCTCTCTTGGGCGAACAGGAAAATTTAACTTTCGCTGCCCACACCAAGCAAGCTAGCAACCGGTAAGCAACCGAGATTATAACATGTAACACGCAATCATTGCTGGTATGGCAATTGTGAGTTGTTATATGTTGCGTAATGAAACTCGTGTGCCGGCAGTCAGCGTTAATATTATTTGTATAGGCAACCAGCGTTAATATTTATTGCATACTAGTCTGTTTGTGTCCGGCATTGACCGTCAAAACATTGTGTGATTTTCGTTGATTTTTCAAAACGTCCTTTTATCCTCGTCCTCACGATAAGCTTAACATTGAAGTCCTTTTCAATTTATGACGTCACCAAGGAAAATAAGGATTAGTTTAATTTATATACAGATTATGTTCTTTATTCGTCATCATCAACATAATCATCAGCCCGTACAACCTCCACGGCTGAACCTGGGCCTCCTCCCAAGAAAGGGTTTTTTCCAAAGTCACTACGCTTGGCAGGCGGGTTGATTGCCGCAGTTTTATGTTGTAACGCACAAGAAAACGCTGCTGCCCGTTTCCTGGTTTACGATTGTTATATTTGTTGTTATAATAATCGGGACAAATGGCTTAACGTGTTAGCCATCCAGAGCCGGAAAGAAATCTTAGAATCTAAACAAAGATTTCTGGTCCGGCGCGGGCGTGGGGATCAAACCCACGACATCCGAGATTTAAAGTGAGCCAAATACCGCTTCGCTACGGAGGCTGTCGGAGGATCTTCATTAGTATTAATCAATTGATAAATATCAAAGAGCTTAATACTAAGTCATTAATTTAAAGATCTTGCGCAAGTTATAAGTGAAATGAATGATATAACCTATATTATCTAAGTACAGTTTGATACGGGTGCTTGATTACTCTAATATCCGTTAAGGCTTCTAACTGACACACATATAATATAATAGATATGGTACTAGAAAACTGTACTTTTTGCTAACAGGTTTTTATAACAAGTTTTGTTAAAATATTTGATTTTATTACTTTTCTAGCTCCACGCGCGCGGTTTTCCATTAGGAACTTCATAATTAAAATGCCCATAGCCTTCTTCGATAGTAAAGTGGAACCACAGTTGCACTAAACCCCCTAAAATACTAAAATAATCCGTCAATCTCATCGCCAGCGATTGCCCTGAGCCGAGGTCCAAGTCGCAAAGGGGGCGCCCTTTTGCGCAGGTTGCTTAGTTTGTAGTTTTTAAACTATTTATTAAGACTGGAGCTCTGCTCGCTTTTATGCCCGGTGAAGTAGTAAAAGCCATGCGGCTAACTAGGTAAGTACTTCCAAAAAAAAAAAAAACCATCGGTGAATGGGCTATCTAACATTTAAAATTTTTTTCAAATCTGACCAGTAGTTTCTGCGATTAGGGCGTTCAAGCATACCAATTAACTTATATTATATATATATATATTAGTTTAGATGTATAGTATAATAAGCCTTCCATAGTTTCTCTTGCGTAGCTGACGGCCCATGGTGAGTTCCAAAACATAGCCCGTTACTCGTATGACGTAGTTTCTAATAGCGAAGGATTTTTGAAACCGGTTTAGTAGTGTTTGAGTTTTTGTCATGTAGGAATATTTTCTCTGAATGAGTATTTAATAAACGTGTATCCAGCAGTCTCTAGCCCCCAGGCACTTTGCGCCCCATTTCTCACTTCGAATGCATCACCTGCCCCGACTCAGTGTAAGCTTGATCACACATATCCGAATATGGTCTATGGTGCGATGGTAATGGTAATTTAAAATGGAATACTTAAAAGCTAATTTGAATATATTTACTAATTATGTATGTTAAAAGACTAGATAGTTTTCATGTTTTAAATAAATAGTTTTTCGCTAACTGCCAAGCGTGGTGACAATGGCAAATACCCTCCCTCGAGAGGAGGCCCATGTTCAGCAGTGGATGTTATACGGGCTGATGATGATGACGAATCCTATCCAAATCTATGAATAACATCTATTTAAAAATATGTGTGTCTATCCCATACATTTTCTGCTGCGGCCGCGCATGCATAATCGTTTGTTTTTATGTATAGATCTGTGGTATTATCTCTTCATAACGGTTCTTCTTTGATTAAAGTCTAGTCATAATCCTATTACATCATACTCTACCTAACAATTAGTAAAGAATTATTTACGGTGTACCTGTTTCGGCGTGAGTGAAGCTCGCGTGATAATGTTGTGTTGCTATATTGCATGGATAAATAGATTAATTAACGCTTTATTTGCGCACAAGGTTATGCTTGATAGATACTACCGTTTCATAACTGTAGGTAGATGGATTATTTGTGTAATAGGTACCTATGAGGGCGTAGGTATGTGTCTTTCTGGATCAAATTCACTCCTAAACTTAGCAAATAATACTTATGCAGATTAACAGTATTTTTCTTGTTGGAACTACTGAAAATTTAACTATTAGTGTCACAATCTAATAGTATCAATCAACGCATAACAAATATACCTGCACATAGTTATCAATCGGGTATTTCTGTTTTATATATTAACTAGCGGCCCGCCCCGGCTTCGCACGGGTGTACTTTTATACCCTACCCCTTCCCTACCCTAACCCTACCCTACCCCTACCCTACCCCTACCCTACCCCTACCCTACCCCTACCCTACCCCTACCCTACCCCTACCCTACCCCTACCCTACCCCTACCCTACCCTACCCTACCCTACCCTACCCTACCCTACCCTACCCTACCCTACCCCTACCCAAAAGTATCCTATGTCCTTCTCCCAGTTCTTAGCTACCTCCCTACCAATTTTCAGCCAAATCGGTTCAGCCGTTCTTGAGTTATAAATAGTGTAACTAACACGACTTTCTTTTGTTTTTAAAATGTATTCTGCTATTCAGGGCGGAGACAAATCCAACGAAACAAAAACCATGAAAATTGATCCAGCCGATCTCGAGTTATAAGTGTTGTAACAAACCCGTCTTTGGTTTATATA
The DNA here is from genome assembly GCA_947037095.2 of Nycteola revayana. Lineage (NCBI taxonomy): Eukaryota > Metazoa > Arthropoda > Insecta > Lepidoptera > Nolidae > Nycteola > Nycteola revayana. The sequence continues at coordinate 5,850,968 of OX344847.2, forward strand.
TATAGATTCGGTACATTATATATAAATTATTTCACAATGGACATGCACGTATAACCAGTTTATTCAACGATTAATAAACTAAGGTGTAGATTTTTCATGCAGGAGGTTCCTTATTCCCTTGTATGGAATGTTGATATGATGATTTTTTTTAATTCAGTTGGAAGACATTTAGGTATGCATAATTATGGATACTAACAGCTGCTCTTTGTGCGAATGAATGTGTGCATTTTCATTATAAAGCGCGCAATGATATTGTTTTAACTCCTATAGTTTGAATATAATGTAAAATATGTATCCTTAACATGTTTTTTGTTTACGACAGACAGTATTTGCAAGAAACGTCAACATATTTACTTATACAATAATATGTTAACCATTAATTCTTAACTATTAATATCAATAAATGGTCACCACAAAATACCAAACACCAAAAAATATAAGTTAAGATTAAATTAAAGATCATCGATTCATACATATTTTTTGTAATACTTACATTAATATGTTGTAACACAAAATAAATATGTTTTAATTTATTACTTAACGCTTTAAATTCGAATCTTTTGTAGACTTTACGAACAAAAATTATGACCACCATTGGGTTGGGGGGACCCCCTTTTAATAACAAACACAGCTGGTGGGGTACGGAGTCATTAGTTTGAGAAACAATGATTTAAGGTTACTTGGTAACTAAATTAACATTTCAAGCTCCTTCAACAAAGAAATCTGAGTCAAACAGTTTTTCATTAGACAAACAAATTGGCCACATGTTCAATGTATTTATCGATTGACCTCGATACCGTGTGAAACAATCGGGTGCGCGTGAGTCGCTGGCTTTATGTAATTGTTATAATTAGCGAGTAAAGTGTTAACTCGATGTATATATATGTAGATAGAAAGGTTACTATTTACGTACATTCGGGATGCTTTTCACTATTATATTGAACAAGGGAAAAATTGTTTAGGTATTAAAATTTGACGAAGGTTAGGTACTTAGTATCAAAGTAATGTGTGTATCCAGTAGTAACATATTTATTTAGGTTTTACTTTATACAAAGATCTTCAAAGGAGCTATTAGAACGCTAGTTATTAATCCATCTATTTATCATAGCGTTGCCTATCTATTCGGGTTTCGCAGAAAGTATTTAAATATTTGAGGCACAATGTCGTTTCAATGAACTTCAGGAGTCCAAAAACTTGAAATCTTATGTTTGTTTTTTTAATAGCTGTACTAAATCCTTCTTTAATCATTATTTAAAGTTATTTTCACAACACTGGCTAGCTGATGACATTGATATTTGATCAAAAGTACATCTTGCTTTCAACTTAAGTACCTGTCTCTAGTCAGACTTAATTAAATAAAATCACAGTAGGTATTATTAAAAAAAAGTAAAAGCAATTATCTAAATGTACTGGTCTGCTATCTAACGAATTAATTATAGCGCTAATTTACGAAAGTGCTAAAATCAGTCTTTGTCATTCGAGGTTAACGAACTTTATTATCATGATTCATAGTACATTGCAAAATTCAATTTATTCAGTTTAATTCTTTTTGTATAAATATTAATTAAATATGCTCAACATTACGTTTTAGTAACTAGATATGGAACAATATTATTTACTAGCTTCCCGCGCGCGGTTTCATCCGCGTAGCTCCAGTTCCCGTGGGAACTGCATAATAAAATATAGCCTATTTTAATCAGAGTACATTGCAAAATTCAATTTATTAAGTTTAATTCTTTTTGTATAAATATTAATTAAATATGCTCAACATTACGTTTTAGTAACTAGATATGGAACAATATTATTTACTAGCTTCCCGCGCGCGGTTTCATCCTCGTAGCTCCAGTTCCCGTGGGAACTGCATAATAAAATATAGCCTATTTTAATCAGTGATAATGTAGCATTCAAATGGTGAAAGATTTTTTTAAATCGGTCCAGTACTTTTTGAGGACATTCGTAACAAACATACTTACATGCAAATCTTCCCTCTTTATAATATTATAATAGTACAGATATCAGTATCGTACATAGATGTTACATTTAATTATTAGATAAATAATGAAATGTAACCGACGACGATGACGACGACCGCCTGCACGATGGACCGACGACCTCATTAAGATCGCAGGGAGTCAGTGGATGCAGGGCGCTAGCAATCGTTCCCGCTGGAAATCGATGGGGGAGGCCTATGTTCAGCAGTGGACGACAACCGGCTGATGATGATGATTAGATAAATATCACAAACAATAAAACTTAAGCTATGTACATGAGAAATTTAATATATTGAATCATTAGATATTGAAAAATAATAAGCGCGCGGTTTCCCGTACCCCCACGTATGACGTTCCAGTAGGAACTTCATAATTAAAATAAATATAGCCTAATGCTGATTTTCCACCAGACTGGCTAGGCGAGGCGAGGCGAGGAGAGAATTGAAATTTGTATGGCAAATTTTCAATCCTCTCCCAGCGCATCTTTGGTGGAAACAGCGTGGCGAGACGAGACGAGGCGAGACGTGACTTGAAATAATTGTTTGTGTAAAAATGAACCGTATTGCTTCTGATATAGAGTATAAATTAACTTTGCAACAGAAAAACGCTTCTCGCGAGAGGCTTATTATTGTTCATTGCTACTTATTACCTGAGAATACCGTCATGATAGTACAAGCCTACGGGCGGCGCGGCGCGGCGGTCACGCGCGAGCTCGCGATGGCTATTTTCAGTGGAAAAGGGTAAGTGCGATTTCAATTCTCTCCTCGCCTCGTCTCGTCTCGCCACTCTGGTGGAAAATCAGCATAACTCCCAGATAACGCAACTTTCTAATAGTGAAAAAATAATTGAAATCGCTACGAGTTGCTACGACAATCTGTCACCAATTTGATCATTATTAGACATTTAGTGAATCTGGTTTTTACCACCGATAAAGCGAAATGAATTATAAGGTATTTTATTACAGCACGCGTAATATTCCATAACAATAATTTGCTTCCTACAGTCCGTTATTTATTCACACTTCACTTACATATGTTTAATACAAAAAACGCAATGAATAGCGGCCTATTCTATAACATCCAGTAAGCACAGTATAATGAAAAAAAACAGAGGTAGGTAAATACCCTTATTAAGTACCTATGTTCAGAATTATACCCACGGGGGCATTCCATTGTATCGGAGCTCCTCAGCTCCCCAATCTTGAATTATGACCGGTCGAGGTCAAACTTTATTATAAATTCTTTTAAATAGAACTGAATTTACTAATTGAATTCCGAATAGCTTATATAAAAAGCATGATTAATGAATAAGGACGATTATTATAATCGAGATGAATGGTGCAAATTATAATAGGTAACTTATACGATGTGTAACGAATTAAAATTATTTGAAACATTATTAATTAAAAAAAATAATTTGTAATAAAATAATATCAATAATACGAAGTGTTACTTCAATAATACAGAAGCTAAAAACTTGTACCGAATGGCAAAGTTCAAAGTACTAATTTTATGGCACCGAAGTTCTTAAAATCGATTGCGAACATTTGTGCCGAGTGGAAATGGTTTATTATTTGCAATAAGATCTGAACTGTGAAAGAAATTAAAGGATAATTAATTCAGGATTTGATTTTTAAGGCTTAAGATATCAAGTGTCTATTCCGCAAAAAATATATTTACAATAATCTATAAAATCCAACTTGAAATCTTTACTGTGTAAATCTTCATAACATCAATTTTACTTTAACCTCCTAAAATAATAAAGCGATAAATGTAGAATTTTACATTCGTCTTTATGGCTTTTGGTCTCGACTGCAGGAAATCAAACAAAGCAGCACAAACCTTGACAATATTAAAAAAAAGAAATCAACAAAAATCTGATGTGTTGCCAACAAAAATAAAGTGCATTTGAATAACGTACAGCTTGGCAAAAAAGAGTAGAAAATAATGGGGGCGCCACTGTGTTGTTTGTGTGGCAACCCGTTGCAACCGAATAGCATATAAACCTAATCTTGATACTTATCTGGTTTTTTTTAGACATATATTTATTCCTATTTTATTTATGTATTATTTTTTCAAATCGATAAGTAATTCTACTTATTGATTTTAATTTTGTTTATTATGAAATGACATTATTTTGGGAATGTTGCCAACAGACAAAAAATTAGTTCCGTGTCTAGACTTTTTTGCCAAGCTGTAGTTCTGCGTCTAGTCAGGGTTGCCAACGATGGGACAAGGCCACTCGCACTTCCTTTTAATCTCAGTTATGTCTGTAGTAAAAAATATGTATGCGACTATTATAAATGTGTATACATTTGTAGGCGGAATAGGCGTATTTTTTATATGCATTTCTAACTTAAATATATTTTACTTTATAATTAAGTGAATATTGGATAGATGAGTATCGTGAAATAATAAGCCCCTAAGACTACCTACTGACCGATTCGGGTCAAATGACTTTACCAAATTAGACTAAGCTAATTTATTGTTACTTTATAATTACAGTTTATTCTTTTTTACTTAAGATGTATAAATTATAAATCTAAATTAAAATGGAATAAACTTAAAGCAATGAAGTCTTGAGAAAAGTGAATAGATTATGAGAATATTAATAAATTGCGAGCGCCACTTACATCCGCATTGTGATTGCGAATGCGAAATTGCGATTGGATTGTTTGCAGCTTAGCATACGTAATTACCTCGCAGATGTCTTAAACGCCAATCAAAGAACATACATCGACTAAGTAATCACTAATTACTTAAAATAGTAACTGTCAACTCAACAACGTTGGCACATCTAACTCAGTTTCTTAAACTTAAGAAAACTATGCGTTATTTTGAACTATGCGTTCACTTTTTATTATTTACTAGCTTACCCGACAGACGTTGTCCTGTCTTAACTAAAAATCTATATTAAATTTAACTTTTAATTTAGGCGTGATAGCTCTGAACTAACCGTTATGTGCACTAAGAGCATTTTGTCAATGTTACATAAAGGTTACATATACGTACATAAAGGTTACATTTAAAAAGTTTATATTGTCAAAAGCGCGAAGGTTACATTAGAAAATGTAATTTAGTGGTTGAGTATTATAAATTTTCTTATTGTGCGCGCAATTTTCTTTTTTTTCTAACATAAGATACAGTAACAAACACAACAAACAAAGAATAAGCGATATTGGTCCAGCCACGCTTGATGCCGTGACCTAGTGATTAATTTTTATATATTGTATAGATTAACTTCCCGCGTTCAGTTTCACCCGCATGTCTCCCGTTCCCGTGGAAACTTCATAATTAAACATGTTACTCCTGGTTTACGAAGCTTTCTAATGGTGTAAGAATTTAGAAATAGGTACAGTAGTTCAGCTTGTAGTTAAGGAGCTTATTCGATGCAACTATCAAATAGAAAAGATTTAAAATATTAGTATACAAAACGCAAACTTCGGACTTCAAAGTGTTTCCATCTGTACGCCGCATTACTAGAATCGAAAACGGATAGTCATCTTATGAAATATGCAAATGCATTTATAATTCAAGTCGAGAGCTATAGGAGCCATCTTGACTGTAATCCGATGTTATGATCGATTCAAGTGCTCATTTAAATGCAGGTACAATTAACTTTCCTTAGATCATTTTCTTAGTATGTAGGTACCTCTCACGAGAAGGCTACAAACAAATGAATATAATAATATCTTATTTAATATTAGGCGGTGCGACTATGTCCGAGTGGAATAGTGATTTTGACAATCGTCATCCCCCACTTTCAACCCCTTGAGAGCCCTTTTTTCGCTATAAAAAGTAGCCTATGTCCTTTCTCAAGTTCTACACTATCTATATACCAAATTTTATTAAAATCGGTTTAGTAGTTTTGTAATCGTGAAAGGGCGACAGACAGACCGACAGACAGAATCAGTTAATTTCGCATTTATAATATTAGTTAGATTTTCATTGTTGTAATTATTATCATTTTTATTATGTCACATTCCGTTTGATTAAACAATGATTTACTGTTTAGTTTATGGCTTAGAATAGACTACTCCATATCTTCCCATGTGTTCTCCATATCTTGCCGTGTGGTTTCCGGCTTAGAATAGACCACCCCATGTCTTCCCATGGGTGTCGTAAAAGGCGACTAAGGGAGATATGGCTGATGGATGGGCAGCAGCATCTATTAGCTCAAGGTTTACATCTTACTGCGATCACCAATCCGTCAGCCAGGCGTGGTGATTGTGGCAATATCCCTCTACGATCCTGGCTTGACAAGGTCTGTTAAGAGGAGGCCCATGTTCTGCAGTGGACGTGAACGGGCTGTTGATGATATCTTCCCATTCGTGCCGTAAAAGGGAGAAGATTAAAGGACATACAAATGATGAATGGGTAGTAGCATCTATTAGCCAAATTGACCTACCATCTTACTGCGATCACCAATACGCCTGTTAACCTTAGTGATTACGACAATGTCCCTTAACAACCCTTGCTTGCCAAGGTTTGTTTCTCCCCTCGCCCTCCCGACCCTTAGTTTCCAAAGAACCATCCGATGCCCTCGTAAACCTGAAGTCCGAGAGAGCGACAGTTGCACAAAACCCCCTTAAATACTCAGTCATAATCCCTCAATCTCATCGCCAGCTACCGCCCTGAGATGAGATCCAAGCCCCACAGAGGGCTCCCTCTTGCGCAGGTTGCTTAGTTTGTAGTGTTTAAACCATTTATCTAGGCTGGAGCTCTGCTCGCCTTTTTGCCCGGTGAAGTAGCAAAAGCCTCGTGGCTAACGAAGTGTGTCAGTTGAAAGAAAAAACCAAGGTTTGTTAAGAAGAGGCCCATATTCAGCAGGGTCAGGGTCGTTAATGGTTTGTTGAAGTGAAGCGGAGAAGATACAATGATTTGTTTCACATAACTCAAGGGTATGAATGATATCTCGAGGTTTTTTTTATAAACCGTTTCTAAAACTCACCTGTTGCAGGAGACGGAGATACTTTAACAGTTGAGTTCAATCAATTAACCTCGTCTATATCGTTACAACATACACATCATTTGTAGTAATAAAATAAATCATATCATAATGGACCGTTTGATTCACGATATTACCCAACTTGACACAAATGAAGGGAATCACCGGTTAATTCGCCTTTATTGATGTAATTACGAATGTATTGCACACCTACGCAGTGAAACATACTTTCATTGGGTTTAATTATTATTTATGATACAATATCTTAATTTACGTGTAGATTTTGCCTGCTGCTTTTCTGGATTCAGGGTGAATCCAGACCACCATGGGTCCACCAACCCCTAAGGATCCGAAGAGAAATATATTGATTGCAATTAAAATTGAGTTTTAATGACTTAAATTATAGTCCCTCAAAAATACTATCAGTGGCTTACACAGATTGCCCCGGTGGGGATCGAACCCAGAACACTAGACTACACTCATAAGCAACTACCGTAACCTGTGAACCATCAGTGTAGTCCAAAAATAAAAATGTTAAAATCTAGTAATGCCCTTTATTTTCGTAATAGTAACAGTATTTTAATATTAAACCTTATAATTACAAACCAGTACATACCTCAAACATACATTGACATGCGTAACACGTAGGTAGGTAGATATTACTAGATATCGACATTTCTTCCATTATTTCGTTCAAATCTTCGTAAGAGGTTTATCTTTAATTTTATCTCAGATAAAGCGGATAGGATACACGGCTTTTGAACATTTATCGAAAATGCCCGGCTTATTGTTGACTATACGAAACTCGGAATCTTCATTTTTATGTGACTATTGTATGTGGACAAAAGAGGTTTGGATTAGATATTATATCTTAATGGACGTCGACCGCTTTTTTTTTTCTTTTTTTAGGCTTCACACTGGATCTTGTTTTTTTTATAGATGCGTAACATATGAGATATAACGAAATAGGAATGTGGAATGTGGAGTTATACTGCATACACACCTGTGTTTTCGATTTCACGTTAAGTAACTGTAAGAGGAAACCTTGCCAAAACATAATATGGTACAAGCTACTTGCAAAACGCTGCTAACAATCTTCGAAAAAAAAAAAGATGCACATGAATAAGTTGCTTAAAAATAGATGGAAGTCATGTTTCACACTATATATATCCAATATTACAACTAAGAGATAAAACGATACTGAACTCAATAAATCTATTGTAATAAAAAATGAATGATTGAAGTTTATTGCAAAATATAAACAGAAACAATAAATAATTATTACAAACACATTTTGAAATTTGCGGCCTTATCTTTAAAAGCAGCATCTTCCAGGCAACCATTTGTGTTGGAACTGTTGGAAGGATAACAATTGAAAAGTAACGGAAGAATAATAATATTATAATTATTTGTATTTTTGATTGTAATAAAAACATTCAAAAACTACAAGACCAAAAGACCTATTATTAATCTGTGCCTAAATGGAGGTAACGTACCCTCCTTGAGTAAAGGCTATATTTTATTATTAAATTTAGACCATTAGATCCCCACCGAAATGAGAACTACGTGGGTAAAAATGCGCGGTGAGTCTACCTTTTTTGACATGATAATTTGGAACTTGGTTATCTTTCAAATTTAACAGCTTAAACAGGTATCTAGCGGGCAAGCAATAATTTTATAAAAAACAGAATTAGGTTTCTTCAAAAATGTAACCAAACACGGGTTAAATAGCAAGTCATTATCATACATAAACAGGTGAAACTGAAAATAAAAGAGTACGTACCTACTTGTATCTCTTTCTTTTTTCCAACAAATGCCTTCCCCTGCTTGTCTGATAGACATACTTATTTTTGATACTGTTATAAAAAATTAAGTGTGTCTATCAGACAAGCAAATATCACGTGATAACGTTAGGTATCGATTTCCTTACTGTTTTCTACCTACGTCGAAAGTCATCGTAGAAAGTCAATATTTATATTTACCGTTTGGGTGCGATTCTTAGGAATAATCGATAATGTACGTCTGTTGATATCCGTATATGTTGTATAAAGATAGCATGAGATCAGTGGTTCTTAACCTTTTAGTGGCGTTTACAAATTACGATCTAAAGAATTTGTTGTTTGTGTTGAACTTTGCACAGGTTACCAATTTGAAGTGGCTTTGGCTAGGGCGTCGGACTTGCGATCATGTGGTCTATCGACTATCGTACCCACTCGTCACACTAGCATTTAAGATTAGCACGAGGTGTTAACAAGAATAGTAGTAGTTTGCAAAAAACTCGGTTGGTTATCTTAAAAAAAAAATGAATTAGTCAGTTTAAAAATTAACAATGTGGTTGGTATAATTAAAAAAAAATGCTACTAAAAGTCAATATCATATCCATCAAACAGTGTCGATGCAAGACTTAATTGTATGTAAGTAATCGAGATATATTTTGCACTCCGTGCAGTTTTTTTTAATATACTTGAGTCGAAGAGTGGTCTCTACTTAGTGACTAGGTATTACTCACTTACTACTATTCGATTGTCGGAAACTTGGGTCGCCTCAAAAAGCGCAAGGCTCTAATGGCTGTAGGCGGTGGTCCAGCCTTTACAATGCGATATATTTCGAATGAATCAGTAAACCTCTTTAATTGTTTCTATGGACCACTAGTTAAGAACCGCTGTATTAGATAGTGCAGTTAAGTAATCATTTTCTTGCCTATATTTTTATCGTTGTTAGGGTTAGTCCGATAGGCGTCTTCAAGGACGTAATGATTATATTAACGTCGTGGTCCCGATAACGCCGATAGTAACGTCGGAGGTTTTGTTATGGCTATTACGATAAGTACTTGTACTCCTGAATAGCGACATTGTGGTTAAACTAAAGAGGTTTTCTGGTAGAATAGAAAATATTATTATTATTCGAATAGAAAAATGAGCGTATTCATGGGTTCCTGATGGAAAGTGGTTGAAGTACTCTACGGACATTTGCAATACGAGAGATTGCCAACCATAATCACTAATCCCCCGATTTGGAGACTAAGTTAACGTCGACGTTAAATTAACTAGTCAGCTGTTAAAACCCTTGTTAAATGTCAAATGTATTCTGGTTATCGTTAAAAGGCGTGTGGTTTCTGGCTTACAAAATACCCAGGAATCCATGGATTTCTGGGACTACCCCCGGCGGCGCCCGAGGCCAGATTGGCGCCGCGGCGCGCATGCTCTCCTGGGCCACACTATTGGCCCATCCCTGAACGACCCTACCTTGCCAAGAGCGGTTAATACGTAGGACGTGTTTAGTAGTGGAAGTAAAAAGGCTGATGGAGAGAAGAAGAGTTAGTTAGTCTACGATAAAGATTTTTTTTCAGAATCATTAAATTTAACAGCTATACTAGTTAATTGTTGATGTTTGAGAAATAGGGAGTGAGTCATCCAATTTAAATAAGCGATGCAATTGTTCCAAGGACACAATATTCAAATGCCGATACCCTTTGTTATCCTTATAAGGTTCCGTTAGTAGGGTGCACGTCCACTGGTGATCTAGTTATACGCAATGTTAGCCTCGTTACAGTGTAAATAATATGGTGCAGCAATCGTTTTCTTCATTACTTGTAAGTCTATAACGTTACGAAAGTTTATGACGTCATCTAAATCTGAATAATGTGTAGGTATAGTCAAGCGCCGAATATAATAGAAGTGTTTATTGCCATGTTCGTCTAGTCGAGTTAGAATGGTAGTGTAGACTAAGAACTACTCCCGACAAAAATCGATGTTTTTTTACGGAAATTTCATAATTTAAAGCACCAACCAAATTTTATACGAGTAATTACTGTTGTAAATACGTGTCTATATTCTGTAGATGACTTTGTATATCTGCTTAAAAAAACCTCCTTTTCAGATAAATTTCAGGTGTCTGACAGATAAATATATTGGCATAGGAGGCCTGTTATATTTAGTCTGTGAGACTTAGACGCAAATTACTAAACGTGTCATGAATAATTATTATTAGTAACAAATGGATTGTAAATTATAATATTAATTGTTGGCATTATGTGTATTCTGAACGTAGTTTTTGTGATACTTCATGTAAGTATCACAAAAACACATTGCGTTAGTTGAAAAATACCTACATATTATGCAATTTAATAACATTAGGTTTAGTTTGGGTAATTGCATAGTAGGTAATTTTTTAAGTATACCTATTGTATTGACTTTTGACCGCTGCATATTGCGTAAAGTAAACTTAACAAAATATGCAGTAAATATGAAATCTATGAGTCAATTGGTAACTAAACTAAATACTCTTTTTAATTTGTCCCAGGTCTCATATTTTCTTTTGTAAGCATAAACTCGTTTTCTCTATTACGATGCTCTACGAGTAACTCTGGCTGTGCAAGATCGCACAACATGTTTGTATCGTGTCTATGTTTTTATACCTTCTTTTTTACTTGTAACTTTGATTATATATTTTATTACACTTTTGTATCTATGAGAACTAACAGCTTTTTTATTGTACATTCCTTAATACTGGCTAAATTTCATGAAGAGGTTCCCACATGATCTAAACCTACTCGGATGAAACCGATCCTGGAAACCTTGTTATAATAATCAAAACAGAGATACAACAACGTACCTACTGCTCATTTATGAAGACACAATCTGCGCCCCGCGGTTTTATCCGCGTTACTCTGCTTCAGTGGGTCGGAGCGTGATGCTTTGTAGCCTATATGTTAATGAAGCTTATAAACTATCAGCGTGCAAACTTTCAGCCAAATCCATTCAGTAGTTTTTGTGTGAAACAGTAACAAACATACACCCATACATTCTTACTAACTGTCGCATTTATTATATTGGTAAGATCTCTTACCGTGTGGTTTCCCGCTTAGAATAGACCACCCCATGTCCTCCCATGGGTGTCGTAAAAGGCGACTAAGGGACATATGGCTGATGGATGGGCAGCAGCATCTATTAGCTCAAGGTTTACATCTTTCTGCGATCACCAATCCGTCTGCCAAGCGTGGTGATTATGGCAAAATCCCTCTTCGATCCTGGCTTGCCAAGGTCTGTTAAGAGGAGGCCCATGTTCAGCAGTGGACGTCAACGGGCTGTTGATGATGAAGGTCTCTCTAGAAAAGTGTGGACAATAAAACAAACAAAAAAACATAGTTTAAAGTATCACACAGTATCCTTTGTTTGACAGTGTATATAGTAATGTAGGCCTGAACTCATTACAACGTAACCAGTACACCATCACAGAATCTATAAAAATAAATCCATATTTCCGCGCGGCCCACAGCTGCACGTTCATAGATTTTATGGCTAGGGCTGTCTGTAGTCAAAAAAATAATATTCAGATTCATATTTCTATTTGTAAAGAGACAGGTAAATTGTAGCTGGTTTTATTTAATGATTACTAATATAAGTACGTAACAAAGGAGGGGGCGAGTCTATTATAATAAAGTGACGAACGATGAAGCATTCGTCAAATGAAAAAAACTATTTTTTATTTTTAAAGGAAACATGAATGGAATCTTGATATTTAAGCACTGACTGCGTTATATCAGTTATTTAAAAGTAGTATTATCATACCCGTATTATAATACCTATATCTATACAAGTCATTTTGAGGAACAAGACAGGATGATATTTTAAATTCATTTAAAACATATAAATTTATAATGTCTAAATTATACGTCTAATTGCATATATTGCATGACTAAAATTGAATTATTCCTTTTTTGTCCTTTTTTAAGTAAATTAAAAGTAGTTGTCGTAAGAGATAAACTCTGTAATTGATGACGTTGCACAAAGTCTTGGAAGCAATAGTCAGTTGTTTATTTAAAAAAAAATTGCTCATTTAGTTTTATGAAGTTGCCTTCATTATTTTTGTTTTTAGGATTTAAAAAAGTAAAGTTACTTGTAAGCAACCCTAAAGCTGACGGCAAGCGGATGCGGCGCGTCGTCTAAAATTAACACATCGTGTCGTGTAAAAACCGAAAGGATAGGTAAACAGTTCACTGTGCATGTGTGTATGATACTTAGCGACAGGATATCGATCGTGTCTCTTTATAAAGCTGTTGTCTATATGCTGAAGAGTTTATTTGTTTGTTTGCTTGATTGAACGCACTAATCTAAGGACCTACTGGTCCGCTTCGAAACAGTCTTATTAGATAGCCCATTTATCGAGGAACGCTATAGGCTATACCTAATTATGACATTCCTACAGTGTTATGTTTTTTTGTATTTCTGAAGGACTTTCGTAGTTAGCCACGAGGCTTTTGCTACTTCACAGGGCATAAAGGCGAGCAGAGCTCCAGCCTCAATAAATGGTTTAAAAACTACAAACTAAGCAACCAGCGCAAGAGGGCGCCCATATGGGGCTTGGACCTCGGCTCATGGTCGCTGGCGATGAGATTGAGGGATTATGACTTTTAGTATTTTAGGGTTTTTTTTGCAATTATTGTGGCTCTACTTTAAAGTTCGCGGGATTCTCGGACTTCGGGTCTATGAGGGTATCGCATGGTGAAATTCCTATAAGAATGAGAGTTACGCCGGTGAAAACGGTTAATAACACCCGCGTTATCACCCCGGTTGTATTACATTTTAAACGCTCGGATTAGATAACATTTACTGATATGATTCCAATAAAAGAAAGTTCATTCAGATTAAAAATGCAATAAAAATGATCCTATGATAAACAAAAAAGAAAATTACAATAGTAAACACCTATCAATAATTAACATTATATAAAATATATACTAGCTGTTGTTTCAAAGTGCATATAATTGCACTTTAAAACAAGTTGCAGTCATTGCAGTCATCAGCAGTAATTAAGTAGGTACAAAGTGTCAGACCACCCATACATTTTCTAATGTTTCTTTTATGCATCATTGAAACTCTAAACCTGTGTAATTCTCGTCCATTGTGTGTATTTATATGTATTTATAGCTCTGTAACAAGTTGTTAATTATATCTACCACTTGGCATTTTATACTGCGGAAATTACCGCAATTAAGCTAGGACAGCTGCTTAATGTTTAGATTCTTTGAATAAATATAAAATGTAAGAATGCTCGTAGCACCTGTAATTGAAAGAGATCTATTTATTACAAGCTGCATTCCAGCTCCCGTTGGTCGCAGCGTGTCTGTTGTCCTACATAGTATTATGTTGTTATTATGTTAATCCACCTTATTAAGTTTCCCCGTGACAAAAATCAGTTGCAGTTTCAGGGTAAAATAGTTATTAAACTAACTATCTTTAGGGTTCCATGCTTTTTCTTTTCTTTTTTTTTTTGTCCGGGGGAAAATGCTTTGACGCATTCCCATCGCCGCTGCAGCGTATTCGCGCTCTAGCGGTGGGATATGTGGGACTCGCCCTCTCCGTAGCGTGGTATGCTAAACTCATACCACGAGGAGAGGACCCTACACCACTAAAACCCCCCGGACACTCCTTCGATCCGCCGTTTGCGGGGGCCGGGTACGCATAAGCAATCCGGCCAAAGGGGGGGAGGGTTCCATGCCTAAAGGGTAAAAACGGGGGCCTAATACTAAGACTCCGCTGTCTGTCCGTCCGTCCGTCTGCCACCAGGCGGTATCTCATGAACCATAGAGGGTCCCGTTTTTACCCTTTGGGTTCAGAACCTTACCAAGTTGTTTTGATAAATATTAGTAGGATGTAGATATAAGGCTCAAAAATCCAATCTCATAACTTTTTAAGAATCCTTACCTAAGTTATTATCACTTCAAGGAAATTCAATGTGAATTTCTATGATACACACGACGACGTTTAAGATATACGGTTTTCTGCAATAGAATTGACTGAATACAATTAAATGAAGCCTCATGATATATATATGATATTAATTAAAAATTATAAATTGTGGCAAACTTTAATAAAATAACTGACTAAGTGAAGGGGTTGTAGTAGGAGTTTTGGCACCAATTTTTGGTTTTTGGCAGCTTACAACTATACTTTTGTAAACTTGTCACATATCACTCCAACACGGAGCTGCAGGCCTGGTTGGTGACCGGAGATCCCACGGTACCATATTGGCCGCGGGTGCTGTCGGGGGCCCGGATTGCTCATGCGTACCCGGCCCCCGCCAAGGGAGGATCGAAGGAGTGTCCGGGAGGTTTTAGTGGTGTAGGGTCCTTTCCTCGTGGTATGAGTTTAGCATACCACGCTATAGAGAGGGCGAGTCCCACATATCCCACAGCCAGCGCGCGAATGCTTGCCTCAAATACCTACCCAAAAATTGGTGCCAGCTCTCGGGCTAGCACGATCTTCAGCATTGAATAAACGAATGATGAGGAGGATTAGAATTTTAACAATTACTCTGCTCAAGTAAATATATAGTTGCTATGGGCTTCCATATATTTTTATTGACGCTATTTTAAAAATTACATTAACTTTAATATTACGTAAATTTGATATCAGGGCTTATACAATTCAATTCGGAAAGGTTTTTGAACGTGCAAAAGTAAATATGATTATAAGATTACAACCATGCTGCAAGTGAAGTGAATAGATAATAAAGTAGTTCATTTAATATCGTTCAGTTTATGTAACAAATGTGATCACCAACCCGCCTGTTAAGCGTGGTTACGATGGTAATTCCTCGTTTGAGGTTTGTCCATGTTTGGCAGCGGACGATATACCGGCTGATAATTATGATTTTGTAGCATATAATACCAAATAGTGAGTTATAATCTCATCAGGATTCTTTTATAAATACCACAGTTACGTTATACGATATTGTATTGATAGGAACCTGATACAAAATATCTATACAAAAGTATTTTATCAAACTGCAAATAAAATGACATATTTATTATATCATACGTATGTTTTATAGCATACTTCTTGCACGCTGTTTCTCCCGCGTAGTTCCCGTTCCCATGGAATCATCATTATAAAAATATATATAATATAAAAGGTATATATATATAATCAAATAGGCTATCTAATTGATTAATTTATTTCCTTATGCATGAGTAAAAGAGACTTTAGACTCCATCGAGGGGAAGATAATAATTTTGTACAGACTGTTTGAGGACTATCTGTATCCTCATTTGAGTGAGTATTTAAAAACATTTCTACCAGTACTATATAAGTTGCTTCAAAAATATGTTAGCCCTTTAATATTGTTATGGAAAAACGCAGAAGTTGTGTAAAAAATAAGAACGAGTTGTTAGGATACTTATACGAGGATTTTCTTGGTCAACATGTAAGAAGTCTGTATCAAAGATATTGCTTGTCTACATTAATAAAATAAAAACCGGCCAAGTGCGAGTCGGACTCGCGCACGAAGGGTTCCGTTTCAGTTACAAGTCGTACCTATTTTTGATATCAAGAATAAATAAAAAAGCGTATGTTTATGAAATGAAATGTTATTTTATATTTTTATATTCGAGTTCATTGAATGAAAGCTAAATTGCGGTTTACGATTTTTGACGTATTAAAAACAACTACTTACAAGATCTCGTTCAAACCAATTTTCGGTGAAAGTTTGCATGGTAATGTACATTATATATTTTTTTTTAGATTTATCATTCTCTTATTTTAGAAGTTACAGGGGGGGGGACACACATTTTACCACTTTGGAAGTGTCTCTCGCGCAAACTATTCAGTTTAGAAAAAAATTACATTAGAAACCTCAACATCATTTTTGAAGACCTATTCATAGATACCCCACACGTATGGGTTAGACGAAAAATTTTTTTTGAGTTTCAGTTCTATGTATGGGGAACCCTAAAATTTATTGTATTTTTTCTATTTTTGTGTGAAAATCTTAATGCGGTTCACAACATACATCTACTTGCCAAGTTTCAACATTATAGTTCTTATAGTTTCGGAAAAAAGTGGCTGTGACATACGGACGGACAGACAGACAGACAGACAGACAGACAGACAGACAGACAGACATGACGAATCTATAAGGGTTCCGTTTTTTGCCATTTGGCTACGGAACCCTAAAAAGAAAATATTTTACGACTTATTTATGTTGATGTGCTTAAAGTAGCTTGAAGTTTATGTAGTTTAGTTTCTAAATAAATAAGTAACTTGGTCTGGGGTTAATCTTTGCCTACATCATATGGTCAAAAGGTATAACTAAAGTAGTAACATTTGTTACCTTACGACTTTAGGAAATGGCGCAACAAAGTAACGTATGACCATAAAGCACGTCTATTATTGAACAAATGGTTTATTTCCGTCAGTTCGTATGTTTGTATGGATGACGTAAACGTCTTGACCTATTTCGGAACTAATAATACACGTAAAATGCTAAATTAAAATACACCGTGTAATTTTAGTGGTTGCTTTTTCGCTACAGAATCCTTCTAATATTATAAACGCGAAAGTTTGTAAGTATGGATGGATATTTGTTACTCTTTCACGTAAAACCTACCCGGTCCCGGTTTCGAGCGTCATGTCCCGGTATCCCGGCCAACAAGGCAATGAAACGCACGCTAAAAATGAGCCCTGCTTCTTTCGCAATACGCGCTCCTGTTTGTCTTATCGTCCTCCGTGTGCAATGGGAGAACTCCTCGGCTCTGTTTGACGTGTTATTGTTTCATCTACCCCCCGTAACATTTTACAAATAAATAAATATCAATTTAATGGCGAAAGAATTGAGAGAAAGCGGTCCATTACCTACCTTTTAAATTAGTCACACCACATTGGTGTGACTAATTTACCCACATAAAAAGATAATTAAATCAAATAACTTACTTAAGTGTTGATTAATCATTTATTAATTCTCTAACCGATAAACTAAGCTGCTTATCATTCATACAGTGTTTAATTTGCTTTGTACAATAAATTTACTTCTAATTTGATTGAAATAGAATAGTGTGTTAATTTAATTGACGCGGGTTAATGAACTAGGCATAATAAATACGACAACCGTAATTACAATTATAAATTACTAAATACCGCGCGCGTTTTCACCCGGGTAACTCTCGTTCCCGTGGGAAGTTTATAATAAAATATAGCCTATATAGCTTTCCTCGATAAATGTGCTATCTAACCCTGAAATAATTTTTGAAATCGGTCCAGTAGTTCCTGAGATTTGCGCGTTCAAGCCAATAAACTCTTCAGTTTTATATATTAGTATAAGATGTTGTTATAGTACCTAAATAGTTATTAGATCTTGTATAACAATCGTATAACCAGGGAACGAGTAGCAGCGTTTCCCTGCGTATGTTATTTTATTACATTACACTGCTGTCACCAAGCGTGGTGACTATGGCAAAAGTCCTTTCTCAGGAAGTGGCCCATGTTCAGCTGTGGACATTATTCGGGGTGATAATGATATCAATTTAGTTTTGTAGCTTTTAAAGAATTTCCTAGGATGCTGTTCGAAGATGGGTGGTCGTTAGTGACCCCGATTCCTTCCAACTTCCTGTTTAATTTTCCATATGAGAACGTACCCTTATATATACTCCGAGGTCTTATGATAATGGTACGTGACCATAAAAAATTACTTTATTATCAATCAATGATTTCTAGGATTTCTATGCCAATTGATCTGTACGTGTCATATCAACGCAACAGAAAAGGTAAACGTGTTATATTGTTTCAGAAGATTCGTTTACCAAATTGGGCAATAGTCTAGAATCACAACTAAGCGGCCATAGCCCAATGGCTAGGGTGTCGGACTTGCGATCATGTGGGTGCCGGTTCGATACCCACCCATTACACTATCGACCGCTTAGCACGAGGGGTTAACAAGAATACTAGTAGACTGCAAAAATCTGCAAGTAATGTTATAAAAATAAATTTAAAAAAAACTGGTCACTACAATTTCGTACGTGTATATTAAGAGAAATTTTTATATCTCCACCTTACCTGTTGTTTGCAATGAACTCTCCAATACCCTCTTAAAACTCAAGTCTGAGAGACCGCGAACTGTAATGTAGAGCCACTATTATGAATTCTGTAATAGAGCGGACAAAATTCCCCCTCCCCTTCGCTATCTCTCACTAGCGACTGCCCAGAGCCGAGGTCCAAGTCGCACAGGAGGCGCCTTATTGCGCAGGTTGGTTAGTTTGTAGTTTATAAATCTTTTATTAAAACAAGTGGGGCATGATTGACGACAACGACACACAATGTCACTGTGGCACCCAACCACAGTATATGTCGCACATTGGTCCGCCCTTCATGTCCTAACAGATGCACGATGGAGGATCTGATGGCGGGAACCACAGAGGCCATTGGAGTGGCAACTTACTGGTCAAAATGGCTTTAAATAAAGTATAAATACTAATAAGTTCAAACAACGACACGAAAGAAGAAGACCGCTCGCCTTTATGCCTTAATATTTCTTATTCGGCTCTGAGATCAAACTCACAATTTTCCCGACTTAAAGCGAGCCTTCTATCGCTACGCCACATAGGTTGTCTTACTGATTACTACCCCAAATCAAGAAGTGCCAAGCCAAGGTAACTTATGACGTCATCGGTCACTATCCATCATGAGCTGTCAAAACGTGTGGTTACTCCGTATTAGCATCATTGGCTATTGTATAAACTGGACTGTTTGTTATTTAGATTGTGGTTAAATATATTATCACTTGTATTTTTTACCTGCTTTGGTCATGACGATCAATTCTTAGTGGATTAGCTATCTGCGTATGACACACGACAATTACAAACTACACATGAGTGTGCGCAAGTACAGGTGCACTTTGTACTGCTTTTTAGTCCGATAGACGGCTATCCAATGATATAAATGTAATAATTTATTGGTAACGTGGTCGATAGGAATTGTTTTGCACATTTGCTGTTCATTTTTCGTTTCGTTTTTATTCATTTATCGTTGAGTTCATCCATTACTATGGAAGACGTCGAGACATGGGACGAAATACTCAGGAAAAGAGTTCAAAGCTGCCAAAGAGCAATGGAATGAAGTCTATTTACATAAGAAAAATGGATAAAATAAACAGCGAAACTATCAGAAATAAAACAAACCTATCCGATATACTAACTAAAATAGACAAACAAAAATGGCAGTCGTCAGGACATTTGATTCGTAACTGACGAGAAAAGTGGAGTCAAAGGACTACGAACTGGTACCCCAGAGATGGGAAAAGAAGTAAAGGCAGGCAAGTCAAAAGATAGAAGGACGAAATCAGAAAGACAGCAGGACCCTACTGGAGAAGAGCAGCACTAGACAGAAGTGATTGGAGGAAGCTGGAGGAGGGATTTGCCAATAGGCACTCTGAAATAAGAGAACTAATTTAGTAAATTTCAAAGCAAATATGAAATATATGAATATGTAAAACTATTTAAGAAATAATTATTACTTCTAACTATGAATTAATTTAAGCAATTGATGAAGTGAAGCCAAAACTTTGAACCCCATTTTAAGAACATTAGTAGATAGAGAATAAGTATAGGATGATATATATTTTTAATGATGATCGAATTTCTACCTCTGGGCGTCGACTATTTATGTATTAGCCCTTAAACGATGATAATTTATCTAAATAACATACATACATATAATCACGCCTTTCTCCCATCTAAATAAATACAATAAAAAAACGAATAAATAATAAATACATGTTACAGCTTAAATTATATATAGTACCTAATGTTAGAACAATTAGTAGACAGAACATCCGAGCTACGTCAGACCACAGTTTCACTATTGTCATGCAAAACCAAATTTTGTTTGTTTTACCGTCTGCCCGCTCGAATTGTAATGTTTGTTGTATTAAAGCGGAATAATTTCGTTATTGAGTATACATTTTATGTTAAGTAAACATTGGGTATATTTTCACTACCTACATATTTAAATATCATTAGAAATACAAATAAAAATTACTTTGACTCTGTGTTAGAAACGCCCATTTTAACATCCTAAATTATCTTATAACATTTTCTTTATTTTTGTAAAATAAATGTTACTTTTTAATTTTAATAGTAATACTGATTTGAATATAACCTTCTATTTTATATAATCATTTGTCATCGCTCCCACAATAGAAGGAACCCCTTTTTTGCGCAGGTGTCTTAGCTTGTAGATTCCAAACATTTATTAAGTTTGGTGCACTGCTAGCCTCTATGTTCAGTGAAGTAGCCAAAGCCTATTGGCTAACTGCATACGTCCGTTCGAAAAAAAAATGTAATCGTGTTAATAATCAGTCAGTCTGTGTTTTTGTTGTGCTACTGAAAATCCTACACTGTGGTTCTTTTATTGCGACATTTTCACGAAAGCTACTGTAGAAGACTGTAGTTAGTACATTGGAAATGTTACGGCGTGTTCCAAAGCGAAGTCTATTAGTAGATTTGTCCTGCATCGTTTCATGTTGTGTGGTCGCCATAAATAGAATCTACTGCACTGTTTCGGTTGTTGTAACAGTTTTGTTAAAGTTCATAGATAATTTATAAGGGCTATAAGGAGCAACAAAATCGATACTCATTACGCGGTGGGATCCTCATGATAAAATATAGCCTTCCTCGACAAAATGGGTAATCTAACACAGAAATTATTTTTCGAATCATCGGACCAGTAGCTCCTGAGATTAGGGCGATCTAGCTTACAAACAAACACTTCAGCTTTATGTATGAGTGTATGAGACGGTATAGACTTCAAGATGATTTATATTTTTTTTTTGGAATCCATTATCTCTTTTGAGGGCTAATTCTGACCTCTCTAAAACTGGATTATCAGTGGCACATACCCACATAGAAATCAGCGTTTGTAGTCACGTCCGGGAAACCCACCCGCGGTGCAGACTGCTTAAAATCCCGGGAAT
The DNA here is from genome assembly GCA_947037095.2 of Nycteola revayana. Lineage (NCBI taxonomy): Eukaryota > Metazoa > Arthropoda > Insecta > Lepidoptera > Nolidae > Nycteola > Nycteola revayana. Next base: position 5,872,651 of record OX344847.2, read on the forward strand.
TTTGTTAGAAAGAGATTAATCATCCACATAAAATCAACAGAAATAAGATAAATTGGCAATTAGTCGTAATAATAGCATACCAACATGGTTAATCGATTTTAATAATTACGCTAATAATTTTTGTAAAAACTAAAATGAATAGAGAGTGATCAACTCATTAACTAGTTGTTCACGGTAGAGCAACCGCGAATCATTTCACTCTCGAGTTTGATTTCACTGCACACTGCGCGTGCGCACTCAACCGACACATAGAATAGTTCGCATACAGTTGTATAAAAAAAACATAATCACACGCTACTTAAATAATTCAGACACATAAATTGTCGATACCTAATTAAATAAAAATAAGTATTATGGTTCGACGTTTTACTGTGAAAGTCGGAACTATTTATATTCTTAATAATAGGTAATTTAATAAATAATATTTATAATAATAATAAGTAATAACATCCAGTTTCGTATTTCAGTTTTTCAGTTTAGTATTTTTCGCATTTGACTTACGAACGAGTGCAACTAACTTTATTTATTCAATCAAATTATAAAAAAAATATACAAACTAAATGTATGTCATCAAATTGTAAATAAATGGAATCTGACGATATTTAGATTTTTAGGAATTTGTTTCTTATTTTAGTATTGATATTATATAATTAAACAATACATTATTTGACTTTAATTCACTTTTAAATAAGGCGCACATTGTCAACAATAAACTATTTCAAACTAGCGGCCCGCCCCGGCTTCGCACGGGTGGACTTTTATACCCTACCCCTGCCCTACCCTACCCCTACCCTAACCCTATCCTACTCCTACCCTACCCCTACCCTACCCTACCCCTACCCTACCCCTACCCCTACCCTACACCTACCCTACCCTACCCTACCCTACTCCTACCCTACCCCTACCATACCCCTACCCTACCCCTACCCTACCCTACCCCTACCCTACCCCTACCCTACCCCTACCCTACCCCTACCCTACCCCTACCCTACCCCTACCCTACCCCTACCCTACCCCTACCCCTACCCTACACCTACCCTACCCTACCCTACCCTACTCCTACCCTACCCCTACCATACCCCTACCCTACCCCTACCCTACCCTACCCCTACCCTACCCCTACCCTACCCCTACCCTACCCCTACCCTACCCCTACCCTACCCCTACCCTACCCCTACCCTACCCCTACCCTACCCCTACCCTACCCCTACCCTACCCCTACCCTACCCCTACCCTACCCCTACCCTACCCCTACCCTACCCCTACCCTACCCCTACCCTACCCCTACCCTACCCCTACCCTACCCCTACCCTACCCCTACCCTACCCCTACCCTACCCCTACCCTACCCCTACCCTACCCCTACCCTACCCCTACCCTACCCCTACCCTACCCCTACCCTACCCCTACCCTACCCCTACCCTACCCCTACCCTACCCCTACCCTACCCCTACCCTACCCCTACCCTACCCCTACCCTACCCCTACCCTACCCCTACCCTACCCCTACCCTACCCCTACCCTACCCCTACCCTACCCCTACCCTACCCCTACCCTACCCCTACCCTACCCCTACCCTACCCCTACCCTACCCCTACCCTACCCCTACCCTACCCCTACCCTACCCCTACCCTACCCCTACCCTACCCCTACCCTACCCCTACCCTACCCTTACCCTACCCTACCCCTACCCCTACCCTACCCCTACCATACCCCTACCCTACCCCTACCCTACCCCTACCCTACCCCTACCCTACCCTACCCTACCCTACCCTACCCTACCCTACCCCTACCCAAAAGTATCCTATGTCCTTCTCCCAGTTCTTAGCTACCTCCCTACCAATTTTCAGCCAAATCGGTTCAGCCGTTCTTGAGTTATAAATAGTGTAACTAACACGACTTTCTTTTGTTTTTAAAATGTATTCTGCTATTCGGGACGGAAACAAATCCAACAAATCAAAAACCATGGCGATCGGTCCAGCCGTTCTCGAGTTATAAGTGTTGTAACAAACACGACTTTCTTTTATATATATATAAGATAAGATAAGATAGATAAAGAATATCCAAAAAGAGACTGACAATATATCAGTAGTCTGTCGTACCAATCCAAAAGGTTGTAACTCAACTTATAGTGTTTAGCATTTATCATATCAGACTGTTGTCCACAGTTGAACATAGGCCTCTAGGCTATCGATTTCCAGTAAGACCGATTCCTAGCGGCCTGCTCCTTACAACCATTATGTGGTCGTCGTTCCATCGTGCAGGCGGTCATCCCACGCTGCGCTTGTTAGTTCGTGGTCTCCACTCGGTGTTTTAGCATAAAAACGTATAATAATATCTTTAAGTATGATTATTATCTGTTTCTTTAAGACTACCCTAGACCAAGTCTCAAATTGGGGCCATCGTAACTTGGTCAAGTTCAATCCCCAAAAGACACAGATTTGCGCGTTTACTGCGAAAAAGGCTCCCCTTGTCATACCTCCTCAGTTTCAAAGCACTCCCCTTAATATCAGCCAGAGTATTGGGATTCTCGGCGTCGACGTCGAGAGTGACGTCAAATTTCGCGGTCATCTGGAAGACAAGGCTAAATTAGCCTCCAAAAAGTTGGGTGTCCTCGGCAAAGCCAGGCAGTATTTCACGTCGGCGCATCGCCTTCAATTGTATAAAGCGCAAATACGGCCGCATATGGAATACTGCTGCCATCTCTGGTCCGGGGCACTACAATATCAGCTTCTTCCTTTTGATCGCGTTCAACGTCGCGCAGCTCGAATCATCGCCGGCGACGAGGTTCCCACTAATCGGCTTGATCCTCTTACCTTGCGGAGAGACGTAGCGTCTCTTTGTATTCTCTACCGCATTTATCACGGGGAGTGCTCTGAGGAATTGTTCGAACTCATACCTGCCGCTGCTTTCCGCCTTAGATCCACTCGCCAAAACTTCCACCAACATCACCTGGATGAATGGTTGTCCTCCACCGTGCGTTTCTCGAGAAATTTTTTACCGCGCACGACCTCTCTGTGGAATCAATTAAAAGCGGAGGTATTTCCAATCCGGTATGACATGGCAACCTTCAAGAAGCGAGCCTATTCCTTTCTTAAAGGCCGGCAACGCACTTGCGACTCCTCCGGTGTTGCGAGTGTACATGGGCGGCGGTGATCACTTACCATCAGGTGACCCACTTGCTCGTTTGCCTCCCTCTTCAATAAAAAAAAAAAAAAAAAAAACCCTTTGCCGTCCCAGTCCAAAACACTGAGGCACGGCATACAACAATTTAGCTTAATAACGACCAATTAGTTTCTTTAAATCTGGTTAGTCCCCCTAATAAGATATTTTGTTTTTATGCATATTTCAATCTTATGTAAGAAAAGGCCAGCTAAAACACTGTATTAGTTAGCTCACATCTCTCTTTCTTTTGCAATCCTCTCCCCTAGCGCACTGAGCCGAGGTACTAGCCTGACAAGGGGCGCCCTCGTAAAAATCAAAATCAATATTTTCTTAATTTATACGTGTCTAACGTTTATTAATATTTTAAATCATGTTCTAATGATGCGTCTCTATTTCTTACTACTACTAGTTCTGAATATAGAACTCTGAAGTGATTTAGTTTGTAGTTTTGAAACAATTTATTAAAACTTTGGTCCTGTCCACGTTTATGCCCGGAGGCAAACGCCTCGTCTTACTACTTGATACTCTTACATCTCGTTAGTTTCATAAACAAGCACTTTTCATAATCTTACTGCAGTTCCTCATCTTAAGTTTTTCTATGTAATTGAGATGCGGTAATAAAACTATTGTTATAACGTTCATACTCATAATTTGTTCTCTTAATAAGTGAAAAGAGTTGTTATATACACTATTTTGCATGTTTTATTTGCAAATGTACATTAATTATGATATGCGGCTTCTTTCAGCTTTCTCTACTTTTTGTTATAGTTATTTAGAAAGGTCTGCAAGATTTGATTCCGTATTATATGTAAGTTTTAAGTGCAGCTATTATTTTGATATTATCAACACTACAGTGTTTATGCTCTGTTTAATTGGGTTATGCATAACGTTTTGCTGCTCATGATTATGTTCATCGGAGTTATAATGTGTCTGCTAATTTTATTATTTCTTGTCCCATCCGGGACAACTATTTGTCTGGATGTGCTGTGTATAATGTGTTAGGAAAATTCATTTCAGTAGTTGTCTTTAAAAAAATTGATTTTCTTAGTCGAAAACTACTAAAACTCACGAGTTCGTGACGACCTCCGTAGCGTAGCGGTATTTGGCTCGCTTTAAGTCTCGGAGGTCGTGGGTTCGATCCCCACGCCGGACAAGAAATATTTGTGTAAATTCTAAGACTTCTTTCCGGGTCTGGTTGGTTGAGGGACTACCCTCCGTGCCTCGGAAAGCACGTTAAGCCGTTGGTCCCGATTGTTATAACACCATCTATAACAAGCGTATACGAGGGAGCGGGCAGCAGCGTTTGCCTGTGTATTACAACATAATACTGCGGACACCAATCCGCCTGCCAAGCGTGGTGACTATGGCAAAACCCTCCCTCGGAGGAGGCCCATGTTCAGCAGCGGACGTTGTACGGGCTAATGATGATGATGATAATGATGAGTATTTACATAGCTTCGACATAGTTTCATTAACGCTACTATTGTGCGACTGGTAGGTAGTTATGTAATACTATGTTAATACCTAACTTACACGTCACCTTTTCATTATGTACACTAGAATAGACGTACGACGATAGTTCACGAAATGTTTCCTTGTTGTAATTATTGTCTAAAATACGTTGAATATTAAAAACTATTGTCAAAAAATTAAATTAGAACACTTGAAAAGTTATCTCTTACTAAATTATTCAAACCTGCTACCCATTGACAATCAATACAATATTCAAAGTTTTACTTACACATATACTTAGTTGAAATACTTGTCTTAAATTATACTGCTAATACCTAAATTAAATATGTGATTTTTTTTTATTAAATATAGGCTTACGTTTGACCATAATCTCGCTTGATAGAAGGCGAAGATAAGGCCTAAGATGATACACGCGCTTGCCTAGAAAGTGTCTGTTCACTTTAGTCTTAAAGATGTCCAGATTATAGCGTTCCGGAAAAACTGACCCCGGCAGAGAATTCCACTCCTATGCCGTCCGCAAATGTCTCTCTACTGCACTGTGGTTACTACAGTAACTTCCGAGTTCGATTCCCAGCCGGGACCACAATTTGGGTTATGCAAAGTTTGTCACTCAGAATGAGTGTGCTTTGTTTCCAATGAATGAAAGTGTCAATATATCTATAGTGTATTTAGACACAAAGATATATTAAGTACGATATTCTTAAAAATAGTCTCTCGTTTTCGTACCTCATAAAACACTCACGTGTGTATCGATAGTACTACGGTTGATTAGTAAGACATAATTTCATATACACTACCTATTGTTTTACATAAATTACCTAACTAGACGTCATTACTAGTCAATGGAAGTACTACTAGAATTACCATTGACAATCGCACTTAAAACGTTTTGTTTGCACATCTAGTTGTATAAGTTGTCTGTGGCGTGAACTTGACAGTTTTAGAGGCCAACTAACAAGGTCATTGAGACAAAATGTACGGTATATATAAAAATTTATTCGTATTCTGATTTTATTGATAATTTTAGCGCGTAACAGGGGCTATAATTATTGTGCCTATTTAGTGTCGAGGACGATTATGCATATGTCGTAGCCAGATCGTACAATTCGCCGTATTACGTTACGGCTAGCGGTTTTCTAAAACGGCGGATTTATTGGGTGGTAAAAAAAAACCTAAACTTAAGCCAATGGTGTTTAAAGTGGCTATTTAGACGCTGTATTACATTACGACCAGCCGTGTTGAAAAACGTATGGCTTTTCATTCAGGCGCATCAATCTGGCTAATAGCGTTGCTTTTTGATAACTGATAACCCTAACATGTAACACGGAGGAGTTCACGATCCGGCTGCGACACATCCTACTAATATTATTAACGCGAAAGTTTGTAAGTAGGTATAGATGGGATGGATGTTTGTTACGCTCACGCTAAATTACTGACCGGCATTGGCTGAAAATGTTGCACCGGGATAGGTTATACGCTGGATTAACACATAGGCTACAAACGAGCAGAGTAACGCGGGTTAAACCGCGGGGCGCAGCTAGTATACCATATGTACTGGATCATATGATCAACTAGCTGCAAAATGGGGCTGAGCTTTTTCTTATATTATTATTCTTTTCTTTGTGACAAGAAGTCTCTATGTCGTGAGATACTGTTTAAACAGGAACATATAGTATATTCAAATCTACCAAATGAAATCTTTGATTATACCCAAAGAAAGATATTTTCACACAAGAATTATTGACAACTGTAATAATTTAGAACAACTACCTATGCAATCATCATCATCAATCAGCCCGTATAACGTCCACTGCTGAACATGGGCCTCCGCCTGAGGGAGGTTATTAGCCATAGTCACCACGCTTGGCAGGCGGGTTGGTGACCGCAATATTATGTGTTACCACACAAGGAAACGCTGCTGCCCGTTCCTTGACATACGATTATTATAGATGAAGCAATAACAATCGGGACCAACGGCTTAACGTGCTTTCCGAGGCACGAAGGGTCCCTCAACCAAACAGACTCGGAAAGAAATCTTAGTATTTATACAAAGATTTCTTGTCGAATCAAACCCGTAACCTCCAAGATTTGAAGCGAGCCAAATACCGCTGCGCTACGGAGATTGTCACCTATGCAAACGTATGCAATTTTGTTAGCTTCCGCGCGCGGTTTCACTCGCGTATCTCCCTTTCCCGTGGTGACTATAGCGAACACTCTCCCTCGGGAGCAGACTCTTGTTCAGCAGTGAACGTTATACACGCTGATGAAGATGATGATTTATCTGTACTACTATTTAGAGAAAAAACGTTTGTATTTATGTATACGTATGTTTGTTACGAATATACTCAGAAACTACTAGATGGATTTCGATAACAGTTTCAACATAAGATTGCTACATTATTCCTGAGTACTTTAAGCTATATTTAATTATGAAGTTCCTACGCGAGAAACCACGCGCGGGCAGCTACTCAGATAATAAACACAAATTAAAAAAATAAATAGCATAACAACACGCTGAACAGCCGGATACCTGTACAATTTTAGAGTTAGGTTTATCTAATAAAAATATTTGAAAGCAATCATCCACTCTTACGCTTGTCCATATCTAGGTCAGTCAGTGAGTGACCAATCGTGGTCAGACCTGTATGTTTCCGGTACTACAGGTCAGTTCTGATCTGAGAACCGGTTTCATAATGAAGTATCACACACGCCCCACTTATCAAATACTCATTAATATTTGAGATTTGGAACTTAAGTGTTAGTAAACCATTTAAGTAGATCTATTATAGTTGTGAGAACAGATAGGTAGATACGGATGTGCAGCGATATGGGCGTAGTAAGAGGTGAGTAAGGAAGTTACAGCTGTTGGATGGGTAGCAGCATCTAACAGGTCAAGGTTACTCAACATCTTACCGCGATCACCCACCCGCCTACGCCCCATCTAAAGGGGAGGCCCCGTTCAGCAGTGGACGTTAACGGACTGTGGTAAATACCTACCTTACACTTTATAAGTCTACTTGTCTGTATGTCTAATGCCTATCACTTAAACTTATTCTTCAACTTGGCGGGGGCGGCTTGGTGATCGCAGTAATGGTTAGCATCAGCTCAAGGCTGATAGATGCTGATGATCCATCATATTATTATGCATGTGTCTTAGTCGCCTCTTGCGGCAACCATAGGAAGTCATGGGGTGGTCTTATCTATTTCGGAAACCACACGGGTATACATCTTGATAAAACAATATTATATTTTCTCCAATTGCAATTTCTAACTCTGTTCCATGCTTAATATTAATATTGCCCGTGGTTCCGTGCAGCGTTCACTCCATTAATTGAATTTAAGCACTTAGTAGGATCTCCTAATTATGTAGAGTGTTGGGTTAGGGATGATGTCCAACGTGACAGAGCGATTTCTGACTAGGGTTATCAGGCAACACTTATTTATTGTTTCTTAAGTATAAAGAGCATTTTTTTTAAATACTTTATGGTTATTGGTCCCAAATCTAAGAAAGGCTACGCTAAGTAAATTGTGTACGCGGATGATGGCGCGGGATAATGTTTATAACTAATATGATGTAAAGCTAATTCCATATTGTTTTTTTTTTAATTTGCCGTGTGGTTTCCGGCTTAGAATAGACCATCCCTATATTTTCTATGGATCGTTATATTCTACGTCAGCTGTCCCATACGACACTCTTGCAGCTACATAATATAATAATACGAACTCAAGGTCATCTTACATCTTCATGCGATCATGGAAATGGTTTGTCTAAGTTTATTAACAGAAGGCCCATGTTCAGCAGTAGACGTAAATGAACTGTTAAAATCATAGTTTTATTTAACAACTATATTCTCTTACCAAGTATAAATAAGAGTCTCAAATTCAACAGAGAGTGCTATATATTGACATCTATAATTTCAATCTGTTATCTGTACAGTTTCATACTTCGAATGGCTTCCCTCCAAATTCTCTTGTGATACGTAAGTCAGGGATATATCTGAGCTGACAGCTAGCTGGTTAATCCCCCTCGCACACCGCCACTGTACTGTAAGCCAGGATCAACAGCGGCTCACAGTAAGAGGCTCTAAGACTTTGGGCTTTGGCCGGTCCTGGGACAACAACTATTTTATATTCTTCTGGAATTACAACACCAAATTTAGACTGGTAGATATTCGATCAGTCTATATTGTTACGAAGGGACCGATTGCATTTATGTGAATTAAATTTAATGAGCGTTTAACATTTCATCCGTAAAAAGCCTAGAAGATTTACGTTTAAGTTTAAGTCGTTTATACGTACGTAGATCTCACCAGCGCAGCTATTATTTACTGATATTATTTACTCATATTTGGAATAAACGGCGTTGGTATAAGAAGAAGTAGTGCATTTTTGTATCAAAAACTGACGATGTAAAATTTTTATTAAGAAACGGCTTCGTACGGGTCTTCACCTGTATTATTCACACACTCCATAAAAAAAACTGCAACAAAATCCGTTGGGTAAATTTAAAGATGTAAGCATACAAATAGGCACAGACAGCGGGAAGCGACTTTGTTTGACAAGTATACTATAGTTTTGAATAGGCAATGTTCTAAAGAGGTTCCATTCGTTACAGCGACAATTTTCAATAATTGTGAACTGATACTGTTTTCTAAAGAACCGAACAACATAAGTTGTGAGCTTCATAAGAAACTGCATAAATTAATAGAATTCGTTATTCAGAACGAATCAATGACTGACCAATCAACCTAAGCCTTAGCCAAAACAGATCATGGAGACTTGATACTTAGAGGGTGTATTCTCTATACGACAAAGCCATCCGATATGAAAGAATTAAAAAAAAATCTACTTCTGTGGCGACATAACGAGGTTCCAAAAATTTTTTGTGTAATTTTTCATCATGACAGCAGCACTGGCATAAAAGTCTTAAAAATATTCACTTTCGTCAGATATATTTTGTAAAAGCCCTAACAGGATGACTGCATCCCAGTCCCTCAAGTTTCGCTCAAATTAGTTTGTACAACTCAAATATTTTGGCCTTCATACCATGCATCACAAAAGTTGAACAAGTTAACCTACTACGGAAGTAAGTGGTTTCTACTGTGGTTGCTAAGTAGATTAGTTGCTTAGTTAGTTACTTAATGTAATAAGGGTCGAAAATAAGGACTAAATGTCAAGGTTACTTTAGGGTCTTTATACTTCCTTTTGCTAGTCACCCACATTTTGTTTACTTGCCGGAAACTGTGAGTATACCAACATAATACATTACATTGTAGAGCGTGGATACCTATCGCTGCGGCCCGTTGCGTTAATAGTAAGTTATATATGTTTTGTATCAGGGAAGATCTCTACAAGTAATAAAGTATTACAATCGTATGTTATGTTTCGTATTTTAAAAGAATATTACAGCTAATGTCTAAAATTATATTTTGGTTTGTTACAGGTACGTAAGAGAATCATCGGAATTGGATTAAAAAATTAAAAGAAGTAAGACATCCAACTCAACTTACTAATAGAGGCAGAGGCAGTGTCGGACTATTGTTCAAGCAAATTAAGCAATTGCTAAGGCATCAGCATTTAGGGGGTAACATAGATACACAACACCAAAAAGAACAACAATGCTAGTTTAAATCTTGAAGTTAAAAGAAGAAAGAACTTATGGAATGTGACGCACCTAGGTGTGGATTGTTTAAGGCATATGACACTCAATAACAGAAATGAGGTAATAATCGCTCTATTAAAAATGTAAAATTCGTTTTGATTTGTCATATACACAAACTAGACCTAGAAAAACGTATGTACCAATATCGAAAAAATAGTAATTGAGGGCAAAAGTTATTGAAGTAGATACATTATTTTCTTATCAAATTTTTCGTTATAAGTATTCCTTAGCACTATCTAAGGAAGAATGACGTAAGTAGTTGAAATTATTATAAAATTTTACCTTAAGGCGTTCACACTACAAGTTCATACAGGACCACCCGATAAGCAGTGCACTTTGTAAACAGCCAAGATAAAGTACCAAGAACAATTTACTGCCCCATTATACAGGATCTACTACAACATTATACTGTCCCTGTATAATTGGTGTCAACGGATGCTCTTATACGGCTGCAAGTTACAAGTAAATTATGTTATATCGTTCTTGGCGCGTGTACGTGGCTCTCTTGGTGATAAGCGCATTTTTATGTTGCAATATGTAGTAAGTACATAGAAGCTGTTAGCATGATTAGGTTGAAAGTACTTGCTGGGTAAGTATTATAAAAGTAGCTATACAGCCTTGCATACATTTAATTAGATCTCGGTGTTAGCACGTTAAGCCGTTGGTTGTTATAACATTATCTCTGACAAGCGTATCATCTGTCCATGTCCAGCTGTGGACATTATAATATATTATTATGCGATGATGACAACCTCCGTAGCGTAGCGGTATTTGGCTCGCTTTAAATCTCGGAGGTCGTGGGTTCGATCCCCGCGCCGGACAGAAAATATTTGTGTAAATTCTAAGATTTCTTTCCGAGTCTGGTTGGTTGAGGGACTACCCTCCGTGTTTTGGAAAGCACGTTAAGCCGTTGGTCCCGTTTGTTCCCGTTGGTGACATTTATCTTGTTAAAGAGATGACACATATTTTGGAAGCACTGTACATTATACTCAGTAGGTAATTTATAAACTAGGGAACCGAATTTAATAACTATTTTATAATAATTGAGTTACACAATAGTAAAACTATATAATCTAATAAGCGTAATTAGCTGTGGTTGGTATGCTATGTTACTTTATAATCGCATAGTTCACTCTGAGAAATGAGAGCGGCTGCATCCTGCTCACGCCTTATCTTGTCATTATATTAATATGCAAGTGTCTAAAGTATATACATATTATATTGACTATACACTGACGCGCGACGTAATTATTACCATCAGTATTATTATCAAAATGTATTTTTACAATAAAAAGCCTCCCTTACGGAGACTGCATTGATAAATGTACAGTCAACAAAAGAGATAGATTTACACCTTCAGTATCAAATGATGTAAATAAATATGTTTATGTCACTACGACGGCCGGTAATTATTTAGGGGTGAAGGGTTCGCTGGTAGCTCTGTAACTGTATATGTCTTGTTATAACTAGAATAAGGAAATACTATTTATATGTAACTTTAATTTTAATTTTACCTTAGAACTACTTTTGCTGTTTAGGGTACAGCAAAAGTACAGGGTTCATGTTGGAAACAAAATATACCTACCTATAACACCTATTGTAAACCCATGAAAAAAGCAATAAATGAATTGAAATGAAATGTAAAAGTGTACATGTTGTTTAAAATGTTTTTCACTAAGTGTAAACCTATTTCTTTTGTTGACTGTGAATTGGAAAATGAGCTTTAGTGCCTTACAATAGAAGCTTATACACGAACGCTTGTACGAAGAGAACAACAGAGTCCTAACACAGGTCCAAAGTACTTTTTACAGACTTTAATTTTGTAGTAATTTAAAAAAATATACCTATGCAATATGCAAAGATCGATTTTACTATCAAGAATACTGAAAATCAGGAAAATTATATATTCTTAGCTATAGATTGCACTAGTGGTTCGGTGGTTATGATAGTTGCTTCTAAAACTTGGACCTCCGAGATTTAAAGCGAGCTAAATACCGCATCGCTACGGAGGTTGTCCTACCTTAGTTCAATTAACATTAACTAAAATACTTTCTGTAAAACGATTATTTTCGTTCGCTAACGGTCGAAAATAATCGTTTTTCATTTGTTTTTTCAAATCCCTATAAATCTCTTTTCCCCACATTGCTTTTCAAACTCCATTTTCCATTTATCTTTATTTAGTTACTCTCTCTACTCTGGTGCAATATTAGCACCTCGATCGGACCAGTGTGTACTGCATTGCCCTGCTTTACGTTCATTCACATTTAGATTGGATTTTGAATAAATTACACTTTATTCAATCTATCTTTTGCTTGTGTTGCTATTCGCAATAAAGTTTGGACTAATAAATATTGCACTTGTTCCCGAGAGGCGAGCTTTGAAATGTTTTGGAGCGCTGTTTTGTATCAAAAACGGAATTTATTTGTTAAGCTGTTGGTGGATTAGACGGTTGTTTTGAGTGGAATTTATTCAAGAATGAAATGCTGGACGTGTAGCACTAAAATGTTAATAGAAGTTTTTCCACGTTCGTAGAAGATCTGCTACATAATTTTCTCTACAGTGTCAAAAGTTGGTTATTAATGTTGATTAAAAATCTATACTAATCACTACATAGTATAAAACAAAGTCGCTTTCTCTGTCCCTATATCCCTATGTATAAATTATACATTTAGGGTACGCTAACTTTGTAAGTATTGTAAATTTTCAGTACTGAAAGAACAATCTTATCGCGTTTTATCACGGCTAACATTGTAGATAAGTGAAGTAACTTTCTCAGAAACTTTGAGCATAGTTTATTAAACAACACCGCTAATGCGAGCTTGTTTAACAAAGATTTTAACTAAGGGGCATTGTTCTTAAGAAACTTCTTTGCCTTTTAGGAGTGAAACATTCGTACTTACTTACCTATATTCTTCTTCTTCTTGTTCAAAAAATATTACTAGCAGAGTTTTTTCACACTTATAGTATTCTTGTTAACCCTAAGCTGCTAAGCGTAAATACTTGATTTACGAGTGGGTTCACGTCAAAGTGCAATGGGTGGGGATCGAACCAGAGACCACATGAACACAAGTCTGCCGCCGCGCCCTAGCCATTGTGCTACGGCCACTTTACCTATATTACCATTAATATAAGGAAGAAATGATAATTGCTATTATATATTTTATTTTGTCCTTTACTTTATCACACTTTAATTATAGGTGATTATAATGTAATTTTCGCGCACATGTACTATTTAGGACTGTATCATAAAAAGGCAGTTGGTTTCGTTAGAAACAAAAGTGTAATAAAAATATATGTATATCAAAATTACAAGTAAAAGAAAAGGTATACAAACATCATCATCATCATCATTATCAGCCCGTATAACGTCCACTGCTGAACATGGGCCTACTCCCGAGGGAGGGTATTTGCCAAAGTCACCACGCTTGGCAGACGGTCTGGTGACCGCAGTAATATGTTGTACCACACAAGAAAACGCTGCTTCCCGTTCCTTGATATACGATTGTTATAGATGATGTTATAACAATCGGGACCAACGGCTTAACGTGCTTTACGAGGCACGGAGGGTTATCCCTTAACCAACCAGACCCGGAAAGAAATCTTATAATTTACACAAAGATTATCTGTCCGGCGTGGGGATCGAACCCACGACCTCAAATATTGAAAGCGAGCCAAATACCGCTACGCTACGGAGGTATAAAAACATAAAAAATATAAATACAATTGTGCGGTCTTTCACATGTACATTATATCTAGTTTAGGTACTATTTATTTTTAAACATGTGATATATAAACCTTGTAGATGGGTCAGCAGATGTCGATTTATTTCCTGTTCGTGGTTGGATAACGACCAGATATTTACGAAATTCAATAAAATTTTAGTGTAAACTCCTCACACTCCTCAGAATGTTTGAAATTTAGGCATCGAGCATGGACAGCGAGTAGACTAAGCAACTTCATGTTAGTATTTCTAGAACCAATAACAAATAAAGTTGCCACCGGAGAACTGCCAGTTGTAAATATACATAAATATCCCATTATCTTTGAATTCCAATATAAGTAATAGTATCAGAGGTCTCATACATTATCTGTTACCAACATAACGAGGTCATGCGGAGACTAAGATTAATTACAAGTCTAGCGCATCCCTTATTTGTAACCTAAGGTTAGTTGTGTCTTTTAATTTAGCTTGTTATGGAGAAACCACTTGGATCAGCCATATGCGTAAAGAAGTCAAGGGATTTAGGAAAGACCCTTATGGCAGAGATGTGTCCATAGAGTATATAGTAAGTTGAACGAGGTCAAATAGTGGCCCGGGGGGGAAAGTCAAATATGGTACGCACCCCCTTCGCTGCGGCGTTCCCGCGCTGGCGAAGGGATATGTGTGACTCCTCTCCCTAGCGTTGGTATTCTAGTCATACCACGAGGAGAGCACTCTACCCACTAAAACCAAATTTGTAATTCCAACCGGACGAAAGGACGCATATTAGCCTTAGTATTAATTATAGAATTATGAATGAGCTAAGGCATTTCATTATGCCAAAATATAGATTACCAGATAGGAGAAACGGGTCACAAGTGGCTGAACATTGCAGGATTTGCTTCTAGTTGTCAATCGCCTGCCGACAACATAATATTATTTTAAAGTATCAACTTGCCTGTTTCGTGCGGATCATCCAATAACCCCTCCCCGGCCTTTATACAACGCTATACCATGCTATTCTCGGGCCATATTAGTCCCGCTGTAACAAATTGTTGAAGGATCTAGAAGCCTTGTTTTTACCATAATATTGGCCTCAAATGGCTGCTGACCCAAACTTCGCGGCGTGTTGCTCGAAATGACGTTTAAATACCTCTATTTTGAGTTGATACAGAAGCTACATGTTTCAATGCCGTCGAGTCGACTGGTCGAGTATTTTCGTGAAAATTTAAGGATGTAGGTATTTATTGTAAAACTTTATCCATTTGTGGTTAAAACGAACCCTGCGGTTTATCTCTATAACCAAGTTTTACCTTCTAGTCTTTAACCATTCCTGTAAATAGTTGATTATACTATTTTCGAGTTCTACTAGTAAATCGCTATAGTGGTTCCTCTCTTTTCTAAAAGTGACCTATTTTTACTTTGGAATTTTGAAATAAAATATTACCTATAGCCTTCCTCGGATCGGACGGACAACCTCCGTGGCGTAGCGGTAGAAGTCTCGGAGGTCGTGGTTTTGATCCCCACACCGGACAAGAAAGCTTTGTATAAATTCTAAGATTTCTTTCCGGGTCTGGTTGGTTGAGAGACTATTCTCCGTGCCTTGGAGCACGTTAAGCCTTCGGTCCCGATTGTTATAACATTATTTATAACATGCCCATGCTCAGCAGTGGACGTTATACGGGCCGATGATGATAGCTTTCCTCGGTAAATGGGCTATCTAACACTGAAATAATTTTTCAAATCGGACCAATAGTTTCTGAGATTTGCGCGTTCAGGCAAAAAAACTCTTCACCTTTATATATTAGTAAGTAAAAGATAGCACGCTACTTTATTTTATCTGATTTATATGCGTTGCCCCAGTTGCTTTATCTATATTTGTACTAATATTAAAAAGAGGAAACATTTTATTGATTGTTCGCTTTGAATATGCTTACTACAGGGTCGGCCTAGGACGGCAGGCGGCGGGTTACGAGCAAATCTCCTGCTTAGACAATATATTTTCAATTTGTTTATATTTATTTTCATTTTTATTTTTATTCTCATCATGATAATTTTGGGAATACATAAGTCACATTCTAAAGGTGTTTTTGCAGTCATTTTCGCCAGCTAACGCACTGTCAGGGGTGTCGCTACCCCATTATCTCACAATGAATTTTCTTCGCCCACCTAATGACTATTATCAACCCTTGCATCAGATAAATATTCTTTAGTACCCTATCGTGGTTTCCGAAGCTTTAACGATCTTTTAAAGGGATACTTAGGAAATCTGTTAGTTAAAAATATGAGCTCACAAAAGATTGTTACATTTTATATTTTCCGGTTAACATTTAAAGGTAAATAAATGAAACAAAGGGCTGATTATTTTAATCTATACAAGAATATAGATAAATATATGTATATAAAGTTGAATAGTTTGTATGTTTGTTTGCTTTGATTAGCGCGTTCAGTGCAAATCTGGATGATACTGGTCCGATTAGAAAAATTATTGCAATGTTAGATAGACCATTTATCGAAGAACGCTCAATATTTAATTATGAAGTACCCACGGGCACGGGCGTAGTTGCAAGTAGCTAGTCGTCAGAAAAAAAATATTGGGGGCGTACATTTTAAATTTGACATATTTTGTATGGTCATTCTATCACAATTCATATTTATCCTCTGATAACTCTTGTCTGAGGAATGAAAAATTGGCAATAAGTAGCCTTATAAAATGGTTTTTTTACATAGAGCCTTGCTGGAACCAATCGCGAACTGAAATATGTTGCTTAGTTAGACTTAATTATTATTAAAACTCACTTAAACAATTCTTTACTTTACCATCAATGTGTGTTATCCTCAATTTTACAAAGAACTGTTACAGTATATATGTTGCAGTCAAGACTCTTGGCCGGTCAAAAGTACTTTTGACTGGCAAAATCAGTCAAAAGTAATTTTAGGTTAGGTTAGGTTAGTTTAAGTTAGTTTTGGCTGATTTTACTAGTTAAAAGTACTTTTGACTGGTTAAGAGTTTTGACTGCAACATATACATGAAGATTGGATTCCGATTAAAAATGCTACTGGTATTTTAGTTCGACCCCGTCCTAGAATTATTATGGCAATAATAGTGTCTCTCACACAATTCAACTTCTGAATAGTAATGTCTAGGATGTGTCTTCATGGACACTACTGATCTAATCAGCTATTATTCCCACAATCAATTGTAAATCCACATGGGAATATGATCCTATATGGCTGAAGAATTAAAAAATGGACTGTTGTATCGCCACTTGGTAGCCCTGAAGTCATCGAAATCAAATATTCAAAACAGATAGCAAAGTAAAATGCAATATTCAATGAGGGAATATTGGAGAAGCGAACATTACGCGAGAGGGAGACACGAATAATGAGGGTCCAGAATACCCCAAGGATGCTCTTTTTACGCCCTAATGCCTTTAAGGGTTACGCATTAGGTTTTAATTCTTTTTGCTGCCTGCTCTTACATTATTGAACAAGAACTGTATTTGAAGTGTTAATGCCTCGTTCAATACTTAAAATGCAATACGGAAGTGATGTTAAATCGATCTATATTAATGTTAATGAGTAAAGATAAGCTTTTTTGTAATTTTCAAATAATAGTTGATCATCAGAAAACTTTGTTATGGGTGTTATATTTTTATAAAGAGTTTTTCACAGGTAGATAGGCAGGGGAAACAATGCAGGATAACTATTTTAATAGATTTTTTTTTACACAAGATTGATAAGCGTCTGACCCACCTGCCATAAATTTAATTATAATTTTATATTTTTTTGTTAATCTCTAATAATAGACTGACTGACGCAACGTTTCAACGCAGAGTTGAAACCGCTAATCGAAACTTAGAGGGTAAACTTAGAAAGAATACTTTATATGACTTAGTCGTATGGTAAGTCAAGAGGTTTTAAAAATCCAGTTCTAAGAGGACGAAAAGGGATGGCAATGTAAGTTTCAAATGAATGGACAATGTGTTTTTGATTTTGCAATTAAATGTAAATGTAAATACCCAAGTGCTGAATAAATATTATTCATTTCATCAATAATAAGTTGTTGATTACATTTTAAATGTAAAGTAACACATGATGTACATTTACCACAAACAGGACTTGGTTCACACAGTGACCGAGATAGAACATGGAAGTAAAGCTGAGATAAACACATCTCTTATAAGTTAAAAGTCTTCTGAGATGCAGTTATCTCCCTACATTAAGGGACGATGCCCTAGTTTTGAGCAAAAAAGAAAAAGTAACTAGATACTGGGTTCCTTTTTTCTTTTTTGCTCCGCGAGTTGCATTGCGGTCCACGCAATATTTGATTTGATTCAAATATTGCGTGGACCGAGTAATTTGGGTTAGGTTTTAGTAGACTTAAATGACTTTCGACTCAAGAGTCGAAAGTCGAAGGTCCTATATCCCATTGATGTGACAGAGGGCGTACTTCTCGTCTTCGTCCATAACCGTTCGCTTCCAGGTTTGTTTGTGATCCTGAGAATAGGGAATATGGAGGTGGGGCGATTGTCAGAAGCCGACCCATGAGGAGTATTCTAAATCCTAAAGCGGCGGGGACTACTGCATTTCTCATAGTGAAATAAAAGGGTTTGTTGATCTTGTTCCTTGGTGGCGCCAATCCATTATCTGTTTACGTATATGTTCGGGAAACTCGATGCGAAACATAGAGAGTACCTAATACAATATATAGTATAAGATTCTGAATATTTTCACTTTTAATTCAGTATCTCTGAAAAGATTAAAGGCTGATCCTTGTTTAACTTGCAAATGCAACAGATTTACTATTGAATTAAACATGATATTAATTGACAATCAACACGGTGCTCATTCGTGCGTTTAAGACTGCATGTTGTTCTTGAATAATCTTGAATAGTTTATGCTTCAATGAACCTATAATGATTCAATGCTGCTTTGATTAGATACCTATTTAGACAATTTATTACTCGCTATTTAAGACTTCAGTTTATTTGTGTTCTTCTTTCCGAAAAAAAATGCAGACTGGACTAAATAATTTCGGAATGGAAAAGAATAATTGACATTGACATGGACATATATCACAGGACATAAGGCTACCAGGGCTCCAGCCTTCATGAGGAGTTGGGACGCCTCTACACTCCGGGCGTCCCTATACCTTGGCAAATGGGAGGAGGAGAGGCAGCGGCGCCAATTTGGCCGCGGGTGCCGCCGGGCCAGATTGCCCAACGTACCCGGCTCTCACCAACGGCGGACGGAGGAGTGTCCGGAGGGTTTTAGTAGTGTAGGGTCCTCTACTCGTGGTATGACTGGCATACCAGGGAATGAAGAGGGCGAGAAAAAAAAATATGTACAAGATTTTCACTATCCAGTTCACTTTACACTAATTACAATTTAGCACAGCGAGGCACTATTTAGACGATAGCACTCTATAAGCATCGCCATTACGGAAACCTGCGGGTTGTATTTCCCATTAACGGGGAATTAAGTACACCCGTTTGTCACTTGTTACAGACAGAGGTGGAACTGGGAAGGTATCGTGATGTTTTTGAAGAAGGGGAATCTGGGCCCCTCTAACACTCTTACATACTGTTGTTAACTAAGGTTCAGGGGCAATGATGATGAAGGAATCGGAAGGTTATGAATGTGTCTGGTCGCATAGTATGGTATAAGGTCGAGCATTATTGGCAATTTATTGGCCACGTCAATGTATTTATTTATTGTAATACTGATGAATGATAAACCTTTTTATTAATTTAATGATATGATTTACCATTTATTATTATATTTTGATTTTTTTTGCCAAAAAATATAAAAATACTTGTCGAAGTGACGATGACATTTATTTTTATTGTAAATGTCTTAAATTTTGACAGAAATTTCATAAAAAAACCCTGTCAATTTTTAAATTTACTCACGAAATATTTTTTATCTGAATATTGCAAAAATAATAATAATATTAGTAATAAATACAGTGAGAGTTTCCTTGTATAATACGTCACTGTTTACAGAAAAACAAACTCGTAACTTACAGAAGCTCCTTAGGGAATGTCGTATTTTAGATAGCCTAACTGCTGCCTGAAGACTACGATATAGTACCTTAACCCTTATCAGTCGAGTTTTATGGATGGAAAAAAAATATATAGTATAAATACTCTTTACTAAGTGTTTCTTTGCTATACATTTTGTTGAGTTCTAATATATAAGTTGCTTATCTATATAAGCAATATATATTATGCTTAAATAGCTGAAGTGTTTGTTTGATTGTACTTGAGCAGGAACTACTGGGGCCAGAGTCTACTATCGTAATGGCGTGTCGTGGAAACTGCCACTGACGTCTCGATGGTCGGTTTTCTCTCTTTTGGATTAGTAGATTATCAAATGTGCAAAACACCGACCATCGAGACGTCAGTGACAGTTCCACTACACACCATTACGATAGAAGACTCAGGCTCCTGGTCCGATTTAAAAATTATTTTGTTTCGAATCTCATATATCAGTAATGATTAGCATTACTTCGATAAATAATTTATTAATCTCAATTTTGAAATTCACAATAATATATAACACATCCTATGATTGTGTAAAATGAATCTCGTAGTATCTGATACCTTTTCGCGGCTCGACGGTATTTTCTAATAAAACTAATGTGCTTTATCAGTTCTCAATCAATACGGCCTCGCTACCACATTTCGACCATACACTCCAATCAATCACAATTTAATGTCGACCATTTTGGCCCCTTTCGACCGACTTCATTGACCCCTTCTAGAGTACTGTAGTTAAGTTTAATTGTGGAATAGCGATGGTTTATTTGACAGTGGTCGGGGCTCTTGATAGCATGAACTCATTTTCAATGTGTACTTTCGGTTAGTTTTAGACATGGGTAGTTCACGAACGATTGAAGGAATTGAAGTACTTCATTTCACAAAATAAACCTATCTTTCCTTCAGTAGTAATGCAAATGTGTCTCTACTTCATTTAGTTCAGTATATCTTTTCGCTCGCACCAACTCAGTAACTCAGCATTCATCGTTCGTACGGATGACTCGTACGTGTTCGTGTCACTTCGCCGGCCGGTCGGCTGACGTCGGGCTTGCTGATTATGTGTGTGTCGCTCGTCTAGCTAACGCACACATGACTATTTTTTTGCATGCTGGGTAAATTAGACGCTATTCTCTTAGTGAGAGAGTTTATTTTTTTATGTATGATAGAATGTTATCGTAAGTGGTAGTCGAAACCTGTCCCAATTGTTATTCATAAGCAGTAATTGCAAATAATTAAAAACGGTTGTAAGTAGGTATGTACATAATTATCCTGTAAATAATTATAATCACTGTATATGTTTCGATTTTTACATACGCCAACCTAGACAAAAAGGAATCTAACTATCAGTTAATAAAACCAGAAAACATACTACTTAATATATATAATTACTTATGCAGTTGTGCTTACTTCTGAAACTGTTAATTTTATATTAATATTTTTTTAGTTTTTTTAAAAGTCGGTTTCATATTTCATGGTTGACAGTCCTAAGCCTGTATAAAGTATGAAGGAAAATCGAGATACGTATAAAAGTGAACTAGTGAACTAACTGAACTAAGTGAAGTGTATCATTCATCGTATCTCATTGATTCGTTGTGATTTGCTGAACTTAATGAAGTACTGAACTAAATGAAGTACTGAAGTATATCAGTGGACTACTTCACTGAGCCAAAAGATATACTTCATTCATATCTTTTTACTGACACATTTTGCGCATGTCTAGTTAGTTTGTCTCTTATCGGAGATGTAATGAGCTTTATTAGTGATGCGGCGGTATATAGGTAAAGCTGAAGAGTTTAGTTTGTTTGCTTGAACGCATTAATCTCAGAAACAACGGCTATAGGGTATATTTAATTATGAACTCCCACGGGAATCGAGAGATGCGCGAGCAATGCCGCGCGCGGGATGCTAGTGTATCAATAATCTGCTGTAAAGTCCGTCCTTTAAAAAATATTTATCCCTTAGCCAGGTAATCTCATAGCGACCACCATATTATGAGTTCTATGATGTTGTAATAATGCTCAAAATCAATGTATTTAAACCGAACTAACAAAGATAATAATCAGTATGAAATGTACACTTCTCTTTTTCTTATATTTTTTATTCTGTTCAGTTGTTGAAGAAAACTGTAATAAGTCGTGCACCAAACAGGAGTTACTCAAAATCCTGTTTCAAGTTTTAACAAGTTCTTAAAAGTGTTCCAATAACAACGTTCAAACACTGAGAAGTTCCAAGATTGAGTAACACTGTATACGGGGATTTGTTTTAAACAACTTTGAAAACCATTGCAAAGAAAAAGTATAACAAGCGCATGTTAAGTTCAGAATTTTTTTAATGCAGTGTAGCTGTTTTATATTTGAGATATCATTAGGCTTCCTTTACTGAGACGCTGGGCGCGGCGCGTGGCGTTTGGCGGCGCTTCTAAATTCTTAATGAAAATAAAATCGCTGCATCGAATTTTAGCGATTATATAGTATGTTTGAATTAAGTGCAGGCCGCACCGCTCAACGCTACGCACGACACGGCGCGTCCCCGTGAATTCTTACGAGTAACGAGGCGTAGCAGTAAAAAGGCTCGCTTTAAATCACGGTTTCGATTCCCCCGCCGTACAAGAAATTTGTCTGTAAAATCTGAAATTTCTTACAAAGCTGGTTGATTGAGGAATTAACCTCCGTGCCGCTAAAGCACGTTAAGTCGTTAGTCCCAATTGTTGTTAATAACATCATACTACGGTGTGTATGCCAAGCGTCCTCAGTGGACGTTATACTGCTGACGCTGATGATGATGAATATTGGATGCTTCCAAAATATAAGCTTTGTCATTAACAGCAGTGAGTATCATGTACTACAGTGATACGTAAATAAATTATAGCAGTCTACAAGTATATTTGTCGATATTGATCCCAGTCACGAAACAAAGAAAATAATAAGTTGAATAACTAATAAAGGATTTACACCATACCTGAAGTAGAACAAGATCACCTAAATATATCAAAAGAGTCATGTTTCTTTTATTTAATAAATAATACAAATAACAACCCTTCTCTGAATTTGTACATTTGAACGGATACATTTTTTACAATATGAAATACCTTTACACGCCATTTTGGGAAGGACACAAGGGAGCAACACGGTTCTGAATAAAATAGAAAACTATACAAAATACTTCGTGTTAAGGTACCTGTATATTCCCCCGCAACACAGCGATTTATTTAAGTGTCGCGGGAGACATTACAAAGACGTATATCAAGGACATAAAGGACACTCAGACTCGGAACAACTATATCTGTGGTACACTAAAGCCGAGGCTACAGTAACACCACGATTTCGTAAAAACAAACTCATATAAATATACGTCGGCGGCCGCACTGTAGGAAAGACAAGCGAAATCTGTTTGTTGGTACCGACGCTGTCGCCGTCCGTGCACAGGTAGAAATCGAACCTAGAAAACTAAGATTCTGAACAAAACAAAGTCAGAATGTATACCCTTTTTTTTTTTTTTTTTTTTTTTTTTGTTGTCCGGGGGAAAATGCATTTACGCATTCCCTCCGCCGCCGCTGTAGCGTATTCGCGCGCTGGCGGTGGGATATGTGGGACTCACCCTCTCCATAGCGTGGTATGCTAAACTCATACCACGAGGAGAGGACCCTACCAACCACTAAAACCTCCCGGACACTCTTTCGATCCGCCGTTGGTGGGGGCCGGGTACGCATGAGCAATCCGGCCCCCCGACGGCAGAGTGTATACCCTGCCTATTTTAGTAGATGCGTACCTCCGATAAATTTATAATTTGATACATATTTTTTCCAAAACAGTATCATATTGCCATTTAATTTAAATTATCACTAAACACCCTTAAATTTAATTCCAGATTTTATTTTTTTCTAGCAACACTGTTAACTAGGCTCGGTTATACATTTACTTGCTTATCTCATTGTCTTAACAAGTTTTGTTTCACCGTTTCCCTTGGGGTTGTCAGCTACCAAAATATATGAAGCCTTTCGTATAATAATGTTATTCGAGAAAATAAAAATGTTAGTATATTTTTTGGAGTAAAGTGTATTGTTTTCAATATTTAAAACTGGACGTTTTCATTTCTTTCTTATTTATAAATGCCTTATTAGGTAGGTGCACAATGGAAAGCAACAGAACAGTTAAAAAATATAAGTCATTATTTATGGTCATAATCCCTCTGCTTAGTTGCTGGAGCTCTGCTCTCGCCTTTATGACCGGTAACGTAAGAAAAGCCTTACGTCCGACAAAAAAAAAATATACCCCTGCCGTTGTCTGCATTCTCACTCGCTCGAGTAATACGCATTACGTCACCAAAACTACATATTACTAAATACAACTAAGCTCAAGAGCACAGATTTATTTTATTGGAAATGTATCTTATATATTTATTACTTTAATCTTTCTCTTACATTTTCAACCGTATCATGCTTTAAGTAATTTGTGGTGAAGGTAGAAAGTTAACACGCAGCATTATTATCTTATATTATCGATATTAGTGGGAAATGCCTTATAAATATGTTAGTCACAGTAAAATTATTGATTAAACTGTCGGTTTAGTTTTTAAATATCATCGGAGTTGCAACCAACCCGTGGAATGATTTAACGTTAACGTTAATAAAAGTTGTTTTTATTTACGTTAACCAATTATAGGCACTTGTAAATAGTCAAACATTAATTCTAAAATTCATTGATCATAAATTTATTTGTAATAATAAATTACATTTGTTATTTATTTATAAAGGTACCTTTTATCATTATATAAAATAGATTAATTATTATAATGTATTTATAGTGTTGTTTGCGACGCAAAATGCTTGTTCTGTCTATATTATGACAAAACAATTGCCATTATTTGGGTGGACCATGAGCATATAAAGACGGACGCGCTATAATGCTAACACTGAATCCAATTCGCGTGTAGTGTGTAGAGCAGAGGCCCCCAAACTTTTTTATCTCATAGATCCCCTATGAAAACTTCACTGGTTTAGGTGAACCCACAGCTGCTCCATTTGTATCATATTACATACCCCATTGAGTTCCTCGTGGACCCCTGGGGGTTCATCTGGACTACTTTGGGAATCACTGGTGTAGAGTGTAGGTATTTCCTGGCTATTGGAATAGCCACGGAGCTTAATGTACCGGGTTACTAACAACCTACCGCTGGGGCGTGGACTAATGAGTAGGTAGGAATCCTAATTCTTATCTACTCATGTGGCCAGGAGGTGGTGTCTTATATACACAGATGATATTGTACTGCCGTGTGGTTTGCGGCTTCGGATAGTCCACCCAATATCTTCTCATGGGTGTGCACCTGACAGGCGACCAAAGGACATTCGTCTGATGGATGGGAAGCAGTATATATCAGAACAATGTTACCTACCATTTTACAGCGATCATCAATCCGCCTGCCAAACGTGGTAGAGGTAAGCGGGCTCTTGACTAGAAGAAGATATAGAACGATAAAAAAAAAACTCAAACTTAAATTAAATTGCTGTGATACAATCGCTCATTTGTTTTTATAAATACCTAAATATCGAAATTCTTATCTCTAGTAGGCATAAGTGATTTATTAGAGCTAATGAAAATCGACTCGAATCGAATCGACGAATTACTTCTATAAATTAAACCGAGAAAAGTAATAAAATTCTAATGATAATTGGGTGCTACATATTCCTTGTACAAATGAATAGCCAATTTACACCTAACCTTATTTGATTTGACTGTAAAATGTACATACAAATCGAGAATCCAATGTATTTTAAAGGTCTGATAAGAAGAAGCCCATGTTCAGCAGTAGACGTTACGGGCTGATAAAGTAATGATAATGATGATAATTAATTTATTCAGCACTTAGGTATTTACATACACTTGTACTTGTCAAAATCACAATGTTACACAATTTTATTCTTATTCTATGAATTAAATTAGATACTTAGCTAACTGGTAGCAAATTGTAGGATATTACAGACAATGTAGTCCGCCCGTCAGCTCGTCATGAATTAAGGGGTTAGGACCTTTTTTTTGTTTTTTTTTTCGGATTGACATACGTCCACGAGGCTTTTGCTACTTCACCGGGCATAAAGGCGAGCAGAGCTCCAGCATTAATAAATGGTTTAAAAACTACAAACTAAGCAACCTGCGCCTGTGGGGCTTGGACCTCGGCTCAAGGCGGTCGCTGGCGATGAGTTTGTGCAACTGTCGCTCTACTTCATAGTTCGCGGGTCTCTGGGACTACGGGTCTACGATCGGATCAGATCGGATGGTTCTTTGCAAAATAAGGGTCAGGAAGACGAAGAGGGAGCATTGCGGTACAGGAAAAGAGGAAACTCTACGTAGTTTGCTAAATACTGCCCTTTTTATAGAGATATATCTACGCGGATATAGAAATCTATGCGGACGAAGTCGCGGGTAACAGCCAGTTATATGTATACAATTCCAGTTAAATTATACAAAATGTATTCATTAACAAAGGGTATTTCTCTTATTCAGGTGTCAGTGGATGCTAACTATAAGTAGATTAGTCCGGGATCCTGCCGGCGGAGCTGTGTACCCACTGAATAATATCCACGGGTCAAACGCTTGTTAGTTCACTTCGGCCTCAAATTGTTAGTAAACTTGTTATATAGCTGTTTTAACTGCGATTGAATATGATAATAATTAAAGTAGTCGTTTACAGGAATTTAAGATTAGTGTCTTATAAAGGTGAAGATAGTACCTTCATCAAATAAATAAAATTGAAGTGTCTATTTTTTCAAAATAAAGCAAGAATTTTACAAATCGGACCAGTAGTTCTAGAGTTTAGCGCGTTCAAGCAAACAAACAAACTCTTCAGCTTTGTATATTACTTTGTATAGTTATGTAATAATTTTACATACTTGTATATTGTAGTTCATAAAACCCGATTTCTAATTTTTCGTTTGTTATTCAACAAACCGGTTCCATTTACTCCAGAAAACCATCTCAAGATCAAGAGAATGATACTTACAAACGTTTCCATTTACCAGATGGCACGAGTGTCTAGAGAATCGCTTTTAAGGAAAACCAATTTCTTAGGGTTGTCGTCATAACGAGTTTCCTTTTATATGTTCTAGGTACTAGTACATCTGTTGTCACTCCACATATATACGACGACTAAAAAATTATATTATCTCTGTCACATGTGTTATAATACTAACTAGCTTCCCGCGCGCGGTTTCACCCGCGTATCTCCCGTTTCCGTGGGAATTTCATAATTAAATATAGCCTATGTCATCCGGGGACAGTGTAGCTTTCCAACGTTAAAATAATTTTCCAAATCGGTCCAGTAGTTTCGAAGCCAACAAACAAACAAACAATCAAATCTTTTCTCTTTATAATATTAGTATATTAAAGAACTAGTGGTCGTTCAGTGGTCGAACTGCGACCATTATTAAAAAAAAAAAACGATATTAGGATGATGCAAAAATATTATTAGAATCGTCCGCTGTACGCACTATGCACTTTTAATCAAATGCTTCTTTCATAAGGTTTGCTAGAAGAGAATTCATTATTGAATTAGGCTCACATTGTACATGTTGTTTCCGTTGTATTAGTTTTATGTTATATATTTACTGTGTGCAATAAAGAATAAATAAATAAATGCACCCTTTCTATAAATAAACTATAAGTGTGAGAACTCCGTCCGCGCAATTTTCTTAAAAAGGGGTACAAACTTTTTGCTTCACGTTGTATTGGACACATTTTTTTTTTCATTCCCTAAACAAAACGCAGTACAGCGCGGTGAAATATCATATATAAACGTCTCTTCTAGGTACAATTGTACTAAGAAGTGACGTCATAAACCCTGATATTTGTTGCGCTGGATCTTGGTATTTTTTTATTGATTTGATAAATCGAGAAATACGTGTCCAATATTTTTTTGTAATCTAAAATAGCCGGCATCCCCACTGTTTATATTATACAATTGATTAATTAGCGCTGCTGCGTTCGAAGTTATAAATGTATTAATTATGACATTAATATTTTGTGCAAGTAGTACCTATGTTTTTTTTTTATCGAAAATGGACGAAGAGTAGCTCTAGCTTTGTTGGGTTGTGACTTACAGGTCGACTCTTTCTAAGTTGTACAGATTATTATGATGTGAGTATAATGCTTTGCCCACAATGGGCATGCGTGTCGCTCAATATGAGTCTCCGACGGAAACAGACTCTACGCTGCTGGTGAAATCGCGCGGGAAAAATAGTCTCATCATTTGCAATAACTCCATTGATTCTATCAAAGGTGAATTACGTATAATTTTAATAATAATGACACCCCTAAATCAATTTATATCATGACTACCTTGAATATCCGACACCGACTTCAACGCTAGAACCATTCGAAAATATTGAAAAAACATTCACCTTTGTTTAGTAATGAAAAAAGGTGAAAAGTTTTGCAAAGTAAATCTCTTTCATCAGTTAAAATGACGTCTTAAAAGTCGGTACAGTCAACAAAAAATGTTATTTTTAAGACAGCTCCCGAACTGTTAAAATATATTCTTTTGTGGTAGAATGCTTTAAAAACCAATAATTGACAACATTTAATTTATCTAATATGCATTTTTTAAATTCTTTTTCTGAAACTAGATCAAAAATTACTGACATTAGCTAATGTTAAAAGCTTGTGATTAGAGTTGCCAACTTAAGAATGTTTTAATAGTTTTAAATTTTCAATAGGTAAAGGAAAGTGGATATCATCGACACAATGTTGCGTCGCGCCACAACATTATGGATAAATCCTTGCAATAACTTTGCATAACCTCGCCAGTCCGCATTTCATGCTTAGACACACTTTTCATGGATTCAGGTACGAAGTCAAAGGTAAATATTTCAGTCCGTAATAGTCCGACCGCAACGAAGACGCCATCGCGCATTTTTCAGTTTTTATATTTGTTTTCAAAAAATAGCCGAATTTTTTTTTTAAAAATTGTTTTGTGATCAGAATCCGAAAATGAAGATACGGTATTTTTGTTTTAGGGTGTTACGAATTTTAAATTGTTGTCAATTCACGGACAAGCAAGAGACGTCTAATAGGAAAAATGGAAGAGGATGACTTTGCGCCGACCCCAAATAATGGGACCAGGGCATGATGATAGTAAACAATTATCCGTAGTTCTCACAAATAATTGTCCAAGTGGAAATCAACTGCCGTTACAACTAAACCAGCATTTTTTTTTCGTCTGGCCATATTAACTTAGCAACGAGGCTTTTGCAACTTCACTGGGCATAAAGGCGAGCAGAGCTCCAGCCTTAATAAAAGGCTTACTGAACAACCAGTGCAGACAAATACATAGTGATATGTGACATAATTCAGTAGTTATAGATTCAAAATAGAATATTTCTTCATGAAAATCCCACACAATGACATGTGTGTCACAGCCGTAAAACAGTTACCATTTCAACCAGAGGCTCTTAATCTTTTATCCCGTAGACACCTTTAATTTTTTTTTTGGTTTTCTGTGGACCCCCTTTTGCTCCGTAATACACACTTACAACTTATGAACTTGATTTTTTTTACGACTACGTACCGAGGTACCTAGCCCAATTTGGGAATCACTGATTTAAGCTAATGAGAAATCCTTACCTATTAATAAGGAAATTTGATATTGACTGAACTGAACTAAATGCGTTTTAAATCTGATTTAATTAAATAGGTAGGTACCTGCATGAACCCAAATAAGTTTTATGTAGATTAGTTTTTATGAGGACGTACTCAAATAACTTATAAATTAATATTTAAAGTTTTATTCGTCAATTTTATATTATTTTTAGTTCTTTTTCTTTTTTTCTTTCTTTTTTTCTTTTATCAAAAGACAACTCCCGCACTAGGGATATAAATCCCTGTGTCGCGGGGGACTTTACAAACATACATTTCGGACACAAAGTACTCCCAGACTCAGAACAACAATTTGTGGTTCACACAAACAATTGTCCCGGGTGGGAATCGAACCCAGAACACCAGGTCTCAGAAGCAACTACCGTAACCACTGAGCCACCGGTGCAGTCTTTTTTGCTGACTCTATACGAAGTCAATTTCAGAGAGCGTTTTATCAAAATTCTATTCACCTTTACTTTTAACTTTTTGGAAGTTGCTGTAGAGGATTTTAGAAAATACCAAAATACATTTAACTTAAACTAAAATACAAGTTATATCACACTTCCTGAAATTAATTCAAAAATGTAATACAATAACTTCGAGCTAAACGTAATAATGTATGGAACCAGGACTTGGAAATTAACCATATAATATTTTTTCGGAAGGACATATTATGTAGTTAGCCCCGAGGCTTTTGCTACTTCACCGGGCATAAAAGCGAACATTAATTCCATCATAACCATAATTTAATAAAAACTTTTTTTAACACGTATTCCTAGTTAAGAGCGTGTCTGGCTAAAGAACGCCGTATTCGGCGTAATATTTTAAGCCGCTTTTGTCAAGTACGACGGCGGTATCTAGTCCAGCGCGCGAGACCAATAATTTTATAAAACTCTGTTTTTTTTTTAAATATTATTCAAAAGTATATAAAACTTGTTGAATTTTTATACATATTTTTGTCACAAGCGTTCAGCCAGACATTTCAAGTATTAACAGAAAATACAAGTCAACTAACTTGACTTATTAACAGAATTCAATTATTACGCTTGGTAGTAGTAACTAAACAAAGTTATTAATTAAAATCGTATACCATAATAACCGATTCATATCACGTTTCTAAGTTCATTAAAAGTAAAGAAAGCGACAAAAATATTTCAAATAGAAATGTAGAAAGATTTAATTCGGTCCGCATTTCTCTGTGTTATTTTCATAAAATCCTATATCGTATACTAATGAATATAATGTATTAAAGGTAGACATATAAGGTCCTTCAAAAATATACGTAATCCTTTCAACAGGTTGAGTGTCCCATACTTTAGTTATTAAGTTTGTGAAGAAATGATATTTCTTCACAAACTTAACCGCGTACCGGTCCGTCCGACCGGTACGCGTTGTAGTAAAATTTACACCTCTGATATTTTTTTATCTAAGTACTAGTAAACTTCGTCTGCATGGAATAATAACTTTGGGCTAACCGCGATTTTGAAACATTCTTAATTGGTACTCCGCTTCTATTGGTCTTAACGTGATAATAATGAACTGTAGTAGTTTTAGCTTTCTACACACCTTTTCCATACAAACTTTTAACTGATAAATTTCTCGCCAGACCGCGGAATTTTCGTAAAAAGGTGTAAAAAGATTTTCTTCACGCATCTAAACTATAGATACTAGCTTCCGCGCGCGGTTTTACCCATGTTATAAAACAGACTCTAGCTTTTCTCGATTAATGGGCTATCTGACACTGAAATATTTTTTCAAATCAGACCAATAATTCCTAAGATCAGCACGTTCAAGCTTTATTATATTAGTATAGATTGAAAAATTTGACCTTATTATCAAAATACATTTAAATTCTCAAGGGACTCGCCCGATATAGATATTCCTAATTAGAATTTATTATATCGCGCGCGAGTTACAGTAAAACTTTTTTGATTTATTAACACAAAGTTCGCGTGTCATGGTCCGTTCGTTTAGCTCAGAGGTGCCCAAACTTTGGTACTCATAGACCCCTTTAAAACTTTATTGGTTTCGGTGCTCCCTACTACAACAAATTTTTGTTTTCTTCTTGCTTTAAAAATGATTAGCAGAGTATTGCAGTCTACTAGTATTTTTGTTAACCCTCGTGCTAAGCTAAAATGCTTGTGTTACGAGTAGGTTCACATCAGTAGTGCAATGGGTGGGGATCGAACCGGCGCGGCGACCACAAGATCACAAATCCAACGCCCTTAAAGTATTTTTTTTCTTGGTTTTGTTTTTGTTTTTTATATAGTCTTATTTTTGTCTAACATCCTGGGAAGGAGCGAGACAACAAAAGTATGATTAATTACTTACTGGTGCTGTTTCATTTAAAATTCCGAAAATGTAATAGTTTAGGACCCAATAAACAATTTATTTATTATTATAATTATGTAACAATATGCCTATAACTTAAATAAAAATGTCTTTGCTGCTCAGGGTTTACTATAGGTACATGCAAAAAATATTATATATTTGTCAATTTATTCAACTAACGAAGCTAAAATATTACAATAACAATAACGCACGAAATGTTCTTCTATACTATAATCCTATAACTATAATCCTACAATAATAAGAAACTTTAAATGAAATTATGGTCATATCCACGGATCATATCGTTATTTAATTAACCTCTTGAACTAGTTTGGGAATCACTGATTTAGCTAGCATATAAAACAATTTCAATTTTATTTACTTCTCCCGTACCCATGGGAACATCATAATTATATAAAGCCTAGATGTTATTCACGGATAATGTAGCATTCTAACGATGAAAGAATTATCGAAATCCGTTCGAAATCCGTTACGAATAAACTTAAAAACTACAGGACTGTAGTTTTTAAGTTTATTCGTAACAAACATAGGTACAAAATATAAATTTTTCTTCTTTATATTAAGTATAGATGAAACATAATATAATATAAAAGTAGCTCATTTTATTTGAAACTAACTAATAAAAAACAAACTATTCTGAATCTATACTACTCAAGGCAAAGCTCTCCGAATGCTGGCAGCATTACCCTAATGAATGGCTACGCTTATCTACCGTGCAGAGTAAATAACAGCACCGGAACGTGCCTTAAAAATGTCCGCTGTGAGATTTCTATAAAATTATTTGGTTTAGACAATATACCTCGTGTCCTAACAATTGGAACCGTCAGACAAGAAATAATGCAGTACACAAAAGCCTACAAGAAAAGGATAACTAACCATCGTAACAGTTTGGCAAGTAACTTGATGGACGAGAAACATACATCTCGCAGACTGAAACGCTAAATAACTCAAAACATGCTTAAATTTTAGCAATAAAGTAAAGTAGGATGTGACGCAGGTCGCATACCGAGCATGCCAATAAATATCATCTCATACCTACTCCTAAATGTCCCAGCAAGGTGACAGATCGTAGTAAAAAACTCGATCACGAAGGGTACCATTTTCAAGTGCCTACCTGTTGACGTTATTGACATCGATCAAAAACGGCAAAAAAAAGGTTTGTTGTATAGGAGCCCCCCTTAAAAAAATATTTTATTTTATTTTTAGTATGTATTTGTTGTTGTAGCGAAAATTTCGCTGTCTAGCTATCGCGGCACTTGAGATACAGCCTGATGACAGACAAACAGATAGCGAAGTCTTAGTGATAGGGCCCCGTTGTTACCCTTCGGGTACGGATCCCTAAAAAAGACAGTATACATTTATCTATCTTGTATATACTCGAATGCTTACTAAATTTGGAAAAAAATCATGGCTAACTAAAGTAAAGCTTTTTTTTCTTGTGAATTTAAAAAGATTACTATAGCAGTCTTCTAGTATTCTTGTTAACCCCTCGTGCTAAGCTAAAATGCTTGTGTTACGAGTAGGTTCACGTCGTTAGTGCGATGGGTGTGCATCGACCACAAGATCACAAGTCCGATGCTCCTAGCTATTGGTCTACGACGAAGTAACTTCAAATTTATGGTGATATTGGTAATTATATACGGCCATTAATCTGCGTGAAAGCTGCTGTTATTGCAGGTGGTATAACAGTTTATATTCCTTGCAGCTCTCCATAAAAGACATAGTTTTATTATTATTAGCCAATTTATTACCGTATCATTACCGATAGTGTGGTAAATCGTAAGTAAAATAATCATACCGAGAGTTAAAAGCTAATTGAGCTAAGCGACACCTTGAGTAATAGTCAATTATATACCTTATGATGAGATAACATAAAATATATACTTTAATGTCGTCGTGTGTCGCTTAGTTCAATTAACCTTTTACTTTTATATCGTATAATGTAGCAGTGGTTTAATGGCGTCAATTAATTATTAATGTTGAAGTTTAAGTCCGTATTGGTTTAAGCAACTTTTCGTGTTTGGATTTGTTCATTTTGGTCATTCATATTTCACATAAAAATCTCAGAAATAAATACAATTTAAGTGTCTGTTTGTGATGGAAACATAGGTAACTGTTTTTTTACTAAATGCAGATGAATGTATGTAGGGTACTAATAAAAAAAAACACAATAAAATAAGCTTTTTTTGCTTAGCTGTTGGTTCCGGCAAAATTTCACTAACGGCTGGACCAATTTTGATGGGACTTTCACTGGCAGATAGATAATTTTATTAGGTACTAGCGACCCGCCCCGGCTCGGCACGGGTACAATGCTGATGTATTATACATATCAACCTTCCTCTTGAATCCCTCTATCTATTAAAAAAACCGCATCAAAATCCGTTGCGTAGTTTTAAAGATTTAAGCATACCTACATAGGGATATAGGGACTGAGAAAGCTACTTTGAAGCCCACTTTTTATACTTTATTTGATAAAGGTTTTTTAAATCCTTATTTTACGCCGATGATGTCGCGGGCGGCACAGCAACTAGTAAATAATATGACTCAAACAACCACATTACGTGTCGCAAAATATTATAAGCTATGCAAATGTATTTAACGGCGCTTTTCACGTTTTATGGCGTAAATATTCGCAAACCGCTATGATTTATGCCCGAATATTTAATATTTTTAGTAAAACATGGTTATTATAAATTCAGTTACGAATTTTAATGGCGTTCCTGTTTCAATTTAACCTATTTAAACTTATTACGTTGTAACAAAACAAAAAAACTTCAACTTCAATAAGTCCTGTGTTGAACTCCATTGGTTTAGGCTTAGGTTATTTTTTAACCACCCGTAACCCCATTAGTATATCGACTAACTAAAAAGTTGATCAACTTACGATTATTATTATTTTCCAGTGACATAGGTACGTATACATAGATTGATTGTACTACATAAATAAATCATTTAGCTGCATTATCAATGACTAAAAATCGCAATGTATGACAATGACGGACTACTTTGTCTGTAATATCCTACAATTTAGGATATTACAGACAAAGTACAACACTAAATAACTAACAGGTACCAAAGTACCTGTTAGTTATCTAGTTTAATTCATAGAATAAGAATAATAATGTAACATTGTGATTCAGACGAGTACAATCAGTGTATGTAAATACTAAAGCGCTGAATAAATTCATTATTTCATTTACAAGCTGGTTGATTAAAGTATTTACAAGTGAAATATTTCTTGGTGATATTCTCCAGTCGTTTCACCGACACTGATAATCTGGTACGCACCTCAATCACTGACATTTGTCATCGAGCTGACCCAAACTAGTGTTACCACTTTCTCGATTGCTTTTACGGGTTAAACCTACAAACCTACTGCATAGGTACTTGTTCATTGCGTAACAATATAAATGATTTTTAAGTTATTCTGTTGTTGAATTAAGGTTTTTGTATTATTATCAGCCTTTTTTTTTTGTTGTCCGGGTGAAAATACATTTACGCATTCCCACCGCCGCTGCAGCGTATTCGCGCGCTGGCGGCGGGATATGTGGGACTCGCCCTATCCATAGCGTGGTATGCTAAACTCATACCACTAGGAGAGGACCCTACTACCACTAAAATCCCCGACGGCACCCGCGGCCTATCCGCGGGATCTCCAGGGCCACACTTACAGTGGCCCATTTGCCCAATTATAAGGACGCCCGGCATGTAGTATTATTATCACCCTGCATACAGGGTGTCCCAAAAGATAACGTAGCTGGGAAGGGGGGTGATAGGGATGGTCACAAGGGTCACCAGAAAAATATAAAAAATTCCCTCTGGGTGTTTAAAAAAATAAATGGCATTTTTTAAAAGACTAAACATTTTACACCTTGTGCTAACTGTACCTACAAATATGGCTGTATTTAAAAAAAATGCTGTTATGTAGTCTTCAATAACAACAAGGTCATCAACATCAACATCAAAAATAACAAGGTGTAAAATTTTAAGTTTTTAAAAAAATGCCATTTTTTTTTTAAATACCCAGAGCGGATTTTTTTTTTATTTTTCTAGTGACCATTGTGTCCACCCCTGTCACCCCCTTTCCCAACTACTTAACCTTTTGGGACACCCTGTATAAACTCTCATCGTAATCTCGCAAAAACATGTTGCGTTTTTCGACCTTTTTTCGAACTCGCACCCGCTGTTTTCGAGTTAGTAGACCACCCCATGTTTTCCCATGGGTGTCGTAAGAGCGGACTAAGGGCTATACAAGTAATGGATGGGCAGCAGCATCTATCAGTTCAAGATTACTTACCATCTTACTGCTATCACTAATATGCCTGTCAAGTGTTGTGTATGGCAATGTCCCTCAACGACCCTGGTTTGTCCAGGTCTGTTAAAAGGAGGCCCATGTTCAGCAGTGGACTTAAACGGGCTGATAAATTAAGTAAGTAAAAGTATGTATATATGTTACTCAAAAACTTCTGGACGGATTTCGATAATTGTATCACCTTTAGAATGCTACGTTCTTTCTGAATAACATAGGGCTTATTTATTATGAAGTTCCCACGGGTACGGAAGCCATACGGGTGTAATAGCGTGCTAGTAAAATAGAAAAAACAAATTGCGTGGCATCGTCATCTATAGAACTACGGGATTAATCATGGAGGGTACCGTGCATCCTTTTCTATTATATGGCTGCATCAAATTTCCCTCGTCTTATAAAATTTCCTCCGACAAACTATTACTATATACTAGTACGTAGCAATCGTAATTCCTAACCTGATTGTAAACCAACATTTTTTATATTATGATATTCGTTTCGTCTCGCAATTATACTTTGGTGCATACATTTATTTGGTCCGCTACTAAAGATGAGTCTGCTACGATACAAGTGTTGCTTTAGTCACCACGCTTAGCAGGTGGATTGGTGACCGCAGTATTATGTAACCATACAGATCAACGCTACTGCCCGTTTTCTCATAATATGATTGGCATGGATTATTTTTTGCCTGGCACATGAATCGCATCGAACTCCGATATATAAGGTACGATATATGCCTATATATATATATATATATATATATATATATATATATATATATATATATATGTATATATACTGGCCACGGAGATTGACAGATTTTTGCATACTTAATTAAATTACAATTTAATTTGTCAATTAACGTGGGTTCGTTATGATTTTTATGAATTCATTAGCGTTGCTTAGTTATTTTTTTACTGTAATTAGGTTAAGTCTTTTGAATCTTAAATTACGCTGAAACTGGGTGAAAGCTGAAAATAATGTCTTAATACTTAATTTAATTAGAAATGAAAGCAAGATGTAAATGAGGTACTTATTTATTACGAGCTGCGCCCCGCGGTTATATCCCCGTTACTCTGCTCCAGTGGGTCGGAGCGGGATGTTTTGTAGCCTATAATTATGTTAAACCAGCGTATTACCTATCCCGGTGCAAAGTTTCAGCCAATTCCCTTCAGTAGTTTTAGCTTGAAAGAGTAACAAATCCATCCATCCATACTCAAAAACTTTCGCGTTTATAATATTAGCAGGATAAGCTTCCCGCTCGCGGTTTTACCCGCGTATCTCCCGTTCCCGTGGACACTTCATAGTTAAATATAGCCTATGTTAGTCCTGGATACATAGATTCTAAAGACAAATTTTAAATTCGTTCCCTCATCTATTGAGCAACCTCTCGTATTAGTTAGATGCCTTATGACAAATACTTGACAAACATCATGAGAACGTAAGTCAAATGGACTATTTCATCAAGTTTTACAACATGCGTAGTAAAGGGGCCGCAAAATTCCCGTCGTTTTTGTGCCCCATTCCCAAGTCGCAGAGATTTACTATGCGTTTATTATACACAACGTCATGTACTCGTATATGGCCGGCCCTTCATTCTGGGCTCTAGGCTACTAACTCATTCATGCACCCTATGGTTATGAATGGGTAAAGTTGGAGTTTTTCCCGCGCTCATACAAATTATATGGGGATAGTTGCCAGTTTTGGGGAAATGGGCCCCGTGACGTCATAATACGTGTACTGTGAAATATGTTGGTATTTGTATGCTTTTATTTTAAATAGTAGAAAGTGCACCTTGTTTTTTAATGATAAACTTATATTCCGTAATGAAGTCTTATTGCCTTAATCCGTTGAATTATATAACATAAAATGTCACACGTATTTAATAGAATGAAGGAAATGACTTCTAGTCGCGGTCGCATCCATGCAGCTACCGTTCCCACAGAAACCTCATCATTAAGTATACTTAGAATGTAATATAATGGAAAAAATATTGTGATTTAAGATATCAGTCAGAGTTAAACATTTTTATGTCATTTAACACTATTTTAACGTATTATTTTTATTGTTTCAGGTACGTACTACATTAACAATGTACATTAATAATACATCTATGTGAGGAATTAATATATTATTCTGCTATTCGTCATCATTATGTCATGTCATTCTCAGCCTGTACAGACAAGTGACCATTGCTGACTCTAGGTTGGGCCCCTTCCAGGTAGGAATATGATAACTAACTATTACTATATTTTCGGAAAGTTAAAGACAAATATTGAGGAGTTGATATAAATAAAAATGAGGAATGATGGTAAAATGTAGTTATTTATTAAATGAAATCAAACAATTCTGATCTCTGATGTTTATGAGGAAACAGACCCTGAAAAAGCATTCAAATTGTTCTATGACTGGCTTAAATTACTGTATAACTTATGTTTTCCTAACATTAAAATAAAAATATCGACGAAAGTAAAACCAAACTGGATTAGTCGCGGTATTAGACTATGCAGCAAGAAAAAAAGAGATTTACTATGGAAATACAGGTTATCACCGACTGAAAATAATAAAACAAACTTCAAAACGTTGTCTAACCGGCTTAAAAGAATTGTCAATCTCACGCAGAGAGCCCATAATAACTGTTACATTCACTCGGCTAAGAATCGATGTAAGGCAACGTGGAAAGTCATAAATAAAAACAAACATAATTAACCAAATCAATCCACAATGAGAATTAAATCAAATGATAAAGTACTTACCAACCCTCTTGATATAGCAGAGGCTTTTAACAATTATTTTGCGGATCAAGTCAAATCAATTAATAGTTCAAATAATAATAATAAATTACCAATAAATACTCCAAATTCGGTTTATGAAACCTACAATACCACAAGATATTCATAAAATTATTATGTCTCTAAAGAATACTCCCAGCACTGGATATGACGGTATTAGCACAAAAATTATTAAAACAGTATCTACAACAATTGCACCCGTCCTTAGTCACCTGATCAATATGTGCATATTGCATGGTGTTTTTCCAAAGGAATTAAAAATTAGTATCATAAAACCGCTTTTCAAAAAAGGTAATAAAGACATCATGTCTTCCTATAGACCTATAGCACTGATACCTATTTTGTCAAAAATATTTGAAAGAGTAATATACAATCAAATCAATTCATATTTCGAGAGAAATAAATTATTTGTCGATAGCCAAAAGGGCTTCCGGAAAAATAAGTCCATCGACATGGCAATTTATGATTTTTTACAACTCGTTAGCAACAGCGTAGATAAAAGAAAACCGGCTCTGGCTCTATACATGGACATGTCGAAAGCCTTTGACCGTGTAGACCATAGAATATTAATTAAAAAACTTGACGCATACGGGATTAGAGGTAACATATCAAATTTAATTAAATCATACCTACAAGATAGACAGCAAATAACCGTTATTAATAGAATATGTAAAAAACATGAAACAACATTTAAATCTAGCCCGAGAACAGTGATGTATGGAGTTCCACAAGGTAGCATACTTGGACCTCTCCTATTTATTATATATATAAATGACTTCCCAAAAGCATCGACCTATCCCATGACAATGTTTGCAGATGACAGCACTCTACTTTTCAACAGTGACCAATTAGATACATTAGAATCAGACATTAACTCTAACATAAAATCAGTAATAAATTGGCTAGAGAATAATAATTTGGTAATAAATTTAGACAAGACAGTAATAATGAAATTTCAACAAACAGTAAATAAGAATTTAAATTTAGATATAAAATATAATGATAAAAGGATTGATGAGACGAATGTGACAAAATTTTTGGGATTAAATATTGAAAGCACATTAAAATGGAACACCCAGATTGACAAAGTATGTAGTAAAGTAAACCAATTTTCTCACGCGCTGCGTATGCTTAGTAAAACGGCTAATCGAAACACTGTACTAACTGCATATCATGGTCTAGTAGCCTCAACATTAAGATATGGTATTATGTTTTGGGGAAACGCCTCGGGTAAAGATGTGGTGTTTAAGTGTCAGAAAAGGTGTATTAGAGCGATCTGTAACCTGCAAACCACTGACAGCTGTAAACAATATTTTAAAAGTATGAAAATTTAACAGTGCCTTCAATGTACATATACCAGACATCTATGTTCGTCAAAAATAATATGTATAAATTTGACCGAGTAGGTAGTCAGCGTCGAGCAGACCGGCTACAAACTGTCGGTTCTAAAACTGCTTTACACAAGAACAGTATTTTCGTAATGGCTCCAAAATTATACAATATATTGCCAAAGTGTATCAGAAGTGAGGAAAATGTCAGCCATTTTAAAAAGAAGTTGTTCCTATTTCTAGTTGAAAAGACGTATTACTCGATTGAAGACTTTTAAAATGACAAATTATGACTAAATTTAATTTTCTTTGACATTTTTAATAATGAATAATGAAATTCAATTACTTTATTTTATGCGGCTCATGACATTTTTCAAGTGCTTCATTTATTTTATCCTAGACTTAATTAATTTATTAATTATGATAGTAAGATAACCAGCCCACTAATATTATATTTATATTTGTATGCCGATTATTGGCCGAACATACAGATCAGCCAAAATGTATAAATAACACCTTTTTGTACTTATGTTCACAAATAAAGTTTGATTTGATTTGATTTGACAATGTTTTCGAATGTTGTGAAGTTGATTCAATGAGGATCGATGGAAATATTTAATTATTTATTTGGGATGAAATCAAAACAATGTTTTCCCGCAACACAGTCAACAAGTAAATAATAAGAAATGTAATGGATATAGAATCATAATAATACATCAAAAATATTTAGATATTAACATTTAGGTTAAGGTAAAAAAAATATTTACAAGAGGTTGGCGTTCAATTGTTGGCAACAACAACTTCTAACTCTGAATGCGTATAATGTGCCTCGACGTAAATCTCAAATACATAAACCAGATGTACACTGCCCTTATGTAATACTGGCTTCACAGTACTGTTGACATATTCGCAGTAATACGACCCTCAAGGAATGTCGCTCCGACAGATTCGTTACGAAATCATATCGTCGGTACGATTTAAAACTTCTGTAGTTAAGTTAACTCTTGTATCGTGAACATAAATTTCATAAGTTGGCGTGACTTTTTTATGCAATAAATTGTACCTATGGGTATTTTGAAAAACTGTTGAACGGATTTTAAAAGGGTTTTCAGTCGTCTTGTCGTACCTATTTATATTGCATTCGAATTGGCAGTTATGTAATACTAGCGACCCGCCCGGCGTCGCACGGGTGTAATGCTGATATATTATACATTTTTATAAAATCATCTATAATAATCGTATATCAAGGAACGGGCAGCAGCGTTTCCTTGTGTGGTACAACATAATATTGCGGTCACCAATCCGCCTGCCACGCGTGGTGACTATGGCAAATACCCTCCCCGGGAGGAGGACCATGTTCAGCAGTGGACGTTATACGGGCTAGAGAAATATGGATTTATGTATAAACTATAAACACTATTATCTTATATTCCGATGCACAAGTCGACAAGGTGAGTCGTGAAAATGGCACATTCCTTAACAATCTCGTTACTAGTATATGTCAGGGACAAAGTTATTCTCATTGTTACCATTTGTCTCTTTCGATGC
The DNA here is from genome assembly GCA_947037095.2 of Nycteola revayana. Lineage (NCBI taxonomy): Eukaryota > Metazoa > Arthropoda > Insecta > Lepidoptera > Nolidae > Nycteola > Nycteola revayana. Next base: position 5,914,645 of record OX344847.2, read on the forward strand.
CAAGTACCAGTGTTCTTCGTTCGACCTTAGGGCATAGACAAAACGACATTTCTGTGGAGATGGCTTACGTATAGCAAACGCTTTGCAGGTCTATTCGTTTTTGAGCAAGTCAACATTATTTCTTAAACTAATTTAGGATTTACAACAGGGAAGTTAATAGGTAGGTGAGTTTTGTTGTGATTGAAATTTGAGGAACCAGATGTTAGTTTCATTTTTAACCTCCAAAGCAAAAGGTGGTGAACCGATTTGGTTGCGGTTTTTGAAAACAGGTTTTCTAGCGATGGTTCTTAGTGCTTTTTGTATGTTTCTTCAAAATTAGTCGTATCACAGTTATCACCCTTTTGCCTAGCTGCGGTAGGCATCTTAGACGCCTAAGGTGACCGATAACATTATTTTCTTCTAAACTATAGACTAATGGATTGCAAAAACAATTTACCTACTATGTACCTGAGTAGTCTTTCGAATCAACGAATCGAGTTCATTACACTAAAAGGTACAACATGATCTAATGAAACTACAAAAATATCATTGTATTTCCCTGATTTAAAAACCACCTGGTTCTCTTTTGTTGCGATGTGAAACAAAAGCCAGTTTTTTCATTTTAATCAAGGCTCGGTGAAGAAAGGAAATGTGTTCAGGAACAAAAGTTTCATTTTATAAACCTTTAATGCAAATGGCGGGAGTATTGTTACAAGTATTCAACTCGTTACGTGTTTAAAAACTGGAAGTTATTTTTTTTTTATTGTTATGCGTGGCTGGTCTCATATTTCACGTACACTTGGGGACTTTGAGGGAGGACCAATTTCAGTTGTAAACTATATAATATGCTGATAATGATGATCATGGAGCCGTTTGTACTCCTAGATAACATACAACCTAATTACCAACGCGATTTTCAACCCGCCTGTCAGTCATGGTGACTAGGGAATGCAATCTTGATCCTGCAAGATCAAGATTCCACCAAGATCTTGAGTGATTTTCCAAGATTCAATCTTGAAAGCCATCATTCTTGAATTTCGAAATCCTGGTCACGGTCTTGACAAATCAGTCCAAGATTGTAACAAGATTTCGAGATTTTCAGACGAAGAGGACAATACCTGAAATTCGCTTTTAACAATCTTTTAACTTTCGACTAGTGTGGAGGCAGAAAGGGCCTTTTCAGCCGCGGGCTATTTAGCCACTGATATACGGTGCCGATTAGGTGATGACACTTTAAGCGTACTGTGTTTCTTGAGAAGTCATTTTCAAAAGGTTTAAACCTTTTGTTCTTCATTAAACGTAAATTATAGGTTATAATTTGTGATCTCATTGCATTATTGCATTTTATTTTATTGTCACTAAAATGTTGATTGTTTCTTGTTAATTTTAAAAATAAACATTGATTATTGTTGGTACAATATTAATTTGAAAAATATACTTAATTATATTACATAATAATAAAATACTGGTTACTATCAATTTGCCGTATTTGATACAAAAAAACGAAAATCCCGAAAATCTTCCCGATCCCGAATCTCGACAAAATCTCGAACTGACCAATCTTGATTCAGAAAAAAGACGCCAAGATCTTGAATAGCCAATCTTGGTCCAAGATTGCATTCCCTAATGGTGACTACGCGCTATGGCAAAATTCCCCTAAGAAAAGGCCCAAGATCAGCAGTGGACGCTATACGGACTGATACAAGTTTAAACAAATTAACTGACACATTTACAATATTGTTTACAAATATCCAAAACAATACAGTTGACAGTCCCATAATTAGATCTTGTATCATTAACTCGTTTCATGCACATATTCTCATATCTCAAAATCTTTCACTATTTGTTGCAACATATCAACAATATTTTTGATATAAGTAATGCATGCAACGGAAAACTTATTTTTTACATTGGAGCTTTTCGAGCGTATGTTGCCAATACCTCCTTGCTAACATTTTTACGAAAATATCCTTTTTTACACCATCTGATAGTTTATCGTAATTTTAAACGTGACAAATAATTTTAATTTTCGCGACACTCTAATTAAAAAAATATACTATTTACGAGGAAATCGTGTTGGGATATAAACGTCCAACCCTCCTACTACCCTATAGGTCCTGTAAAGTTGACGTTAAATCTAAGTGATTCGGAGGCATTGGCAGTTTTAAATTTGTTCATGATAGCCATAAGAAGATTTTTTCTTTACAATATATTTTCAATACTATCAGATGACTATTATAAAGAGGAAACATTTGATTGTTTGTTTGCATTTAAATTATTGGTAACGAAACTGCTGGACCGATTTAAAAAAAGTCTCCATTATAAAGTAACGTTATCCAAGAATAATAAGGGCTATATTTAATGGTGACATTCTCACGGAAACGGGATCTACGCGGGTGAACCCTTATTCTATATTTTCACATTCTTCAGTCGTCCCTTTGTCTGCTACATCAAAAGCAGAAGCCAAGCTAAGGTTTCCTTTACATAAATAACTAACTGTCTCTTGATTTTGAATACTTCTTAATTCACCTCTTAACAATAGTATTCTGTCTTAAATGTTTCGCTTTACGCGTTCGTGTAACTTAACTCCTGTTCTATTTTCGTCGTGTAGCACTCTAATTTTAATGTACATTACTGCTTTTAAACGCAATATGCCGACACTAATCCAATTAAAACAGCAATGAATAGCAATACAACAATATTGTTGTACACATGTTTAGTATTGTTAGGTTGCATCATAGTGTAAGGTGTGGAATATAGGTCATTTCTCAATGAATGAAGAAAATATAGAAATGTAGAGAATCTTGTTAATGTATCGTGATGCAACGGGCGTTTTTATTCGTAAGTTAATTAACTAACTATGTGTATGAGAAAGTATTGTATTAGTTAAAGCTGGTCTATTTCTGTCATAAGATTTAGTTACCTAGTTACTGTACCGTGAACAGTTGCGTGTGTTACATAATTAACTATAGGATTTTTGCTCGCTTCGAAAAATGTGTAGGAATGATGTTGGTTTCTTTGATTATATGACGAAAAACAAAACAATTTCTACTTAACTCTTTCTCTCTTTAGAATACTTGATTAGAAAACACAGAAAGAAACGCATATTGCATTTTTATCAAACAAAAAATGTATCTAATCGTAATTAGTAAATGTATTTTAATTCGAATTCGTGTGAGCATTGAACAATTACTGCGCTAATAGGTATTATTTTCCCCTTTAGTCGCGAGTCATTTGCTACTTCGCCGGACATAATGCATGCAACGCCACGGAGCAAATAAATACAGCAGTCAAATTTTCCTAATAATTATTATATATTTATTCATGTTGGAAAACCAACAGCTCAAAACAATTAGTCAATAAATAAGAAAGTAAGCCAATTACAGATTTCCACCAATAGTGACAGAATAAGATTTTAGATATTTTACAAACATTCAATCACAAAGTATTACAGAACTTAAATGCGTTTAGCTACAAATGGGCCAATTTATTTCAATAAATAATAATATTCGAAACGATTGCGAAATTTGCGGAAAGCTAGTAGTAGGTAATAAAATCAAGAGAAGTAGAGGACTCTCTTGTTTTGTATCTTGTATAGTTTTTCATTCCACGAATACTTAATAAGGCTACGCTTTCTACTTCGCCAAATCATTACAAAAAATTGCACAACAGTAGAATAAAAAACCAAGAAAAAAATTTAACATGTTTCATTATGTAAGATACTATTTCTCATTTAACATGATATCGACATTCGATTCCAAAACGTTATAAATCTTGTATCTCCACACGAAATCTTAAATTACTATAAGAAAGCAATGTGCCATGAACCCTTCTGCGAATGGAAGTGACATTACGGAATAAATTAAAACATATTGCGAAAAGTCGATGTCGTATTCTGGGGGTGCGATAATTTTATTCGAGTCACGAGGTAACGAAAATGGTGAGATATTACGATACTTGATGGAATCGATTTCGAAAATAATACTGCGGTTGCTATATTTTATTTGAAATTGACTAGGATTGATTATATACAAAATAGAAGTTGTGTCAATTACATAACACTGGCAGAAATTGCTGAAAAGTCGGAAGATGCCAAAATAAAATTAAAAAAACTGATCAAGTGCGAGTCGGACTCGCGCACGAAGGATTCTGTACCATTTTCAAGCGTCTACCTGTTGCCGTTATTTAAATCGAGCAGAAAAGAGCAAAAAAATATTTAAAAAATATTTCATTTTATTTTTAGTATTTGTTGTTATAGCGGCAATAGAAATACATAATCTGTGAAAATGTCAACTGTCTAGCTATCGCGGTTCTTGAGATACAGCCTGGTGACAGTCTGTCTGTCTGTCACCAAGCTGTGTGTGTCACCAGACAGCGAAGTCTTAGTAATAGGGTCCCGTTTTTACCCTTCCGGTACGGAACCCTGAAAAAGAGTTGTGCAAGAAGTGTAAATAAATAAAACCTCTTATCGACGTAAGTCTTGTGTTGATCGAAATTAAACGATTGATTACAACACAGACACACTTGTTGTTACATTAACCAAGAAATTTAACTGTGCAATTAGAGCATATCAATATTATTAATTGATTTGGTGCTTTTTTTGGGCTACGGAATTACTTCCCTGTTATTTGGGCTTGTGGCGCAGTAGTTATAGTATTTTAGGACCTCCTTGGGGTCCGTACCCAAAGGGTAAACACGGAACCCTATTACTAAATCTTCGCTGTTTGTCAACAGGCTGTATCTCAAGAACCGCGATAGCTAGGCAGTTGAAATTTTCACAGATGATGTATTTCTATTGCCGCAATAACAACTAAAAACTAAGCTAAGAAAAATAAAATAAATATTTTATATTTTTTTGCCCTTTTTCGCTCAATATCAATAACGGCGACCGGAACCCTTCGTGCGCGAGTCCGACTCGCACTTGAGCTTTTTTTTGTTTATTCACCTTGTTTGCTTTGTGACCGTGAATTGTGTGTTTTAAAAGTGCGCCACAGGGTATTTAAACAAATTTCTCTGTCGCGGGATATTTAGACCTTCACCTAGTGTGGGAGTTGTCATAATAACTTATGGTATACAATTTTTCAACTTTAATTATGTGTTTGTGTAATGGATTGATCCTCGGTGGTAGATGAGAATGTCTCCAAAGTAAGACCTCAAATCTTATATTATTATAATTATATAACTCGCTATACAGGTGAGTAGGTAATGCGTATAAAAGTAAAATTGTTACAACTGTACCACGTCCATCTAACAAAATGATGGAATGTCTCCGAGAAAAATATAATCCGTAGGGAAATTACTGTGTCTTGAAGAACTCATCTCATTTGCGAATGAAAATATTATGTATTTTGTGAACAGTGGTTTTATAATTTTATTTAACCTAATTTACTTTTTTTCAATATCGTATTTCATATATTTTCTAGGTATTTAGTTCAAGTAAATTAGATTCAAATGTATGGAAAATTAGGTAAAATTAATGGAGAACTTGTTCCAGAGCGCGGTATTTTCCTTTTTTTAAAGAAAACCGTATACGATACATAAAAAATGTGTATAAACAAAATAATCCTTGATAAATTAATTAAAAAAAATTTCATAGGTTCAAAAGCGGTACTACGTATGGTTTCAACGCTAAATCTGCCACCAAACATGAACATTTTAAATAATTTTTCTATTTATTTTTATATTTTCATTTTCCAATAATTTCACACTTTAGTGCCAAAGTATGTATGATCGAAATAAAGAACAAAATATGGTCTTTAAAAAGTACATTTCATTTCTAAACTCTTTTATTAACCGTTGCTATGTTATTTTAAAAATTATTTCTATTTTCTTCTATGACCATTAAAACTACGCAACGCACTTGGATGCGGTTTTAAATAGATAGTGTGATTCAAGAGGAAAGTTTATATGTATAATACATCAGCATTGCACCCGGGTCGCTAGTTTCCAATAAATTACAAAATCATTTATAATATCCCCATATAACTACAGCTAGATTGCCAAGTCCATTACTAATCTTATTCAATAGAAATTCATACCATCAATCCTAATAAACCACACACGATTCCCTACATAGTCACTGAGCTTGCACTTACTTACTCGTCTATATTTGTCATGGGAACTTAGAATGGTTGCTTCAATGAACCGGTTCCCGTAGAAAGGGATAGGGTCACTTTCCCATGAAGCCAAGGGTTTTTGCTCAACTTTTATGGGCATATATGAGAATCCCTTTGGTCGGCATGTTATGTTTTTACTTCGCTATATGGTTCTGTTATAGGGTTGTGTTGACGCGTATTTGTAAAGGGTAGAATATTTAGATTACGGTGTTGATGTTTTGTGAACATTGTAGTTTTATTTTGTTGTTTACTTGATACCATATTTTTATTAGATCATTAGAAAAATAGTAATTTCAGTAATTTGTTAAAATTTTTATTTTAGTGGAAACATCGAAAAAGATTAAATTTCTACATTATTACTAATAACATGTTTAAATGTATGTTAATCTGACTCGATTATTTAGGTACATGCATGTTTCTAGGATATAAATAAAAATATTGACTGCAAGCCTGTGCCCGTTGTGACTTCGTCGATATACGAAATAAACGATTTTTATTCAGCATTTGCATATAAAATTTATTATAAATAGGTAACATTTACTATTAATCGTCCGCGTAGAATAGTCATTTTGGGCTAACCCCGATTTTGAAATATTCTTCATTGACGCTCCGCTCCTATTGGTCTTAGCGTGATGATATATACCTTATAGCCTTCTTCTATGAATCGGCTTTCGGAAATAATTTTTCAAATTGGACCAGCAGTTACTGATGTTCTTTCAAGCAAACAAATTCTTCAGCTTTATAATATTTATATACCTTCTTAGATTTAAGGACTTCACAGTGGTAAAAACATACAGTACCTACTGCTGTTAAGTTCAAAAACTGTCCAAGTAGAAAAACGCCTCTTAAATACCTATTACTACTAAATAAATAAATCATTTTCATATACCTATAGCCCGCTTTCAAACGCGTCTATGAGTCCCCCATAGACGCGTTTGAAAGCGGTCATAATAGGTGTAGGTATTATTATTACAACAATTGATTCTAAAGACATTTGACATGTGTCAATTTCAATTGTGAGCCATGACTTTCGGTTAACAATAGAGACCACTGAATCATGAAACCTGTTTGATATTTACAAGTACGTATAAAAATACGCTTATTGCCAAGAAAGAAGAATGTCAATTGAGTAGAACCATTGTGAATCTTCGCACATGGAATTCTACAATAACTCCACTATACTAAATTGTATTTTTTCTTTAAAATACTGGCTAGGAACTTGTGTTACTGTGGTCGTCGGTTCGATCCACACCCATTTCACTACTGACATAAACCCACTCGTAACACAAGGGTTTTAACTTAGGTCGAGGGGTTAAAAAATATACTAGTAGACTGCAAAATACTGCTAGTAAAAAGTAATTTGAGACCTAATCCAAACGATGGGGTATTATTTATATCCCGTTTCGATCCAAATTGCATTTAATTGAATAAATTTGCCAGCGACTACGTTTCATTGCAAATTAATTTAAAACATTTAGGCATCAAAAATGTCGCTTCCTTACCCGATATTGATATACCCGTATTATAGTTATCATTTTAAAAAAATGTATAAGAACATAACTTTTTAACTTAAATACATTTTTTTATAGAGGGTGTAAACCTCCTTGGTTAACGTGTATAATAATTTAAAAAAAAAACAATAACCAAATTAAACTACGTTTAAAAGCGCACGGGAAAGCAGCTATTCCGAAATAAATATGTCATTAAAATAAAATATTTTAGTCTAGGATCCAATTAAGTGCAGTGGTCCCTCATTCGGTATTCGGTACATCCCTAGTTTGGATTGGTGTGGGATATTGAGATATGAAAGTATTGCATATCAATGAATCGAGACTGTATTATGCAAATTATTTGAATGCAATCTATACATGGATTGCAAAAGATATATTTTCTTTCATGTAAGCTATGTTTATAAATTAAGTTGATATTTCATACCTCGGTATGAGGGTTAATATAGTAAAATATTACAACTTTAACCCACTTTTTATTTGGGTTATTGCCTAACATATATTATGTTATATATTAAAGTGTTAGTAGGGTCTTTTAAACCTATATAACATTTAAAGATGAACTTGCCTTAACGTTTAATTTATAACTAGGAGCCGAAAGTATTAAACCCATGTAGGACAGGGTATTTCTATATATTTTTAAAATTTATATTGCTTGTTCCAAATTTAATGATAGCAAAAAAGAAATCTTGAAGGATACCGACATTTTTATTAATTAAATATTCGTTTCGGTTTTTGCGAGTTTTATATTAGTAAGTAACTCAATTAGTCACTGGGTTACTTATATACATAATAATATAAATAAAATTACTGGATCTTTTCAATAAACATTTATTTTTTCTAAGTTAACAATAATTCATGTGGCCCACAAATACTTGAACACTGTAATTTAAATACATGTAAAATAGAACAGATAGTACCTATGCGTATGCCTTCAGGCGACAGCTATGTTCATGTTAATGAGCTCGTAGAAAAACACGTAGGGCCGCTACATTTTAAAAGAAATGAAAATTAAATATAACTAAATGATTGGTCCAGAGCAAAGAATAACGATTTAGAGATTGTATTATGATGATGATGATGATGAAACAAAAACGTACACGATTTTCAACACTTCTAAACTTTTGATTGCGTTTTATGAAATCTATTTACATGCAAATTTCCTATTGCTATTTACCTATACTCTTTAAGTGTAAGTTAAAAGTATGAATACGATTAGTTTACCCAGAAAGTTTAAGAAGGAAGCCGCTACTAATCTTGACTCGAAAGACTATAATTTCTTGGGACGTGACCTGGTACGGTTGCTGGAGATGATTGAGAAGACTTTAAAAGTAAATACTTTCCAAATTTATTGTGAACTATAGACGAAATATTATAGCTACATAATGCAATTTGATATCGAGGAATAAATGCACCCGACTTACTATCCGATTATGCACTAAATTGTACAAAGTGGCGTGCTACATAAGTAAATCTATTTCGCTTGGTTTGCAACTCTGTGTTCGAGTATTGAATTAAGCAAGTCTACTATTCTATATACAGTTCCTTCTGACACTTGGTGTTTTAGGCTCGTACCAGCTGCCATGGTAAACGAGCATGATTACGTATGCCAAGCAAACGGAAATTCGATTTCAATTTGATATCTGCGCATTTTAGATAGCTCATTTTGTGTTCTCAACATAACGAGTGCAGCATATGAAAGACGCGTTGGAAAACGTACGATTGTCACTATGCGATCGATGGATTGCTGGTAGCTGAGCATACACATTTACCCCGCGGGCCTACTATTTGTGTGAAACACAGATAGCTATTCTAGGTGTGCTATATGTTTATAAATTATGTGATTGAAAGTTCCTCGCGACAGAGAGATTTAATTACATAGTTTGGGAAAATTTTAAAACGTCTACCTAGAATGTATTAACAACCTAAAATAATGATCTTTTACTATTAAAAAGTTATCACATCTCTAGAAGAACTAAGACAACCTCCGTAGCGTAGTGGTATTTGGCTCGCTTTAAATCTTGGAGGTCGTGTCTTCGATCCCCATGCGGGACAGGAAATCTTTGTGTAAATTCTAAGATTTCTTTCCGGGTCTGGTTGGTTCAGGGACTACCCTCCGTGCCTCGGAAAGCACGTTAAGCTCTTGGTCCCGATTATTATAACATCATCTATAATAATTGTATATCAAGTAACGCGAAGCAGCGATTCCTTGTGTGGTACAACATAATACTGCGGTCACCAACCCACCTGCCAAGCGTGGTGACTATGGCAAATACCCTCCCGCGGGAGGAGGCTCATGTTCAGCAGTGGACGTTATACGGGCTGATGATGATGATGCACTATAGTATGTCCTGCGCAGATAGCCAAACTCCTTAAAATTAGGCCACCCGCGAAATCGGTCGGGTGGACCGACTTATACGACTTATAGAAAAATACGACTTGGCCTTTTAATGTTGATCCAAGCAAGGTACCTAGGTAATGTTAAATAACTTGCTTAATATATGCGTTTATAAACTACAACCTGCGTTAATTGTAACATAAGTACTTAACATAACTACTTATTTAACGCGTCTACGGATTCAAAATAGAACCTCTTAATTGCTCGCTTGACAATGGCTTTGTATTGTCAAGTAATTACGTAGTTGCTAGATCTGTCATTACGGATTGACAACCCTAGCCACACCTCGTGATAATGGAATGAAAAGGTCGTTGCCCGACTATTCATATCTCTGTTTTTGCGCTAGTCTGTATAGATAGAGAGCTGGCGTTGAAATGCTAGGTATCACTTATTAAAGAACCATGTAAAAAATACCTCGCAGTCTTTGAAATATATCCGCCTCTTTCATCTGAATAGTGCAGTAATATGTAAGTACACCCTACTAGTGTGTGTTTTGGAACTGATACTAATAAATGATACAAATAAGGCGACAAAGGGACATATAACTGATGAATTGCCAAGGAAATTAAATTCAGAAATATTGTTTTTATTTTGTTTATTGGCCGATAAAAATACCGTTCGTTCTTGGCAACCACATGGCTAAGGGGCCATCCATAAAGTACGTCACATGTAAAGGGGGGGGGGGGGCGTCGACGAAGTGTTACAAGGGGTGAGGGTGGGGTACTTGACAGGCTTGTAGGCAATACAAAGCCTAAGTCTTGTGACATCACATTTCAAATTTAATAAATAGAATCGCGAAAATTGATATATTAATTAAAACTAAAAAATAATTTCAACTCTATCTATATGAATATACGGTTTGAATTGTTTGTTGACGAGTTCATACCCCCTCTAGTGACACGCCGCACGTGCCGACTATGAGCCATTTGACTAATGGAAATAAAACTAATTGTGGAAATACTGTTTCAATTTAAATGATGTAAAATTGCAAATTTGTGACGTCACAATAGGGAGGGGGGTCTCACAAATGTAACCAACTGAGACAAGGAGGGGGGGGGGGTCTAAAAATCATGAAATACGTGTGACGTACTTTATGGATGGCCTCTAATAACCATAAAGCCTATGTTAAAAACCGCGCATGATATTGTCTCTTTACCAACCTAAAGGCGAAAGGCAGATAATGCCTAAGTCTGATGCCTGGTCCGTCCCAGTACAATATAGCTTTTGCTATAGTTTTTGATTTAAGATTTCTAGCAGTGTTTTGCAAATAAATAAATAAATATCCCGAATCACATCAGTGACATTTAGGTTATATTATAATGGATGATCGAAGTGATTAAATATGATTTTATTAATTATACTTACTCGTGTCTTCTTACTAACCGTTTTTGTAACTCGGCTCTTGGTCTAACTAGTTTTTGTACTGATTTTAAATAATGATTATTAAAATCGTGGTTTAGTACAAGGCCCCATATGATGTCATGATTTTTTATGGGTATTGAAGCAAGTACATCGTTTTTTTTTTTCTATATTCGACGATCGCAATATCTTTCTGATTAATGGTAGCCGCAAATTCTCATGGTATCGGTTTTATGTTATAGATGTGCTTACTTCTTCGCTTTATAGAGCCTTTGGGAGATCTTAAAATTTATGAAGTGAAGACTGTCTGTTGAACTTTGTAATATGAAACAAAATAATGTTGGTGCTTTTCCTTTCATTCCAAATTGGATTGGTTTAGTGGTAGGGTATATAGTTGTTTATGAACTTAGGTATCGGAATCAGTTTCCACATTTTCACTACATTGCGGGACTTGCTCTTAATACTTCTATATCGACCCTAGGGCATATTATGCCTCAAACTGGTCGAGTGATGAAGTCAAATAAATACATAAAATATAGTTATATAGTGACTCTTCTCCAGTGGGTCGGAGCGTGATTATTTGTTGCGTAGTACGCATGGATAGTTAATAAGCTGAATTAACATATTATGTTAATTCAGCTTCTTTACTATCCATACGTACTTTTAGCCAAATCCGTTTAATAGTTTTTGCGTGAAAGAATGACAAACATCTTTCCATCCGCACATACTCACAAACTTTATATAATTATAATACTCAACTTAATTATTTTAGTATAGCAGTTAGCTGTTCGGGTACAGACAAATAATTCTTATTCTTATAGTTAACATCTTCCTACCTTAATTCACATTAAAAAAACAAGTTGTCAATAACATGAAAACAAAGCAAATAAATGAAGTACCTAAACACTTATTAAACATTAATGAAACGCTAAAACTGGCGTTCAATTAATTCGGTAGTAGTCATTAACTATTACTAAGTAATTGCCTGTTAGCTCTGTTATCCTGGTAACGAAAGTCTAGAACCTCTCAGCTGGAAAGGGCAGAATTACGATTGAGATTTATTACCCAATATTATAGAGTGGTTGGCATTTAATTTGGTAAAATGGTTTCACTTCGACACTTTGCGTCCACTGCTGACCATGGGCCTCCTTACCTTGGCAAGGCAGGATCGTTGAGGGCTATTGCCATAATCACTACGCTTGGCAGGCGGATTGGATTGGTTAACATTTTACTAATAGATGCTGCTGTCCATCTATTAGGTGTAAGTCCTTTAATCGCCTCTTAAGACAACCATGGTAAGATACAGGGAGGTCTATTCTAATCCACGTTTAGTTTTGTTTGGGGCGAAATGCATTTACGCGTCCCCTACGACGCTGCAGTGTGCCCGCGCCGGGGCGAAGGGGTTTGTGGGACCTGCCCACTCCATAGCGCGGTATGCTATAGTCATACCACGAGGAGAAGGACCCTACACCACTAAAACCTTCCGGACACTCCTCCGTCCGTCGTTGGTGAGGGCCGGTAACGCGAGGCAATCCGGCCCTCCGACGGCACCCGCGGTAATTTACAACCCTGATGTCTTGTGTCTTAGTTTGATGTTTAATATTTATTTATTTTTTGGTTTCAGGTAAAAACTGCATGATGATTATATAAGAATGTAATGAAAGTGAAAAGTATTCTCTATTAACGGAGATAGTGATGGTAAGGAAACTAATAGTAGTACTAAAAATCCAATAATTCTTAAGGCTGACCCCACTACTTTGGGCGTGTACATTGTACGATAAAAGTTTTTGTTACAGTTTTGTAATTATAGGCATTTAGTAAAAACCTGTAATTTTTCCATTATAAACCGACGCTTAAATTGTATTTATTTATATATATTGTTTAAGATAGCATATTTTAAACAAACACTTTTTTTTCGGACGGCGCATGCAAATGCCTTTGCTTCTTTACCGGGCATAAAGGCGAGCAGTGTTCCATTCTTGATTTAAATACTACAAACTAAACAAACTCCGCCCCCTGTGGGATTTGTACCTTGGCTCAGGACGGTCGCTGGCATGGGGGTAAAGGAATTATGACTTTTAGTTTTTTAGGGTTTTGTGCAACTGTCGCTCTACGTTACATTTCACAGTTACTGAAAATATCGGAAAGTTAAACTAACACTAACTGTTAGTATTTACAACATTTTTCAATAATATTTGAAAAGCTGCACCTAAAATAACTGTATATTTTCCCTAAACTCTATAATTGTGATAGTAGTCTCCATTTAATGTTTATGTACAGATTTTTAAATAGAATTTGGCAAAGTGCCCGTTTTATCAACCAACCGGCAACCTTTGAATGTTGTTTAATAGCAAACTGTGAACTTTTAATAGGGTGTTATCCATGACTCATTGACATTCCAAAGGTAAAGAGGCGATTAATTAAAAAGAAATGATTAATTTAAGCTTGACAGAATACTTAATCTCACGCAGAATTTATTGACCAACACATATTCGCATCACCCAGCCAACAGTTTAAACGCGCAGCAGTTGAATTTTTTACTGCCAAATCCATGACTAACCAAAGCTAAAGAGCTGATTAATTTAAAATAAATTATAAGTACAGGCTTGACTTTTTAATCTAACGCACATTTTCTTGACCTGGAATTTTTCGCACTATCCAGACAACGAATTAAGCAAGTTAATTTTTGACTGTCAAATCCATGACTCATTGCCATTCTAGTGCTAAAGAGTAGATTAATTTAAAAGAAATGAAAGATAAAGGCTTACTTATTCTAACGCACAATTTATTGACTTGAAAATATTCGCATTATCCAGTCAACAATTTAAACAGGCAGCAATTTTTATTAGTTTAAATATTGCATTAGTTTGAAGCGGCCGTAGCCCAATGGCTAGGGCGTCGGACTTGTGATTCTGAGGTCGCCGGTTCCAACCCCACCAATTGCACTACCGACGTGAACAGAGTGGGTTCACGTCGGTAACACAAGCATTTTAGCGTAGCACGAGTGGTTAACAAGAATACTAGAAGACTGCAAAACACTGCCAGTAATCCTTAAAAAATATATATTTACTGACAATGTATCTATAGTCTGTCTTGAATCTTATTTAATAAGGGTTTTTTTTTCTGTATGCTCTGTTTCTTTATATTTGTTTTGTGTTTGTGTGTTTACTTTGTGGGAAAGAATCCCAAACTTCTATATCGAGATACTATTATAACTTGCAACTGTTTTTTTGCCAAGATTATTAAAAGATAAGTTTTAATTTTTCGGATTGACTGATTCAAATGTTATGTTATTATGTTAGCCACAAAGCTTTTTCTAATTCACCTGGAATAAAGGTGAGCAAGCCAACCTGGTAAAAATATAAAGTGTTTGACATCTGTAACCGTGGTCATGGCGGACATTAATTATCAGATATCATTTTCCATTCATAATTGCCAAACCTTACTTTTTTAATACAATAGTAATATTTTGACTTAGAAAACAAAGTTTTGTTCAAAGACAAACAAAAACTTAGTTTTTCAAGTCAAAATATACATCTATACGAAGTTCTAGTAAGCGTACACCGTGTGTTAGAGGTGAACGAACTCCAAATCAGTTTAACAATAATTATAACTGGCAACGTCGTGCCAAGTAAAACAATAGTATCGAATACAATGGCATTAATCAGAATAACTTTGTATTGATTTATTGAATTGGAGTGCATCGTTATTGGAAATGTATTGACGTAATTAAAATGTCTAAGGTACATCATATTTCTTTGAGTTTGCTGTTATTCTTGACTACGTAGGTTGTAAGAAGAAATGCGATGTTTGACTACCCAAGTTTGAGTCTTGATAATAGATTCACACGTCACTAAATGTCCAGTTTTAACTTTGGATTAGTTTCATTTGAACCTGAACCGGAACTTTAAAAAAATAAACTCCATTTGCTGTATTCGGCTTCGGTAGCCTTTTGAGCCTGTCGATTTCTATTTATCAGTGATTTTTTGCAGCCTCGAAGGGTACTATAATCACTATATTTCTTGTTTAATTTATTAACATTCATGGTTATATGTACTCGGTATACCTAATATAAATTTATACGCGATCTTTTACTGCAACGGTCATGACGTCATGGCACAGATAATAATCTATATAACAAAATGGTTGACACTGTTTTCACCTCTGTATGTCCTGTCAATTTTTAAACATTTATTTAAGAGCTAACCAGCCCTTAAAATTTTCATATAAAAAAATCAAAGAAGTGGTATTGTGAAGTATATATTTTGTTCCAAGATCCCAGTGCCGCCACACGTCACGTATTTTCCGACGAGGGAAATGTGGACGATTGAGCAGTGTTAGTATGTACTAAAAACGCGTCTAGCTTGCTTGGACGGCCAATTTTCAGGTATCAGGTAATCAAGGTACATAAAAACCTTACTACCTCTTCTTTGATTTTTTTCTTCTCACTTTATTTGTAGACCTGAGAAGCATGAGAACGGGTGTACTTTTGCTTTAGAAGCATTTGGCCTTAAGTGCCACTTTACAATAAAGGCATATCTGACCTTATGCTTTAGAGCTCTAGATTTATAAGTAGTCTGTTTAAGTCTTAAATTAAGTCTTTTTAAAATATTAACAGGAGTTCTAATCGTAATAGCTATCATCATCAACAGCCCGTTTACGACCACTTTTGAATATGGGCCTCTTCTTAACAGACCTTGGCAAGCCAGGATCATTGACGGATATTGCCATAATCACCACGCTTGGCAGACGGTTTGGTGATCGCAATAAGATGTAAACCTTGAGCTAATAGATGCTGCTGCCCATCTATCGGCCATATGTCCCTTAGTCGCCTTTTATGACACCCATATGGGAGGACATGGGGTGGTCTATTCTAAGCCGGAAACCAAACGGTATGTAATAGCTATATTTCACCGAAACTGGAGCTTAGCGCGAATCCATACGATTAGGCTGTGGATATGTATTTCTGTAAATTAAATATCCTTAACAAAGCATGTTACACCCAAGCCATAAATACCTCATTATTATCGTTATCTCCTATACTATCGCAATGACAACTGATAGCATAATAATTGATGTTTCATGATCATCGAACTCAAAGGCTTTAGATTAATTAATATGACGTATGCCAATCAAATGTAATTATATTGTAACCGCAGGGTTAATTGTTAATAATAATAAGTGACATTTGTTTATAAGGTGTTATTTCATCTGTCAAGAAATATGTTCTTTATATGTGATGTTGAGAGGAATATATCAAATTGCTACATTTCATTTTTAACATTATATCTATTGTCACTTACCCGGTACGGCAGTACCTACCTATCACCAACGTTATTGAATGATGTTATTAATAACTAGCTTCCTGCGCGGATTCACCCTCGTAACACCTGTTCCCGTACCGAATTTCATAATTTAATAACCTATAGCCTTCCTTGATAAATGTGCTATCTAACACTGAAATAATTTTTCTAATCAGTCCAGTATTCGCGAGATTAGCACGTTTAAACAAACAAACAAAAAGCTTCAGCTTAATATATTATATTAGTATAAGATGAAATTCCGACGGGCACGGGTAAAACCGCGCGCGGAAGTAGTGTGCCTAGTGTGTTTTTATCACTAAATATCTCAGACAGGTCACCAGTAAACAGTATTCCTTTATGTCGTCATTGGAACGTTGGTCACGCATGACCTCAATACAAGTGGACCAACATAAAAAAATAGTAAAGTGTATTTGCATATTATAGAGAGGAATAAGCTCGGGTTCCAATAAAACTCGAATGGATGGAATCGAGCTGTTATTATGATGAATTTATTATACGGTTTTTTTGTTTGTTTGTTCATGTGAATTCTTCTGATCAAATTTTATCTAATTCTTATTACCATAAATAAGCTTGCTAGACTTAAAATTTTTTTTAGAGAGCAAAAATTATAAACGAATTAAACGATATTTATTCAGCACTTAGGTATTTACATACACTTGTACTTGTCAATTATACACAATGAAATATGATTAATATAATTAAATACAAAATATCGCAACTACAATCTATTGCGGATTAGCTAATAGTCTGTCTGCCAGTCTAGTATCACGTCATATGTATAGTTATAACAATAATTGATTCTATAATTAAAATCTTAAAATAATTTACGTACAAAAACTTTGTACTCATTTGAGTACAAATTTTATGTGACAATGGAGGAAGATTCATATTAGCATCATCATCTCGTAACATATCAGCCTCCTCGCCTGAGAGGGTTTTGCCATAGTCACCACGCTTGGCAAGCGAGTTGTTGACCGCATTATATAATATACACACAGAGAAACGCTGTTACCCGTACCCTGGTATACAATTGCTAGATGATGCCATAATAATCGGAACCAACCGCTTAACTTGCTTTCCGAGTCACGGATGTGTATTTCTAAATATTGTTTAAAAATAATTCATTTTATAACATCACCATTGAAACAATTCGGGAACTACGTAAAATTTCGTCCGCCGTAGCAAATCAAACACTTATCTTTTTAATTTTAAAATATATAGGTACTTTGAGGCAACTTAAAGTTCTCATTCTTAAGACAACTAATGATAATTTTAGCCTATTTTGCTATCTTAATTACTTTAACTGCGGCAAAGCGAGGACATTTTGAAGTTGGACAATCTCTATAATTTTGAACAGCCGTAATCATAATCATAAGCAGCCCGTATAACGTCCACTGCTGAACGTGGGCGTCCATCGAATGGTTTTTTGCCATAATCACCACTTGCGAGGTGGTACGAAGGCTGGTCCTTAACCAACCAGACGATAATTTTTTTTTTTTTATAATTCACTAGCTTCCCGCTCGCGGTTCCACCCGTGTAGCTCCCGTTCCCGAGGGAAATTCAACATTAAATATAGCCTAATGTTTTTCTGGTTCTAAAGTAGCTTACTAATGGTGAAATAATTTTTCAAATCGGTACTGTCGTTCCGGAGCTTATTCAATAGAAACAAACAATCAAATATATTCTCTTTATTTTGTGGATTTTGTGTCAGGCGCGGAAATCAAATGCACGAACTCCAAAACTTCAGTCGATATTTATCCTGTTAAGTTATGGAGGTGGTTGTTAACTTGTTATATTATATGTAATATTTTAGATAAAATGAAACTTAAGTCGCCGGCGGAATCAAATTGATTTGACACCTAATTTATCAGATTTGGCTCATTAATTTTGGCGCTACGTACCCACTACCCATACAAACATAGGCCGGAGCCGCATTGGTACGGCGGTAGCGACGCGATGTGAAGAACAAATCTAGAACTCATAAGTATAAGATCGAATGTGCCTTTATACGCCAGAAAAATTCGTCGTATCGTCGTGCCTTTACCGTAAACGAGCACTTACGACCAAATGCTTTTGAAGATAGTATATCTACCTTATGCTTCTGATGTCTTGAAATAAGTGTCGTTCTTTGTTCTTGGAACGCGGACGCCAACATATGTGTTTACGAATTTGTTTTCATGAAATCGCTGTTTCATCAGAGTCGCCGCTCGCCGTACAAGTACAATACGGCTTTGTAGTAAAAGGGTAAAATCAACCTTAAAATCTCGAAATATCTTGCAAACAACCTCATGAATCTTTATCTGTTATCGATACACATAGCTTTAAAGAAACAAGCTTTTATCGCGAATGGGATAATAGCCTATTTGCTCGTTTTCGCAAGCAGAACGTTTTCCCTCAAGATGAGGTGCTTACGGCTCTTAAAGATTTTCATTCGTTTCTGATTTCTGAGATAGTACTGCCAACCCTTTTATTGCAATAGCGTAATGGTATCCATTTATGTTTATGATGATGCGATAATGTGGCAGGATAAGTACATTTGTATTATAATGTTAGACGACTAAAATTGTTGTAAAGTAAGGAATGTTGTTATTGCGGTTTCATTATTTTTGTCTATTCCACATTGCTAAGTTGGTGTTATTCATTCATTTTAATTAGTCATTATTTCCTGACGTTTTTATAAACAGAAAAGATACTAGAAAAATGGGAGATATTTTTGGGGTATTTCTTGCCGTGTACCTATAGAAAAAAATATCAACTTTATTAGCGGGCTTAATAAACCAAAGATAATTATTGTTGAGGCCCAGATGGAAAGAAATAGTGGACTGTATATTATAATAGATTTATTGCCGGTATAACTATCTAATTATTACAAAATACAATAAGTACACGCGGTCGGGACAGACGATTATCTCTTCTTTTGTTTTTTCTTAATTTCTTTTTCATTTACATTTCGCGCGCTTTTAAGTTGGCTCTATGGTTTATGTCTTTTTAAAATGTGGTTTATAACTTTTTAATTATGTGTTAACGGTTTTTGCATTAACAATTATAAACTGTATCTTTTTAATAAATCGTTGGGCCCTTTGCTCACTTGTGGACGTAGATATATAAGCTAATAATGAAGATATTCAGGATTCTTTGAGTCCATAGAAAGATATATATTACAACTAAGTACCTACATTTTATTTAAAAATTCTTCTGTTGAGTATACGTGATTTAGACATAATTAGGTGTCTAGCGTGCAGGCAATTATTGTAAAACGTGTAGCATTAAACTACTAGCCGGGGTCTGGTAAAAATTGTTCCGTACTAATTAAATTACGATAGGTAGAGAATACTGTTTGCATACCCACTGAGGACAAATGACGTCGTCAATGTGCTTAAGGTAAATTATCTTCGTATCAACATAACATAATTATGCTTCTCCATTGTGTAACATAAACGTAAATGCTGTCAAATTTATTGATCATCTAGCTGCGCACCGCGGTTTTACCCGCGTCACTCTGCTCCAGGGGGTCGGAGCATGATATTTTGCAGCCTATATGTTAATCCAGCTATCCAGCTTGAAAACTATTCGCGTGCAAACTTTCAGCCAAATCCATTCTGTAGATTTTGCGTAAAATAGTAACAAGCATACAAACTTTCGCATTTATTATATTAGTAGGAAGTAGGATGTTTTTCTGACAGGTTACGCACCTGTGTTACCAGATCTGAAAAGATTTCTGTAGATCAGACCCCTGTGCTATGTGACGTGTGTTGCAAGCTTTCTTAGGCTATACAATACCTTCAGGCTAGCTGTAAGCTTTTTACAAAACGTGTGACGTAATCAAAATAGCCATCCGTATATGTTTTTGTATTACACACGCATAATTTAATTTAATTCTAGAATCAGCTACATTTAATAAGGCTGGAGCTCCGGAGATCACCTACATTGCCCGGTGACGAAGGCATAGCCTCGTTGCTAACGATATATGTCCGGCCTTAAAAATGTAGAATCCTCTAAATAGTAAGATGATTTTAGATTTCTGCGGACACTTGCTTCGTCACCGGGCTGTCTCTGTTTTGATAAGGAACCCTGAAAAGAACATATTACATTTGAATCGAGTTTTTATCTAAGTTTTTTACGTTGGGAATCTAGCTTGGAGCCGACGTTTTATTATTTTTCTGTAGCACACAAATCTCGCTTTGCAGTTATCGAATACCAATATAAAAAAAAAGAATCTAGGCTCTGATACTAACTTTCTAAATGAAAGTACTTAAACATGTCATGGACACTACCTTTATTTAATAAAAATATACGTATCAAGTAGAATACGTATAGAATAGTATATTACGTTTTTCGTCTAATTTTCGCGCGAAAAGTATCTATCTATAACAGTACTTTAATTAGTATCAATATATTAATAACAACAGAATAATTCTAAAACTAAACTTTACAAATAAAATAACCTATAAGTAAAGCTAACTATAACAGTAAATAACATTGAAGTGTCTGTTTGTAATGGCTAAAATTACACACAATACTAAATGCATAATAAAGTGAATTTTTGAAGGGTAGGTATCAATAAAAATACTAGTAAAAAGATGTTTGTCTCTCCCTGTGTCTGTTTGTTTCGGTTAATCTTAGTAACGGCTAGACCTATTTTGACGAGACATTCCCTGGTAGATAGCTTAATTTTAAAATATAGGCTACTTTTTATTTTGTATGTTTGTTTGTATACCCGTAATATATCCGTCTCATAACCAAAAACGGTAGTGCCGATTTAGGCCAAACTTTCATTGTTTAAGAATCCTTATTTTACGCGGACGAAGTCGAGGGCAGCAGCTATAAAATAATATACCTAACGGACATGAAATCACTTTCAGCTACTGTACACACTATTTCACGCTCCAATCGGTCCAATAAGCACAACCACCAGTTTCAGTACTTTCACCCGCGTTGCTTTGATTGCTTCGTGACATTGCAAACATCTCGCTTTGATTTCTACTCGTAAATACAATGATACTGCTATTATCATATGATTGCACGATGTCAATTGTTTTATATTGCCGTTTATAATTTAATATCTTTTGAATAATATAGGTACTTATTTAAAGATATTATATTATAAGCAGATGCAATACGATTAAAAACACTCTTTTGTATTAAATAATTACTGATATTTTGTTAGTTACCTAACCTAATTTTATACATGAACTCATAAATACATACTTTACTAAAAATGTTTTCTAGATTACTAGCAGATTTTATGCACAGTACTTGTTAACCCCTCGTGCTAAGCTAAAATACTTGTGTTACGAGAGGTTCATGTCGGTAGTGTAAAGTGTGGTTTTATAAGAATATATTAAAAACTGAACCGATTTTTATAAATTATTTATCTTTTAAGTATGTTGGTATTACAGAAATAATATGGAGGGGTTGATGGCATGGAAACTGAAAAGCACATTTAAATACATTTATAAAATCAACATCAAGAATATTCTGAAAGTTATAAAACTCTGAAAAAATACGTAATACAGAATGTCATCTCGAACCCTTAAAATATAAGCTATTCTTTTTTTATATTAGTATATTTATTGTTTTTATTTTTTAAAGATTACTATCTTAATTTTTTGCTGTCTACTAGTATTCTTGTTAACCCCTCGTGCTAAGCTAAAATGCTTGTGTTACGAGTGGGCTCACGTCGATAGTGCAATGGGTGGGGTTCGAATTGGCGACCACAAGATCAGAAGTCTGACGCCCGAGCCACTGGGCTACGGCCGCTGTTTAAATTAAATTTAAATGCATTATGATTTCCTCGTTTGATCAAAGATCATGCTACATAATATATATATATATATATATATATATATATATATATATATATATATATATAAAATGTTTCAAATCAGCTAGAAGAAGCTTAAATCGATTCCCAATATTTATTTAGACTTGTACTTACTCGGGAACCTCAATAAAAGCGTATTAATAAAAGTTAAACATACCGCAGGTTCTGCGATGGCGTATAAAATGTTTATTCCAAATACTCCTTTATATGTTTAGGGAAAGTTAGTACCTCAGAAGTGGGAAATATCGTTTTCCATTTTGCGAAACGACCGTCAAAATCTCCAATTTATTGCGTATGAATAAAATTCATAAGTACTAAATCAGTCTCGTGGTAGTGGCACATTGAGAAAAAGAATAACGTTAGTATAATATTGATTACAGTTTATTTTGTATTCTACTTGTCTCCGGCGGGAGGGATAGAGTGGTCAGTATCTGTTCTAAACTAGTTAAAGTATATACGCACGCAACCCATGTTTTTTTTATGATGAATACGCAAAATTTAAAGTAGCTACTCTCTCGCTCTCTCATACGTATTGGAAATCTTATAATATATAAAATTTTAATTTTAAAAAACTTTTATTGGAATAATTGGTCATTACATTTGTTTAAAAACATTAACAGCCCGTATAACGTCCACTGCTGAACATGGGCCTACCTCGAAAGGGGTGTTGCTTTAGACACCTTGCTTGGTAGGCGGATTGGTGACCGCAGTATTATGCACAATAAATACTCGGGTTAACGTTGTTGCCCCTAACCCTAACCCGGTATACAGTTCTTATATGTTTTAACAATCGGGACCAACGGCTCAACGTTCTTTTCATGGCACGGAAGGTAGTCCCTCTACCAACCCGGAACGAAATCTAAGATTTAAGAGAAACAAAGATTCCGGAGCAGGAATCGAACCCACGACCTACGATAACTAAGCCAAGCCTTATACCAGTGCGCCACAGAGTTTATCAGGCCTCAAATCAATGGTAATCACTATAAACATACTTAATTTGAAAATGGGATTTGCACAATAAGAATATTTTGTTCTTCCAAGTAAATAGAAAGTGTGGAGACGCATGAATGTATATTTTTCTTATAAAAGGCTTGTGTCATTTTCGCAGTTACTTAGTGGAAATGTACGAATATGGGTGGCAAGTTAACATGGATTCGCTCTCAGGCGGTAAACGTTGGTTAGTCCTTTACAGTTCCAAACGATGCGATGTGAGAAAAAAAGGATGACTTTTCACTTTTAGCTAGAATGAGACGCTTAGAAACTATGGCAAAAAAAAAAAGATTTCGGCGAAATGTACAGTTAACCTAACCAAAACAGTGCAACAATACAAATTTATTTATAAGATGGTAGAAAAGGTCCTGCCGTCTTTATGCTTTATGACGTAGCAAAAGCTACGTGTCTAACTATATTTGTGTCCGTTCCAAAACTAAAATGTAATTTTATAACCAAACCTACATGGATATTTAAAAATACGTTTGTAATATTTTTAAATCACTTCTATGGGTCGTTCAGATAAAAGTGCAATGACATTTAGAAAAATATTCCAAACCCGCGATTTTTTTATTGTGGCTTAATTTTATCTGTGAGCGGCCAGTTCTATGAGGCTGTCTATAAATGTATAGGACATATGCCAAAATATAGTTTTTCTAAACAAAAGCGAAGATATATATAGCAAATTAAATGTGATCCCTTGTTTTTCAGTGTTAGAATATTCGGTTGTCTGACATGAATGTGCTTTGCTAATAAACATCCTTTAAAGTAACATTTTATTTAGAATTCAACGTATTATTATTATTTTTTCATACATAATGTGTGACAAACTTCATGCAAAGTAAGAAACCTGGTAGAATTTGGCTTAACTGTCGTACTATTCTGGGTCTATTCCCTATGGCTTTCGAATACTGATGACAAACGCTCATGAAATTCTGGTAGCTATCCGTTGCTGGTTAAATTAGCTAAGAAGGCAGCGTGCACAGACACTAGAAAATGATAATATTATTTCCGACGAGAAAATATGTACTGAAGCACACACGAAAAATCACTCAAAAGATTGTTTAACACATAAACAACGATAATGGGTATCAACATTAACCCAAAGAATTGAAAGCTTTTCACAAACAAAATTCCCCGAGTAAACCCAAAACATTAAGCAGTAAAAGCTATGAAACACATCAAAAACCTCATTACACAAACAAACAAAAGTACCTTCCCACTTTATAAAACTCGCGAATTTTTGAATCCACATACTTACACGCTTTTCACATCAATTTAGCTTCTATGTAACGCTCATTTTGAATAATTCATGAATGTTGTACGGGCCGGGTTAAATCTATGTGTATATCAGTAACAAACGTTTCAATATTCACGACATGACACCTGTGTGGGGTACTGGGTGACCCTGAAAGTGTAAAGGGTTTTAATTTTTGAGTAGACTTCGTCACGTTGTAGGGTTAAGCTCAATTCACACTGAAGGTGTACATTGGACAAGTTCTGTCTACAATGGTAGCTCAGAAAGCACGTACAGGTAGGGTTGCTAACCGTCCTGTATTCCCAGGACATGTTCTGGTTTTATTTATGTCCTGGAATGTCCTGGATAGTTTTTAGCAGCGTCCTAGGTTTTTATAGAGCCCTTATTACGTTATATTATTATTTGAAAGTTATTTGAACGTTATTTGAATTTAAATTACTTAACCTACTTTTAGGTCTACATATTAGGTCATTAAAATTTTGCTACACTATTACTGCATCCTGTTTTTAAAACGGTTGTCCTATTCCTAGTTTTTCGAAAGTGTGGTTGATATCCCTAAGCCACGATCTTTACCGCACTACAGTCGTGTTAGAATACCTTGCCAGTTGCCACCCGAGTATGAGTAATATAATGAATAGAGAATGCCATAATCTAAAGTTTTGCCACCTTGCAGGCATATACAATACTTCCTGCGCGCAGCTTCACCCGCGTAGCTCCCATTCCCGTGGGAACTTCATAATTAAATATAACCTATGTTACTCAGGGATAAAGTAGTATTTTAATGGTGAAAGAATTATCGAAATCCGTCCAGAAGTTTTTGAGCTAATTCGCAACAAACATACACATAAAAATCTAAATCTTTACTCTTTGTAATATTAGTATATTATAGATTTAGGTCGTGCAGGTCTTTTATGACCATACAGACCATGAAAGACTCGCGCAGATGGCAATTTTTATTGAGTTTGTTAGCCTCAGCAAAAAATTGTCAAGAGGTAACTAATTCAAGCTTAATGATCTATAATCTTACCACAGCTACTTCCAATTTTCGAGATGTCATCCAGCCACACTCAACATCTAATTTCCAATTCAAGATAAAACGCAATTTTCAAGCCACAATATCGTTTGATTTTATTTAAGCTCTTCCGCCAACGATTTCCAGTTGAGCGAACTTTGTTTTATGCAGGACCTCCACTTGTCCCTTGCGAGCCCTACAGTTATACGGACTCAGCATAGTGATTAACGAATGAATATTTAAAATCACTTAAACTATCCCGAGCTTGTATAATCTATTTATGTGTTAGCGTAAAGTAGATACAGGACTATTTTTATTTAACTTCATTGACCCATCGAATTTACACCATTATCGAACTCGGACATGTAGACTTTGTCAAAGACCACCATATGTACGAAATGAAATAACAGGTGCTGGGAGAATAATTAGACCTTATCTATACTAATATATAAAGCTAAAGAGTTTCTTTTTGTTTGTTGGATGCTTGAACGCGATATTCTCCGGAAATACTGGACCGATTTAAAAAAATATTACAGTGTTAGATAGCCCATTTATCAAAGAAGGCTATAGGTTATATTTAACTATGAGGTTACTGAAAGCGCGCGCGGGAAGTTAGTGTTACAAGTACAAAATAAATACTGGGATCAAGTTTTATCATCATTTGACTGTCTTCTTGGGCCCAATAATAGCGAAAGATCTTATGAAATCGAATAGACAATTCCACGTGATTATGTTCGACCAATAGTCAATCACATAGGAATACGATCTTTGGAAATGGTAAGAAAATATATACAAAAAGCTCACGCACAATAAAGAAGAACAATACCCATCAAATTACTTCAACATAAGATCGAATTGCACAAACAAAACATAAAAGAAATATGTGGGTTAATTCGCACTTGGTAATCTTGGCACGTCCGAAAAACACCGACATTTGGAAATGTCAGTTGAACATTAAGGCGACTATGGTGTAAATAGTTATGGGCTTTATAGCAGAAGTTGGGATTTGTCCTAATGGCCGATTGTTTTTGTTTGTAATGGACAGATTAAGCCTTATAGCCTATTTCAGCCCTAGGTGATAATTTTCAGTTAGCCTGTTTACAAGTTTTTCTTACTACATTGTCTAGCATATTACCTATTTATATGTTGTCTTTAGAAAACATACTAAGTATGGAAATATATCAATTAATTTTTGAGGTCTTAATGATCACTCTCTAGATAATAGCCACGGGTGGCCAACCGGTCGATCGTGATTGACTGGTCGATCCCGGCAGCTATTACAGACGATCAACTTATATAATAAAAAGTGACATTATAGTCCATTTTAGTATATAAAAAAGTGCCACAGATGCACAATGATTGTGTTTGTCGTATGAAAAAAATCATATTTATCATTCCATTGACTTATACGACACGTGATTCAGCATTATGTATCGCACACTGTAAACAGTCGATCTTAGGTCCCCCCCTGGCCTATATACTATGCCAAACCGCCAACACGACTAAAGTTAAAAGAAAGAGAAGGTCCTCTTTATTTCAAGTATATTTTGTTTAACGTAAACAGTTCTTTGGTTTAATGCAAGAATAATATTGATATCATCTATATTATATCTGCAACTTAACTTGACCGGAAAACGTATGTAATTAATCTTTATAAAAAATAAGCACTAATAGTGCGTTAAATTAACGTAGTTTACTATTCCTTTTGGTTACAAACGGTTACTGTATTTAGGTTTACAATGTTAATAGTCAATAAAATATATGACCCAATAAACTAGTGTATTAACATTACTATTCTAGCAATAACCAAGTGTCATTTTATCGTAGGATGGTCGGACGTGTAACTGTATGTACCGATTGTGCGTGACTTCATTTTGAAGAAAGTCTTGGCAATTGACCCACCAAATATGTCCTATAAAAGAAAATACGAAAAGAATGGCAAATGTACAGCAGCAGAGGTACAACTATGTAGTATGTTGATATAATGAAAAAGGAGGATTTAATATTTTTAATGCAAAGTTAAATTAACCTAAATGCAGGTGTTCCAACATCTGGGAGTATATTATTAAAAAAATATTGAATATAACATGGTGATCTTTTCACAAATTTTAATACAAATTAAAAGAGCTTAAATTAAATCCATTATCATTTTGCGCTACAGCATTATAACACGCACCGAGATTCTAAGGTGCACTCAGCCTAATATCAGCCTAGTATCACGTCGTAGTTAAATAACAATAATAAATTCTATGATTTCAATCTAAATATAATTTAGCCCTAAAGAAAGGATACACTCGGCGAGATCTTATGTTCTAATAACCCTTAATAAAGTTGTGTTGTCCACTTAGTTGTTCTTGTGGTGTACTCAATTCTTAAAGACACTTCGTCTATGTAAATAAGTAATCCTTTATCCAGTGGGTCCTAAAACTACGTGCTTAGTATGACAATACACTGTTGACTACGACCAAGTGTATTTGTTTTACTAAATCCCTTTGTTTCAAACGACTATTTAGCTTTTTACTCACTGAGTATAAGAGAAGATTCGTCTTTAGTTTTCTGGTCATGTTTTTGGTTAGGATTATACTCGCACCTACTCGTTAGTACTTGTAGAGGACTTCAAATAATAGCCTAAGGTTCCCAGGAAAACGACGACCTTCTAGAAGACATTATTCAACATAGGAGTTCTCCTATGTTCAGTTGAAAATGGCGCTGGCTATTATGGATGCTAATTATAAAATAATACGGACCCATGGTGGCTGTGCCGACATAAAGAGACAGTGAAATTCGAACGTTTAGTACCTAGTTACTTATGTCCTAGTTGGTTTATTACGCAAGCTTTCAAATAGGATAAGCGCTATATATGTATCCATTTTTTTAAACATCTTTTAAGCCTTGGGTTCTTTACAAACACAAAATTCACGAACAGAAAGTACCCAGACTCAGTCCATTTGGGAATCGAAACCATGCTTTAGGTGACTGCTTATTTATATTACCTCATTGCTCTTTCTAATTTAGTTTTGTACGTTCATTAAATGTAAGTACGCGCTCCTAAAAAATATGGCCCTCCTCAAATAAGATTGGCCATATGTGCAGAACAAATTGAACCCAGACACTCTCTATTCCTTTACTTTCAAAATCTGATGGCACGGTATACTTAAACTACCGATAAACTGATAGGGCTCAGAATCCACATTTAAAGTTGTCTCCAAAACGAAGGTAATGTATAAAGTTGCTGACTTTGCGTTGTGACTTTCGTTGATAGAAAAAAATATTCTCGACTAAGGACTCGAACCTTTCTCGTTACGCTATTAAAATAACCACTAGGCTATTACTGCAATATAATATGGGAAGGTCGAAACACTAATAGTGCCCACAGACTGCACTCACTATAAACAAACAATTTACCGAGGGACCGTTGCCTCCAATTGATTGATGCGGGCGTTCCCACTGCTCACTTACACTATTGCATTTTTATGAGCTTTTATTACACTACACTCCTTTTGTTTTTAAGTTAACATTGTGTATATAATCATCAACAGTTCGTATAACGTCCACTGACGAATACTTCCGAGGGATGGTAATGCCATACGCCATAGTCAGCACGCTTGGCAGGCCATAATATTATGTTGTAAAACACAGGAAAACCGATTATACCACTGCGCATCAAACAATGTATATTTTCAATTCACCAGTCCGTTTATGTCCACTGCTAACCATGGGTCTCCACTTAATAGACCCCATGCATTAGCTGTATATCTCTATACAGCTGATGGATAGGGGACAGCGTCTATCTTGAGATGCCAGCCGAGCGTGGTGATTATAGCAATATTCCTCAAAGACTCTGGCTTGCCTAGGTCTGTTAAGCGGAGGCCCATGAAAGATGGCTTATTCTAAGTGTGTTTGTGTCTATTAATTGATAAACGAGGTTGGTGGGCGCATTATTATGTTGTAACTGGGTACTAGATATAAGATTGTGTTGGATAATATTGAAGGTAATCTCTCAGGCAACCAGACCCGCAAAGAAATTTTATATCTTACCCTTATATTTCTTGACCTCAGGAACAATAAGCGAAAATAAAATAAATAAATTTATACAAATCACATTAATAATCACGTTAAACATTTGTTAAAAAAACGGATTAGATCGTTGAAGTGGCAATGGGCAGGCCATATAGCACGGAGAACAGATAGCCGTTGGGGCCGAAAAGTCTCGAATGGAGACCGCGGGTTGGCAAGCGTAGCGTAGGACGTCCACCAACTAGATGGACGGATGACCTGGTAAAGGCCGCGGGATTACGGTGGATGCAGCCCACCTCCTACCGTAGCAACTGGAAATCTATGAGGGCGGCCTATGTCCAGCAGTGGACGCCCTATGGCTGAAATGATGATGACGAGTTAAACATTTAAGTGTGTTTTACATTTAAATAATAACATTGTTTAATATATTATGTCTTTAGTCATAGTATTAGATAAGATTGTTTTTTTCCGTTTACTTTAAGTTGTCAAGAAAGCAGGAACTATAGGTACCGGTAATGCGCGGAGGTTCGTAATAGCTTTGACTATTAAATTGTAGACATTAAAACACGTAACTGAATTTGTAACAATTACCTACCATCATTTTGTTTATATAGTTTGTCATTTTCAATTAATTCTCGTTTTACTGCATGAAATGAAGGTGCAGTTTCCATTCTTTCTTGCATCATCTAACGTCTGGGCATTTCTATAAAGATATCTACAGCCCAGATCTTGAGGCATAACACTTATGTGGTTTATTATACTGATCTTGTGGCAACTTAATGAAACTTCCGTGCGTTTAATCGGTTTCTTCATTCCTACAGTTAACTACTGGCTTACGTAAAAATAGGACCCTTTATTAAAAAACAATGTCCGTGGTAATTTGCAATTGACTTATCCAACTGTAAACATATCTTCCTAGGCTATTTCTTTTCTCTTTTTTTCTTTTAATAATAACTTTCGTAGGTATTGTTCATATTTTATATAAAGTCCGGTTTGACTCATGTGTGTAGTTTTTGGCGATTTCTCGAACACTGTTTCGGCTCCAACCGAGAGCCTTTTAGCCTGCTCTGCGCCTGCACCACGTCTTCACCATGCGCCTTATCTCTATAATTCGCGCCTTAAAGGAGTTACTGTAGCGGCAATGTGGCAAGGATTAGACCCATAAAAAAACACACTTACAGTTTTTTCACTGTTTCGTTACGATACATAATTAATAGTTAATCATTGCTATAGATGGTGTTACAACAATTTGGGACCAACGGATTAATGTGCTTTCCGAGGCACTCACCAACCGTAAAGATTATCTTACATAAATCTTTCTTGTCCGGTATGAGGATTGAACCCACGACCTCTCAACCTAATAAAGTGAGACTTATACCTACGCCATGGAGGTTATCTTGTCTAACTAACTCTATAGCCTATCCCGATTGCCTGGAACCGTTGCAAAGTTTCCCTGTGTATTGCTACATAATGCTGCGGTGAACTACCCGTCTGCCAAGCGTAGTGACTATGGCAAGACTCATGGGAAGAGACCCATGTTCAGCAGTGGACCTTATACGGGCTGATAATGATGATAAAGTGTTTAACTTCATTCAAGTGCGATTGCGGCCACCATTTTACTTGCCGAACACTCATTTCTTAGGTATTTCTACAAATGGAATCCTCCAAAAATGGAGCAGTAATTGTTTATGTCTTCCGTCTGAATTCCTCTAAATTGCCTAAATATTAGAGATTTAATTGCCTTTCTAGACCCCACATAGTAATGGAATGCGGCGACCCGTAACAATGTTATGCTGAACTTTCAACTTTAAATAAAACTTGGTAGAACTTTGCCAATTAACTGGAGTCAGGAGTAATAAAGCTAGCTTACTGCCAACACTAAAGTTAAAGCGTACTTACTTAATTATTATACGAACGACATTAAAATATTATAACGGTCGTATAGATATTTTACAGCTTTTCGGAAACCTATATTTTAAGCTGACCTCCTCAATTAAAATATTCATCCGTATAATGCTAAGAACATTTTGAATATGTTTTAATTAACCTGCAACCCACTTAGTCCGCATAAAATAAGGATTTAGTAATATTATAAGGTATCTGAACTATTTATGTCCCGACTCAATTGGTACTTAATGAATAAATGGACAGACGACATAAAAAGTGTCCTATATTATGCCTTGTAACATTTGCTACCAACTCACTAGTTGGTAAAGTCCCGTCAAATTCAGTGCAGCCCTTACTCAAATTAGTCAGAACAAACAGGAACACAGACAAACAAATTGTTGTTAAATTTATAATACGTTTTTTATTTAAAATGTATTGGCGATACATTTCCGTAGTTGTGTCTTATAAATTAATGTTCATTTGACCGATTTAATAGATTGAATATATCGAAAAGAAGTTCTGCTTTTCAATCAGACTTGCGGCGCTCTATATAGCAATTCGTCCGAAAAGTTTTTATTTATCTATCAAATTCTATTGTTATGAAAACTTTTATTGTCTGTATTGTGAAAAACACAGCTTTGTTGCTACCGGATGGAGTTGCAAATAGTTGTGATAAACTCTCATAAAAGTATTGGATATTTAAGTGACAGAGTTATAAAGGAACTCGTAAGTCGGGAAGTGATATTTTGCTTCTCACATTTCTTTCTGATAATATTTATTGCACATCCAAGAAAAAAATAACTGATCTATCTATCTTCCATTCATATACAAACATACACGTATAATAAAACAGGTGCAGGTCAAATGCTGTACATAATAGTATAGATAAAGAAGCGAAAAATTTAATTTAATTAATTTTAATCTGTAAATCTGTATAGGTACTTGTCGTGAACGCGTATGATGAAACGACTAATTAAATTTTAATGATATTTAGTATCATTTAAATTTATTAATAAATTAGTTGCATTAACTATAATGATACCAAGTTTATTTAAAATTATGGATTATGGATTAATGTTATTCCGGATTTGCGACAGCGAAAGCTTGTTTTAAATAAATGAGAATCATCCGCTTAGATAGTAATGAAGTAAGTAAGTAAAAGTAAGTAAATCATTTATTTGCGTAAAACATGGTATACATTGATGTTAATATTATTACAGTAGCTCAACATGTTTCGCTAAGATATAACATAGCATGCAAAAGTTTATATTTTAACAAAAGGAATCAACATCTCACATCCATAAAATCTTTTAAACTGTAAAAATTACATTCAATAAGCCACTTGTGTAATTCTATCTTAAACTTTCTCGAGTTCAATATTTTAAAGCGACTTGGTATTTTGTTATAAATACGTACGCACATTGCAAGGCAGTTTTTGTTGTATTTCGCAAGTCTTGGCAAATCACTTAATACCAGTTTATGAGGATCTCGTCTGTTTCTGGGATTTACATCATTTGCTGATTTAAATAAATGTTTGTTGTTAACTACAAATATACATACCTCATTTATATACAGACATGGTAGAGGTAGCACACCAAATCTCTTGTACATTGGTCTACATGAGTCATCAGGTTTAATACCACTTATTGCTCTGATGCACTTTTTTTGTGCGATAAATGCTCTATTCATATTGGTACCATTACCCCACATTACGAGACCATATCGCAGTATCGACTCAACATAAGCGTAGTATGACATAATTGCTGTTTTTATGTTAGTTACGTTTTTAACTTGCTTCAGTGCGTATACAAATTTATTGATCCGAGTGCTTACATTATCTACATGTTCTTTCCAGTTAAAATCTTTGTCTATTATTACGCCTAAAAACCTTGTATGGGTTGCCTCTTCGATTTTATTAATATTAAGTTTTATATTGTTTTTATTATTATTTGATTGATTAAATTGAATGTAAACGGATTTATCTAAATTTATTTTTAAATTATTCATGTCAAGCCAAAGCAGTAATTTGTCTATTGTATTATTTATGTCAAACTCATGGTCAGTCTTGTTTTTCTTTTTATCTGATGTCACTATGATTGATATATCGTCGGCAAATAAAATGCATTTATGTTTGGTTATTTTTATGATGTCATTAATATATAAAAGAAACAATATTGGACCAAGCACACTTCCTTGCGGAACGCCACATTTATTTTGCTTATATTCTGATGAGTATGGTATCATATCTCTATTACTGTTAATTTTACTAATAATGACACGTTGCTGTCTATTGCCTAAATAGGATGATATCCATTCAAGTGCAGGTCCTCTAATCCCAATAGTCTCTAGTTTATCCAACAATATGCTGTGCGACACAAAATGAAGTAATAAATATTAATAGAATTATGAATACAATCTGGCGTTACTTTAAGGCAACCGTATGATGAGTCCTGTCTAAATGGCTGGGATGCGCTTCTTGCACCGCCGCATCCCAAAATGTATCCTATTTATATATATACTAGATATTTTGTGTTTTTAATTTAAATTACTTCTATACTAATATTATAAAGAGGAAGATTTGATTGTTTGTTTGTTTGTTCTTTTGTATTGAATAGGCTCCGAAACTACTGGACCAATTTCAAATTTCAAATTTCAAATTTCAAAATTCATTTATTCCGTAAAAATGGTTACATTTGTTTGGAATCGTCATATTTTTTCCCTACCGTGCAGTGTGTGACGTGGCGACTACTGAGAAACACTGCCAAAAAACTCAGTAGAACCCTCTTTTTTAAAAAAAAATTAATTTGAAAAATTATTTCACCGTTGGAAAGCTTCACTAATCCCGGATGACATACGCTATATTTAATTATGAAGTTCCCACGGGAACGGGAGTTACGCGGGTGAAACCCCGCGCGGGAAGCTAGTATAAAATATTTTTCAAACATGTAAAGAGAATGGCATGGATAATAAAATAACATGTTCTTATTTTATTTTCAGGTACGTATCCAGTTTCCTGCTTAAGTATTGTTATCAGTATTACTAATTACGTAAGTAGCATATATATATATATATTGTTTTTATAAATACATTTTTATAAAAAAAGACAATAGTTTCAAGTATAGCGATGTCCAATTCAATAATACACATATTATCATAATATTTAATTAATAAAATCAGGCGTTACTTTGCGGAAATCTAAATCAAAAAGACAAAAAAAACATCGCACAAAAAAGAAACGCGCGTTCGAGTCGTCAACATCACCCTGATGATGTTACGTGGAGGAGCGAAACACGTATCGGGTCTTCGGCTGGTGATTGTATTTTATTTTTGCATATTGCTAACTATCTTTCCTACATATTGTGCATATTTTTTGAAGGCGGGAGGGCGGTTCAAATATAGCATTATAATTAACACTAGATTTTTGTCTTTCTAATTTAGATAGTAATATTTTTTGTTATAGTGTACGACACAGCCAATTAAGTTTGTAATGTCATAGATAATTAATCTATACCTACTAATATAACAAAGAGGAAAGATTTGTATTATTGTGTGTGTGTGTATGTTTGTAATGAATACTCTCAAAAACTACTGCAGCTACAGCAATTTCAAAAATCCTTTCACCATTGGAAAGCTACAATTACCCTGAGTGACATAGGCTATATTTAATTATGAACTTCCCACAGGGACGGGAGTTACGCGGGTGAAACCGCGCAGGAAGCTAGTAGATAATAAAATGTATCATATCTAATACTATTACAAAACTATATTTTTATTTAACACATAATTGGTAAATCCAAAATTGCATCAGCTATCGCCAACAGTTGGTAAGTGAGTTAGTAAACTGTTTATGTTTGTTCACCAAATAGTTGGTGACGTGGCAATATTATGCGGTCAGCATCTACCGCAAGATATTACCTTTCCTGACAAAAGTGAGTTATAGTTTAGTTTCAGTGGACATCTGTCTACAACTTGGTAATGAGATTAGGATGATGTTGTGACACTCGGTGTTTGATGTCAGCGCTGTTTATGAATGTTGATTAAGTATTTGGATCATACTTATAAGTGAGTTGTCTTTTTTTTTTTGTTATCTTGACTTGTTAACCCGAGGGGTTAAGGTGCTAAGCTAAAATGCTTGTGTTAAGGCCAGGTTCACGTCGGTAGTGCAATGGGGTTCGAAGCGGCGGCGACCTCAAGATCACAAGTCCGACGCCCTAGCCATTGGGCTACGATGTCAATCTTTCTGTAAAATCAAAGATTTCTTCCGAATTCGGTAAAGGTTTGCATTGAATAGGCTCCGGAACGACTGGACTGAATACAAACATTCTTTCACCAATAGAATGCTACGTTACCCAGGTTATTTAATGATGTATTAAATGATGGGAGAATCTGCGCGCAAAAGGCTATTTATAAGAAAAAAACAGAGATTTTAACGGGAGTCATACTTTTAGCAAAAACGCAGCCCGAATTATAATTATTATGAGCCTGATGTGTCCCACTGCAAGACAAACTGCCACCCTTCCTTCTTTCCATTAACCCTATCACAAGCCACCTGGGACCATCCTTAGGGAAGAGTCTAGCTCGTCTATTCCGCGTCGCCGTTTCCTGGTGTTAGAAACCCAATCTATGTTGCTTTTCGCCCAAAGTAATTAAGGATATTAAAAAAATATATAATATACATAACAAATAACGTATCATATAATGATTTCTGTAGTATTTATAAATAAGGAAAATAAATAGGAAATCGAGCGTCATATGACATGGCCCAAGTTATTAATATGGTCAGGAGTATGCAACACGACTGGCGCGGGACGTGACACACACTTTATTAGTTTTCATCATACAAAAAATATATAGGCCTTATCTTCGCCTTCCATCAAGCGAGATTATGGTCAAACGTAAGCCTATATTTAGCAAAAAAAATAATAAAATAAAGGTGCTTCTAAAATAAATGTAATACCTTTACCAGGAAATAGTGAAATGAAATGAAATGAAAAAGTTTATTGATAATGTAGACGAATCGATCGTACTTATTATAAGTCAAATACAATGATAAAAATATACAAAGACAAAAAAAAAACTTGACTAATTAATTAGTATACATTTTAACAGTAATGTTATTAAATAGAATTTAAATCTACCAATGTGGCATGTGAAAGTCGCGTATTATAAACAACCAGCGCGGGCTAGGATTAGGTCAGAAGCATAGAACGCGTCGCGAGCCTCGCCTTGCAAGGACGACCGGACCCTATCCTAGCTTCCTACGAGTCTCTCTCTATCAACCTACGTTGTGACACCCGGAGAAGAAAGACTATAAGAAACTCCGAGATCATTCTTTTTGTCATCTTTTAAAGTCTTTGATTAATCATTTGTACATATTTTTAGTGTCACCTATACTGATGTTGTGATGACGTTAATAAAGAGATTACTGTGTTTTTTTATACAAAAATAATATAGTACATTCAATATGTATGTCTTTTGAATAAAGACTTCCTTCCAATACCTACTAGCTGTTCTGGCCGCACCTCTCAGTTTATCGGAATGAGAATTTAATGAAAAAAAAAAACTATTCTTATATTTCTCGTAACAAATACATCTAATAATAGTTATTTTTTTAATTTATATATGATTGATATTTGGAAGCACATAATATATTGCCATTTATTGTTTATGTTGATAATTGTCATTATAATGTTGATTAAGTTACGTATTATAAATTTAAGGAATTAAAATTACTTTCATTATTATTATAGTGCGACACGTACACAACATCTTAATTTGATATCCAATTAATGCTATTTATGTTTGTGGATTGAAGACAGATTCATATTCTATGATATTACTCGTAAAAGAAAGATTTCTGAAATTTCCGTTGGACTGCTACTTTGCTCCAGTGAGTGTCTCAGCGTGATGTTAAACCAGCCTATAAGATATCCTTTTGCACGATTTCAGCCAAATCCGTTCAGTACTTTTTGCATAAAATATTAACAAACATCCGTACATCCATCCACACAAACTTTCACGTTTATAATATTAGTAGGATGCCGTTATAAGATAATCTTGATAAAGGTGCCAGGCCGAATCAATTACCAATACTTACATAAAGCCAATTAAATTATCGGATTACCGGCGGAAATTATTAACTTGCAAATCGGATTACCGTGGAGTTCGGTGGAAATGTTAACATTTCTGGTGCAATTTTAATTGGGTACCAAAAGTCCCTCGTGGATTCGTCGAAACGATTTGACGTCGTTAGTAAAATAAGACCTCAGTGGCGTAGTGGTATAAGTTCGTGCTCTCCGTATCTTTGTGTCAATTCTAAGATTTGCCTGGGTAAGCATGTCAAGCTATTGGTACCGATTTTTATAATATCATATATCATTATCATATCGTTTAAGCGGCAGTAGTCCAATGACTAGGGGCGTCATACTTGTGATCTTGTGGTCATAGGTTCTATACCCACCCATGGCACTACCGAAGTGAACCCACTCGAAACACAAGCATTTTAGCTTAGCACGCGGGTTAACAAGAATACTAGTAGACTGCAGCAAAACTCTGCTAGTAATGTTTAAAAATAATAATAATTAAAAAGCGGATACCAGTGGTAAGGCTGTAGTGTTTCCTTGTGTGTTGCATCGTTGTGGCTATAGCAATACCCTGCCTTGGGAGGAGGCCCATGTTTAGCAATGGATGTTATACGGTCTGATGATGATACTA
This sequence comes from Nycteola revayana, assembly GCA_947037095.2. Taxonomy (NCBI): domain Eukaryota; kingdom Metazoa; phylum Arthropoda; class Insecta; order Lepidoptera; family Nolidae; genus Nycteola; species Nycteola revayana. Next base: position 5,953,031 of record OX344847.2, read on the forward strand.
GTAAAGTACCTGTAATCCTTGAGAAACGCAACAAAAGATTTTTTTTATCATTAAAATGTAGGTAGTACAGTGTCAGTACCTACATTCTTAAGCTAAAATTTAAATTTGATATTGTTTTTAATAAATTTCCATAAAAAAGAATCGCCGGATGTAAACGATTGTGGTTGTTGACATGGCATTCTTATGTCATGCATTTTAATACGGTCAACATAAATACGGACAAACAGTCAACAATACCATATAAATATGTAGATAAATTATTTTAAACGGTGTCTTTAAAGTGATATTATAGCAGGAGTCTAGTTTTGTCACATTTAAAATTCCTAGTTTCGAAAATGGAACTCTTATAGAAAGAATCACACGTGTGTCCAATGTCTATCTGTCTGTCTGTGTCAAATATCATTATATTGGTGCTTGCTTAGGTGAGCGAGAGCAGTTCACCCTTGACCAAATCTGGTCAAGTAGTATTCACAAAAATTTACGGTTTACTTTGTATTACTGAGCATTGTCCTGCTCTATCTCAAAAACGGTCGAACGAATGAATATTTATAATATTACAAACTTTATTTAGCGAATATGTTATGCTCTACAATTTTTCAATATACGAGTAAATAACAGTTTAATTTTAATTTTGACCTAGAATAACTTACGATACCAGCATGGGATTTTATGGGATTTCTTAAGAGATTAAAAAAAAGATTAAACAAATATATATATATATATATCGTGTAAGATACTGTGATTTCGCGTAAGGGACAATGGCTAATAAGGTATAATTTCATCTGTCAAAATATTTTCGTTATTTACGTTGTAAAGTGTTCAAAATCAATTTTCTACATTTGATTTTCAACCTTATAAGCTATTGTGACTTACGCGGTATTGTTCTATAACCGACGATTTATGAAAATTCATTTTAATATCTCTCATTCCAAGGTGCAGATGGGTGATGTGGTTCGAATAAAAACAAACATCTCAATTAAAGTCTATAGAGTATAGACTAATATTTAAGTATAAAGCTGAAGAGTTTGTTTGCTTGAACGAGCTAATCTCGGTAACTACTGGTCTGATTCAAAAAATATTTCAGTGTTTTATAGCCCATTTACCGAGAAAGACTATAGGCTATATTTTATTATGAAGTGCCCACGGGGGCGGGAATCTATTCAATTTGTAATCTTCATCCGTGGGCGCCGTAGGACCCGGCCAAGGGAAATTAAGAAATCTTCTTGATGCCCATCTGGCAGCAACGTCTTCTTGGACTACAACACCTAATACTGCGCTCGCCAACCCGCCTGCCAAGCGTGGCGAGTATTGGCAAAATTCCCCCCATGGAAATTAAAAATAAATACAAAATGCTTTGAAAATAATTGAAAAGGTACCAGAATTTATAAAAAAAACGTGATGAGCCATATAAAACAGTTGTAAGATAATATCTTAATTATGTAAATTACATTACAATAGGGCACGAGGCTGAACTAACAATGGTTACGTATTATCACATAATAGAACCTTGCATACTGCAGATCATTCTATTGTTTTACTTAGTACAAATTATTATAACTAACGTGAATCAAGGAATACTAAATAATAAAGTAGGTACATAACGTCTGGCGTCAAATAATGAGAGCTCAGAGGCATAAAGTTGGATGTGCCATTATACGTAAGAAACATTCGTCGTATGTGTCTTTACCGTAAACTGGCACTTACGACCAAAAGCTTCTGAAGATAACAGTAGGTCCGTCCTTATGCTTCTGAGGTCTAGATTATGTTTACGGACCTAAAACAATTAATTATATTTTAAGCAATTTAGCCGAAAACAAAGAACTGACTCTTATATTATAAGAAACATAAATAGGTATATATAATAATTTCAGAACATAAAAGTGGAAGATAGTAGTATAAATTAAATTTTTAAAGTAATATTTTTCTGTTTTATATCCCTCGAAAAATACAATCAGTTATTTCGAGTTTACTTAAAGAATTGCTAATTAAATGACTAAAAGTATTAACTAGCCTAGTCAGAAAAAAAAAGAATAAATAAAGTGACAGAATAGTCATAAAAAGGTTGATTACTATAATAATTTAATATGATTTCTTAAAACTCTTATATAAAATTGCGTCTTTCAAGACGCAATTTAATTACGCAATTTTATTACGACGCAATTTTACGATATCCAAAAATGTTATCATAGTCTATTTAATGTTGACTTGCATACAGGAATAGGAATTACCCGGTCGAAACCGCGCGCGGGAAGCTAGTATTAAATAAAAATAATAAGTTTAAGTTAATCATTCATACGGTGATATCAAACTGTTAAGATGCAAATTTATATGAGTTTTTAGAAATTATAATAAATTATTCTAGTAGTGAACTTTTTTTTGCAATTGCACTTATTATTTTCAAGACGGTAAACAAAGTCACCCAGTATATTAGTCTAGATAAACATTCAAATACTGACAGTCGCAGCCAAATACGGTACTCGCGACGAAATACATTCATTAGAACACGAATACATTATTCACAAGTTCTAAACAAAACAACCTACGATTTATAGTAGACCATTAGATAACCTTCACCCAGATTAATTCGGCCTTATTCAATGTCAGCTAGTTTATTGTAAGTGGCTTTTTTATATGATCAATATCTGAGGCTGTCTTAGAGGATGTCTGTGTTATAACTAGCGATACTCCGCGGTATTACTTTGCTGCACCCACTTTTGCGTCTCCCGACCCTTAGATTGCAAGGAGCCATCCGATTCCCTTTTTGGAGAACCGCAAAGTGTAAAGTAAGTGTGTAGTTTTTAAAGATATTAATTATGCTGGAGACCTACTCGCCTAAATGCATCGTGAAGCAGTGAAATCCTCGGACTGTCCGAAAACGAACACAGAAAAGAAATAAAAATACGCCAAGTGTAGTCAATATTTGATTAACTAAACATAATTATTTAAGTGTTTATAGATACATTTATAAAGCTTTCATCATCAGTCCGTATAACGTCCACTGCTGAACATGGGCCATGGAGGGTATTGGTGATTGGTGACCGCAGTAGTATTATGTTGTACCACTTAAGGAAACGCTGCTGCCCGTTCCTTGATATACGATTATTAAAGATGATGTTATAATAGTTGGGACCAACGGCTTAACGTGCTTTCCGAGGCACGGAGGGTAGTCCCTTAACCAACCACACCCGGAAAGAAATCTTATTTGTTTTTTTTTCATGATTTACAGATTAGTTTACCGATTACTAAATTAATATCCTGCCGGTGGTCTAAATTTATTCATTTCAATTTTGAAATATAACAATGCAGTCAGTACGTCAGTCAGATTATCATTGTGAGTGGTGGGGTTAACTGTCAGCCAGTTGGTCTGGTTCACAGTTGAGTTTGACGTGCGCCTGCACAGTGCTTGTGGGCCAGTAATAACAGTGCATAAAGCCCTAGATAACACGTGCGAGAATACTGGTGACGTAACGAGCCAATAACTACTCCCTTTGCTAGAACGAGTACTACTATAGGCTAGTTGACACTTTTTTGAAATTGTTTTATATGGTTAAGAATGGTTTTATTAGATCAAGAAATAAATATGGCATTTATTTGAGATCTAGAAAGCACTAAAATAAATATTTTAAAATTGGCTTCACATTTAGAGATGAAAACGATGTCAGCCATGTTGATCAATATACATTATGTGTGTTCAAGTCACAAAATGGCTGATAGCGTTTTCGGAAGTTAATGTAAAACCCAAAAAAATAATTTTCATACTGAGTTTATACAAACATATTCAAGTTTCATGAACAGAAATTATTATAGGTATTTAGGTTAAATTTATGACAAATATTTTAGAAATAAACATCATTGTAACATAATTTCATATGTGTCAACTAGCCTATTCTAAATCTCTTTTTAAATGAACTAATAAACTAAGCTCGTATTCAGATAACTATCTAGATAGTTTCATAAGATATGGTATTACTACATCGACGCAGGGCCTACCCTGTTGCGCAGGTTACTAAATTTTTTGTAAAAAAATCAACACGAGAGCTGTTGAGAGAATTAGCAAAAGCGTCGTGACAACAAATTTCAATTTAAAAAAAAAACAGAACTTATGATGGAAAAACAGTTTATTTTAAGGAAAAGTACCTACTCTTACCACCAGCTGTCTTGAAAGACATTAGCCAAATTTTAATTGCTCCATTAATAGGCCAAAATGTCGGTCTGTGACGTAATTGTAAGAAAATACTGTGAATTCTAACGAAGTTTGTAATATGAAACTGTAATAAAAAGTTTTTAATATTGCTATTTTCTATTTTGTTGATTCATTGATTCATGAGACTCGTATTTAAGTAATATGCTTCGAAAAATCATTTACTCAACTAAATAGGCTACATCAGCAAGGCTTATAATAGACCACTTTTCTTATGGGTGTTGTAAGGGTGACTAAGGGACAAAAACTTGATGGATGGGTAACAGTATTTATCAGCGCAAGGTTATATATTTTATGATCTTACTGCGATCACCAATCTATCTGTCTAGCGTGTTAATTATGGCCACATCCCTTAACGACAATCGCTTGCCAAGGTCTGTAAAGAAGAATGGACATCTTGTTTAGCATCTTAGCAGTGGATGTAAACTAGGGTTGCCTTTAGTCCGGGTTTCCCCGGATTTGTCCTAGTTTACACGGCGTCCGGGGAGGAGGAGATGGATGGAGAGGGAGAGGAAGGCCAAAGAAAAGATGGATGGATTGTGTGAAGAGTGATATGAAAGAAAAAGGAGTTAGTGATAGTGTGACGAGTGACAGGACAGATTGGAAGAAACAAAAAAAAAAAAAAAAAAAAAGAACAACCCCGGAGTTTCTTTCTTCCTTTCTTCTCCGGGTCGTCCACTTAGGTAGCTAGTGAAAGGTTGCAGGTTAGCTAGGGTAGGATTCTCGCCGGCGAGGACCGCGTTGCGCCCCTACCCCTGCCCTGTGATTGAGCGCCTGTAGTCGGTGCTGGTGATCACATCCTCTTTATATATCTACCTTTTTACTTCAGTGGCACCCTGGGTCGTGGTCCTAAACCCCATAAGGGTGCCCTCAGGTGTGTGCCACTTAGATATAATGTGACCACTTGCAATTTGGATGCGGTTTTAATTTCTTCTTATAATAATAATAATAATTGGTTAATTGCAATAAATATCACAGGACAGACGGACGGACTTTGCAGTCTGTAGATTTGTATGATTTGCTACTACTGTTAATTACTTAGTCGGATATCTTATAGAGTAAGAATTATTTGTTAGTTATAATTATTTATTATTTTATCTTCTTACATTGTAATTCTGACAAGTACAAGTGTATGTAAATACCTAAGTGCTGAATAAAAATTCATTATTTCATTATCAAACGTGTTGCGCCGACCCCAAGTAATATGGGATAAGGGCAGGAAGAAGAAGAAGACACGGCGTCCGGGGAGTGTCCAGGCCGGAATTCATTTGTAGTCCGGGCTTAAAAATGTATGATTTTTTCAACTGTTTTTTAATTACACTGATTATGCTTAAAAACCTGATGACATGTCTGGTGTCTTGTCCGGGTTGCCAACTTTCAACCCGCAACCCATTTCTTTTTCTTCGGACCAATAGTTTCTAAGTTTAGCGCGTTCGAGCAAATATTCTCTTCAGCTTTATAAAATATAGATAAACATATCCGTTTTTTTAATAATCTTATCACAATACCATCTAAGATAATCTAAGAATCTTAAGAGCTAACTGTCTCGACCGACACATCCGTCGAAGCACGCTAATCCATACCAAGTGTATGACATCTTGACACTAGTAATTGGATGATACCGCGTGAAGGACGCGTCTTAAAATATACAAGGTGTCAAATGAAACTGTAGTCATATTAAAGCATTTCTTTCCACGATATGTAACGAATTAAGATGGTTGTAACACTGCGCCGCATCACGCAGCGTAGAAGCATTCCCGTTGTATCACTAAAAATAGTATCACCAATTCTTATATCACCAAAGATATTCCTTTTTGTATCACCAATGCCTAATTTTCTTGGTACTTAACCAATTAAAAAAATAAATTAGATTATATTTCTTTTGTATTAACATAAAATATAAAATATTGTTTTCATAATGAACAACAAAATATTAATCCTACAAAAAAGGTGTTCTAACGTTTTCGATGAACATATTATTTTATTTTATTCCTTAACATAAGTACTTTATCAGAATAGGGACAAAGCTAATGCAATTGACCTCGTATTTGCAAGATTTCCTGAAGATGTTCAAGTAAGTAAATTATTACTCATTGGAATGAAACATTACTAGTAGTACCCGTATCTTTAATTCGGTGGTGAGAGTGCGTGTTCTTACGTTGTTTGAAGGTATATATTATATATTTATATGTGCACTAGGCGTGTTTTAAACATCTAGTGCACATAGGGAGCCTTTAAGGATAAACATAGGTCGAGTTATGAAAAAATAATTTTATTCAACCCATACAAAATTGACTACATAATACGTAACACGCCATTTATAAGGAAATTTATTTTTTTCTGGAAACTTGTAAAGTATCATCTTTATTTCAGCCGTAGGACGTCCACTGCTGGACATAGGCCTCCCTCATAGATCTCCAGTTATTACGGTTGGGAGCGGCGGTGGATGCACCACCGAAGTAAGAAACCAGCCAGTATTAGTCCGGTCTATATTATGACTACACTTACATGTTACATCTTATACGCATTGTATTATGTTGCTATTCAGTATCTGTGTCACAATTTATATTATATCAAGTGTCAGGTTCTTTGTGAAGATTCCAATCGTCGCGTCGGTTGATAGGGAAATTCGGAAAGGTTATTCAGTGCATATCCGACATTCAATAAGTCATCACTTCACTATCACTACATAGTATAAAACAAAGTCGCTTTCTCTGTCCCTATATCCCTATGTATGCTTAAATCTTTAAAACTACGCAACGGATTTTGATGCGGTTTTTTTTTAATAGATAAAGGGATTCAAGAGGAAAGTTTATATGTAAATCAGCATTGTACCCGTGCGGAGCCGGGGCGGGTCGCTAGTATATTATAAACACGAAAGTATGTAAGTATGGATGGATAGATGGATGGATGTTTGTTACTCTTTCACGCTAAAACTACTAAACGGAATTGGTTGAAATTGTGCACCGGCATAGGTTATACGCTGGACTAACATATAGGATACAAAACATCACTCTCCGACCCACTGGGGCAGAGTAACGCGAGTAAAACCACGGGGCGCAGCTAGTACTTAATAATTCTATGTTTAACCTGTGGTTTTACTCACGCGCCTAACTAGCTCATCATCATCATCACCCGTATTATGTCATGGACATGGACCTCCTCCCGAGGGAGGGTTTTTACCATAGTCACCACGCTTGGCAGGCGGATTGGTGACCGCAGTGTTATGTTGAAACTTACACACAGGTGACACAGGGGAAACGCTGCTGCCAGTTTCCTGGTTCATTTGTTATAGATGAAGTTATAACAATCCGGACCAACGGCTTAACGTGCTTTCCGAGGCATGGAGGGTAGTAACTCAACCAACCAGACCCGGAAAGAAATCTTAGAATTTACACAACAATTTCTTGTCCGGTGTGGGGATCGAACCCACGACCTCCGAGATTTAAAGCGCGAAGGTTGTCCTAACTAGCTGTTCAAATATAATTATGTACTAATTGACCATCTAAGCATGACAAGCGCAACAACAATATGACGGAGTACCTATTCATAAGTTTTTATGAAGTTTTTGTTGCCCTTGAGGTACTGATGGGTGTTCCATATTTGGACCTCATTGAATCACATGCTTTTAACAACCTAATTCTGTATTGGAAATAAGGAAGAGTTATAATTAAAGTTTTGTAATGAATAATGTACTTTGGCCAGTGGCGTAGCTAGGTGGGCAAGGGCCCCGGTGCATAGCTTCAAGAGCTGGCGAGTTGACGCACCCGCTGTTTTCCAAGCTTAGGGTAGAGGGCCCCCTGAGATCCTGGGCACTGCACCACCTGGCTCAACGTTAGCTACGCCACTTTAGGCCAAATAACAATATTAATAAAAATAGCAAAATAAACCTTTATCCCGTATGATTTTTTTTGGACAGTCATTTCTGTAATTAGCTTCGAGGCTGTTGCTACTTTATCGGGCATATAGGAGAGCAGTGTTACAGCCGTATTAAAGCCTCTTTGTATGACCTAGCATACCATTGCGTTAAAGAGAGAAGGCCCACATTCCCGGCAGCTGATTGCAAGAAGACTTAAAATCTTAATATTAAAACTATTCGTATAGGTACTGAAATCAATCAAGTTACGGAGCATATTTTTATTTGACTGTATGCAAACCGCGAATGAAATCGCTTCAGCCTTGAACATATTCCACGTAAAGTTGCTGTCATAAGTTGTGACAAATAAATTCAAAGAAAAATTGGTGAATCCTGTGATTGGAGTAAAATGTATGCAACAATGAATAAACGATGGCACCAAGCATTACACATCGAACGCCTATACAATGAGGAAAAATATTACTTACATAAGTTTTTGATTTTTAAGGACTCAATATTATGAAGTATTTGTTTACGTGAAGATTCATCCCTATCACACTTGAGTAGCGAAGCCCACTCAGTCCACTGTGTCCTCAGTATGTGTTTTAAGTTCTAACACAGAGTAAAATTCAAAAACAACAAATCAACTCCCAAACGAAACAATAGCTAAAATTAAAGAAAAAATCCAGCAAACGGATAATAGAAAATGAATTACTCGGAATTGCATGCATGTCATGCTAACGAGGACGAGAGGAGCAGGAGCAGGACGAGAGCGGGGTGTCATGCGGATTTGCGGGGGAGGTTTGATTTTCAGGCAAGGTGTCATGTTAATTCGCACGAGTTTTACGGATATCTCTGTCATACGATTGTCAACGCGTATGACAAGTATTCGTGATTTAAAGGACGATTATAAAGATGGCAGTTGTTTTATTAGACTTTAGTTTAATTAATGACGTCATTACATCTATAAATACGTACAAGGGTACTTAACAATATCTCATCCTAGCACTGACGTCACAAGTTTGTCAAACATCTCAGCATGAGGTCTACCCACGTGTTCGTCTGTTTAACTTTGTATTTTGTCATCTTATATCCGAACGATCAATAAACCCTAAACATCACATACAAAATTGCTATCTAGTGTCATAGCGTTACGATTCAATTTCAAGCAAACGGCATTGGTTGATAGATAAATCGAGAACTCGGGTGGGTTCATAACGTAATTTAAATGGAAGATAATTCTAATTGCTAATCTCATTGTGGTTGTAAGCAATTAGCATTCATATTTTGGTAATGTTGTTTTGTTATGCTTATTTGTTGTTATGATTAGCTCGAACCTAGTTCAGATTGTGATTATGGTATTGCTTTAGGCGAAATGCTAATTGCAATGAAAAAAGTGTTACAATAAGCCTTCATTATCTGTAGATTACGAGCAACAATACCCACATAACGAACTTACATTATTATTATCCTGCAATTTTATTAAATTTATATTATTTATGCGTAATAATGTACAGGTATTAATAATAAATCATTTATTTCTCTCAGAAGGTACAGTGGATGACAAAACATATCTTTGTGAGAGCTGGAATCTGAAAGGCTCGAGGCCTGTATAAATAAAATTATTTTTTAAATGACTGACTGATCATCACACAGTAAAACCCGCTGATAATAGAGACCTGAAACATGAAGGGTGTATTTTCAATAAGACGTAGATATCCGACAAGGAAATGTCTTCCCCTAAGTGAATGAAAAGGGATGGCTAAGCTTGTTATAAACAAATCGAAATAGAAGAGAACAGAATGCGGACGATGTCGCAGGCGACAGCTAGTCAATATATAATAATTAAATATATGGATGCTTATAAATCCTTCACGTTAAACTATTGAATGGCTATGAAATTTGGCACACTACTGAGGTAATTTATAACTTGGTTTACCGCTTGAGTAAACTATATAATATATATATAATTATTATTACATATTATGTAATAATAATTTCCTATGAGTAGCCAACTGTAATCTAATAAAATACTTTGCAGTATAATTGTATATATCTGTACTACTATTATTAAGTTAAACAAGAATGTTACTTTTTTTTCGGACGGACATACGTAGTTAGCCACGAGACTTTTGCTACTTCACCGGGCATAAAGACGAGCAGAGCTCCAGCCTTAATAAATGGTTTAAATACTACAAACTTCTTCTTTGGTTTCCTCATTTACACGAGTTCCAGATGTGGAAAACCATACGCCTTCACTGTTGGATCTTCTGCTGACCTCTCATCCGGAAGGGCTTCAGGTAACCGTCGATGCTCAGCTAGGCACGTCGGACCACTGCTTGATTCGGAGTGTGGTGCCACTCATGCGTCGACCGCGGTCTCGCATTGCGGACTGCCGCCGTGTTTGGCACTTCAGGTCAGCGGACTGGGATGGGATGCGGACCTTCTTTTCATCCTACCCATGGAAACAAATTTGCTTCTCGCTAGAGGATCCCAGTGCAACTGCCGACTCCGTCGCTGATGTGGTGCTGCAGGGCATGGAACTCTTTATTCCTAGCTCTTCAGTGCCCGTTGGTGGCGGGTCCCAGCCCTGGTTTGTTTCTTCTTGCAAACTGGCATCTAGCCAAAAGCAAGAAAAAATTCAAGCCTGGGTCGATGCGGTAGCAACTGGGAATCCGAAAGCTGACCAGATAAAAAAGGAGTATAATTTTTCTTCCAGATCCCTCAAAAGAGTCCTAGCCATGGCAAAGGCAAAGCACATCGGCAGAATTGGCGAGAGATTGGCTCGTCTTCCTTCAGGCACACGTGCTTTTTGGTCTCTCGCTAAGGCTGTCGAAGGGAATTTCTGTCGGCCATCTTTTCCACCTCTGCGCAGGGAAGGTGATACGTTGGCTCACGATGCAAAAGAGAAAGCCGATCTTCTGGGCTCTCTTTTTGCATCCAATTCCACTTTGGATGACGGGGAGAAACCACCGCCAACCATTCCACGGTGTGACAGTACTCTAGTAGACATTCGGTTTACTCAAAAATCCGTCCGAAAAGTACTTTTCTCTCTGAACATCCACAAGTCCAGTGGGCCAGATGCTATCCCTCCTATTGTGCTGAAAACATGTGCTCCAGAGTTGGCTCCTGTGTTAACGCGCCTTTTCCGACTTTCCTACAATACAGGAGTAGTCCCGCAAACGTGGAAAATGGCTTTAGTGCACCCCATCCCTAAAAAAGGCGATCGCTCTGATCCGGGTAACTACCGGCCAATTGCCATCACCTCCTTGTTCTCAAAAATAATGGAAACCATTATTAATCGCCAACTTCTACGGTATCTAGAGGAACACCAGCTAATTAGTGACCGCCAATATGGATTCCGTCAGGGTCGGTCAGCTGGTGATCTTCTAGCCTACCTGACCCATCGTTGGGCGTTGGCGATTGAGAGCAAGGGGGAGGCCATGGCTGTGAGTCTGGACATTGCGAAAGCCTTCGATCGGGTGTGGCACAAGGCGCTTCTTTCCAAGCTTCCTTCTTACGGGCTGCCCGAGAAACTTTGCAGATGGATTGCCAGCTTCCTCATGGAGCGCAGCATCAAGGTCGTTGTCGACGGTTCATGCTCCGACTCTATGCCCGTGAATGCTGGCGTCCCACAAGGCTGTGTGCTTTCGCCAACCCTGTTTCTTCTGCACATCAATGACATGTTACAATCAGATAACATTCATTGCTATGCAGATGACAGTACGGTAGATGCCTCCTACTTTGGCCGCTCCAACATTTCTCGGGCACACGTCCTTGAGGGTCGGAACAAACTTGTGTCTGAAATTGAGACTACCCTAGACCAAGTCTCAAATTGGGGCCATCGTAACTTGGTCAAGTTCAATCCCCAAAAGACACAGGTTTGCGCGTTTACTGCGAAAAAGGCTCCCATTGTCATACCTCCTCACTTTCAAAGCACTCCCCTTAATATCAGCCAGAGTATTGGGATTCTCGGCGTCGACGTCGAGAGTGACGTCAAATTTCGCGGTCATCTGGAAGACAAGGCTAAATTAGCCTCCAAAAAGCTGGGTGTCCTCGGCAAAGCCAGGCAGTATTTCACGTCGGCGCATCGCCTTCAATTGTATAAAGCGCAAATACGGCCGCATATGGAATACTGCTGCCATCTCTGGTCCGGGGCACCACAATATCAGCTTCTTCCTTTTGATCGCGTTCAACGTCGCGCAGCTCGAATCATCGCCGGCGACGGGGTTCCCACTAATCGGCTTGATCCTCTTACCTTGCGGAGAGACGTAGCGTCTCTTTGTATTCTCTACCGCATTTATCACGGGGAGTGCTCTGAGGAATTGTTCGAACTCATACCTGCCGCTGCTTTCCGCCTTAGATCCACTCGCCAGAACTTCCACCAACATCACCTGGATGAATGGTTGTCCTCCACCGTGCGTTTCTCGAGAAACTTTTTACCGCGCACGACCTCTCTGTGGAATCAATTAAAAGCGGAGGTATTTCCGATCCGGTATGACATGGCAACCTTCAAGAAGCGAGCCTATTCCTTTCTTAAAGGCCGGCAACGCACTTGCGACTCCTCCGGTGTTGCGAGTGTACATGGGCGGCGGTGATCACTTACCATCAGGTGACCCACTTGCTCGTTTGCTTACCTCTTCTATAAAAAAAAAAAAAAAAAAAAAAAAACTAATCAACCTGCGCAACAGGGCACCCACTGTGGCGCCTGGACCTCGGCTAAGGGCAAAACATACATACAAAAATACAAATCTTTATAAATAAGTATCAGACAAATAAAACGAAATATGAATACCAATTATTATACATGTAATGCAATATCACATTTCCTTCTAATTACGGCATTAAATATATGATGTGATATTAAAGAATACATTGAATTTTATTCCTTGGTTCATTAAAGTGAAATGTATACCTAATGTAAATTACTTCCAATATGGGTTCTAAACACAATTATGAAATCTATAATTTAACATTCAACTGGGATTATTGTTGTTTTTTTTTTTTTGTTTAAACATAGTCTTTTTAACTCTTGTTAACCCCTCGTGCTATTATTTCATATTGTCTGGATAATATTATTGTTGCTGGATATTCCGAAGAATGACAAAATTATTGTATACATTCTAAACGTGGTGGTCACCCCAATAGCACGATATGGCGAAATCTAATTTGTTCCTGCACGAACCAACAGTGTCTTGGATTACGTAGGCAATAAAAATATAAGAAATTAGCACTATACTACACAATTTATTTCTTTCATTGTGCTCCAGGCTTTATTTCTTGCTAAGTTGTCGGTAAAATAACCTTAAATAATATTAATAGCGTACCTTTGGTTAATTAAGTAACCTATTTCGTTCTGGTATTGGTCGAACCGAGTCCTATGTGACTGTGACAAAAATCTTTCGAGAAAAGTCCTTATATAGATATGTAGACTTCATAGGCTGTGAAGATATTTGATTTAAAGCTAATACGTAAAATGTATGCCTACAGTGTACACTCTGTGTGGTTGGACATACAGAAATCTCAAATATCATCAGAACGCGTATGCTGATTTAAGAAAAATAAGTCAACCTCCTAGGCGTATAAGCCCGCCGGAAAATAAATGTTCGTGTAAAACTTAAGAATTCCTTTCGGGTCTGGTTGGTCGAGGGATTACCCTACGTGCATCGGAAAGCTCATTAGACCGTTGATCTCGATTATTTTAACATCATCTATCGTATATCAGAGACCGGGTAGCAGCGTTTCATTGTGTGCTATCTCATACATGTGGTCACCAACCCGCCTACCGTGCTGACTACGGAAAAACTGAAAACCAGCGCTAGGTTTCGCCTACCCTATGCTGAGGTGGGGACTTTTTCGGCAGAACATGCAAGCCGTCTAATTGTTTTGCACTTTTAACTAAATGTTTGCTGTATAATATCTTGTATGTTGTGCTGAATTAAATGTTTTTTCTTTCTTTATTTTAAAAACTTCTCCTCGGGAGAAAGAAGGCCTTTATTCAATTGTTGACATTATACGGGCTGATGATGAAGAAATGGTAATTTGAGTAGCTTTACTGGCAAATTGGTGTCTGCATTTTACTGTACTGGTTGAATCGACTGGTACACTAAATTCCCTTAAAAACTAAAATTTATAATTCCTTAATCCTCCCGTCAGCGACCGCCGAGGTAGAAGACTCATAGGGGGCGCCCTCTTCAACAGTTTGCTTAGTTTGTAGTTTTTAAACCATTTAGGGGTAGAGCCACTCGTTTTTATTCTCGAAACAAATGCTCAACATTTGTTTCGAGCAAAGAAACGTCACGTTATCTCAAATCATAGAAATGTCACTGAATTTATCCCAAGTTTTATTTTACCAACAGTTATCTTGAAGCTATCGGAGACATCTGTCCCCTCGGCATTGACATTGATTGCACAAAGACGGTTGAAATGACAAAGAATTCTTATATTTCAATGTATTTCTGTTCGTTTATCGTCAACTTGGTTCAAGTTACCTTAAAAAGGTGAAATATATTGGGTACGAATGGTCTGTGGCTCTCACAATGATGAATCTTTCAATTGGGCGTTTTGTTAGGTGATACCTATCGTAATATGATTAAGTGATTCGACAAGATCTACTTACAAAATACGGTTAGGTTCACCCACGTTGGACTGCCACTCTGCTCCAGTGGGTCGTAGGATAATGTATTGTCTATATGTTAATCCAGTTTGTAAACGATTACGGGGCTAAATGTCAGCGAAAACAGTCTTTGCGTGAAAGAGTAACAACCATCCATCCATCCATCAACACACACTCACAACAACCTTTCACGTTTATAAAAATAAGTAGGGATGGTTATATCTAGATTAGGCTCGCGGTACCTTAAAAAAAATGATGTGCATTGAAATGTTTTTAGTTTTCTGCACAGGTAAAAACGGTACCCTTATAACTTTTATTTGTTCGTCTGTGTGTTTTATAGTTGATCTTTTCTAAATGCCCATAAATTAGAGTCACTTCTGAACTAATTCCTTTTGACGAAACACAATCAGAATATTATTCTGAGAATTAACTTGCAATGCCGTATCATTGTCCAGGAATGTCGCAACAGACAGACAGTGCGTTTATTTATGTAGTATGTGTGATAAAGCTGGCGACTGTTTGATAACAGACGTCTTTTGTTTAAAAACCTTTGTTTCTTACTAGTTAATGGTCGTGTTTTTTTTTTTATTTCTGATAATGGTAATGGACTTGTGCGGTTTTTGTTTATGGGTTTACTAGGTGTATCCCGCGGGGTTGTCTATGTTGGATAGGTGCTATTTTTTTTAAAGACATCTCCCGCCATAGGTTAATAATTCCCAGTATCGCGGGGACTTTTCAAACACATAATTCACGGACACAAAGCACACCCATACTATCAACAACTATTCGCACATAATTGCCCCAGGTGGGAATCGAATCCAAAACACCAGGTCTCAGAAGCCACAGCCTTGACCACTAAGCCACCAGTGGTTACGGCACCATTTATTTCAAAACATCGTGTATTCGCATTTTCTCAATTTTTCCTTGTAATTTTTCCATCATCTACGACAACTCCCACACTTGGTAAATGTATCCGTGTAGCGTGAACGACATCGCAAACATTCAATATCCGGACATCAATATTCTTGGTTGACACAATTAGGCATGAAGAATAAAACTATTAACTATTTAGTCCGTTAGTTAGATTACCAAAAAATATTGGTCATGTATTTTTTTTCGTTCCTAAATCAAAATATGACGATGATACAGCGCGTTGAAATTTCTTGTGACGTCACTTCTAGGCCATTTGACCTAGTACGCCACAACTGCCACAAGCCCCGCTCTCCTGAACTTTATAGTTTGTTGTTGCTCTATATCTTTGTCAATTTTTATTGAGATTTGATAAATAAAAAAATACGTGTCCAATATGTTTTAGTAATTCAACTAACGGACTAATTATTTTTTTAGTCTTCATACCTATTGTGCAAAAGCGACAACAGTAACCACTGAACCACCGGTCCAGTATTTTCCTTTTATTTTTATTCAATAAATCAGTTTAAATACTAACCTAAGTAAAATGGACCGTTGCCAAGCCCTCCCAAGAATCCAAGCACAAAGCGATTAATAATATTAATTAACTAGAACAACTTCTTAGAGCTACTGGCCATTATTTTCGGTTGCGAACATGTCACATCCTATACAAGTACTATGATCGGTTTTTTTTTTCGAAGTATAGTGTCTTGCGGTAAAACCGTTTATTTAAATAATACATATTTTCGGTTCTGCCAAATTTCTATACTAAAAAATATAAAATTTATAGAGTTCATTCCTAATTAAATATGACTGTTTTCTTTTTAATAGTTTAGTTAGCTCCTTTAAATGAAATTACTCACTTATTTCACTGTCAAATCCAAAGAGCATAATTAATTAAGGTTGTAGAGCGCGGTATCGCCGTTGTCCGTTATCGATTGTACAGATATGTAATGTATAGCATGATGATTTTATAGGTATAATAAAAAAGTACTGTTCCGCAAAACAGTTTTTCTACATGATACCGTACATAAATAAAATATAGAAAAAATGGGTCGCCAACTTAAAATAATTTTTTGGTCAAGACACCACGGTGTTGTCCATACCCGTCCTCACAGTGACAGTACCTCAGATACTAAAGTCAAATCAGTCAGTCAGCCTCTAATATTGATTTACTTATATTAAGAATAAGAAGAACAATTAAAAATAAAACGTATTTAACTGTAATCCAAATAGTATTTTAAGCGATATTTCTCAGAAGTACGGTCACCGTCAAGGAATGTAAACACTTGCTCAGTGGACGTTTGTTCCCAACATAAGCATAACACGCGCGATATGTTATACGATACTTGGGTAAACAATTACAACATATAGAGTACTATGTCTGAGTATTGTGTTGCAAGCGACTTGGTTGTTTGTAAACTTGGTAGGTACTTGTTTATCAATTTATTTCTTAGGTAAAAGTTGCGGCTATAAATAGTGGGTTTGCTTACTCTTAGCGACCTCGGGCTTGGACATCGACTCAGGGCAGTCGCTAGCGAGGAGATTGAGGATTATGACTTTTAGTATTTAAGGGGAGTTTTGTGCAACTGTCGCTCTACTTTACAGTTCGCGGACCTCTCGGACTTCGAGTCTAAGAGGGCATCGGATGGTTCTTTGCAAACAAAGGGTCGTTTACAAAATAAAGAGGTGGCCCATGCTCAGCAGAGCTGTTGAAGAAATCTACTAACTTAACTTCTTAACAAATATTTTTTTACTCAAACCGCTTAAGGACTAAATAAGGGCTACATAAAGAGCAACGACCCACAAATATAGGCTTACTTTGTAGAAATTAGTCAGTATTAAAGGTTAAGCTAGCGTAGGAAAATCACGGCGGCGTTCATTCGCCTCAATTTATTAGTTCCACAAATAAAGGTCAGAGCAGTATATCAATTAATGTTCATTTCAGATACTCAATGCGAGCCTCAAGTCTGGGTGACTTGTGGTAATACAGTATCGTATTAAATTGTTGTCCAGTTATCTCCGTATAGGTTTAATTTGTAGCATTATTAAGTTAAGTAACGTACTAAAAGTGCTGGCCCTAAAATAAAGCTACTGAAGCCCAAGTTAAAGTTTTTGAATTCTAAAAACGTTTTACAAAAGCGTATGAAATGCGCTTTTTGGAACAATTTCTAAGCAATGTTGCATATTACTTGAATTGAACAGCCCTTACTTTTTTTTGTTGTATCTTGTGTGTGTACATTAATTAATTAAAAACGCAGAATGTCATATTTTATACCTATCACAGAGAATGGAGATCCGTTTTGTTTTTTGACGTGCCTAGGGACTCTAGACATGCATCGAGAATTAAGAAGGACCCAGAATAGTGCCTGTTGACTGTTGAGAAAGTGCCAATTTGTAATGAATAAGTAATTTAATATTGTATATAAAACGACAACTGAGGTATTTCTAAAATATAAAAGACTACTAACCATGGTCGTCTAATATAAATAAACCCATTTCGTTTACAAAACTAAACAGATTACTAATTAAAGCTGTCCTTTTTAATCGTGCGGCATTTTGCTTGTAACTTTAAACCATGCCAAAACACTATAGAAGGACAGAAACATCAAGTGTTGGGATAATCTGCTTATGTTCAGTAAATTGAGTCGTTGGGACAAGAATGTATTAAATGTTTAAATACGGTACAGTAATCGGATTGGAGCCATTTACCCGAGCTTTTAGTGAGGAGTTATTTTTTCTTTGTAGTTCTCTAAGCGCGATATATTGTCATCTTGTTCTTTGTGGTCTTATAATAAAAATATAGTTATACTTGTTCACGTACTATGTTCGGTCATGATTGTTGTATTTTTTGTTATATCCTTCGTATCTATACGTGTATTATTTATACACTTTCTTTAGGATCATTTTCCTTTCTATAAGAGAAAATACTCCAAAAACAAAGGCAGGAGCACTGGTTGCCTTAATGCCCGGTAAAGTAACAAAAGCCTCGTGACTAACTACATATGTACGTCCGAAAATAACATGTTTACCATTACATGCGATCGTCATAAGTTACAATTTAAAAGATAAATTTCCATGTGAGGAAGCACAATTCAAAGAGTATGTTAACGCTGTTTTATAAGCTGCCTTTTAGGTATATTTACTAGCGACCCGCCCCGGCTTCGCACGAGTGCAATGCTGATGCATATAAACCATTCTCTTGAATATCTCTATCTATTGAAGAAAACCGCATCAAAATCTGTTGCGTACTAATAAAGATCTGAGATAATCTGTCTGTACCTACATGACGTACAGACAGACAGCGGAAAGCGACTTTGACTATGTCGTAATTTTCATTTATATACTGATAATTTTTATTTTTATTTTCAGGTACGTACACGCTATAGTTTCTCTCTTGGCCACATATTAGTAAGCTTGAGGATATACAAATGGTAAGTGATTAGCTATTAGCCTTTTGTCTAATAATTATTGCAACAAAATCCGTCATCTATTAACCTAGCTCCATCTATCTTCTGTATTGAAAAACTTTAAAAAAGTTGCAGCAACGGTTATTTTTGCATTTAGTTGTCTAGCTAGCAGTAAATATGTACCAGATCTCAGATGAAACACTTAAGTGGATCCTTTGAGAGGCTTGCTCTCGTAGTCCTACAATGAAACAGTGATATTGCATGTGGCTATATTAAAAACTGTTTAATATTGCAGCGGATTTAAAAGTAGTGCAGATGGTTCAGTCAGATAAGTTGCCTTACCTTGAGAAATATAGATGACAAACAAGTATTAGGACGGTAACCCTAGAGTATGTAAAAACAAGCTGCACTCCTTATAGAGTGTAGACTGTTGGCTAGGGTATGAACAACACAGTAGTGACTTGACCAAAAAAAACATATAACTGCAAAAGTGATTCGCTCAACCAAACTAAGAGAAATATAAATAGATATTTTTTTACTATAAAAGCGCCACACATGACACCTGCTTACAATCAACACAATATCCGGGCTCTATAGTTTTATGCATACTCTAAGGTAGTCTAAGGATGGCTACAAATATGGACATATTTAACGTTCGTGTCTCTACCATAAGATGCATAAATGCAGCTTATACGGAGAACAGATGGCCGTTGGGGCTGAAAAGTTCTCGAATGGAGACCGCAGATCGGCTAGCGAAGCGTAGGACATCCTTCTAGATGGACAGATGATCTGGTTAAGGCCGCGGGATCACGGTGGATTCAGGCCGTTTCTAACCGCAACAACTGGAGATCTATGGGGGAGGCCTATGTCCAGCAGTGGACGTCCTACGGCTGAAATGATGATGATGATGATGTCGCTTATAACCGTATAGGTGATATGACGTTTTTGTTGCAATTTTCGGTATCCAATCGACTAAATCTAAACAAAATTGAACCTAATTTCCATGTCATAAGGTTACATTTATTTTGAGCCCAACCTCTGACTTCGTGATGTTCAAAGACTACCCTTAATTTTCTCTATAAATATATAAAATATCGATACAAAAGGCGAAATATATCGATAAAAAGATTTCGATTATTATCACTAAGTACTAAGTATGTTACGTTTACTAGTTTTCCCAAACAAAAACGTATCATATATATATTATGCTGGTAACTAACCATTGTTTCAGAGCCGATAGCGATCGTGGGAGCCATTGTGTAGTTAATACCTATTCATTTGTTATATAAGTTTTTGTAGGTTATTTTTAAGTAACATGTGCTTAATTGTTACGGGTTTTTGGTTAAGTCATACTTATAACCAGCTTTGTTCAGTGCTTCGAGTATCGCGTTTTTCTATTTAGGATACTACAATTTATTCATATTATATTTACATAGATATTTAACAATAAACCTACGAGAGATTGACACAAAATCTAAAATAATATTATATCAGCTGTCCCGCGCGCCATGTCCTGTCCTGTCTTAAAATGCCTATGCAATCACAAAGAATAGAAAACAATTATCGGCAAAATAATTTTTAAATTAATTTTAAGTAGTTTCGTTTCTTAAAATAAGTAGATGTGTTTTAATTTAATTTTTATACTAAATATATAACTACCTAGATATATTTGTCAGTTTCTTCTTTGTGTTAAAATTACCTCGAAACATACTTTTAAGTCATTAGACGCCCGCTGTCAAACTCATAACATAATATGATAATCGTTTATTTGACAACGAGCAGCAGCGTTTATCTGTGTAAATACTATACCTACACAAAACTCCCCTAAATATCTAAAAGTCATCATTCCTCAATTACCAGGGACCATGACACGTGGTCCAAATCCCACAGGAGGTGCCCTCTTGCTCTGGAGTCTGGTTCGTTGTGTTAACCATTTATTAAGGCTAGAGCACTGCTCGCATTCATGCTTGGTTAACTAGCAAAAACCTCGTAGCTAAGAAATAATAATATGATGTCCGTCCGAAAAAAAAAATCACCCACCCGCCTGTTTAGGATGATGCCCATGGCAATAAGCTTGATAGGAGAGTCCTACGCTCAGCTGTGGATTTGGCGTGTAGGTAAAATTACGTACCGCATGTTCCAGAAACCCATAGGTCCTGGTTGCCCTCACCAACGGCGGACGGAGGAGTTCCCGGGAGGTTTTAGTGGGTAGGGTCCTCTCCTCGTGGTATGACTAGCATACCACCGCTATGGGGAGGACGAGTGCCACATCCTCCTCGCCGGGGCGGGAACGGCGCAACGGCGGTGAGGGTGCGAAACATTAAAGCGTTTATCCCGGACAAAAAAAAGGGTACTATAAGGTTCGTAAAACACTTTCGTACACGACTTAAAATAACATTTTAGTTACATAAACTTATAACAATTTAATTTAAATTCTAGCTTCATTTTTATGATATAATCATAAAATATTTAGTCGTGCTTAATTTAAGCGGCACCTGTTCATATAATACCGTTTTAGTTTTAATTTAGGACACGTTTTATCTTATTTTAAATCGTGTGCAGGTGGGTGGTGCTTGGTGGGTGTGTAAAAGTACTTATGTGAAAGTGCATTTTATGGTCACATATTCATTATGTCCATTACGATGTTTTTTTATATTTCATAGACTAGATACAAATACATAAATCATGGTCACAAAGCCCACTCAGACTGAGCATCACTATCTGAGGTTCATACGAAGAGTTCGGGTGAAAATCAACGACAGTTGCACAAAACTCCCCTAAAATATTAAAAGTTATAATGCCTCAACCTCATCGCCAGCGACCGCCCTGAGCCGAGGTCCAAGCCCCACAGGGGGCGCCCTCTTGCGCAGGTTGCTTAGTTTGTAGTTTTTAAACCGTTTATTAAGGCTGGAGGTATGCTAGCCTTTATGCCCGGTGAAGTAGCAAAAGCCTCGTGGCTACCTACGTATGTCAATCCGAGAAAAAAAAAAGCTGAAAATCAAATTCAAAACACAGTCACTGAGCCACCAATGTAGATGGATGAAAGTAAGAGATCCACTACCAGCTTTAACAATATATTTATATTTCATTAACTTTATCATGTACAAGGCAAACAGTTGAGTCAACTGGTGGTTACTGGTGGCACCGGGTAGATACCAAATGATACCACTATTACTATCGATCGGATGTGCACCCGAAGAGTTTTAGTGTGTAAACTCTGTCGTAGTATGATTAGCATACCTTCGCTATGAAAAGCGAAGAACCTATACAACCTAAATTCCTTCTATGGTAATCTAATGTAGGTAGTTGTGTAATCTCTTTTCAAACAGATGGAGATTCTGGACAGATATCATTCTATCGTATTTGTAGCGAATGTAAGGTAAGCAATCAAATTATTGTTGATTTAACATAAAATAGGTAAGTAGGTTGACGTTCCTACTATAATAATTTTGTCCTATCTTCTCGTATCTACCCACAGTAACAATACGTTTATGCAAACATCGGGAACCATTTTGTACATAAACATGTTGTATGGTATTCATAACAAAACAGAATTTTCCTTTGCGATGTTTGAGTCAAGAATTTTCTCGTCAACTTAGGGTTTTGCAGTATATTAAACCGTCCTTTTGTTAGTTTGTATTTTTATAGAGACGGTTTGCAGTTTACCTGATACAGCCTTTATACCGTCGTCCCTTCTTGGGAACGGAAGACTCGACGTTTTTGGAAAGGCCTATTGCTAAGAAAACTAGTAAAATACCATTTAATAAAAAAATCGCAAAATAAAGTATCTAGAGTATACTTACCATACTCAAACTCCCGTATCTAAAAACAATTTTTAACTTAACAAGGGCTTATTTGGCTTAAGGGTTTATTCCGATATTTTTAATTTGAGGATTAATAAATCAGCCCTAATGAAAAATATTATTAATAAATATTTTGTGTAACTGATATAATATTTATTGCATAGCGATAGACACCACATGACGTTCTCAACTAAACATACATTATATAAATACAGATGTTAAAGTTGACTTTTTGAAACTGTACTCCAATTACAGTCTTGAACGTCAGACAGTTATATTTTATTTACCAAAATGTCATGAGCCTCGCCGTATCATAAATCTTACGTTGATTTATTTACGAGTTAAGATTTCAGATTCGTGGTTATGTTCAGACTGAAGGGCTTTTCACGGTAATATTAAGTGATATATTTGTTAATACAATTGATTGAAAGTTCTTGACTATTATTATAATATTCTACTACTATTGTTTAGAAATTTGCAGCGGCACTCGTTAATTTGCCACGTTCCCCGAGTGCTGGTATTTACTTTGCAGAGCAGATAAGCATTGCCATTCAACGGAGCAATGCTGCTAGCATTCTGGGAACGTCGCCAAGATGTATCGATTTAGAATAGTAGAGATTAGTATTTTATATGTAGTGATTTAGATTTCCTTTAGTTTGCTACCTTTAGTTGTTTCTATGTATAATTACTAAAATATTATACAAGTGA
Source organism: Nycteola revayana (assembly GCA_947037095.2). Lineage (NCBI taxonomy): Eukaryota > Metazoa > Arthropoda > Insecta > Lepidoptera > Nolidae > Nycteola > Nycteola revayana. The sequence continues at coordinate 5,976,534 of OX344847.2, forward strand.
ATAATATGATTGCTTGTGTTGTTTAAACGCTACTGAATCGATGCTTCAGATCTGACACAATTCGAGTGTTAAGAATGCCACAAAAGTTTTGACCTGTAATACAAATTCATATTTGAGCGAGTCAGAATTGATATTAAATCCATGTTTACACTATTAAATACTCGATGAAAGTATCAGTGTACTGATCAACAACAAATTCTTGTGAAATGCCGAACCAAAATTATCGTCAAAATGTAAACCTAACCGAATTGAAAATAAGGTTGCAAAGGTATTGCTTACCATAGATTCTCTATCGTAAATTGTAAATGTATTTCAGAAAACACAGTCGGATTTTTATGTTAAAGTGGCTTAGTTAAGTTGTAGGATAATAGTTAAAGTACTTACTTATAATATACGAGCTTCCCGCGCGCGGTTTAACTCGCGTAACTCCCGTTCCCGTGGTAACTTCATAATTAAATATAGCCTATGTCATCCGGGAATAGTGCAGCTTTCCAACGGTGAAATAATTTTTCAAATCGGTCCAGTAGTTTTGGAGCTTGTTCAATACAAACAAACAATCAAATCTTTCCTTTTTATTATATTATAAGTATAGATTTTTGGCAACAATTTCTAAAAAGTATTTTTCTTCATCTAACATATGATACACAAACCCTTCCGTCTGTGTCCCCACAGCATCCGTCATGGTTATCTACTGTTCCTTAAATCTAAAGGTTCCTGCGTTCTTTGTATGTATATCGAACTGGCTACCGGCCCGGAACCGATAGGGTTTCCGACAAGGGTTTGAGCGATGTTCTTCCTTGTTACATTTTTGGATAGACTCTATTAAAATAAAGTTTTGTACGGGGATCGATATATTAAAATGCATTTTACCCTTTTTTTATATGGAAACATAGATTTAGCCAGAGTTTTTAAACGTAACGTAAAAATTTATAGAAGAATAAATTTAATTTTTTACAGAATTTCCAAAATCTGTAAAATTTTAAAAAAAATGCTTTTCTTATAATTTTTAACCTAACCTATAACTACTTGACTAATTTTGCTAGTTAAAAATACTTTTGACTGGTTAAGAGTTTTGACTGCAACATATTATACTATCACTACATAGTATATAACAAAGTCGCTTTCTCTGTCCCTATATCCCTATGTATGCTTAGATCTTTAAAACTGCGCAACGGATTTTGATGCGGATTTTTAATAGATAGATTGATTCAAGAGGAAGGTTTATATGTATAACTAGCGACCCACCCCGGCTCCGCACGGGTACAATGCTGATACATATAAACCTTCCTCTTGAATCCTTCTATCTATTAAAAACCGCATCAAAATCCGTTGCATAGTTTTAGGGACAGAGAAAGCGACTTTGTTTTATACTATGTAGTGATACATCAGCATTGCGCCCGTGCGGTGCCGGGGCGGGTCGCTAGTTATTAATATACAAAACTGAAGAGTTTGTTTGATTGAAGGTGCTTATCTCTAACTACTACTACTGCGATCTACTGGTCCGATTTGAAACAAGTGTTTGATAGCCCATTTAACGAGGAAGGCTATACGTTTAACTATTATTATGCCACGGGAACGGGAGGAACGCGGACGAAAACCGCGCGCGCGAGTCTAGTATTGAATAAAATTGCTTCTCTACGTCCAAACATACCAAACCGTAATGTTTGACCGACCGACCCTAAACTATGAACAACATCATCATCATCAGCCGGTGTAACGTCCACTGCTGAACATGAGCCTCCTCCCGAGGGAGGGTATTGCCATAGTCACCACGCTTGGCAGGCGGGTTGTTGATCGCAGTATTATGTTGTAACACACAAGGATACGCTGCTGCCCGTTCCTTGATATACGATTATTATAGATTATGTTATAACAATCGGGACCAACGGCTTAATGTGCTTTCCGAGGCACGGAGGGTAGTGCCTCAGACCCGGAACGAAATCTAAGAAATTTACACAAAGATTTCTTGTCCGATGTAGGGATCGAACCCACGACCTCCGAGCCAATTACCGGTTAATTAGGTAATTGGCAACAACAACTAAACTATGCACAAAAATAAATGCAATTCTCTAATGATTTGGTGTCCAAACAGTAATAGAACCCATTCTTTAAGCGTCAGAATCTAACTATTGCTATGCAGTTAAAAGTGAATTCAGTTTCAATTGCTTGGTTATGCTCGAAGTGCGATAGTTAAGATCGCTGAGTATCTAAGAAAGTATAATTACATAGAACTTATTTCTTATGTACAAATGAAAGCGACATTGTATCAGTCTTGACAGCGAATCTTTCACAATTTCCTACGCTACATACCAATTCCATTACGACACACATCCCACATAGAAACAATGAGAGTATTCGCGAGACTTAATCAAGAATGATAACACTGTATATCACACGAGGCTACTAAATAGTTGATAGTGGCGACCACTATCTGGTAATTTATTGACTACTTTATAATAATACTAGCTGCGCCCCGTGGCTACTCTGCTCCAGTGGGTCGGAGCGTGATATTTTGTGGCCAATATGTTAAACCAGCTTATAAACTATCCGCGTGCAAACTTTCAGCCAAATCCATTACATACTTTTTGCGTGAAACACAAACAAAAAAACATACATCCACACACAATTTTTCACATTTATAATATTAGTAGAATAGCTTCCTGTGCGCAGATTCACCCGCGTAACTCCCGTTCCCGTGGGAACTTCATAATAAAATATAGAATATAGCCTTCCTCGAGAAATGGGATATCTAACTCTCTAAGAATGTTTCCATTCGGTCCAGTAGTTCCTGAGATGAGCGCATTCAAGCAAACAAATAAACAATCTCTTCAGCTTTATAATATATCAAGTATAGACTATCTGTTGGCTGCAAATTTGTTGGCGTAGATTTCAATTTCTTCATACAAACTTTTTAAATAATCCAACCTTAAGGGTAGAATATCAACAATCTTTTCTTATCGAATGTCGCGTCATATAATTTCAGGTCTCTATGATGAGCAGTTTACACTGTTCGTCAATCCGTCAACCATAATTTAGTACATATAATAATATAGATAAGCGATTTGAGACTCTTTTTGCTAGTAGTCAATACACACGTTAGATACAAAAAGTTGCTCGATGTTAATTCAACTTGCTCTATACTATACCAACTGTTGCGAAGTGTGCGCTTTACATTTCGTACACTGACTCACTGCCCGTATTTGTTTGTAGTGCACCGCGCGCATTGTATGCAAATCAGACCGATACGATATTCGCGACAGATTTCACGATAATTTGTTTTTAACAGCTGAATTGATTTTTGATGTACAGGCTGTTCATTATGACGCTATTGTTTTATTGGAAGTGAATTTATTATTAAACGTGGGTGGTTATTGTCAGTAGTATGTACATTCGATTTCTTTTGTTATGCTGATGGGTAGGTGTACAAGTATTTTGAATATATCAACAATGAACGGATAATGCGAGATCACAAAAAAAAAAAAGTTAAATGTTATAACAATTTTTTGTGTTCCAAAAAATGCAGTCGAATTTGAAATTATTCGATTTCAAATTCGACTGCATCGGTGGCTCGGTGGTTGCTTCTGAGACCTGGTGATCTGGGTTCGATTCCCACCTGGAAGAATTATTTGTGTGTACCACTGATAATTGTTGCTTTTTTAATATAATTTATTTATAACCTATAAATGGTTTGATAAACAATTGCTGGACTAACCTGAACTCGCCTGTGTAAAAATTCTCCACTGTCACCACTTTTATCACAACATCAACCATGGACAGCAGATTTGAGAAAAGCCTGGAAGCTCTTGAAAATGTATTTGCCACAAAGATGAGAGAACATGAAAGCAAGCTGGATAAGGCCATTGCATCATCTGCACTCCCAGTTCACACCAACATAGAGGCTCTTTCACGTGAGTTTTCAGAGTTTAAGTCACTTATACTGGAATTGGTAAAGCATCTTAAAAATCAGGTTGAACTGCTGTCATTGGGCATGAACCGCCACGAAATGAATATGCGTCGTAAAGTCCTTCTATTACATGGCGTTTCTGAAAAGCCCAATGAAAAGCTTCATGAAGTGGTGATTGCCATATTAACAAAACAGTTGAAGTTGACTGATATGAACACCGGCATCCTCGAAGTTTGCCATCGCCTCGGTTCTGCTCAAGCTAAAAGTCGGCCCGTGTTGATCAGGTTCCGTGACATGGAACACCGCCAACTAGTGTGGGACAGTAAAACTGGTCTTAAGGGCACAGGTTACACCATCTCAGAGTTCCTGACTCAGGTGAGGCACCGCACTTTTATGAAGGCCCGTAAACACTTTGGCGTACGCAGCTGCTGGTCTTCCTTGGGTAAAATAATAATAGTTACTCCTGACAAAGCTCGCCATAAAATAGAAACTTCGAGTGAACTCCAGACATTGATTACACAATTCCCTATTGACGCTGATAGTGACGCCGCCAATAAGACTACGCCAGTACCACCACCCGCTAATCCTGTGGCAGGATCTACGAAGCAGGATACTCGCACAGTTAGAAGCCGGCGCCGATGATGCGTACGAGTCATTCGTCTTTGCTGTTTGACTCTGAGAGCTCTGTAGTTGTGCCCGTTTTTCGCCGTATTATCGTTATAGTTCACTTAGTTTAACCGTAGGTATTGCATAAACGTGAAATTAGTAGTTACCCTTTTTATATTCCTTTTCATTTATTTTAAATGCCGGTATTACTACGTTAACCTAGCACTATTTGCCTTGTATTGTAAACAAATGTCAAATGTCATTAGCTGTCATCTAGTGTTAAGGGTGAGTTCCGAATCATTCAATTTCTTTAATTTATGTTGTGCTACCTTCGGACAGGCATGATTTTTTAAGTTTAATTTTTAATATTTTTGTTGTTATAACCTTGTTTGTATGTGTTTTTTATTGTTGCTATCGCTATCTATGTGCACTCTGTAAAATTTCTTCCACGAGCGAGTCGGTAAGTTTAGCAGTTAGATTATTTTTATTTATATAGTTTAAATTTAAAATAAATTTTAATATCCGTTTATTTATATATTATTTTTATTTACATTTATATTTATATATATAAATATTACACTCATGAATGATGTTTTCAATATTGAAGACAGTTATTTTTCCTGTTCTTCCACTGATGACAGTTTTGTAAGTGCGGATAGTGAGCCGTCACAGCTGACTATATCTGACCAGTTAACCGCTTTCCTCTCCAACAGTAAAAAGTGCCTCAACATAGCCCACATTAATATTCAGAGTATTCCTCGTCATCATACCGATCTTCTGGCATCCTTTAGCAGTGATAATTTAGATGCCCTCCTGATATCTGAATCATTTTTAAAACCTTCTCTTCTTTCTCCTCATTTTGCCCTGCCTGGTTTTGTTTTGGTCCGTAATGATAGGATCGGGAAAGGGGGTGGAGGCGTAGCAATATATTTGCGTGCTGGTATCCCCTATAAGATTATTAATTCATCCCCACCTAACTACAGTGAATCGGCAGAGCATCTTTTTATTGAAATTCGGGTACACAATACCAACATACTACTTGGCGTTTTCTACAGCCCAAGTCTCCGTATTAACTATTTTGACTCATTCGAGGCACTTCTTAATGACCTGTGTCCCCTATATGATCATGTAGTCCTGATGGGTGATTTTAATACGTGTCTGGTCAAAAATGATCACCGTACACATTCTCTCCAGTCTCTTCTTTCTGCCTTAAACCTTTATATATTGCCTCTTTCACCAACTCATCATTTCCCTAACTGTATACCATCTCTTCTTGACTTAATGATTGTCTCTAAGCCTGAGCATGTTGCCAATCATGGTCAACTTACTGCTTCTTTCTCTTACCATGACATGATTTTCCTCTCTTACTCAATAAGACCTCCTAAGCGTAAATCTGAGTACGCCATGCTTCGGAATTTCAACGGTTTGGATCTGGAGGCACTCAAGTGTGATGCTGAGACTGTTGACTGGACATCAATTTTAAACAGTGATTCTATTGATGAAATGGTAGGCCGGTTTAACACTAGTATTTTAGGTTTATATGATCGGCATGCTCCTGAACGGCGTATTAAGCTGAAACAGCTTCCAGCAGTGTGGATTACTCCAGCTATCAAAGAGGCTATGTTACGTCGGGATAATGCCAAAAGAAAATATAAGCGCATTCCGAATGATGTTAATTTTAATAATTACAAAAGGTTACGAAATCGCTGTAATTTTCTGTGTAGAGATGCTAAACGTCGCCATTTCCACAAATGTCTTGATAATCGTGATTCTTCCAAAATGTGGAAATTTCTCAAAGCTAATGTTATCGGCAAATCCCCATCAAATGAGAGTGGTCTTGATTTGTGTGGTTTGAATCAGCATTTCTCCTCCTCTCCCACTCTACCTGATCCCACTATCAAGTCCGCTACTTAACGATATCTCTCTTCCTTGCCGGTTCCACAATCTCCTCAGTTCAAATTCACAGCAGTGAATGAGGACGAGGTCAGAAAATCGCTACTGTCTATATCTTCTTCGGCTGTTGGTAATGACAAACTGTGCTCCAGAATGTTTACTCCTTTACTCCCTACTTTATTGCCTGTCCTTACGCATATCCTTAATTTCTTATATTCCTGTTGCTTTCCAACTGACTGGAAACAAGCCAATATTATCCCGTTACCTAAAATAACTAATCCTTCTCTACCATCCCATTTTCGTCCTATTTCGATCCTCCCGTTTCTGTCAAAAGTTCTGGAGCACTTAGTTCATCGCCAACTTTCTGAATACTTGTCTCAGAACAGTATCCTTAGCCCCTTTCAATCAGGCTTCCGACCAGGCCACAGCACAGTGACGGCATTACTTAAAATCACCGAGGACATTCGCTGTGCCATGGAGCATAGGTCGCTCACAGTTTTGGTACTTCTCGACTTTAGTAATGCCTTCAACTCCGTGGATTTTGATATCCTCCTAGAAATTTTTAAATCTTATAATTTCTCCTCGGAGGCTGTGACTTGGTTCGGTTCGTATATTCGGGGCCGCTCTCAGCGTGTTCGCCATAAAGAGTCTTACTCTGACTGGTGTCCACTAGCTGCGGGTGTACCCCAAGGTGGCGTGCTTTCTCCTTTACTTTTTTCCATCTTCATAAACTCCGTAGCTCGAGTTATTTCCTCTAATTTCCATCTCTACGCAGATGATCTACAGCTGTATCGCCATTTTACTTTAAATGATGCCAGAACCGCAATTGCTGCTATGAATCGCGACCTGAGTCAAATTAACGATTGGGCTCACTCGTACGGGCTTTGTATTAACCCTAACAAATCTCAGGCTGTAATAATTGGTAGTAGACAGTTACGCAATGGATCAGACGCTGCATCTTTTCCTCAGGTTCTGCTAGATGGCGTGATCATTCCTTACACGGATGTTGTTAAAAATCTAGGGGTTCTGATTGACCGGAACTTATCTTGGAAGGCGCATATAAATGAGGTCAGTAAAAAGGCTCATTTCACTTTTCACTCACTTAGGGTCCTCCAGCATTTCTTGCCGTTGAAAACCAAAATTATTCTCGCTCAGTCTCTTATACAACCCATTCTGGACTACGCTGATATCTGCTATTTGGATGCCACTGAGGAGCTATTAAATAAGCTTGAGCGCTTGCAAAATCTTTGTATTCGGTTTATATTCAACCTTCGAAAATTTGATCATGTCTCACAGTTTCGCAAGGATCTCAAGTGGCTCCCTATCCGCCTTCGCAGAAATACTCGGATATTATGTCTCCTTTTCAACATCCTGCACAATCCTACTTATCCCTCCTACCTACGTGACCGTTTCTCCTTTCTACATACTCCTGACGCTCAATGTAGGTCTCATCTTAAGTCTATCCTCAGATTTCCCTCCCACAAATCCAATTTTTATTCCTACTCCTTTACAGTACATGCGGTCAGATTGTGGAATTCGCTGCCCGCTTATATCCGTAGTTGCAATACTGTTTCATCATTCAAAATTAAATTAAAAGAATACTATCTCTCCTCTTCGTAACATCATATATATGAATATATGTATGTATTCATATACCTATAGTATGTAGTTTATGATTATATTGTATGTATGTATCTATGTATATATGTAGTTATTATATGTATGTGTATCTACCTACACGCTTTTAAATTTTTCTACTTCTGACTTCTCCTCTCGCAGGTCTACTGGAAGAGATTTCTTAAGAAATAAGTAGTACCTTTGTACATTGCTGTTTGTCTGTCTTGTTGTATCTATATCTTCTGTGTGTATGTGTACATAAATAAATAAATAAATTGTTATGAGTCCCAGTGTGATTTGTGTCCGTGAATTGAGTGTTGTAAAATCCCCGCGACGCAAGGGTTAATTTCCCTAATGTAAAGTACCTATATAAAAAAATAATTTGAAAATATATTTCTGAAACATACAGTCTATTTATTAATTATCTTGAGATACATATGTCATGTAACTTTCTTTCTACGCCTCTAAAACAACGCAATAATTAGACAACAACAAGTAAAAGCTGTCGTAAACTTCTCATCCCAATCAACAATTAGTAGCATACAACGACTTAGGTAAATTACCATTGTCACTACAAAATGCGTTCGAACCATCCAAATCCCATTTAAAAACGACTCTTATTCTTAAAGACATACAGATTGACTTTAAATGATCATGTTTAAATCGATACGCCTTTAAGGACTTGGTTGTCAATTTACAAACGAGAATTGTCTCGATAAAGCAATATGAAGTCGAGTCGCGATCACAACGTCCGTTTTCGAAAGGTAATAATGAGTTTTTAGTACCGACATCGTTTTAGGGACGAATACTGAAGACGTAATTATAGCACTTTTGCTTCTTCCTGTTCTTGGCTTGTCGTTCCAAAAAGTCGAAAGTAAAGAAGGCCAAATGATTTCATAAATTTTTCGGTCGATTCTCGATTACCCTTGAGTTAAATTTCGTTTAGTCACTGGTTTGGATAATTATTAAGTTATTATCGTAATTTTGAACTATAGACCAAATAGAAAACGTTAGCCCAAAAACAATTCGATCCTCCAAGCGTTTGCAATAAGTAAGCGATCGAGCTTTTTTCTTTTTTTTCCTGACGGACATATCTATGGCCACGAGGCTATTGCCTGCTTCACTGCAGGCTGCTTCACTGGGCAGAAAGGCGAGCAGTAGTCTAGCCACTACTTGGCTCAGGGCGGTCGCTAGCGGGGTGATTGAGAATAATGACTTTAGATGATCGCTTCACAGTAAGTCATTTTGTCTAGGCCTTGATAAGAGGTTTGTTTATATTTAGTAATCTTAATTTCTTGTTAAGTGCTTCCATTTTTTAAGTTTTCTACGATGTTTTGTGTAAGCAAAAATCCGTGATGCTAATTAAACAAATTATAGTCTTGTCATGCCCATCTATCTCACCGACCGATCTCACTAATGCACAAAACTCCCCTAAAAATCGTAAAAGCCATAATTGCGCAGTCATCCCACCAGCGACAACATGAACCAAGACCTACAGGGGCTTTAATAGGTTACTATTTTATAGGTTGAGGAAGAAGCAAAAGCCTTGTGGCTAACTGCATATGTCCGTCCAAGAAAAAGTCTATCCTTTATCTGCGGCTTAACTTCAAATTACAATTTTGCATGACATTTATATTTACCTAACGTAGATACTAGACAACCTCCGTAGCGTAGCGGTATTTGGCTCGCTTTAAATCTCGGAGATCGTGGGTTCGATCCCAACGCCGGACAAGAAATCTGTGTGTAAATTCTAAGATTTCTTGCCAGGTCTAGATGGTTGAGGGAGTACCCTCCGTGCCTCGGAAAGTACGTTAAGCCGTTGGTCCCGATTGTTCTAACATCATCTATAACAATCGTGTACCCGGGAACGGGCAGCAGCGTTTCGCTGTGTGTTACTCTATAATACTGCGGTCACCATTCCGCCTGCAAAGCGTGGTGACTATGCCAAAAGCCCTCCCTCGGGACGAGGCCCATGTTCAGCAGTGGACGTTATAGGGGCTGATGATGATGAGATACTAAAGCAAAATTATATATATTCGTCTAGCTGTGGTTTTTTTTATAAATAAGATGTTAATAACAAAACCAAAACATTACTGAAAAGAGGGTACTTGTTACTGACCAGTCTTCGTTAGGAGGTATAATAACATTGCAACAGCAAACTCGAGTCCCAGTTTTCTAACTCGTAAGAGGTTTTCCTGATTCTTTATCCTTTTTCAATTAAATTAACTGTGGGAACATGTTGCTTCTAAAAGCTTAATCTGTGGTGTGTAGCGACTTAATTGCTTCTATTTTATTTCTTCTTTCTTTAAGTGCAGTTCCAACCATTTTCTTTTCCAGAAAACAAAAATATGTTCTGTATGTCATGTTGTTGGCCCGATTACACAAAAGGTTTCTGAAAGGCAAATAGATTCACAAATAAAAAATAGTTGGAGGCACTATTGTTGTATTGTATAATGGAGAATCTTTAGCCAAAAACAAATCGTCAACGGGAAAAATCCGTCGAGTCGTCCTCACTTTGTAGTTTAAAAAAGTTAAATAGACCTATAGTATCACTACATTGTATAAAGCAAAGTCGCTTTCTTTGTCCCTATATCCCCTATGTATTCAAATCTTTAAAACTCCGCAACGGATTTTGATGCGGTTTTTTTTAATAGATAGAGTGATTCAAGAGGAAGGTTTATATGTATAATACAGCATTGCGCGCGTGCGGAGCCGGGGCTGGTCGCTAGTAAACTAAATATAAACTAATGAACATATTTTTATATCTATTCTACTATACTAATATTATAAAAAGAAAAGTTAGTTTTCTTTTTCTTTTTAATATTTTTGTATGTTTGTTTCGAATAAACTCAAAAACTACTGAACGGATTTTGTTAATTATTTCACCATTAATGCTACATTATTCCTCAATAACTTAGGCTATAAGAAAAATGGTTTCAACATGCAGTTATTCGCTCAATAATGCCTTGATGCTAAATTAAGGAAGAACTATGCGAAACTGATGTGAAATGATGGCATTATAATGGAAACAGCGCTCTTGCAATATTGGAAAGTGGGCCTTTTATCTTCATGAATTGCTTATCCACATGATTTAGATAAGGTGGGAAAATTGGGGTTTTACGGAAACAGTCTCATGAAAACAATGTTTTGGCTTTTTATTTAGCTGAGGTTTTGAAGTAGTTTGCGCCATTAGTCGTAGTCACGGTTGAACTGAGTGTCAGCAACTTTTAATGATTGTGTACCATATTACTTTATTTAATTTCCGTACCCGAAGAGTAATAACGATACCCTAATACTAAGACTTCGCTGTCTGTCTGTCGCTAAGCTGTAGTTGTGTAAGCGGTCTCAAGAACCGCGATAGCTAGACCATTGACATTTTTACTAATGATGTATTTTTGTTGCCGCTATAACAACAAATACTAAAAACAATCTGTATATATAAAAATGAATCCCTATTTCCCTTGGACGCGGCAACACGCGTGAACGCCTGGACCGATTTCGCTGATTCTTTTTTTGTTTTGTTTCTTATTGTTAGGAAAAGGTTTCTTATGAACGAAAAAGTAAGGAATTTAAAGAAATCTAGAAAATAATAGATCACTTGACCTCCATATTTTTTTTATGTAACCTCAGAGTGCTTTAGACAATATAATCTTTTTTAATGTGACCTTATGGCGTTTGACATAATGCTGACAAAATGCGTACTGCACTTAGTGCACATGACGGTTAGTTCAGAGCTATCACACCTAATATTAAAAGTTCAATTTAATATACAGTTTTAGTTAAGACGGGACAACGTCTGTGGGGTCAGCTAGTATAAAAAAAATATTTAATGGGGGCTCCCATACAACCAACGTGATATTTTTTTACGCTTTTTTGTTCGATATCAATAGCGGCAACAGGTAGGCACTTAACATATTATGAATAGTAAGATTTTAATCGGTGCTACCGTTACTTGATTTAGCCAGAACAAACTGACAAACCGATTTTTTAAAATTGTATTTTTGTTATTAGTGCCTTATATAACAACATTGAAACCATATATATTCCATTACTAACTTACTACACTTACTGCACTATTTTATTTATTTTCATAGATAAAACTTGATGAAAACTCCCATGACAAGATTTATTTCCACAAAGGATGACACTCGCCATCTTGTTTTAGTGCTACACTCCAACAAATGAAAAACTCGGCGGACAACAGTAATAGAGTACAAACATAAATCTAAGAAAACTCTAAAACTTAATAAAACGTACCAGCGAGAAACAAACTACGTAAAATAAAAACTCTTGGTCTAGAAGCATGTGTATTTTATTTTATGCTGAAGTATATGTTTTTTATTTATTTATGTACACGATACAAAAAAATAACCAAAAAAAGATACTTATGCAAAAAGGTACTACTTATTTCTAAAGAAATCTCTTTCAGTAGAGGAGAAGTCGAAAGATAGTTATTTTCTTTTCGGACGTACATATGTAGCCCGATGCTTTTGCTACTGCACCGGGCATAAAGGTGAGCAGAGCTCCAGCCTACATAAATGGTTTAAACACTACAAACTAAGCAACCTGCGCAAGAGGGCGTCTCCTGTGGGAGTTGCACCTCGGGTCAGGGCGGTCGCTGACGGGGAGATTGAGGAATTATGGCTTCTAGTTGTTTTTTTAGGGGAGTTTTGTGCAACTATCGCTCTTTATTACATTTCGCGGTCGTCTCGGACTTCGGTTCTGCGAGTGCATCAGAATTCTTAGCAAACTGAGGGTCGGGCGGGCGAGGGAAATTATCCATAGAATATGGTTTAAATATAATAGTTTTACTTTATTTGTATGTTAGTTACTTAAACTCAAAAAATACCGGACGTAATTCGATAATTATTGCTCCATTAGTACGCTACATTATCCGCAAGTAACATAGGCTATTTGAATTATGAAGTTCCCACGGAAACTGGAGGTACGCGGGTGAAACCGCGCGCGGGGATCGGGGATTATGTGATTTTCGATCAATCGTTACCGACCATATTTGCGATTTCGTTCCGCATTTCGCCAGTCTTTTTTATTTACCAAGCAATTTGAATTTGAATTTGTGTGAGGCAACATTTACGCAATCTTAGTTGATTCTTTAATGAACAAATTGTATAAATTGCCGTAGCATATATACCAAATAGTTTTATTATAGTGATCGCTTACGCAAATATAAGCTAAAGTAGAGAGTTAGAGAGGATCGGGGAACTGGCAGCAGCGTTTCCGTGTGTGTTCAACATAATAATAACTGCGGTCACCAGACCACCTGCCAAGTGTGGTGACTTGCAATACCACCCTCGGGGAAGGTCCATGTTCATGTGGACGTTACACATGCTAATTTTTTTATAGGTAAATGATATTATGACAATCGTGACCAATGGCTTAACGTGCTTTTAACCAGACCCGGAAAGAAATCATAAAATTTTAAAAGAGCACTCTTAGCGAAATTTCTATTATTTCTCTATCCGGTGTGGGGACCGAACCCACGACCTCCGAAACTCAAAGCGAGACCTATACCGCTACGCCATGGAGGTTACATGTATATATATACTTGACATACTGATTTTTTATTAGTGATAATCATTTAGGTATACATATTAATCTTATTTATATAAAATCTCATAACAGGAAGTAACCTCTCTTTTAAAGTTATAAAATTAGAGAGATGTAAAGAAGGGCAATAGTCAAGATTTATAGAGGAATTAAAGTAATAAAATAAGCTTGATGACGCGCCAGCTGCGGTCCCATATAATGGAGGCACTTTACTTGGAAAAGTGGTATGTATTATACTTTAATCTTATTATAAAAATAAGTATATTTAGATATGCAACAATAATCTATATATCTATACGTATATAGCTGACTCACCCGCCTATCTCAGAAACTACTGGTCCGATTCCAAGAAAAAATATTTCAGTGTTAGATAGCCCATTTATTGAGGAGGGTATAGGCTATATTTTATTATGAAGTTCTTACGGCAATGGGAGTTAAGAGGGAAAACCGCGCGCAGGATGCTTGTCTTAACTAAAACTAACTTATAAACTAATCTGTGGGTTTTGCCATCTTGCTCTCCTACACAAGCTACTTTCACCAATCAATTAGCTTAGATATACACTAGTCACAAACATTTAGGGATATAAAAAAATCTAAAAACCCGATTTCCTATACAATCGTTATTTCCAGTGTTATTGATTGTCAAAGTTAAAAAGTGCTTTGACTAACGATAACTCCGCGGCAAATCATCGAACAGGTTTTTAGGGTTCCGTAGCCAAATGGCAAAAAACGGAACCCTTATAGATTCGTCATGTCTGTCTGTCTGTCTGTCTGCCTGTCTGTCCGTCCGTATGTCACAGCCACTTTTTTCCGAAACTATAAGAACTATAATGTTGAAACTTGGCAAGTAGATGTATGTTGTGAACCGCATTAAGATTTTCACACAAAAATAGAAAAAAAACAATAAATTTTGGGGTTCCCCATACATAGAACTGAAATAAAAAAAATATTTTTTCATCGTATCCATACGTGTGGGGTATTTATGAATAGGTCTTCAAAAATGATGTTGAGGTTTCTAATGTAATTTTTTTCTAAACTGAATAGTTTGCGCGAGAGACACTTCCAAAGTAGTAAAATGTGTGTCCCCCCCCCCTGTAACTTCTAAAATAAGAGATGATAAAACTAAAAAAAATATATGATGTACATAACCATGCAAACTTCCACCGAAAATTGGTTTGAACGAGATCAAGTAAGTAGTTTCTTTTTAATACGTCATAAACCGTAAACCATAATTTACCTTTCATTCAATCAACTATTATTAACATCGATCAAAGTTGCAACTAGTACGGAACCCTTCGTGCGAGAGTCCGACTCGCACTTGGCCGGTTTTTTAATATACGTCAAATTAAAGGGTATTAAATTTTCTAAAAGAGCTTTAAAGTAAACCATGAAAAAAAAAAGTAACCTTTTTTTAAATTATAAAAAAATTGTATGGTCTTAATACTCCTTATCATCAGCATGCGTAAGCACACAGCATAAGGCCTTTCGTGATGGTGGATTTGTAATAGTCATCACGCATATGAGGTGCATTGATCACCTTAATCTGGTGCTAGGATATATCTACAAGTATACATACCCACATCGCCCTGGGCTTCTCTAACTCTGCGTCAATTGCCAAACATGAGCCCAATTTTGAGAAGCTATGCTCAATTCCTCCTAATCTCCAAATCGGAATTACCTATTTCGACGAGATTTTCATTGTTAGATAGAAAATCTTATTTTACGCAAACGAAGTCGCTTTTCATTTACTAGCTACCCGCAAGTAAATTATGATTACAACCGTAACCAACGGTTTAACTTGCTCTACGATACACAGAGTGTATCAATAAAAAAATGAAAGTGAGTTCATTTGTTACACTCTCACTTCTTAACAATCCTTCTAATCATTATAAATTTTATATACAAGTGTCTCGGCAAAGAAATTTATTCCTAAGAAGTATAAATCAATGAGAGACAGTTAATAAAAAATTACTACCTCCGAGATAGAATATTTTCTACCGCTCATGCAAATAAAAATAGACGGAGAACGCATTGAAATGTCTCTAAATGCACTCGTTCGTGTTTTTATTACAGATGTGTACTTATTTTCACTGCTGGCAACACCTGCGCTATGTGTGGCTGAAATATTTTTTCAAATGAGGTACAATGCGAGTAGTCTGTGCATCCAAATGGTTCTGTAGTCGTAAATATTGTAAAAGAAGACGAAGGGCTTATTGAATAAAACGTTTTGTAAAAACATATTTATATTTAAATATTACTTTACTATCGAAATGTAACATAACAATGTAACGTCTCAATAGTAAAACTGATGGCAAATCGTCCTTTATCATCTATTTATATATATAAGAACAGAAACTGACTGACTGATCGATCAACGAACAGCTGAAACCACTGGGGCTTTGAACCATGAATTTTGCACAAATATTCCTTATGTGTTGTACTATCCCATGCACTATGATACAAAGCCTTATACATGGCTGACCCCACGTTGGACGTGAGCATTCCTCGAGCGTGCAAACACACGCCTTACATATATATATGTTTCTGTGACTACTACCGTAATAAATTACACAAGTGCACCAAAAGCACCTTTCCTATAAATATAGCTTTCCTTTCCTATCTTTATAGGGTTTAAGACCGGGAGATACTCACACAAAATACTGGGTCATTTGTACCAGTATGGCGCTCCATTAGGGGTCATATTACGTAATGAGATAAAGAAAAATGATGATCATAGCGCTGGTACCGGCGGCCCAATCGCATGGGCGTTAGTCGAACTCGTCGGATAAATTACGAAAGTCAAACGATTTGTTTTACAAAAATTTTAGTATTTTCCGATATTCCATAAAAAAGAAGTAGGCGTAGTGTCATGCCATACTTCTCCGGTGTGACTTACAAAACACAATTAGTATTACACACAGTATTTTGTCAGTATCTCCCGGTCTACTTGTAGAATATTTTACTTTCTGCCTAGTTTATATTTTCGTCCGACGACGGTCAGAGTCATAAAGTTAGAACGAATGTCTTATACCAAGTAAGCTAGATCACGTGAGGTCAGCATAGAATTTAGGGTCCGATGTTCGTATTATTGCTGATCCCTAATTCCAAAACTTTTAGTTTTTTTTTTCGTTCATTTGGAGCTAGATGATTATGCAAAATGTAGGTTACAATTGGTAGGTATAAAAACTATTTAATTTAGTCTTCTGGTCTGGCGTCTTTGGAGAGGCTATCATAATTTTGCGAATGTCAGAATTTTATGATACACCGCCAAAGTTCAAAATAAACATCAAGTTGATGTATTGACCTTTGTCGAAGTATTTTTTTAAATGCTAATTAATACTAATATTATACATTTTAAAGTAACTCTGTCTGTCTGTCGGCTTTTCACGCCAGAGCTACTGACCCGATTTAAATAAATTTGGTATACAGATAGTGTAGAACCGACGTACTGTACTTTTTATGGCGAAAAGTTGAAAGGGAGAGTGTTCATAGTGTGATTCTGGTCTATAGAAAACAATACATTTGATTCAACTCAACACGCGTCATGTGTCGTCAGGTCGCGTCGCGTTTTAAAGCGCGCGGTTGTTTTATGCGGAGATCGCAGCGTCAGACGCATGCGATCAACGGATGCACTCAACTCACGCTGCGCTTGGCGCTGCGTCAACCGCGTAAAACAATGGTTTGTAATTATATTACCTGATATGAAATTATGTGCGTTAATCGCATTGCGTGTAACGCAGCGTTTATCGCATAAAACAACCGCGCGCTTTACAATACAGTAAAAGCTCCTTATTCGCGCTTCCTTCATTCGCGTTTTCACTATTCGCGGATTAAAAAATTGCGACCGAATTCCTGTATTCGCGGCAAAAAAATCCCATATTCGCGGAACTAATCGGTACATCACTACATACATACATATATTAATAGAAAGGATTCGGGTTCCTTTATAAACGTGTCGGTAATTGGACTAAGAAATGAAGATTATAGTGATATTACGACTACGCCTTAAGTTTTTGTTTAATGCTGCCACATATTAGATGTACTGTGCTTTATAATGTCGACTAAAAATAAGTGTTTCGACACGAAAAATATCTGTATTACAGCTTTAAGTGGAAATAGATATGCTTTGATCATTTACGCTTTGGAAAGTCACGTTTCCAGTGCATGTGGAACAAACACTGGAAACGTGACATTTTTTAATGAAAATTGATCCATCTACTGTCTCCTAGGAACGTATCCCCTATAATCCCATATAAATTACCATTCCATATTCACGGTTTCTGTATTCGCGGTATATTTACGGAACGTATACCCCGCGAATAGAGAGCTTTTACTGTATGTTTCCGCCTTAATAAAAACTGCTACTCAATAGTAACTCTATTGCATGTGGACTGAGTCGCGGGGACTGCTAGTACATTATGTTTAATAATACGCTACATTTCACTCATGAAAATGTTTTATTTTTAACTTAACGAATGTTATTTTTGTAAACACAAACCCAGATCACTTTTTTAATTATGTACACGTACATAATTACATAAATGATGTGTTTTATATCCTATCTCTTTTCAAGTCCATAAGTACAATAGGCATGTGGAATAAAAAAATCTATTTAGTTTACACATTTTTTTTTTCGTTCCTCAAACAAAAAATGACGAAGATACTGCGCGTTGAAATTTTGTGTGAATATTAGGTACAATTTTAGCTAATAGTGACGTCACAAGCCCCCCTCTCCTGAACTTTATAGTTGGTTTTTGCTCTGTATCTTTGTCAATTTTTATTGATTTGATAAATAAAAAAATACGTGTCCAATATTTTTTAGTAATCTAACTGACGGACTAAATAGATTTTTTTAGTCCTCATGCCCATTGTAGTCCAATAGGTGTTCAAAATTTAACGGCTTTCAGGCTTTTGTTAGACACAACTTTTAAAAATAACAAGAAATTTTAGTAAGATACTTTAATGGAATATATAGCCAACAATTAAACAATGTTTGTATGTACTGACAACCTCCGTAACGTAGCGATATAAATCTCGCTTTAAGTCTCGGAGGCCATAGGTTCGATATCCACGCCGGACAAGAAATCTTTGAGTAAATTCTAAGATTCCTTTTCGGGTCTGGTTGGTTTAGAGATTACCCTCCATACTTCGAAAAGCACGCTTAGCCGTTGGACCCGATTGTTATAACATCACTCATAACAAGCGTTTGTCAGGAAACGGGCAGCAGTGATACCTTGTATGTTACAACATAATACTGCGGTTACCCAACCGCTTGCCAAGCGTGGTGACTATGGCAATACCCTCCTTCAGAAGGCCCATGTTCAGCAGTGGACGTTATACGGGCTGAAGATGACATATGTAATGTATGATATAACAATGATCATAATTGTAAATTGCTTCGGTTACATGTTAATGACTGGCTTGGCCTAATTAGTCCCTAATTATTGGCATCCCGCATTTGCCTAATCGTCATCAGTCATTCTATTATAGCTGTCATCTGTTTAATCAATGTATAGAGGCTATTTTATTGATTCATTAGGTGATAGGTAACACTTATTTGCATTCTTCACCAATCCACTTTCGAAGATGGTTTTTCAACCATTTTCCAACCGAGAGGTCGTTGATTACGGTGGTCCTCTGCGGACGTGTAATGTTACAGAACGAGGCTGCAAAGAAGTTTCGGGAGAATGACCCCGTCTCCTACTCGCTACCCGAAAGCGCACAGGTCACAGAAAACGGGCAGAATCCAGCCGGCCCTAGGTTTGGGAAATGTAACATGACCTATTTGCTTAGAGGTCGACCCTTTAGAAGTAGGCACGCACTGGTTGTTGTGCATAGGCCCAGATGAGCCTGATGAGGTCGCGGGCACCGCCAGGGGTCACCAGATGACATGCAATTGTACGGTCGTAAATTAATTATCTACTACTTCTGTGTTAGGTACACAGAAGTAGTAGATAAGTCACTTTTTCTACCTATGGTTTCGCCCTATGGTTTGTAACGTAGTACGTGTTGGTGTAGCCAACCACGTGTTACATATATGAAAAGAGATGAGTTTTATATAAAGAGAGGAAATAAACACAGATCACTCAGTACACTATAGTTTATTGAAAAATAGAATTGAAGATTTACAATATTTAGAATAGGGGGCAGGTCCTAGGACTCGGTTTGAGTAGGTGACCAGTAGCTAGTCACAATACGTAGCTTTTTTGGGAAGCTAGATGGTAGAAGCCTCGCTGACGCCTCAGGTAGATGGTAGCGGCAGCGAGGGAAGCAGGGCTCGTCTCCACGTGTCCAGTCCGGATGGTAGTCGCAGGCTGGTGTATGGTGTCGACCGCAGCGGGAGGTTGTAGAGAGGTAAAAGAGGTCGCGGCATCAGTGCGCGCCCCTTTTATAGTCTCAGCCGCCGGTCGGCGGCAGGGCTACGGGGTAAGGGGTACGGCGACGAAGACGCATCGTCACACGTCGACTGGTAGAAAATGCCTATGGCATTAAGTCCGCCATGTACTAACATTGTGCAAAAGGTTAAATAAATAAATAAAATGTTAATATCTAATCATGCTACCGTTTACCAAAGAACCTTCCCTTGCTCTAGTCCGAGAGGCCCACGAGATGTAAAGTAGCTTAAAACTCTTCTAAAAATCTATAAGTCATAATTTCTCAATCTCCTCGCCATCGAACCGACCTTTGTAGTTTTAACCATTTAATAAGGGTGGAGCCCGTCACCATCTCTCATCTGTATGTCTGGTGAAGTAGCGAAGACACATGTCCGAGCAAAAAAAAAAAACTACAAATAAATAAACATGCGCAATTTGAAAAATATTGCATAGCCAGAGCTATCCGCATGGGACATATTCCGCGTTGTTATTTGAAATGCCCTCCTGACCTACATAACAGTTTTATGACAACAATTTAAATATTTTAATAGATAATTTTAAGTATGAAAAGACATGTGGGCTTCATTCTATTTATAAAACGTTTCTAAAACACAATACAGCATTGTTTTACTGTACTATAACACTCTTTTACTGTTATATTGGAAAATATATTGTTTTATCTGAACGTATTATAATAATATGACTAACGCCTATATAGTAAAAACAAATCAAAACACACAAACCTTTACTAACTGTCTTTATAAAAGAAAAGGATTGTTTGTAAAATGGAAATCGAATAGATTTTTTCTAGGTATTTTCGTAATTTGAACTACTTTACAATTTCGTATAGGTACTATACATATTAAGTAATATTTTCTACAATTTACGGCCTGCCTCATCGCATATATTCAAGACAACCAAGCTCAAATGTTAACTTATACCTTACAGTCAAGGCTATAACATATCTAGCAACATCGTCGACCCTTTCCATCTATGGCTTATTCGTCTACATTGATGAAACGGTAAATGTTATGCCGACAAAACACACTAAACCTGCCCTATTAATGTCTCACTCAATGTCTTTTTTAAAGTACAGTTTACGGGCGAATGTCGTATAAGCGCGTCCTTCATAGTGTTACAGCTTTATTTTTTTAATGAAAGGACATACTCAGGTAGCCACGAGGCTTTTGCTGCTTCACCGGGCATAAAGGCGAGCAGAACTCCAGCCTTAATAAATGGTTTAAAAACTACAAACTAAGCAACCTGCGCAAGAGGGCGCCTCTTGTGGGGCTTGGACCTCGGCTCAGGGCGGTCGCTGGCGATGAGATTCAGGCATTATGACTTTTAGTATTGTAGCGGGTTTTGTGCAACTGTCGCTCTACTTTACTGTTCGCGGGCCTCTCGGACTTCGAGTCTACGAGGGCATCGGATGGACACTAATCTTTGCAAACTAAGGATTAGGAGGATATTTTGGTGTAATGTTTCATGGTAGTAAGAGAAATCGTGTGGCTCAACTTTATAGTTAACTGTTATTAGAACACTTAATATGAGTTATGAGATAATGCTCTTATATTTATATGTCAAAATCTGCGGCACGGGTTATAGGGCATGTATTTTCATGAATATTATTTTGCCATTCTGAGAAACTCAATCCATAATTAACGATAGCATAATTATAAAGATGAAAGGGCATACGCTGTTTATTTTTTTACATATAACATTACTAGCAGAGTTCTTGCAGTCTACAAGTATTCTTGTTAGCCCCTCGTGGTAAGCTAAAATGCTTGTGTTACTAGTGGGTTCACTTCGGTAGAGCAGGGTGGGGATCAAACTGGCGACCACAAGATCACAAGTCCGATTCCCCTAGCCATTGGATTATAAAGTTACTATGGGAACCGCAGGTATGCAAGTGAAACCGCGCGCGGAAAACTAGTAAAATATATTATTTACACTAATTTTAATGCAGAATCCACCCCGTTATCATTGTAACACTAACATTGGTAATTAATCAAGTAGATAATTGTCAGACCAGAGTTCATAGTTTATAACATGACTACAATAAATAATTCATAGTTTAAAATAATGTTGGCCATTTGTTTTAATAGCGGTAATAAGTTATTGTTATTAAGCAGTAATTAATCGTTGCATGTGGCCTGAGTTGGGTGATCGTAGGTTCCATTCCTGCGCCACCGAAAGCTGTAAAATATTTCAGGTGATATATAATTTTTAATATAACATACTAAGTTCCCGCGTGCGGTTTCACCCGTGTAGCTCCAGTTGCCGTGGGGACTTTATAATTAAATATTGCCGATGTTACTACTAGATAATGTAGCTCTCTAATGGCGAAACATATTTTGAAATCGCTGTGTTAGTTCCGGAGCCTATTCAATGCAAACAAACAAACAATAAAATGCTTCCTCTTTATAATCTATATATGTATAAATCTACTCTATAAAGCTGAAGAGCTTGTTTGTTTGCCTAAACGTAATAATATCAGGAACTACAGAGTCGATTTGAAAAATTCTTTTAGTGTTATTATTATTATTTAATGTAGGCTACGTTGTCCCACTGCAGGGCATTGGCTCATGCGTACCCGGTCCCCACCAACGGCGGATCGAAGGAGTATCCGGGGGGTTTTAGTGGAGTAGGGTCCTCTCCTCGTGGTATGAGTTAAGCATACCACGCTATGGAGAGGGCGAGTCCCACATATCCCACCGCCAGCGCGCGAATACGCTGCAGCGGCGCGGCGGTAGGAATGCGTAAATGCATTTCCCCCCGGACAAAAAAAAAGGGCAAAGGCCTCCCTTCCCTCCTTCCATCTCTCGCGATGTAATGTGATTGTAGGCCAATCCTTTAAAAATGAGTCCAGCTCATCTCGCCATTTTCTTCTTTCAGTGTTAGATAGCCCATTTTTAGAGGAAGATATAATAAATATTATGAAGTTACGACGGGAATGGGAGCTATACGCGAGTGAAACCGGTCGCGGGAAGCTAGTATTAGTATAAATGTACCTCGGGATAGACATTTAATTGGGCCGCGAGGATCGGAAGCTATCAATTTGTAATATCCTGGGGTTACTTGATTTGCTCTCACGAGACTGGAGAACTGCACGTGCATACCAATGTATCTGTTTTATTATAATTTTGACAACCTATAATATTACAATATAACTCTCGTATCGGAGGCTGTGGATTCAATACTCAATA
Organism: Nycteola revayana; assembly: GCA_947037095.2. Classification (NCBI taxonomy): domain Eukaryota; kingdom Metazoa; phylum Arthropoda; class Insecta; order Lepidoptera; family Nolidae; genus Nycteola; species Nycteola revayana. Next base: position 5,999,702 of record OX344847.2, read on the forward strand.
CTTTATTGCATTCATAACATCATCATCATCATCATCATCACCCGTATAACGTCCACTGATGAACATGGGCCTCCTCCCGAGAGAGGGTAGTTGCCATAGTCACGCTTGGCAGGCTGGTTAGTGACCGCAGTTTTATGTTGTACCACACAAGGAAATACCGCTATGGTACGAAGGTTGTCATAATGAAAGATAATACTGAACTTCAAGTATTATCATTATGTGTTTTGTTATTTTTCGGACGCGAACATATGTAGGCTTTTACTGCTTCACCGGGCATATAGACAGAGCAGGAAGCAGGACTCAAGCCTCGTATTATCATGATCATCATCAGTCAGTGCGAGAAGATTTATCAAAGTAATAATGATACGTTAAAAATACCCACAAAACTCCGTATTTCTCTAGTATGGAAAATATTTGCGTTATATTTTATTATTTGAATTAAACTTAACTTTGCTTTTTATCGAAACTAAGTTCGGTAGATCTCAATAAAACTACCTGTACACCCCATTTATAAAAGCGATTCACGTACATTCCAGATCAATACGAAAATTGAATACTTATCTACTTTCCTGTTTCGGAGATAAAATAAGTTTGTGGAAATTTCGCGCTGAACTTTGGCATTGATTATAGATATGACGACTTTTGTACGTATTTTGAAAGATTCCGTGATATTTTTACCAAATTGTGCCTTTAATTTAATAGTGACATAAAATAAAGTAATCATTCAACGTAAATTGATCTGTAATGTCATGTGACTAAAACTCACTATCGTTAAGTTACACATTTGGTTTTGTGTCACTATAAAACTGAAGCAGCATATCCAGTCGAATATGTTTCCGAAAAGGCTGAACTACCAACCAGAAAGGCTGACCGATTTATGAACTATGAGAAAGCTTTCGATTCTATAAAAATTTGGGCGGTTCTACGGTCTCATCAGCGGTGCCATTATCTGAACATTGACGTGCTGAAGTTCTTGTACAAAAACGCCACGATATCGGTTCGTGTACGAGATCAATGAACGAACGAGCAAAGACGACCAATTCCGTTACAGAAAGAAGTGAGACAAGGTGATGTTATATCACGAAAACTCTTTACTTCTGCTCTGTAGGACGCTTTCAAGCTCCTGGAACGGCAAAGACACGGCATCAATATAAATGGCGAGTATATCTCCACAATTCGATTAGCCGACGCTATAGTGAACATGGCGTCTAGAATCGCTGAAGGAACTGGGACAGATGGTCAATTGCCTCAATGGTGTTTCTCAACAAGATGGGCTTAGGATGAACATGGGCAAGAAGGATATGATGTCTGATGCCCATGCATATAGTGCCCTACTCCATTGGTGTTCGGAACTCCATTTTTACGTCAACAAAGGTCAAACGATCCATCTACGTAATTCAAAATTAAGCGAAAGGTTTAGGTAAGAGAAGTAAGAAAAATCTGCAAGAGATCCAATTGTCAAAATCACTTTAGTGCCTTAAAGACTTCAGTCAATGTTTGTTGATGGCAGTGATAGCATATGGATTTGAGACGTGGTCTCACACATTACGCCTCATTAGTCGCATAAGCAAGATCAAAAAGCGAGCCATAGAAAGAGCACTGCAATACACCCTCCCAGATTCAGTTCTCTACAATCTATGGCTTTGGTTGTATGTTGATCCGTCAGTTAGTCATGATAAAGTGTTTTATTAATATGGATGTTTACTAATCTTGTAGCGTCAACTTAAGTCAACAAAACATTCTCGTCACATCGCCACTATAACGTTAGATTAACTCGTAGTTAATGAAGTACCTACTTAGTAAGTATTTCGAAACCTCATTACGCGTAATTTGGTTTAAATAACGCACTTCTCTCATAAATTTAGATGGCCCAGTTAAGCTGCCTGTACATACTAGGTGAAAATTCTTCGAAAATCGAATAGGAATAATATTGAAAAAGAAAATATTTGTGAACTGTTTTGTAGATTTCAATTTTTTTTTCTTTTAAACCTATCTATCCATGTGCATTATAACGCACGTGTCATTTGAGGTAGATGAAGGTCCAGTGTCATCAGTGTCCACCATAATCTATATTTGACGTGGGCTTTGGTAATATGACTCACCATTGATACTAAATTAAAGAAAGCACTTTTTCTAATGCTTTAATCTCTAATAATTGCACAAAATTGCTCTCAAATCTTTAAAGTCATCATTGCAACATACCCCTTCATCGATCATGTAGTGCAAGTAACATGTCCGGTGCCCTCGTAGACCCGAAGTCCGAGAGTTAATTAATAAATACTAAACTTTTCAAATCGTTTAATTGCACAGTTTAACCCATGGTAATCCTTTCTTTTGTTTACCAAGTATCCATCTCATACATTTCAATGTGCAAGAAATTACGCATTCATGTCTCGGGTGTCAGCAAGTGTGTGGAGTCGCCATTAAACGTGTAATTAGACTGTTTTGTGCCTACACTGTGGAGAGTGCTTCGGAGACTCAGTAACAAGCGTCGTGACATTATTTGGGGAGAAGACGATTATTATGAAGGTTGCGCTATATATTTGATAAAGTAATGAGTGGTTTATAAGAAACTAACAGTCCTGCGCGGTTACTCGTGTAGATCCGGTTCCCGTAGAAACCTTGACATAAAATAGCCAAAGAAAATCACAAATAATGTGGTTTTCTATTGGTAAAAATTTTCATAATCGGTACAGTAGAAGCAGGTCCACATATTACCCGTTACAACCTCACAAACTCACCCATTTTATCGATAGGTTAAGCTTTTTTAAATAGGTAAGTCCCCAATAATAATGATTAAAGAGAATTTAATGACACAAATATAAAACACTAGTTTTGCCCCGCGGATTTATCTGAGTTGCATTTTTTACTCTATATTTATGACACAAACTAGCTGCGCCCCGCGGTTTTACCCGCTTTACTATGCTCCAGTTGGTCGGAGCGTGATGTTTTGCAGCCTATATATTATGTTAATCCACCGTATAACCTATCCCGGTGCAAAATTTCAGCCAATTCCATTCAGTAGTTTTTGCGTGAAAGAGCAGAGAAAAACATACATAAATCCATACATACAAACTTTCGCATTTATAATATTAGTAGGATTTGAACGAAATCAATTGAGAACTGAAATCAATATGAATATAAGAATAATCGATACCTATATTTTTTAAATCGTGTAAATATGTCTTCTATTTCTTGATTTACTTCGTTAAATCTTTAATAAAATCAAAAGTTGAAATTATAAGTGGTACTTAATGTTTTACTAAGTACATCCGTACCTACTTACCAAAAATACGGGAAACATTTTTTTAAAGCAACCATAAAGTGTTTTAAACTTTACGATGTTATGGGGAATCCCGAGCTCAGGTTTGCCAAGATTATCTCTGGTTAAATTGTCCCATAACCATAAATTTTTCTTTTCCTTTTTCCTTATGCATACTTTTTAATATTTAGGGTCGGAGAAATTTGGGTGTATCGTTCTTAAGCTATTTTTTAAAGGGTACTTTATAAAAGAATATACAGGTATATAGTGTATTTTACGTCTAAAGAAAATGTAAACAAACAAAAATAGCTCATGACATGAAAAAATATCAAAGTGAAGTAAAGTAGGTACATAGGCACTATCATCATCATCATTCCAGCAGAAGAAGGTCGCTGGATAGAGGCGGAGAGGTGCCCATTGATCTCCAGTTATTGCGGTTAGAAGTGGCCAGATATAAAAAAAAAACACGGCAACAACGTTAGTATGTACTTACTTGCTTGTTTAAATAATAGCTTTCCGCGTGGTTCCCGTTACCATGGCAACTACATATTATGCGATATCGTAGGTTTCTAATACTGTAATAAATTTTTAAATCGGTCTACAAGTTTCAGAGCTTATTCAATGCAAATAAACATTGAAAAAATTCTATATAATCTATACTAATATTATAAAGCTGCAGAGTTTGTTTGAACGCGCTAATATCAGGAATTACAGATCCGATTTCAAAAAATCTTTCAGTGTTGATAGTCCATTTATCGAGGAAGGTTATATTTTATTACGAAGTTCCCACGGGCACGGGAGCCACGCGGGTGAAACCGCGCGCGGGAAGCTAGTATTAGTACGGATAGTATAGACTTACACATGTCTTATACAATATATCAACAAATAAATGTTAATAACATTATATCCCTAGTATCCACGAAGCTACAAACACAAATTCTTTCACATAAACTCCACCAAAAGCGGAAGCCAACAAGCCATCAAGCATACATCATTAAACAAACATAACTTCTTACAAAACTACGTGTAAGTATGCACCTGTTCGACCCATCAAAGTATGCCTAGGCATCGTGGGCATAGAACAATGAGTGCATGGCATGGCATTAGCGCTAATGGGCTTATGATGTCAGCCCTTCCTTCCTGTCTGGATGGACGCACCTTATTGTGAACGAAAGCTGCGGTTGTCAAAGTTGTACGTAAGTGTAATATGAGGAGGTTTTTAATAAAAATATATAATACAAACCAATCAATAAAATTGAAGTGTTTATTTGCAATGGAAAAAATAACAGGCAGTTACTAAATGCTTATTAATGAATGTAGGGTACTATAATTTTACTTTGTTACTACTAATAACAAAGTTTTTTTTTTGTCTGTCTGTTTGTTGCGGCTGATTTCTTTAACGGCTGGTCCAATCTCCAATATGGTACCGCTAAAAGTGGAACTTTTATTGTTACACAGATTATAAAATCCTTATTTTACTCCTTAATTCTAGTCATGGTTCGAAAAAATGTTAGAATATCTAGTCGTATATATCGAACCAATTAAAAGTACAAAAATTAAAATGAATAAAAAAAATGAAATGAAAAGAAGTAGGAAAGTCCGTCTATATTTCATTTATGTAATTAGTGATCTTGTTTTAAAACACCCAATGTAATCCAATAATTATAATAAAATCGGGGATATTGTTAATTTAGTTATTTGGCACTGTAGCTGTATGTGCCATTAAGCCTCTTCATAAATGTTCATGTAATTTGGCACACAGATAGTTTGTAACCGAAATCCACACATATACTTTAAATGGTAACCCATCTCTTTTAAAATAATACTTAATGAGGAAACAAAATTATATGCGTTTGTTTGTTTAACAAACAAACAAACGAATATAATTTTGTCATCCGACACACCTATCAGTGTATATAATATGTATAACATTCTGGAAAATATTTTAACAATACGCGTGTATATTAGCATATATAGATTTCTATAGCAACTTAGTTAGACCGCAAAAAAACATCCAGTCCGCGCCTAATAAAATTCCCTCTGTCCAGTAGGATCCACTATCTCGATCCACCAGTGGATTGAATAGCACGCCGAAGTTCACTGTGATCCACCGATTCTTTCGGTGGATCCTGTGATATTTGCATCTCCTAATATGCTCCACCAGTGGATCGAATGTAATTCAGGGAGTTTGGTAAGATCCACACCAGTGGATGAAATAGCACGCCGAAGTTCACTGTGATCCACCAATTGTCGTGGTGGATCCTGTGATACTTGCATCTTCTAATATGCTCCACCAGGGGATCGAATATTAGATTTTCCTCTTTCTTGCCTAGGGTGGTTAAATTTAAGTTAGAAGGCAAGTATTTTTTCTCTATTCTGTGGTTCTAATATTTTTATTCATTAAAGACTATCTACCATATACTTTTTTATTCTATTATATAAGTGCGTGAACAGACTATGCCAAAAATGATTATCAATGGTATAATCAGGCTTTAGTTACCGAGGCTAACCTAGATTCCAGTGGACCCTATATACTTATATAAATTATATAGGAGATGCAAGTATCACAGGATCCACCGCGACAATTGGTGGATCACAGTGAACTTCGGCGTGCTATTCCATCCATTGGTGTGGATCTTACCAAACTCCCTCAATTACATTCGATCTACTGGTGGAGCATATTAGGAGATGCAAGTATCACAGGATCCACCGAGAGAATCGGTGGATCACAGTGAACTTCGGCGTGCTATTTAATCCACTGGTGGATCGAGATAGTGGATCCTACTGGACAGAGGGATAAAATTACAAAAGTATTCCATTATGTTTGGATTATTTCGTAAACCCAACAATATAAAATAATACACATCGTAGTTCTGATAGCCTCTAGAATTTTATACATCATCAATAAGGTATAAAAGTACCTTTTGATCTCTTATAAAATCTGTCATTGTATGTTACTGTTCTTAGTTGTTGTTGGCGACTGGCTGGGTAACAGGCCTTTTTTGAAAAGACATTTATTTTTGAAGACTTATTATTTTTTATACATATTGTCTTGCTATGTTTTTATTGTGTCAATATTGTGTTTACTATTACGTGTTGATTTACGATTTAAAATATATTCTAATACTACTACTCAACTATCTTTTCATTCATATACAGTCCACTCGCTCGCTCACAGTTGTCATGTAAGTCGTATACATTAAATCACTATTTCCACCTTCAATCCGATATTATTATTGTTAAAACCCTTCACTTATCATAAAATCAAACATTTTTTTAAACACTTTATCCTCACTATAGTATTTGTGTAATACCGCTGTATATATATGTTTAGAACACTGGCTCTCAAAGATTTCGGGTCAATATCGCATAGCTAGCTAAATATGACACGAAGAAACGTTGACGATATTGTGTATTCTGTGATATTGACCTGAAATCTTTGAGAGCCGGTGTCCTAAGCGTATAAGTAAACATTTCGCTCGTCGGCTGGCAAAGGGAAACCCTTTGTTCACATGTTGATGCTATGTAGCACAATGCCACCTATTGTCTCAATCGATAACTTAGATAACCGGATTGTAGAAAGAATGAGAATTCGCGCGTCATTTTGTATATGTTTGCGTAGGGATGACATGCATGTGACGAAAAGAATGCTGAATATGAAGATGCATAGATATATTGGAAGAGAAATGCCAAAAAATCATAAATTTACTGTGTGAGCGATGGCATGTTTAAGAAAGGTGTGGAAGAGACGTGTTATATGAAAGGAAGAGGATATTGCGAAGTTATGTGAAGTTATAAAGTATCATGTGACTATCATATATATCATCACAATCTATCCATCTAACCGTAAATAGTTCACAAAACTTTTGTCATTAAGGTAATCACTACATATGTTTTTTTTTCGGTTGGACTTACATAATTAGCCACGAGGCTTTTGCTACTTAACCGGGCATAAAGGCGAGCAGAGCTCCAGCTTTAATTAATGGTTTTAAAACTACAAACTGAGCAACCTGCGCAAGAGGGCGCCCCCTGTGGGGCTTGGACCTCGGCTCAGGGCGGTCGCTGGCGATGAGATTGAGGGATTATGACTTTTAGTATTTTACGGGAGTATTTAATTGTGCAACTGTCGCTCTACTTTACAGTTCACGGGCCTCTGGGACTTCGGGTCTACTAGGGCAGGGGTTCTCAAACTTTCGCCTCCACGAACCCCTGTTAAAATTTCCAGGTGAAAGCGAACCCCTAACTAACTAATTAAATCCCCCCCCCCCTCAAGAAAATAATAAAATTTACTGTTGAAGAAAATAAGGTTTTTATTTGAATAAAAGGTAACAAATAAAGTGCCAAAAGAAATATCTTTTTAATATTCATGTGATGGGTGTACTTGTTTCTTGTCGCAAATGGATTCAATTTTAGGAGTAATTTTGGACCCCGTACTGAATTTTCAAGCCGCCATTACGTAAATCTTGTCGCGAACCCCCTGCCGTCGAATGACGAACCACTAGGGGTTCGCGTACCCCACTTTGAGAAACCCTGTACTAGGGCATCGGATGCTTCTTTGCAAGCTAAGGGTCGGGAGGACGAGGGAGTCACTACATATGATACTATCTCGTTATAGGGATACTATAAATACCTTTTACAAATTTTACAATGCTACCTATGCGGGTTTTTAGTTTTTTACCTTCAAATTCCCAAGTAAATTAAAAATACTCGTGATTTGTTTGTTTTTATTACCAAAATTTTTCGCTTAACAAAAAATACTTAAAATCTTGGCATACCTACTTATTTATTTGAATTAGCTACCCTTCCAAAATAAAGTATACCTACTTACTCTGTATTCTTTAAGTTAATTTCAGGCCTTAATTACTAAGGTTCAACCGACCCTTTTTCCTTAAAAATATAATTTAAATTCTGAACCTTTGCTAACTTATAAAAAAATAACAGGTTTTGATGTCTGTCTGTTAATTTGTACATTATATTATTAATAATTTTTTTTTTACTGAAAATGTTATCTTATAATAATAAAGATAAAAAGCAATTATAATTAACTATTCGGGTAGTAGTTAAAATATATTTTATCATCATCATCATCATTTCAGCCGTAGGACGTCCACTGCTGAACATAGGCCTCCCTCATAGATATATATTTAATACTAAGTGTAAATGCCCGGCAACGCTGTAGATTATCCAAATTTTTTTTTCATGCAAACTTTTATCCCCATTATTATGCATATAATAATAAAAGAGTTAAACAAATTGATAAAGTCGTTATCAAGCTATGCAAAATGTATGTACATATGTACATACATTTTGGCAATAAATTTGTATTTATGATGTCGTACAAGTATTTTAAGGCTACCTTAAAAGTACCTACTACAAAAAATTTAAACTATGTGCAAACACCTACATTGTTATAGCTCTATTATTTGTGTGTAAGTTCAAAGTTAATTTTAATTATAATGCTTGTAATATTTTGCATCGTTTTAAATTAATTTCTCTTTTGTTTCAGGTAAGCTTCAGTGGGAATTTAGAAATTGGAATTTCTGAAAAGCTAAATACAATAAAGAAGAAAATAAATAAGTTTAACGTGTATTTAGAAATAAATTAAATTGCTGTACCTGGTCATGTAATGAACAAAACATTAACTGAGAAGCCAAAGAACTGCTAATGTCAGTTTATAACTGAAACTGACAGATAATCATAACAAAAAGGGACAGCCATTTTGCTTTAATAAAGTATAAATAACAGTAACTGTTTCATAAATGTATAATTATCGGGCAAATTGTATTGTTTGAGAAATTATGATCAGAGCATTATGTTGAAATATAGTTTTGCCTGAGTTAAATTTTCTGAATTTTTAAAACAAATAGAAACCTTTATACATAACAATACCCATGCTTTACAATTATTATTATACTAGCTGCGCCCCGCGGTTTTACCCGCATTACTCTGCTCCAGTGGGTCGGATCGTGATATTTTGTATCCTATATGTTAATCCAGCTTAGAAACTATCCGCATGCAAACTTTCAGCCAAATTATATCACCCATTCAGTCGTTTTTACGTGATAGAGTAACAAACATCCATCCATCCATACTTACAAACTTTAGCGTTTATAATATTAGTAGGATTGTTTTACTGCGATAGGTGGAACATAATATGTTTTCAATGAGTTCATATATACATTTCACACAAAGGGTGGCGTTCCTTTTTCGATCCAGGCACACCTCTTTTGCTTCTTCCACATTCATCAGTTCATTGGCCCTTTTTAATACTTCGTCAATTTGGTTGACATATTGAGATAGTCCGCTTAGCGCATTCGTACGAATCGCATCTGGGTGAACCGCACCTGCCCGTATCCACAAATCGCATCTAATAATATTTTTGATAGGTGCGCTTCGCGGACTTGAATTTATTTTAAAAATTATGACCACCAAGCGCACCTTTGACACATCAGTGGAGCGCCTTCTTCGAGCATCTCCGTACACACTCATGACTTCAATAGTACTTAGTTTAAACCATAAGAAATATCTATGCGCATTTACTTTTAAAGAAATACTATTTAGTTAACTACTACAGTAAATATAAAATAATAAACAGGTATTGCCGTGACTCATCCAATTTCCCCTTGTTATTTAAGATTTATTACCTACATTGTAACAGTCACTTTCGGTATTTTAATGTGTTTTTTCTTGAAAGAGCCAATTATGACATATGAAAAACTGCCGTAGCAGTTCAATTAATGGAATTCCCCATTAAAAGCTCATAGTTTTATAAATATAAGTAGTAACACATGAGTTTTAAAATTAACCTTATTACAATAGCTTAAGGTGTTTCTTTTGTATTTATTGTTACTACCGATATGCACTTCACTAAAATGAGGGGATTAAGTTTTTACTTAAATATATTTCTTTCTTTTTAAAAGGGGGTAACACGCGACAAGTTAATTTTCTAATGTGTTTATCCAGATAACTACTGTCGTGTGTAAGCTTAATCATTATAATTCAAAGCTGCCGATTGCAGAGGTTAAGATAAGATCTGTAATCCGGTGGTGAGGGACCGATCCTCGTATAGGGTAACTTTAATCTGTTTGTGTACTTGACAAATATATCTTTAAATTCTTTGTATTTATGTTTGTTTGTTTACAATGAATAGTTGTCAAAACTGCTTTACCGAATTATATGTAGTTTAACATTAGATAGAAACTTTATCCAGGAGCGACAGTAACAAAGGCTATATTTAATTATAAAGTTCCACAGGGATGGGAGCTATGCGGAAAGCTAGACTTCAATATGTTTGTAAAGTTTAGTTTACTTTTTTTTTCTTACGGAAAGCGTTGTATATTTTTAATGATCGTATATCCTAAATCGGAAGCTCTAAGTAATTAACACACCCAGCCAGCCTCCGTAGCATAGCGGTATTTGGCTCGCTTTAAATCTTGGAGGTCGTGGGTTCGATCCCCACGCCGGACAGAAAATCTTTGTGTGAAATCTAAGATTTCTTTCCAGGTCTGGTTGGTTATAGGGACTACCCTCCGTGCCTCGGAAAGCACGTTAAGCACGTGATCCCAATTGTTATAACATCATCTATAATAATTGTATATCAAGGAACGGGTAGCAGCGTTTCCTTGTGTTACAACATCATTCTGCGGTCACCAATCCGCCTGCCAAGCGTGGTGACTATGGCAAAAACCGTCCCTCGGGAGGAGGCCCATGTTCAGCAGTCGACGTTTTAAGGGCTGATGATGATGATGATGATGAAGTAAGTAACTAGAAATTAGTAAGTTAATTTCAATCCTGATAATTCAAATTAATCACGGAAATAATGAAGTAAAATTAATTTAAAAAATTAAATGAAGATTCTTTTACAAAATTAACTGAAGACGTTTTTCTCTGCTTTACCCTTCATAGTTCAACAAGATCCGGATTTTTGAAGCATTCTAACAAATTTTATGAATGGATGACAATTTCGTTTTTATGTTAGCCTGAGGGTCACATGGCCACAAGTCATAAATAATATAGTTTTATTCGATCACATGAGCGAAACCCTTGAAAGGATGGGACCAGCAATATATCATCATTGAGTGAAAAATCTTTGGTCTTATTTTTTCGGACGCACATATGCACGTCACGATATTTCACCAAGCTTTTGTTACTACACCGGGCATAAAGACAAGCAGTACTCCAGCTTTTATAAATGGTTTTTAAAACTACACACTAAGCAACCTGCGCTAGTGAGCGCCCCCTCTGCTCATGGCCTTCGCTGGCGGAGGGATTGAGAACTGATGACTTTTAGATATTTAGGGGAATTTTGTGTAACTCGTTGCTCTACACAACTTTGGTTGATAGAAAAATAATGTCTGCAACGTAACTAGAAAAATAAGAGACAAACAGGACCGTGCATAATGTTTAAGTTAGTATAAGTATGCTATATGTAGGTACATGTAGATGGATAGAGAGGGAGAGGAAGGCCGGTGACCGGACAGAATGGAAGAAACAAACGTGTTGCGCCGACCACAAGTAAAATAGGATAAGGGAAGGAAGAAGAAGAAGAAGATGTAGGTATGAGTGTGGTCACTAACCCCCCTGTCAAGCGTGGTGACTTCGGGAACATCTCCTTCGGGGAGGCATGTATTATGTAGTAGGTACTCCTAAGGCCGGGGGCGCAATGGTACGGCGATTACAATGACGACGCGGAGCACACTACGAATAAATAAATTTCGCTGGCGTGCGGCCGCCGACATATATTTATAAGAGTTTGTTTTCATAAAATCGGCGACTTTAAAATTGATGTTACCAAGTTTATTTTATGCCCTTATCCCAATTTCTTTGGAGTTAGCTATCATATCACTTCTCACACAATCCATCTATCTTTTCTTTGCCCTCTCTCGTTCTCTCCATCCATCTACATTCATACTCATTACACCATTTGTCACATACGATTTATACCTTTTCTTCCCATGACCATACCAAGACAGCCGATTCCCTTTCAACTTTTCTCGCACGGCAGCCACTTTCAATTAAAATATCCTACAATAAGAAACTCAAAATTTAGTATAAAGGATATTCATAAAATAATATTTCATATTTATTTATATAATATATATATTCGTACTAAGCAATAACAAAATGCATCATGCATTCTGTTTGACTTTCATATTTCTTAAAGCAAAACGCTTTTGAAGTCTCAGGCTGTGATCCCTATAATTTAACAGAAGCTAGGTAATCACCCGTGCAACAATTGTGCATTCTAAGTTAGTTAAGGTAGGTCATCATTATTAATAGCCCGTATGAAAGTAGTTCAGGAGTAAATAAACTGATAATCTAGTAAAACTATCATCTAGATCAGAGGTTCCCAAACTTTTTTTTTCTCGTAGAGCAATTTTTTAACCATTTTTTTTTGCGCCAACGTAAATTCCCTTTGAAATCTTTGATTTTACAAAATTTTATCCGGAGTGGGAATCGAACCCACGCCACGATCTCCGACTTAATGCGAACCTTATACCGCTTCACCACGGAGGGTCTTGGAGATTTTTTTTTCATTTGTTTAATTCGGTACTTGCACATTTAGTAATAAAAAACTAACAACATCAACAAGGTATTTAACGGTGGGGGTCGGATTGCTTATGCGTTCCCGGCCCCCGCCAACGCAAGTCGAAGGAGTGTCCGGGGGGTTTTAGTGGTGCTCTCCCGTGTGATATGAGTTTAGCATACCACGCTATGGAGAGGGCGAGTGCCACATATCCCACCGCCAGCGCGCGAATACGCTGCAGCGGCGCGGCGCGGCGGTGGGAATGTGTAAAGGCATAAACACCCGGACAAAAAAAACGGAATTTAACGGTCTTAGGTATTGTATTACTACCTTATTTTATCATAATAACATGTACTTAATTAGCCTCGAGTTTTTTGCTACTTCATTCGGCATAATTTTATTTCAGTATCATATTTTTTTTTTTTATATAACTCCCATTCTCGTCGAAATGTCGTCATCATTTAGTTATTCCTGAATAACGTTGCTTTGCTGTCTAATGTTGAAAGAAAGTTCTAAATCGGACCAGTAGTTTCTAAGATTAGTCCGTTCAAGTAAACAAACTAACTCTTCAGCTGTAGTACCTATAGAAAACATCATCATCATCAACAGCCCGTTGACGTCCACTGCTGAACATGGGCCTCCTCTTAACAGACCTTGGCAAGCCTGGATCTTAGAGGGATATTGCCATAATCACCACGCTTGGCAGACGGATTGGTGATCGCAGTAAGATGTAAACCTTGAGCTAATAGATGCTGCTGCCCATCCATCAGCCATATGTCCCTTACTCGCCTTTTACGACACCCATGGGAAGACATGGGGTGGTCTATTCTAAGCCGGAAACCACACGGCAATATAGAAAACAAGTTATTTTTAGTTTAATTTCTGAAAAACAAGTTATTTTTAATTTAATTTCTGAAAAACGTTTTTTTTATCATCAATTTATCAAAATATGTGTTTCAATATAAGTGAATAAAAGAAATATTTCAATTGATTTTAAAATAAGGGTAGTCGGCCTCGACTGCAATAGGGCTTCTTTATCACGCTTACCCCTCTGCAGGTCATGGACGATTTGTGAATACACTGAGGAAACGTTTACATCACAAAATAGAGCAACGGAATCTAAGAGGCTACATTTTACAGAATTCAGAGTTTGACACACTTTTTATTTAAAGCCCGATTTACATTGGTCAAGGATAGTCTCAAGCGACAACTACACCTAAGTCCACTGAGTGTATTTGACCTACAGCATAAAATAGTTTCATGACAAAAATAATCTCGGTAAACATTGGTCAATGACAGTCAAAAGTGGCAAGTACAGTGACGAGTGTAATTGACTATAAACAAACAATCATTTAATGACATACCTGACGTTTCAGCGCCACTGCTATAAACAAAAAAAAGCTCGGTATACATTGGTCAAGGACAGGCAAAAGTGACTAGTGTCAGTACAATGAAGAGTCGCAAATAACATACAATGGACAGAATAAGTCGGCAGAATGCCATAAAAAAAACAAATACCATGGTTTCATGTAATGTGATGTGTGTAATAATTAAGAAAACTATATCAAATTAAATAGACCTCACATTATTAGTTGCACACTGTCTACGTCATTTACTTAATGAATTCCATTATCCATCCAAAGTATTCCAAATGTTGTTTGGACGAAATCGCTTAATGATTTAGCCCGCACATTTTGTTGTCTATATGTTTTCTTTCTTAAGTTTTTGTCTTTTTTTATGTGTGTACAATAAAGAGTTTTCTATTCTATTATTAAAATTCGACCTTACACTGTTGGAGGGCGTCAAGAAGTGAAATGAGGCCACCATTCCACCGCTAACTGCAGCTAAACTAACTACCACACTATATCTCGTGATTTTCTTCCATTACCACTAGTACAAACAATGGTTGAGTGTTGACACGCAACGAGAAATGAAGTGAAAACTCGTAGCTTATTGTTCGAACAACTTAATGTACTTGGTACAGTCAGCGGAGAATATTTATGTGAAGGAACGAACAGTGAACTGTGCATCAAGAGAGATAAGTTGGTACGCGAGTCAAAATTATTGAACTTCAATAATAGTTTTTAAAAAATTTAATATAAAAATTACAATTTAATACAATGATTATTAATTTATTAATACAATGATTACACTTTTATTTATTAATATAAGAATTATACTGAGGTTTGATATAGACTAAGGTACGAGTAGTAGTGAATATTCTCTTATGCTTGTTCAGGGTATTTATACTCTTCACTGTCCCATTGTTTCATTATAATAGACTGTTCTTCGGAATCATGTTTGTTATGTTTCCTGTGTTATTCTTCGAAAATATGTTTGTTATTCATAATGTTTCTCTTTACTGGTGATCCACGGTGTTATGGATAATGGTTGCATTTCAATAGGAGCATTAGGTTGCATTTCAGTAAACAACATGGGTGGCTTGTATATTGTTATTACCTTATTATCATGTTCCTTATTGAGGTCTGGTTGACTATCCCCCTCTAAATTCAAAGTCCTAGGTTTCCAGCAAACCTTGGATCTGCAAAATTTCAAATAGACGAAGCCACTTATCATAATTATTGTGACTACGGTAATCCAACTATATTGAATTATTTGGTGTGTTTCTGAAGTCACTAAAGTTTGCACTTCTTTCAATTGTTTTATTTTTGCTGTTATTTTAGATTTATCATAATTTAATTCAATTTCTGGTACTTCTTCCATCTTTGGGAATTCAATATTTGGTATTATTATCTTTTCTGTAGATAATTTTGTTTTATATAATATTTTTCCTGAAACATTCAATGCACAATTGTCACCTTGTAATATATATGATCCTTTTGCCCAAGTAATTTCTTGATGTTTATTGCAGTCTATTTGAACTTCAGTGGTTCTATTAAAATACATGTAGATTGCTTTAGGAGATATTTCTTGTATTTCTTCTATCGGACATCTTATGGGTATTGTTTGACATTTATTAGCTTCCTTTTTGAAAAGTATTTCAGTTTCACAAGTATCTACTTCAATAGGCTTTCCGTTGCAAATCAAAGTATCATAATCTTTGCAACTTTCCACTTCATAAATTTCTTCATTATTATATGCTACTGTAACCTTTTGCATTAAAGGATAGGAACAGGTAGGGGTGTTTAGGATAACGGGAACAATTTTCCTTGTTTGATACAAATTTTTCTTAACTAATGGTATTTTTATAATGAAATATACAGTTCCATCAACAATCTTACTACTAACTGTTATAAAAGGTTCAATATCATTAACATTATTAGATATCATTAAATCTATAGGTAAACATTTTAAAGTATCTTCTAAAACATGAGATTGAATTATACTATAGTGATACATTCCATGTTCAGCAAAAGTTATAGCAGTAGCTAATCTTTCAGATACATCTTGTAAAGTTTGAGCTTGTAATAATAAACTTATAGCAATCTTTTGTTGTATTTCACTATTTGTTATTGAGACATATCGCTCATTTATTTCTTTCTGTATTTTTGTCATTTTATTTATTTGGTTATTATATTCCTCTAAAGATTCATTTGTTATTGAAATCTGTTTATTATAAGCAACTCTAAGGGTTTCTAAATCTCTTTGAATATTATTTAAATCATCTTGGTCTAAATTTCCTGTTATACTTTTAAGTACTGAACCTAGTCCATTAATTAAACCTCTTTTTATTCTATTCTTACTTTGGATATTTAAATGATTACATATTTCGCTTACATGATCTATGATTATCTTAATTCTTTGATATATATGTTTTACATCTTCTAACTTAGATTGATATATTACTTCCTCGGTGGTCTTTTTAATATTAATCAGATTTTCTACAATAGGTCTTATATCTAGCTTATGAATTATCGTCCATTTTCCTTCGACTATGCGGGCAGGTTTAAGTTTAACTAAAATCACATGTTCGTTTAAATTTAACTGCTTGAACTTGAAACTGACGGTAACGGCGGCTCTGTAACAATAAGTTCCTCTATGTGGTAAGTTCTACCATTACTCAATTTATATTTATTATTTTGTTCTACTGAAATAATTTTATATGGTCCCAAAAATCTTGGTTTAGTTTTGTGTCTATCTGCCATACTATTTTTTAAATAAGCTAAATCTCCTATATTGAAAGTTTTTGGAGGTCTTACTCTCCTATTGTGATATTCGTTACGTTTTTCCTTTTCTTTTTGAATTATATCGTGTACATTTTTATTTAAATTATTCGTAAATTCTTTCTGTTGTGCCGTATAACGTTGTATAACTATCCGCAAATTATCGAAATTTTTCAATTTAGGTTTTCTACCAAAATGAACTTCGAAAGGAGTCATGTTAATAGTACTGTGTGTAGTATTATTGTAAGCATGAGTAATATAATAAATCTTTTGTGTTTGATCTAATTCGGATTCTCTCTGTAATCGATAGAGTTCTTGAATTGTACTATGTAATCTTTCCACATCTGAATTAGATTTGTGATGTTGTGGAGATGTCGTGTGATTAATTATATCATATGTTTGAAAAAGTTCGTTAATGATTTCACTACAGAATGATTGTTCTCCATCATGTACAATTTTCTTTGGTGCTCCTATCATTGAGAATATTTCAATTAGAGTGTCATATACTCTACTTTTTTCTGTGGGTTTAACTATCGCATATTTAGAGAATTTATTGATAATCGTAAGGTACCATTGCCTTTCTAAAGACATAAAATCTATATGCCATATTTCCATAGGTTCATACGGAGTTTCAGTTTCTCTAAGTAATGTTGTATTTGGATGTCGATTGTATTTTTCCTTTTTACAAGTTTCACAATTAAGTATAAACCTTTTTATTTGTTTTCGCATACCTTCCCAATAATATTTTTCTTTTAATTGTTTATAAATGCTTTCTATGCCTGCATGACGATTATTATGTAAATGATAATTTCTTATTAGACTTAGTTGTTCTTCTTTCTCATTAATTTCTATTAAGGATTTAGTAAATCTTGTTGGTTTAAACTTAGAATGATCAAAATATCTTCTATATACTTCTGATACTTTATAATATAGTTCTTCATTAGGTATAATAAAAGCATACTTTTCACGCGGTAAATATTCTAACATAAATTCTTTAATTACTTGCTCTTCGTTTTCTGGAGGTATATAAAAGTACCATACTGAATCTTTTCTTTCAGCTTTTTTATATGGTGCATATTCGAAAATTACTCTACGTAATCTTTTAGGAGGGTAAGCATTTATTATCGGGATACTTGAATCGCTGTCACGTTGATTTGAATGAATTGTATTATCTGAACTATTATTATCATCTTGAGAACTTTGGCTACTAGATATAGAGTTCTCTCCTAAGTTAACTCTCATTGAATCTACGTTTTGATTATTATCTATAGGTTCGGATAATCTGTGTGAAGGACCTGCTATTTGTGAGGAGGCATCATCCTCGGTATAAAATAATTCAACTCTACTTAAAGCGTCAGCTACACGATTATCTTTTCCTTTAACATGTTCAATCTTAAAATCATAATCTTGTAATTTTAATTTCCATCTAGTTAGTCTTTGATTAGGTTCTTTAAGTTTTGTTAACCATATAAGAGCTTTATGATCGGTTCGTAAAATAAATTTTCTTCCATAGATATAGGGTCTAAATTGTGTAATTGCCCATAATATTCCTAATAGTTCACGCTCTGTTGTATTATATTTTTGTTCTGTACTAGTTAGAGTTCTGGAGGCATAAGCTATTGGATGATTATCTTGACTTAATACGGCTCCTAATGCAATATCAGATGCGTCGGTTGTAATTATAAAAGTTTTATTAAAATCAGGGAAAGCTAATATTGGGGCATTGGAAAGTAAATGTTTACATGTTTTTATGGCATCAATATATTGTTTATCGTTAACATTAATTGTAGCATTCTTTTTCGTAGCTTCTGTTAAGGGTTTTATTATTTTACTCAGGTTAGGCACAAATTTTCGATAATAACCTATTAGTCCTAAAAATGCTCTAATTTCTTTTAAAGTTTTGGGGATTGGGAATTTTTGAATAGCTTCAATTTTCTTTTGGTTTGGTTTGAGACCATCTTTGTTTAATACATGACCTAAGAATTCAATTTCTTCTGTCATAAAAATGCATTTGTTTTTATTTAATTTTAAATTAGCTTTTCTCAGTGCTTCAAATACTTGTTGTAATTTGTTTATGTGCTCTTGTTTGGTTCTTGAATAGATTATAACGTCATCTAAGTATACTAAACAAATGTTACGCATAATTTCAGTTTTTAACACGTTATTCATCATTCTTTGAAAAGTAGCGGGGGCGTTTTTTAATCCAAAAGGCATTCTTAAAAATTCAAAATGTCCATAAGGTACACTAAAGGCTGTTTTTTCTATTGAGTCCTTATCCATTCTTATTTGATGGTAACCTGATGTCATATCTAGTGTTGAGAAATAATTATTTCCTTGCAATTTAGAAAATAGTTCTTCTATATTAGGTAGAGGAAATTTATCGGATTTTGTTACTTCATTAAGGCGACGATAGTCAATCACCATTCGCCATTTTGGTTTTCCTGATTGATCTATTTTTTTTGGAACGATATGAACGGGTGAGGCCCATGGAGATTCTGAGGGTCTAATAATATTTTCTTGTAATAATTTTTCGATCTGTTTATTAACTTCTTCTTGTTGAATTTGGGGTAATCTAAAAGGACGTTTGTATATTGGTTCATCTGATGTTAAATTAATTTTATGTTCAATGGTTGCGGTTGCACTATTCGTAACATCGTCGGTAAATAAGTCTGCATAAGTTTTACATAAGTCTTCAATATTTAAATTATCTTCATCGGTCATGTGAAAAATTAAAATTTCTTTTTCCGGTAAAGTTAATTTTCTTTCTTTAAGATCTATTTTAGCGTTAATTTGTTCTATCATTTCAGTACCCATTAATATATCATATTTTTGACTGAAGTTATAAATTTAAAATTTCATTGGTCCGTTATCTTTACCAAAATATTTACACCAAAAGGGAGTTTCAATTAATCCATTATGTGATGTAACACCATGAGAAGTTCTAACAATAAATTTACTAGGTTTCCAAAATTCTGAAAAATATCTTGCAGCTCTATTTGTTATAAAAGAACGTTGACTACCAGTGTCGATAAGAATTTTTAAATTAGGATTATCGGTTTCAAAATAAGGTAAATAAGATTTTACATGATTAAATTCTATGATCCTTTGTCTGTTTGAGGCTTGTCGGGAAAATCCGGTATTATTGGTAAATCTAAAAAATTATTTGGTGGGGGTTCAGGATAATCACAAATATCTTGCTCACCTGTATTTATATATCCTCGAAAATAAACATCACTTTCACAATTATATTCCTGTTCGTTTTCAGGATGATAAAACACTTCTTCGGCTACTATGCCTTTTCCTAAACTTATTTGGTTTGGTTTAATTCGCGACGCGGTACGCATTGATACGTCTTCTACTTCGGGTTTGTTTTCACTAACTGACGTTTGTTGTATCGGATATCTGTTTTGTTGAAAGTATTGATGTTGTGGTCGAGCGAATGCATTGTTTGGATTCGGATTCCACGGATATCGTTGATGATATGGCGTTGTTTGTTTTACGTTATACATCCTTTGGTTAATGGATCTTTGTGTCGGTGGATAAGTATGTTTGGGTTGGCTAGTGCCTGGGTTTGGTTGCGAATTATTGGGTTTCATTATGTGAGTTGGATATGAATGGTTTATTATGCGCGGAGGTGGTAAAATTTGAGAGAATTTTTGTTTAATATTATCAAATCGACCTTCAGCTTCTAATTGTAATATCTTTTGTGCGGTATCGTTAAAACTACAATTAGATACATAAATTTGATCGTGATAGGGTAGGCTATTTCTTAAAGTATTTTGAGCTATATTAATATAAGGTTCCATTACTTCATCAATAAATGTTTTATTTTCGTATTTATCGGCTAATTTACTTTTAATAAAAAATAATTTTTGTTTTAATTCGAAGATTAAATCTTTATATGTTCCACGTCTCTTGACATTCGATAATTCTATTAATAAAGTATTAAAGTCGTGATTATCACCACATTCTCTTTTTAGAGCGACCATAATATTTGGCCACTTAAATTGATGGTCAATCATACTTATGCTAACGGCAGCTTTGCCTTCTAACTTACTTAATAATAACATAACGTTTTCAGGTTTTTCGCCTACAAGTGTTAACCACTGTTTTGCACTGTTTATATAATTATATAAAGTATATGGGTCTCCATTGTATGATGGGACAAAACAAATCAAAGTTTTAGGGTCCATTGTGGATATTGAATTTTCTTTCTTTTCTATGAAAATAGTCTCACCACTTGGGACGTTATTCGAGCTGCGCGACTGTGCGGAGCTTAAATCACCCGAAATCGTAGGAAAAGGGTCTGATTCACCACTAACCCTACTCTTAGGTCTAAATACAAATGTTGCTGGCTTGAGGAAGAAGGGTTTTGTAGGAGATCTTGGAGGATTCATACAAAAGGTACTTACAGCAGCAGCACGACGACAAAACGAATCAGCATCTTAAATCTTGACTTATTTATTTGTTGGGCTTCCCAGTTATTAAGACTTGAGAGTCACGTAATTTTCGGTCACGATGTACGGGATTTTTGTAGATCACGTTGTTCGATTTTTCCGATTTTTACGAAGCTGGGCCGCACGTTGGGCGCCAGTCAAAATTATTGAACTTCAATAATAGTTTTTAAAAAATTTAATATAAAAATTACAATTTAATACAATGATTATTAATTTATTAATACAATGATTACACTTTTATTTATTAATATAAGAATTATACTGAGGTTTGATATAGACTAAGGTACGAGTAGTAGTGAATATTCTCTTATGCTTGTTCAGGGTATTTATACTCTTCACTGTCCCATTGTTTCATTATAATAGACTGTTCTTCGGAATCATGTTTGTTATGTTTCCTGTGTTATTCTTCGAAAATATGTTTGTTATTCATAATGTTTCTCTTTACTGGTGATCCACGGTGTTATGGATAATGGTTGCATTTCAATAGGAGCATTAGGTTGCATTTCAGTAAACAACATGGGTGGCTTGTATATTGTTATTACCTTATTATCATGTTCCTTATTGAGGTCTGGTTGACTCGCGTATGTTGCTGAGAGAGAAAGGTAAAAAAAACCGGCCAAGTGCGAGTCGGACTCTCGCACGAAGGGTTCCGTACTAGTTGCAAGTGCCTCCCTATTTTTGATATCAAGAATACAACAAGTAACATAGTATAAAAGTTCTCGTAGCTCGTTGTAACTTTGATCGATGTTAATAGTTGATTGAATGAAACGTAAATTGCGGTTTACAGTTTATGACGTATTAAAAAAAACTAATTACTTGATCTCGTTCAAACCAATTTTCGGTGGAAGTTTGCATGGTTATGTACATCATATTATTATATTTTTTTTAGTTTTATCATTCCCTTATTTTAGAAGTTACAGGGGGGGAGACACATTTTACCACTTTGGAAGTGTCTCTCGCGCAAATTATTCAGTTTAGAAAAAAATGACATTAGAAACCTCAATATCATTTCTGAAGACCTATCCATAGATAACCCACAAGTATGGGTTCGATGAAAAAAAAAATTTGAGTTTAAGTATGGGGAACCCCAATTTTTTTTGTTTTTTTTTTCTATTTTTGTGTGAAAAACTTAATGCGGTTTACAACATACGTCTACTTGCCAAGTTACAACATTATAGTTTCGGAAAAAAGTGGCTGTGACATACGGACGGACGGACAGACAGACAGACAGACAGACGGACAGACAGACAGACAGACATGACGAATCTATAAGGGTTCCGTTTTTTGCCATTTGGCTACGGAACCCTAAAAATGTAAATAGTAATCATTATATATTACTATGTAAAGTAACATGTCACTGTTAAATTCACATTGAGCTAAGATTGCTCTTTTTCGACTAGGTTAATTTTAAACTCTTTACTTGACTGAAATTTGTATTTTTACTAGATATTGGTGCCCGGCGTTACCCGTCACAAAATTGTGAGATTTCCTTCATTATTTTTTGCTTTATATAATTTTTGACAACAATTTGACAATGATAATGACGCAATAAAAAACAATCAGCCAAATTGGTCAAATGGTTCACAATTTAAGCATGTACAATAATTTTTTATAGGTTTTGTTAATTTCAATGCTTTGTAATTAAGCACTGATGACTTGAATCACTGGCAAGTCAGTATTGATAAGTAAAGTTCGACTTAGTACACTTGGATTAACTCGTCCTAAAGTCCATGCAAAATGCATTACTTACCCGGAAACCGTATTTCTAACGTTGTTGTGTTGCATTGACACATTATTTTTAAAAAAATATTTCTTTTACAATCTAATAACTATCTGTAAAATGTTCTCGTTTCATTTTTTTTTCACCGAAAAACGAGTTTGTGCAGCAAAATACCGTATTGACTGTACCTACTTACTCTCTTGATTTACTTGTGATAAGCTAAGTAAGTTCAATGTGGGTTAAGTAGAGTTATTACATTATTATGAAAGGACTTGAGAAATTGAGTTTCAGGTTAGAAGCTAATGGAATATGTGATTCAGATCTCATCAATTTAATTATACTGGTGGCACGGGGTTACTGTAGAGGCCTTCGTTAGTGTTCTGGGTTCAATCCCCACAGGGGGATATTGTTTGAAGGATCTATGTTATGTTGTTATCAGTATCGGTGCGATTTTGGTATGAATAACTAGCGACCCGCCCCGGCTTCGCACGAGTGCAATGCTGATGTATCATACATATAAACCATCCTCCTGAATCACTCATCTATTAAAAAACCCGCATCAAAATCTGTTGCTTAGTTTTAAAGATCTAAGCATATATAGGGACGGAAAGATAGCGGCAAGCGACTTTGTTTTATACATATAACACCGGCCGTTTTTGATAACCCAATGCACCTATATATAACTAGCTTCCTGCGCGAGGTTTCACCCGAGTAGTTCATTTTTCCATGGGAACTTGATAATAAAATAGAGCCTATGTTAATCTTAGATCAGGTAGCTTTCTAATGGTGTAGTAAGACTTTTCATTTTTTTTTTGTTTTATTAGAAATAGGTTAGCATTTGACTACACCCTGCCTGATGTTAAGCATCGGAATAGCCTAGGATGGAGCACGTTTACCTAGAAGGAACCGGTTTACTCTTGATTTGAAGAGACCCATATTGTACTTATCGGGATCATCGGTCCTGGGGGCCGAGTCTGCTATTTTTTTAGCATTGTGCCAGCGTAGTGCCATCATGATATCATTATGCCAAAAACGGTAATCTACTAATCTCACCATGGTGTCGGCGTTGGAATGCAGTCGGTGTTGCTACCGCAGAAAAAGGCCGTCAACAGAAGTAGCAGGAGAGATGGTTAGGGAGATTGTAATGTTTATTTAGGCGATTTCAAAACTTATAAATTTATCATTTGTTATTATATTCAACAACGCTAATGTCATCGTGGCGGCACAGTGACACCATTATGACGTCATTTGGATTAGTAGAGTCCCAAATGAAAAAAAACCGACCATTGAACTGTCATTGACAGTTCATGGATACGCCATTATGATAGTAGATTCGCGGCCCAGCTGTAGCGGAGCCTATTCAGTGCAAATAAACAATAGAATGAATCTTTCCTCTTTATAGATATAACATATCCAATAGTACAGAAACATGTAGAATTAATATTTGATGTCAATAAACCCAAAAAGACGTATACTATATTAGACAATGCAAATACTAACTGTGTTTAAACGAAATCCTCCACAAATCCGAAACCAGCTGACAAATATAGTGCCCTCCATTAGTACGAAGCCTTCGGCAACATTGCCCCGGTATAGTAACCAGGTTTAACCGAGAACACGGATAAAATACCCGTTTTTCTATAATAATATTGAACGTGTTCCACGATCAAATCGAGTACGTTCTTAAGAAAGGCCAGGTTATAAGTACACCCTAAACTGAAGGTCATCTATGAGGAGATTAATGAATGTAGAAGAGGCGAAACTTGTTAATATCAAGATCGTAGCAAGTGGAAGTAAGAAGTCTCTGCCTACATCTCTGGGAAATACGCGAATGTATATATGTAATATTATAAAGAGGAAAGGTTTGATTGATTGTTTGCGTAGAATATGCTCCGTAACTACTGGACCGGTTTCAAAGAATCTTTGACTATTAGAAAGCTACGTCATCCATTATAGGCTATATTTTATTATGAAGTTTTTACGGGAACGGGAGCTGCGCAGGTGAAAAGATAAAGATAGAAAGATTCCCTCGCGCGGGAAGATAGAAGAGCGTAGATAGTCTTATTCCAACGAGACAGGACTCTTATTTAGTGGAGAATTGGTAACTTAAGCTACTTATACGTTTTTTTTAAGAGAACTCGCGACACATAAATGCCTGTGTCGCGGTTGACAGAAACTCAATTCACTAGACGCGGTCATAGCCCAATGGCTAGGGCTTCCGACTTGTGATCTTGTGGTCGCCGATTCCATCCCCACCCGTTGCACTACCGACTAAAACCACTCGTAACACAACCATTTTAGCTTAATAAGAATACCTAGTATAATGTAAAACTCTGCTAATAATCTTAATAAAAAAAATCACTGCTCACACAAATAAATGCTCTAAGTGGGATCCGAACCCATAACACCAGGCCTTAGAAGCCACTATCGGCTGCGAATACTACAAATTTTTGCCGTTTATATAAGAAAAATCTGTACTTATATATAAAGCTGAAAGGGTTTGTACCAGTAGGTCCTGAGATTAGCGCGTTCAAGCAAACGCGCTAATCTCAGGACCTACTGGTACAATTCTTTCAATGTTAGATAGCCCATTTATCGAGGAAGGCTTTAGTCTATATTTAATAATGAAGTTTCTTCGCGCGCGCGGGAAGCTCGTAAATAACATCTATTAATTTTACCAATAAGAAAAGCCTTGTTCAGTCAAATTGTACGTTTAATAACTAAAAAAGGCGAAGATTTCTCTTTAATACAGGATATACTGCTAGGTTATATAAGTAGCTGAACATCAGAAAAGCCGAAATATTTTCCGCCTTTGTCGTTACGCTTGGCTACACTACACCCAGTGCGATCCAATCGCTTTGTAGCCTAAAGGCATTTCGATACACATGCGAGGTTCAGGGACTGGCGTGTTAAAATTCATGAGGACAAATTGGCACATTTGTTAACATACTCGCAGATAGGTTAAATAAAATGATGCCGATAATGAAATGTACGTTAATTTTATAAAGAACAATATATTGTTTTTACATTGTATATAAGGCGCTTCTAATTTATACGCCATCCCTTTAACAGTAGATAGTTCCATGTGAAGTGATTACGTTAGTGAAGAGATGTAAGTGCCGTAAATTAATCTCCGTGGTGTAACGGTAAAAAAAACGCATGATCCCACGAACCCACGATCTTGTCTCGAAGATCGTGGGTTCGATCAAGATATCCACTACCCATCCACCAGACAAGACACCTTTGTGTAAATTCTAAGATTTTTTTCCGAGTCTGGTTGGCTGAGGGACAGAAAGCACTTTAAGCCGTTGGTCCCGTTTTTTATAACACCATCTATAACAAACGTATACCAGGGTACAGGCAGCAACGTTTACTCTGTGTACAACATAACACTGCGGTCACGAACTCGCCTGCTGAGTGTGGTGACTATGGTAAAAACCCTCTCTCGGGAGGAGGCCTATGTTCCGCAGTAAACGTTATACGGCCTGATGATGA
This sequence comes from Nycteola revayana, assembly GCA_947037095.2. Lineage (NCBI taxonomy): Eukaryota > Metazoa > Arthropoda > Insecta > Lepidoptera > Nolidae > Nycteola > Nycteola revayana. The sequence goes on from OX344847.2 coordinate 6,026,286, forward strand.
TGACTATCATGAAATTAAATTCCGGCATCAGGAAAAGGGTAAAATGAAACTGCTGATTATTTTTGGTTATGGGATATTATAATTCCTTGCTTGAGACGATAAGTCGTTGTCTATACATGTCCTGCGACAAAGTGATTAATTTACCTAGCGCGGGAGTTGTTTTTTAAAAAGCAAAAAAAAATATTCAGTGAATCAAAGTGCAATTCAATTTGATTACTACGTACGATATTTTAACATTTTGCATTTGAAGCTTTAATTTTTTTTTTCTTTCAAGATTTCTAGCAAGTTTTTGCAGTCTACTAGTATTCTTGTTAACCCATCGTGCTAAGCTTAAATGCTTGTATAACGAGTAGGTTCACGTCGGTAGTGCAATGGATCGGGATCGAAGCGGCGACAAGATCACAAGTCCGACACCCAAGCCACTGGGCTACGGTAGCTTAATCGTTCATTGCAATTTGTCTTGCATTTATCTGTATATAATAAACATAATCAAAATAATACTAATACCTACATTGTAGCAGGAAGAATCGCGAGGCCCAATCATTCCGGTGTAACGAATCCAATAGGGAAACGCAATTTTGTATTCCCGGTTAGGTATTGGATTGTGGGTATTTGCATATTTATGAATACACAGGGCTTCATATGGGGCCTTTTATTTTAAAATCTTGCCTTTTATGGAGTATATACAAAAATATATCCCATGTACAAGATATTGAAATGTATTCTAAGAAGCTTTGGTTAGAGAAGCGTAGTGTAGTTTGTATTTTTAAAGAGGTGTTATTGACCGATGCTGTAACGAAACGCACCCACTTGGAGCATTTTCTAATTCAAATTGTTGTGTACCCGTCACATTTTATATATTTTTTTTATTGTGAAATATAAAAAAAACTAGCTTCCCGCGCGCGGTTTCACCCGCGCAACTCCCGTTCCCGTGGGAAATTCATAATTAAATATAGCCTATATTAATTAGTGATAATGTAGCATTCAAATGGTGAAAGAATTTTTTAAATCGGTCCAGTACTTTTTGATCCAATTCGTTACAAACATAATTACATACAAATCTTTCTTCTTCATAAAATTATTAGTATAGATATAGGGCGTTTTATATAAATAACTAGTGGATTTTTGCTTAGGATAGACCTATCATGTCTTCCCATGGACGTCGTACGAGGCAATTACGTACAGGCGATGAATAGGCAACAGCATCTATCAGCTCAAGGTTATTTACCATCTTACCATCTCACCATAAATATTATTGGCAATATCCCTCAACGGCCTTAGCTTACTAGTCTGTTAAACCCATGCTCAGGTGAACGTGAACGGACTGATAAAGTAAAAGAATGTTACAGAGTTTTGTAGAAGATAAATTAATGAAAATGAAAAGTTCTATGTTACAAACAATACCTATAGTACTATTCCTCCTATCTTTCGTGACTGTGTTATATCTCTGACATAAAACTCGTCGCAGAACATGACTAAGTTGTTAAACGATGAATAGACAGTCACCCGCGTATTTATAACAGAACAGAGGTGCAAAACATTTATAGTACTACTAGCGTAACTCCCGTGGTTACTTCATAATTAAACAAAGCCTTCTTTCTTCGATAAATGGGCTATCTAAAACCGATTTTTCAAATCGGTACAGTATTTTCTGAGATCAACTCGTTCAAGCAAAAAGACAAACAATCAAACAAATTATAAATAGGTAATTATTATATTTAAACGAAGTACAGCATATTTTTTCAGCACTTAGGTATTTACATAAACTTATACTTGAAAAAAATTGTCACAATGTACATAGAGTTAATTATAAATAGATAACACTTACTATCAAATAATATTTCAATTTAGTGCATGTCTGCTAGAACTCCGTCAGTCTTATGTCAAGTAATAAGTTGTTTATATTAATGTAACTAACCGTTGGCTATGTTATAAAAATATAAGTTATATGAATAAATATGTTATAAAGAATATTATTGGTTTAGATAACAACATAAACATAACTAACAGTAAGTTACATTAATAATAATAACTTATTATTTGACATAAGACTGACATATTTATAATTAATATTATATTGAGACATTTTTTACATTGTGACAAATTCAAATTTCAATAATGAAAAAATAAAAAAGGCTTATGTTTAACTTACCATCAGATATAGTAAAAATGATCACCAAAATTAAACCCGCATTTTAATGTAAAATTGTAACCAAAGTTTTAACATTTCGCTATCGTATTTAAGCAAAATGACTCCAAATAAATCATTGTTAACCCAAAAGTAGTAAATGATCACCAAAAGTAGTAAATGAACACCAAAAGTACCTAAATGTTTTACTAATTTACTATTCGGTTCTGGCACTCGCCGGCCGCTGCCGCGGCACCGCTCGCTTCGCTCGCTCGGCTCATGCGTTTTATGGCCGCAGCTCTAACCTAACCTAACCGATTGTCATTTTTATTGATTTTATTAAGGTAGAAATAGCGCAATAATTTGCTCGCTAAGATTTGGTGATCATTAACTACTTTGGTGATCATTAACTACATTTGGTGTTCGAATACAATTTGAAGTGCAGTCGTGAGTAAAATAGCTAGTACTATTACAATTTTAGACTTTATTTTTCTTTTCTGGTGTCAAGTATATATTTTTGGTGGTCATTATATTTTATCCCAATAAAAAATGTAAGTATGCTAATTTTAAACCAATTTCCGTAATTTCCGTTCAGTAGTTTTTGCGCTTTTGAGTAACAAACATCCAAACTCATACACATCTGAAAATATCGCATTAACAATATTACTTAGATCCGGATTTATCGAGGCAATCGCTGGAAGATTCACGGGTTAATCTCAATGAAAAATAACCCCATGGGTGCTGTTTTATGGAATATGCACGATTTTCACACGTTTTACGTATTGTACTATATATATAATGTTAGTGTGTGGGGTGGTTTTATATTTCACTACCGGGGATTACATAGACAACGTAGTATATGTAGCTCAGACGTATTCAGATATTTCATATTCAACGTGACTGTGTTATTAAGGAGTTGGTTAGTATCTGACATTTTAGCGTTTGCTTTAGTTACTGTTGTCCTATTATAATACGGATTCTTGGATAGCATTTTTTAATTACTATCTGATTGTGTATGTTTTCCGTAGTTTTAAAATAAAAATAAAAAATTGACATACCTTGTCCTAGCAATAAAGGCTACCTCAAAAAATAATTCCCTAATCTATTCATATTAGTATTAGTATATTATATATACATAATAGGAATATTAGTAATTGTATATGTAAATTTCTGTAATAATATTTCACCTTTTAACCTCTCCCATCGACATGTCGACAACCTCCATAGCGTAGCGGTATTTGGCTCGATTTAAATCTCAAAGGTCGTGGGTTCGATCCCTACGCAGGACAAGAAATCTTTGTGTTCATTCTAAGATTTCTTTCCGGGTCTGGTTGGTTGAGGGACTACCCGCCGTCCCTCGGAAAGCACGTTAAGCCGATGGTCCCGATTGTTATAACATCATCTATAATTATCGTAAATCAAAGAACGGGCAGCAGCGTTTCCTTGTGTGGTACAACTTATTACTGCGGTCACCAACCCAATTGCCAAGCGTGGTGACTATGGCAAATACCCTCCCTCGGGAGGAGGCTCATGTTCAGCAGTGGACGTTATACGGGCTGATGATGATGATGATGATGATCGACATGTTTTACAGTGGCAGTTGCGATATCCACTGTATAATTGTTATTAGTTCAAATGTTAAAAACTTACCAAGTAAACAAAGAAATTAAAAAAAACTACTTTCCTATTAATTTAATCCGTTCTAATACCATAAGCGAATACCAATATATTATGTTTGAATTAGAACAAATGCCGCTAATATTAGTTCTTAGTATTACAATGTAATAAATCTTCTGGTTGTATATAAAAATTGTATCATAAGCTAGCAGTAATCTTTAAGTTAATCTAAAAGCTTAAAGAAAACGTATTTCCCGCAAATCCAGCACTTTGTGAGGCCGAACAAACCTTTGTAGATATCGTACAGTTCACAAATAACATAAAAAAAGGTTAGCTTTCCGATGCCTAAATAGTACTATCAAAAGGGAGCATTTCCATAGAAATTGGGAGTACCGCCTCTATAGATTTGTTTCGTAAGCGATCTGGAAGTCGATGACCCTTGGATTTCTCTAGCACACGCGTAATAAGATGTGATTACAATATACCACTATTCGTAGGAAAACGAAGGCTTTTTTAATATTTTTATTATCTGAATTCAGTTATGAGTACGTTTTGCGTGCGATGCACGTTATGCATGCCATTACAATAGCATTGGCTTAATCTATAGGTACCTACTATATAATATTATAAATAGGAAATAATTGATTGTTTGTTTGTTTCTATTGGATAGGCTCCGAAACTACTGATTTGAAAAATTATTTCACCGTTGGAACCCTACACTACCTATCTCCGGATGACATAGGCTATATTTGATTATGAAGTTCCCACGGGAACGGGAGTTACGCGGATAAAACCGCGCGCGGGAATCTAGTTAAAATTTTTTTTTTGAGTAGCAGGCTTTTTGCATACTACTAGTATTCTTGCTATGCTATGCTTACTAAGTTAAAATGCTTGTGTTACGAGTGAGTTCACGTCGGTAATGCAATGGGTTGGCATCGAACAGGCGACCACATGATCACAAGTCGGACGCCCAAGCCACTGGGCTACGGCCGCTTGCCGTATATTTGTAAGATAGAAGAATTTACGTTCCGCTTCTACTTTTATTTTATGTATCCTTATTTCAAATTCATTTTATATCTCGCGTTTGCTGTCAGTGCTGTCACATACAGAGCAATCAAATGGAATATGGATTTGATGGCTCTGCTCGTGATAGCTTACATTTTTATCATTTCATTATAAAATTAAATTTTTATTATATGATAATTAAGTTTTCGGAAAGCATTTCTTAAATCAACCTGTGCACTTATTAGTCAGCTACTCACTAAAAAGTCACTAAATGAATATGTAGACTAAATAAAAGTGAATTTGTAAAAAAATACACTTACATTTAGCCTACATATGATAATATAATTTTCACAAATCGCACTGATGATAATACATTCACCCATACAAAAACACATTTACATTCATTTATATATAAACAACCTACAAATAAAGCGCATTATAGGTCAACAGTAATGCGTAAATTAACATCGATTAGACTTATAAAAAATATGAACAGTGAAACAATAATAAAGACCGTCGATATTTCACAGTAATTGGTGAATACTTCACACAAATCAATCAACCAACCTTACGTCTGTAGCTATTCATTATACATTTCGGGTAGGGTGACCAGGCGTGACGAGGAATACCGGATAAGTCCAATTTTTATACTGGCTAATTAGTAGTTAAGTAGAGGTAGCTATTAACTACATAACATTAGCAACTACATAGTTTTTTTTTCGGTTTGACTTACGTAGGTAGCCACGAGGCTTTTGCTACTTCACCGGGCATAAAGGCGAGCAGAGCTCTGACCTTAATAAAAGGTTTAAAAAACTACAAACTAAGCAACCTGCGCAAGAGGGCGCCCCCTGTGGGGCTTGGACCTCGGCTCAGGGCGGTCGCTGGCGATGAGATTGAGGGATTATGACTTTTAGTATTTTAGGGGAGTTATGTGCAACTGTCGCTCTACTTTACAGTTCGCGGGCCTCTCGGGCTTCAGGTCTACGAGGGCATCGGGTGTCTACATAGTTAACGAATTATTTTGTTATATCAATTTATGTCCTTATTTCTAGAGCTCAGAAGCATAAGGTCAGATGTGCCATTACACGTCAGAAACATTCGTCGTATGTGCCTATATCGTTAACTGGCACTTGGGCCCAAATGCGTCTGAAGTAAAATAGACACCCGTTCTTATGCTTCTCAGGTCCTGTCTCATACGGTTCTATACATTACAGCTCAGTGATACCTGCACGTCTACGATTATGACTACGCTTACGCATCCGGTGTGCTCGAGCCTTTATAGATGTTTGTGAATGCTGTGTACACCTCAATCGGGCTCCAGATTCACCATTTATACATAGGTTAAGATAGTGCTATATTGCTTATAGTCTGCTGTGCCATTGAAATAAATAAAATAAAATGAAAATACTGAAAATACATTTTACTGCATCAATTGCAACAAACTAAGCAGTTATAAATGTTGACTGTATTTTTAATTCTTTAGCCCGTTTACGTCCATTGCTGAACATGGACCTCCATTGAACACAATTTAGCTAGCCAGTGTCATTAAGGGATATTGCCATAATCACCACACTGGCTTGGTGGTTTCCGGGTCTGGTTGGTTGAGGGACTACCTCCGTGCCTCGTAAAGCACGTTAAGTCGTTGGTCCCGTTTGTTATAACATCATCAATAACAATTTTATACCAAGAAACTGGCAGCGGCGTTTCCCTACATAATATTGCGGTCACCAACCAGCCTGCCATGCATCGTAACTACGGCAAAACCCTTCCTTATAACGTGGATGTTATAAACATCGATGATGTTGATGAATGTTCTGAAACTTATGGAAAGTCCATCCCAATTCAGTCACGTGGTAATCCTACGTGCGTGGGTGGTATTTTTATTCGACGTGTTAAGTGTAGTCTCTCTGGATCGCATGTTACCCTATGACCTCGATCTCTGTCGGAGTACTGAACTATTGAGAGCTTTCAATTAGCCTTCTAATTAATATATTAGAATTCGAAGCTAAAATAGTATTTCATGTAGCCGGAATGTGTATTTTATGAGGGTTTTATAGATGGCACGTATTTAAGCTATTTCAATATCGGAATACTTGTCATAGTCGTGCCCGAACACGAAATAGAACGGAAAAGTATAGCAATAACTGCAACTAACGAAATGTGATATGACTTTCACTCGCTTTGATTAAATTCTTGTTGAAACTTCGAAGTATGCAGATTTTAGTTTTCTGGACTGCACTTACAATTAACCTTTAAATTGTATATTCAATGTCTTCGCTTCACTAATTAAGATACATGTATATAAGTATTTAATTTTGCGCGCGGTTTAACCAGCGTTAACTCCTGTTCCCGTAGGAATTTAACAATTAAATATAACCTTTAGCCTTCCTCGATAAATGGGCTATCTAACACTAAAATAATTTTTCAATTCGTACCAGTAGTCAGTGACATTAGTGCGTTCAAACAAACTCTTCACCTTTAGATATTAGTATTATACGACTACTAGCTTCCCGCGCGCGGTTTCCCCCGCGTAGCTCCCGTGCCCGTGGAAACTTATTAATAAAATATAGCCTACAACCTTCCGCGATAAATGGACTATCCAACACTGAAAGATTTTTTGAAATCGGACCAATAGTTCCTGAGATTAGCGCGTTCAAACAAACAAACTAACTCTGCAACTTTATAATATTAGTATAGATTATAAGATGATAAGATTAAAAACTAATAAGCAGATCAATTGAAGAATACATAAAAGTATTTGTACTAGGTATTCCAATCTATACAACCTATCTCAGTCGCGTAGCTTACGTGAAAGAAAAGCCTTTAAATTCCTTCGTAAACAAATTGTACTTGTCACATTTTTCAAAGTGAAATATCGGCCACTGGTGTACTGTTCTCGGTATTATTTAATATTGCCTAGATTACATATATTGATGTAGGATTCCGAAGCATTTATTTATGTAGACAAATTAAACGTACGCTTCGAATCTTTATATATTACCAGCTGCCCGCGTGAAAGTAGAAACTTCATAATTAAATATAGCCTTTCTTTTCCCTCGATAATTGGGCTATCTAACAATGAAATAATTTTTCAAATTGGTCCAGTCGTTACTGAGATTAGCGCGTTCTAAATAAACGAACAAACTCTTTACCTTAATATAAGCACCTATAGATAATACATACGAAATATAATACGAAAAGCAAGAGTAAAAGAAGGCATTTAATGTTGTATTTCGTACAAACTCTGTGTCTTATTTGACAGTTGATCAAAACTCCCCTAAAATACTAAACGTCATAATCCCTCAATCTCGCCAGTGACCGCCCTGAGCCGAGGTCCAAGCCCCACAGGGGGCGCCCTCTAACACCGAGCTTAGTTTGCAGTTTGTAAACCATTTTTTAAGGCTGAAGCTCTGCTCGCCTTTATGCCCGGTGAAGTAGCAAAAGCCTCGTGGCAAACTACGTAATGTCCGTCCGAAAAAAAAGGCTTCTTATTTGACAAAAAATATTTCCGTTTAATCGCTAGAAACCTGAAGTATTCATTCCCATTTTATGTACACTTATACTTATACATCCCGCCGGTGGTCGAATTTTATTAATCTAATAATTAGATTAATAAAATTCATAGATATAATTATTATATCTATGAATTTCTAGTTAATTATAAAATTTGAGCTTTTTCTTTGAAAAATTTAACTCGTACTTTTGGAGTATTTTTCTGTACAAATATTTGGTTCCGACGCGTCATTAGTTTCAGCAAACTGAGCGAAATTTTTAATTCAGGTTGAAATGGCTCCTTATGTGTAATGAGACGAACGTAGCAATTTCGCTCTTCAGTACATCAAACGAAAATGATATTTTTGTTACTTTTTTCGGTTCATTTAGTAAGCTACGATGCTTTTACTATTTCACCGGGCATATAGAGATGGGTTGGATTAGTTAAAATTGATATCTAATCCACCTAATCCTAGTATTTTAAAATACCTGTTCCATTTACCTAATCCTAATATTTATTCAATATAGCTGACCTGTTACCAATATTATGTAGGTATCGTATGCGGATTACGTAGGAAATATTCAGCATGATCGTTCCTGTTAAGTTATCGGGAAGTTGGCATATGAAAAGTTTATAATATGTTTTCACTCGTACTAATCATAAATTATGGTTGAAATTGAAGTACTTTCGAAATTAAATTTATAACAATTAATATTCTAGGTAGATTTTTATTAATTATTCCATTCATGGTAGAATTGAGAATTAGTCGAATAGAATATTGTAATTCACTTTTATTTTACTAACTTTTATATCGATACTAAATTAGATATAATAATATGTCATATTAGTTACGCCTCTAACAATGTCAGAGTATTAAAAAAAAATAAGGAATGTAAATTGTACTCTATGTTACGAATATTTTGTACCATACCTAATCCTCGACGCTTTTGATTAGGTATGGATTCGGATCGAAAAATACCTAATACACTAACCTATTCTAATATTTATGCCTCACGTCTACGGGCATAAACGCGAGCAGAACTCCGGCCTATTTAAATCATTCCATTCATATAAAACAACACTGAAGTACCAATTGCTATTAATATTTGAATAGAACCCAATATTATTGTATTATATTGTAAATCTAGAACAACATTCTATGAACTTTTGAAGTGCCTGATCTAGTTATACTCACTTCAGTATTGCTTATTCCTCCAATTAAAGATTTCAAAAGCGAATGCCAAAAGTTTAAAACAACGAATGGAATATTCTATCGATACAGTAATTAAACCTGACTTAAAACCGAACTTTGTATTTCTCGCTAACACAAAATAAATAGAACGAAACTTTACCTTATTATTAGTACTAATGGTACGCGGAGTTGCCAGATTTCTTAGAATTAGTCGAACTTTCTAGAATTCTAAAGGCCTCTATAAATTAGACACTGACATTTTCCATACAAAATCACTATGTAAAAAGGAATGAGAAGAAAAATAAAAGCCATCTTTACGCAGTGCGATAGATGCTATGCTAGCTAGTGCTGTCGCATGGCAGATTTTACAAATTCATTTTCCTACCATAAATTAAAAAGTATGGCTCAAACGAAAACTAACACACACTAAAAAAAATATATGCAAGAAAATATTTAACACATTACCTATTTAGTTCATTCCTCAATTGACCTATAGCATGCACATATAGAAAATACATCTCTTTCCATTTTTAATAAGAAATTCCCGCTTTTATCCCGAGGAATGTAGTGTGCTACTAGCTAACCGCGGTACATTCGTTAGTTGCAGTCAAGCACCTAGACCGGGTCACGCGGCCCGTCCCACTTCCCAATCCGAAAATAGCTTTGGGTTCACCATTTTTTATGATAATGCGCTATGCAATGATTCAATTTCACGAAATTAGGCTAAAGTATGCCTAATAAATTTAACGCAAAGCTTTCTTTGGGTATTTGTTTATTTACGTAGATTACTCAGTTAGTTAAGACTGGTTGATTTCGTGAATAAAATCGGAGAAGATTTCGTGACTTGTTTTATAAATTCAAACCATTAATGTCTTGGTTTCAAATAGGGCTTTTTGTCTGGAGTATTTGACTATCATCGTTGTTTGTTATAAATAAATACATAGGAAATTAAATAATACCAACGATTAGACTGTCAAGAATATTCAAGACTTATCATTAAAATCTTCTAAAACTAAATTTAGTTACTTTATCACATTTGAGTTGTTTTGCTTTAGGATAACAATCCTTAAGGATTGTTCTTCAATAAATACTGAAGTAAAAATCGATATCAAATTAATCTTTTAATACGCGCCGTTGCTGCGATGCGATACGAATTGATTAATATAATTCCATTTCCTTTAAAGCTTTTGAAACATTACGTAATAGCATAAAAAAATGAAGCAAAAATCTCGTTCTACGTCATTAACCAAGAGTAATCGTGTCGACAATATTAATTCTTACCTTTATTTCAGTCGGCACGCACGTACGGAATTCGTAAACAAAAATTCTCACAATTTCAGCAATTTCTGGAATTGGACCGGGATCATTTTGGGGTATACCGCAATGGTCTTGTCACGCCCCTAATAGTTCATTCTCCAGGACATTCCGTTTGACCTGAAGTAGATGAAGTCAGCTTTTACGGAATAATGTCTGTATACAAGTGGAAAATCGTCACATTTTACGATTGCGGAGAGAATCTAGATTGAGCTTTTACGGTTTAAATTCCTCTTATAAGATTTTCCGTAGTGTTTGCATTAAATGGTATATTTAAACGACCTATTCTTTCAATTGTGTTAAGCGCGCTACGCGTTGAAGACCTGATGAACTTAATTAAACTTTTTATTACCCCCGAAATATTCATGAATTTGGGTGAGCTTTGAATATTTGTTATATTTTTGTAGCGTTCAAATAAATCGTTGTTCATTAGTGACTAATGAGCACGGAAGCCAAATCGTTTTAAAATATGACATGCTTTCAAAGTGACACGGCTTAAGAATGTTTTAGATTATTTGAGGCGATAAACACGGGAGTTTAACAACAATTTGTGTTGATTTTGTAATGGTTTTGTTTGCATAATTTTGATTTAAAGATTTGTTTAGTGACACTGATCAACGATTATGAAAATACGACAGCATCGAGAGACGAGTTCTGTAAAAGAAACGAAATCACTGATTTACATTTAAAAAGCACATATGGTCACTTACTTGTAACATCTTATATCTATATTTGCACTAACTGTTCGTGCCGGTGTCGTCTCCTGTCTTACGGACATTTAACGTGAATAATTTTGGCTAGAAAGGCCAGTTAGGTTGTTAAGCAAAGTTTATAGTTTAAAAACTACATCAAATACATTATAATGACGGCAAAAATCTTCAGCGAATCTTCCTAAATTGTAAATATTTAAAAATTACCATTAATTTTAAAGAGGCCCTATGTTTCTCGTATATGTGTGTTCTTGGCAATGATAAACAGATTGTCTCGGCGATATAATGCCACGGTGTTCCGAAGAAATTCACAAGGCCGGACGCCATGGTCATTTGTTGTAGAAAATACCAGATTATAAACAAATAGACATGATATATTGAGGAATTTTTAAAAGCTTATGTTATCATTTTAATAGGAGTATAAAGAGATGAATCGTAAGGATGATGAAACAAACAAACACGACTGAGTATGATTACTTGTGTATGCTTAGATTACGATTACGAGTACGCATAGATTAGCTTTTGTATGTATAATTGTATAAGCCAATACATACAAACGCTAATCTATTTCTTCAACAGCCCGTTTAAGTCCTTTGCTGAACATGAACCTTCTCTTAACATACCTTAGTAATCACAACGCTTGGCAGCGCGAATCGGTGATCGCAATAAGATGTGAATCCTTGATATATGCTGCTGTTGCAACCATTAGTTTAACTGATGGTTGCAACTGTGTGCTACAACAACTAAGGGATATATAACTGATTCAGTTATATATCCCTTAGTTGTTGTAGCACACAGTTTATTACATACATAAGCTATTTACGTATTTATGTACATGTATAAGTTCATCTGACAAACTAGACGACACGTGTCTGGCATCAAACATTACAAATGGGAAACCGAATAGCAGTGCCTCAAGAAAATTCCATTATAACTCCCATCTTGTTTCTGGTATATAAAAAAATCTTATTTAACATTACTTGAAGTTTAAAAATACAAGAATTATCATTATAAACGAGATACCTACGTTTCAGTTTACAAATTGCAGTAGGACATAAAAACAAATTTTAATTGCGGAGCCGGAAGCACAGTCATAATGAAATTGTTTCTGCACTGTTCGCTTTACAAAAGAGAGGAGTAGGTAAACAATCGTCGAATCAGTTGTCTGTACATTCGTTAGATTTTACGCGGTTTCAACGTTATGCTGAAATATTAAACTGTATTTAATCTATATTCGAATTTTTCAGGAAAATAGAATTATTAGAAGTGTTTTAATTTCCCAATCCTGTACAGTGGTGAAATAGAATGAAACAGGGAAAACTATGTTTAATCTTAATTAAAAACCAAATATCTAGTGTTAGTTTCGCTAAAAAAATGTGTCAAAATGCTGGGAAAACTTCTTTGCACCGCCCTCCCGCTCTCAAAAATTATGCACAACATACAGCAAGGAGAAATAAAACGTGCAGAAAATACAATCACCAGCCGAAGAACCGACAAGTGTTTCGCTCCTCCACGGAGCATAATCATTTGCGCAGTAGCGTTCGACGAGGTATCATCACCTTGATGATGCTCCGTTTAATTTAGATTCGTTTGGATTTCTACAAAGTAACGCCTGATTCCATTAAATATAAAAACTATGTTGTCTTTTATCAAAATATTAAGAAAATGACATTGTTTCTGCATTTTTCGACGTTAGAAAGAGAAAACATTCGCCGAATCAGTTTGCGCATTCGGTAAGACAATAGTATAATTGAACCCCTCTCTGAAAACGACATTAATGTTAAATGAATCCTATTGCACGACTCATAATGCGAAGCATTAGAGAGTGTTCTACTACCGAAAAATTCGTTTTGCCTCGGTTCCGCGACTATTTAATTAATTTCTCGATTGGTAATCTACGTAATCTCCTCAATCTGCGCACCATTTTATAGATTAATTAATGGAGAATAATTCTGTCTCTAGAAAAAATTGATTTAAGATAACAGAATCGGAAAAAAAAATAGAAATAAAAAATAAAACCCGTCAATCAACACTTTTTTCGTTTGAAACACGATAGCTGGCGTAAATAATACACGAGTTCTTATATACCTATATATATGAGTATTTTTTTTAATTAATATTTTCTTATTTTCGTCGAACGAATGAGCATTATGAGTCATGCACTTTTGGATTTTCCATTTTTTTTTAATTTTTATCTTAAAATTAATATTGAAGCAAAATGGAAGAGTAAAAACAGTTATAAATTTAACTAAAAAATATTTTATTAAGTAAATATACAAATATAATTGCCGCTACTAATTTGTTTTGAATGTCGTATTTAAGTAGGTACAAACCAATAGACAGCTTTAATGAGCTTCCTGTACCTTCGTCATTATCCACAACTGTAACTCTTAATCATACACAAGAATAATTATTGCGTCTTAATTAAAACTATCCAAACATTCGCTCCCACACATTCACCCATATGTATATATGTAAGTATTTATACATCATGGACATGCGTAAGATTGCATGGGAACTGCATCACATCCTTTGACGTCATCGTCATTCTACATGTGGATGTCGAATGATTTTCTTTTTAATGTTTTCTTAATGGATTTTTAACATTATATTCAAGCTTCTGTAATATAATAGTTTCCCAGTTACACCGGCGACTCATTACGAACTGATTCGTTAGAAATGTGTCAATAAATCATAATCTTTCTTAATAAATCTACTATCAAAATTATTTCAAACGAATGTTTCTAATCTGTTGAATTAGTTCCTCCCGCCTAATAATTCTGGAGCCCTGATCTATGAAGAAGCAATAGCCTGGTGATTAACAGCCATAAAAAGTCGGATAGTCTGAAAGATAAGCTAGTTTTAACTTACTAATATAATATAAGAAAAGTTAGGCAAATTGATCTAACTTTTCAGATTTATTCTGTTAGTACGCGTAAATTCTGTTTTATTTAATTACTCTTATATTATTAAGTAATAATAATAAGTTGTCCCAGGTTTTATTTGCCGTCACAACGTATTATACAATTAGCATTCAACTTGAATTAAGGTATAAAGTTCTAAGTTCTAAGTATTAATGTGTATTTATAGACCGATAAAATACTGATGACATGTTTATAGATACCTATGTTGCTTCACTACATAGTATAAAACAAAGTCGCTTTCTCTGTCCCTATATCGTATGTATGCTTAAATCTTTAAAACTACGCAACGGATTTTGATGCGGTTTTTTTAATAGATACAGTGATTCAAGAGGAAGGTTTATATATATAATACATCAGCATTGCACCCGTGCGGAGCCGAGGCGAGTCGCTAGTTATATATATGACGAAAGACACGACCTCTTAAAAATATTTTAGCTTTGTTAAATTGAATGAAATCGTGTAGTTTTCAACAGTTCGTAACTCAAATAAAAGTGTCGCCATAAACCGTCGTGTATGTTGCTAAAGGACAATATCATCAACCAGTTTTGGCAGTCTAATCTTAACAGCATAATTATTAAAAAAAAATATCTGTAAAACAAAATCCAGACTCAGTTGAAATCAGCCCAAGTTGGATATATTCCCAAAAAACTTCAAAGAGTTTGTTCCAAAATTCTGAGTAATTGAGGCGTTGTTACGTTGTTTGCGAAAAAAACTTGAACAATTTTCTGGAATTCGTCACAAAGAGAAACATTTAATGTAAATATAAGAGGAATTCCAAGTTGATTGATGTTTGCATGAAATATTGTGTGAATAATATAGTGTTTCAGGAAGTGTCTTCCAGTCAACATTAAAAACCACCAAACAAAAAGGGATACACATTTATTTATTTTAATTATTTATTCTTTGTTGTACACATGATAGTCAGTTAGATGATATACAATAGCGAGCTTAACTCATTTATGAATTTTCTTCCAGCAAATCATATTCAGAGCGAGATTTGTGTTAAACGGGTAAGAACAGTGTACATAACAGGCTTTAGATAAAATAATAACAATCATCAACAGCCCGTTGACGTCCACTGCTGAACATGGGCCTCCTCTTAACAGACCTTGGCAAGCCAGGATCGTAGAGGGATATTGCCATAATCACCACGCTTGGCAGACGGATTGGTGTTCGCAGTAAGATGTAAATCTTGAGCTAATAGATGCTGCTGCCCATCTATCAGCCATATGTCCCTTAGTCGCCTTTTACGACACCCATGGGAAGACATGGGGTGGTCTATTCTAAGCCGGAAACCACACGGCCAACCACAAATAATAACAATATATAGAATAATATATCTAACTAAAGCTAATACTTACATAGCATAATTATTTTCACCGTCTTTATATTAGTGTTAAAATCCGATGTGTCTTTTCGTAACTAAAGAAAAAATATTAACGTAAATAATATGAATACAGTGTAGAATTCTACGAATTGACATTTCGAATTTAATGAACTCAGTAAATGAATTCCGTCAACGGAAAAAGAATGAAAAACGTTTGCCGCTAAATAAACTGTCGATAGATGGGAAAAAGTTAAAGCATTTGATTTGATTAGATCTGAAAGTGAAAATTTAATCTAGCAACAGATTTTTGTAATATTATGTTTTTATTTCCATAAATTATTTGCCATGCTTAGTGATTTTGTATGGTCAATTTTTTTTTACCTTTTGTCTATCTCTACAGTTCCAAAACTGTTTCAATCCATCAAGAACAGTAGCTGGAAACTGAGATAGGAAATGATATTGTACTATATTACACAAGATAATTCTAAAAGCTATATTTAACAGGCAGTAAGCAGCCTACGATAAGCAAACAAAAGATCAACTTTCACTCGCTGCGATTTAGATAAGGTACCTACTTTACGGTAGATTGTTACTGAAAGTGACATATATTGTATTACTTGCTGCGCCCCGTGGTTTTACTCCCGTTACTCTGCTCCAGTGGATCGGAGTGTGATGTATTGTAGCCTATGTGTTCATCCAATTTATAAACTATCCGCGTGCAAACTTTTGAAAACCTTTTAGCCAAATCCGTTAAGTAGTTTTTGCGTGAAAGAGTAACAAAGATCCATCCATCACATCACACATATTCACCAACTTTCGCGTTTGTAATTTAAGTATTTTGTTTACCTTTTGCGGTTATAACGATGTTTACAGGAAACCTTAGGGATCGATCTTTTCTTTTTTAATCCTTTTCCTTTCCTCTAAAAGACAAAGGCACAGGGAAAAAAATCTGTGTCGCGGGGGACTTTACAAACACATTATTCATGGACTCAGAAAGACTATTTGTGGAAGTCGAACCCAGAACACCAGATCTCAGAAGCCACTGCCGTAACCACTTAGCTACCAGTCCAGTCAAAAGTTTAAGGTTTAACTTTATTTACCAAACAAAACACAATTGGCAAATCTCGAAATACTTCGTTAGTTATAATTATTCAATCCCTATTTGGTGTCTTTATTTTTGTGTACCAGAAGTACATTTTAATGCTATTGAAGCGACATCTACAGTAGCACCGTTTTTTTTTTCGAGTGTATATATGCATTTACGCATTCCTACTACCGCTGCAGCGTTATTCGCGCGCTGGCGGTGGGATATGTAGGACTCGCCCTCTCCATAGCGTGGTATGCTAAACTCATACCACAAGGAAGTACACCACTAAAACCCCCCGGACACTCCTTGGATCCGCCGCTGGCGGGGGCCGGGTACGCATGAGCAATCCGGCCCATCTATAGTAGCACCTAGCATCCCAACGAGCCTGTATCGCGCGATACAAGTTCGCATGCCAATTCGAACAGCAGAACGGCGGGGGCATACCACCTAACCCGGCAAAGAAGGTTTTCATTATCTGTGGAGGAACACCATCAACCGTTCCTCTACACTATCATTACCTTCCAAGAGAAAGGCAACTTTAAAAGTTCTAATCATCATCATCATCAGCCTGTTGTAGTCCACTGCTGAACATAGGCCTCCCCCATCGATTTCCAGCGGGAACGATCGCTAGCGGCCTGCATTCACCGATTCTCCGCGACCTTTATGAGGTCGTCGGTCCATCGTGCAGCCGGTCGTCCTACGCTGCGCTTGCCAGTTCGTGGTCTCCACTCGAGAACCTTTTTGCTCCATCGGCCGTCACACCGGGCAGCTCGAGTAGCATAGCTCGAAGAACTCTTCGCAACAAGTTTGCAAGGCAATTCGAACAGAATCAGATACAAGTTCTGAATATTAACAATTGGCCGTCGGCCGCCGGGCACATCACCTATCTCGGCAAAGAAGGTTTTCATTTTCTGAGGAGGAACACCACTAAATGTTTCTATACACTATCATTCCCTCCAAAGAGAAAGGCGATAACATGACACAAGCAACTTAAAAAGTTTTAAACTGCAAATCACTTAACTTCAATTTAATAAGTGAAAAGGGTATAAACTATTTCCAAACTCAGACCAATCCACTTTTCTCTATTAAAGAAACTTCGTAAAACTAACAAAAGGGTCACAGCATTCGTAAAAGATGCTTCACTCACTTACTTATATTAAAAACTAAAAACACATAACCACGAAACGTTTCGTGGGCGAGTCGAACTTGTAGAAAAAAAGGTTCCGTCCGTATAATCTATACAACATTAGACACTTTTATAGTGGACTCGCTTTTACCCGCGTGGAAGCCAATGTGCCTATAATACTTTTAACACTTCTAATAATATGTGTACAAAGTCTCAGGATGATAAGTTAATATTAACTATCCGGTTGTACTCATGATTTGTCATCATTAGATATGTCCGACTAGTTTCGAGACCATCCCGAGGTCCATTCTCAAGGAGTAATAATCCTCGATATGTGTACCTCTCACGAAAGTTTTATTTCTAAAAAATGATCAGTTAAGTAGTTTTCGCGTGAAAGAGTAACAAACAAACTTACATTTACATTTGATATTAAGTATGAAGTATGAAATACAACAAACAAATATTCTGTGAATCTGTCAAGTGACACCTTTGCCGTTATTAATATCTTCGAAAACACGGCAATAAATCACGTTTGTTGTATGGGAGCCTCATTATTTTTCGGATGGACATTATGTATTAGCCAGGAGGCTTTTGCTACTTTACCATAGCATAGATGGCAGCCCTATATCAATATTTATCTATTCAATTTTTATTCTTTGCTGTTGTAGCGGCAACATTACTACATCATCTGTGAACTGTATGTTTGAATGTCTGGCTAGCCCGGCAACAGACAGATAGTGAAGTCTTAGTAATAAGGTCCCGTTTTGATCCTTTTCAGCGGAATTCTAAAAAACAAAAACGTTAAAAATACCCAGAGTACCTAAAGCTTCGAAATTCTAAATCAGTGTTGCCGCCACAGAAATGATTAAAAGCCATAAATAAAAGTGATTCTTCACCGGAAACGTGTAGTTGAGTGTGACAGTTGACGCAGGGCGGTCGGGAGCATCAGCGAAAACGAGTTCTTTAAGATAGATCGGTTAATGTGCTGATGTTGATGTCTTCCGTGACAAATATTATTAAGAATATAATAAATCATGGAACTAGGTGAATGGATACGTGAAGGTGTTATTCTTGACATAATATATTCTATTTAGATTTAGGTCGATCATGTTGCATAAGATGTCGTTTGTCTTATTGCTCACATCGTGTTTAAGCTAGACAAAATAACTTATACTAAACGATAGCTTTTACTATTCGATCAATAGCTAAAGATGTAGAGTTTGTTTGTTGCTTAAACGCGCTAAACTTAGGAACTACTGGCCCGATTTTTCAGTATTAGCCTATTTATTTAATTATGAAGTTCCTACGGGAGCGGGAGTTACGCGAGTGAGATTAGCGCGTTCAAGCAAACAAACATATTAAAAGTATAGATTTTATAAACTCATAAGAATCAGTCGTGTCACTACATGTTGCTATAAATACTTAATCTATGATAATATTTATCATAAGTGTTTCTCCACAAAATTAAAAAAAATATATCACAATTAATGTGACGTATTAAAACTTGTGAATATGATAAATGGTTATAAGGTTAGAGTTTATCACATTAATTATTATTTAATTCGATAAACGCAGGCCCTTTAATATTTACCAATATATTTTAGGCCTTTGAATTAGTAGATAAGACCCAAAAACTGGATTATGAAAATCAATGTAATGCTTATAAGAGGCTTCCTTTAAATCATGTGTAGTAATTACGTTAGTAAATAAATGTCTGTGAAATAATAAATATTATTTTACATTTTTTATACAAACGTAAACTTACATTGACATTCACAAAATCACAATACAAGCGCAAGGTGAGTCCTCTTTTTGTCCGCGATTCATCAGGAAATACAGCCAGTATGACATCTTCCAATACTAAATTGCGGAAAGACGCTTTTTTTTGATGTCATCAAGAAGCACTAAGTGAAACACAGATTAAAAACTAACATTACTGTCTGCACCGGAACGACTTACCGCTTGCCGTACCCGGCGGCGCCGGCGGCGACTCAATTTGGTCAATCGATTTTAATAACTATTTACATCATATTTATTCGTTATTTTATTAATTTACATTCTTATTTTGTTATTCATTTTATGCACAATTAATTTTAGAATTTTATTATTATCTTTTTATTTATGGCACATTTACTACCTAATTGTTGTGAAATTATTTCTTATTGTGCCTACAATGTGCCGTAAATAAATGATTCAGATTTAAATGACATAATTCAAAATATACATATATTTTAAAATCATCAAAAAATAAAATTTCTTCACTAATATAATCAGTTCACTCACGTAACGCACGTACGCACGTAATCTCCTGTTAAAAAGATGGCACATAATATATTTTTGCTACAAATATAGGTACTAAAATTGGTAAAACTTGACACCGCGTTTCCATACGACTGTGCTAAATTTTAGTGAAAAGCAACTCGTTTTTCCACTGCATACGTTGAGAATGCACGAGTTTTTCAACCCGTACCAGCCTGACATGACGCAATAAAACCAAAACGAATTCTAGGCAAAATAGAGCACACCATTTTTACACTCACTGAACTTTACGAGTCGGTAACTACCGCCACCTTGCAGAATACTGCAGCTAAAGTAAAATTGGTTGATGCTGTGTTCCTACAGGTGAATGAATACCTACTCAATAAAAAATAAATGAAGTGCGAGTTTGTATCTCACCTATAGAACGAAAGGAATAACATCGAAAAAGTTCTGCCCGTTCCCTGTATACAATTGCTGTGTTGTCGATGTTACGACAATAGGGACCAACTGCCTAACATGCTTTCCAAAGCACGGAAGGTAGACCCTCCACCAACCAGACCCGGAAATAAATCTAAGATTTTATTGGGGATAGAACCCACGACCTCCGAAACTTATACCTACTACGCCACTGAGGTAGTCAATCAATATTACTGTGGCGTATGCCGTAACGTACATTTAAAAAAATATTATTTTTCGGAAGGGCATTTATGTAGTTAGCCACGAGGCTTTTACTACTTCACCGGGCATAAAAGCGAGCAGAGCTTCTGCCTTATTTAAGGGTTAATACACTACAAACTTAGCAACCTACGCAAGAGGGCCCCCTGTGGGACATAATTCAAGGGACACAAGCGGCCGTAGCCCAATGGCCAGGGCGTCGGACTTGTGATCTTGAGGTCGCCGGTTCCAACCCCACCGACGCACTACCGACGTGAACCCACTCGTAACACAAGCATTTTAGCTTAGCACGAGGGGTTAACAATATTACTAGTAGACAGCATAACACTGCGAGTAACCATTAAAAAAAAATTGGTACATTAAAAAAAAGAGACGGACACACAATTGAACCTTAGTAATAGGGCCCAGATCCAGTGACCCCGTTTGGGTACTGATCCGTTGAACTAAAAGTTCCGGTATCATAAGAAACAAATGAGATCCCTCGCTTAACGATGACGAGGAATAGATGAAACTAGAATTTGCGTCATTTAATTAGTCCAATGTTCCCTTTACCCGTACTGAATCGAACCATCAACATCTGGCCCAAACTGTTAAAATACATTCTTTGCAAATACTAGATCAGATGCGATCAAACAGGCATTACATCATAGTGTACAGCTACTGGGCTATTTCTGTTCACGGCCCCGGCTGCAATTACCTGAGGGGTAATGCTTATTATACTGTCATTTATAAAATATCTTGGTGAACTTACTTCTCAGTCGATAAACCTAGTATGGGCATTTGAAGAATACAAGCTCGGCCAAGCATTTCGGTGGTTTATATTCAGATATAGTAGTGTACAGATACAGTAGTACGCTTAATCGACGAAATTCATTCAGAATATTATGCTCACTATCAACAAAATGTAGGTCATCTGCATTAAATCTAAATGAAAGGAAAGCTCTGGACGACCTTTTGTCTAGGCTTTTTTAACAATTCGTGTAAACGGTGAGGAGTAAAAATTATTTATGTATCTATAGAATCTGCAATACATTAATATAGAGGTCATCATACGCAGCTGTAAATCTACTAATCCAAATGTTGGTCAGATTTAACGAATTTTTATATGACCATTCCCTAAACCCTTGAACAAAAAGCGAGAAAAAAGCAATGTAGTAAAATATTTTTTGCTGGTATTATACATAAAAATAAATTAACATAATGTTCCTTAAAAATTTAAAATACGTTAAAAAGCAATCAGTGTAAAGCGTAATTTAGCAGTAAAATGAACGAACACCGGTAAGCTACCCAGCGCACAGGTTTCATAACAATTTTCACGATGTTGAGCTTTAAAGCCTCGTCAGCTTTTCGGCTGAAGTTGAGGACATAAATAGTGTTTGTCAACTGCAAAATACGATAACGTGTAGGTACACCTGCATTATTTTATCACTACAAATGACGAGTGCCCTTTTCAATACGATTAAAATTTGTTATCCACATTAACAATAATTGTTGGTACAATTTTGTAGAAATTTTTACTCATTTAAGACATAATTCGGGAAGCTTTAATTTTTTTCTCTACCCCCCTTTTCTCTCTATCTTTACTTTAGTATTTGAGAAATAAAATTACTGAGCTTTTTTACCATAACGCTAGGTCTAAAGGCAGTTAAGAAACCCATTCCCAGTGTGACAATAAATTTACTTCGCTGTTTAACGCATTGATTTATTTTTACTTCCTCAAAAAGGTTTCTCAAATAATTGGGATACTTATCTACCCGCGATTGGAATTAGATTTCGGATTTTCTGCTACATCAATCTTATTATTTATGGTTAATTGCAAATAAAGATCTAATCGGGAAGAATTTGGATCAATGATTCTATTAAGATAAATAGCATATTGCAATTGCTTGAAAATTATTACCTTATGGTAAATCGAAGTTAATCAAAACAGTGTAGCGATAATACTGCAATTTCTCGATAAATAATTGCGCAGTAACTTTACTAAGTAGTAAATGTTTTAATTAATTCCCACCTTACACTCTTTGATAGTCAAATTGTTAATTATATAATACAAAGATAATAAATTAACCATTTTATATTTAACTCCATAAATAAGCCCTTACCACGATTTGATTGCATTCTGCGGCTCTTTAATTATCCCGACCAGGTACAGTACAACCCAACTCAGTCCCATGTTTAATGGGATGCTCTGAA
The DNA here is from genome assembly GCA_947037095.2 of Nycteola revayana. NCBI lineage: Eukaryota > Metazoa > Arthropoda > Insecta > Lepidoptera > Nolidae > Nycteola > Nycteola revayana. Next base: position 6,049,336 of record OX344847.2, read on the forward strand.
ATGGTTTCGTTTCACCCAACATTTTTCAGCCTTAATTAAATAGTGTCTACCTATTGAGCTGTTGGATTAATTTGTTTAGACTTGGACCGTGAAGGAGGGATGAGATTCCAAAAATAGCTGATGCTCCTAATGAATTTGGGAGCCCAACATAATTGGTTAAAAATTAGAAGTGGCGTTTTGTTATTTATAGAGGCAATAGAAAAGAATTCGATTTAGTCACTTAACTAAAGTTGTAAAAGACAAATGTTTCAGGAGTTCTTCGACGCATTCTTGTGTCTGTATATTCTTATTGTCTTGTTCTTGATGCATTTTATTGGCGTACAAAAGAAGAAAAGACAACGAGATGTATTTTTGGCACAAGTCGCATTCGCGTTTGCATATTACGGAGTGAATTGTGGTTTAATGTAGCTATGGCTTGGCACTCGGCTGTTATTTTCAAGTATAGGAACAATTCAGAAACGTATTTGGGATTGAGACTATTCATCTTCAACTTCAAAAGCTCAGTGGTTTAGTCCATTGCTGAACATGGGCCTCCTTAACAGACCTTGGCTAACCAATATCGTTGAGGAATATTGTCATAATCACCACGGTTGGAAGTCTAGCAGATAGATGCTTAGTCGCAATACAAATTAACCAGTTTATTTGTATTGCGACCAGCGCTATAAGCTTACTAAATTATATTTTAACTTATTTTAATTACTGAATAATTCTTGAAACGAAATCAAGTTAAAGCATCAGCTAACAAAGCTCATTCATTTAAAAGAAAATCACAAAATTAATTCTATTTTTTCTTTGTTATTAACAAACCTGTATCTGACTATAGTGTTATACTTACATATAAACATAATTTTATTATGTATTAACGGAACTTTCAATTATAATTCATTAACACATTTCGTTCTGTTCGTCAACTTATAGCTGAAGTTAATTATGAGAGACCCCCATATATGTACAAGATGTTCATATTCACGTTTGCATTTTGCTACGTGTGGTAAAGAAGCCTAAGTGCCAATTAAAATTCTATTACCATCCATTCGAATTAATGTGTTTAAATGTGTATGTTTATGTAGATATTAAATTTAATAGTTTTAGAATGATTTATGAAGGTAAATAAATTATATATTCTAAGCTGAGTAAACCTGGGAATTGTTATAAGGTTTTCTGACAATAATTAGTTGCTATATAATAAAGATATAATTGATCAAACGTCTGGTGTAATAGTCTAGTGTTCTTATTTCTTGAATCTATTTCTGTCTTCCACTTGAAAATTGAGGAGGAGATTTATAGGACGGAATGCATACATACCTACTTCATGTATGCATTCTGTCGTATAAATCTCTTGGAAGATTTATATGTGTTTACGACTAATGGTTGAATTTAAAGAAAATCATTCAAAGTAGTTTAAAAGGTTTATTTAAATTTTACCTAATACATTGTTGAAGAGAGTAACCGAAAAGTATAATAAAAAATCATTAGCATTGTATTTTGCATAGGTGGCTATTTTCCTGGCTGGATTTACTTCTTTAAAGTTAAAGTTAAGTAGAAATCACACGATTCACTTTTGAATAATTCTAAAATGGCTGATTTGAAGACAAACCATATCGGCGGTCTCAGGACATTGGCTTTATATAAATAGTTTCCACTAAGCTAACTTTTCTTTCCTTTTTGTCATTGGTAGCTCGGGATAGGATCGGTGGGCAGATCTACATGGAAAATCTAAAACTGTTCGTAGACTTACCCAATGTTCGTCCATTCTCGTAAAATAAATCAACGCCCCTAATTTGGACAACATTATTACCCATACAGTACACAGGAACACTCACCGTATTAATTATTATTAACAGCAGCTGTATCTAAATTAAGATGATCTTCAATCTGCCTCTGATTTCACAATTCATAACGTGCTCCTCTGTTTATGATACGAATACATTAGATTGAACGATGATATTTTTGAAGTTAACCTATTTTTTGTGTTTACGAATATTTGTTTGGTAGCAGTGACCTCGGAAATCATATTTGTTTGGACCAGTGATTCAAAAAGTATTCTCCCATGGACCTCCAGAGGTCCACGGGAGACTCGACGGGGGTCTACGTTGGCGTAAAAAATCGGGTTCCCATTTTTTTTTGCCTGTAGTATTAAAGAAAGGTGCTCCACCGAAAGCAGTTAAATTTTAGCGCTTCTGGTTTAGACCAACAATTATCCTTTGTTCTAGCGGTAACTAGTGAAATCCCGAGTTTTAGTCCCGGGTCGGGCAAAATACTGTGTTACTCAATTTTTTTCTATCAAAATTAATTTAAGAAATTTTGTGGTATTTCACCCGTGCCTTCGGGAGCACGTTAAGTAGTCTATCCTGCGCCTGATTTTTTATTGGTAATGTCGCTAAATTCGTCCCATGGGATTTTGAGAATGCCACAGTGTCTTGCGCAGATGGTCCATCTCCTTAGCGTTTGGCCGCGGTATTCGCCATCGGTAGGATGAACTATATACGTTTAGCTATCACGAGACAGGAACTATAGAGATTAGTATTACAGAGTTGGCGTGCACTTGACTCAACTGGGTTATTTCTGTAGCTCCCTTCGATGATTTTCTCAGCTCATTTGATTCATCTTTCGCTTGTTTGATAAGTATTAGTAGGTCTTATACTTATTCAAAGTGTATCTGTATATGTAACTTATGTTAACTTTTAAGGTTTTATTTTAATCTAAGAATTTAAAAATATTTCGAACTGTCAAATTCGACAAAAAGGTTCTCAAAATACACGATGTTGTCAACACAAATTAGTCAATATTCTACGCTATTCTCAGGATTTTTTCTCTTAAGTGATTAAGAATTAGAGAGTTATGAACCCGATAAGTGATGAAGTTGTTGGATTCCCAAAAATGTATCAGAACGAAGCTGTGCTTGGTAGTTTAAAACGTAACTATTTATATCAACCTAGAATTACATGAAGATAGATTTTATACCCAATAATATTTCTTTAGGTATTTATACTTTTACTGCCTTTAGACTACATTTAATGACGAATAAAAATATCTTATATTCATTGATGTTTGACCGGAATAATACTGAAACAGCTGCCGGCAATGTTTATATTACTTTACACCTCATAATTAAAACGATTAATAATTTGGTGCCTTATGAAGTCCGTTCATAAAGCACCAAATTATTAATCGTTTAAAAACGACGTCCGAATAAAAACTTTTTAGTATAATGAAATAAGTAGCACCTCTTTAATCAGATACAGATCCGGAGTAATCCGCTTATTAAAAAAATAACATGACAGGCCAGATTCCATTTGGGCGCGAGAATTGCATCTATATAAAAGAAAAAAATATTAGAGTGTATAAATAACTATATTTGTGGAGCATCGGCCCTGTGTTATAGCTAAGAAATATAAAATAAGACAGTTCTATCTAGTTGGCCGAAATTATCGCGGTTGGACGCGCGTCGCGAGTCGAACGCGCATCAGCCGCGGGGCGCACGTTCACTCATCGCGTCGTTCTAAATACAAAATTTGTTTACACCAAATTGATTTGACATAATATTTACGCGGGAAATGTGCAATAATTTGTTAAAAAAAAAGAATTTTGTGCTGATTTATAGAATTCTATTTTTAATACACACTTATTAATATTATGTAGTGTTGTGATCGAAAGTCAAAATGATTTTTATAAATGCTCAATACAATCGAATTTATGGAATTATTTCAGTGGAATTATTAAGTGTAATAAATTCATATTAGTTAAGAAAATGTGTATTTATGAGTGTGTCTGTGTTATGTAGCGTTAAACAACGTCGTGCCAAAACTACGAAAGTGGGTGTGAAGATTTGTAAACGTTCTTTAAATAACTGATTATTTTGTATTAATAGAAGTATAAATAATGGTTGCCATACTACAAGTGGCTGAGAGAACAAACAATGACTACTTCAAGTCGTTTTTACCCGTAAGTTGTATATTTTTAATCCTTTGCCATCTTTGGGAATTGATGAAAAAGAATCGAAATCGTGTATTGCAATCAACCTTTAAATACGTTTTTTTAAAACGTTCTGACAAGAAATGTAAATGACATCTTTTTGTTTTTGGCGTCAATACTCTTTTAACAACAGATGGGACAAGATGTGTCTCTATATTTTACTACAATTACACGTCAAAATAAAAAAAAACCACTGGATATTTTATTTTAACTTTAATTAAGTCGTTTTGATTGTAGAGACAAAAAGGTAAAATAGGAAATGTCCTATACTACCTTTGGTAAGGTAGATTAGGATACGAAACCTTATCTATATTCATTTCTAGCTGAGTTGTAAACTGCTTTGGTGGGTCGTAGCGTGTTAAACATATCATCACACTTACATTAACAAATCTAGGTTAAAAAATATCTTAGTGTCAAAGTTCATACAAATTTATTTATTTTGGCATACATACTCTCAATATATTATCTGTATTATATTTTTATAATTATTATATCTGGGGACAAAGTTTGCATGAAAGAAAATTTTGAAAAAGTCACGGAAACTGTCAGGGTTTTTGACGAGCGATACCGGTCTATTATAAAATAGAACTATTTTTTCTAATATCCCAGTTTTATAATAGTAAAACCTGTAGAAATATTAATTGAAATGTAGATCTTGACTATATATCTGTCATCGGTTCGTTAACATCAACTCAACTTGAGCTTCCTCCATAAAGTTTAATCTTCAATTTTGAAAACGGTTTAAATTCAATATTTTTAGTTGTAGGTACTTACTTTTATTTACGTTGTGAATTTTAACTCCTAAAGTTGTCATAAACATAAGTGATGCTAATTTGATAGGTAATAAAACGCTTATTTATATCATATTTTATTTGTGTGTAATGGAAACTGATAATGTGTATTATCATGTTAAGTGAATCGTCTGTCATTATTAATGAGCTATTTACTCGCTGTCATAAAGGTAAATTCATAAAAAATATTTTTACATCATAATTGGTTTTTTAATATAAAACTAGCTTTTCCGCGCGGTTTTACCCGCGGAGATCCCGTTCCCGTTGAAACTTTGACTTAAAATATGCCTATGACACTTACAAATAATGTGGCTTTCTGTTGGCAAAATGAGGTTGGTTTACAACATTCCCCTTCTTTTTCTTGTCCGGGGGGAAATTTATTTACGCATTCCCACCGCCGCTGCAGCGTATTCGCGCGCTGGCGGTGGGATATGTGGGACTCGCCCTCTAAATAGCGTGGTATGCTAAACTCATACCCCGAGGAGAGGACCCTACACCACTAAAACCCCCCGGACACTCTTTCGATCCGCCGTTGGTCGGGGCCGGGTACGCATGATCAATCCGGCTTACAACACTCCCCTGCCCTAACTTATAATTCATTTAACCTGGAAAAAATACTTTAAAATAATTGTATACTTACTTAGTTCCGTATAAAAATATTATTAATGAATTTACCTTTATGACAGCGACTAAATAGGTAGCTCATTAATAATGACAGACCATTCACTTAACATGATAATACACATTATCATTAGTAGGTACACTAAATTAAAACTTGGGAACATACATAAGGGCGATAGCCAAGTGACAATATACAACAGCCATCTATTGTTTTTTAAGTTTTTAAATAAAAAAACACTTATTAATAAAAGAAAACACTCATATTTTTATACTGTTACCCATATCGCTCTACGATAATATTAAATTTCAGTACGTTTAACTACAATATACTTCACGTGTACACAAAATATATCTAACTAGCTTCCAGCGTGTGGTTTCACCCTCTTTACTTCCGTTCCCATAATAAATCTATAGCATAATATAGTCTTCCTCGATTAAAGGGTTATCTAACACGTCAAGATTTTTTCAATTCAAATTCAAGCAAACATACCCTTCAGCTTTATATATCCGTTTATATATAGTATATATATCTAACGTCTATAAAACCTTATTTCGTATTAACAATTATCATATTTAAGAATTATTATAGCATTAATAATAAACATATTTTTTTTTGTAATAATTAATAAATATTATAATTGATTGGAACGCAATATGACCCCGCCCCGGTTAAAACAGATAACATACACATTTTGGTCAAATTAACGTAAATTAACAAGTAATTATATCTAACGTACATTTATCAGTACTGTGATGATACAACAATAGGTATATTAAACAAGAAAAAGTTTTCAAGCCGGACAACAACTATTGCGGAATTAAAATCTTTGTTTTTAGGTCGGTTTAAATGCGTTCATTGTCTTCCGGATTTATATTAGGGAACGAATCGAGTTAAAGTGTACAGGCAAAGAACAGAGAATGTCCCAAATAGTTAGATTTTTAGAAAAAATGCTATTAATATTAGGAAGTAGGTAGGTACCTATGTTGTTTTTTTATCAAGAGTAGGTATCGTTTCGGTCATAAACATAAAGGTATTCTCAGCGCCATCTGTTTATGTATGATTAGATATTTAACTACCATATATAAAGATATGTTTCCAATAAAAAGACAGAAAATAAAAATGGTAACATTTCCGTTCTTTTGTACCCTTCAGTTATATTCGGTCCTTTTTCATATAAATCAAGTTTCGGTTGGCATAGCAGCTATGGTGGAACATACTAACAGTTCTATATCAATCACTAGCTTCCCGCGCGCGGTTTCACCCGCGTAACTCCCGTTCCCGTGGGAACTTCATAATTAAATATAGCCTATATTAATCAGTGATAATGTAGCATTCAAATGGTGAAAGAATTTAAAATCTTTCCTTTTTATAATATTAGTGATTATCCTTTTTGTGTGGTAGTTGGTTGATTTCGTTTATTAATAGTGTAGTTAAAAGAACAAATTCATCTTTCGATATATCACAAATTAATTTTATAGAATTGTGAAATTTTATAATAATATGTTTAATAGACAAATATTTTGTTTGTATGAACAACTAATCCCACCTACACTCCCACCATTGCAACTCCTGTAAGCCAGGATCAACGGTGGCACACATTAGAAATGGCAATGAGCACCGAGGCTCACCAACTCCCGGGAAAAAGTTAAACTGCTTTAAGGCCCGCCACGAATTTAATCAGAAAGAGAATTGGACGAGTACGAAAGTCTTTTGAACGGATAGTACAGTACATAAGAGTTGTTTATAAATTTAGCTAGTTTATATCAATTATAACTTTATTTTTACTTTGTGCCGAAATCGTTTATAACCGTTTGTCAACTCCTGCCTGAACTTTGGCCTTAGATAAAATAGTATTTTTTTATACATCTTCCGTGTTTTTGTCCATCAACAATATCTAGTCATATGGTTCATAACATAACATATTTATTTTTCGTTTTGATGGCATGCCAAGCCAACGTCCTTGGCGAACAATACTCCTAGACCGCGAGGCGAGGCTTATTTTTAATTAAATTTTAGCTCCAACTAATGTCAGTGGTTTACACTATAGTTTTATGTGTTTTATAACTCCCTCTTTTTTTAAAATACATTTTACTTACAAACTTGACTTAATAATCTAAATGAATTTATTTCATAACTAAATTGTAAATATAAAATTTGGAATACATATTATAGAATGTAAAACTGAGATGTTTTACCATTGTTTACCTTTTATATATTTTTTTAAGTAAAAATATCGTTGTGTATAATATTTTTCAACACAATATGACGAGTATTTTTTCTCATTCCAGGCTGTAAATTCTCCACCGGTCCCGCACCGGGACATATCAGCACCCACAACAACATACCGTCCTTATACCGAAGAATATGCCGCCGTACAACGACGCGTGGAGCGGCCTGCCCCACCGGAAGAAGCTGAAAAAAAGAAAGACAAGAAATGGTCCATCGGAAAACTATTCCGACGTAAAAAGAAGGAGGATGAAACTGCTTCCTCTTCAGAAAGTGACGAAGGCATCAGCACACGATCGCCTTCTAAAAGAAAGTCTAAAAAGAAAAAGAAAGTCCCAGTGGTCAATAACTTTGATCACATTGTAATCAGAGATTCAAGGAGGGCGCAAAGTCTTGCCAAACCCAATGTGCGAGATGTTACCGATGATGGTGTGCTATCTGATCCGTCTGCCGGATTCATTAACTACCGTGCTAAAGCACAAGAAATGTACAGAGAGTCTAAGGAGTCGCTTAGTTTAAAAGAAGACACTGCAAGCAGATCCGGTGGGTTAAGTCTAGAGACATCTATAAGAAAAACTAGGAAAGGAAGACTGAAAGCGCGAGTTGAGGCTCTTAGAAATAGTATGAGAGGTGATTCAAGTAGTGAAGAAGAGTCACTTAAATCATCAAATTCGTCATTGATGATTCGATTCCGAAGTGATGATTCTTTGATGCGCTCCCGAGACAGTTCCTTAAATAAAAGATCACGAAGTGCAAGAAATGAAAGATACATAAAAAGACTATCGCGTGACGAAGAAAATCAATTAAACAAAGAAGCTGAACTCTTGCAACAGGGTTACACTAAGGCTGAAGTAGAAATGTTGACACGGACACCTACCAGTCAAAGTAGTGGTTACGGAACTTGCAAACGTGACCAAACACAAAAAACTAAACCTGAACAAATATACGCTAATGATGTTAACCGCCGTCCCATGAAATCTGAATCAATATCGTCTTTTCCATCAACGCAAAGTTACCCATCATCCATTAATTTTAACGCTAAAGTTAACAACGAACATATTAATTATTCCATACCTACTAGCAATATTAATAGAGAAACGCTTTATGCTAATAACAATAGAGAAAGAAGTGTTAGTAATACATATGAAAATCCTGACAACGTATTATGTGTCAAATTTCCTTTAGGAAATGTTACAAACGTAAAAAGAGAAGACAAAGCGCCTCCCATTCCACCTCCACGTGATATGCAAAGAAAAGTCGCCACACCTGTCTCGATGTATTATGAAAATAATTCCATAGTATCTGATAGAATGGCAAAACAATCTGTGATACACGGCGTACCTAACAACGACTTTGACAGAATCATGCGACGAAGTCAGGAGAGATCGATCGGCTATGGACTACGGAGACCGATATCGACATCCGAAGATCACATTGCTATGCAAAACAACGAATATTTGCAGAGTTTTCAACACAAAAATGAGCAACCAAGAAGGCCCGCTTCCGTTTCTGCCGAACCTGATCATTATGGTCACTATGTTAACACGCCGCCTTGGAGAAAATCTATTGGCCCTACTAGTATTGTTCAGCCTGACCCAGTTCAATTAAGGCACGATTATCTTTATTATGCTGATGAAAGTCCTAGGTCACGCAGACCAATTAGTATAAAAACTAGTCAAAATGGCCATGAAAATCAATATATGAGCGACTCACAAGCATCGCAAAATGTTGCCGAAAGTGTTTATCGAAGGCCTCGAAACGCATCAGAATTCTGGAAGAAAATAGATGATGCTGAAAGACAACGCAGACAACAAAGTGTGTATGCAAATTCACGGAGTAGCAGTGATTTTTCAAACAGTGCTCAACTTAGTAGAACTGGTTCATATATAGAACAAAATAAACTGGGTCAAGATAAATCAGAAGCTCAAAATAAAAACAAAACCGCTTTTAGGACATCGTCCGTTGACACAACAGACGGTGCAAAAGTTTGGAAGGCGACGACTGAATACAAGAGATCAGTTACGGTAGAACCACCAAAATCTGTTACGTCGCCAACAGTAAAAACACACATTCGCCACAAATCTGACACGTATGTGGCTGGTGGTTACCAAATACCCTCTGACGATGAAAAACTTTCAGAGAGACGAAAATCAACTAACCTTGACGATGCTCTTAATGAATTAGAGGCAATTTATAATAGCTTAGGTTTAGGAGACGAAGATTTATTAGACAGAGCTGAACGTAGAGAATTAATGACTCCGAAGTTTAACGACCATTTTAATGATTGGAATGGAAACGACGAAGAGATTCAACTCCGAAGTCAACCGACAACACCTTTGAGACGTATTCAAAGAAGATCAACGCTACCCGATAAATTACAAGATGATATGGCATTCAGAAGGATGAATTCTTTGAATAACAAAGAAAAACCTAATTTAAAAGAAGCTCAATCCCAAATTAGCTATATGTTAGCGTCGCCTGTTTATGTGCCATATGCATCTGATGATGACAGGCAATCCGAGAGAAATGAGCCAGACATAGTTTATGACGACGTTGTATACAGAAATATAAAGCAAACAAACAATCGATTGAAAACAATTGACCCTCAACCGCCATTTGGCATACCTATAGGCCCTGTATCCCCAGCTCCACAAAGTGATTATCTACATGCAACCCCAGAAAATAAAGGACGATCACGATTTATTCCAAGAAGATCCCCAGACTTAGTGTCAGATGATTTAGCCTACAGAAGTTTGAGGAAAGATGGAAGTCGACACTCTGCACTCTTCAATGGGGAAGATTACAATGGTCATATTAACAACAATCACAGTTATAGTGAATATGGTTACAACAAAGATTCAGCAGCTAATCTTAAAAAGAAAAGAGCAGTAAGATCGCTATCGGCTAACATATTTACTATGATACAAAAAGAAATTGACGATGCATTAAGTATGAGTAAAATGGCTACTTTACAAAAAACTCATAGTAACAGTGACGTTATGAAACGGCTTCGAGGCACGTTTGAGAATAATGACAACGAGCAGGAACAGTATCCTCGTAATAAGGTAAAGCAAAGACACAACACTGTCTGTCTATTTGTTAATAACACTCATGCACCTTCTCATCATTTCGCAAAAGATGATTCATTCATTCATAGTGATGATAAACATCTTGCTAAGCCACCATCATGTGATAAGTCCAAAAGCTCATCACCATCAAACAGATCTCCACAAACATCAAAACGTTCATCAAAAGATGAATTTCAACATGTTCTTAGCATGCTAGCTCAAGAAGCTATGGACACTAGTAATAAATTAGGAGTAGCTCTTGCGGAATTAGATAAAAATAGAAATAATAATGATAAAAAGTCAGATATCCAAAGTCGCATTACTGACAGTAGACAACTTTTCTTAAATGGTTTAACAAGTAAAACTTATGACGATCCTGTGTCGGAAATCAAGTTAGTAAATGTTCGTTCTGAAGTCATAAACGAACCAAAAGAAGATAAACCGTTAGATGAATGCAATCGTGAGTCAAAAGGAAAGAAAACTGAAGATAGTCTTTTGGCTATATCAGATCAGCTTCATAAAGTTGAAGATCAACTGAAACATAGCTTTGAAAAAGAGCTGAACTTCGAAGATGAAAGTTTAAAGTTATCAAATTATATAGCAAAAGCTGAAGAAAAATTAAAAGCTCAAGAAACAACGGTTGTGATACCAGAGAATAAAGTAATACCAGATGTAGTCCCTTTAAATATAAAAGATGACACAGTAAAAATTCACAATAACCACGAGAGTGAAAACAAATTTGAATTAAAGCCACCAGTTATAAATTCATTGAATCCATTTTTAACTCCCGACGATAAGATAAAGGAAATTAACGAAATAAATGCTTTTAAGGAACTGAAAGATGGTATCTCAGATTTAATTGCTGGTATTTGTCAAGTAAATGATAAATTATTCACACCCAAAGAACAAAAACTTGATAACTCTATTGATAATAACGAAACAATTACTGGTATAAGAGAAGCCTCTGAAAAGCTAAACCAAGTCTCACAAAATGTTTGTAATCAAGAAGCTCCTCGTAGGGCTTCAGTTAATCTGTCGATATATGAAGACAATTTAGAAATAAAGAAAGATGCCGCTGACTCAACAGAATATAATTCCTCGGAAGAATTAGCTACGATATTCAAGTCAGACAGTAACGTAAAAATGCGTAATGGAAACGAAAACCAAACAGAGTCCGGAAAGATTCGCAGCGATTTAAGCTCGCCAAAATTAGTTCAGTCCATGAACCAGCAACTTAGACGGTTGTCTGTTGATCAGACAGACGAAAGTATTCCTAGTCAAAGCAACTCACTGCCAACGAACGTAGTCCCGTGGAGAGCCAAAAGAACAAATCACAATTCTCAAAAAGAAAATAGAGGTACGTGGCACATGTTCATGCACGGTGTATGGTTTTCACTGTAATCATTTGCATCCAGCTTTTTGTTTTCATGTCATTTTGTGTTCACGCGTCCGTTTATTGTTTAGTTGCCTGTACTAACTAGTTAATTTTATAGTATGCGTTGTTTTTTTGTTGTTTCGGCAGGCGATAACACGCAGTCAAAGCGCGATTGGCACGACAATGGCACGTTGATGTTAGCTTGTACCTACACTCTGATGTTCTCCCAACACCTGGCAGATTTGGACTGGTTGACGCTGCTCGGTTTGCTGCTGGCAATTATCACTATTATCGCTATGCTAATAATATAACGTAGAAATAACATAGTAATAGAAACTCACTGATTGGATAACTACTTAATATAGCGACTACATTTAATTGAAAAAAAAAAATTACTCCTAGATATATATGAAACGTTTATGCTTAAAAAATGTATTGTTACATATTATGACATACTTTTCGCACAAATTTTGAACATAAAATACCTATATATTCCATTAATAGTTCTTTTGAGCTTATTAAAACCACATTTGATGAAAGATTTTGATCGAAGAAGAATAGCTTTGTACCTTTTGACCCTGTCCCAATATGCATTTAACGACCTTTTAGAGTTTAGTGTTCTATCATGTCATGGAATGAACTTGTAATATACATTTTAGGGCGTCTGCTACGTTCAACGTGCGCAAGCGGGTGCCCTCTTCGCATATTTTGTATTGGAAAATTATATAAGCAAGAAGATTACGCTTATGCGCGCAGAGCTCATACTGTGTTTTCATAGTGCACACGTTGAACCTAGCTTACGCCCTTATTAATTACTTATACTTTATATCTAGTGTTTGCTGTGATGTTCATTTTACGTTTTTTAAATATTAATCTTAATATTTAAGAAGTTTTAATTTTTTATTTTATCGTTGTTACTTATTAATCTGTGCCAAAATTGAAAATCATGTATTTGTAACGTTGGGATGCTTTTCGCATGATTTTGAAATGTATTTTTAAGAATTTGCATGTTTCATTTTATATTTTAGGATTATGCTTTTGTCGATATTTTACCATTTTAGATATACAACACTTATGCATATTCTATAAATGGAACTGAATAATTTGTTAGATTCACAAAAACATTTATAAATCTTCATATAAGATGACATCTCGGATCGGATTGAGGCAATTGGGATGTTTTTTTTTTTAATTATATTCTGCAATTTGTTCAGTTTCGTGCATAGAATTGCGTAGAATGACACATTTAGCTTAAAATTTATTCGTAATTTTATGTAAAGCACTTTATCGTTTTGATATACTTAATCTACATATTATACAGCATAAGAATAAGTTACTGTTTACTACCCAGCATTATGTTTTAAGTCTAATTTTCAATGTCTATATTTCATTATTGAGATTTGTAATAAAGATTATAATATGTCTATTAAAGTACCTAGTAACAAAAGACTCAATTATGAAACATTGACAATATATATTTTATAATTCGGTATGCCGACCCAAGTTGGAAGTACTCACAGAAATGTTTTAATAAATGCAATTTAATCATAGTTACCTGATGAATAATATAATTTACTTAATTAAAAATATGGTTTTCGAATTTATGTTAAGTATCTATCTTTGCTTTATTTATGAATAACAATAAAGACGTCTTAATATCTTATTACATTTTTAAATTAAATGTGTCTGATAGATGAATATTGTTAAAAATGGCTATAGAACATACAACTAATTAGGTATTTATTTACTTATCATCAAGTTACATTCAACATTTAGAATAAATACATAGAGAACTATTTAAGTAATGAATGGATAGTTGAAAAGCTTTTGAATCAAAACATACTCCGTCTTATTCAGAAACTTTCTCTGTTCAAAAATGTACGCTTTTCATTAAGTTCTGTAAGGTTATTCCGAAATGAATGAAAATGCTGATGTTTAGTTTATTATTTGTTACATTTATTTTCTTTCAAGAATTTTTTTTTAGTTCGGTTTTCAACCAGTAGTATTTTATCATAATCTTTGATAAATTGAAATAAAAATTGGTTTGAATTGATATTTCGGCATTGAGAATACAGAATTAGCGTATATAAGAAGTAAATTTCTGCAGGTACTTGAACGGGTTTATTCATATATCTACCTGTTTCGTACGTGTGACTTAACCAATAATTTTTTTTCTAGGTGAAAATTGAGCGCCTGAGGCGATCCACGTGCTGACTACGTTTTAAATATTTACTACTACTTCGATACGATATTATTAAGCTAATTTTAATTCTGTAGATAATAATAATGATGACCAATTACTGTCTTACACGACATCTGAGATAATAATTGTAAAACAAGTGAAGTACCTACATTTTTGTAAAGGTGAGCAATTTAGCATATACTATAGCATTTACTTGTAGCTGAATCTTACCGATATGCCCAAAATGCCAATCGATATTCAGTACAAGTAAACGCTCTAGTGCAGGTAATCTTACCTTAAGGTAAACGTTCGCACTTTAGGTATTTAATGTACAATCTGACTGAATATGGCTATTCTTATCTCTTAAATTAATATACGTACTTATTGATTTAATAAGCGAATGCAATAATTGACCGATGGCTTGTCATCATTAGGCTAAACTTGAAAAAGTCCTTCTAAATATCGTATGGTTAGAATTGCCTTGATCTACGAGTGCAAAACATTATTTTTTTTACTTTAATTATTATTTTTCGTTAATGAACATAGACCGGATGATAAATTATCAAAATAAATTATTTATTATTTTAACGGAAAATAATGTCATTTGATATCAAACTAGTGCCCCGCCCCGGCGTCGCACGGGTGTATTGCTGATGTATTATACATATAAACCTTCATCTCGAATCACTCAATCTATTAAAAAAACCGCATCAAAATCCGTTGCGTATTTCTTAAGATCTAAGCATACATATTTACAGTTAGACTGCGGGAAGAGACTTTGTTTTATACTATGTAGTGATTCTTCGTTAAGTACTTAAAGTGCGAAAAAAGTTTTGCTTACATCTATGACTATTCAGACAGATATAAAAAAAACCTTTTTTAAATATTGAAGGAGATTCAAAATGTTGTTCTTAGGATGTCAGGTATGATATAATAACCTGCTTACTTATAAATATATATATATACACTCATCTAAATCATATGTCTTGGTCATCCGAATGTAATTTTACATAAGAGAGAAAGAGAAAACATTCAAGTTCTGCACAACTTGAATGTGTGATTATATAAATATTATTGTAAGTAAGGTTCATTAATGTAACTTTAGCTACTTTCTGTATTTTATCCTTTACTTATCTTGTTGTATGACATTTTAAAACTTTACTATGTTTATGTAGAGGCTTCCAGATACATTTAAAGAGAGCGTTATTTATATGATGAAGTTATGATAATTTAAAAATAAAATGTTTCAGTTTTATTTTGTCTTTTATTACCCAACGTATACAAAGAAAGGTAAAGGTAACTAAATTGAAACAGAAGACATTGATGAACGTAGGTAATAAAATTAAATGATGTTTATTTACATTTATTTGGGAATAAAAAGAATTCTCTAATGTCATAACACAGTGACGGTTTAGATGTATGGATGATTGCCACGCACGCTAGGCCGGCTGAAACCATGCACACATATAGATTAAAGTCTGGAAATTACCTACGTTGGCTTCTTTTTCTACAGTACGGTAGTTGTCCGTCAAAGTCTATCGCATGAGATACCGTGGGGTTTTATACTATAAATAAAATCTATATGTACCTACCTACTTACTTTTAAAGATCATAAAAACATGCAATACTTAACTCGCAGTGTTGTATTAAATTATTTTAATCGTATCTACCTCACCTACCTACTTGTCTTATATGCTAGGAGTATTATTTTAACCACATACCTACTTACTATATAGGTTTTCTCAAAATTCTCTTAAATTTAAGTTGCGATCCGATTTTTTGATCGGATGTAAAAGATTCTAACAAAATAATGGCTCCAACACCTTCCGATAGCCGGATCAAGACATCGGATCAGGTTATCCGACGTGTATTTCACGCCTTAGAATAAGATTTAACATAATATTTAATCAACTTTTTTAAAATAAATTATTTATTTATTTATTCAAAGAAAAGTCTAAGGTATTTGGCGATAATTCATCGTGAAAGGTTAGAGCTAAGTCATCTATCGCCGATGTCATGTAACTTTATGCACATCGTTTCTGAAGTAGTACAACTATAAATCACAAGATGGTGCTGTTAAAGGTAACAACAACTACAGTCGACACTGTCTGTAGTGTGATAGTGATATAAACAAATCACAGATGGCGCTAGTGACAGATCTTAATATTTTCAACTTTCGACACCGAGAATTGATTTGTTGACTTATAGCGAAAAATTATGTGATGCTCTTCAATTGTAATTTGTTAAAAAAAAAATGCCTATAAAGTGAAACTTATGCTTCAAAATGTAGACATGTTGAGCTTGCAAATAATAGTTGGATTTATACTATACAGTCTATTGTATTTATAATAGTATATAGGCGGCTGTCATCGCCCGGACGTTCAAATGGATAAATAAATATAATTGTAAAGAGTAATAGTAAAAACAATTCATATTTTAATATATGTATAATAAAATATATTTTAATGTTATATTTTCCATGCTTTAATGAATACGTAAACATGGAGGAAAAGTTCAACTTCAAAATAATGTGTTTAGTATTGAATACTTGTTAAAGTTAAATACTACTAACTCGTTAAAATCTCAAGCAGGGAGTCTCCCCGTTATTATGAATAGAAATAATTCCAATAGAAAAAATGAAGTTTGATGTGTAACATAATGATAAAAACATGTAAACAGGCCTCAGTCGTACACAACAGGTTTTAAATCTATAATAATATAAGAAAGAGGAAAGACTTGGCACAAAAAAAATATATAGGTACTTGGTTTGTCAGAGGAGACGAATGCACTCTTTGCATAAAAATGCTATTTAATCCCTAGTACTTATTGCTTCAAATGTTTTATTATTTGCTAGAGAGCTGAAATATATCGTAAATAATAAATAGGGTTTATTAATTGTAGATATTAGATATTAACAAAACCAACACTTCATAGACATTAAAGGCGGAAACATATTATTAAAACGCCTCGCCACCCGACGCCACGCGTGTTGAGTCGAATCAAATGTATTGTTTTCTATAAACCATAAACACACTATGAACAACCGACACGACGCCACGCGCGTACTGATGCACAGGTGTTGACACGTGGCGTGGCGTAGCGTTTTATTAATGTGTTTTCGCCTTAATACGTTAACATTTTTGTCAATGTGGGGAAATTTCTTCGATGTACTAGCCACCCAGTGTAACTGTCACTACTGTCAGATTTTTCGCAAGAAACGTATCGTATGTGTGTTGTGATTATTATTTTGCAAAGTAGACTTTTATTTTTGAATTAATTGTTATTGGTAGGTAGTTGTGGTTTAAAGCTATTGCGAAATTGTAGTCCGTAGTGTTTACTCAAGTTATATGGTGCCGTTGCACGTGTATCGGTGTAATTTTCTTAGTGAACGCTCGACGGCAACCTACTTTATTCCTGTTGAACCTTCTCGGACTGTGATTGTTTAAAAGGTAACGGATTTATTTATTATTATGTATTAAAAATAGTAAAATAACTATGATACAAGCATTTGAATGTCACATTGGTGATGCATGTTAAATATTTTGGCGGAATAACGTGTTAATATTTCGTGTTTTCGTTGTTTCGTGAACTGATGTTATCTTAACACTTTTGTTTTATTATTGTGATATCTTTTGATGAAAACCGTTAAAACGTCACTTAATATTACTAGATGTTTCCATTGTACTTTCAATTTGATTACGGTCAAGTTTAATGTGTGTTTGGTTTAAGTAACATTCACTTATTAAGTATTTTTTATTGCAGTAGCTTTAATTAATATTTTGTTAATAATATGGCGGCAAAAAATTCCGTTATTATAAGAAGTACTTTGGAGGTTAGAACAAAACCTTCACAAAGGTTTAACATGTAAACTTTATTACTTTTATAAATATATGTTTCAAGGTAAAACACAAATTACCCTTTTATTATTACTACATTTGTTTTTTAAGTTTGTAATAGAAACACTAACTAAAAAAAAAACTACTTTGAACATTTTAGTTAAACTACTTTCCTAAGAAATTAAAAGAGTTTTACTTATCAATATCTCATAATGTTCTACATTACCATAGGAACTGCATGCTCCTGTGATCTGATTATATTGGTATTTACCTAAACATAATTAGGTTTGAACATTATACTTTTTAAAGTAATTGTGTACATCAATGTTCTTTCCTTAGAGTATTTGTTAATTTCTTAAATAAAAATTACCACCATAGTATAATTTAATTTTAATAGTTTGTGTATGGACATTCTTTCAGAATTAAGATTTAATCCTTTAACAATTATTATCTGTGGATAGAAAAATAATCCCTAAATCTGTTATCTACCACACTAGGTAGGTAATTCAAAATCAATCAATAGAACTAAAATATCCAAAAATCAGTTTCCGTCCTTCACAATTACTTAGTGTGGTTGTGGTTGCTTAAATTAAATGTTGATGACATGAAATATCAAAACACTTTTCTTCACAAAAAAACAATTTAAAAAATGTATCTGTTATTCATAAAGTCATTATTATGATGGCAGAAAATATGTTTTCTTTAGCAACTCATTAATTTATGCTATGGTACAATACAGACAAGAACAAATGTGAAATAATATGAATAATTTTTGAATATTTTACTGATATGAAATCTATGTCAACTACTTAACAATTACCTCATAACCTAGTATTAACTTCCTGAACTGAAATTAGACAGACATAACTAACAGGTAGAGTTTGAGAAATGTGATTCATCATCATCATCATTAGCCCATACATCATCCACTGCTGGCCACATGGCCACTGTTCAGCAGTGGATGTCCTTCCAGAGTGGGTTTTGTTATAATCACCACATTAAAATTTGTGGTTACCACCATATTTTATTATGTTGTTACGCACAAAGAAACACCGCTGCCTGTTTGATATACACCTGTTGTAGATAGTGGACCAACAGCTAAACTTGCTTTCTGAGGCAATAGTCCAATAGCTGGCACCATTTTTTTGGTAGATATTTGAGGCAGTTTGAAAACTTGTCACAATTCCTCTGAGTAGCGGGGCTAACTTGACCCCAAACTTTTTTTTATTATATTTTTTTTTCCAAAAAATATATTTGAGGCAAAAGCATTTTCTTTTGGAAAATTTTATTTTTAGTTATAAATAATCCTCTTTTAAAATTTTAAGTTGCCTAAAGAAACCCATTTTTTGATACTTTGGCAAAATATGTTTGCATGCGTCTGGCAATGTTAAAATCAAGACTAAATTGTCTGGCTTATTATTTTTTAAATGCATTCAATTAAAACATGTAAAAATTTCACACTGCCTCAAATATATTCGGACATTAAAAAAAAATAGGGGTCTTAGCCATGCTACTCATCAGCTAGGTCTGCAATTCCATGTTGGGGTATAACAGGAGACGTATGTGGCAAGTTTTCAGCTTCCCTCAAATACCTACCCAAAGATTGCTACCAACTCTCCTACTACAAGGAGGGTAATCACTTAACCCAAAGAAAGAAATCTAAGAATTCAAATAAAAGATTTCTTGTCTTGTTTCAACACACATCAGAAAACTTAAAATGATGCTTACATTCCTGACTTCTACAATAAATCATTCTTTAAATTAATTGCCAATTGTAATAAAAAATCCTCCATAACTGCATATTTTTGAGCTCCTGTGAAAAACTAGGCATTGTAATCAACTGAGGCCACTCAAATTTATCCCCTGGGATCAGTTTGACTAGTGTGGTGACACAGGCAATGTTGCCATAGTATCAGAATCAGAGCAGTAATAGGATCCACAAGCTCAAATATATTTGGCGAGACTTATAACACTGTTCAAAGACAACATTGTATTCTTTTTATTTATTTAATTTTAGGTATCTTATCATAATAATATCTTGGTTATTGATTGAGTAATTTATCAGTTAAAGTCACGAAATTATAAATTATGAATTAAATTAATGCAATCCAATACAATAAAACAGATGTGAAATATTGCTATAGAATTGATTTTATCAACAATCCTATATGAAGTAATAAAAGTTAAGTTAACATTTTAATTCTTATTTTTTTTTAATTCTATCTTCTACACTAGTGGTATAAATCCTCTCTCGGAGTATTTTATAGACACATAATTCATGGACATAATTTTATAGACCCAGACTATCTGTAGTTTACACAAATATTTGTACCAGATGAGAAGCAAATACTGTTACCACCAAGCCACCAGTGTAATCAAATTATCATACTCAACTTCTTGCTTATAAATAGTAAGGCCATACGACATAGGCCTGAAGAATAACAAAATCTATTTAGTCCATCAGTTAGATTACCAAAAAATATTGGACACATATATTTTTTTTCGTACCTCAAACAAAATATGACGAAGATACAGTGCATTGAATTTTGTGTGACATCACTTTTAGGTATAATTTTACCGAGTAGTGACGTCACGAACCCCCTCTCCTGAGCTTTATAGTTTGTTGTTGCTTTGTATCTTTGTAAATTTTTATTGATTTAATAAATAAAAACACGTGTCCAATATTTTTAGTAATCTAACTGATGGACTTAATACATTCTTTTATTTTTCATGCCTATTGCTATAATAATGTCTTAAGACTACATGCCAAGGATGTAACAACACAAGAGCAAGGTCAACTGGCAGGTAATTGAAGGGAAACTATCAATCTTGACCATCTCTGTTTGGAAAGACCCCATTCTATATTTAGCACCCAATTGGACCTTGCAACCTCAGGGGCTTACTTCCTTCCAGAGTCTCATTAGTTGAATCTTCAAGAATAAAAATAGGATGCTCTAAGAATGTGTGTGTGTGGTTTTTGGTTGAGAATAGACGACAACCCCATGGTTTGACAACTCACAATACAACAGTTCGTCGGCGAAAGTTCGCGTTACTCACAATAGCCAATAACACTGTAGATCGAATAAAACTAATTAATATTTCGCTCTTTACTACACCCAAAGAAAAAATTCTTGACAAATGAAATTACACTTTATTAGCAACTGTCACAATCACCGACGATTGTGTTACATGTACAACAATGTGTTTATACTATCATCATCATCATCATGTTGAATATTATTACATTACCTTTCATGGTCTTGAAAAGACATCCTTATATACAAATGCCATTAAAAGTTATATAACATATACCTACAACATACTGATTGGCTCAGTTAAAACTTGCCAGACATAAAGTTCAAGGCAACTTCGGGCATTAGTATTCACATAGTAGCTGAAAGTACTTTGCATACGTACATGGCTGCTTCAGTCTATCGTATCAGGTATTTCATAAATTGACAACTTTAGATTCAATTACAGTTTTATTTGTATTGTGTAGATAAATGTCTAAGGGAGTACAAACCTGAATTTAACTCCAGTCTTAAACCAAAAAAAATTAAGTCAAGCAATCAATCAGTCTACCTTAGTCCACGTTTTTTTGTCCGGAGGGAAACGCATCCCCTCCGCCGCTGCAGCGTTCCCGCGCCGGCAAAGGGGTATGTGGGACTCACCCTCTCCATAGCATGGTATGCTATAGTCTTACCACGAAGAGATGACCCTACTTAAACCCCCGGGACACTCCTCCGTCTGCCGCTGGTAAAGGCAATTAGGCCGTTATTAGTACGCGAGGCAATTAGGCCCTCCGACGGCACTCGCGGACAAATTGTCGCCGCGGCCTCCTGGGCCACAATATTGTGGCCCATTTGCCATTAATAGGTACGCCCGGAGTGTGGGGGCATCCCTACTCTTCATGGGTGCTGGTCATAAACCTGCCTTAATTGGCGCAATACTACCTTGTCTTTCGCCCGGAGAACCGGAATACACTGGATGCGGACATCCAATGCCGTCCAGTTTCCCTTTTTAACGATTCAATCAATTTAAGTGCCAATTCAAAATGTGACAAAATTCAAACCTAACTTCCAGTTAAAGGCTGACTAAATTTTAATGTTTTGTCCAAAACTAGACAAAATTTATCTTCCTGTTCAAACCTACACGAACTTTGAATTTAAATTCCAGTTCAAAGTTTACAGCCAATCAGCATAAAACCTGGAGGAGGAGAACTAGGTTACTAAAGAATCACTGAAGAATCTATAAAAATCTATACTGTTTTGGATCCATAATTTTCTTAAAATAGAGTGAAACTAATTAAACGCTATTTTTATTATGTAAACATGAACTTAAAAAAGAAGACAGTTATAATAAATAGTTCAAATTTGTTTGCTGTGATAAATAAACGTTATCTTGTCAACAATTTGTCGTTAATTAGTTTATCTAACTAATTAAGTTTGCATATTTTGTTTTCGTAAAGAAAAAACATTGGACCTATTATATTATTTGTGTCGGAGTTTATAAAAATAAGTTATAAATACCTATATATAACTTCTAGTTAGGTTTTTTTACGGATAGGTTTTCGATAAAAACGTGCATAGACCACCTCCGTAGCGTAGCGGTATTCAGTTCACTTTAAATCTCAGAGATCGTGGGTTGCACTCCCCCGATCCCCGAAAAGAAATCTTTGTGTAGATTCTAAGATTTCGTTCCGGCTCTGGTTGGCTGAGGGACTACCCTTCGTGCCTCGGAAAGCACGCTAAGCCGTTGGTCCCGATCGTTTTAACAATCGTATACCAGGAAACGGGCAGCAGCGTTTCCTTGTATGTTACAACATAATACTGCGGTCACCAGCCCGCCTGCCAAGCGTGGTGACTATGGCCAAAACCCTCCCTCGGGGGGAGTCCCTTGTTCAGCAGTGGACGTTGTATGGGATGATGATGATGATGATGTGCATAGACAGAACACACGTTTGACATTGGACTACAACGTCAACGACTGTCTATCCAAATCCATAATGATAATAGTGAATTGGTATTATTAAATATTCTAGTCTCATTTATATCTTCCTATTACTCCATCCATATATCCATCCATGAATGGATGGATGTTTGTTATTCTTTCACGTAAAAACTACTGAACGGAATTGGCTGAAATTGCACTGGGATAGGTTATACACTGGAATAACATATAGGCTACAGAACATCACGCTCCGACCCACTGGAGCAGAGTAACGCGGGTAATACCGCGGGGCGCAGCTAGTGTATAAATATAAAAACAATTGCAATTAATGTATGTACGCGTATAACTTGAGGACGAATAACCGGGCACGAATAGCTTGTCGTTGATGATGGAGCTTATAGGTGGACATGTGAACTCCGTAATTAAAAGAGGCAATTAAGTTAAACTTATTCAGTAATAACAATATTTAAATATTCATAACTTATCATTGTAAACTCGGCATAACAAAGTTGTAGAGAAAAATATTATTTTATAGTATTTGTTTAATAGGCAATAAAAATGCAAATTCCTTGGACTTGTCCCAGATGCAGTCTTGTAGTAACGATCAGATATTTTGCTTTTTATCAGTATTTACAGCTATTAAAGATAATGATATTTATCCAAGGCGACACTTCGTTAATGCCTACATAATTTCTAGACCTCGAAGCATAAGGTCGTATGTGCCATTATACGAAAGAAACATTCGTTGTATGTGCTTTTATCGAAAACTGGCACTTACGACCATATGCTTCTGAGGTCTGGATCTATTTAAAGCTTCCGATTTAATGATAAGCTCATCTTTTACTGACGACTTTTTACAAGACTGAGAAGGAACTGACAACGGCACTAGTGTGCATCAGCCATTATATTAGTATTGGGTTTGAATGTCGGTACAAAATATTTGGCTTCGACTGCACCCTTTAGAGCAGCTGATACACGATGAATATAATAACAATTATCAGTATTTGAACCGATGGTAAACGACGTATGCGCAAGACAAAATGGAACACCTATTGTTTCGCATAGGCGCAGGTGCACTTACAACTCACTTTTCGGTCAATAGATTAGTACCCTAGTATGGGGTGATAATACTTATGGGATGGGGAAAGGTAACTAAATATATATATATATATATATATATATTTTCGTTCTGCGTGCACCCCATTTTAACATAAAAACGTATGACAGTCTTAAGGGACGGTAATCACCCTTTTAAGATATTTTACCCAAAAATATTGGCTTAACTGCGAATTCTTATTTACTACTATTAATAAAAAAGGTAATTTTCTAATAATTTCCCACAGAGCAGTATCATATTATGTCCTTAACTTTTTAGTATCTTCTGCTAAAAAGAAAATCGTGACTGGTCTATCAGTTATCGATACCTTCATAGACACGAAGTCCGAGAGGCCCGCGAAATGTAAAGTAAAGCGACAGTTGCACTAAAGTCCTCTAAAAATCTTAATTATCATTCCGTAATCCCCCGTAACGACCGCCCTGTGCCTGGGTCCAAGTCCTACGGACAGGGAACGCCTTCTTGCGCAGGTTTTTGTTTTTATTTTAAAACAATTTATTAAGGCTGGAGCCCTGCTCGTCTATATTTCCGGTGTAGTAGCAAAAGTCTCTCGGGACGATAAAAATAATGTTTTATCGATGAAGAATGTAAGATCAACATTATTTGAATTTATTCTCCGTAGTTTTATTTTTAAGTTCATGTCTGATACCGACGATGAGATAGCGATAAGACAAGGTCTAATCACCTAATCATGTTTTGTTTACTATCTCTATTTACTCACAGCACTTACATGGTAACAATACCGTTTGAAGAATTATTCTTATTATAATGGGTTCAAGGTTTAATATATTGTTACCACGCATGTGCTGTGGAATAGAATGTAGTGTTTTATGTGTAACGGGCGTCTGTACCGTCTTGGCGATGAAACCGTTCTAGTGCAGTACATTGCTGTTTCACCAGAATATTAATGTAATGTATAGGTAATCTGAACCTGATATTCAATATTATTTATGTTATTAGTAAATAGGTAGCTAGCAACTATAATAATAGGTATCCTCTTAGGATATTACTTATAATAATCTGTTTTACGATTCCAAATAAGTGTTAATTGACATATCAAATTTGAATCCCAAGTGATGTTAGAAAATAAATATTCAAAACTTAGTTTTCAAATAGAGACTTTATAACGGCGTCCATAAACTAATCTAAATAGATATTCGACAAGAATTGAATAGACGCACGCAATTGCTATTTTCTGGAAAGTATTTGAAAATAAAATACGTTTACTGGCCTTGCCCCACAATCTGAAACTTATAAACTTCCCGTTGCAATTTTATTTGATTCCGTAACATTTGCTGCCAGTTGGAATATCTTCTTTAATACTCTTTATTTAACTTACCTACTTGTTCAATTGTTTGTTGTCGGGTAAAATATTCTAATATATTTCTGTTCAATTCCTGAAATCAATTTATTACTTTTATTTTGGCATCAAACCGAATGAATATTGCAGTTGGTTTTACTGTCCACTAAGTTCTTTTGATTTTAAAGGTGTGATTTGTGTGTTGTGATTTTGAAAAACCCTTTGAATATATCATAGTGACAAGACGACTTATTATCATCATCATCATCTCCCTGCCATTATCCCAATTTATTTGGGGTGAGCGCAACACGTTTTTCTCTTCCATTCTGTCCTGTCAGCCGTCACGGTACCCTTTTTTTAGAAAGAAATAAATATCACATATTTTTTTGGCCTCCCTTTCTTCTTCAATGAAAATGAGAAATCTGCTATTAAATGTGTAATTCTTTGTCTTCTCAATAGGATCAAAACTCTAGAACAGATTGATCGATTAAAAGGCTGATTTTAATATATTATGTCTGTCGAGGTAATTTATAGATTTTGGTGGTTCCTGGTGGTCTATTCTAGACCACCCTGTGTCTTGCCTTGGGTGTCGTAAGAGGTGACTAACGAAGTTACAGCTGATGGATGGGCAGCATCTAACAGTTTAAGGTTTACATCTTACTGCGATTACTTACTCGCTTTTCAAGCGTGGTGATTATGGCAATATTCCTCAACGACCCTGGCGATGTCCAGCAGTGGACTTAACGGGCTGTTGTAGTAGTAGCTTAAGACGAACTATTGTGAAATGTATCGTTTTTTCTTATCACTTTAATCTAAATCAACCTTGGTTTATTGACCCAGTCCCATATAATTAAATGTCAATAGCGTTGAATCAATTGAATCTGAGGATAGGTACTAATAAAGCTTTCCAATTAGATTCTGTTAACTTGTGAAGTTAGAACTCGTAGGACGAACTAAGGAAGTTAGTCGTAGTCAGTAATTTTCCTTCGTTTTTGTAGTTCCTCTTTGTCTTTTCAACGTTGAAAGATTAACTCGTTTGTCTTGCGTTTATTTTCTAGATCTTAAGATGGTTTGTAATTTGTTTGTTAGCTAGCACTCTCACAAATAAACGTTAATTGTTTTGTATTTCTTTTAAAACAAAAGTGGCTTTGTATTTCAAATCATAATTGTCATCAGCATCCTTCATATCGTAATTATCTTTCCACTTTAGCAGACAGACGTCTGAAAACAAGTTGTCTACTTCATAAGAAGCGAAAAACTATCTTAATTATTTAAAGAGTATTTAGATTTTCCAAGTCCATTCAACCTTGTATGCTTGATTAGTGAATATTTGCTACTTAAAATGTATTCAATAATTATATTCAATGGCACCTATGATAGCCGCGTGTCGTTCGCCAGTAAGTAATGATGCAAATCTTATATCGCTGCACAAAGTGACCATGGGTAGACCTACCCATGGTCACTTTGTGCAGCGATATAAGATGGTCTCCTAATATGATGTCATGCACATGTCAAATTATTGTACATGTCGTCATATTAAGAGAGATTAATTTCGATTTGAAGTTGAACTCTACAACGTATCCCTCAATTAACTTTTGGTTTAATTTAAATTGAATGTAAAAAGGTCGTTATATCTTGTTTTACACAACGATAATTTCTGTCTTATTACTTCATTAATATTCCAATGAAGTCTCGTATTTGTAGATGATGTCACCGATATAACTAAAGCTTCCATAATAACACTAACATAATATATGATGTTGTCTTATTAGATAATGTTTAATATGTTGTTTAGTCCGTTTTTTACAGTAATTGATAATGCTATTGTATGATCGATGCACCACACCGGTCAGTGCAACGATCGCAATGATCGTCGGGCCATGAATTCGCATATACCAACCGCCAATAATAGCTGTTTCCGTTCAACGTTGCATTTTCTTATGTTACGAAGTAGAGAAACTTGTCCTATTTTTGATTTCTAGGTAATGGAAGGTTTAATGGGCAAAAGTTGTTGGCAAAGCTTGACTTAACAGTCTGCCCACACCAACGCGGCAACGGCATGCTCTCTCAGGGGATTCTTTGGCATTCCTAGCTGTGAACACTGACGTATATAGTGGTATCGTTGGCTTACGAAGCCACGGTACATAGGCATACCTTTTATGTGTAACATTTGAAGTAATGAACCTCGTATAGAATCGAACTCTTAGAGTATTTCCTATATGAGGTTCCGAAATAATTTAAATGTATACTGCGTCTCTTTTCCTGACATTGTTGCTAAAATGACAATTATTCTAAAGGAATAGTTCAAATTTCAGCGATTCATAGTATTTTTTCCAATTATTCTGTTTCACCCTGTGTCATATCTACTCTATTTCTACCCATGATTCACCACGCTGCTATTTATCTCAAAGTCGTCTTGTTACCACTCTGATTGGTGTTTGGCTAATAAAATCTGTTAGGTCAGCAATATCTCTGAACCGGTCGCGATCTTTGAACTCCACGCCACTCTAGACGAAAGTGATACCTAGACAACTGGTGTCAACGGAAAATAATTACCTGCAAAGGTTAATTGCAATTTTTGTGACTGTAGATAATTACTGTCTGACACGAATATGATACATTGTTTTTATTTGATGGTACTTGAAGTTAAACATTAGTGACGTTGGTTATTTGACTATCATGTATTTTAACGTCCAATGCCTATGTAATATTAACAGTAAAACAGTTCAAAGAATCTCAAATTGACAGTTGCCACATTCTTCATACACGTCCTTCAAACTGTTAACTGCGAATGAAATAAGATAGTCATTTAGACTAGTTTTGTAGCGGTCATACGCATTTTACTTTTACCTATAGAAATTACAGGGCCATCTGTAAGGGGGAAAATAATAAAACAAGAACACAACAACCTCGTGTAGTTATGACTGAAAATGTACTGCTTAGTGTAGATTTAGTGGGTTAGTTCGGTAGACAGAATCTCAAGCTAGTCATTATCATCATGAGCCTGATTATTTTTTCCAGTCTAATACTCTTAATTATGAAAAACGGTTAGGATGCGTTGCAATAAAAACTTTAGCACGCTGGTGTATATTTGGACCGAGTCTTTTCTATTCACAATAACAACGTATTTAACCCACAATGTTCAATGCAGACACAGCTACTGTTGACTCGACGTGCCACCGGACACTGTGTTCATTCGTAATAGCAACTTACATTCTGATCTCCGACTGCCTTCCATCAAACAGTATATGAAAGAGACCACGGAACTCTTCTTGGAATCCGCGTTTTAACACCCAAATCCTTTAGTTGTTGCGGCATCCGACTATAGAACACAAAACTCCTACCAATAACGCAAAGTCATAATTCCTCAATTCCCCCACCAGCGACCACCCTTAGCCGAGGGCAGAGGCACAGAGGCGCCCTCTTGCGCATGTTACTTTGTTAGTAGTGTATAAATATTTGATTAGGGCTGGAGCACTGTGCGTCTGGATACACGTGGCTGTCCTAAAAAAAAAAAGAATCATAATAACATGGTATTTTAATAATTAAACGGTGGGTGATTCAATATTTAGTCCAATAACATGATACCTATAGGCTTGGTAAATTATTTATAAAAAACAAGAATTAAGGAATCTGCTATATCCTGGATTATTACGGCTGAATTTACCACTAACATAAATCATCAACTAAATCGACTCAACTATGCCAAACATGCGTAAAACCAAGCATTTCGTCATCAGACATTTATGTTGCTGTCCGCAAATGTCCCTCCGTTGTAGATTACCGCAAATTGGTGAAATTCCATCTAACGGTAGAAACTACATTGCTGGTATTAAACTAAATGTCTACTAGATAACTGATGGTTAGCGATAAACCGCTAACATTGACTTGAATCACGGATACAAGATTGAATAATGTACTTGATTACTTATCTCCTTACTCGTTTCTTGTTTTCACTCTTGATGATTAGGATTTATTGGTAGTTTTTGTCCTCGATCCATATCTTATAAACCGGTTTGGTATCTATTTATGCTGCGTTGAAACTAGCAGCTAGCTACAGGCAATCTACTTATATATACTTATCACTTGAAACTGTTTTGTGAACCGTGTCCAGTCGACACGCCATGTTGAAGATAGCTTGATGGTCACAATTTCGACTGTAACGTTAAGTTACTAATGTATTTTCTCGTTTCTACAGTTAACGGTAGTTTTTTTTCTGTTGTGATAATTATATTGTTTCTGTTATTGTTCATTCCCAAGAAATTAGGGTAGAAGGTTAGCGGCGGAGCGGTGAATATGTAAACCCTTAGTTTTCCCATCACGTTTATTCAGCTGTCGCGTTGGCTTTTCTTTGTTTTCATCTCATATTCTGCCTACATATTTAAATCTGAAACTATTTGACATATGTGTTTAACAATATCTATTAAAATCTCGTAAAACCTTAGTGTTGGCATCATTTATTGGTTAAGCTATTCTAGTATGCGTTAATTTAAAAGCGCATTATTTGGTTGTATAAGAAATGTTTACCTTTCTTCTGTATAAATTAAGTGTGGATTAAACAAGTTAAATAACTTAATTATTAAGACCAATCAACGTCTTTTTGGACTTTCTCAAAATTGTTCCTGCTAATATAACATTTTACCAAACTAAACGTAGGTACCTGCATTACAAAAATCTAGTGTAAGTGTTTGAAGATATCGAATAAACTTGCGTATCTCCAGGCTTGTGAGTCAGCATTTAATCGGCATACGATAAAACGAGGACAGCCGCGGCTTATTATTGCCCTCACGTAATTGAACGGGAGCTACGGAAATTGACTAAAAAGTTATCGTAAAATTAAATGATTCGGTCTGATTTTTAAGTGCTTGTTATTAGATTATTTACGCTTATTTTAAAATTTGGTAGCGCAAGACCGCTTTTAACACGATTACTCAAAAGGTTTTTACACTTGTATGAGTTTCACGTTTAATTATAGACTGTGTTAACCTATTTCTGATTGTAAATCGATAGATATGAGGTGGGTGTTTTAATCCAAATAGCAATATAATACTTTTGGGATCATCTTAGTAAGTTTTTGCTTTACGGTGCCTTTGATATTTACCAATATTGATCGGTTTATTTTAATAGATGAAATGGCAAATTCTTATTATTCTAATAATAGCTCCTCGCGCGCGTTATCAGAGCCATATTTAAAATCGAAGTTTCCATGGGAACGGCCCATGGGAACTTCGTTTTTAAATATGGCCTATATCGATAAATGGGCTATCTACCACTAAAAGAATTCGTCAAATCGGACCAGTAGTTACCGAGATTAGCGCGTATCAAGGAAAAAAAACTCTTCAGCTTTATATATACCTATATATTTATTTTAATATCACATGCGTATTTCTTCGTTGAATAAACGCAGTATAATTTTTATTTATCATCGTCCATCTTGTTAGCGGCTAATTTCATCATACCATAAATATAAGCCTCATTCTATAGTCCGTGATTACAGCTATAAAAAAACATGGTTCCATAAACTGAAACAACTGTATCCTCAACATAATTGTAGCACATTGTTTCAAGTGCTAACCTTTGTGAAAGCAACAGCTTTAAAGGGTCCCCAGCGTAATAAAGCAAATTGTCGTGAAGCCTCCAGGGATGTTTAGATAGTTTCACACCGTTTTCTACGTCAAATGTAGATAAACCTAACTAGCATAAAGAAATTTTCTCGTTAGACGAGACCACTCTTAGGCATAGGAACAGGATTTCCTTGGGGAACAACTATGCTGATATTAATTTTAGCCGTTAATTACTTACTTAAATTACCAATAAAATTGATATGGGTAAGATACAGGAGTTAATGAGTTATATTTAATTGGATGATTGGAATATAATATTGAAAGAGAAAGCATTAAGTACGGTCCTGTTAGTATTTATGAGTGGCATCAGCGACGTCGAAAGGATTCTAAGATTGTTTGTAAATCGGAGACTTAAGTCACCACGCTTGTAAGACGGAAGGGTGACTGCTGTATTATGTTCTAACTGCTGTCTGTTCAACGATTGTCACAACCGGCACCCAATTATGTAATTTCTCAACTAATTAGTCACAGAAAAAGTCCGATATGTTTTTTCCAATTAGCAAGATTTCGAGAATTTTTGACCCTATTTATAACACGAAAGTGAGTGTGTACCATGTTTTCTATAGTAATTTTATGAAGAGGAAAGATTTGATTGTTTGTTTCCACTGAATCGGCTCCGAAACTACTGATTTCAATAATTCTTGCACCCATAATAAAAAGCTGTGTTATCCAGAGTAACATAGGATATATGTAATGATGAAGTTCCCACGTGGACGGGGGTACTTAACTATACTCTATAATAGGCATGAAGACAAAAATATAATTAGTCCGTCAGTTAGATTACTAAAAAATATTGGACACAGTCATATTGTTTTATTTATCAAATCAATTAAAATAGACAAAGATATACGGCAACAACAAACTATAAAGTTCAGGGGAGGGGGGCTTGTGACTTCACTTCTAGGTATCATTGTACTTAGAAGTGACGCCACACGACTTTTCAACGCGCTGCCTGTATCGTCATATGTTATTATTGAAGAACGAAAAAAAAAAAATACGTGTCCAATATTCTTTGGTAATCTAACTGACGGACTAAATAAATTTTTAATTCTTCATGCCTATTTGGGATCGATCCTCGGTAACACAATAAATTAAACAACGATTGCAAGAGTTATTACAGAACCAGTACCATTTACAACATCGAGAATTGATAATATGTCAACTGGATAATTCTGTCATATATTTTTGACGTATCAATTGGGTTGCCAGTTGTGAAACCCAAATCATACCTAATGCTATCTATCAGATAAGCTATGAATTCGCAATCTGACATTTTATCAGTAAGTTGAGAAGCTGACTATTGTTGCAAATATGTATGGCTTAAAAATATGCAAAACATTTAGTATGTCGTTCAGCTGAAATTATGGTCTCAACGAAGTGACTCACAACCTCAGTGTCCTAGAGTTATATAAGTCTTGCTTTAAGTCTCGCAGGTCGTGGGTTCGATTCTCACACTGGTCTAGAAATCTTTGTATAATTTCTAAGATTTCTTTCCATGTCTGGTTAGTTAAGTGATTACTCTCCGTGCCTTGGAAAGCATGTTGGGCCGTTGGTCCCGATTGTTATAACATAATACTGCGGTCACCAACCCGCCTGCCAAGCGTGGTGACTATGGCAAAACTCTTCGACAGGAGCCCATGTTTAACAGTGGATATTATATGGGATGATAACTGACTTACACCCAACACTTAATTATGTTAAAAGGTTGAAATTGGCTAATCAGCTGTCACAACTTTTGTTACGTACCAAATGAGTTTCCATGATTGACATTAAGGAAGTTATAATTAAAGTCGAATATTAAATGAAGTCAAAACAAATAAAAATTGTCGATGCGGTGGCGCGGCAATGTAAGGCTCAACTTAAATATTGGAGATCGTAGGTTCGATTCCACACCCCGGACAAATAATCTTTGTGTAAAATCAAAGATTTATTCCCGGTTCTCCTTGTTTGAGAGATAACTCTCCGTGACTCGTAAAGCATATTGCTTTGATTAAAGTTAGAATAATCAGTTGTTTGTGGCGTAAAGGCTAAAAAAACTATAAACAACTATACCTGATTCGAATCGTATGCTATTTTGAAGTTCTAAGGTTGTGTGTCAGTTTATTAACTCAAAAAACGCTCAATTTATCTGACCGACTGTAAATTAAACATACGACATACCAATGGCTGAATTTGACTAAAACTAAATTCCAAATATATTACAAGCACATTTATCTCCTGATTGATAATTTGTTGTCATTGATTTATATGTATTTGATCAGTATAGCACGATTCATAATATATGAATGTTATTATACCGCCTCATTGTGTCTTCTGCCCACATGGCCCAAACCCGATATGATAATCTTCGTTGAGTGAGTTTCTAAATGTTTCTTGGTTATTAGCCAGTTTGCCAGTTGGCAATGAGCTTTCTCCTTATATGTAAAAGTACGGTAGCTTTGCATATTCTTGTTAGTTATCGTATCCTAAAATGTCACAATTTGTGGATCTGTTAAATTTGTGATTGAACATTTTGAATCATATTGGGTTCATCAACTTTATTGAATAAGTAATTTTAAATACTAGTCGTTGAAATTCGACCATAATAAAAATAAAAACAATAGCATTTGGCACTCATTTTCTATATAAACTAATTGTGCGAAATTCCATACTGCTCCGTCCGCGTAATTTTCTTAAAAAGGGGTACAAAGTTTTTGCATTACGTATTAATATATATTATTACGTAATGCAAAGACTTAGTTAGATTAAAACCGTAAGATTACCTTTTCTTTTACCGATTTTGTAGTTAGCCATCGACGCATTGTCTGTCTGTAACTATGTATGCTTAGATCTTTAAGGGGCGGGTCGCTAGTAAAATATAAGTATGTATACAAATAAATAAAGTTCAAGTGTCTGTGAAAACAGATTTTTAGTAAATGCATATGAATATAATATATATAAGTTACTAAGGTAGGCTAAGGTATATAACATATACACATTTTTCGGTGTATCGTTTTGTTCCTCCTAATCTCAGCAATTCTATTATTTCCAACATTCACGTAAGCGTCATTTCAACATTTATGGTATATTTAACGTTATTTTTAATGGTAGTTTGCAAGCATTTAATTATATTTATATACTTGCGTTATTATTACTTCATAAAAGAGGAATATATTATTTATTACTCCTATACTATTACGCAAAATGTGTGTATAACCACAGAATAAACAATAGTACAAGTATAACGTACATTATACTCGAATGACAAACTTCTGCTGTACTGTATGTAATATATTTTACTCTATGTTTCTTGGATCTTCAAACTCGTACCACAACTTGATTCTCCACCTCGAATCTACTTCACATTTACGGAATAAGTACGCATATATTTGAAAACTTTCGTATACGTAATAGCGTCCATAATTATATGTTAACTGTGCATTCACGTTTCTTCAAGGATGATTCACTGATGTGTTCATCACAAGCGGTTTGTATGTCATTTTTTGCGCGGTGTAAATGCATCTTTTATCGCGATTTTCTTCGAAGGCATCGGGTGACCAGCAGAACCGGCTTCCGCATGACGTGTGCGTAGTGCGACTAATCGGCCGCTTCATGCCAGTAACGTTCGTCGCGTCGCGCTAACAGGTGCGCTCACCTCCTGCGCTATTCTTTCGCCCTGGTACTCCAACCACCTAACTTGTTTACGATAAACATTATAGTGCAGTGTTTGTGTTACACGAGTGATTATTTTCCTGTTTCTTTCATTAAAAGGTACCGTTATGTAATGTTATGTTGCTCATCGAACTTTTTGTAGTATAACCGGTAATAAATGTGTACACTTCTGATGAAGCTGCTTATCATAAAAGTAATCAATCAAGTTGACCCAATGGTCAGTTCAGTCTAGAGAAAGTAGAAAAAGTAATATGTCCCTTGGATGTTGCCTTGAGATTTGGGATAACTTAGTTCGACGGCTCTTAAAATAAGTATTTATTTTGCTCATGTCAAGTGGTCAACAGCTTATTTTGGACTTTACGGTGTAGTGTAACATAGTCATATTTTAATTAAACTGTATATTTTTTCACATTTCGCACTTATAATCTTACAGTTAAGTAATTTAGATTTGCTATAAAACTGCACTTACAAATGTAATTTTAATGAAATATGCAATTACGACATAGAAAGTCAGAATTTATTGTAACGAGTTATGCGATGTAAAAATATGTTCTACTTTAAAAAAATATTTAACTGTGAGTTATGAAACTAGACTAACTATATATCTTTTAAAATATGTAGTTTGATAACCGGGCGTCATAATGCTTAGATGATTGGGGACATGCAAACATGGCCAAAACTTAAATGACGCGAAATCGTAACAGTGTCGTTGACCTCATTGTGACGTTTAGTGCTTTCATAAGATAAGATTTATTTATAAATTTATTTATTTATAACTTGTCTTCGTACCCACTTGGCCGTCATAATCTGCGATTTTTTTGCAATAATTTCCAATAATATAGTTAACCTCAAAATTTGCTCAAAAAGCGTTTTCAACCATTTAATTTAGGCTGGATAATTTATTCACTAGGATATTGGATGAACTACGATTACGCATATAACTTTACAACTGAGAAATGTAGTAACTAATCTTGTAAGGTCAGGTGTGTGGCGTGCCGGGAGCCCGTCGTCAATAGAAAACCCATATTGTTTAGACTTTTTGACAGCTACCGATGACGGGAAGAATCAGCTAATTAAGTTAAATCGTTCTCAAGCTATGTCGTATGTATACATTTCACTATTTCCACGATTTGAGAAATTGATATGTTTGTTATCGATGCTTTCTGAGCCATCATGCTTACATTGTCCGACTAAGTGTCCGAGTTCATGAAATTTTTCTTTCAACTATAAATGTTGCAACATCCTTTTCTTTCACCTCTAACGTAGCTAACCTTTACATTACTTTATAGAGTTTTATTACTGAAGCCCACACAGAGCACCCTTTATTTGCATAATACCTCAACAAAATATAGGCACACAATGTATAGTATTATTAAATGTACTCTTGGGCTAACGTATAAGAGAAAAATAGTATCAGAAGGCAATCTTTACGAGTTATCCGTAAGTGCACTTGTGTAGGAGCCATTATTGACGGGAATTGGATATGCGAGAAAATTATAGCTCTGAAATTGGGAGGAGGGGGATCAATCACAGGTTTTGCTAAGGGAGGCAGAATATATATTATATACAAATATATTTATTTATATATTAATACGTCAAGTGAAAACTGGATCGATTTTGAGAATTTTGCCCTCATGGGTTTGACGAGTGTGATTTTTGGAGTAGTTAGTGTTTATATGAAGAGAAGTTGCAGAAATCTTACTTCTATCATCAAATTCTTCCTACTTGAAATAAATCTCAGCGAAGCGTACCGTGGCTTAAGTGCTTTGTACAAAACACCCTAATTAGTTAAAGCAGTGACTGTAAATGTCAATTAGATAGCTCGTTTCTATCATCCTACAATTTAGCCATTACATATAAAGACCTTAATGATGTCTACAAATCGTCTCATAGGTAATTAAACGAGTTAGTTGCAAAATGGTAACCAGTTTTTCACATTACATACTTTGGTTTGCCTACCATATCTTTTAATAGCTTACCGCGCGCGGTTTCACCCGCGTAACCCCTGTTCCCGTGGGAACTTCATAATTAAATATAGCCTTTGTCACGCAGGGTGAATGTAGCTTTCCAATGTTTAAATAATTTTTGAAATCGGCTCAATAGTTTTTGTGTTTATTCATTACAACATACACACACACGAAAATACAAATCTTTCCTCTTTATCATATTAGTATAGATGTATAGGTAGTCACGTGCCAAGTTTGCTTTTACTATAGGTAGGATTATAAGCCGTGACCTTTCCTGTCGGTTATTATATTATTTGATTCGACAGACTCTAACCTCAAATATTTTGCCTTATATGAGTCAAATGCATTGTGGTTTCATTCGTTAACAAGAACTGATGCTGATTAAAAGTATTTTATATAGTATTAACTTAGGAACTTCTTAGTTAAATATAGATTTCAACCTTACCCGATAAATGGGTTATCTAACACAGTAAGACTTTTTCAAATCGGGCCAGTAGTTCCTGTGATTAGCGTTCGATTAGCTTCAGCTTAGTATATTACTAGCTTCCTGCACGCGGTTTCACGGCATATACACTAGCGACCCGCTCCTGCTTCGCACGGGTGAAATGCTGATGTATTATGCATATAAAAGTGCATCGTGAATCACTCTGTCTACTAAAAAAAAAACCGCATCGAAATCCGTTGCGTAGTTTTAAAGATACATATATAGGTACAGACAGACAGCGGGAAGCGACTTTGTTTTATACTATTTAATGATATAAACTTTCCTGTTGAATCACTATATTTAAAAAAAAAACAGCATTAAAATCCGTTGCGTAGTTATAAAGATATAAGCATACATAGGGACAGACAGATAGCGGAAAGCAACTTTGTTTTATACAATGCAGTAAAGTATAAAGTATTGATTCCGAAAGATGACCCTCAAGACGTATCTTCTAAGAGCCATGAGAAAATGTTGCGAAGTAGGTTGCTACTTCGATCATAAATGGATTTTCTTCGAAATCGTGATTGTTGATAGCAAACGGTATATAGATTGTGCGCTAGATCTAGATAGGTGGAGTTTCATCGGAAAATGTTTCGAAGAATTCTGATTAAGATTTTGACATGGCAAAAGGTTGCCGAAAAGTGACTCGTGGTAAAAAGTGTTGTTTGTCTTGTGATAACAAAAAACATGCGAGTCGGACTCGCGCACGAATGGTTCCGTACCAATTTCAAGTGCCTAGTTGTTGCCGTTATTGATATCAAGCAAAAAAAGTTTGTTGTATGAAAGCCTTCCTTAAATATTTATTTAATTTTATTTTTAGTTTATTGTTGTTATAGCGGCAACAGAAATACATCATTTGTGAAAATTTCAACGCCGCGGTTCCTGAGATTCAGCCTGGTGTCAGACAGACAGATAGCGAAGTCTTAGTAATAGGGTCCCGTTTATACCCTTCGGTACGGAAGCCTAGCATTGCATGCATTGCCATTCAGCATGGTAATGCTGCCAGCATTCTGGGAACGCTTCTCAGTGGCGCCATTTTAGAATAGATTTTAGTTATAAGTTGGTAGTGTTCATTCTTAGTTAGTAACATACGAAATTTAGCAAAATAATATTGTTGTTATATTTTTTATTTATAATACGTAGGTAGAAGGCATCAATAGAAATAAATAGCGTTGTAACGCAAATTTATATACGTAGGTTGCGATCTGAAGACTTACTTAAACGGAAAACACGTATTCTCCATTACCATGTTATATACTCAATTCGTTTTCATTTAGGTATAAATAAGTAAATACGACTTTTACATTAACTGACTTGAATAGCAATATAACCAAGGTCTCGTAGAATGTAATACACAAACCCATAGGCATATTAGGGAATTACTAGCTTTCAGCGCACGTTTTCACCCGCGGGACTTCTATTCACTTAGGAACTTCGCAATGAAATATAGCCTATACTCTTTTCGATAAATAGACTATGTAACACTGAAATATTTTTTTTTGCTATGGAGGGAATTGAAAACATAAGTCTTTCTTACTCCTCCTCTTTCTGATTAAATTCGTTGCGGTTCCCAAGGCAGTTTAACTTGCGCCGGATTGCTTATGCGTATCCGGCCCCCGCCAACAGCGGATGGTAGAAGTGTCCGGGGGTTTTAGTGGTGTAGTGTCCTCTCCTCGTGGTATGAGTTAGCATACCACGCTATGGAGAGGGCGAGTCCCACATATCCCACCGCCAGCGCGCGAATACGCTACAGCGGCGGTGGGAATGTGTAAATGCATTTCCCCCCGGACAAAAAAAAAGCAGTTTAACTTTTTCCCAGGACTTGGTGAGCCTCGGTGCTCATTGTCTTTTCCAGTGTGTGCCACTGTTGATCCTGGCTTACAGGTGGGAGTGTGGGTGGGGTTAGTCAATTTTTTTTTAACATACAAAAAACTGACATTACATCTTTATATAGGTACTAGCTGGCCCGGCAAACTTCGTACCGCCTCAAAATCTACGCGGTGTCCTACATCTACCCTACCCTACCCCTACTCTACCTCTACCCTACCCCTATCTCTACCCTACACCTACCCTACCCCTACCCTACCACTACCCTACCCCTACCCTACCCTACCCCTACCCTACCCTACCCCTACCCTACACCTACCCTACCCCTACCCTACCCCTATCCTACCCCTACCCTACCCCTATCCTACCCCTACCCTACCCCTACCCTACCCTAAAGTATCCTATGCCTTCTCCCAGTTCTTAGCTACCTGCCTACCAATTTTCAGCCAAATCGGTTCAGCCGTTTTCATGTTATGTCGTGACAACGGAAAACGGGTTTCATTTTTATATATATAGATTAGTATACCTGTTTCTAGTAGTATCTGGTAGTGAATTTGGGACATACAAGATTCTGATTAATGATTTAATCCAAAATAATAATTAAAATTCTAACATGGTGTAGATCTAATCGTCTGTTATAGTCTTCATAGTATAATATTTATGGTGCTGTCGGCTAATGGTGTTATTAAAACCTCCAATTAGTTTCTGATTAGATGACTGGTTTTCGATAGTAATCGTTAAGAGAGGTTAGCGGTTACTATAAACCAGTGGCTCCCAACCGGTGGTTTGCGGACCACTGTTGGTCCCTGGAAGCACAGGGAATGGACCTGAAGCTGCCCAAAAAATATTGCGACGCAGCACAACATCTATTTACTAAATATAGTATTTTATAACATACAGAAGTTATAGTAATAGTGTGAATTTTTGGGTGATTACGCAAAACAGGTGGTCAGTTACGACATAAATTTGTAAAATGGCCTTTCATCGCTTAAAGGTTGGGAACCAGTGCTATAAACGATTTGAACTAACAGTTGGATTGTCGAGACTGAATCTTTTGTTACATTATCCTAAAAATTATTAACTTAATTTGTTGAATTAATTTACTTGTTGTTTGTTTATTCATGGACTTGTAAAGTGGCTTGGATACCAAACAAAGTCGGTCAAAAAATTTTAAAAGTTGAATTTATAATGTGTTGTTTCTGTTTTTTTATTGTCTGCCACTACAGTGCTCTTGAGTAAATGGCAAAGATATTTGCAAAGATAAATAAGCATGATATAAATAATTGTCATCTGTAACAAAAATCTCACATCTTTAGAACACGAGTGGATCACGCGATTTTAAATACTTTTGTTATATATCTACATAAATTACTTGCAGTAGAGAATTCATTAAAATCTAGGTATTATATTATGCAGATTTGAATAGTTTTCTTCTTTAATGTTTTGCAATGATTTGCATGTTTCGTTTTACCATTTGTATACAGTAGAACTCGGCTATAATGACGGCCAAGGGACTTACGATATTACGACGTTCTAACCGGAAGACGTACTAAAAGAACATACAATTTCAATTTTAGTTTTTTTTTATAAAAATAATTAAATACTAATAACTATATAATGTTTATAAATAATAATATGTATGTGATTATTAGAGACAAAAAACATGAAATCAAAATAATTATTTCACAATGTGCACCTATACACCTATACATTACGAAATATGAAATCTACTTTTTATTTGTAAACACGTGTTTCATGGTCGTCGTTGTAACAGGTCATTTTTGTAGAATTCCGTCGTTAAAAGCGGTCAGTCGTTATAAGCGGAGTCGTAATAAACGGATGAACTCTCATAGAGGCTCTTAATAAAACCAAACATATGCCTATACTAACGTCGCTATAAACGGTTGTTTGTTGTATGCGAAGTCGTACT
This sequence comes from Nycteola revayana, assembly GCA_947037095.2. Classification (NCBI taxonomy): domain Eukaryota; kingdom Metazoa; phylum Arthropoda; class Insecta; order Lepidoptera; family Nolidae; genus Nycteola; species Nycteola revayana. Next base: position 6,090,258 of record OX344847.2, read on the forward strand.
AAACGGATTCTACTGTATTTGCATTGTTATTTTTAAATTAAATAATAAAGTTTAGTCAGTGTTTGGAGTTTTAAAAGTTATTTCGTTTGAGAGTATTATGTTCGAGAAAAGAATAATTAATTTAAAAAAATTATAGGTACTTTTTTCATTGAATATTTAAATAATCCACAGACAAAAGGTTGTTGTTGTTGGTCCTTGACATGCAGCAGGTGGTACCGGAGACCGATAATAAATACGAGTACCAACCGTTATTGACGATACAGATATTGCGGTCACCAACCCGCTTGCCAAGCGTGGTACCTATGTTGAGAAGAGGTCCACCTTCAACGGTAGACATTACTAGGGCTGATGATGATGAAAACGGGTTATTTTCAAACCCTTAAGTCACCCAATAAGATACCTACATTTAAAATAAATTATCTTTATAATAATGACTTTTTGTATAATATTATAGTTAAATTATTATTAGGTATATATGACTTCTAATTGACATGAGTATGTACACTTTTCTACGAAATTACAAAAATAACCTTTGTGTATACCACAGAAGGTATGTGCACTGCATCTGAATTACCATTGCAAAACAATGATTAAGTGTTTCTTTGACTGCTGCCGCATCTATGCGATTTAAATACTAGCATAAAGGTCTTTATCCTCTGCAACTATTTTTTTCTATTCTACTGCTTCTCTCGACCCCGACCGATCGAAGTGCCTTATGGTATATCTACTAATAGATTCGTAGTTATTTAGCTTTGTCTGTTTTATATGCACATTAAGCAATAACTTTTAAGTCCAATGCGCATCTCATCGATTTGTAGGAACGAGGGAATAGATGCAAGATTGCTATTTGTATTAACCCTGGTTTTGTACTAGGTACCACATATATGTATGTTCACTGCTGGCCATTTATCAGGTTCCCTATCCATTTGCATAAAATTTTAAGACCTAATATAACTTGGCATACTTTTGTTTGTCCAAATTATATTTTCGCATAATATTATTAGGCATAAATGATTTGCCATAATGCTTAATGCCGTTAATACTGCATAATTTATCAATAGGTAATGTTATAAACGCATAATGTTCTTTGGAATAAAACTAATAAACCCTAGCATGCAGCGTATCTGTCACGGCTCGGGTCCCGGTTCGGCAATTCGGTTCTGGCCGCAGTTCTTACTAACCTAACCGATTGTCATTTGCCCACAAGGCTCATGACTATTAGAAGAATAAATATTATGCCTTTAAAATGTATGCAACTCCAACTTAAGCTAAAACATATAAGACTAAATTATTGTTATGCTAACCTTTGCATTATGCCAAAGTATTTTTATGCAGCAGTATTATTATACTAATAAAAGTTATGCGAAAGCTTTATGCCAAACAATATTATGACTAAAAAATTAAGGCGATCAATAGGGATCTCCATTTATCATCATCACAATTAGGTACTATCTCAATATTCCAAATCCTTGTGTAAAAAAAAGTTGCCTCAACTATTCATTATTTTATACCTATGTCAGGTATTACGTCATTTTTGCATCACCCATATAGACGTAACGCCGGCGATTTTTTGAACATTTTTGAATAAATTTCGCCGTTAATCAGTAGCGTCAATGCCTAATAAAGTATCGTTGCAGCTGAATGTCGTGCCAAAAAAGCCTTGTCCACTTATCTGTAAGTTACCGTATAAATTAAGCGAGATCCTCCAAGGCGAGACTGGCTTTCGATAAAATCCGGTTGGCTTTATTTTTATTTCTGCTGATGTCCATGTTGTGCTCATTACACTCGTATCGACACTAAAAGTGTGGCTAGATTTATTCAGCTTAATTGCTATGGAGACTCTGCGGCGAGACTACTGTTAAAACTCGATTAATAGGACTGATTATTGTGGCACGTTCTTCGTTTCTTCGTTAAATGTGGAAGAGCCATTTTTATGCTGTCTCGATATGGTCGTATTTTGGAAACTTTATCTCATAGTAGCTAGCAAAAGCTTCAAAATCTTCGTGGAGAATATTAGAACATGTCCAATCGTCCATGTTCGCATGGATTAAACTGCAAACATATTATTTGCATTTCATTTCATATCATTTTCATCATCATCATCATCATCATCAGCCCGTACAACGTCCTCTGCTAAACATGGGCCTCTTCCCGAGGGAGGGTATTTGCCTTAGTCACCCCGCTTGGCAGCTAGGTTGTTGACCGCAGTATTATGTTGTAGGTACCAAGAAAACGTTGCTGCCCGTTTCTTGATATACAATTATTATAGATGATGTTATAACGATCGGGACCAACGGCTTAACGTGCTTTCCGAGGCACGGAGGGTAGTACCTCAACCAACCAGACCCGGAAAGAAATCTTAGAATTTACACAAAGATTTCCTGTCCGTCGTGGGGATCGAACCCATGACCTCCGACATTTAAAGCGAGCCAAATACCGCTACTCTACGGAGGTTGTGATTATTTGCTTACCATTGGCTACCTGGATAATTGTGAATCCATATAACTGAGACTCGGATAATCTAGTTTACACTGTATATTACTAAAGAGATTTATCGACATAATTTCAGACATTTTTCTAGTATAAGTAAAATGATATTCAAATAAAAAAGAAGGAAGGCCAATACAAAATGTCTGTATTTGTAGATAATGTATGAAACTTTCTACAATTTTAGAAAACCCACGCCATGGCTATTATGTCCATATATGTGTCCTATGATTCCCTCATTATTACAATTTACAGCATACTATTTGAAACTATCTCCTGTTTAAATCGGGACAGAAACTTTCTTTTTTTTAAACTAATAGCCTGTGCTAAGGATAAAATAAACCAAATATACTGCACGATCTTAACATGTTTACTAATGTTATGACGTCAGAGCAAACCCTGAATCCGGAACAAAATGTTAGTGGTTCTAATCGGGAACAGAAATTAAGATGGTGGACAGAGAAAATTGGTTAGACTATTGATCCCAATGATAATTTTCAAAATTTGAAATTCTCTTGCATTGGGGATATTTCTGGAAACCTTTAAGAAGCTAGTTATGTATATTTCACTCTACCCAGTAAAAAGGCGAATTGCAATGTTTGTGCACTTAATTTTCTGTACGCTTGCCAGGAACATTTTCAAGAAAAACAGTTTTGTAAAATGTGGTGGAGAATTTCTATCAGCTTGATAGCAATCTCGAATGAGATGTACAAATATTGACGAAGCACGTTATAGAGCGTTACGTGTCCTGAATGTTTAGTCACTTCACTTTCATAACAAAGATAACATGACACACAAATCTGAATTGCTTCAGGATGTAGTAGGTACACCTTAATACTTGAAATAATATTGAATTAGGATAGAACTAACGATCCTTTCCGGCTTCACATGGGTATTAAATATAATTTAATCAAAACCTTCATAAATTATGGACCTACATAATCTTCCTTCTATTGGTGCAAACTACAAGAAAATCCATTCAGAAGTTTTGAGTTTATCGCGATTAGACAGATAGACTAACAAACGCGGCGGAGGACTTAGTTTTATGATATGTAGTGAGGTCTAGAGGAGGTAAGAGAAGGAAGCTCTTCAGATTTTGGAATTTAAAGAGCTTCAAGTAATTATAAGAAGAAATATACATAATACAACGGAAACAAAAAAAGTACTTTTGAATTATTGATTAAATAATTCCTAAAAGATACTTATATTATAATAAAGTCGCGAAATGTTTTTATCTTCGAAAAAATTACGAAAAATGCACTACATAGTTTCTCGGAAATAAAAACTGATTTTATAGGTAGGTTTGCTATCCTGTTTCACCCGTGTAAATTCCATGCCTAAAATGGGAACCTCGTCTTAAAATATACCCTCACTAATAATGTGGGTTTCTATTGGTAAAATAATTAGAAATCGGTTCAGTAAATCCAGAATCCTTTTTTACACACACAAACTTTTCATATTTTATATTCATTTATTTGTTAAAATGTGACTGACAGTGTGTAAAAAAAGTACGGAAACCAAGATATTTGTCACTTAAGGTTGTGAGATTACCTCTTAACAATGTTAGTAGATATAGATAGATTTTTTGCGAACTTAATGTGCCTGAACTTTACGCTGATATCAATACATTTATTTAAGATACTCTCAGCTAAACGTTTACTCCCAACGCCCGTATCGAACTGATATTAATGCGGTTTTTACGAGTCGTGGTGTGAATAACAATTTATTTAATTTATTTCTCCCTTGACATGGGTTAGAGAGGCATTTTAATCTTCTACATACTTTTGCTATCGTTCTAATGTAATATTGTAGACTAGCTGTGCCGGTGACTTCGTCCGCGTGCTATAGTGTTAGAGTAGCAGTTTTAATTATTTTTATTATACCCCTTTTTCGCTATAAAAAGTCAAGTAGCCTAGGTATTTTTTCAGGTTCTCTCTTTGTACTAAATTTCATTTTAAATTATATTATATTTTATATATTTATTAAATTATATTTTAAGGTCAGTACTTTTAGCGTGAAAGGCCGACAGGAGTAGCAGTATTTTTTTTTATTAGACCCTTTTTCTTTTTCGCTATAAAATGGAAAGATGCCTAGGTCTTTTTTCAGGTTCTAGATTATCTGTGTACCAAATTTCATTTAAATCGGTTAGGTCAGTACTTTTAGTTTGAAAGGCCGACAGACAGACCGAGTTACTTTCGTATTTAAAATATAAGCAAGGATTAGTTACTTCAAAGCATTCAAGTATTACTATGTAAGTATGGTCACGTGCAAAATATCCAAGTCTCGGTTTTTCCAGAAATCGAGACTTGAAATCTTGAATCGAGAAATGAAAATGTTGATAAGATACTATTTTTTTTATATGGACGACACTGGGCCCAAACACGAGCAGCCAGTCTGATATATTGAAAACTACTTATTGTGAAAACCTTTTAAAATCACTCGAGCAGATATGTATACAGCCTTCCGAAAGTTCCATGCTCTCAGACGTCTGATGCTTAAATTGATTCGATTACCACACTGGCTGTATGCATGCAGTATTCAAGTGAAAAGAAAATTTGAGTAACCCTTGGTAAAATATAACACAACAAATATAGGATTTATTCTTATTTTTAGGTGAGTATAGATCTTTATTAAACAATAATGTCATAAATCCTTACTCCTTACTAAATATTATAAACGCGAAAGTAACTCTGAGTGCTCTACTAAGAGTCTGAGTAGGTGTGGATGGATGTTTGTTACTCTTTCACGCAAAAACTATTGACCGGATTTGGCTGAAAGGTTTGCACCGGGATAGTTTTTAAGCTGGATTTACAAAAGATCTCGCAACAGCCCACTTGAGCAGAGTAGCGCGGGTAAAACTGCGGGGCGCATTTGCATAATAATATACAAATATCTACAACTAAAAGTAGCTAATCTTAATTAAAACTAACTTGTAATATATAACTATAACTAAATCTACGATTAAATGGAAAGTACTTAGACTGTAAATTGAAAAAAAAGCTGATAGTTCATTATTGTTATTGCTGTAAATTAATTAATTTCGCTACTGCTATTATATAACTCTTTTTCAATATCATGTCTACGGAATTTCCTGAACAAAAAGTTGTATGCTACGATTGTCTTGAACATAGTTTAAAAGTAAAATAACATTTTATTACCTGTTAATGCTTCCAATAGTTGTTTGAAGAGGTCTCGCGAACGTAAGATACGAGGCTGAAAGAGATTTCAACTTTCCAACGACTCCCGTTTAATTTTCAATATAGAGTTCATTCTGATAAGAAGTCTTTGAGATTTAAGATTGGAATAATAAGATTTTTCGAATACTTTCAAATTCCAGATTATATAGCTCAGAAGCGTAACGTCGGATGTACCACATAGCACGTCACGAATCATTCGTCATTTATGCCTTTGCCGTAAACTGTCACTCAAGACCAAATGCTTCTGAGATAAGTAAGCTAGATATGTTTTTAGCTGGTAAATTTCCATCCACAAGACGAAACTTATATGAACTATAATTATAGGACAGTATAATAATAAATTGTGAATTCCACCCAGCATTTTCATTAACAGCACTAATTATTATCGTTTATGTGTATTTTATAGCTAACCCGTATCAACAATAATATCCTAAGTTCTTAGTATTATTGCTTTTCAAACAACTTTATCTATTCAACACATAAGACAGTAAACAAGCCGGTCTGCAAATAACATAGATAAATCTTCAATCACAGAAAAAAAAAAACACTAGATATTGATTGCTCTCTTTGCCAATCACTTTTCTGCACTACTAAGTCTTCAGTTTTTTTTTGCATATTTTATGCATTGATGTCATCTACATAAGTCGGCAGTAATGCACATCCGTGCAGTTGGTACATTCAATACACATAATAGCATGTGAATTAGACTGTGAGAATGTAGATGCTCTTCGAGAATAGTAGACTCGTTTTTGCTAATGTTTAAGAGGAGTTTTCACAGTAAATCATATCTAGACCTTTCATTGTGCAGCGAGGTAGGGCTAACTGTATTTCTGATGAAAAGTCCCTTGTTCGGTTCTATACCTAAACTAGTTACTGCAAACTCTTTAAACTACTAAAATACACAGCGAAACCTGATAATGATATAGGTAGTAAACAGAAGGCTGAATACACTACATCTAAATTTCGTAGATTCAGTTATGAATTTAATTCTTTTAATCTCAACTTCAAATGACACTACAAAATTTCAGGATATAATTGGGTAGTAATTCTCTTTTGTTAGAGTCTAACTGTAAATTAAGAAGCGGCCGTAGCCCAATGGCTAGGGCGTCGGACTTGTGATCTTGAGGTCACTGGTTCGAACCCCACCCATTGCACTTCCGACGTGAACCCACTCGTAACACAAGCATTTTAGCTTAGCACGAGGGGTTAACAAGAATTAACTAGTAATCTTAAAAAAAAAAAACAACTTATATTACGTACGGAATATATTGCCTTACTTCACTGATCTCCTCCTCCTGTGTATCACACGCGGTGTTAATTGTGATTCTCAATCCTTTATTGATCACTGCAATATTCAAAGTTGTAGCAGAGTCATAAGTGACGCAATACTTGCTTCTGATCAGTGAAAAGCACCTTTATTTACACTTACTATATTTATGATGCATACAATACACCTAACAGCCGGCTGTTATCTTTACCTGTTAAATAAGGTAAATATATTATGCAGTTAAATTTCACATAAGATTCTGAACTGATAAAGGCATATTATGTAACAAGGGACTGAACGAAAGTTCATAACAGGCTCTTTGTAAACTTCACGTACTGGGTTATTGTATCGAAAACTCGAATGGGTCTTTCCTTATTGAAAAGATTTTGACGGAGTGCGGATAGATTTTATGTAATCACAACTACAGAAATATGTTGTTACAGTTGAAATTTTCTATAAAAGTGAAAAATAATGTATTAGATATGTGTTTTCTCTAACCAGTGATCATATCATATTTTATCTGTATGAGTGATTTACTGCCCAACGGCAACGGCAATTCGACCGTCATTACATATATAGTTTTACAACTGTTATTTTCTTAATTGTAATTACTAGACTAGATTTTTCGTTATGACATATAGAAAACGGTACAATCTGAGATCAGTTATTACAGTTTTATATCTTTTATCATCCGTCATGATTACTAAATGCAATTTTGGAACAGAAACGAACTGAACTTTAATTTGATTTTGCTTGCCTGCCCAATTGCTTAGTCGGTTTTCTCCATCGGCTACGTTGACAAAGGTCGTAGTTAGTTCCTAATATGTATTCAGTCTGCTTCTGCGGATACCCTCGTATCCGTCGGCTAACTGGGTGACATGGCTTCCGATGTAGCCGGACGCTGATGAGCTTACAGACCAATAATGCATTACTCGTTCCGGTTCAGTGCATTGTTTAAATGACACGATTTGAAGCGTCAGTTATTAATTAGTAATCCATTTTTGAGAGGAAACCCTTTTTACTCAGAGTTTGTGCTGTACAGTTTGGAAACGTAATAGGTATATTTTACAAAATATTGAGTATGTAATAAGTGAACTATTTTATGTAAAATTTAATCAAGTTACGATAAAAATAACCTATAATTAACTCAAACTCAAATATTTTATTGCATTCCATGTGTAGGTATTACATAAGGTGTTACAGATAATATCAAGAAAACATGTGATATTATTAAAACTAACTAAGAATTGAAAAATTCCCAAAAGTATAACGTATAACGTATAAACTTGAAACTATTCTAAAATGGGGCCACAGAATTGGTTATTTTTATCGTAACTTAATTTAATTTTTCAAATTTGAAGGCTAATAATTATTTATTATTTTTATTTTATTTATTTACTATATTTGTAAATATTTATATCAATATAAAATAATATTTAATGTATATAGAAAATTTAATGGAATTTATTTTCATAAGAATTAACGTATATATCCGTACGTGCTATGTCTTAGCGACTATATTGTACATTGATATTAATATAGTTTAGACAGAAGAAAACATATGGACTGCACACTACATCGAGCCTATCTTGTGGAATAACTTAGTACCTGTAAGTCTTTAAAAAGGGGAAAGGGTCGGCAGCGTTAGGTGGCTAGTGCTGTACATGTTTACTGAGCTGGCTCTAGCTGTCCTTTAACATCGGAAGAAAACTCTTGAATTCGACAACCGCGATAAATACAACTGCCAATTACTATTGTGTCTAAGTATTTTCCACACACTTATAATCATAGGTTACATAAACGATCCATCTTTTGTTTCTGGTACACCTACTCAAGTAGATATATGACCATACAAAGCATTCCTATTAGTAGAACGGTACCGTTGTAAACAGAGAGGAGTATAATTATGTGTCAGTCCGTGATGGATGTTTGATTAGGGTAACCAGATGGATAGGTTATTGAAAAGTTTTGATACAGTCGTACCCCGATTTCTATATAAAGAAAGTCCTGACATTTAATCCAAACGTATCCAAAAGTTAAAAAAAAAAAACAAAACAATCATTTGCGTTGAGTTTAATGGGTACAATTTTAAATGTTCGAGCCGTATGTGACGTAATAGTATATTTCCAATAAAAAATGGAATGTTAGTTTAGGGATCTGAAAAAATTCTTAAAATTTAATTGGTTGGCCGCAATTCTATCAAAAGTTTTAGAATCCTGAAATATGGTTACCCTATGTCTGATGCAGTAACGGGGCGCCATGACTGGCGTGACCAAACACTTCTTAGAAACGGGGGTAACTTACACATACAGGGTGTCCCAAAAGGTTAAGTAGCTGGGAAAGGGGGTGACAGGGGTGGACACAATGGTCACTAGAAAAAAAAAATCCGCTCTGGGTATTTAAAAAAAAATGGCATTTTTTTAAAAACTTAAAATTTTACACCTTGTTATTTTTGATGTTGATGTTGATGACCTTGTTGTTATTGAAGATTACATAACAGCATTTTTTTTAAATACAGCCATATTTGTAGGTACAGTTAGCACAAGGTGTAAAATTTTTAGTCTTTTAAAAAATGCCATTTATTTTTTTGAACACCCAGAGGGAATTTTTTATATTTTTCTGTTGACCCTTGTGACCATCCCTATCACCCCCCTTCCCAGCTACGTAATCTTTTGGGACTCCCTGTATATGATTTTTATATATTACTAGCTTCCCGCGCGCGGTTTCACCTGCGTAACTCCCGTTCCCGTGGGAAATTCATAATAAAATATAGCATATTATTATGTTCTTTCTCAGGCTCTAGACTATATCTGTACCAAATTTCATTTAAATCGCTTCAATAGTTAAGGCGTGATTGCGTAACAGACAGACACACAGACAGACAGACAGAGTTACTTTCACATTTATAATATTAGTAGTAAGGATATTAGTAAGGATTAGTAAGGATATTAGTAAGGATTAGTAAGGATAATCCTATCCTTTGATCTTAATAATACTTATTTTTCTCTACCTTTGGGACATTCTCGTTGTAATAATAATATAACTCATATTAGTAAACTTTTTTTTTTTCTTAAGTATTACTTACAGATTTTCGGTCTACTAGTATTCTTGTTAACCCCTCGTGCTAAGCTTAAATACTTGTGTTACGAGTGGCTTCATATATACTCAATATACATGTATGATAAGTTGAAATCTTTACTATTATTTTGACGATGTAAAGTTCGTGTGTTGGATGTTCTGGGTTAAATTCCGGTACAGCTGCACCGATTTTGAAAAGCCTTTCACCATCTGAAATGGACCACTGGAATGAAATTTTTAAGTATCAGCGCACAGAACAGTTATAATACATACTTTTAAGGGTTTATAATAATAACAAGTTATTCCACAGTTCCTTTAATCAAATACTGATCCAGATATTACCGTTGTGTAAAATCTACCGGATTTTTTTTTAATAAGTTATCCATCTAATTAGTTTAACTTCAAAGGTTCCCTTGAGATAAAAATACTTGGTTAAAGACTAGTGTTATCTAACTTTTTTAAATTTACTGTTCTATTTTAAAACTATATTAAATATGGTTAAGGCCATATTTAATACAGTTTCATAATGTTTGGCGAGATAACATAATTAATAGTGGAAATCACACGGTGTTATTAAGACGCGAGATTTAGTCGAGCGGATCGCACTAGTCTTGGGAGAAGGCTATCTGATACATATTTTACGCTGAAAATCACTAGTAATGATCATCATAATTAGACCGTATAACGTTCACTGTCAAACATGCACATCCTTACGTGGGAATGCGAAAAGAAATCTGAGAATTTACACAAAGATTTCTTGTTTGGCTTGGGGATCGATCCCACGACCTATGCGGTTAGCCATAGAGTACGAGTAAGTCAGAATTTGCGCCTCAATCACGAGTAAGTAACCGATTTAAATGTAACAACAATTTGAACGTACATACAATAGAATAAGTTATGTCTGAATTTCTCGACCAAGTCACGGCTAGTGGGTTAAAAATAGTTGGCAACATCCAAATTTATTTTTGAACCCGAGCAGATATTTCATCAGTTAAATAAAACATCCCGAACGTGACTATTTTCCAATTCTACTTACAACTATTCTGTTAGATGTACCCACCTGGCCCCGAATACAATATTAAAAAGGGAGGGAGGGGTGTCTGCTTTGAGAGCTGCAGTTAAGAATGAAGATAGGTAGCAAAGTTCGAAATATAAAGCTGTCTAGACAAGAGATTGCTTGCGCTAGATATTAGTTTAAGTCAAGAGCTTCGCCTAGCTTGCTAAATTCTTGTATACATGTTAGAGCTGCATCACGGAGTGCCATCTTTTTCAAATTTAAATCTCGAACGGTACGCCCCATTTAGTGTAAGTGTCAATTATTTGAAGTATTAATCCCATAATGGATTTAGTTTGATTTAGCTTCGGCAATGTTTTAATAAACAGTTATTTAGTGCTTTAGGATTTTTTGTATTATTGAGGTATGAAGTAAGTTTCCGATTCTACTTCTTTATTTGATCTTTCTATTGATTATAAGAAACTTTTAAATATGTAATTCTTCAAGTATTCATGCTACTATACTTCACTCTGGTTGATTGAAGGACGTTTAAAATAATATTATAACTTTTTTCCCGCGTAAATGAATCGTATAACAAGGTTCCAACCGTGGAAATTCTGGAAAATATAATGAATTCTTATATTGTTAAATTACTATAATGTTTATACAGTAGACAACCAGTATAGACAATATATAAACCAATCTTAAGTTAAACTTAAATTACGTATACTGTCATAACCAGTTATAAATATAAAGTACATTTCCATAAGAAGCAGAAACGTACAGCATAAATAAAATACTTCCAGACATACCGCTCATGACTAGGGTCATACCAGCGAACGTAAATAAACGCAATTCGCTAGTACACTGGTGATAACAACACATTACTTGGTACCATTTGTTTACGAGCCACGTTAAAGTACAATGTCAATGCCAATTACTGTTTGTCGTGTAGATATTGCCGTTTCTAAGCCTGTCCGAGGTCGTGACTGGAAACGTAGACTTATTCTTCGAAGGCTCCACCTGAGTTGTACCATCAAACGAGAGTAAACTCTAAACCTTAAGTTACAAGGTAAATATTCATTTTATTCGTAAGGTATAAAAATGACTCATAAGTACAGTCACAACGGGCGGTGTTATCATTTAAAAGTGGAAGCGCCCTATGTTTTGTATTGTAATAAAAGCTTTGCAGCTAAATGAGGTGGTTTTTAACCGATTTCTGCCGATGATTGTTCTGTCTCCGGAATAGATTGTTATCAAAGATGAAACGTTTGTAATGTATGTTGAACATGAAGAGCTATTAATTATAGTTATGCATATCTTATTCTTTAAATTCTTAGTATAGCGAATTTGAAAGGGTGCATTCTCTCGTTTTCAACATGGATGTTAACAGACAATTTGTTGCTTACAATATAAGTTACGCAATACTGTTCATTTTGCCATATGTACATTTTTTAATCATTGCCGTCAACTTTTGGAAATCTTTTTTATTTTTTTACTTACGTTATTGTCAAATCGTCCTTCCAATTATTAGCAAAGACTAAACAATGTGTATAATGATTAACCCTCTTGGACTTGGCTATGGCATCTTTCGTTCGATGCCCATGTTCATCTGTGGACGTTATACGGTCTGATGATGAGTATCAAACAAACGCTGCTTAGAAATACCTTCAGCTATTATAGAAGCCATATTTTTATGTCAAATATAAACGTAGTCTTCACTTATTTATTATATTATGTCTTGTGATGGTCCATGACATGTGTAGAACTAATGTTAGCTGATTAAAAATAATGTTATGTCAGCGCTGATATAGTGGCTCATATTATTTAATTTTAAAGCGATATTTTACAATTTCAATTAACTATTTTATTGTTTAAATGTGATGAGACGAAATGAATATGTTTGCTTGAGGCGTGAAGTCAAAAACACGCACGTAATTTCGATATTGTTATGATAATGTAGTCACTAATATTCAAATTACTTATTCTTATAATCATTATATTAAGTTTACTTTTTAAAAGCCCTATATAAAATTAGTGGTTCCTAACCTGTTCAATATTGTTACCCTTATCACCTATTAGGTAAACCGATTTACCCTGACCTTAAAACAATATTATAGCAAATATTAGGTTCCTCTTTACTCTGTACCCGCTGGGGTAATAGCCCCAGGTCTACTACGGTATTAGATCGATACATTTAGTTGTGAAGCTTTAAGCAAAAAATGTTAAAGAATGCTTATCTCCCATTTAAATAAAAGTGTGACAGTTGTATACTGTATACTTGAATAAAGTTAGTTTATATTTAATTTATGTTAATTTACTTATTTTTAGACAAACGTGGTGCAAGAACGCATACTGCTTCTAATAATAACCTACACAAGGTTGTTTACGATAAACTTGTAATATAAATCATATTACTTAATGATTAAGTTGTTCTGTCTCCTTGGCGATGCTTGATAATAGTGTCAGCGAGGAATTATGAAGTAGAACCCGTGTAAGGAATTGAAATCTAATCTCATTTGTACTCATAAAGTATCTATGCAACTAATGTAATAAATCTGAATGCTATATCAATAACTGCTAGCCCGTATAGGAATATTGATAGACTTAGGTGCAATAGCTGCCATTTCCTCCGCAAAATTGTTATCCTCGAAGAAACGTCACCGTTCCCAAATTGTTAGGTGTCAACTCATCCGACGATGAAACCACTTGCGGAGGAAATGTCACCTTTTCAAACTTTGAGGTGTCGGATCATCCGAAAAATATTTAATCCAATTAAATACTAATAATGGAGCAGATATGTGAAAAATGTATACTTTTTCATATATAAATAATAGTTTATTGAAATTATTATGAAGATTTCTTTTAGTAAATCTAATACATAGAAATGTTCTTTATTAAAATCATAATAAAAAACGATTAATCAATCATCTCTTTACTCAGAATTACTCAAATAATAAATGTCTCATTAAACAAGAATCACTAATGAGCCAACTTTTCAATGCAATGTCCGAGGCTGATATTATTATTAATTAGTTCGATCAGACTGCTATTTAATTTTCCTTCTTTCAATAAACTCTCTTCCGTTCTTTTTTATATGTTCTTGTTTATTCCATAGATTAGCAATTTTTTTTCAAGAGTTTTCAATAAGATTGCTATGTTACGTTTGTTTTTTAAAGTCCTGTTAATCCTAGAAAGCCAACATTCTAAGGCATTATTAGTCTTGTGTCGAATGTTAAAAAAACTCCATTTATGAGATAATGTGAACTTCTTATCAATCTAGGTATTATGGAAATAATGATTGAATTGAGCTGTTTTATTATCCTTTTCTATACACTGCCTCAATACATAAAGCCAACTCTGCTACCATTGTATTTGAGAATTACGCCAATGCCACAACGCCCGACATGTTTGATTTTTATAATTCAAGTAATTTTACTTTAATTGTTGAACTGCTTTATTAAATGAAAAATACACCCACGAATAGTTACTTTATCAAACACCGCCTTAACAGCTAAGGAAGACATGTTACCTAAGCCTATTGATATTCGTGTTAGAAACGTTTTGTACGAATTATTCAATTTCTAAATCAATCAAAATCTGTATTAAAAATTATTATTTACTATTTTCGCCCCGTGGTTTTACCGCGTTGAACTGCCACTCTGCTCTTGTTGGTCATGGCATTTTGTAACCTATATGTTGATCCAGATAATAAACTATCCCCATACAACATTTCAAACAAATCCGTTTTGTAGTTTTCGCGTCATCCACTTATACATCCATACAAACTTTCGCGTTTATAATATTAGTAGGATTAAGGTAATTAAAACCACGACTAAATATTGATATAACTGGTCATAATTTTTTTTTATATCTTGGTCCCTTTTTATTTATACTAGAAAGCAATGAAATATTATGTTAACGACTAAACACTTACGTAAAATAACTGTATCTAATGCTAATTACTTCACCAACCGCTGATTTAAACCAAGGTTGTAAACTTGTTAATAGCATGTCGGTCAAAGTCAAGCTTTCTGCAAACAACAACTGTCAAACAAATGTGACTTACACCGGACCACACCAATCCGTCCGTCAACACCAATTATGTAAACGTCAAACATCTGTCATATCGGCGACGTACTAAGTTATTTCTAAAACCACACAGGCTGCCGACCGCATTGGGTTTTGGTTAATTGACTTTGGTTGCGTTTTACCACAACCACCGCGGCGTAGCGGTATTTGGCTCGCTTTCAATTTCGGAGGTCGTCGGTTCGATCCCCACGCCGTACAAGAAATCTTTGTGTAGAATTCTTTTCGGGTCTGGTTGGCTGAGGGACTACCATTTATGCCTCAGCAAGCACGATCAGCCCTTGGTCTTGATTAACGTCATTTATAACGATCGTATACAAGAGAATGGCACGCGTCGAAATATTTTGTTGAGGCTTCTATGAAGTGAGTGCACTGATGGATCAGTGGTCTTCTAGTTACTCAAATTATTTGTGTCAGCCACAAATAATGGTTTTGAGGGTGGGTGTTCTTTGTGTTTAATTAAAAATAATAGTATTTATATATTACTAGCTTTTACCCGCGGCTTCGCACGCATTGAAGCCAATGTCTCTATGTAACTTTTAATACCTCCAAGAATATGTATACAAAGTGTCACGATGATCGGTTAATTAGTTTTCGCGTGAAAGCGTAACAAACTTACATTCACATTTATGTATTATAAATTGTCCTAACCATTACGAAGTCGAAGACAAAAACGGTATATGGATGGTTTATATTTAAAATAAGAATACAATTCCCTGAAACATTCTTGTGTTCTGTGTGAAGATGGAAAGTGAGCTCGTCAATGTGCACATTTTCGCAGTCGTTTATGTAAAAAGTCATATATTGATTACTTATGTATCATTTCTCGTTTTTCCAGGTCACACCTAACGCCTGCCAAGCCTTAGTCTGTATTCTTCACTGCCAACTATTCCGCCCTATAGTGCGCTTAATGCCGCCATGCTAGACAAGATTATTAGTAACTATAGTAACGAAGCTCAAGGGTATAGAAAGTTTGAGAGGTGCTGGCGTACGTGACATCGCCGGATGCGAAGGGAGAGCGACATGAACCAGTCGCAGGACGAGGCCCGCGCGGCCAGGATACAAAAGTATAAGGAGGAGAGAAGAAAACAGCTGACGGCTAAAACTGCTACACTATTCTCTGCCAACGTCACTGATAGGTAAATTATTACTTTATTTGTTATTTATTTCTTTTATTTTTTTCACTGTAAGCCCGTATAAGGTCCACTGCTGAACATAGGTCTCCTTCGAAGGAGGTGTTGCCTTAATCACCTACAGGCGGGTTGTTGACCGCAGTATTGTATACAGTATATACACAGGAAAACGCTTCTGCCGCGTTACCTGGTATACTATTGTCATAAATGATTTAATGACAATCGGGACCTATGGCTAGAGTGGTAGTCCCTCCACCTCCTATACTTCTGATAATACACATATTATATAATATTGAAAGTTTTTAAAGTGATAGCTAAATATATTTGTGGTCTATTTCAGGCGATCGAAAAGGACTACCGAACGAACACCTCCGGAGGACGTCGGCGCACATCTCAAATCTTCCTCTGAACTTAATCTTAATACAGCTTCAACTTCAGTGCCTATTAGAACTACTCGTACGTCACGTTTAAGAGCTGCCGCCGCAAGTCAATCTGATTCCTCGTCATCTCCTAAAAAATCGAATCGAAGTTCTTCAGTCCAATCTTTACTCGAAGATGTTAAAACTAAGTCGCCCAGAAATTCCAAGTTACTAGTAGATAGAGACAAAGTAAAATCTAATAGAAGACAAAGCAATGAAAAAGAAAACCTTAAAAGCGTATCTGCTACGCGCATTGGGAAAGATATTGGTGCTATTAAGACGAAATCGAAACATTCCATTAATAAAAATATTTTAGAAAAAGACAAAAATAATTTTAAAGTGACTAGTCCTAAAGGAAGTAATGTTGAAGGAAGAAACAAAAATACCGTAATCGAAAAAAAGAAAACGAATAGTGAGATAAACGAAAGACGAATCGAAAAACCTTTACGAGTCAACAGCGAAGAATTTTTTAACGATATAGTAAACGAAAAAGACATTTCTAATAGCTTAGAAAAGAAGAGAATTGACGATTTATTTAATAATTTAGTTGTTGAAGATGTCAAAAGCCAGAATGGCATCGAACTTAAAATTAACGATCAAATTCTGAATGAATCTGGGCTCAAATTTAGTCACAATAGTTCAATTCCTGCCGACGATAAACCAGTAGATGTTAATAATGTTGACTATGTAAAAATAGAAGATAGTGTAGTGCCAAAAGTGAAAGAGGATGTGGGAGGTTTATTGGGGGCTGTGTGTGTGCGCAAAGTGGAGAGGTTTAGTGAATTGCTAAGCAACTTGTGTTCACCTTGCGAGGCAGATATACTATTCCAAGATATCTTGGTTGAAAATGGCATTGATGGCGATAATACTCCGGTAAGTGATAACAAAAATAAAATAACATTATGTAAGCAAATAAATAGATTTCATATGATTAATCTCCATATAGTCCCATGTCCTCCCATGGGTGTCGTAAAAGGCGACTAAGGGACATATGACAGATAGATGGGCAGCAGCATCTATTAGCTCAAGGTTTACATCTTACTGCGATCACCAATCCGTCTACCAATCCTGGCTTGCCTAGGTCTGTTAAGAGGAGGCCCATGTTCAGCAGTGGACGTCAACGGGCTTTTGATGATGAATCTCCATATAATGGTGACTCATATTTGATGTACTCGTATGCATATTCCGAGAATCATCTTTGAGTATGAATACATCAAATTTGGTTTTTTTCTTGTACATATTATAGTTGTATACTTTTTAAGTATTTTTCATAAACTGATTTAATATTACTTACAATTGTATCATGATTAAGACATCATGTTTATAATAGTCAATTGTTGTTAAACAGAAGCTGTTAGAGTTCAATTGTTTTCTTAGTAATTATAACATTAGTCACATTGCAGTGATTTTCATAATAATTCAACTAGGTAATTACGTAACGTAATGTATGGAAGATATAACTACACTTTTTGTATTAATTATTCACATTATTCATATTTCAAATTATGAAAAAAGTATTAAAGCCTGTTCCAAATTGGCACCTTATTGTGAATAAATTTTCTTTTAATGTGTTTTCTTAAAATTATTAGATTCATCATCATCATCCCGTATAAGGTCCACTACTGGGGAGGGTATTTGCCATAGTCACCACGCTTGGCAAGCGGATTGGTAACTGAAGTATTATGTTGTACCACACAAGGAAACGCTGCTGCCCGTTCCTTGTTATACGATTATTAAAGATAATGTTAATCGGCGGCTTAACGTGCTTTCCGAGGCACGGAGGGTAGTCCCTAAACTAACAGGACCAGGAAGAAAATCTTAGAATTTACACAAAGATTTCCTGTCCGGTTTGAGGATCTACCTACGACCTCCGAGATTTAAAGCGAGCCATATGCCGCTACGCTACGGAGGTTGTCAACACGCATATATCCTATAGTAATTTTGTCTTTCATTATAAAGTGGCTTACCGTGTTTTAATGCTCGTGGCTCCTTGATTTTCCTCTTGATGGATGGCTGCTCTGCTGTGATGCGTGGCTTTAACTTTAGGTGGATTAAAACGTAGGTTACGTTTAAATTCACCTATCTGAGTCCTAAATGCAATTCAGTGTTATCCACATATCCTAAGAATGACTTTCATCTTCATAATTAGCCTTATATCGTCCACTTCTGAACATGGACCTCCCCGAGGGGGTTTGCCGAGTCACCATATTATATGGAATTTGGTGGGGTTAGTGACCGCAGCCTTTTTGCTTGACAATATTAGTGAAATGTGTTGATATAGATTATGTTGGCATTTTCGTCATCAGCCACCTAAATTAATACATTTGTGATCATTAATTACTTTTAAAAGGTTTTGTATTCACCGCCAAATAACTCCCGTTATTGCTGAGCTCATCTGCCAATGATTTGGAAACATGTTTCTGATCTTAATTAATATTAATCTAGATACCGTTAGGTACTTTCTCTGAGGATAAACTAAGACTTAGTTAAAGCTATTTAAGCGTTCATATTTTGTATCAGGTCTAGATTTTGTGTAGTCCCATGTAAATATCTGTATTTCTAGTATTAATTTACGTTAAACGACAAAATGTGTTATTAGGATCCTTGTATATTTTTTTAAAATAGACTGATTTCAGCTTGCCATTTGCTTAGTCTTGATAAATACATACGAAACCATTCCTACTATGTTATATCTGTGGTTTTCGAAATATGAATCTAAGGTTTTAAGGAACTTCATCTTCTCTTTGAAAAATCGTTCTATCGTCTTTCTTTTATGATCAATTTTTATAACTATATTTCGCAGGAAAATGCTGTTACTACAACAATGATCAATTGATCATTATCAGTGTATCGTACATCGTTACCAAACCTGATAAGACCTGTTTTAAACACATTCGGTCAGTTGACATCATCCGATGGTGAAACTAGTTTATACGTAATTATTGACAATGTAATGTTATTATTGCAGTTACTTGCTGTATATTGTGTCTTGGGGCTTACTGCGGGAATGATGCAGCTTAAATCGAATCGAAATAACAGCAAACTTTTCTTTCTCTATGCTACTATCTGGTTGTTGCATAGAGTAAAGCTTTAAAAATATAGGAGCGTTTCGCATGACAGGAGAGTACGGTTCTAGAGAGTTATTTTTACGGATGGACATATTTAGTCCACAGGCTTTTGCTCCTTTGTCGGGCTTAAAAGCGAACTAGGCTTCAGCCTTACTAAATGGTTTGAAGCTACAAACTAAATAATTACGTTAAGTGTTAGTGGAAGTCAAAGCCCTGAGCCAAGTTTTAGCCGAGGAGCCAGCCGGGGAGGACTCTGGGAATCGGACCCTGGCACAGATCGGGCGTGGAAAATTGACTTTATTTCGCGAGCATTTCTTTTTTTTTTTAAATTATATTCTTATCTTAATTACATATTGCCAAAAAGGTTTCATTTCGATACGATAAGTATTACCAATTGTCATTGAATTTATTAATACTCGTTGCTTACAAAGCTACTAATTATGACCTAAAAGCGTGCTAGAAGCTAATGATCATTTTTAATACCTAAATAATGGTCTCTTATAAGATATAGTACAAGGTTCAGGTTGTATTGTCTTACTCATTATTAGATAAGTACATAATATTTTTGCACGTGATGTTATTCTGACACTTAGTCATACTATAAACAATATTCCATTGTTTAAATTAATAATATTGGTTTCATTATCAATAATATTAGGTAACTTTTGCTGTGTGGATTTGATTGTGTAACTAACTTCGTCCCAGGGTTTGGACGTGCTGTAACTGCTTTAGTGCTCGGGTGGCCAACCAGTCGAATAGTGCAGTCAATCTAGGCAAGATAACAAAAATATAATGTACAAATAGTATGTATAATCTGTATACGTTACACGCATAGTTTAACTTCAGTATTGTTTTGAACTGGTCTGATTTTTCCCAATTCTTTTAATTGCTTCGAAGTGAGATCTTTCGCATGAAAGATTATAATTGTATTGTTTTGAATAAGGAATTACGACGACCTTGGATAAAATGAAGTTGGCCACCCCGCGTCTAGTGGGTCGCCCTCCGTAGTTTTCAAAGAACTTACTGATGGCCTAGTACACCCGAAATCCAAAAGGATAACGTAGAGTCAGTTGCATAAAACTCACTTAAAAAAACAAAAGTCATAATTCCTCAATCCATCCCACAGGAGGCGCCCTCTAGCTTTCTTTGTAGTTCTAAAACCATTTAATAATGCTGCCCGGTGTAGCAAAAGCCTCATGGCATGAATATGATGACTACACCCGTCCAGAAAAGAAAAAGTTTAGTGTTCCACTATTTTACCATACATTTTACTTTAGATGTAACACTCCTGTCTCGGAGGGCACGTTAAACTGTCGCGAACGAATAGTGAGTGCACCTGTGTGCAGACATTTGTGCACTTCAATATGTCATGTGGCTAATCTCTTTAGATATTGGCCACCGTGGCTGAAGTCAGGGGCCTTAAGTCAGCACACCATTTTTAAGTAAAAGGTATATTACTTTAATTGCACCTACCTACATATAGATGGCGTCCTCAAACCTTTACCTCTGCCTCGGATTATCTTATAGATAATCTCGAAATATATTACACGAACCATTCGAAGCCATTCTTCTTATTATGGCCAAGGTTTTGTAGGTCACCTTACATAACCTTATTTCAAGAAAATTGCTTTTACCAATTTAAAGTAAATCTATTCGATAAAGATCCGTCCATTGCTTGGCTTTATGCGCTGTGTGCGAAATGAGAAGGACCTATGCAAGTCCTTTCCCTTACGTATACAGTCTACTCCGAAAAGGGTAACCCTTTTTAAGACATCGGTCCATCTACCTTACGTTTGCTTAGACTCGGTCCACTCCACGGCGCGCCTCATCCAGCGGCTGTTGGGCCATCTACAGATATGGCCAACCCATTGGTACTTAAATTTGCTTAGTTTGCGGGCTATGTCGGTAACTTTATTACCTACTCTCTCTCAGATAACATCCTACGTTGCGAAATTAATCTTTCGAAACCACTCTGTAAGTTATATGTTCTTTTGAGAAATAAACATCCATTAACCGTAATAAACTCCAAGACTCAACAGTTCATTGAGTTTCTTTCAACTTATGGACTAGTACACCTTTTAGTGTCCTCCATACCGTAGTAAAAAAAGTAATACCTATGACTTAACAACGTTTACGTAACGGTGTTAGAATCTTGATTAGTAAGTTATAGCTTGTTATAATTGCTACCACCGCTAATTTTATGTTTGCTAATACACAATCTGTTACTACCGGTTATTAAATATTTCATCTTAATTTATTTCATCCGGAGGCTATTATATATTATTCTTCTACTATTTAAAATGTAGTAATATCCTTTATTGTTCACTTTTAAATTAAAATATTTTTAAGATTCGAAACCTTTAATCATAATTATGTTCTCCTCGACATTACCTGAACGTATTAGACTTAGGTAAAATTGGCAAGGATTTGAAATTGTGCTTAAGAGATCGTTATAACGTGCTTAGACATAGATTTATATATGAATACAAAAACACATCATCGAACATCATTTTTCTCATAAAAGTTTGTCATTGAATTCATATCTCAATACATTCGATTTACATTTTCTAATACCAAAAGGCAATCGCTTCCTAAAAATGTCTTTCCAGGGAAAATCTGAAAATCTATTTCGTCTATTTCACCCCGTTTAAAACGGTCGAATAATATTTTCTTTGCTATTGAAAATCTTTCGCTTCTTTCTGATTTTCTTAAAACTAGTTATTTCGTGGTATCGTTATCATATTCTGTAAAAGTACACTTCGATGGTTCGCGGAAATTTTCAAGCGTGGTTATTGTAACATCAGTCTACTATCACGTGTAGTGGTCGTCCAATACTCAGAAGTGCGCTTTTAACACCCGCCATACTAAATTCAGTACAAGTGTGTGGCCTATTAACGTAACCATCTGTGTACAATACAATCATGAATTAACTGTTCCACAACATGTCGTGCAATTTGCTCCCACCTCTTAATGCCAATATATTGATGTCAGATTGTATGACTATTCATATCAGGGTTCTCTCAATTGGCTTAACAGATCTCGCAAACGGGTCAAGTGCTCGTGCAGGGCTGCAGCTCATATGGCGGTGTCGTGAAATTGCATGCAAATTATCGACACTTCATATCAGAACCATGTATGGCTCCAAGGTCTACATAGTAAGCTGGAAACCAGTGTTAGTCAATTATCATGATTGGATTATTTGTAGGTGAACGGGCCTTTGAATTTTATTTTATGGATAACAAATTATATGTGGCTAATTGAGTTATCAGCCAATGAATTAGATATGTATTGTTAGTATTATAGTTGATTGATATTTGAAACGATGAGACCTATTTTCGATATGACATCGTAGGATAAGTTAAAAGTTTGCGTTAAAGTCGGAAAAGTAAATATCAGCAAATCTAGTCAATTTGTACCCGATTGAGTATCTAGCACAAAAATCTATTTTTTTTACTCTGAAATCGTCTTAAATTGAAAAATTCTAATTTCACAATTAGTTGCTTCGCTGTCATTAGTAGGTCCCATTATTCGTAACAAGTTTAAGATACCTACAACACAACAAAGGCAGATCAACGATTTTTCGGTCAACGATCAGAATTTATCCCGTTTTTGTTTAAGTGTGTTACTCTAGTGTTTCGATGCAGGAAATATCGGCGCCTAGTACATACACAAAAATTTAAAAGTATGAATCATATAGTCGGTTATTCGGTAGCTGCAAACGTTGAGTGGCAGATCTTAAATTTCCTGCACAGTTACTGGTTACAGGCTACTATTTCACACGTTTTACATTTTTTTGTTTATTTTTTACCGTTTTCATTACATTATTAATAAAATACATATAAACAACTATAAATAGCTAAATTAAAATAAAACTAACTAATAAAATACTATTATTCTAAATCTATTCTACTTGGCAAGGTTCCCAGAATGCTGGCAGCATTACCCCGTGAATGGCAATGCTTACCTGCTGTGCAAAGTAAAAACCAGCACTTGTTGTATGTACATTGGAGTTTTAGAATGTGTTCCGTCTTTTTAATTAAAGAGTCTTTAAATACTTTAGATATTATTAATGTATTAATTTACTTTTCATAATGATCGTTAAAGTTATATGTGATTATTGGGTATTATTATGAGTACATAATTATATGTAAGGTTTGT
Source organism: Nycteola revayana (assembly GCA_947037095.2). Lineage (NCBI taxonomy): Eukaryota > Metazoa > Arthropoda > Insecta > Lepidoptera > Nolidae > Nycteola > Nycteola revayana. The sequence continues at coordinate 6,114,148 of OX344847.2, forward strand.
TTGTGTTATATTTTTGTGTTGAACTATCAAAGGACACTTCACTCAGAATTCATACATTTTTTTCCATGTAAATATTTTGACGTTGCGAACTATGGAACTTCTTTGTTTCCCATAAGATATATTATTTTTGTTACGCTTCGATTATTATCTGGAACTAACACAAAGGTTATGCGTTATTTAAATATCACGATGTATCTCTTGGCGCTATTATGAAATCATTGCTGTGCCATGTCGTAAATCACTTGCATATTGTCAGTTTTTGTATGTAACACCTTGACACCGTCATACTATCGCCATTGTTAAACCCGGCCTGCCTTGATTCGGAATCTCTCAATAACTTCATGGAAGAAAATTAAAAGTTTTTTTTAACGCATTACCAATTTCTTTACACGACCTCCCACGCTACCGTATGCACTAACGACCTCATGCGGTAACTTTCGTCCATTATTAAATCACCTTGCATCACCATAATAAAAGTCCTATTGATAAAGTAATAAGGTCGTTTTTGGTGTTTAAATATGTTTTTATTAACTGGTCAAGTAAAACAACACCAATTTTGGTAGTGCTTACAGTGATAATCGATTGTATTGTGATGTCGTTGGTGCGACATGCCGCCGACCTCGCCACCCCATTACGAGATCAATTCATATTTGGTTACAAGGAGAATGGTCTCTTATTCGCTTAATTCAATTTGTTAAACTAGTTCGCTACTCCCAGCTTTTGTAAATACATTGGCTTGTGTAACTGTATGTTGGCAAAACAAATGCAGTTAGCCGTGATTTGTTTTCTTTTTATTATTCCTTACCAGGCAAAGGACCCCGTTACAACTGATGTTAAGTGGCATAGTAGTCGAAATTATAGGTAAACTAGTGCCAGAAAGGGTGATTACCCCCTCCCCCCGTGAACTTTGGCGACCTTACTGACGCGCAGAAACACTATTAATTAAAGTTTTATTTGGCGGAAGGCAGTACCTCCACCTTATAGGATACCTACCACAGTATTGTATAAGTAGGATGGAGGTACTAGGTAAAGTGTTGAATAGCTCGATCATTTTAACGCAATTATCTACCTCTCTTTCTTCTCGTTTGCAAAATAAACGTTTTTTTTTATTGTTTGGATGCTGATCTTTTTAACCATAGTATTGATCATTGTGTTTCCTGACGAACTCTGCGGCAGAAATATGAACTCTTAACTCCTCTTTACACGTTTTAATTTGCTTTACCGCACTGTAAATTTATACCGTTAGGCACAACTGATGTCAGCATGTCTTCCTGAATCGTAACATATTATATTAGTAATATATCAAAACAATGATTCCGCAACAGTTCTCACAACTGTCAAATGGAAGTAATTGTTCCACCGTCAGTCGTGAAACAACTCAAACTACACATATATTAATTAAATACCACATTTTCTTGTTGCGTGATTTTATTTCTTATCGCTTGGATGAATATGACTTAATTATATCTATAATGATATATGATTGTTATTTTGTTTAGGTAACAGTTTATTAGACCAACTGGACCAAGGAACTCGCCGAACAAAAATTAAAGTAACCACTTCGACTTTTGTAAGGATACATTAACGTTGTTGCTTATAACTTGATTGCTTAAGGACGGACGGAGTATGAAATTTCGCACACTTATAAATATGTTACGGCTAAAGGTAGGTGTGAACATAAACTCAAGATTAGCCGGCTAAACCTAGGTCTATCCGACCACATGCGGTTAAACTTAGATCAACCTGAATAAGTCGAGTAAGGTTTAGGTTTTTTTTTTAACCACTACAACTTCTTTTTGTGCCATGCATAGGTATTATTTAATTTAGAGTTGAACAGGGACTTATTGAGACCTTAACCTAAGTTTAACCACATGTGGTCGGCTAGACCTAGTTGTAGCCGGCTAAAACTAGGTGTAGCCGCACTTCGGCTATTAGCCGTAACATATATACTAATATTAAAAAGAGGAAAGATTTGTATGTAAGTATGTTTGTAATGATATGGCTCAAAAAGTAATAGACCGATTTTAAAAATTATTTCCCCATTTGAATGCTACATTATCACTGAATAATATAGGCTATATTTAATTATGAAGTTCTCTCGGGAAAGGGAGTTACGCGGGTGAAACAGCGCGCGGGAAGCTAGTAGTTTATATAACACTGCAGAATGTTTAATGATGATCGAATTTCGGCAACAGAACGACCACAAGCTTAGATAATTTGGTCTGGAAACACATTTCATAACTCCAATTGGCATATATATTACAATCCTATCAATATCATAAACAAGTTTGTGTATTTAAATATTTAAAATATTTATACTTTTTCGTAACATAATTCTAGAGCTCAGAATCATAAGGTCGGATGTGCCATTATGCGTCAGAATCATTCGTCGTATGCGCCTTTATCATAAACTAGCAACTACGACCAGTACCGTATCCATAATTCGCCGGACAAGAAATCTTTGTGTAAATTCTAAGATTTCTTTCCGGGTCTGGTTGGTTGAGGGACTACCCTCCGTGCCTCGGAAAGCACGTTAAGCCGTTGGTCCCGATTGTTATAACATGATCTATAACAAACGAACCAGGGAACGGGCAGTAGCGTTTCTCCTGTGTACACATACCTGTGTACAACATAACACTGCGGTCACCAATCCGCCTGCCATGCGTGGTGATTATGGCAAAAACCCTCCCTCGGAAGCAGGCCCATATTCAGCAGTGGACGTTATACGGGCTGATGATGATGATGATTAGTAAAAGTCAAGTTTGCGACAAATATCACCTTATCTATATCCGAATGATCCAATTCGATTCACCTTTGTCATTTCAATGCATTTAATATAAGCCCTTAGCAACTAGTCTCGTGCAATAGAATTGTGATCTGAATCTAATATTATTATAAATCTTCATTATTTTAATCGAGAGCCAGACTTTCCATTAATAGGAGAGTCATAGTCGTCGTCAATCACTGGCCCGCCTCAATAATCTAATAAGTGGGGCAGGTCGAGTTGAGCCTCGCGGTTTAATTGCTAGAATTGCAAGATTAATTATTTTAACTGTTGATAGGTCGAATTGATACTTCATAAGTCTTCGACAACCTCCGTAGCGTAGCGGTATTGGGCTTGCTTTAAATCTCGGAGGTCGTGGGTTCGATCTCCACGCGGGACAGGACATCTTTGTGTAAATTCTAATTTGAGATTCCCCTTTGAGTTGAGGGACTATCCTCCGTGCCTCGGAAAGCACGTTAAGCCGTTGATCCCGATTGTTATAACATCATCTATAATAATAGTACATCAAGGAACGGGCAGCAGCGTATCTTTGTGTGGTACAACATAATACTGCAAAAAAGACAGTATTTTACCTTTAGGATGCGATTTTATCCTGGGGAAAATGTATCGACGACCCGTCGACGGCAGGGTATGAAGGTATGGGACACAGTAGTGTGGCTCTGGAGAGCCCGCGGCGCCAATTTGGCCGCGCACTTTTTTTATTCTAAACTTATTATGACACTAGCTTCCCGCGAACTGTTAAGTAGAGCGATAGTTGCACAAAACTCCGCTAAATTACCTAAAAGCCATAACCCCTCAATCTTTTCGTCAGCGACCGCCCTGAGCCAAGGTCCAAGTCCCACAGGGGACGCTCTCTTGCGCAAGTTGCTTAGTTTGTAGTGCTTAAACCATTTATTTAGGCTGGAGCTCTGCTCGCCTTTATGCCCGGTGACTACAAATATCTACAAATGTCAGTCCAAAAAAAAAAATATATATATACATGACACTGCGGTCACCAACCTGTGATTCAAGCGCAGTGAATTTACATCCAGAACTCCTTCGCAGGCTATGTCCAGCTGTGGTCCATATTCAGGCTGATGATGTTAATAAGTAAATATATGAGGTCATTCTCATGTATAAACACTATGTTTTTGTAATATAGTGATGTTGAATCATATTTATTTACGATCATCGGCTAAAGCGTGGGCTTATAAAAATATAGACCTATGTCATACGCTTGTAGAAAAAAAAGTTAAAGACGGCCAATGTTTATAAAACTAACAATACTTTATAAGGGAAGATCGTTCGGTTCTAGTGTGTTTATAGTTTGTTTTATTGCTTTTATATATTAGTAGATTCCCGCTCCCGGTAAATGGTAATGGGTATTTTATAATCAAACTAGCTGTGCCGCGCGACTTCGTCCGCGTAGAAACTGTGGAAACTTTCACCTAAACTTAAGCCAACACTCACAAATCGCGTGACTTTCTATTGTAAAAAGAATTTTCAAAATCCGTTCAGTAGATCCAGACATTTTCCCCTTCTACGTCACAAACTCACCAACTTTATTTCTTTATAATATTAGTATAGATGTGCTATAGCCCAGGGGTGGCCAACCGGTCGATCGCGATCGACTGGTCGATCTCGGCAATCGATGAACTTCTAAAATTATAAAAGATCGCACACAGTAAACAGTCGATCTTAGGTCTTATTAAGTTGGCCACCCCTGCCTATGCTACTTCTTGTTAGAGTGGGTATCAAATGGTGAAATCATTTTCGTTGTCGTAAACAAACCAACAAACAATCAATTCTTACCTCGTTATTATATTAATATAGATAGTACAGATAAGTTAGCTGATTCTTATTATGATTTGTGTTTTTATATTTTTAAATAAATGTAATAGTAATAGTAAAGGCTTTTCTTTAAGCAAAGATTCGTGTTATAATATAATTGGTTTTTAAAATAAATTATTTTTCTTACATTTCTTATGAAGAGATATGAAATGAACGAATACATAACGAAAATAATTTTCCAATGCTTTTTTGTAGTGTAGCAATTAATTTTAAGTAAGAAAACCGTACGCCGCGCCGTGTAGTTTCCGGCTTAAAATAGACCACCCCATATCTTCGTACGGGTGTAAGAGGCGACTTTGGGACGTATACCTGAAGGTTGGTAAGCAGAGTCTTCATCAGTTCAAGGATACTCACCATCGTACTGCGGTCACAAATCCGCCTGCCAAGCGTGGTGATTATGGCAATATCCCTCAAAACCCTGGCTTGCCAGAATCTGTTAAAGAGTAGGCCCATGTTCAGCAGTGGACGTCAACGGGCTCATAAAGTAACAAGTCATTCTTCTTCTTTCGTGTCGTTGTTTCAACTTATTAGTATTTATTCTTTATTTGAAGCCATTTTGACCAGTAAGTCGCCACTCCAATGGCCTCTGTGCTTCCCGCCATCAGATCAGAGTAACTAAGTAAACCGTTGCCTCAATTCTTATTTCCCTTTCTTTTTTTTGTTGTCCGGAGGAAATGCATTTACGCATTCCCACCGCCGCTGCAGCGTATTCGCGCGCTGGCGGTGGGATATGTGGATATACCCTCTCCATAGCGTGGTATGCTAAACTCATATCATGAGGAGAGGATCCTACTAACCACTAAAACCTCCCGGACACTCCTTCGATCCGCCGTTGGCGGGGGCGGGTACGCATGAGCAATCCAGCCTCCCGACGGCACCCGCGGCCAATATGGTACCGGGGGATCTCCTAGACCACACTTACAGTGGCCCATTTGCCCAATTATAGGGACGCCCGGAGTGTAGAGGCGTCCCTACTCCTCATGGGTCAGCCTCGAAGGGAGCGGGGCCCATGTCCCCCATTCCCCGAGGCCGAGCCTAGGGCGGTAGGCGGCGGGTTTCGGCCCGCCGCCGCACCGGCGGCCAGCACGCCGTGTCGACAGCGACGACAGCGACGTGTGACCCTGCTTCGCACGGGTGTAATGCTGATGTATTATACATATAAATCTTCCTCGTGAATCACTATATCTATTAAAAAAAACATATCAAAATCCGTTGCGTAGTTTTAAAGTTCTAAGCGTACATAGGTACAGACAGACAGGGGGAAGCGACTTTGTTTTATACTATGTGATGATGTTAGAATCTTGTTGCTCTAATTTGCATGATAATATGCTTAAAATCTCTTTTCTCTAGCATAATTGATTCCTATTTCCTATCAACGCTAAATCGTATGTAACAGGAAATCGTATTGTAATTGCACACGCTATGTAAGAATAATTATCCGTACACCGCAAACTTGTTGAGTTTAGTGACATTTTTATAACTGCAGGCAGTTAGCGTTTGTATCGTAGTGTAATCAACGGCTATGTGATGAGGTTGGAATGTTATGGTTTACTTTCAAATATTTCATCTAGATTGCAGTAGCATGCAATATTTAATTTGTTTTGATGTTCGTATGCATACACTACTATGTGCCTTTCGCACATTGCCAATATGTGCCAAATAAATGCCTGTAAAAGAATTTTCTATTGGCCCGTATCGAATGTTTTGTCAGTGGGTAGTACTGGTAGTACAACGGATATTAAATTACTTTCGTATCTTTTATTTCATCATGTTAGGCTGCATTATTTATGCAGGAAATTTATTTCTACTTGGTCACTTTACTTATACTAGTGGTTGCTCAGTGATCGAAATTTAGGAATCTGCACTCCTTGTCTAATAGACTATAAATTTGCGAAATTTCATACTCTGTCCGCGCAATTTTATAATGTTTTTAATTCACGTATTAATATATAGATAAATGACGCCGTCTAACATTGGGAAAAAGAAAAACAATGATTTGTAACATAAAGGGTTAAAAAAAGTATACCCACTTTTTATATTAAAATTTACCTTCAGAAGAAAGCTATCACGTGTGTTGCTATCTGGGATGCTGATGATCATAGATGCTAATTTGACGTTCTAATAATTTAGTATTTTGTACAATAAAATGTGATCGTTCATGAGTAGCATTTTAGAACATGTTGGGCATTTGAAAATTAATCTTTTGTTTTAAAAAATCGATGTATCATCTACTAACTTGACCAATCAAGTGTCGGTCATTGTTTACTAAAATTTGCATTAATTGTTAGTAATTAATAAGTATCCTCTTCTTGATTTTGGTAACAATTTTATTTATTTATTATATTGCTATCGAATTCTCAATAATATGACTGAAAAACGTTCAATCTGTTTGTTTATTGTTAACCTCTAAACCTATGTCTACTGATACATGACCATATACGTCAGAGAATGATTGGAAATCGAAGTGAAAGAACGGTGAGGTTTCTTGGTTTGCCTCAGTAGCGAACTCACGACGCGCGGGCAACGGCGTCTGCGCATAGTATATTGCAGTGTTTGTGTGGTTATTTTGTTATTAGTACGTGAATATTGTTAAAGAATTGTGTGCGTAATGGCTTGGAGAAAAATTGAAAGCTTCATAAGCTAGAGACTAGTTCTAGTTGGCTTTTGGTTTTGGGTGTTCGTGTGTCTTGGAAATCAATACATCGCTACGTAGCGTTTATTGATGATGTTTTAAGGAAAATTATATTGTATATGGCGTGAATTCAACCTATAATTCTTCTACTATAGCTTTGACAGTAAAATGTTGAAATTAAACATAACATATTGCACGTTATAGAAGTGATCTTGGTTTTTGTTGGTCAAAAATTGTGTCGCAGTTCCAGTAGTGTTAATATTAGTCCTTACAATGGCATCGCAATGTGATAAAAATTACCTTTTTAATAATCTATACAATATCAATCCAACTGGTTCCTTTTATTAGTTCCTTCGACAAACTTCTTTTCCACATATAAGTATCGCGAAATCTGGTGAATTCTCTTAACTTATTGTAGGTGACCCTACCGAATTCGCAAAACAAAATTAAATTACAATAGTTGTCGCTGATTAATCAAATAACAAAATTAGAACATAAAAAGGTTTTGATGTGTTAATTTTGTACTAGCTGTTTTATTTATAGCTACTTGATTTATGTTTGAATTTAAAACAGAAACATATTTATTTAAAAACTTAGCACAAAAAGTGCACTAGCGGACATAAAGTTACTTTTTAATACTCAGATACAAATTATGGGATAAATATATAAGAATATTGACAGAATTTCCAAACAAACATCTGTCAAATTAAAAAAAATACTTATATTTTTATCTGACAATTTAAAAATCAGCTCGTAATGCGATAAATAAGTCTACTATGAATTTTTGCTAATGTCATTATTCTGTCTCCTATAAAATTTCTCTTACTACTGAGTTGTCTTGTATTAAACACTAGTATCTATAATTTTTAGTAGACGCGGGTCTCAATCGCGGTACAAATTTAAGGCAAATAATTACCTTTTTAATAATCCGACGTTTCGACATGGGTTACACCAGTCGTGGTCACGGATAGACTCAGTCACACAGTCTATCCGTGACCACGACTGGTGTAACCCATGTCGAAACGTCGGATTATTAAAAAGGTAATTATTTGCCTTAAATTTGTACCGCGATTGAGACCCGCGTCTACTAAAAATTATGTGTACAAATCGCGAAAGTTTAAAAACTAGTATCTAATTATTAAAGACGTGAGTGGATGAAGGTGATAAGTCACATAATTTAAATTTGGAGTAAATCGAAGTTAAAGTTTCACTTTTATTTTTTGAGATAAGTCGCTACAAAACTAATGTTTGTATTAAATTATGATGCCAAGTTGTGTAAATAACCTGAAATATTACTGGTATAAAAGCAACCAAACAAATTTATATTTTTTATTATTTAATTTGAAAAAAATCTTGACATAACTCCTTTTTTCATAAACAAAAGTAACTTTTCTGCAAGTTTAGATATTGAAAATTAGGTGCTTAGATGAATGTAGTTATCTCGTAAAGCCTTAAATGGACGGTTTAAGATCTGTAGTGGTATTGTATTGACATAATAATATCACCTTCATCTATGCAAAAAAACACAAAAACTCGAAAATGCGACATATCACCTTCATCCACTCACGTCTTAATTATATAAGAGAAATATAAAACTATAATCGATTTTAATACAACTCTATAAATATTACTTCGACATTGAATTAACCGAAAACTATGTACGGGCTGTAGTCGGAAGCTGCGTTAGCTATCATTGGCCTCGTGGAAACTCCTTATTAGGTGAATTAAGTATGGCGCCTACAATTATAATCTTGTTTTAATTCATTTAGTAAGTTCATAGTCATTTGCAATGAAAGACTAAAAATTTCAAATTTTGACCGATTAACTGTGCCCTGCGGTTATAGCCTTAGACTGCTACTCTGCTCCAATAAGTTTGAGCGTGAAGTTTTATAGCCTATATGTTAATCCAGTTTATAAACGTTGCCTATGCAACATATTAGCAATATCGGTCTAACAGATTTTCACTGAAAGAATAAGAAACATTCCTCTATACAAATGTTCGCGTTTACAATATTAGTAGGATGGTATAATATAACAAGCATTCATTCAACAAGCATTGGTTAAAACCGCGTAACTTCCGATCCCTTATGAACTTAAATGTAGCCTAAAGCCTTCCCCGATAAATGTGTTCCTCAATAAACACTGAAATATTTACTGAGATAAGCGCGTTGAAGCAAACAGACTATTCAGCTTTATATATTAGTATAGAAGTATAGATAGAGTCATATAAAGTTTATGAAGACGGCGCCCCAGGCGTAAATATGTCGATTAGTTTGGCGACGTATGAAAAACCAGCTAAGTGCGAATCGAACTCGCGCACGAATGGTACCGTACCATTTTGAAGTGCCTACCTGTTGCCGTTATGGGTATCGAGCAAAAAAAAACCTTTAAATATTTATTTTATTTTATTTTTAGTATTTGTTGTTATAGCGGCAACAGAAATACATCACCTGTGAATATTTCAACTGTCTAGCTATCGCGGTTATTGAGGTACAGCCCAGTGACAGACAGACAGCGACGTCTTAGTAATAGGGTCCCTTTTTGAGGGGTAAAAAAGGGAAAAAGGGGTACGAACCCTAAAAAAGGTAAAATCAAAAGTACCTATAACTGGCGAGCACGCATGAATGTGAAAGAACCGAAAGATGTGTGCTAGGATCAAGATAGGTGGCGCTCGTTTGTCTCTTCGTTTCTTCACAAAGAAGTACTAATGTATTAAATCCTTATGAAGAAAGACTTAACACACAATGACTGAAACCGGTCTTTTCAAAGCAAATCAGATAAAAAGGAAAGTAAAAATGATTGTCATATGTTTTATCACTTTTTTATGTCCTTACTTAAGTTTAAGTGATCTTCACAACAATATAAACAGCTCGAACATGATACTTTCTCCCTCCTCATCGCACCTTACGGCATAAGGAATTATAGGTACTTTGTCGGGTGCATTTTGTATATTAGGTAGTTTGGTACTTAGGAACGACACAATATTTATAATATTCAATATTTATTAATTCTGTGCTTCCATGTTAATATAAATAAGTTTATTTTATCACGCACTTTTTACCTGTTAATAACTTTGTGAACCAAATCAGATCCCAACACTTCGTTGTTGACATCCATCGTGTGTAATCTGACGTCATAGAATAAGCGCGCCAAAATCCACCGCGTTTAAATCGCCCATAAATGATAGTTAATTTTACTTTAGTAGTTTATATTTTGGATGTGTTATATTAATTTTTGGTTGTTAGTAATAACTAGTTGAAACCTACAAAAATAAATGCATACTCGCATTATATTTTATTATTCAGTTATTTTTAAGCGAATATTTGAAATATGGCATGTAACCTGTCTTAATACATTGTGTAACTAATAACGACGGTTTATTAATTAACTTTAGTTTTTGTCATGCATCGATAGAACGTAAAATTACCTTAATCGTAACAAATATGTATTTAGTTACGCACAAGTTAATTCAAGTATATTGGATGCAAACGTGCGTGATTTTTTTAATGGATGATATTTAACTGAATTACAAGGATATAAAACTCTTATATAATAGCTGTTTATGAGGCGTAACAAATGATTGATACATTTCAAACTAATCATACTTAATATAAAGATTGTTATGCTTGTTACTTCCTTAAAAAATAATCGTCGCGAATCACCATTTATCTCATCATCAGCTCGTACAGCTGAATGAGAACCGGAGAGTGTTTACACACATGTAAACACTCCCCCGTATCTGGTAAACGATTGTCATACATGATGTTGTCACAATCAGGACGACGGATTTACGTACTTTTTGCACAAGAGTTTCTATATCAACCAGACCCGGAAAGAAATCGTATGATTTTGCTCTAATATTTTTTGTTCGACACACATGAATCGAACCCATAATCTTTGAGATTGAAAGCAAGACTTATTAGTAAGTAAAAGAAAATGTTAGTTCACCGAGGTTGCCAAATCATTTTTATGCCTTGCATTATTTCAATAAAGGAATACAAAATTACAACTGTCTGAAGATGATCACTTCAAACAAATTAAAGTTGCTGTGGCTTTTAGAAAAATATTATTTTATCAAAGTTCGTGATAAAGTTAAAAAAGAAAAAATATAACTGAGAAGTTTTCAATAAAATGAGTACCTTTTAAAAAACTTTTAATTTCTCTAGATAAGGTACCATTTAGCTATTTAAAAAAGACAACTCCCGCACTAGGGAAATAAATCCCTGTGTCGCGGGGGACTTTACAAACATTCATTTCACGGACACAAAGAACACCCAGACTCAGAACAACTATTTGTGGTTCACACAAATAATTGTCCCGGGTGGGAATCGAACCCAGAACACCAGGTCTCAGAAGTAACTTCCGTAACCACTGAGCCACCGGTGCAGTCGTTTGACTTATATACGTAAAAAAGTACTGGATGTGATAAAAAAATTAAACATATTTTGTCTCTAACATAATGAAACTACAAAGCATCATTATCATAAAACATTTTCGTAAGTTTATTCGATTCTTTTTATTTTCGATTTTGTCAAATCATAGCTTATTATTATGTTATATTATTACGATCCATACTTCCCTTCAAAAGGCAAACCATTTAGAAAAATATACGAAAACATCACAATGGTTTGACGGGCACGAATAGCTACTTATTCGATTATAAATATGATCAACTTTTTGCTCACAAAATATCCTTAGTAGTATATATTGAAAGTAAGGATATTTTGTGAACAAACGCGAAAGTTTGAACTACTGAACAAAATGGGCGAAGAGTATGCACGGGGATAATTATAAGCTGAATTAACATATAGGCTACAAAACATCACGCTGCGACCGTCTAACACGGTTAACACCGCGGGTGCAGCTAGTTAAAATATAATTCCCAATTTGTTAATAACATTAAACTATTTATCCTATATTATTTTCATCTCAATAGTTTGTATTGACATAATTGCATTGATCTATCTGTGACTATAAATTATACTTGATATCTTAGTTTAGTATTTCAAATTTGCATTGCGTAGGTTGGGTTGTGTTACATAGATCAGACAATCTATCTTGTAGGCGAAGGTTGTTCTGCCACAGAATCTAGATTTGAATTATTCGAAATATCTAGTTCATATTGCGGTTTTGTCTTGTTTAATATCGAATTGATTATTATACATTGACACTTAGGAAACTATAAATGTAAGTCATTCGTAGTTTCCTAAGTGTCATGTTATCAACTTTATTTGCCAGTTAGTGGCAAATAAAGTTAATAATCACAATTTCTATTATATATATATTAATTGACTGCACTGGTTTTATAAGTTTGACTCTTTCGTGGTATGACTATTTTTGTGAACTACATAATATATAGTTGTTTGTGTTGTGTGTAAGTGTGATTTGTATCCGTGAATTGTATGTTTGTTAAGTTCCCCGCAACACATGTAACCATCTTCCACATAAAACAATTCAGAGTTTAACCTAAACATTTATTATTAGTGTCGACTCCAGTAAATATCCGTTTCGTGTAGGTAATAGTTGTGAAACTTTAAATCGAAGTTGATGTCTCACTAGTATTTCGGTCTGTCACCCTATACCCGCTTTGTACCCATCTTATTGTGTTTCTGCCAAGTTTACTGGCATATTAGTAAACACGGGTTGTTAGAAGTAAATGGTTTTCCAATTGTTAGAAACTTAGACAGCCCGGCAGACAGTAATGTACCGTACATTGCGGTCTTCGGTTTGTTTACATGTGTCGATAAAGGTCTCTATAGCCTTCTTCTGTATAGGATCCCTGCCTCCATTGCATTGTTTAGTTATATTTTAGGTATGTTGTACCTTTGTTCGTGTATTGATTGTTACCCAATTCAATAAATAGTTCATGTAAAGTAGAACTTTTCGTTTTATTACACTGATTTTTCATAATTCATGTATATTATGTTACTTTCATAAATTAGTAAGGATCTTTGTTTTAGACTCATGTTTTGAATCTTAAAACGATAATATTCAAATGTGTCGTGAAACTGCTAGATTTTATTTGTTATAATATAAAACATCCTTTTGTGTTGGTTGTATTTTCCTAACTCTGTATTTATGTGCATCTTTATATTAAATATTATTTAATATACCGTTGTCTCGACATGCTATTAACATGTCGAAAAAAACTTTAATTTCAAAAAAAAATTTAACTTAACGTTTTTTTATTACTATGCTATTTTTTATATTATAACATACAACTTTTTCCTATAACCGTATATCGTATTGATCTACTTATATTCTATACGTACTACCGTATGACACGATTTAGTATGAATACCTGCTGTTCCATCAAACACAGTTGCTAACTGAATAATGCTGGTAAATGGACGCTAGCATAGAGTAATTTTCGTGACAAGGAATCTATAATGAACAGGCGATGGTCGACACCTGCGACGCTAACTTTGAACTGAACTTCGAAATGTTTGAATACTGAAGTAGAAGTTAGAACTATGTTCTTCAATCCCCGTTAAACGTGTACCAAAGCACAATTAGTTTCATATAATCACATTCCACTAGTGGACATAAGCCTGTACGGATTTGCGAAGTAGGAGTTGGTCTCCTACTTTTCGCATCCAGTCTACCCAGGCTATATTTTCCAGAAATCGGTTCATTATTGCTTAGTGACTCGACAACATTAGTTGTCACTAGTAACCGTATCAGTGTGAGTGTTGAGAAAAATCAATTTGTTTATGCAACACTTCTAAATTCAATAATCTACTGTAATTATATTAAAAATTCAATTAAGGTTCAATCTTGGTTTGTCTGTATCGACTCGTAGTATACCATCAATTTTACTTTTTTTTTGTCATTTATTTTATCATTGTCAATTGAGCTCAATTATTTATTTCTTGAAAGCTTCTTCTTTTCCAAACAACAAGGAGTATTTTAGTAATATTTTATTAAATAAGCTTTTTCTAAAGCTGCCTTTTCGTACTCAAATATTGGGGACCGATATAAATATTGTCTTGAATACTTTAAGGGTATTTTACTGTCGGACGCTGTATAATCTGAACGGTCTCCGTTCAGGGACCTATAGTCATGTTAAGTTAGAGCAAAGTTAGAAGAACTTTAGGTTGAATTCTAAGTTATTGGTGATATTTTAAATACAGGTAGAAAAGGACTCTTAACTTTATGTGAAGTCATATAGTTAAAGAGTTGTTTGAAGCTTTTCAACATGAGGATTTACTTTAAGGAATATAAGGTTAAAGTGGTGAGTATTATTTAATTATTCAATTCAAATATAAATTTTATTAATTTATACTTTAACTATCTACGTCTTGTGATTAAACACCCTTCTACTCTGTTTATTAATAATATCATGATTTTCCAAAGCTAATATAGCATCGGCTTAAATACCTACTCTTGTTTCAAATTATCTTCAAATCCTTATATATAATATAAATCCTAGTAGCTATTCTGCGAATGAGTAAGGTACACAATCATCCATACTAACAAATTTTCACTTTTATAGCTGAATTAGTACGATTTCTATGAAATATTAAAACATTTAAGTACGTAAAACTTAGAAATATTTTTCTTTTGTAATCATTCAACGCAGTTTAGTGTACCTACTCTATTTTAATAACATAAAACTTTTTAATATATGGAATGGGGACACCGCATTACCTACATGTAAACTGTTACTATTAACATACATACTTAAATATGTTTGTAATAATCGCTTAGTGTATGCACATAATATTCATATACACCGTGATTTTAGTTGTTACTTATAATGATGAATTGAAAATGATTTATTTTTGGTAGTAAAATTTGCTTTTAAACAATTCTAATTAGGTATATTTTGTTTTTTTTTTTAATTTTACTAGCAGAGTTTTGCAGTCTACTAGTATTCTTGTTGACCACCCGTGCTAAGCTAAAATGCTTGTGTTACGAGTGGGTTCACGTCGGTAGTGCAATGGATGGGTTCGACACCCTAGCCATTGGGCTACGGCCGCTTTATCTACTTTTGGATTAACAATTGAAATTATAGATTAATAAAATTTGTGTTAGATGTAGTACTAGAGTTAATATTGCTATGAATATTGAACATTTATAATTGCCGCCTTCTTGATAGTTTTTTTTTGTCAAAAACATATAATATGTTTTAAAATTGTAATGTTACTTTTCGATAGGAATACCGATGGCAAATCGTCCATTTTACACATATATTTCAAATTACGACGTACAATATAATATATTTCATTATGGCGAAACAGGTGTGTGTAAATAACACTTGGTACAATAAATATGTAACACTTGAAACGTTAGAATAATTAACGCAACACTCCTTCCGTGATATTGTGGTATTTTGTGTGCGGCGTAAGTATTATTGTTTACTTGCTTTCTTTCGCGACATCGTTGGCTTGGAAAGACTACTTTGGGCAGCTTTCGCGATATGATTTCTAGAGTTCTATTATACGTCAGAAACATACGTAGTGCCTAGCACTACCACCAAATGCTTCTGAAGATTCTGAGGTCTAAATATGTACACAGTACGAGTACATTCTTACTTTTTTAAATAAGGATGTAGAACTATTTATATCCATAACTACGTAAAATTAGTGGTTAAGTCGTAAAAGGATAACAGACAGGTTGGCAGAGATACTTTCCCAAATTAAATATTAGTAGAGTGGACTATCACTTAATTTATATTAGGTATTGATGCGTTTTATGACCAGTATTTTAGTTACCTTAAATAAAATAAAAAAAAACGTTCACATCTATAAATTATTTAGTTGCTACCTATATTTATTTGTACTGTAGTACATTTATATTGTTAATTGGTGAACTCGTAATACCTACGGCATTTTCTACCAGTTGACCGTAGGGTAATGCAGATATATCATGGCAGGTGCTCTTAATTTTGAACATTCATTAAAAAAAAAACTCTTCTTGCACAAAGTTGTACAGCGGTGGACTTAATGCCAAAAGGATTTTCTACCAGTCAACCATTTGGTGATGCGAAGAAACACATGGTAGGTGCACTTTCTGTGGAGAATAGTACTATATATACCTATATATTGCATTTATAATTAATATAATAGCAATTCTAATGATACTTTAGTTCAGCCCGTAATTAGTGCTATAGCTGATTCGAAAGGCACTTCTCTTATAAAATTACTTACCCATACTAATTACTGAATAAACTTATTATTATTTCGATAAGTATAATATTGAATCAAACATTTCTAAATGTATACTAATATTATAAAGAGGTTAAGTTTGTAAGTTTGTGACGTTGTAGGGGTTAATCTATGGATCTACTGAACCGATTATGAAAATTCCTTTACCAATAGAAAGCCACGTCATTTGTGAGTGTCGTTATGCCCGGTGAACTTCGTATGTCCGTCCGAAAAAAAAAGTGAGTATCAGGCTATAATTTAAGTTTAAAGTTTCCACTAGAACGGACGAAACCGTGCGGGACAGCTAGTAATCTCTAAAACAAATAAGTAATAAGAAAGTTATTTATATGAGCTATCATTAAAATCATCAAAGAAGCCAAATTAATAAATAATTTGTACTTAATAGTATCATTGAAAGTTAATATTGTCTTCATTGGAGCATGGCGATTCAATTAGTACTTATTGAATTTCCAATAATATCAATCGAATAAGTTACATTAACTTGAGTATCACGCAGACACGCTTTATTAAGAAAATTATCTATTAATTGATATACTAGGTGCGCCCCAAAGCTTTGCTCGCGATCGAACATAGAATTCTGCTTCAAATGGGTCGTCACTTAACTATTTAGGTATATTTCGTTGAAGATGAGAATAGGGCTTATAAAAGTCAGTAAGATTATTCAATAAGTTGCCGTGAAATTTTTATCGTGCCATTTGTTAAATTAAAGTGAAGTAGCTTGAAAATAATATACCTACTTAATCTTTGTCAAATATTATTTTTATTAATACAATAAATATAGTTTTTTAATGAGTAAATCCAGTGCTCTTTGAATATATTCCCATATAACCTTACCTACAGAACCTTTCATTTGGTAGATTTATCTACCACATGGAATAAAATGTGTCGTTAAAAGGGACAGTTGACAGTGAAAAGGGAAAGTCCCGTTCAAAATATCATAACTTATACTAACATTAAACTTACCGTAGTTAGGACTTAACGTAGTGGTTTACCTGGCTCGTCCCCGTTTTGTGGGAACCTTTTTGTTGAATATAGCCTATCAAATATTTCGAGTCTATTTTGTTGTAAATATATATCATTCTTCCTCCATCTATAGGTATTTTCGTGTAAAAATCTGTTGCTTTACAATATAACATAACATTCAGTAGCAAACAAAAAAAGAAAGAAAGAAAGTAATTTATGTGTATGGATATTATTATTTCCATTATTTATCGAAAATTTAAAATCGTTCACCTGTCAATTAGTCGTATTTTACTTTACGCACGGAACAGCTCGCTTTCTAGTACATATTTGAAAATGTAATGTAAGAACATGACTGCTTTTCAGTAGTATACATTTTTAAAACAACTATATTTAGCTAAAACCATAGAATTGCTCAAAAATATTGCGAAATTTAGTATATTCTGAATGAAGTAAAAATAGAGCGACTGCACAAAACTCCTTTAAAAATCTTAATAGTCGTCATCCCGCATTTCCCTTGTTAGGCTCCAACTTTTTTGAAGATAACCGATGATGATCACGTATTATTAGCGATCCTGCAGTTGGCAGCGATCCGATCGTAGTATGATATCTGCTCTCCGTCCAGCGAGTGTTTTTCAACAATGGAGCATATGAAAGACTTATTGAATAACGTGCAACTGTCCATTTGCGTTAACCTATGTTATAGGTATATACAACTTAAAACCTTACGTTGTTAACTATTTTTTACACAATATTTTTATACTTACTTAATGTTTGCGATTTATAGTAATACTCTTATTCTGCTGTTTGCTTTCTTTCGTATATATTTTTTCCAAGAGTCCCGTTGTTCGCGTAACTTCGGATCCAAGCTAATGACCTCTATGTTGAGGTCGAAAGGATTTTAACCCTAAGTAATTTTGATGGTCCGTCTCCCGCCTGTCGCGTCAGTCATATGTTTGTTAAACGTCAGTACCTATCTATTCTTTAGCCTTGCTTGAGTGTTTCGGTTTTAGTTAGACTCAATGTCTACAGTGTATAATTAATTTTTAGCCATGTGTTTTAATTTTGTTTATCTTTATGTGGTGGTAAATTTGTTTTCAATATATGTAATTAGTTTAAACATGGAACGTACTCATTTTATCATGTGAAAATATAATCGAATATACGGACTGGTGACGATGATAACCATC
Organism: Nycteola revayana; assembly: GCA_947037095.2. Lineage (NCBI taxonomy): Eukaryota > Metazoa > Arthropoda > Insecta > Lepidoptera > Nolidae > Nycteola > Nycteola revayana. Next base: position 6,132,715 of record OX344847.2, read on the forward strand.
ACGTATAACGTCCCATGTTAAACATGGGCCGCCTTCTGAAGGAGTTTTGCCATAATAACCACGTTTCACAGGCGGGTTGGTGACCGTAGAATTTCATACGGGGAAACAGTACTACTCGCTCTGGTATACGGTTGTTATATATGATGCTATAACAATCGGAACCGGTGGTTTAGCTTGAATTATTTTCGAGGAACAGAGGGTAATCCCTCAACTAGACCAGGAAAGAAATCCTACATTTTACACAAAGATTTCTTGTGGGGATCGAACCAACGACCGAGGTGACATAAGACTTGAATCGTGACTTACTACGCCACGGAAGTTGAAGGGATAACTAAATATCCATCAACCATTTTATGCATCAGACACTGTCTCCACATCTTGTTTCCACTGTTACGTAGATAGATTAATTTCATCCGAAAATACTTATTGCTATACAAAATAATCTAATCTTATTATCTATTTTGTTTCAGCGTACTAACGGTCCAGAATGTACGCCGCCCTGTCGTCGCGCGCAACCTTCGCCTCGCACTCCCAGTACGCCAAAGCGAACTCCGCCACATCTGAACAACAACGATGCTGCTGGTAAGTCTTCATATTATTATAAGGATATCTGCTAACATTGACACACTCGAGTCTATGAATAGGGATTTAGTTTGATCAATGAAATTGAGGAAACTATCTCTAATAAGATCTTTCAGGCTATAGATATGTTTAAAAATGTACAGAAAGTATTAAATTCATTGAATAAAAAAAGATTATATGTATTACACATATAATCTTTTTTTTTTGTTTTTGCTTGTACACTTGAGTATAGATATTTAGGTTGAAGCGTAGGTAGGGTTACCATATCTCAGGATTTGTCCTGACATTTCAAGATTTTTGGACTCTTCTCAAGATAGCGGCCGGCTTTTGCAAATCTCATGAAATCTCAGGATTTTTAGAATTTTCAATAGAATACTAGGTTACATTTTAAAGATCTCTAAAACTAAAAATAATCTTCTTTTGGTAGATTGCACAATTAAAATCTATACTTATATATCCAAGTAGGAACTTAATCAGTTTTAAAAATCTAATTTAAAAAATAAACTATCTCAGGATTTTTCATCGGAAATCAGGCCTTTTCTCCGCACTTTTGATATTTTCATCTGGTACCCCTAAGCGTAGGTAATGTGAGTTTGTTAGTAGTGATACTAGTTTTCTCAATAAGACTTATTTTAGTCTAAAGTTAATTTGAAAAAGGTATATCTTAGCCTGTTGAATCAATCAAAAAGCTTTTAGTTTCTGTACTTACAAAAAAATCAATATTATCGTTTCTCTTTTTACTGTCTTGAAAATACACATCGAATATTCTTCTTGAAACGGAATTATGTCGCTTAAATACAATACTCTGCTTAAACTGTGACATTTGACCGTCCGGGAATACTAATGCGAAGTCTGAGATAAATTTATAATTAGATGAAAAAGAAAAATACGAAAAAGGAATCTGTACTTGAGGGTCGTGAGTGGACTCGGCAACGAGAGTGGATACAGCGTTTTATAAGGAAGTTACGTTATAACAGTTACTAAATACAATTTTATAAAGAAGTCTGAATTAGTCTTGTACCAGGTCTCTCATCGATTTAGTGAGTCAAAGAATAGAAAGGGCGCTTGTATTTGCGCACTATAATAAGTCCTACGCAGATGGCTGATTTCTGTAGAATTTGGGTGCCATGTCCGGAATAGATCCGTGGGACTTGTAAGTAATTTAATTCCTCAAAAACAGACACTCCGCCCATGCATGGGCGGATCGTTATTTTTTGGGGCCCTGGGCTAATACTAATAAGGGGCCCACCTAATTAATTACTCAACTAATTGTCATTTTGACAAATAATGCGCTGATGGGTTCTCTTATTTTAAAATATCGCCAATTATTTTCAGTAGGGGCTGGGGGCCCCGGGCTGCAGCCCAAAAAGCTCTCAAATAGATCCGACTCTACGCCCATGACATCGCGTCCTCTTATAACGAAAACCATAAATGTACTCGAAATCGAACAGTTTTAACTGCTCGTATATTATCACGGACAAAGTAAATGCAATTCACTTTGTAGTCTAGACAACAAAAAAAAAAAGCGAAACATTAATTCTATATACGAGTACATACATTGTTGTACTATATGGTTGTTACACGTGCAGGGTTTAATAACACCGAAATTGATGTTCATATTGTCACCATTTGTCTCGTTGTTAATTTTCTTTCGTTACAACAGAATGTACGATGGACTGTATAAAGGATTTCGTATGTAAAAGGATTTTTCAAATAGGTTGAAATGGGACAAATGTGTATGGAAATAAAATCTAGGCGGATTTCGTCAGTTAATATAACTGACTTAAACGTTCCTCATGAATTATTACATAATTCCTTTCAATGTCGTATCCTTCAGGCAATTATGAGTAAGTTGTGTTCAGATAGACAGACAGACGGTGGTAGGACTCAGTTTTATGCTATGTAGTGAAATTTAATTCTTTCTTGCCTAAGGGTATGCTCGTCCGTTAGTTGAGAAATTATCATAAGACAGGCACCATGAGGTCTTAAACCTAACCGTAGAAAAACGAAAAAAAAGAAATACATTTTGAAGTTTAAATTTTTTAATTTGAAATATCATATTTGTCAAATACTTAGTTCTAATCGCACTCATTTTAACACTAATGTATTTTATAAATGTGTCTCGTTCCTACGTGTTTAGACAGAACATACATAGATGAAAAATCCATAGACAGTATGGATAACATAGCATTGAAAAGTTGATTATTTTTATTACATTAATAAACATCCTCTTACGTAGGTATCTGATAGTTTTTCAATGGATTGAAAAATCGACACTTTGTTCAAATTACCACCCAGATAGCTCTTATTTGTAATGATACTTAGATTTGATGTGCAATAGTGCACAGTATGCAGTTAAGCTCTTTCAACATCAGATTTTATTTTCTCTCTACGATTTGAAAATGGATTTGGAGCTAAGAACATACCAGTATTGCTTACTAAGTTCTTCATATTATTAGATCTCTCTTTATAGCGAGAAAAGTAGCTGAAATTGAATATTAAAGACTATTATAGAACGATTCGTTTTATTTTGAAATGAAGGTGAGTAGATATGTTAGTGTTCATTATTTTAATCCAATCCATGGAACTAAAAGTTGGTAATATTTTCAAGAACGTTTGTCTTTAACAAACGGTTATGATATAGTTTTATAAAATGTTATTTCCGAATTAATATTATTATTTAATCTACATTTCTAGACTACGTTGTTGTTTATTTGCAACTATAGGTTAGTTAATATAATACATCCTTTTAACAACTTAATAATTGTGATCGTGATTGTGTTTTTTTTATTAAAAAAAATGCATTACGTATGTTAAGTAACTTTTTTCGGACGGACATATGTAGTTAGCCCTAGGCTTTTGCTACTTCGCCGGGCATAAACCTATGATACACCATGGGTTATGGCCAATACAGCCAGTATTGGACATCCTCAAGTACAGATGGCCTGGAGGTAACACACGACATTTATATAAAAATCAATTATAAGCATTTTTAATACATATTATACCACAGAAATGTATTCACAAACTTTATCACAATATTATCTTCAGTTAAAGAGATGGCATATATTTTGAAATCACCTTATATATAGCTAATATTCGCGTACATTTTTTTTAAATAAAGCCTTGGTAGTACCTTAACGTGGTTTTAGAATATCTTCTTTATAATCTTAGATTCAATCAGATATACTGATTTTAATATATATTTAAACTTAATTTATATTTTTTTAATTGATCGTGTCCGAATGACGTGCATATCACTCGTCCAAGTCAAAGATACGCCCTTAATTTATTTTTGCATGCGCATAACGCCCGGCCCTGACCGCAACCACGTTTATTTAGGGTTGACCGCATTAGAAATACTAAAACGTAAATAGTTTCATTAAGATTCTTATTTAACCTGTTTGTTCCCAGTGCCTTTGAGCTTTGGCTATATATGGATATTTGCGTGATTATACAGTATGTATTGCATTTTTTTGAAGAAATTGTGATAACTGAGTTTACTATTTTTTTTTATGACTGAAGTTGACTGGGTAGAAAATGCCTTTGACATTAAGTCCGCCACTGTACAACTTTGCGCAAGCAGTTTTAAATAAAAAAATAATAATAATAATGTGTCAACCTGCCATTATTTTTTTTGTCACGCCATCCATTTTCTTAAAGTATTGGAGACTTCGATTCATTCATTCGATAAATGTTTGTGTAAAATAAAATCTAAGGTTTCTTTTCGGGTTTGGTTGGCTGAAGGACGTTAATTGGTCCGATTGTCATAACTTCATCTCTAGCAATTGTATACCAGGGAACAGGCAGTAGCAGTTTCCTGTGTGTGTTCCATACTGCGTTCGCCAACTCGCCTGCCAAGTGTGGTGTTGGTGACTATGGCAATACTCAGAATTAGCTCCATGTTCACCTGAGAACTTTAAACGGACTGATGATGAGATATTAGTATAATTTAACCCGGTAGTAATGTTCGAATGAATCATTATAGTATCGAATTTAAAACTTTTTTTTTATCTCCAATGTATTTTTTTTATTCGACTCAATACAGCTTTATGAATCAAACATAAGTATACCTATATTGAAAATATCAAACGTTCATGTTCTAGATATGCTTATGACAGCCCTATTGTTATCAACGGTTGGCAATTGTTACCTTAGCCTTGTACCCTCAACTGCCCTTTTCGAAGGCCTTTATCGAGATAGGAGCACAAATGCTAATGTAAAGTTTATTATAATATCGTTTGGTTGTTGCTTCTCCGGATATGGTTTCAGGTATGTAGAAAGACCTGCATCGAAAAGATTTTTTGCTATACGAGAATATCTGCTACTATTTAGTCTCTAGACTAAAGAGTACTTTAGTCTAACTTCTACTCTCTCATTGCTCATTTTTCTCTTAATTCTATTTTTTATATCTATGTATATATTTATGTGTGTATAAAGAAAGGGCCGAAGCCCAATGGCTAGGAGCGTTGGACATGTGATCTTGTGCATTGCACTACCGGCGTGATCCCACTCCTAACACAAGCATTTTAGCTTAGCACGAGGGGTTAACACAAAGACTAGTAGACTGCAAAATTCTATTTATAAAAAAGAGAAAGAAAATATTGTATTCTTAAATCTGGTAATCTCCAATATTGTTTGTCATACAATCCTTGTCGGATAGTACCTACACCGATAAAAAATATTGGACACCGAGACGATCAATCTTCAACTAGTTTAATACAAAAAACAGTTGTCTAGGAAACTTTTCATTACTATAACATATACACTGCACGTGTTTGCAAAGATTTATCATTGAATTTTCATCAACCAGATTCGAAGAAACGTGTTCGTGTTTACATGTAAGTGGTTGTCGACAATAATCTATCTGAAAAAATAAAGATGATTCGCTTCACATTATTAACTAAATACCTTTTGGTACTTAACAAGAAACGTACTAATTAACCGAGGAATTATTTGTTCGTTTCTTTGACATAAAATGTACAAACACGAAAGAAAGGAATTATTTAATGACATAGTTAATATAATTCTGGTAAGGAACGACATAAAATATGAAACACGGGCAGAAAATAATAAACCTAATTTCAAATGTGCGACGAATTTGACTTTTAAAGTAAAAGTCGGTGTTACCGTGGGAATATCTGCATAAATATAACTGCTGGATAAAAAAAAGATGTTGTTGTTTTTTTTGTTCATTGGTTAAGTTTTCATTTCAGTGTAAACTGGATCAATAAACACAAATCACTACATAATAGTAGTTAGGATCTTTAAAACTACGCATCAGATTTTAATGCGGATTTTTAATAGATAGAGTGATTCAAAGGAAAGTCGGGTCGTTACAACTAAGTTTATTTTAAATGATAAGAGTAACAGTGAGAAACGTACAACATCCAGCGTAAAATTTCGTCGTCTTTCATGAATAAAATTCAAACTATTAATTTTACTATAAAACTAGCTTCCCGCGCGCGGTTTCACCCGCGTAACTCCCGTTCCCGTGGGAACTTCATAATTAAATATAGCCTATATTAATCAGTGATGATGTAGCATTCAAATGATGAAAGAATTTTTAAAATCGGTCCATTACTTTTTGAGCCAATTCGTTACAAACATACAAATCTTTCCTCTTTGTAATACTAACAACGGGAGATGTACAAAAAAACGTATCAACTAAAGACTATATTAGTAACATGTTGTAGATACGTAGATGTCGTGCAGGAATCGTATAGATTAATTGGATTGAATTAATGCGTGTCCATCAATTTCGCTTCTTTTAACGTAACAATTAACGCCATCGATAACTTGTGTTTCGCGATTTTGCGCAAGTGAAAGGGAAAATTTTGTGATGGATTGCGACATGTTTTGGTATGTGTGGGTGGTGTTTAATGTTAGCTGTACTGTTAGTGATACCATTTACACTCTAAAAAAATTCAATTACTTTATAATAATATACATTTTTAACTTTTAATATCGACGACGGGTATGTATTGAAGTTTATGAGTTTACTGGCTGTCCCGCGTGGATACACTTGCGTAGATCCCGTTCCCGTGGAAACCTTGACTTAAAATATAACGTATTAAATATCAAAATAATGGGACAGTTCATTAACTTACCTCTTTTTAATGTTAGTGTGAATTACTTGCATTTGAAAGTTAAACCTCCGATTTGTGGGCCCCGCTAATGGGTGTTACAGTATAAGTTTAATGTAACAACAACATTTATTAAATACAATATGGCATCATCATCATCATCATCAGCCGGTATAACGTCCACTGCTGAAAATGGAAGCCGAGGAACCCGAAGGAAGTTCTTGCCATTACAAGCGGCCGTAGCCCAATGGTTAGGTGCGTCGGACTTGTGATCTTAAGGCCACCGGTTCGATCCCCACCCATTCTTAGAATAATTTAAGCTTAGCGCGAGGGGTAAACATGAATACTAGTAGAAAGCAAAACTCTGCTAGATAATCATTTAAAAAAAATAACAACAAGGTAGGCTAAAGGTAGCATGGAGCCAGTTGATACAGGCCGCTAGTAAATCTTCCCGCTGGAAATCTATGAGGGAGGCCTTTGTTTAGCAGTACCTAGTAGATAAGCTGATATACTATGATTCTTTAAAAAATAGTGAAGTCGTTTAAAATCAACAGCTCCTTTTAATCACCTCTTGTGTTGTTGTTTATTTTATTAAAATCCACTCGAACCGTAATTGAGTCCAGTATTATTCATACCAAGCAGGTTGATATCGGATTGTACCGACGCGACGTGATATACTATTCTTACTAATATTATAAATGTGAAAGTAACTCTGTCTGTCTGTCTGTTACGCAATCACGCCTTAACTACTGAAGCAATTTAAATGAAATTTGGTACAGATATAGTCTAGAGCCTGAGCAAGAACATAGGCTAGGCTAGGCTATAAATTTTATTATGAATTTCCCACGGGAATGGGAGTTACGCGGGTGAAACCGCCCGCGGGATGCTAGTAAGATTATAGTTTATCTTAAGTCACCTCTACTCAGTTAACCTCAACCTTATAGATATAAGGATACAGTTCAATATTTCACTTTGTTAATACTTCCATTACTGTTGGAGCTATATTTTTGTGTCTATGACATCACCACTGTTTGACCACTTAAACTTAAGTATACTTAACAATTCCCCATTCGTGCACATATTTCAACGTCTATAGACGTTTGCTCTATTTATTATTCAAATGACTTCAATTTGTAACTCACCAGTTAGTTGCCTCATGCATTTAACGTCGAAGTAGGTGGTTCCGTTTAGGAAATATTTATATATTTGGTTCACCAACGTTTGGTTACACCAACACCTTATGATACTGTACTTGTAACTAGTATTGCAATTTGGCAGTTTAATTGAACAGATTCTCCTTGAATAAATTATTCTATTAAATAAATTATAAGACATAGAAGTGTAGCAAATATTTGTAAATAAACTTCACTCTATCAAGATGTAATTGACAAAGATAATATTATTATTTGACAATCTCCGCAGCGTATAGCGCCATTGGGCTCGCTTTAAATCTCGGAAGTCGTAGGTTGTGGTCCCCGCAAGAAAATCTTTGTTTAGTTTCTATCACACAGCAAGGGTTAAGCAAACAAACACACTTTTTTCTTTCTTTTCTGTCTTTAACCTCGACTGTCTCTGACGGCACCGGACGGTTGAAGTCTGTTGGAGATGGTAATGATTTGGAAGGGTTTACTAGCATACTCCAAATTCCCAGATACTTGTTTAATCCTCAGTGGAATGAACATGTTTCTTTTGTAGGTAATTACCTAAACGGCACCTATTTAATTAATTATCCTTGCTATTAAAAACAGAAAAAAAAATGAATCAGATATTTCATAAGTCAAGCCAAGTAAATTTTCCTGGTTTTTGTTTGAGATATATGATGTTATCTTAGAAAAACACAAAAACCCCGCTTGATTAAAAATTATGAGTTATTCCTGAAATATACGATTGAAATAGTTTTTTTTGACTGTATTTTAGTAGGTCGCGATTGAAAAAGCTTTAAGTATACTGATTAGTTGCTGTTGTTCTACATTCACGTGTGAATATTTACGAGTTAAAATTACCGAGCTTCTAGCTAGTGAAGCTTTACGTACATTTAAATGATGAACCGGTGAATCGTTACCGATTCGTAGCCGATTCTTAGCTTAATTGAAATGTAATATTTAATGAAATTTATATTTATATAGGTAATTATAATGTAAGAAACACACCATGTCTTTTTATAATTGATCAAATCTAATTTCATACAATGAATCTATTGATTTTGATAATTTACTTTCAAATTGATGACACACACTAGACGAGTAGTTGGTTGTCTTAGTGGATATAAACCCTGTCTATTCACTGTTAAGGATCATAATTGCTGAAATAGAGATCAACACCATCTAAGGATTATGTGCTAAATTGGTTCGATCACTGATCACAACAAAACGTCGATGCTACTCTTTTATTTTTCTTTTTTAAAGATGATTCGTGAAATCGTAGCAGACAGACAGACAGATAGACAAAGCATATTTGGCATTTACGATATTAGTGGGATATTTATGTATAACATTGCTAATTTGTTGTTAGCTTGCAACGACACCAAAACGTCTAGATCTAGCCTTAGTCATTCGTAAGTCGTGCAGGCCAAGTATTATGAATTATTTAGGACTAGAATATCATGAACGTAACCAAGCTGCCTCAATATGGGACAAGGCTGTTTGTTATGTACCAGCTACGAGTTTATGCATTAGTTTCCAGGACTTAGCAAGGTTGCCAAGACGGAGCTTAGTAACTAAGTATTACTAAGTTCCGTATAAACTTAAAAGTAGATACATAATATAAATTAAATGGTATACGATAAAATTTATATATGTGTATGGTTGAGAATAATTGGGTACAAAGGTGGTATAAATAAAATAAGAAGCTTCAAATTTTCATGCGGAAGCTCATCGGAAAGCTTGTTACGTCTTTGGTCCGGATTGGTAGCAGCGTTTCCTTTTGTAAGTTATTACATGATACTACGGCCACCTGCCTGTCAAATGCTCCATCGCGTAGATACACAACAATTGTACAAAGCACCTAAATAATGCAAATTTCATTCCTAAATCTTCCCAGCCAGTGACGCCAGCCGAGGTCCAAGTTTTATAGGGCATTCAGGTTCCTTTTCCTCAGGTTGCTTACTTTGTAATTTTTAATATGATAAGACTAGAGTCCTGGAACTTGCCTATATCGCCGGTGACGTAGTAAAGGCCTCGTGGTTAAACTATGTATGTCCTTCCGAAGAAAAACGTAGATATGATAGGTGACTGTCGCGGGCGTAAATTTAGTACAACAGTATCTCAGCTTTATAATTCCGTTTTATATTGACATTTATTTACACTGCACCGCTTCTAGGGTACTGCGTGATAATTAATAACATGCAACCGTCCTTAATATACACGGATACTAATGCAAGAAAAAGTCAGCCTTGTAAGAAACCTTGTTAAGATTAACCATAAAATACGACATTTTTTTTTCTTAAATTATATAAGTTGTTACTTAAACCAAGCTAATTATGCTTACACAAAAGTTATTGTACATTTACAGCCGCAGTTACTCGGGTCAAAAGTGCTACGTTTCTCCGGAAGTAAGAGAGATATAAAAATGAATATATTTTTGCCATAAAATGGACATATTTTGTGGCCGCCGGGTGTCCTTTTACGAGGGTAATTTAATGCCTACCTAATGTATAACTTGGTCTTATCTTGTATATTTATATATATTGTTTATTATATATATTGCATTGAGAGATGCCACGTTCAAGTTTAGTAAGTTATCATATGGATCATTATTGTTTTTAAGATTTATAAATTGGAACACTAGCGAACATTACTGCTCGTCACTTCCGTTACGGAAGTGAGAAGTGAGAGCAGTTCAAATTATCGGAATAACGAAAACATTATTGTTTAAACTTCAGCGATTAGTGCACATCATTTATCGGTCGACATGATTTACATCCTCGCAACCCTTAGTACCTTTAGTTCAAGCCCCACCAAGGGCGCCCTCTTGCGCAGGTTGCTTAGTTTGTAGTTTTTAAACCATTTATTAAGGAGCTCTTCTCGCGTTTATGCCCGGTGAAGTAGCAAAAGCCTCGTGGCTAACTACGTATGTCCGTCCGAAAAAAATACTGAAGAGTGTCAGCAACGGCGTTTTTGAAAAACGGCAGCGTCTTACATCAGTAGGTATGGGTCTCAGCAACCACCTGGTCGCGACATTTTTTATTTTTGATATCTCCAAAACTGTCGGCAGTTAAAATTATATCGCGATTGAGACCCGGGTCTACAACAAACAAAAAAATTTTTTTTACCTCCCGCATTATCTTGGCCTGGATTGTCTAGCCAAGATAATGCTGGACAAAACATTGTTTTTAATAAGTATATGTTACGGCTAATAGCCGAAGTGCGGCTACACCTAGGTGCAGCCGACAACTTGCGGTTAAACTTAGGTCAACCTTAATAAGTTCCTATAAGTTCCTCTAAGTTAACTCTAAATTAAACAATACCTATGCAAGGAATAAAAAGGTGTTGGGGTGGTTAAAAAAAAAATAACCTAAACCTAAACCAATGGAGTCGAACAGGGACTTATAAACGCATGTGGCCGACTGCACCTAGTTGTAGCCGGCTAAAACTAGGTGTAGCCGCACTTCGGCTATTAGCCGTAACATATATATAACATTATACATAATGGATCAGAAGGCATTCGTGTAGTAAACTTTTCTGCAAAGAATTGTTACCTTACTGTTCTATTTTAATTTCTGCTCGACTTTAACCTAATTAAGAATTCATATGCAAGTTTCTAAGTTTCATTTAACTTCTTCCATATTTCATCTTCTAATAAGCGTCTTACAAAGTTCTGGGTCATACCGTACTATCTTAATAAATTTATTAAATTAACATCTCAGATCCGCGAACTTTGTATTTAGGTGCAGCATTAGGTATTAAGAAGTGTTATGTTCATTGTTCAAGTTTGTTCCTAAGAGGATAGACCCATTAGAAGCACATTTTCCAGAAGTTTTACACTAAGTAAAGCACATTGAGAATTTTCCATTATAATAAAGTTTAAGATGGATGCGATATAACGGCAAAAATACACGACGTAATCAAATACACCTGTAGTTTGATAATGTTATAGAACTTCATTAAATTAGACGATAGATGGCGTGTTTATACATTTTTCACATATTATTCGAGCAATTTTGAATTACAAGAGTCGTGAAACGGTCATGATTAAATTTGGTAGGAAAATAAATTGTATCCTGACTTTTATCTGCAACTTTTTACCTTCACATATAGGCTAACTTGTACGTGATTGCTAGAAGAGGGTAATATTCTTTTCCTAAGTGGAGTGCGCACGAGATAGAACGCATAAACTTGCATGATTAGATAGATAGCTATGTTATCCAGGAGCTTTGGCGTAGTCTTTTTATATTTCCTACTACTCGGAAACAAACAAAATTTGAAATTTTCAAACAAACATAATATTCGTTGTTGTTTGTTGTGTCTAATTCTCAATATTGCTTCCTGAGGTTAAATATCTTATTTGTTATTTGATGTTTGACGTTTTGCGCTGCTGGGGTCTGGCATTTACGTTTCAACTCCTAAATGCTGCTGCCTGTTCTCTGGTATACGATTGTTACAGATGATGTTATAATAATATTCAAGACCAACGGTTTGAGGTGCTTATGCAAGGCCCTTGCATTGCAAAAACACGTCTAGGTTTAGGTCTAGGCCAACTCGACCAACCAGACCCAGAAAGAAATCTTTACACGAAGATTTTGTGTCCGGAGCTAAAATCGAACCCACGACTGCCGATAATTAAGGTGAGCTTATGCCACGGAGGTAGTCATTGCATGATATAACAGCAAATAGTCTACTATTTTAATCATTTATGAATAATATAATATATTAATTCTGGAAACAAGTTGTATCTCTAAGTGGTCGATTGCATAATTAAATTACATTAGTAGTTACGATTACCTACTGCCAATTGTTTGGTCTTGGTTAAAGGTGGTTAATGTGACTCATGAGGTTCGTAATTGTTTTAACCTAATATATTTTAGGTAAATTGTGGGAAATTGTTTTAGTAAAAATTACTTCCATAGAATGTTATGGAGGTGTATTGATTGTACTTAACTAGCTTTAAGGTTTTAGCACCGATACATCATATCTCTATCCGTAAAGAGATCAATATTGATGGAAAGGTAAAAATTGCTTACCACAGTTTACGGTATGAAGGACGGAGATGATGGATTGAATATCCATAATTTTTCAAACGAAAATACCAACTTTTTGTAATCTATTTTAATAAAACAGTGCCCTGACTGACTAACGGATCAACGCACAGCCTAAACTGAAAGTAGTTCGTAGAGATTTTAAACTTGGAAATTGGAAATGGAAACCAATGTTATCCATGAGTAACTAGATTGGTTGTATTTTATGAAGTGAGTTTCCATCTGGAACATGAAGTAAACGACTGACACCGCGTGGGAAGGCTGGTATTAAAAGGTGCTTCGGAATTTAATAACATAAAATAATAACTACAAAAATAAAAACGTGTTTGGCACGATGGCATGACATTTTTTTTCTTTTAAACCATTTTGATATTTTACGATGTATTTTAACATTGTGAACTTTTAAAGAGGTGGTGATAGGACAGTAATTGAAGATGACAACCATATTTTTTTTACTGTCGACCAAGAATATGACCCCTCACAGGGATCCAAATACAAAGACTTCATTCTGCACCACCCAATGGTTGACTAGGAGAGAATGCCTTTGGCATTCAGTCCGCTTATGTACTATTTAGTGCTAAAAGTAAAAGTTTTAAATAAATAAAGGAATATGTACAACACAAGCCACCCTTATCCTATTGACCCTGTAGACATCTCCCTTGAGCTCTGGCGACCTTCCTCACACAGAGGAGAAGGAACTATATTAGTCAATAGTGTTACTTAACTATGGTATTCTACAAGGTGGAGGTATTTTCTCCGCCGAACAGGTCATAAAGCATACTAAAGCTATGCTCTATCTTTATATAAATACTAATAACGTTATTAAACAGCACTGCTAAGATTTTCCTTTCGCTTTTTGCGATAAATGTTTTACGAAATAGTGCCTTACTTTGCTAAGACTTTAATGTAAGGCGTAATACGCTCAGCAGTTTTACATGCGTTGCTTTGGTCTTAAATATTAAGATCGAATGTAATATATATTAGTTGTGCCCCCACGGTTTACTTGCTTTGAATTGTAATGCAGCTTTTATTCGTTATTGTGTGATGTTTTATATAAACTTGTGTAAGAACAAAACTTTTTTTTCCTTTGTTAGATTTACCTATCAAAAGAAAAAATATAATTATTGCCCAAAAATATCAGTGGGTTCTAACGAAGAAATAAAATCTTTTCGTTTAATTTATTAAAATAGATAACGTGTCAAATTACATACCTATATATTTCGTCTTGCATTTTTCATGTAAAGTTTTTCGTGAAACACTAATAAAGACGACCATTCTCACAATCTGTGGCATTTAACATTTCAGTATGATTCATTCATACTTTTTTATTATTCTGTATTTCCTAGCAAAGAATTATAACTCGTAAATAAACTAAGTGATGTACTGGAAATGGTAGCTCGTTCCATTAAATTGCTAATCCCAGTGCGCCTACAACAAACATTTGAATGCAAAATCCATTATGTGGTGGTTTCAACTTGTAATGCTTTGGCCTACTGCGAAATGTGTTTTGTGTTGGTGGGTGCATTTCCTAATTGATTTATTCTCTTAAAAACAGTAGGTGGTAGTATATTTTTGTTTTACTCTTTGTATTATTTTGGCAAATAAATAATGAAACAAAAAAGAAATCACACAGAGCTGCTTTGTTTACTGTGCAGTAGCATAAGCGTTTATAATTTACTGGCACGAGTGATTTCACCCATGTGACCCCTGATTGTGTGGAAACATCTCCATAGCATTCTACTTTATTATTACTGTGGGATTATGACCATTGCAATGGACTACATATTTAATAATACGAAATTACGAAAAAAAGTGCCTTTAGAAAATATATTTTTTTGGCCGACATATTATGAAGCCATAACGCTTTTGCTACTTCACCAGGCTTATAGAAAGGTGTCATATCCTTGAAATGATATAGACTTTATTTTATGTTGAGTTTATCCCTGAACAGGAGTTCTGCGAGTTAAACCGAGTGATACAACTTATGCTTTATTTCAAAATTGAGATTAATACATTTAGACCGCCCGTAGGATTCGAACCTGTATCTTAGGTATAGACCTTAATACCAAGACCACTCGGCCACGGTGTATCTCAACCAGTCGTTGAAATTTATCTATCTCTTCATAACACGTGTCTAGGGAGAACGTAGTGTACTTTTTATTGTTAACCCTGGGAGTACTAAAACAGTATTAAAACCGGCTACTGTGTGCACTTTCGCTGATATATTTATGTGAGATAAAAGCGTATCCTTGTGGGGGTACATTTTCAGCAGACTGCACTCGTGAAGGACTGGTCTGACGGTCGCAGCCTTGGCCCCGTTCCCTCGCCGCCTGCCCCGGGCTTCATACACTTGGACGTTTTGTTTGCGGTCAGCTGGAATTTAATGGGTTTGTTGAAGGATTTTACAGAGATATGCTGTTTTAAGCTTATTTGCACTTAGTTGATTGCCATTTCGAATGTTTAACACCGTGATTTTTTTATGGTTAGGCAGGTTCTCTGTACTTGCAAATACTTTTTAATAACATTAAAAATGGGATAAAATATAATGACCACCAAAAATATATACTTGACACCAGAAAAATAAAGTCTAAAATTATAATAGTAGACTATTTTAGTCACGACTGCACTTCAAATTGTATTCGAACACCAAATGTAGTAAATGATCACCAAATCTTAGCGAGCAAATTATTGCGCTATTTCTACCTTAATAAAATCAATGAAAAATGACAATCGGTTAGGTTAGGTTAGAGCTGCGGCCATACAACGCACGAGCCGAGCGAGCGAAGCGAGCGGTGCCGCGGCAGCGGCCGGCGAGTGCCAGAACCGAATAGTAAATTAGTAAAACATTTAGGTACTTTTGGTGATCATTTACTACTTTTGGGTTAACAATGATTTATTTGGAGTCATTTTGCTTAAATACGATAGCGAAATGTTAAAACTTTGGTTACAATTTTACATTAAAATGCGGGTTTAATTTTGGTGATCATTTTTACTATATCTGATGGTAAGTTAAACATAAGCCATTAAAAATTACAGATTAAATTCTGTTGCGTGGCCGACGAAACGAGAGAGATCGAAATAGAGATATGGTTAAATAATAATATTGCGATTTTTTGCGAGCCACTTGCTAACTCCACCTGAAGTTGCCCAAATAAGGATAACTATCATTTTCAAATGTCATATAATCCAAAGTGAGTACGCGATAGAGTAGCAACCAAGATAAAAATAAAAAAAACGACTTTTAAATTACTTGCATTGTTTTATATTACCAATCCTTTTGTTTGGTCTCAGAAATGGGTTAATATCATAATTTTAATAATGTTATCCCATTATACTAAAATCATGATCATACTGATAAGTACTACTTAAGAGTAGACTTTATGCGAAGTTTAATTGAATTTTATAAAGCTTACGTTCAATCCTCCCTCGGGATTAATTACAAAAAAGTACTACCTACTTTTATTAACATCTATAAACGTTTTAAGTTTTTCATAAAATTGGTTTGTTCTCTGTATTCAGCTCTGAATACAAAAAAGGTAATATTAAATAATAAAGAAAGTTGCCATCCAAATATATTATGACCAATTAGTATTCAAACTCCTACGTGCTTAAATTTCATTATATCATATTTTAGAAAAAAATAATTTATAAAATTAATTGTGAATACCTATCAAAATTAATTTTATAAATGATACAAAAAGATGAATGCCAATGGATGAAATCCTTTATCCTTTGTTGACATTTTTGAAATCTTGTGTTGTCTTACCGTACATGTCTTGTATGAATATGAAAAATAATCAGCTATTTTTCGTCGCCAAGTGAATAGTGATGCAACTTTCGGTTTCGTCCTTTAGTGACAAATGTGATGAATGCTGCAAAATCACAGTATGGTCAGACATAGACGACTAGCATTGTATCATGTAACGTTGCGTCGCGTACGAATCGTAGTGCAAAGTAATGGTATAAACTGACATAGAGTGCAAGAATATATCTTGCGTACTGGTTTCCGGTATGATACTTCTAAAGAAATGGCATTTGAACAGACAGTTACTAAGCTCCTCAAAGTTAAAGTGATCTGTGCATTATATCAGTAGCTACCTACAAGAAATATCGAATTTTACTACAGTCGTCTTAGTTTAGTACTGGGAAATGGAACATGAAATCGGTCATGTTAAAATTTAATGAATCAATAAAAAGTTTGGAAAGGTTCAATACGGTGTTATTTCATTGTTACGCCAGTTTCATTACTATCTTGCTTATCAAAGATAATACGTACTAAATAAGGTAGCCAAAAGAAAAATACTATTATGAATAAATAGTCGACAGTGAAAAGTCAAATCCTAACAATGTGTTGTATGGATGATCCGACTTAGGTACGCTCTTTATTCTCTTACTGACATGATCAGGTAAGTTGGCGAACCGATACGGCCATGGAGTGGCAGCTTTTGCTAAGATCATAACCATTAGACTAATGAAACTATCTTGTTTAGAGTAGAAGTAGAACTTGTTTATAGTCTTAAGTGGAGTACGAACTTTTATTGCGCGATGTAAGCTTCGTAGTGTCTGACATTTATTTTTGACAGCTGCTACTAGATGGCGGTACAAATCCATTTTACCTTGTCTTTTTGTATCGATATTTCTACACAAGTACAAACGTTTCAACATTGACCACAACAACTAACAGTACTTCGAACTCCCGAAGTTTCATGGGTTCTAAATGTGCTTGGCTTCCCATTGTACAACTAACAAAGACTCCTACGCTTTATAAATGAAAGCCATGTTTTGTGTCCTTCTCATTTCGGCCTTAGCGCAATATTAGCTTTGACAGTGTTATTACTTTATCCCAGATAACGCAATAAACGAATTCTTTGTAAGGGATTAGATGTATTTAATCTCGCCTCGGAATATCTTTGTGTATTGCGTCGGTTGGATGGCCCTAGAAGCACGTTGAGCTTGTTATTCCTTTCTTAGTCCTGCCTTATCAGTCGGCTTACGAGCACTGTTGAACATGGGCCACCTTTTAACGGACCTTGGCAAACCAGGGACATAAACTACTAACATCTTACTCACCACGCTTGGCAGGCGGATTGGTGATCGTAGTAAGATGGTGAGTATCCTTGAGCCGATAAAAACTCCTTCCCATCCATCAGCTGTCCCTTTGTCACCCATGATAAGACACTGGCCTAAGGTCTAGATCTAAGCTACAAACCACACGGCTGGTCCTGATTGTCGTAACATAAATATATGACAGTTATATACCAGGTAACCAGCCACAGCGTTGACCTGTGATGAAATTATCATACTTTGTTACTCTGTCTAGTAAACATATTTTACTAACCAACGTAACTTCTTTAACCAGTCTGGCTGTAAAAATCTACTTTCTTGTCAGCTACAAAAGATACATGTGGATAATATGTAGTATAAATCAAACGCTGGTAAACACACCTAGTATTACTAATTATACAAGCGTTTATATTAATACTAGCGGCCCGCCCCGGCTTCGCACGGGTGGACTTTTATACCCTACCCCTGCCCTACCCTACCCCTACCCTACTCCTACCCTACCCCTACCCTACCCCTACCCCTACCCTACCCCTACCCCTACCCTACCCTACCCCTACCCTACACCTACCCTACCCTACCCCTACCCTACCCTACCCCTACCCCTACCCTACCCCTACCCTACCCCTACCCTACCCCTACCCTACCCCTACCCAAAAGTATCCTATGTCCTTCTCCCAGTTCTTAGCTACCTCCCTACCAATTTTCAGCCAAATCGGTTCAGCCGTTCTTGAGTTATAAATAGTGTAACTAACACGACTTTCTTTTGTTTTTAAAATGTATTCTGCTATTCGGGACGGAAACAAATCCAACAAATCAAAAACCATGGCAATCGGTCCAGCCGTTCTCGAGTTATAAGTGTTGTAACAAACACGACTTTCTTTTATATATATAGATTGACTAGATAAAATATGCCCTTACCAAGACATCAAAGGATAGGCTTCAAAGGACCCGACTAATATTACGACACTGGGATCATGGATCACTGAATTTACTGAATAAAATCAGTGGCTCATAGCCGCCAATAGGTTTCTATCAATCGAATTCTGTTTAGGATTGTAATAATGACAATCTCTCTTTAAGTCTCGGAAAGTTTAGCATAGCTCCCGTCTCCGTGAAAACGTCATAATCAATAAAATACGTTACTACAGAATGATTTAAATGGGTCCTGTAGTTTAGGAGCCTATTCTATATACACATCTTTCCTCTGTAATATTAGTATAGATAAGTCCGCAAATATATCTAATTGATGGAAACGATAGCTTCACTGGAGCGCAGCCTATGTAGGATGATGATGGAGGGGTTCAAAGTCTGCAGATATCTATAATGAAACAAAACAGAACAGAATAAATAAAAATCACTTACAACCCTGAAGCAACAAGGCCGACAAATTAATGTAATTATGCCTTCATATGTTCGGACAAAGATTGTCAAACGTATGTGATTCATACGATCTGAAGTTTTAATAGCGTCAGTTTTATGTCCTGTGTCTGTAGGAAATGATACAATAATTTATCTTCTCATATAAATCATAGTTCGTGTGGGTAGGAACCATAAATCTTTAGGTATTTAATTGTTGGAAAATATCTGTTGCCTTTGATATCGTTTGTAATTTCAGCTAGTGACATGAACCTTTTATGGGTGCCTAGTTAATTATTTATGAATAAAGATGTGTCTCTCGGGGCGTTTTTGGGTAAACAATGACTTCAAGGATGTAGCCTAAATACAAAGTTTTTATTTTATATATCGAGTTCATTTGGATTGTTTAATCCAGAATGAAGCCGTCTGAACAAAAAATAATAAACTTTTAATACATCGTTTTAGACGCTTCGCCTTGTGTGATTTTACTTTCTTTTGATTGACATATATAGCCTCAAGGCTTTTGTTACTTCACCGGGCATAAAGGCGATCAGGGCCCTAGTCTTAATAAATAGTTAAACTACAAACTAAGCAACCTGCGCAACACGGCGCACCCTGTGGACTGCGGCTCATTTGGCGGGGAGATTGAGGAATGACTTTTATATTTTTTGTAATTATCTTCATAGAAATTACTATGTCAAATCTAATAATTATTTAGGCTCGCAATCCTTACTTATCTTATACACGCAAATGATTGTGAGTATATGTGACTGGATAAACGTTTGTTGCTCTTTGACGCAAAAACTACTAAAAGGATTTCGCTGAAATTTTGCAATTAAACTGGATTAACATATTGGCTGCAATACATCATCCTACTACCCACTAGGGCACAGTAGCAGTCCAACTCGGGTAAAATCGCCGGGCGCAGCCAGCATTTCAATAAAAGTAATGCAAAAACTTTGCTTCACGGATGATTTCTTATCTTTATTAATACTAATATGATATTTATAGTAAAACATAAACATGGTCTCTAACTGTTATCGTAGTAAAAGGTCACGTTTCTTTGCCCATTTTTTTTATTATTACGAGTGAACCACATAATTACTCACGCCTGCAATCTTAGCCCGCGACGCTGCTGGGGGGCGTTAGAAGGATTACGTTTCAGTGAAATGCACATGTAGTTAAGTTATTTATAGATTGATTCACTACACTTTAGTTAAAGCTTTTACTTTAACTGGTCGTTTGTGGGCAATACTGAACATGGGCATCCTTTTAATAGACCTTGACTAGCCTAGGTCGTTGAGGGATATTATCATAATCACTATCCATCTATCAGCACAACACTCATGGAAAGACTTGAGGTGTTGTTTTTGTCTGAGCCAGAGACCACACGGCGAAGTTGTTATATACTCATGGTCCACCTAAATAATGACAGTTGTTCTAACCTAATATAGACAGAACAAGCTATTGGAAACAATATAGTTTATAATAAACTAAGACGTAAAGACAAAAATATAAGTAAAAATAATAACTTAAATATCTGTTTAATTTGCAAATTTATAAAATGTAATCATTATAGATTAATAATAATTAATACTAAATGATTGTTTTGACTATTTGCAAGTACCTGTAATAGGTTAACGTAAATAAAAATGATTTTTATTATTTTTTTGTTTATTTAATGAAGCTAGTGAAATTAGTTTATTTTTTACTAGCTTTTGCCGGTTATTCGTCCTCGTGGAAAAGTTATTTTGGGGTGTATGCGCGATTAAAGGTAGCCTTTGTCCTTTTCCAAGGTGTAATCAATTCTGTATCTGAAGTACTAAACTGTGTTTAGAACATTAGCCATGACAGTATAACAGACATACAATAACTTTTGCATGTAATTATATTAGTAGTATTCTTATATTAAGTCTTGATAGCAGATTTAAATCAAATAATATTCTGTTCATTAAAATCAGTACAGATAACAGATAATGATTACGAAAAAAAAACACCAGAAAGAATGTTTTAATAATTTCACAAAAAAGGAATTTTTTCGACGTGACCCGTGACTACAGGTACAAAAAGTAATACATAATAATCAAGGTTACTGGAAATGTGCCGTATTCCTATTAGGATGTCAAAAGCAACAGATATTACTCAGAGATAACCATTCAGTTTCGAACAAAGTCTTTATATTATAATGTACAATCGGCTGTTTTATCGCAATTAATAGCGATCTAGACAACCATAGGACACACCATAACCATAGCATATACCATGTGTTCTGTGGTATAGGTCACAACATTATATTATGATCTCAGTAAATCTGTTGCGATCTTTAAAACCCCTAACAGGAATACGTTACATTTCTAGTGAACCTGTATTTTGAATCTTACATTATTATTAAATACACGTATATCATAATACTGAAATTTAAAAATATTCACGTACGTTTTAAATTGCGTACCGATATTTGCCTTAACGTAGCAGTATTTGGCTCGCTTTAAAATCTCGGAGGTCGTAGGTTCAATCTCCACGCCAGACAGTAAATCTTTGTGTAAATTATAAGATTTCCTTCCGGGTCTGGCTAGTTGAGGGAGGCACGTTAAGCCGTTGGTCCCGATTGTTATAACGTCATCTATAATAATCGTATATCAAGGAACGGTCAGCAGAGTTTCCTTGTGTGGTACAACATAATACTGCGGTCACCAACCAGCTTGCTAAGCGGGTTGGTGTATTTGCCCTCTCGGTTAGGGCAAATACCCTCCCCGGGGAGGGCAAATATTCTCCCCGGGAGGAGTCCTATGTTCAGCAGTGGACTTTATACGAGCTGATGATGGTGATTATTATTAAATACACGTATTTCATAATACACAAATTTAAAAATATTCACGTACGATTTAAAAAGCGTATCATTTCACTACGTGTAAACATTTTAGTAACGTTTATATGCTTGCAATTACATCACGTAGTAAACATTTATTATATTGAATTTCGAGATTGCCTGTGGGACTTTCATTGCTATTTGTTCAATTTTCTCTAAATTATATTTCCTTTGTGAATATAAGGCTAACATTCGTTTATGTTATTTGTTTGTTGTTATATAGTAAACGTTAGTTATATTGTAGGCTTTGTTGGCAATTGAAATATCTAAGGAGTTTCAAAAATATATGCCACTCTTTAACAGTAGATTGCGTAATATGTATAATAGAGCTAGATAACTGCGCGCGGTTAAGGAACTTCATAATTAAATATAGCTTATGGTCTTCCCCGATAAACGGGCTCTCTGTCACTGAAATAATTTTTCAAGTCGGACTAGTAGTTGTTGAGGTTAGCGCGTTCAAACAATCAAATAAACTCTCCAGCTATATATATTAGTATATAGATGGATAGTGATTAGGTTCTTGAAAAATATATTCTGTGAAAATTGTGTTGATACATTTTTATGCCACGGGCCTTTGGGAACCCAGTAATTTGATTGTTTTTATATAAAAAATATTTATATTTATAATATACTTATATTAAGTAACGTTCACATTTATTGTAATCATAGAATATTCTTAATTCAGTTATTTAACAGACCTGTTATAGTAATGACCCATTGACATTAGTGATCTATGTATAGAAATGATTTCATCGTTCGTTAACCACTGGGCACAACGCCCTAAGGTTAAAGAGTCCACGACCTAATACGGTTTGCCATTACTAGTTTGGCGAGCAACATATGTAAGATTTTTTTTTCTATCAAATTTTCACTAGTTTTTTATTAGGTAGGCACTGTAATATAAGAAGAATATATTAGATTTTTTGTTGTTTGTGTTGCTGATGTGTAGAGGATTAGTCCCAAAAATGCAAACGCGATTTAAAAATGATTGCGCCGTTATAAAGTTGTACAATCTAAGATTAATATAATACCACGGATACGCAAGTATTGTCTGGTATCATCCCGCTTAAATGCGAAAGTTTGTAAACAAAATATATTAATTGATTAAAGCAACGAATAGGTTTGGATCAAAACTCCTCTAAAAAAATTAAAAGTCATAATCTCTTAACACCCTCGCAAGCGACCACCCTGAGCCAAGGTTCAAGTTCCACAGGGGGCGCATGTTGCTTAGTTTGTAGTTTTTAAACCATTTATTAAGGCTCTGCTCGCCTTTATGTCCGATAAAGTAGCAAAAGCCCCGTCGATAACTACATATGTCCGTCCGAAAAAAAAAGGAGTGAGGGTCTTTTCCGGGGGAAAAATGTATCCCCTCCGCCGCAACAGCAGGATATGTAGGACGTCCCTCTCCAAAGCAATCATATGCTAATCAAACCACGAGGATAGGGTTAACCCTCTAAAACCCCCCGGCTATGCCTCCAAACGCCAAAAGTGGGGGAATTTGGAACTGCTAATGAACGGCATCCGGTGGATATACTTAGGTACTTACTTAAAATCTAACAACTAAGCCGTAATAAATGTTTAGTTAATAGTTGCTCATAAAATATTAATCTGTATGTGCGAAACAAGTTTTGACTTTATTAGGTACTAGCTTCCCGCGCGCGTTAACACCCGCGGTTCTCCCGTTCCCGTGGGAAGTTTATACTTAAATATATCCTATGTTTACCGGAGATAGTGTAGCTTCCTAACGGTGATTGAAATTTTTAAATCCGTCAAATAGTTTCGGAGCCTATTCAATTCAAACAAACAAACAATCAAATCTTTCCTATTTATAATATTAGTATAGATTAAATTATGAATAATTTACAAATACTTGTCGTTTTACTATACGTATGTATGGAATTTTATTATAACATTTATGTAGACGTGGTTGATATCATATGCCACACGTGTAAATGTAGACGGTTTATTGATGTCTAGACTTCTAGACGCAAAGGTTATATGTACGAATAAAATCTAAATGAGTGAACGGTGCATAAAATAAGTAATGGAACTATACTTAAAAATATGAATAAACTAAAATTATATTGAAAATCATATTTTAAACTATATTTTTGACTATGCTTTTCGCTATATTTCATGAATGTCGTTTATATTCAATGAAAGTAGTTTTATTTTAAGTATTAAATTTAATGCAAGTCGTACATAAATATTAGGCATTTTGTTATTTTTGTGTTTTGAACAATATTGCCTTTCTCATTGTAAATTTATTTATTACGTTAGAATTTAGAAATTTGTATAGTCTAATTGCAACCACCTGTTAGCATTAATTTACCAAGGTCATTGACATTGCGATCTTCAAATTCTGCTTAAAACAAGACTTGAATATCACCTTTTTTACTCACCATTTCTCTGCTTGGGAGTTTTATTTTCGTTATCATTTACCGTGTGTGTACGATCGACAAGTCGGCATATTATGTTCGGGGCACAGACGCGTGCGCACGCGCGGGTCAGTTGACGCGGGTCGTTTGTTGCGCGCAAGCATCATATTAATTACGATCGATGATTATAGTAATACGTGTTGATTACTGTTAATTTCATTTAAACGTATAAAGTTGCTGATTGTTGGCTGTAATAGTTTTAAACAATACATTAAGGCATCCGGAGTTCAGTGAAATATATAAAAATCGTAATTTTTTGCCAAGAAAATTTTTGGATTTTTATCGTTTCCCGAAAATAAGGATACATAAATCGTAACAGTGCCGAAGTCTTAAAAACAAAGAGTAATTAAAATCTTACATTTTGTCGGTTATTTGGATCGGCTCCCGCGCGTGTGCCAAGCTTCAAGGCACATTTCTTTAGTGTCGACCGATGACACCGAGTAGAGCGTCTACCCCACAATTTTGTTTTTTAATTTTACCTCAACTAAAATAAAAACAAGTGAACTATCACTAGTATATAGAAAGAAAGTGTATTTCTGTTGAAATTTCGCTTGTTTGTCAACAAGATGGAAATGTTATTGGTGCAAGACGGGCCTATTGTGATATCTTGGATTGTTTTCCTGGTGCTCATATGCCGGTGTTACTACCAAATGAGCTCAATCAGACTCACCGGTAAGTGTATTCGTTCTGAAAACGACAAACAACTGATTGTGTTTTTCTTCTTAGCATTATTGGCCTATATTTTCAGGGATTCTTACATTTGTTTACTAATAGATAGTTCAGTTATTATGACTTTATACCGCAGTGCATAATTTTGTATTATGTAGTTCATCTGCGATCGCAATTATGCTAATCGAAGATAATTTATCGCAGTTATGCTAATCGTGTAGATTCAATTTGCTTATACTGTTTGCTTTACCATTCCTTCGAGACTATAACATTTGAAAGTGATAATAATAAATTGATAATTTAACTGAATGTACACTATTAAATCGAGGCAAAGATATGTGGTACTTATACATAATATGAACCACGGAAGCAATCCGACGTTGATGAAACCGCATTTCCAATAATAACACGGTACTCTACATCTACAAATTAAATTATTTGAAAAACATAAACGATATATAAAATAAAATCAGCTGGTCTTCCTATTTATATTGACTGTAAATTATATTTACTTGGGAATTACATTTTGCAACAATCTAAGTATTTTGCGTCCTTTGCAGGACACAGACTACTCACTCGTTCGTTCCATATTTAAACATACAATATTTTTATAAAATGTTGTGTCTCTTTTAGTTTATACAAGTGATATTTTACTGAAGAATATTGTAATATATTTATGCATAATGCGAATGTCTGTGCAAATATTCTCTGTCTTATCGTACCTATTTCTTGAATAACAGACCTAAGTGTATTTTGCGGTATCCACGTACTATTAAGACTCATTATAATATCTACTATGTTCCGTATATTATGTGCAAATAATTAACAAATCTAATATTTATTGATAGCTCATTAGACCTCAGAAAGATTTAATTGCCATTCAGCTTGCTGCCTTATCGTATATAATGTATATACAAATATTCTATATTTTGGCTTTTTTTGAAAGTGATGGACAGAGACTGATAGAAGCTGACCCTAGATAAAATATAATTTAGTTTCGATCAGACGAATCGCAACGAAAATATATTATTTCTATGGAAATGTTGGTACAAAATAAATGTGATATACCTGCTTATAGACTTTCACGTATCATACTTAAAATAAGATAAGCCCTCAGTAATACCTGAGAGCGATGCGACAAGTTATGTGTTTAAATTAGAATTACAAGACATTTTATTAATTTTGTTTGTGTAACAAAGAAAAGATGCGACCAACATCGCTTAATCTCGCAATGAGTTTGTAATTTTTTTCTAGTCTCACATGTGGTGTTATCACCTAGTTGGTTATCAAAAACACGAATGTTAAATCGAAGAAAACAGCTGTACCTATTCGAAATTGTATTGTATATGAAATATACGGATTCAATTCAAAATTCAAACCTGCTTTACATCTAAATTTTAAAAGGCTTTAATGATTATTAGTAATGTTAGTACAATTTTCTGCCTAAATTGCCTGTCAATATTTATGTTTTTTCAACTAGATTGTTCTGACAATAACGATTTGTTAAATGAATTTTAATTTGTCCGAATCTGGTGAACCGTTCTCGATTAACCACTTTTCAACGTAAATATACAATAATATAAATCAATTAATACTAATGCATGTAGGTAGATTAAAAGGATTCAATGTTATCTGATTACTGGTGCAGTTTACTCGGTAAACAGATATTAAACTAGGTGGTATAAGTTGAATAAGTTTTAAAATAACGATAACAAATATTTTTTTGAACCAACAGCCTTTCATCATCTCTTCTTTGTAATGACAGTTTTAGCTCTATACGTATAACTATTTTGTACAGGACAATATATGTTCAAATAATATAAAGAACCGAATTTTCTAAATCAAATTTAAAGTTATATCACCATTTTTGAGATATATATTATGTATATAATTATATAAAAGGGTGTATTTTGATCATAAGGTTTTGAAAGACTACGACTTTGACAACGAAATCTACGCGATATAATCGACGCGACTTTTGATATGACTTTTGAAGTTTAAGAAAAACGAAGACAACGAGATGTTGTTTTCATACTGTGTGGTATTGTTATCATACTGTGTGACTATAATATACTATGACGGAACTGTGGCATGCATTTTAGATAAATGTGTCGTGCATATTCTGTGTTCTGCATATTGTGTGTACCTAGTTCGCATCATAATCTATTGTTTTATGACAGCCATTTGGCCCGCAATTGGGTCAGACTGTGAGTTATTATTAATACAGATCACTGGCCACGTGTTGATCTAATTATTTGAAGTACTTGTCATATACTATAGAAATTTAGATTGTTCTTTTTTTGTTATATTATGTTAAGTATGTTTTTTTTTATTTATTGCCTCGTGTTCATAAATTTTACAGTATATTGAAGTCATTTATCGTTAAGTTAATCAAAACTTTTGGGTATACATCATTCTGTTTATTTACAAACCTTCTTCTAAAATACTACCTAATAGCAGGGAACGGGTAACAGCGTTTTTTCTGCGATATAATATTATTATGGTACTATTATGCTACGGCTACGAACCCCCCTGCCAAGCGCGGGCCTAGGAATAAAATAATGAATTAGTTACGTAGACGCATAAATTTCTGTTATACGATATTTACAATTCAATTACATATTATTATTTAAGAACATTATTATAATTATCTATTTATATTTACTTATATATGGAAGAGTTTGTTTTGCTTGAACGCGCTAATCACAGAAACTACTGGTCCGATTTGAAATAATATTTCAGTTTCAGAAAGTCGGTTTAAGGACGAAGGGTATATGCTTATGGGAACGGGAGAATCCGTGGGCATAAGTTAGTAAAATTAAAATCAGAAAGTCGCAGTACATACTAGGAGATACATAAAATTTTATTTAAATATTATGAATTAACTATCGCTCGGGGGAGGCATACAGAATGATGATACGAAGGATACAGGTCTTAAAAGCTTTAACGTTAACTTAAGAACGTAAGACGAAGTGATTGTGTCTTGTCTCGGTTACAATAAAATGTACTTAATGAATTACAATGGCTTATGATTAGTGACATGTGTTTGATGGATATGCAACATTTTAACTCGAGCCAACCAGGTTACGTGATATCAGATCTAGGTCGCTTGCTACCGATCTTTCGTGTCAATGATCTAGCTTTTGAAGCCAATTTATCTGAAGATAATTGAAGCACCGAGATCAAGAAGATATTATAGGAAATTAGTATACCATAATTTTTCTTTTTTTATATTTTTTATAATGCCTTTGTAAAGTTGTATATTGTTTGTAGTTTGTTGGTTTGGCCACTGTTACACTAATTACTACACAACCTCTGTAGCGTAGCGGTATTTGGCTCACTTTAAATCTCGGAGGTCGTGTCGGAAATCTTTGTGTCAATTCTAAGATTTCTTTGGTTGGTTGAGGAACTACCAACGGCTTAACGTGCTTTCCGAGGCACGGAGCTCGGAAAGCACGTTAAGCCGTTGGTCCCGATTGTTATAACATCATCTATAATAGTCTTATATTAAGAACGGGCAGCAGCGTTTCCTTGTGAGGTGCAATATAATACTGCGGTCACGGACTATGGCAAATACCCTTCTCCGGGAGGAGACCCATGTTCAGCAGTGGACGTTATACGGGCTGATGATGATACTTACTACATTGTTTCTTTAAGAAGAGTGTTTGCACACTACTAGTATTCTTGTTAACTCCTCGTCCTAAGCTAAAGTGATTGTGTTACAAGTAGGTTCACGTCGGTAGCCCAATGGGTGGAGATCGAACCGACCGGCGAGCACATGAAATCGGCAGTCGGAAGTCAGACCCTCGCCATTAGGCTACGGCCGCTTCAACATTGTCAATTTTAAGTTTCCACTTAAATATATTCACGCAAACTGATTTTTGTAGAAAATATTGGTAAGGCCATTCTTGTTCTCATTGCCTCAATATATTGCATATAGGATTTTGTTATAAGATGAAGATGAAGATTAAGCAAATAGTTTTTTATAATTTTCTATGATTCACATTATAGGCATCTCGTGGTTTATTACGACTGCGTTTTATCTATTGGATGGGCAGCAGATGTATATTGATATAACAATTTATTTTAACTTCGGATCATGTCGAACCACTTGTATTGATATGAGAAATGCTTATTTAACTGCTATTGCGTATTTATATAAGAATTGATGAATTCGCCTTTACTGTTATTTTATCTTTTATTTTAAAAATTAAACATACACGAAGGTAAAACGGTTCTTTGCGACCGCAAACTTTTCTCATATTTCACGGAACTAACGGATGACAACTAAAACACAGCACGTAGCAGTAGTAAGTTACAGACCGCGACAGGACGCTCGTCTGGCCGTTTCCACAACGAGGTAGGTTCTACGTCCTTTACCACGGGTTCACGTGAGTTTGTGACTTGGGATTATAATTATTTGTATAGATAGGTTAAAGACCAGCGTTACTCGTAAAAAAATCTGACTGTTCTGAAGGATTTTGAAAAATAAAACCTGTTATAATCCAAATCAATCGAAACACTCAACTCTTTTCGCTTAAGTTAGGCGTGTAACGACATGGATGTCACAAAAAAATTGTTCTTCTATGTGTCATGACAAGTTAAATTGCACATAAATAATTTCAAAATTCGAACACTTTCGATAAGAAAATGTACTTATTTGATAAACATAAATGATAGGCAATTTCACTGTTTATTAGTTTTAAGTAGTTTCTAGCAGTCTATACATGACAAAATTCTATAATAGCTTTTCAAATGTCAAAACAATTTAGTATCTCTAAACTAGATCGACAGTTTAAATCTCGTGATAGGGCCCAGGACGGCGACCGTCTCGCCGTTCCCTTACTCTATGTAGGTCACCTGGTTTCGCAGTGCACCCGATGTGGATTACGAAATTGCATACTTTGACGTTGCATAGGTACTTGCTCCTATATAATTCAAGTGCTTTGCGACATATGAATGAAATGTATTGCGGGAACCTGGTGGATTTGTTTACGTCAAATTAATGTGAACACAAAGCAAGCAAATATTGAATGCTTTCAAATGGAAAGGAATTGTGGTCTATGATTAAAAAAAGTTTGTTTTCTGTTTTCGTATCAAATCTCGTAAGCTATACAGATTTATTATTAAACATTAACATAGAAATTTTTTCATTAAAAGTCAAGTGGTTAAAAAAAAAAAGAAAAAACTAGGCAAAAATATGATTTTGAAGTTATTTTGAATGTAGGTAATTTTTACTATTAAATACAAATATACAGTGAATATATAAAACTGAAAAGTTTGTTTGTTTGTTTGCTTGAAGGCGCTAACCTCAGTACTATAAGACCAATTTAAAAAATCTTTCAGTTTTAGATAACCCATTTATCTAGGAAGGCTATTTATTTATGAAGTTCCGACGGGAACGGGATTGACGCGGTTGGGATCCTAGCTTACTATACAACTTTTAGGTGATGCAAAGATATCATAGTCCGTGCATTAAGTTTATCTAGTAAACGACGATAAATCTGGAAAATGAAACATGCAAAAAGTTCTCGAATATCGAAACTACTTTGTTAGCCAATTACTTTAAATCCTTGTAGAATTCCTTGGAAGAATTCTTTTGTTGTCTGTTGTACTATTGGTCCGGGAACTATTTGTCGCATCTCGTATCATAGACATTTCTGTTTGTTTGTCGTTACAAAATTGTGGTCGCTATTTACATTGTTTTACGACTCTGGGTTTGTTGTTTATTTATCTTTGATATATTTTCTATTACAACAACTTCCGTAGTGTAGCGGTATTTGGCTCGCTTTAAATGTTGGAGGTCGTGGGTTGGATCCTCACGCCGGACAAGGAAATCCTAAAATTTCTTTCCGGGTCTGTTTGGTTGAGCGACTACCCTTCGTGCCTCGGAAAGCCGTTGGTCCCAATTGTTATAACATCATCTATAATTATCGTATATCAAGGGACGGGCAGCAGCGTTTCCTTGTGTGGTACAAAATAATACAGCAGTCAACAACCCGCCTGCCAAGCGTGGTGACTATGGCAAATATCCTCCCCCGGGAGGAGCCCCATGTTCAGCAGTGGAAGTTATACGGGCTGATGTTGAGATCATCGCATGTGATTTGAATAATAACATGCCACTAATTACGGGGTCCAGGTCCCATTCTATAAATATTCAAAAATAAATAAATGCGGAAAGAAATCTTAGAATTTACACAAAGATTTGCTGTCCGTGGGGATCGAACCCACGACCTCCGAGATTTAAAACGAGCCAAATACCGCTACGCTACGGAGGTTGTCGGCGACGATTTATTTCTAATTATTTATGTACAAACAACGCAACAGAAACAATAGAGAAGAAAAACGTTATTAAACTTGAAGATATTGTTCAAAAGATGCTGTTCATAACATGGTTTGAGTAAATGTTATTAAACTTTCGCGATTTGTATACATAATTAAAAGTATACGGGGGTCTCAATTGCGGTACGATTTTAAGGCAAATCATTACATGGGTTACACCAGTAGTGGTCACGGATTATTAAAAAGGTAATGATTTGCCTTAAAACAAAATGGTTTAAGCAATCATGTATCGGTCATTACTTTCCATGCAATATCATCTATTCGTATATATTCGCAAAAAGGTTTGCAAAACAACACAAATACCACCGTTCATTTCCCGCGTAACCTCGCTTCGAACTCGTGTTTTTAAATTGCACATTGTTGGTAGATATTCCCTCGAACATTACACTTTTCACATTCTCAACTTTTAACGGGAAATCCTCGGTATGAAATAGTTTTACTTGACTCGCATTAATCGGGTCGATCCGATAATGTACCATTTAGTTACTACCGGTATCAAGTAGCCAAATAGCTCTCTAAAAATACGTTCTATATTCATTATTGGACTAACGTTCTGACTTCTGACCTTATTATGGCCAGTTCAAATTGGATGTGCAGTTAAAACGGTTAAAAGTTTCTACGGTTGGTTCATTCGAATGGCGTTATGGGCCTTTGTTTAATCCTTTTTTAATTATAGTTAGTGGCAATGGTAGTCTGAATGAACAATTCCATGATGGAACTATTGACGTTTTTTATTAATCTCTAGTTCCATTTTCAAAGAATCTGAAAATAATGGAACTAATGTTGACCATTTTTTATCGTTCGTTGCCACTAGTACTATTGACAGTTCCATGATTAAACTATTGATGTTTTTTTAATCAATAGTTCGATTTTCAAATAATATTAAAATAATGGAACTAATTTTGATTTTTTTTAATAACAAGTTCTACTTTATCTATATTTAGCTGAAAAGTTTTTAATTAATTTGAAAAATATTTTATCATTTGTTTAAATTTATGAAATGTTGCTAGTTTTCTCTAAGCATATAAATTGTCCTTATTTCGTTTTGCCACTGGTTTCTTCATCTAGGTACCTATCTATAACTAGACTTTTTAAAGAGGTAGAAAATAGGGTTAGTACGCTCAATGGGCTGCTCGACTGGGGAAGTACCTCAACTTACAGAATACCACAGCCAAATAGCATGATTGATTGATTGATGTTTGCATGCGTAAGTAAAGTCGCTAGAGCTTACGGGGGGAAAGAGGCAAGGGCCGGCTAGATAAGGATGGCTAGTGCCCTAAGCTGTCCTTGAATTTAGATATACATGGTAAATAAAAAATACATGATAATATAAATGTTACCTTATTTAAAATAAAAAAACAAATTCTTCTTTTCTTCCATAAAATACAATTCTTCTATTCTTCGATAAAATACAATTTATATCCATAAAGCTGGTGTGCGCGAGTGTACAATGCACTTTACATCGCGTTGGGCGTCGGTTTACAACACGTGGGCCCACTGCAGTGTTTTAATCTTTCAACCAATTGTAATATGATTCATATAGGACAAGGCTATTTTTAAAAGTAAACGTTAACATTTTGATAATTGATTATATCAGACATATATTTTTTTTTACAGGTGGCATTGAGAGTAGTACAGTATGAGTATATGACACTAGAATCCCGCGCGCGGTTTCACCCGCGTAGCAACCGTTCCCGGAGGCTTCATCATAAAATATTTCCTCGATAAATAGGCTATATGACATTGAAAGAATTTTTTAAATCGGACCAGTAGCAAACGAAACTCTTCAGCTTAATATATTAGTACCGATGAATTAGATGTTATGTTTTGCATACTAAAGTGTTTCATTTAATATGGTTTTTAATACACTAAATGCTCTACTCTAATAATCCATTTGGTTATTTGACTTGAGTACTGTTGTATTGAAAAGTGGTAGCATTGTATTTGTTCTTTTTTTTCATGTAATATTATTAATCAACAAAGAAAAAGTACAATAGGGACTTATTGGGACGTAGCTACAGATAGGCAGATAGGTAGATCATTCCACACATGGGCCAAAATTAAGTAAACCAATGCTACTCCTGAGACTGGAATCTATTATATAGTGAAAACTCTATTTTGTGAACGTCAACCCACTTTTTTTTATTGATTACTAGCAGAGTTTTGCAGTCTACTAGTATTCTTGTTAACCCCTCGTACTAAGCTAAAATGCTTGAGTTAAGAGTGGGTTATATATTATATATGGGTGGGGTTCGAACCGGCGACCTTAAGATCACAAGTCCGACGTCCTAGCCATTGGGCTACGGCCGCTTCCTAATATGCAGAGCACACACAAAGTATTTGCTGAAGAAACACAGTCCACTTAAATTGTTTTTGAGTAATAAATTTCTATCAGTAGGTATGTTAAAACTGATCTCTTAAAATAATGAGAAAAATGAAATTGGTACGTTGTGTCAGAGTTAACATAAACTTTAAATGCCTACAACTCTAAAGTGTCTGTGTGGACTGAATCCTTTCTAAGCTATCCCTACTCATTAAGTACTACGTACGTAGGTACTTACCACATCCATCTCAAGCAGAAGAATTTGCTTGAGATTACTGCAAGAAGAGCAAGAAGCGTCGTCATCATCATCATCAGCCTGTATAACGTCCACTGTGAAATATGGGCCTCCTCCCGAGAGAGGGTAGTTGCCATAGTCATCACGCTTGGCAGGCGGGTTGGTGACCGCAGTATTATGTAGTACCAACGGCTTAACGTGCTTGCCGAGGCACGGAGGGTAGTCCCTCAACCAACCAGACCCGGAAACAAATCTTAGAATTTACACAAAGATTTTCTGTCCGGCGTGGGGATCGAACCCACGAGCTCCGAGATTTAAAGCGAGCCAAATACCGCTACTCTACGGAGGTTCTCTTGATTTACGTCTACACACTAAAAATTAAATAAAATAAATTATGTCATATCTATATATATAAAACAAAGACGGGTTTGTTACAACACTTATAACTCGAGATCGGCTGGATCAATTTTCATGGTTTTTGTTTCGTTGGATTTGTCTCCGCCCTGAATAGCAGAATACATGTTAAAAACAGAAGAAAGTCGTGTTAGTTACACTATTTATAACTCAAGAACGGCTGAACCGATTTGGCTGAAAATTGGTAGGGAGGTAGCTAAGAACTGGGAGAAGGACATAGGATACTTTTGGGTAGGGGTAGGGTAGGGTAGGGTAGGGTAGGGGTAGGGTAGGGGTAGGGTAGGGTAGGGGTAGAGTAGGGGTAGGGTAGGGTAGGGTAGGGGCAGGGGTAGGGTTAGGGTAGGGGTAGGGTAGGGTTAGGGTAGGGGTAGGGTAGGGCAGGGGTAGGGTATAAAAGTCCACCCGTGCGAAGCCGGGGCGGGCCGCTAGTTGTATGTATAAATAAATGAGATATTTCCTTATTCCTATCATTTTAAAATTTCCAATATATTTTCTGTGTCTGCGTAATTGAGCTGTTCTAGGAATTTCGATATACTACTTTTACATTTTTTTTAACATAGACTATGAACACTGAACAACTTATTTTACAAATATGCTCCTAGGAAAATATAAAACCTGTTTACAAATGCATGATTTAATTAAGTAATGCAAACTAAGTCTTTCCTTCTCTTGTCTGTAGGTGCAGGGTTAAAAGGAAGTTCGGTGTGCTGTTTAAGTAGAACACTGATCTTAAATTATAGTTGCAATCCTCAATTGTGTAACAATAACAAAACATTCATCAGCGTTATTTTGTGTAGTCAGCCATTAATATCTGTCTACACAGATAAAACGCGTGCGTTTGACACGTTGCATCCATATTAATTCTAGTAGCCCTTATAAATACTAAACTGTCGATAGCAATTGGCAAATCTATTTGTGAACTGAACAGCTATTGTTTTGGTTTAAAATGTTAATTGTGAGCAGTAAATTAGTTCATTTAAGTGAAATTTATTAATATGCGTATTTGTATAATGATTTGCAAACGAGCGGGTTGGGCAGTTATTGATTGATTACACTTAAATTGCTAATTAGCTTCATAGGCTTGTTTCCGGTTGGTGGGATATGATAGGTAATTGTTATAGGTATTTAATATATGTGTATTAAAAATTTATTGATGAACCAATTTTAAAAAAGAACTAAGTAACTCTCAATTCGACTTACGTCCTCTGATCATTTTCGAACTGTAAACCGATTTAGAACCGATTTGTTTATTTGAATTTTGTATACGCTCACATTTGGTGTATGTTTTAATATAAATTTTATGCGTGTTCATGTTGTTATAAATGTTAGGTAAAATTATCTTTTACAAAATTAATGAAAGCAAAGTATTAAACAAAATACTTAACTTAATTATTCTTATATCAAATCTCTTTGTAGCTTGCTGAATATGCCCAGTTATTGGTCATGGGCAGTAATAATGACATACCTATAAAATATCAAAAGAAAATAATTAATTAGTACGTGAAGCCTACATCTACTTTGATAACGTAGGTGTCAATAGAATATGTGGTTCAATTTTAGTTCATTAGTCTTTAGATTTATATCTTATTGCGGTACTCTTAACTCTTCATTTATAAATACTTGTAATAAATAAACGAGTGCTATGAGTAGCTATTTTTGCAAATGGAACATAAATTGTTTTGCCAAATCACCGTTTTAAAAAACTTCGGCTTATGTTTTCAATATAAATTATTTGTATTACATTGTTTGTATTACCTACTTAACACCAAATATTTTTGTTTAAATACACTAAATTCTCCAACATTCCCGAACGCACTAAACTCCTATAAGTCTCAAAGTCTTGAGATCTTCGATTCCTGCCGGCATTCGGCAGCGACCATTCTGAACCGAGGTCCAAGCCCCTCTTGCGCAGTGTATTAGGCGAGCTCCAGTCGCCTATATCGCCCGGTGAAGTAGCAAAAGCCTCGTGGTTAACTCCATATGCCCGTCAAGAAAAGATAAACAAATTTGTTTGAATTACCTACTTCACATTATTTTCATTTATTTCCACACATCCATAGTTTGTCTAAAAAACAAAAATAAATTTAACATTTGTGCCCAATAATAGCGAAGGTATACAAAAGAGTTCAACATCCGTCTTGTTTTCCGATTAGGCATCGGGTGACGTCATCACGGCCTTCGCGGCCGGTCGTTGGCCTCGTGTACAGTTAGCAATGTAAATGGGTCGGGATTTGTGTACATTATGCATATAAATTAAATATTGGTATGCGATTAGTAGTGCAATTAGTATTTGCGTGTCTGTGCTTGTTTACAATTTATATACATTATTTGAATTGATTTTAATATCATTTTATTTTTGTGATAGTCTTGACTGACTAGTTCAATAATAATTTGTGTGTGATACAAATCAATAAGAAATATATGTTTATATTAGCAATAGTTTATTCCTGAATTTAAATTACTATGAAACGTGTCGAATTGCATTACTATACGATTTTATAATTATAATAATATTATTAATATATAAAGCTGAAAAAAGCATACTCTGTTTGTTTGCTTGAACATCTCAGGAACTACTGGTCCAATTTGAAAAAAAACGAATATAGCCCATTTATAGAGAAAGGCTATAGGCTATATTTTATAATGAAGTTCCCACGGAAACGGAAGGTACGCAGAAGCGAGGGGTCAAATATAAATTATTACTTTAATTACATATTTTTAATCTATCTTAAAATCCTAATTTATTCTACCATCATTAACAGTTTCAAGCTAATTAATAAAATAAAAAATAAATATTTAATTGTATTATGAAACGTAATCATGATAACAATATTTATTTTCTTTACTTATTTAGCTTTGAAATAAGTTTTCATTAACTGTGTTGTGTAATTTACTAAGAGACGCTTTCTTGAGCATCCCTGAAAAGGCTAATGAAGATTCTCATTAGCCTATTTAAAAGGACGCGAAAGTAAAGGCTTTGTATAGAATATAAAACATCTAAATACCAGCTTGGGCCTTATGACTCAGTCCAAGGACGAGCTGTGGAATGTCTACGATTCTTAGCTTAAAGGTGGGATTGAAATTTTTAAGTCTGACGTGAGACGCCTTGTCTGTTCTACCGCCTGTACAAAGGGTTCGGAGGTAATCTCCGATGTAATGCCAACGGTCACTTTCTTCTCTCGCCACAGGGAGTTAATCCTTACACGCTAGGGCCTTAATTGTTCGGTTTATGAGGAACTTTCTTCCCACGTACGCTGAAATTAGGGAATGAGGCTTTCTCAAGAGCCTACAGCATGAGGCTCTTAAAACAATCTTCGTGACTGCTTTTCCACTTAACACCAGGGGAATTAGGGGCATTTGTTTTCTCATACAAAAAAAAATACGTTTCCGAAAATCCATAAAAATACTAGCCAATAAATGTTCCGAAACAAATATAATAGTGGACTTTCTTCTATGTGTCCTATTTCTAAGAACGTTTTGGTAATGAAAATGTTTTAAATAAATTTATTTTTATTTTCAGGTAAGCATGAATCTTCGTATCTTCATTTTCGGAGTGTAAAGGTATTGTAGATCGTTTAAAGGCCACTTACAACTATATACTCAATTATTTGCTTATATTTCTAGTTGTATATTCTTCCACTTCTAATAAAAATTAAAGCAGTATACACAATAATTTGTAGTATTTTTGATTATTAATGTCAATTTACAGTTAACCCAAATCATAATAGGAGAGAGGATTTTTTTGTTTTTAAAGATTACTAGCAGAATTTTGCGGTTAGTATTCTTGTTAACCCCTCGTGCGAAGCTACAATGCTTGTGTTACGAGTGGGCTCACGTCGGTAGTGCAATCGGTGGGTATCGAATCGGCGACTACAAGTTCACGGGCTCGACGCCGTCTGTAACTTAGCTCAATTGCTACGGTCGCTACTCTCTCCTATTATGATTTATGTACTGTGACTTTGAATAGATAATTATTATTAAATATCTAAAATACTGCCAATGATTGTGTATACTGCTTTATATAGTATACAATATGTTTATAGATCATCGGATCTTTGTAATTATGTGGAAATCAATTTATAAAGAGGAATGCGACTGAATCTTGTTTGACAGTTGCCATCTCAGTTGTGGGTGTGAGCGAAATAAATTATCTCCCAAGTGGCTGAATTAACTTGCGTCTTCCACCCGTTTTATCAATAACCTGTCTAGTTTGCTAACTTGTTTGAGATGTCAGATTAGCAAGAGAATAAAATCCAACCATTTACATACGTACTTAGTTCGTATTCTCGTACTTAACGAATTCTTTGAAATGTAAATCTTTTGAAAATGAACGCAAATAGGTAAAAATATCTCCCATTTCTTCAGTTGCTCAGTCAATGAAGTTGTTTTTTTCTCATCAAATATTTTAAATTTGTTTTTAATGATTTTGCGCGTCTCTTGGACCAGTCTTGAGTAAATTAAAGTAAGTCTTCACTTTAATTTACGCAATGCGATGTTTTTATTTATTTATTGAGATACTTTCGAAACGTAATTAGACGTTGTAGCGAGATAATAAGAATATACCTATTGATCGGAGAAAGTGAAGACAACAATACCTTTAAATCAATATCTTTAAAATAAACATAGCTGATTGATTTGGTTCGTGCTGAGCATTTGTGAAATTGTATAAATAAATGAATTAAATATGGTTTCTATTTAGACTGGAGCATTCCAACAAGGCTAGGTTATCCGAAACTCATAGTTTTAGAGACAGGTATGTTCAGATACTCTCATGCAATACAATTATCATCATCAAATTTACTGGTAAACAAATGACACTAAACTAGTTTATTTTATTCTCCTTTTTGAATTGATTGCTAGGTGAATTAAAAAGACAAAATATTTCACGTCATTCATTAAGATGATTAGATATCATCCAGGTGAACAACGTAAAATTTTTGGTGTAGGTGAACAAGGTAAAATAAACTGTATATTGTGAATATAAAATTGCAGGTTCAAGTTGGGAGCTATTTTGGAAACGGGAGCATATCAAATGTTCCGTTTATAGAGTTGGCTGAGTTTAAATTAAAGGATTATTCCTGTCGCCGTCAACAGCCCGTCCCGGTGATATTTTAGTCCCCGGTTGAACTCGATACGGGTTCGTGTATTTTTTGTGTTGTTTCTTTTGTTTTTAACATTCCTCTTTCGGATTCGTTCATGTATTTCACTGTTTCGGATTCGTTCATATGTATTTCACTGTTCCTGTGTGTTGTTTGAATTTATCAATAACTTCAAAAGTTATCTAAAACATTTACTGCACCTGACCTGTGCTTCAGTGTTTACAGCAGTGGCTTTTGAGACCTGGGTTCTATAACTGGGACAATTATTTGCGTGAACCACGAATAGTCGTTCTGAATCTGGGCGTGCTTTGTGACCGTGAATAATGTATTTGTAA
Source organism: Nycteola revayana (assembly GCA_947037095.2). Lineage (NCBI taxonomy): Eukaryota > Metazoa > Arthropoda > Insecta > Lepidoptera > Nolidae > Nycteola > Nycteola revayana. The sequence goes on from OX344847.2 coordinate 6,172,720, forward strand.
AGTCCCCGGCGACGCAAGGATTTGTTTCTCTAGTGGAAGCTGTCTTTTAAAAACAAGAATCTGTTTAGACATCACAAATATACGTAATTTACAACTCGTGCCACCGCATATCAATAGAGAGAATCTTTGTTGTTGCAATTGCTCTCATATGTTCGCTAGCACGTACGTGTTACATCGGACTAATTTCCGTTTTAACGTTTACAATTTACAACGAGAATCAACACTTGAAACTGTTAAATTAACATAAACGTTTTGCAGAATCGAGAAACAGTATACAATTTACAATTGGACCAATTATATTGCCCACGCTTTCCTACATTTCGCCCGACAAATGGAAATAATATCAAATGTCGTTATTGCAAGTTGAAAATCTCTTACCTTTTTTAATCAAAATAAGTTTTTTTATATACATAAAGACAGTTATTTAAAAAACTAATAATAGCAGAGTCCCATGTGAATATCACAATATTTCATTTTAATATGCGTCAATTAAAATAAACCAAGTCTTCTTTTCAGGATGTAGCTTTATCGATTCTTACGAAAAGTAGATTTATATACATGTAGCCTTTGATAAACGTCTGACGTGTTACGTGTAATATGGTTTTGTCTATAATTTATTTGTTTGTTTGAACACGCTAACGTCAGGAACTGTTGGTCCGATTAAATAAATATTTCAGTGTTAGGCAGCCCATTTAACGAGGAAAGCTAAAGGCTCTATTTAATTATGCCGTTCCTATGGGATCGTTAGTCGAGTGAAACCGCGCGTGGGATGCTAGTTTAAACATATGGCGTTATATGAGTGTGTTAACGGTAAAGCATTTTAATTATTAAAATTCAGCTGTAGGCCGCGCCGCCCAACGAAAGAATCCCCTGAAAAGATACCTAATGTTAGCCCTTGAGAGGAGCATGTTCCATCTATCTCTATACAAAAGTCCGGATGGCGTTTTGTAATGTAGAGCGACAGTTGCACGAAATTCCTCTAAAGTCATCGTCAATACGCTCGACATCGACCGCCCTGAATTGAGGTCCAAGTCCCAAAGGGAGCTTCCTCTTGCGCAAGTTGCTTAGTTCGTAGTTTTTAAACCATTTATTTAGTCTAGAGCTCTGCTCGCCTTTAAGTGCGGAGAAGTAGCAAAAGCTTCTTGGCAAACTTCATAATGTCCATCCGAAAAAAATCTCGATACAAATCACATCTATCCAGCGCTGACGCGAAAATAGTACAAATAAATAAGCTTTTACACTTTCAATATTAAAATAACTACACATTTAACACATGCTCATGGAGATGAGAAGTTTGTGTTACGGTAGAATGGATATCAATTCAGTGCATTAACTGTTCACTGCTTCAGCAATCAAGGCTTTGTTCATTGAATTTCCATAACATTTGTTTGACTATTTTAAGCTTATATTAATCTTTATCTTGCTATTTACAAAATTAAGTGGCACAAGTAGTAGCTGATGTAGAATTTGGTCCATTACTATCAACTGAGGTTTTTAGTTTTTGGAGAAATTCTAATAAATATTGGTATAGGTACGGTCCATAATTATATGTATGAGTAGCACCTATCTACTATTATGAATATTGCTGTGATATATCAGAATCTATATATTTTTCAGATTATGTTCTAATAACTTAATTCTATACACCTAATGGATAATATTTTCTCACAAGCAATGAAATAGACTCATTAAATGGTCGTCATAAGTACTTTTCAAAGTATTAAAACGTATATTTAAGTATATAAAAGCACTTAGGCACACGTTTCTACTCAATTTAGCTAGAAATCCCGCCTCTTTCGTTAAAACGGAAATTAAGACTTGCTTAGCTGCTATATGTTAGACGGTAGAAATAAATTACTTGCATTAGTTTCTTTATATTATGCAGCTAGTTTATTGGAGATTCTCATACCAAATAATTGACTTTTATTATGACTATTACATTTTTTTGTTGTTTTATTTGCATTGTTTTTAATTTATTTTATTCCAACATATATAAAATCTATAAGAATATCATGCTATATAAATATGGATTTACAGATACCTAAAAATTAAATTGTAATTTGCTGAAAAGCAATCGGAAATCGCTGTAAAATTTTACGATCGTATACCTGGCTTACGTGACCAAGTTATAAGGTGAATAAAAAGGAAATAAGCAAGCGGATTTTTTAGCAACAACTTATCATTATTGCAGTCATATTTAGGGTCACACAACACAATCCTTCAAATACGACGTCTGTGTTGTTGTATGTTGACCCCATTATTCTTGCTCATTAAAGTTGAAAGAACAAAGCTTAAAATCGTTTGACATTAGTTGTAAAGTGAATGACAAACAAATAGGACAAAACTGAATCTTAATAAGGGAAAAATACAATATGAAAATTTAATGTTTTCCCAGGAATGGTTGCGTGTTTTCAAATTATATAGAAAGGTTACACGACAGAGGTTCCCGTTGTGGCGGATGACATAGTTTTCATGTCGAGCCGAAACCGTCGTATTCATTCGACCTAAGAATCCTGTATTCCGTAAGCAAAATTGTTGAACGTTTTCTTTATATTTGTACTGTTCTACAGATGAAAAGCTGGGAAATATAATAGAAAATTATAATAACAAATATGTTTCGGGGAAATGTATTAGCAGTGGCTTCTTAAACCAAAACCAATTATCTGTTTTGAACCAATCTATACCTACATAGGTGTATTGGCTCCAATAACACATTTAAAACCCCGGCGTGATATTTATATGTGTATCATATTCTCTACCCTTATAAATAAATCGGAATTAATGTATAGCACAGCGCTGCATAAATCTTATTGTATTTGAAAGGAACGTTTTGCTCTTTAATGCTTCTATTTATTCTTTTATCGACACAGTTGGTTTCAAGAAAGGAATTTTGCTAAAGTCAAAGTCAAGTCTTCGAAGTAAAATTTTAATAGGTTTCGACTTAAAACTAAAGAATGAATCGGATTCAGTAAAACCCCTTAAGGTAACAACTTTCTAGAATCCTTACAAAGACCAAACCAAAAGTGGACAAATTAATTTATATTTCTCATAAATTAATTTGCTCAGTTTCAGTTACGCAATCCTTGTAGCATTGAATTGCTCTTTCGAAAAAATATCATAATTGTTTGTTTAACACGAAGGATGTAAATACAAGTTTTAAGTAAATATGAGTGCCATGACTTTTAAATCCATTTAAGAGCTTCTAGGTTTTTAGATCGCATATTAAATATAAGTACGAAGATACGTTTAGCTTTCCTATAGAACTTGAATTCGTACGTCAGGCAAAGGTGGCAACACTAAACGAAATAGCATTGCATTAATAACGAATGTTTTTAAATGTTTATCCATTTGGCATCGAACTTTAGACTATTGTTTGGCAAAAGCCGATTTAATGAAGACGGTATTAGTAAATGCAAAGCTAGTGTAAACAATGTTATCGAGTTGGTGTTATTTTTAGCTCGATGTGATAAGATCAGGGTCGAAAGACACTGCATCGCTTGTTGTGTTGAGTTTGGTACGTCTAAAGATCTATCTAGATTTATCTATGTCCGCATAAATTTTCGTAGCTAACTTTAGACTCCTTTTAATGGACCTGTAACTAAGTGCATTATGTATTATTCCGGTGGAGTGTGAGAATAGACAGTTAAAGTTTATTTGGGAAAATTCTTAAAACTGAGGTCTTGACTAAAGCTACTTGGCACAAGTATTACGACTTAGCAGGAATAAATGCAATAAAGTACTTAATTAATGTTATAGTCTTAATATTTCTTTCTTCGTTCTATTTGTACTTATACTTTTGTTCAACTGCGTAATTTCAGTTTTTTTTTGTGTAGTAAGTAGTAAGCTGAAAATTGTTAAACGATATAATCACAAAATTAATAAGCATTTTTAACTGAACCAAAAATTGATTTTGTAAAATTACTATTTCAACGTGTCTTGTCTGTCTTCAGGTGACTTGACCATATTTTGTAAATTGTTTAACTCGTGACTAAGTAGGTGTAGATAAAAACAATATTTAATCGGCTCGTGGTATTATGGCATCGCTCGATGAGATTTATATCCGTAACTGTAACTTTCCTATTTCTATTGTTGTACTTAGACAGTTTTATTGGTGTTGAACCACAGAACAGATTGAGCCCGTTTGTTTTTTCGTTACTCCGAATTATATCCTGTTCGCTATTGCTGAATATTTCGAATGGTATTTAAACGCATCCCAGAATGTTGTTTGTCTTGTTCAAATACTACCTAAGTTTGTGAAGAAACACGACATACTCAGTTACTGATACGTTTTGCTCTGCTGTGCTTTTTCTGTGTCATCAAAATGTTCCTCCTTAACCTAATTCTGTATAGATACTCATAAGTTGCACTCGGGTTGAATAGTTTTTACGAGCGGGCGGGGGCAGTTATATTAAAGTGCAACGGAGCGGTTGTGCATTCTGCACCACTGCTGCCCTTGGCTCACGAACGAGGAATCATGTCCTTAATAGCCTTGGAAACTATTATAATTTGCTTTGATACCAACTTTGGTTTCTGTTATTTAGTCTAGAATTCTCTCTCGAGAGACGACCGCGCCGTTCCTTTGTTTATCTACCTACTCGCAATGCTAATGAAAATATATATTGTGGCCGACATTTCTGGCTATTACATCCACGTGAAATTCAGAGATATGTAATTACTTTCGAATTGAGCTTGGTGTGTGTGAATTATTACGTTCTTCAGCTTATAAAGAATGTTGCGCTCATAACATTAAGGCATATGAAATAATAATTTCTACATTAAACTGTCTGTCGTAAACTTCAGGCTCGAGTGCTGGATGGTTTATTATGATCATTTTGTCGTAGTTTTAAGTGCCTTCATAAAGAATGTATAAAACAAGTATCGACGCATTTCTTTTCATGAAAAAACATATATTTGTAATACTGCCTAAATGTATAGGTACAGCTGTGACATAGTTACAACATCTGTCAGAACTCGATTCTGTTACTTCGATAAGGCGATGTCACATTTTGTCAGTTTTATTTTGGTTAACATCTGTAAATTTAATTCGCAATGCAATATACATTGTCAATAATGAGTACAAGTACGCCGAATGTAAACTGTGACACAGATGAAAGCCGTTCAAGGTTTCGGAAACACAATCGAGGTTAAGTACATTTTCCCTGGACGTTTTATATAAACCTACCTGTTGCCAAATAATTGACGGATAGATCGCGGTAAAATATGTTTCCTAATCTTTCTTGACTATCCCTTGTCACATTGGATGCCGCATCAATTAAACTGTCACTGAATCGTACCTCTTGGTCACACCTGATGGCTTTGCACTCAACGACACGAGACGGGCAGGCTAACAGGCCAGTTCTCAACCGACCGCGTTCGGCGCCGCACGCCCTTCGTCCTCGCTGTACCGATGCAAACGCGACCCTTTCATCTCTTTAATATTTTTAGTTCACGGAAATCGCGTGTTGTCCACGGTTTTAGTGTTTTACCAATATAAGAGTGCCCAAAGGAAGTTTATACTAATTGGAACGTTTTTGTACGACCATAGGATGTAGTGTTTATAGTAATACCATAAGGTGAGTTTGTTGATAGTTATGTCGATCAGCTGTGAAGTATTTGACGGCTCTCGTACATGTTTATCGGACAGTCATATTTGAGCTCATCATATATAAACATTCTGATGGCTGTGTTATTCCAGGATATTGTTAACTTGCTAAGTGATGTGTTTTGAATATCTTAAGAGATGATGATATCGCTCGGTTAATAAAATAACACAGGAAGTTAACTAACTTCGGTAAAAGTAGGTACCTATAGTACAAAATATGATTTTATATTACTATTTCGTTGTTGGAACCTACATTTTTAATTAATTTAAGTTTTCGGTGAAGGAAGAACTAATAAATCGAGATGCTGCAATTAGTTAAACTACATAAAACTATACCTACACCTCACAGCGATAATTGGATATTTAATTAATTTTGTCGCACCGACTAGATTTTAATTTCCTTAGCGATAGAAAGTATTTTTTTATTAAGTTTTTTTTTAACTCGTCAGTCACGTGCTAGCAATACTTGCAGTCCATTCCTTTGAGAGGTTTGACGTGTTTTTATTTCATATTTACAGTCACCTGTTACTGACAATAAAACTTTGTGCTATTGGAATATTTTCCGGTATCTACTGCAAAAATATGATATCTACTTTCCTTCTTTGCTTTTACTTTTATCTCTTTTCATGTTATCGCTGCGATTATTTGTATACAAGTGATGGATCACGTTGTATAAAACCATTACAAATGTAAATAGATTTGTTGCCATAAGTGAGAATGGAATAGCAAACTGCACACCATGAAAATCCCGAATGGATTGATGAAGGCTAATATTAGTAGGAACTTCATAATTAAATATGGCCTACAGCCTTCTTCCATAAATTCAAACTGCAAGAAATTTTCAAATGGGACTAGTAGTTACTGAGAGTGGCGCGTTCAAGCAAGCCTACAAACAAACAAACTCTTAGCTTTATAATATAATAGAATAGATTTATTCATCCATACTTCATTCATGCCAATGCATGTCGTAACATAATAAATTATTGGGTTATTAAAATGTAATAAAGCCTCTTTATTCCTTAATTACGTAAGTAAGTACTTGTATGTCAGGAATTAACGTCTCTTTTTTATAAATTGTGCCAATATAACACAAAATTATGGCAATGATTTCTTGATAAAAGTACCTATGAAACATGTTATATCGGTACGTCATAACACATCATTACTAGTATGTGTAACACATTCTCATTAAATCAAGGAACTCAGAGAATTGTAATTACCGCCTGTAAAGTAACATCAATTGTATTCTATTTTCTATAGAAGAACTAAACAACACAGTTCCCACGTGAGCGTTCGAGCTGATAACCTATAACTTTGGTTACGTGTGGCGTATTTAGTATAGCCGTTGTTGGTTGCTTTTTATTTGTATCGCTGTATGACGGGTACCGCAGGCCAAGTTGTTCTTGGTGCGTGGAACCAGTTTGTGAAAGGTTTGATAGAGATTTATATCCATTCGATGATAGTGATATCCATCTAAAACTGATGTCAGGATAAATGTTAAGTAACATCTTGAATTTGTAGTATATTCTCTGTATGTATGTATGTTCGTTACTCTTTCACGCAAAAACTACTTTGTGGATGGATGTGGATGAAAATGGATTTGGATGAAACGTTGCATGGGGATAGTTAATAAGCTCACAAAAGAGCACGCTCCGACCACTCCAGTGGAGCAGAGTAGAATATCCGTTAAATATGTTTTCTTGCACGAAAAAGAAACGATCACAAAAAGTCAGCCATTTTAAAGTGCTGCTTCGTAACACTTTTGGAAATAGATTTTTATTTATAGGTAAGCCAGAAAAGTGCATCCTTTGAAGATATTTTAAAGTATATTTAGTAAATTATTATGAAAGGCTTAAGATTATTTCTACACCGTTATTAAATAACAACTTTAAATAGAAATCTATAATTTGTTTCTGAAAACAAGGACTAACTAAACTAAATAAAGACAGTAACTGGACCTAAATAATGTTGACATGCCCATCTGAGTATGTTTCGCCGGATCGTCTCAATGAGGCCGCGATGAAACCGGCAGTAGAATACCCCACTGAGTTTGTTTCGCCGGATCTTCTCAGTTGGGGCGTATTGGATCCGGTGGTAGCATAAAATCGCGTCCGACGATATACTTATGGTCTATCTAAATAATAACATACTCAAATGACAGAACTTTAGACTATTAAATTATAGATAAAAAATAAAATTCTATTTTCATACCTGACAGCTTTTACGCTAAAGCTATAAAAAATCTAATACAAACTATTTATTATTATTATAACTATAATAACTAAACTAAATTAATAAATTAAATATATTATATTAATGAGCCAAATATGTTTTGACTATTTGCAAATGCCTGTAATAGGTTTACGTAAATAAAAACTTTTTTTATTTTTATTTTATTTATAGGACTAACGAAATTTTAACATAACCCATTCACAATCAAAGTGTACTAAAAGAACAAAAGAGTATAAGATTTCTTAGGAAATCGGAGGAAATTTGGTTAAAACTCAAATCAGTTTACTATGTAATCATCAACAGCCCGTTTACGTCCACTTATGAACATGGGCCTCGTCTTAACAGACCTTGGCAAGCCTAGATCGTAGAGGGATATTGCCATAATCACCACGCTTGGCAGACGGATTGGTGATCGCAGTAAGATGTAAACCTTGAGCTAATAGATGCTGCTGCCCATCCATCAGCCATATGTCCCTTAGTCGCCTTTTACGACACCCATGGGAAGACATGGGGTGGTCTATTCTAAGCCGGAAACCACACGGCAATGTGTATATAAGCATGAAGGTAATCATTGACTAAGATTGAAATATACAGACTTACAGACCACGTTGACTATCAAAATACAAGTTTGTTGCGAATGTGTTAGGTTTTTGAGTTTGCATCATGTACGTATGGAATGATTAAATTATTTTATTTATTTATTTATGTACACACAAGAAATATAGTAAACAAAAATGCAAAGACAAGGCTATGTACAAGGGTACTACTTATTTCTAACGAAATCTCTTCCAGTAGACCTGAGAAAGAAGATATGAAAATAAAGAAATAAATAATAGTGTGTAGGTAGATATACATACATACAATAACTACACATATACTTAAATACATACATACAATGATAAATAGTTATAATACATACACTAATATTAAAATTATTACGAAGAGGACAGATAGTGTTATTTCACTCTTTTTTGAAAAGAGAAAGGGTATGGCAGTTCCGGATTTTAGCGGGTAGCGAATTCCACAATCTGACTGCATGAACTGTAAACTAGTAGGAATAGAAATCAATTATATTCTAAACATATGTGAAGTAAACGTAATTATACCCTAAAAACATGTCTAACAGACCACAACTCATGCATGACAAATATTTAAACTTAAGTCTGATACGAATATGATAGCTTTTTGATTTTACATAATTTAAATTATAAAAGCAGTATATGATACCAAGCCTATCTAAATATGTTTGAAATTTAAGTACCTTTGATGTTTCAATCAAAATGTTTCTGAGTTAGGGTTCGAAATGTTTGATGAGTTATTCAAAGATTATTCTGAACTGCTTCTCTATTTGAAAGCTTGATATTTCATTATTAATATATTCTATGTTATTTAAGTCTCGTTTGTACAGGCTATATCCTAAATTGAACTATTTTATAATAATTGAATTTCGTTGAATTCCTAAATGAGTATTTGGTAATATATGAAAGTTGGCTTAATACTCGTATCTATACTAAGATTATAACGAGGAAAATTTTGTATGTTTGTAATGAATAAACCCAAAAACTAATGTGCCAATTTCAAAACCAATCAAATTCTTTCACCATTGGAAAGCTACATTCACCCTGAGTGACATATTTAATTATGAAGTTCCCACGGGAACGGGAGTTACGCGGGCGAAACCGCGCGTGGCATTTCGTAGCAGCCGTCATGAATTACCGTTTGCGTTATTTGTATTATGAATTACTAAACAACCGTCTTTTTTGTTTTTTTAGACTAGCAATATCGTCAATATGGAATATATTTTACGTCTTAAAAATAAACAATCCTCTATTGTGGTTTTTACAAATAATTAACTAAATTATGGTAAGATGATGACGATTCATCAGCTTTCAAATGTTTAATAATCACGCGATTTCTTTCAGCGGTACCTATACTGTATCAAGATTACATAAACTAGCTGTAGCTTTCATGGATAATAAGAATTCCTAATACTTGGGTATTAGGAATTCTTATTATCTATGAAACATATCACGGATTCAGATCATCTGCCCGTTCCGATCCAGAGTTTGCAAAGAACTTTCCGATCTCGTAGACCTCGTAGAGAAGTCCGAGAGGCTCGCAAACTGTAAATTAAAGCGACAGTTGCTCAAAAATCTAAGACATATTCCTCCTCTAGAGCAACCGTCCTGAGATGCGATCCAAGCCCCAAAGCCGCTTGCGCTTTTTGCTTAGTTGATAGGTTTTAAACCAATTTATGCCCGATAAGGTAACAACAAATCGTTGGTGATAGAGCGAAACCGCGAAAACGACCTCTTATAGGGCATTTCGTCTGCCAAGATTTTCTTTCTGTATTTGTGTAATAAAGGACGAAATATCAATTTGCTACATTCGATCTTCAGCCTAATTATATTAATGAGTTTTTTTTTTATATTCTTACCTTTGACCATAATCTCGCTTGATGGAAGGCGAAGATAAGACCTAAGATGATACACGCTTGCCTAAAAAGTGTCTGTGCACTTTAGCCTTAAAGGTCTGTTTAAAACAAAATAATTCAGTTGTTAGCTTCGAAATTAACAAAATTAAGCCTTATATTTCGCTGCTTTAATATTATAGTGACAAAAATTGTGTAACTAATGATAATGAGTTTTAGTCTCATGATATTACATATCAATTTGTGTTGAAACATTATTTTGTGTCACTATAACATTAAAGGAGCGATTTCACTAGCGACCCGCCCCAACTTCGCACGGGTGCAAAGCTGATGTATTATACTATTAAAAAAACTGCATCAAAATCGGTTGCGTAGTTTAAAAGATAGGGACAGACAGCGAGAAGGGATTCTGTTTTATTTGTATAAAACGGAGTCCCTTCCCGCTGTCTCTATGTAGTGATATAGAAACTGAGAAACTGTAATATTTTATTAGCATTGCAAAATCGCAACTAAGGAATTCCGATAGCTGTGTTAGATAATGTTATCTGTGTACTTGAAAAGGCAATATTATTCAGAATCTATGAGTACGTTATTATCATGTTTGTACCAATGTTTTTGCCTTGGCTGTTTCCGTGGGTAATGGAAATAAGTAATGGATGGGAATGGAAAGCTTCCATGTTTCGAGTACTATATTTTGTTTGCTGCATACGTATATTATACGAATATTTCACTTTTGCGACTATTAATATGAGATGTCATATGTAGATGATGTAGTGTGGTTATGTTGCAATAATAATTGGCGGCCAAAACGCAGAGTGAGTGTATTTTTAATATGTTGTCACATCAATTAAATTTCAATCTATACAAATAACATTAACATAATCGCTTTTTACTATACATATGTATATATGGAACATATATATACCAAATACCGCTACGCTACGGAGGTTGTCGATACGATATTTTCAATACGATATAGATTTATAATATGCAATTGGTTAAGTGCATACTATAAATCTATTTAACGTTAGAATACGAACCTCCGTGACGTGGTCGTATAAGTCTTGGAGCTAAAAGAGAAATATATTCGAAACATCTTAAACATTTATCCAAAGCCTTCCGCGCGGTGTTTCACACACTTATCTACCTCCCGTTTCGTGGTTCCGTTGAAATTTCATAATTAAATATAGCTTTTAGCCTCTTTTTTCCGGCGGGAAATGCATTTACGCATTCCCACCGCCGCTGCAACGTATTCGCGCGCTGGCGGTGGGATATGTGGGACTCGCCCTCTCCACAGCGTGGTATGCTAAACTCATACCACGAGGAGAGGAGCCTACACCACTAAAACCCTCCGGACACTCCTTCGATCCGCCGTTGGCGGGGGCCGGTTACGCATAAGCAATCCGACACATATAGCTTTTAGCTTTCCTCTTTAAATGGGCTCAACTCTTTAAGAAATTTTCAAATCAGTCTTATAGTTGCTGACATTAGGCTTTTAAGCAAACAAACAAACTCTTCATGTTTATATATTAGTAGATATACCTATATTATTATTGACAATATTTTATTATTCTGTAGGCTTTTAACTTGCACTTTAATGCGACGTAGTAGTTTTGGAAATCAATATTATGCAGTTCCAATTATAATTAGTAATCTTCAGTTTAATGAATTGTTACTATTACTAATTAGAACACATCCGATGTACAAATAATAAATATCATTATAAGTATGCAACATTTAATGTATTCAATTTCACTGTCAAATTTAAAGAATCGACTCGTTAAGTTTTATTATATGCTTTTAAAACTATTGAGTTTACCTCAAATCAACAACATCAATCATTTTTTTTTTTTTTCGGTCGTACATTATGTAGTTAGCAAGGAGGCTTTTGCTACTTCACCGGGCAAAAAGGCGAGCAGAGCTCCAGCCTAGATAAATGGTTTAAACACTACAAACTAAGCAACCTGCGCAAGAGGGCGTCCCCTGTGGGACTTGGACCTCGGCTCAGGGCGGTCGCTGACGGGGAGATTGAGGGATTATGTCTTTTAGTTTCTTAAGGGGAGTTTTGTGCAATTGTCGCTCTACTTTACAGTTCGCGGGCCTCTCGGACTTCGGGTCTACGAGGGCATCGGAAGGTTCTTAGCAAACTAAGGGTCGGGAGGGCGAATCAACATCACCATTTCAATTTTAATGAGAGTGAAATGTGACTCGGATGCATTCTTGTGAATTAATTTGTATAAACATAAATTAGGGAATACTAACGCAAACCTAGTGCAGAAATTTATATTGGCCTATTTTTTTATCCTCTTAGCTTTCGGTTGAAAGGGGGAGACCTACGCGCTATCGGAATACACCGGGTCTGTCCTCCTTCATGTAAGGCGTTTGGGGAGTCAAAGATCACTAATGTGGTTAGTACTACTCGTATAATGGGATATTGAAGATGATGCTTTTAATCTGTATAAATTAATACGTGAAGGACTTACTCTTAATAAGCTTTTTACGAAAAATCTGCGGACGAAGGAATATGTAATTTACATAATTATAATTACACATTCCTTTATCCCCTCCTTTGGCGGCGGAATTTTAGTAAATATTTATTTACTAATTTTATATATTTTTATAATACTTTAGAAAAACCTACATTCAATAATAAAGGTTAAGTTTAAGCTGATTTTAAAATTTCTTTTCCAATCTTATCTAAAAACAGCATCACCATTTAAATGTCAATTTGAGTTATAAGATAAAGTGACTGTCAGATGCATTCTAGTGGATTAATCTATTAGGAGGGATCCAAATGGAAAAATAGAGTGATTCTTTCTTCATCGGGACGCTTTGTTATATCCCAAATTAGATTATCATGTGATATCAGTCAGGTGTTTTTCTATTATATTTTGTTTCTTCTCTTTACTCTAGGGAAAAAATCCATGTGTCGTGGGAGACAAGTTTTGTAGATTTTCAGAACCAAATGATAAACAGTTAATTGTTGCTCGTTTTTGTAGGTATTTATCACAAATAAATACTTACATTGTATTTATATTCTTATTGTAACTTTCGAAAACAGACACTAGTTTATTGAAACTTTTGAATAATTATAAAGAAAACATATTTAGTAAATAATAATTATTTCTCTTTGTTTTAACCAATCTCCGACCGCATATTAACCGTAAAACCATAACATAAAGTTTGTCCAACTTGTGAAGTATTACAACCTAGGCTTCAAAATGAAATATAATTTCTGCTCGAGCTCCTTTGAGTTTAGCAATGGAACTGCCATTAAAGGTTCTAATTTCCGTCCTCACTCACAGTGCATACGATGCGAATACAAATGATAAACTAGTTAATAGCGCTATGAAATACGCAACCGACTAAGTCAATTAATTTAACAATTTTGAAATCCTATTTGAACCGAAATCATATTAGGCTGGATCAAGCGTGTCTTCAATATTTCATAAAACAAATAAACCAATAATTTAGATTACTGAACGACGACCAGCTTTATATAATCTATACTATCTATGCGAACATATTGGCTTGAGCTCTGCTGGCCTTTTTGCCCGGTGAAGTAGCAAAAGCCTCGGGGCCAAAAATATTATGTCCGTCCGTAAAAAAAAAAGCGAACATATAATATAAAGATGACGAATTTGTTTGCTTAAACGAGCTAATCTCAAAAGTACGGGACCGATTTAAAAATAGTTCAGTGTTATACAGCCCATTTATCGAGGAAGGCTTTAGGCATATATAATTTTGAAGTTCCTACGGTAACAGGAGCTACGCGGATGAATTACTTTATTCATTATTTATTTAAACGATTAAAAAACGTAAGAATGTCCATTACTACCACAAATGAACACGTAACCTGCTTAATGAAGTTACTCGCCGTTAAATGAAATTAGCAAAAGATTTACTTCAAAGATAAAGTTTTAACGAACGGTAAATCGATGGATTTTAATTAATGAAATGAATAAAGTTGTTGCATTGAATACAGTAAGTTCATAACTGTATTCCTTGATATATTTTGTGCACAAAGTTACAAATTTGAAATTGAAGTTGTTCTGGAAGTAAACAGGTAAATATTACTAGCTTATGCCCGCAACTGCGTCCATGTGAAATAGTTAATAATGGACTAGCCCCGATTTTGAAACATTCTTCATTTGTGTTCGGCTCCTATTGACCTTAGCGTGATGATGCCGAGGGCTATAGCTTCCTCGATGAATGGGCTATCTAACACTAACCATTTTCTGAGATTAGTGCGTGCAAGTAAACAACAATTATCTTCAGATTACGTATTTTCTCAATTCTATTAGATATACAGAAAAAATACGTGATGTATAAATAGGGTGCAACAAAGTTAACAACTGTTTTTCAACCAATTCTTAAGTTTATAGTAAGTTCAAATTGGTAGTTATGGCCGTCACATCTACAAACAAATATTTTACTGTAGGTACTGTACCTAGTGTATCCCGTTTATGTCCACTGCTGAACATGGGCCTCCTCTTAACAGACCTCGACAAGCCAGAGTCGTTGAGGGATATTGGTATAATCACAACGCTTGGCAGGCGGATTGGTGATCGCAGTAAGATGGGAGTATCCTTGAGCTATTAGATGCTGCTGCCCATCCATCCGCTGTTAATCCTTAGTCGCCTTTTACGACACCCGATGGAAGATATTGGGTGTCCTTTTCTAAGCCGGACACCACACAGCTATTATTTACAAACATGTTTGAATAGGTACCTAAAAAGACGTACAAAATCGCTTATTGTTAAGATCCTTGGATGTTATTCAATTTCAAAACGTTTATAAATAAATGTACTTACTTAGAGAGAGCAAGCCAAACAAATAATTCAATTTAATATTTCTAGACAAATTTGTTTAGGAGAAGGTTTTCTTTATGTCATAGACAATTTGATAAACAAATCTACTGAATGAGTCTCGTATCAGATCTGAATCTCAAGGGAAACTTTCCAGACACTTTTTAAATAAGGTAATACATTCGTTTAAAAACTCAACTTAATATTACGAGCTGACAAGATTTAATTTATTCTTTGAGGAATATTTTGATTCAATTTCTTGTCCTCAAAGGAGTGTGCGAGAATAATGTAACACCGTTATTTGTAAAATGATAATATTTCTAAAAGAAAAACAAGTAGAAATAAACGGGTAAGACCGGGGTTGGTCTGGTACAGCGACTGCGACGCAACAGCGATTTTGTGATAACGAATGCTAGCTTCTCGCGCACGGTTTCTCCCAGGTAGCTCCCGTTCCAGTGGGAAAATCATAATTATCTCTGAGTAACAATGTTATAACCTTGTTACTCGGGGATAATTTTACATTCTAATGGTGAAAGAATTATCGAAATCTATTCAGTAGGTTTTGAGTTTCTTCGTAAGAAACATATCGAATGACAGAACGGTTTTTTTTTGTCCGGTTCAAATGCGTTTGGGCATTCCCACCACCGCTGCAGCGTATTCGCGCGCTGGCGGTGGGATATGTGGGACTCGCCCTCTCCATAGCGTGGTACGCTAAACTTATACCACGAGGAGAGGACCCTACACCACTAAAACCCCCCGGAAACTCCTTATACATATCCGGCCGGCATAAGCAATCCGCCCCCCCGACGGCAAGTGTGCTAAGGCCTGAGTTAATTCCTAAATGTCATCAATTTCTTTATTGAATCATTATTTTATGGTTTAAAAACAGAACGAAAAATGTGCAATGCACATTTGTTTTTTTTTTTTTTATCGCGGCCTTATCGTCATTATTAATGATGAAATCATAATAGTAGGTATCTTCACAATATATTTTCCGAGCGAAGATAACATTTAATCTCATTGTAGTTTTAGAATACATTTATTAGAATAACTTCAAAATATACACGTCACTTAATATTCATAAGTAATCTTTGCTTGATGTTGGTCTCTACTTAGGTTTATAAAAGTCAACGAACTATGAAATAATAATAATTATATTCATGAATTATGCATAAGCAATTGTGAATCATATTTTTACACATATATAAGCGCTATTATGAAAGCCTAAGTGTATTACAAATATATACTTATTTTTGTATTCAACTTACTTATAGTATTTGTTAAGATCTTGAAGTAATATTAAATATTTAACTAACCGTGACTGGTTCTAATGTTTTTTAGGGCAATAAAACGTATAATCATATTTTTTGTTGTGTAAATGTAAGTAGAAGAGTATCACATCCATATTTTTTTAAGCTATGAGTAACCACCTAACCTAATATGAGGTACAAAACCAAACTATAAGCTGTTACTAAGCATTTCTCGATGCAAGGTTATATCGAATGGCTAGCTTCCCACGAGTGGTTTAACTCTTGTAGCTCCCGTCCTCAAGGGAACTTAATAATAAATAATAGCCTGTAGCCTTCCTCGCTAGATGGGAGACTGAAGTTGTTGCTAAGACAACCAAATAAACTCGTCAGTTTTATATATTAGTATATAAATACTGGGTAACTCAAAAATCGACCTCCTTGAGCACTTCAGCCAAACGTAGCGCCATATAGGCAGTTGCTTTAACTCTTTTCTTCAATATTATGTAATTTTGTAGCAAATCTATTGAAACAAATGTCTTGACAAAAGTTTTTCCAATAACATTTATCTTTTGTACCTTTTCTCTAGTTGCCCTGAGGGCTCTTAGAACAAACGTTTAGCGTTGAAGCTTTTATCATATAAATTGTGTTGACGTGTTCGATTTGGACCTGTGAAGAAAACTATCTACAATGTAATTTAGCAAATCGGCAATTTTTTGCTAACTTGCCAATCTTTACCATTTATACAAGTCGTTTTTTGCGGTTAGCTGATATACATAGTTGTTTTTCAGTGGCAGCTAAAATAGTCCTTCTTTATTTAATAAAAACTTGCACAGCTCAGTAACTCGTAGTCAACAAAAGCGCCTAAAGGCATTTTCGACCAGTCAACCATTGGGTGATGCGAAGCACAAACTGGACTTTTAGTTGTAATACTTTTATTATTAACTTTCCTTCCATCTTGACTGCATGGGTGGCTCTGTGGTTACGGAAGTTGGTTCTGAGACCTGGTGTTGTGGGTTCGATCCCAACCCGGGACAATTAGGTATTTGTGTCCACAAAGCAGACCCAGCCTCAGAATAAAAGTGAATAATGTGTTTGTAAAGTCCTCCACGACACAAGGATTTATATATATAATGATTTATTCATATAATGGCTAAATGTAGGTGTTTTTTTTCTAAATAACGTAGGGAGCTGTGTTTTTTTTTATAATCACAACTAGCTGCTTCCCGCGGTTTTACTCGCGTTACTCTGCTCCAGTGGGTCAGAGCGTAATGTTTTGTAGCCTATATGTTAATCCAGCGTATAACCTATCCCGGTGCAAAATTTCAGTCAATTCCGTTCAGTAGATTTGGCGTGAAAGAGTGACAAACATCCATCCATCCATCCATCCATACTTACAAACTTTCGCGTTTATAATATTAGTAGGATTAAACATTTTATGGATTTGCTAAGGAGTACAAAAGTTTTTGAGCGAATCCGTCAAATGATCATCTTTATTGGCATTGTATAGATAAGGTTAATTATCTTTTGTATGGTCTGACGACTATGTATAGTACAAAAATAGATGAATTCACAGTACTGCTTATCAACGTTTAGTAGTAGTTTAATATTGCTACTGCATTAAACAGTGTCTGACTGTCTGTAATCATCACCCTTATCTCTACATACTCATTACTAGAAGTCTGACTACTTCGTTACTTGACGCAGGTAGTGTTACCATTTCTAAGTGGTGGAATGCCTACATAGCCCAACACACCTGATGTTTCTGAGAATATATATGCCTGTCTAAAGCAAACAACTGTAAGTAATTCGAAAAGACAATAAATACATAACCAGTATTTCATATTCTTATCTATTAATTATTTTGATTTTGATACTGATTGGAGGGCGGAGTGAATGAAAACACCGATTGGGGCGCACTCTCCGCACGGATGCATTTCCAGTCCGTGCCAATATCATTTAAATACGGCGAGAGAGCGTTAGATGGAAAATTCAAAAGGCCGCATGCCTGTCTCAATCTTAAAATGAGTTCCAATGGCGGGATATAGAGGTCGAAAAGCAAATAAGTAAACGCCTATCATATGACAACCCTAAACGCAGGACATATATGCATTTTCAAGTTACGTGCAATAATAAATGTGTCCGGCTAAGCGGTTTGAGCTGTTAGACCGGGTTTGCTTATCAGCTAGGCAGAGTGCTATTCGGTCTAATCTAATCTTTGAGTGGAAGTTGATGGTTGTTTTTATGGGATTCCCGCGGTCTTAATCTGCGCTTGATTGCTTGCTGCTTGATACTTTGGTGCGTACCGTGAAGTCTTATTGATTGTATATTGCTACCGATTAGGTTAGGTTCCAGGTTAGGACCATTAGGTTTAAAGTTTGGATATCTATCATCAGTAAATTCATTTGAGTGATAAGTATTTATGACTCTCAAGTTCTCAACAACAAATTTTTAAACCTCATATAAAAAAAAAATTGACTAAGTTTGAATTTTGAAGTTTAATATAATACTCATCTAATACCTACCGTCTGCACTTAATGTGTTAGTACTCAACACAACTTATTAAGATTACTATTTTTGAGAATAGTAATTGTGAGAAGAAATATGCAACTTGACACAGTTAACATTTTTATGAATTCATCAACAGCCTGTCTTTCGTCCACTGTTGAACATTGTCTTCTTTTAGCAGACCTTGGCAAGCCAGGATCGTTGAGGAATATTGCCATACTCACCACGCTTGTCAGGCGGATAGGTGATCGCAGTAAGATGTTGATGTGTCCCTTAGTCGCCGCTTACGACACCCATGAATTAGACCTACAAAACGCTAAAATCTGTTCTAAAGACAATTTAATTTTACTCACAGTATCGTAGTACATAAAAGTCGCCTACTTAAGTCGCCTTTAAGTTATTAATCCACGAGTTATTAATTTGTAATGGCCTTATAACCTAGACAGTGACCGCTACTGTCATTGATACATTATAGCATACGTAACTATAATCTTCAAATGATCCAACAGAGGGCGTAACTTCAAACTTTTAAATTAATTGCCAATTTTTTTTTCAATTATAACTTACAATAGGCAAGAGAAAAGTAACTTTAATAATTCATTTAATTTTATTCGATGAGCTTACAAGTTTAATTTAGTTGTAGTGAATGGAATTTATCGGCTAAGCAATTATGGCACGTCAAGTATAATAAGTTATAAATATTTACAATAATTATTCACTTGATTATTATTTGTTTCGGGTCGTAAAAAAAAACAATTCAATATTTTTTTTTTGGGACATGTATGAGTTGTTTTTTAATAAGTTATGTAGTCAAACCAGCATATGACTTACCTGATAGCTTCCAACGTTTCACCACACCAGGCTCCCACTCACGCGCATCTCCATTTTCATTTTTCCAATATATAATTATTTCACTCTCTTATTAAAAAAACTAATAATATAGAATAGTTTTATCTTCTTGTTAATTGTTTTCTTGTGTATGGCTGTTTCTATGTTGATTTGAGTACATTTCCCACGATTTAGGTAACTAACAAAGATTCTCGCTTCTCAAGGTTATGTGATTATACAGTTTAACTTCTCTTTACTGTTATATTGTTATTTAATGTTTGCAATGCGGTCATTATTGTTTCATAGTCTCATAGTTGTTTAATTTTATAGCTTCCAAGATTCAAATTGTTGAACTAAGATAAAAAAGATACAGACATGTTTTTATTAAATGCATTTGTATGTACATAATAATATGGTAATAATAACCAAAACACCGTGCCTTTGTCTCTGCCTCTGTTGCTGGACCTATTTTCAATGGTGGTTAGCTAATTATATAAGGCAGAATATAGATTTATTTTGTCTGTTTGTTTGTTTGTCCTTGTGTTGCTATATAATCCTTTATATTTTAGAATAATAAAACCCTTATTTCACACGGATGAAGTCTAAGGTAGCAGCTTGTTTGAAATATGAATAAAACCAGCTAGTAAAAAAATGTCTATATAAAGATTGGTCAATCTGTAATACTACCTACAACAAGTTTCAAAAAAGGGTAGGTACGCTCTACTTTTTACGGCCCGACCAGCTCGATTACCTCGCGATTGATCTGTCTGGCGCATTGAGTTTAACAGACGCATTAATTATGTAATGACTGCACCGGTGGTTCAGTGGTTGCGGCAATGGCTTCTGATATCTGGCGTTCTGAGTTCGATTCCCACCCGGAACAATAATTATTAATTTGAAAAAAAATATAGAAAACGGATATTTTGTTCTGAGTGTTGAAGTTTTGAGTCTGGGTGCGCTTTGTGTCCTTGAATTATGTGTGTGTAATTTCCCCCGCGACACATTATTTCAAATTAATTCCCAATAGCGGGAGTTTAAAAAAAAAACTCATCAATACAATGTACCAACTTTATGCAGTAGAAAAACAAAAGCGCACAAATTGTGCTGCGTACTGTACGTGGTACGTAGACAAAAGTAATAATATTCTATTGTTGTGTACAATATACAGCATCTGTTAGTCTCTGTTTGTACAGCTGAATTGTATTGTAATCGTTAAACATACGAAAATGTACCTTAAATATTCTTTGTAGATGTAACATAGCGTTTGTTGGAGATGCCGCTTGTTTTTGTTGTTGGAACACATTTGATTTCTATATGAATATGTACAGTACCAACAAGTAGTGTTTTTACAAGTATATTGATCTAGATAACGCGCGCGGTTTCGCCCGCGTAGCTCCCGTACCCGTGGGAACTTCATTATAAATTAGGCCTATAGTCAGAGGCGGCGGCGTTAGGGTAGGGCAGGTTGGGCGCCCAGTGCGCAAACAGGGCGCTGGTAGTGCTAAAACCGGCACTGCCTATAGTCTTTCTCGATAAATGGGCTATCTAACACTGAAATATTTTTTAAAATCGGTTTATTAGTTCCCGACAGGAGCGCGTATAGTATAGAGGTTATCAATATTGTATTTATCTGTACTACCTATTTAGTGATTTTTGTAGCTATTCTATTATTCTATTTCTATTTTATAAAAGACAACTCCCGCACTAGGGAAATAAATCCCTGTGTCGCGGGGGACTTTACAAACATACATTTCACGGACACAACGTACACCCAGACTCAGAACAACTATTTGTGGTTCACACAAATAATTGTCCCGGGTGAGAATCGAACCCAGAACACCAGGTCTCAGAAGCAACTTTCGTAACCACTGAGACACCGGTATGTAGTATGAGTGGGTACTTATTTATGACTAGCTTGTGGCCGCGACTTTGTCCCCGTGCAATCCTATTGGTATTAGTGTGTTTATATATAGCTTATAACCTTCCTCGATATAATATTAGATAGCTAATAGCTATCTAATATTAAAGGAAATATTTAAATCGAAACAGTAGTTACTGAGATTATCGCGTTCAAGCAAACAAACTCTTTAGCTTTATAATATTTGTACAACTTTATTTCAAAATTGAGATTAATAAAATTCGACCACCGGCAGGATTTGAACCTGCATCTTTGGGTAAAGCCCATGTTTGGTATTAGTACAACTTACATACAAACAACTTTGCATTTGATTAATTCAATGGCGTCAGTATCAGAAAAGTCACCTTCTTGACTTTATCATTATCCACGTTGATCGACTCTAAAAAGTATAAAATTTAGTTTAGTGTTAGATTCATCATACCACTAAACCAAATAACTTTGAAACTTAATTTACTAGACTTCATTACTAAGTTATCTAGTCAAACACTTTATCTTGTTTAACCCATTTACTGAAAGTCGAACTCGAAATAGAGTTCCCGAAATTCGCTTAGAATTCGATTGCCTCGTTGAATAATCTAATATATAAAATTCTCGTGTCACAGTTTTCGTTGCCATACTCCTCCGAAACGGCTTAACCGATTTTGATGAAATTTTTTGGGCTTATCCGGTATCTATGAGAATCGGCCAACATCTATTTTTCATCCCCCTAAATGTTAGGGGTAGTCCACCCCTAAATTTTTATTTTTATTTTTCAGTCAAAGTTAGGGGTAGATTAGAGGTAGGTGTAGGGTAGGGGTAGGGTAGAGGTAGGGTAGGGGTAGTGTAGGGTAGGGGTAGTGTAGGGTGGGGGTAGTGTAGGGTAGGGGTAGTGTAGGGTATGTATCGATTGAGGCAGTACGAAGTCTGCCGGGTCAGCTAGTTAATAAATAAAATTTGTGTATAAATAACTGCGAAGCTTTATTTGCTAGACTTCACTACTAAGTTCTCTAGTTAAACACTTTATCTTGTTTAATCCATTCACTGATAGGCGATCTCGAAATAGAGTTCCCAAAATCCGATTAAAAATAATTAGAATATGTATTTTAAGGTGTGTCTCGCAGAATAATCAGTAATAAATATTTTGTAATTTTTTTGTATAAATAACTTTGAAGCTTTGTTTTTTTTTTGCATACTTTTCAGAAAAGATTACAAATGACTAAATTTAAAAAAAATAATTAACAAACTCAGACCATCGGTATCACTTGAACGTCCCGCTTAGAGACGTGTTAAAAAAGAGATTGATAATATTCGCCGTACGGTCGGGGTTCCCCCGTGGCCGAATGGTTAATGCAGGTTCGAGTTCTGCCGGTGGTCTAAATTTAATTATCTCATTTTTTTAACTTAATTTTCTAGACTTCGCTACTTAGTTATCTAGTCAAATACTATTCTTTAATCCACTCACTGATAGGCGACCTCGAGAGTTCCCAGAATCCGATTAGAATTCGTTAACGTATGTCGCTAAGTAATCAGTAATAAATATTTTGGAAAATTTGTGTCTATAAATAAAACGTTGGTATACCACTAATAAGTATGGAAAATTGTAATATCAGCCACGTATTCTTTGGGGAAATGATTCAGGCCTGTACGCAACGAAATATCTTAATAAACGGAAGCGACAGACCGTACAATTTATTTGCGGCGTGTAAAGAAATCCCTTCGTACGGAAAATTCTGTAGTGTTGTCTTTTACTGTATATTGAATACTAGCTTACCGCGCGTGGTTTCACCCGCGTAACTCCCGTTACCGTAGGAAATTCATAATTAAATATAGCCTTCCTCAATAAATGGGCTATCCAAAAGTTTTTTGATTTTTTGTTTGTCTGTTTGTTTGAGCGTGCAAGCAAGCAAACAAACAAAGAAAAAATAAACACTTCTGCTTTATATATTAGTATAGAATAAATATATAATGTAGGCAATTCTAGGCTCCTTAATTCTTTCAAAAACAAACTTCGGTTATGCGACACGATCAAAGGTATCCTTTCAATTATTTAAAATCGAATAGATTTTTGATTTAATATTAGAAATATATGTAATATGTGTTTTTCAAAAAGTCATAAAGTTAGCTCCAATTTTTATCTGTTGCGAAAAATTTCAATTTGTAATGAATTATTAATATTTACAATTGTTAACTTTGACTGAAAAGTCTAACGGACGGATTGCTTAATCCGCAAAAATAAGTAATACGTATAAATCCCTTTTCATTAAATTTCTTAAAGTTGATTAATAGTGTAATAATGTAGGTCCCATTTTTGCCAGCAACTTAGGTTAATGTCCGTTCACACGGGCTACGAACTGGCGACCCCAGCGTCATTGAAACCATTCGTTTTCCCTGTGAATAGGGCTGATTATCGCTGTTTTTAATTCGAAAGATTTTATTTTATCGCAAACAATTTTCTGTTACGCAATTATCGATATAGTGATTTTAAATTAATTTAACTTCACAATATTATTCTATTTAGTTGATTGCTACAATAAGATTCGATGAACTTGGATTCGATTCCTACGGCTGACAAAAGATAATTTTATCAGCCTGTGTTACGTCCACTACTGAACATAGGCATCCTCCCGGGGGAGGGTATTTGCCATATATTGCAATTGTATAAAATATTATATTTCTTTCCGGAACTGGTTGGTAGCTCTGGCTCGGAAAGCACTAAAACTTAACCCAACATTTTGGGATATTTCTAAGGATACTGGAATACATATGTCAAATGTTGTATAATTTTTAAACTGGTAAATATTTGAACGATCGTTGGGTTATTCAGTCGAGGACATTTGTAGAATAGTTTTCATGGCTTAAGTTTATGAAACGTCTCAATATATTATTAGATTTTTCTTTGCAAAAATATTTTCATTTTGAAAGTAGTCTACGACTCTATATGTAAGTTGAGCGCGCCATTCTTCATATCAGAAATGATCTAATGTAATCTAATTTTATATCATGTAGTTGTTTATTTTTAGTTGTTGCTAATACTCAGCAAAATAATTTATTTTAGATAGTGCAATCGATTTATCTTAAAATGACTTTGACCTGAGTTGACCTGTGTTTTAGGGGCGCTCGTTTGTACAACCTGGATTATCATGTATGTGGGCCTAGAGCCATCCATGTCCATTTATTTTTACCGTCTCATTATGTTACATTCTATAGCCTGATGGTAAATCGTGTTGCCAATTATTAAAGCTTTAATAGGTCTCTTCCTTCTTAAACCATGCTTACTCTTAATGTCATACTCTTTTTTCATTAACGATTTTTCTTTAGTCTTTCTTTTATCAAAGAAACAAAAGATATCATCTAGTAGCATTCGTATTCCTAGTTTGGGTTTAATGTTACA
Source organism: Nycteola revayana (assembly GCA_947037095.2). Lineage (NCBI taxonomy): Eukaryota > Metazoa > Arthropoda > Insecta > Lepidoptera > Nolidae > Nycteola > Nycteola revayana. The sequence continues at coordinate 6,197,664 of OX344847.2, forward strand.
TATACAAATCTTGTACTAGGTCTGTGTTTCTCAGCCGGTGATCTAGTCTCCGTATTGCAGTCCAGTATATAAGCAGTCCATGAATTCACTCAGTCAGAAGTTAATAGAACGATCTATCTAACAGCAACGAGCTCGACAGTATCTAGTAAAATGGTCCTTCACTGTTATAAGATTAGGAACCACTACATTAGGTAAATATGTCGCTGTGACTTTACGAATACATAACGAAAAAAGTTCAACCAGACTGAGAGCAACTGCTATCTGTGAAAACAGATTGTTGTCCCAGGTGGAAATCAAACCTAGAACACCAGGTCTCGGAAACGAGGAAGTCCGCTTAGCGCACCCGTTCGAATCGCCCCTGCCCGTATCCCCGAATCTCACCTAAAACAACTACTTAAAGAACTGAGCCCCCTGTGTGTGTCAAACTTGCATTTATTTTTGACATTTATTTTGTACTACGAAATCGTGACAATGAAAATACCTAATTGGAGTATCTGAAAAATAATTTCTAAGGTTAAGGCAATTTTCACATGGTGACGCATAGAATGGCGTCGGGCCTTCTAACAAAGACCGCGTGTATATAATTGTACATAATATGTAAATTGCTAGATCTAGTATATTTTTACATGAATCATTGGGGAAATTAGTTAGCAAGACTAACTGGGGGTGTGTTTACTACGGAATAGCGTTCTGCACATATAGTTTTAAATGTTCATTATAGGCTACAGTAATACTCCTTCAAACATTTAAAAGGCTAGAGCACTGCTCGCTTTTACGCCCGGTGAAGCAGCAAAAGCCTCGTGGCTAAATACATAAATGTCCATCCGAAAAGAAAACTGAAGTGTTTTTGTGTTGAATGATTTATTCGCGACTATAGCCTAAAGTCTTCCAACTATAGGTTGACCCCATATGGGGCGTATGCGTCCCTCGAGTGTGTGACCTACGCGAACGCCAAGCTACCCCCTCCCATTCACCCGCTACCCCGCCGCCGCCGTCTGTGTCTCACACTTGAAGAACGGGTCAGCCTTTATGCATGGTCAACATTATAATAATAAAGCTAATGACAAGAATGTGTAAAATAATCCTTTGCCGGCCGCTTCCAAAAAAAAAAAACGTGATGCTATTATTATTAACGGAAATAAAAAAAGAAATCTTTTCACAATCTAGTTACTTTACGACCTTACTTAATCAACCGTTAGCGAGAAATTGTAATCATCAGCGTTTCGTCAACATTCGGACAGCTGTTTTACGAGCTTGGTGTTTATGGCCATGTCTGCATGTTTCCTTTGGTTAATGGCCCAATGATTTAATTGCTTTTGCCACGTAAATGAGCTTCGTGGTGTGTTTTTTGTGGTTTGTTATGTGCATGAATGTGCTGACGCCATATCTTACTGTGGTATGATGTTCGTTTATTATAGAGCTATTTTACTATGGGGGTCAACAAGCTTGCACCATCGTTTGACTGTGTTTATTTATGGTATCTCGTTGCAATTGTTGAACGCAATGGTGGTTACGGTATCTCTAAAACTTGGTGTTTTGGGTTCGATTAATAATTTGTGTGAACCACTGATAGTAACAGTTGTTCTTTTGTAAGGTCCCCGCGATACAGGGATTATTTAGGGACATAGTACGGGAGGAATTACAAAAACAGATTATATTCTTATGCCATAAAAATTGAAGATCTTGTGTAGGTACCCAGGTTTCGGTTCCTCTTGACCCCGCCTGACATTGAGATGCTTCGTCACTCTGACCTTTATCCAAACATATTTTTAGTATACACTCTCCCGGATACATTTGAATCAATAAAGTCTACTTATCCATTTTCCTTTGAACATACATTAATTCACACCCCTATTAAAAACAAGCCGAAGCACCATCCGAATTGTTTCACAAAACAATAAAATAACCATTTTACAGTTCAAATGAAAGTAGTATACATGTTTATGTATACCGTTTCATTTAATTTGTCTGAACACTTTGATGTTTTATTTGGTGATAATTACTTTGTATTAAAAAGGTAAGTCTTTATTTTTTGAAATAATATAAAAATAAATGTGTACAAGACTAATAAACGATAATATACAATCTCGGGTATTAACGCTGTACGCGACGCGACCTTTATTATTTCGCAGTGGTGAGGTGGTCAAACTTAAATTGTGTGTGGGCGAGATGCTGCCTCTTGGTGACCTATTTTAGCCTTTAGATACTCAGGTCCGATAGAGAGTGATCTCTGCGTGTATAGGATATTATTACTAGTGGTTGGGTAGTAAGGTGGGCTAAGGCCGCCCACGCTCTACGCCGCCTCTGTTAATTTGCCTACGTTTCGGTCATGTTGTCCCGTCGTCGGCGTAGGCATCGTCATGACTCACCTGTGTAGCGCCGGCACCGAGGGCGTCAGTTTTGCTACTACCCCCACATTTTTCTTATTGTAAAAAAGACACACGAAAGACTTAAGGTATATAATGCTAATGTTATCTTGATGACAGCAGCTTACAGGCGTATTTAGAATGTCGCGTATAGAGAGCTTTATGAAGTCCTGTGGTTTTGGATATGCCAGTCCGAGGTAATAAATCCTTCTCCGCGAGTAGTCTTGTGTAGTTCGTGAACGATGAACGAATAGGAGCCGTATCTTCGTACTGTACTAGAAGAAACGTTTCCGAACGCTGATTTGTAATCGGTCTAATAGGTCAAATAGCTCTTTTCGTACTTCGTACATTGTAAGTGCGAGCGAGAACGAATAATGAAACTGACTGATTGTTTTTGACAAGTACGTCATACGAATTCATTCATTATAATGTAGGCGGTTGATCAGAATGACAGTCCTTGAGTCCTAAGCCTGTTCAAGTATGAAGGAAAATCAAATATGTTAAATTATTACAATAGTAACCATAATTTGGTCACCGTGGTGATTTGGTGGCTGCTCTGTGGTCCGCAAATACGCTCTAAGTACTTAACAATGTTCCTAGAGAACGTATTTACTCTGTGGTCCGCGCTGTCCTATATGGAAATGCTGACCGAGCGCAAAGACCGAATAGAGCTGTCAGAGCTTATAGAACGAACTAGTTCACTGTCCGAAATGAACTAGTACGGAGCGATCTTGAAAATGACCGAGCAGGCACAAGACTATCCGCGAGCGTTTCACATACGCTAAATATGTGTAGCATTGATGCATTTTCGCCTACACGTTCTGGAAGTCGGGCTTCTTAACAGACCCATTCTTTAAAGTTTTTTATACATCAAAATTATACGTTTTATTCAAATGCATATATAGAGCTCAGAAGCATAAGGTCGTAAGTATAGTAGTTTATACGTCAGAAACATTCGTCGTATGTGCCTTTATCGTAAACTGGCACTTACGGCCAAGTGCTTCTGAAGTGTAATAGACATCCGTCCTTATGCTTCTGAGATCTAGACTCTAGATATTATTATTAAACAGAATTGTTGATGTATTAGATTCAATGTATTAATCCCAAAAACTACTGATTGGAACTAATTTTCATATTATTATGGTTTTCACCAATCAGGTAAAGAAAAGTCTTTAGAAAAGTTTAATGTTAACAACCCGCCCCAGCTTCGCACGGGTGCTGATGTATTATAAAAAAACCGCATCAATATCCGTTGCGTAGTTTGTTAATTAAATATCTACACATAGGGACTATACAAAGGGACAGACAGACAACGTGAACCGACTTTGTTTTATACTATGTAGTGATTAGCTATGCGGCTGTTCGCCGGCTTTTTTTTCCCGGACGGACATATGCAGTTAGCCCCGAGGCTTTTGCTACTTCACCGGGCATATTTGTTCACTGGCACTAAACGTTCGAACTACTGAAAGAATAAAACATTTCTTTTATGCTTTTTCTAACTTATTTCTAGATCGGTTTGGGTTTTATAAATTAAGTTGTCGTTATACCTTTACTTATACAAATCCTGTTTTTTATTATAACACTTGCTATATGGGTTTATTCTTATTTAATCTCTTGACGAAAATTAATGTGACACTCGAGTAACAAAAGTTGCAAAGATTTAGTATTTTAGTAGGGTACGCTTACATTTTTAAGGTTCAGAGTCGCTGGTTTGCTTTGTAAAACTAAAAGATGTAGTTGCCAAATCCCAACTTCAAGATTTATCGAATTTTCACATTTTAACGATATCTAAACAACAGTATGTTTTAATGTGCATTATATATAATTTAGGTATACTTTCCCGAAAATTTAGTTAATTATGATGTAGGTTCTGTTCTTATAATTATTAAGTTCCGTTATTATATAGTAAAAAAAAATAACCGAAGAAACAAAGGAGAAGTGGCCGTAGCCCTTGTGTTGTCGGACCCATTGCACTACCGACGTGAACCCACGCGTAACACAAGCATTTTAGTTTAGCGCGAGGGGTTAACAAGAAAAAAATCACCGAATGTGTTAAGAGCTGCACTGACGACGACATTATGTTTCTTTTTAAAATTTATAATATTCAGAAATTTATACTACTATATGATCATACCACACACATGATACGCATACACGACACAATCGATTGTTATTCGGGTACTGAGTATGATTCGTCTGCGCTGCGGTTCGGCTATAAATTGGGGTTGTTGCCCTATTCCATTATGTTTTACCAAAACTTCATTCACTGAAATATGGAACGTCCGTAAAATAAGCGATCATTGGTCGCTGAGTATAAGGACGACACGTGAAATGTTAGCTTAATTGGATGTTTTATTTAATTGAAATCGATGATATTACGTTCCTCGAGTGCTGGTATTTAATTTGCACAGCAAGTAAGCATTGCCATTCAACGGGGCAATAGTGCCAGTATTCTGTGAACCTTGGCAAGTAGTAATATTTAGCTAGTTTTAATTTAATCTTACGAAGTATTGCAATAGGCTCATTCAATTACTAATTGCAACAGAATGTGTAGCTACTTTTGATTGACATAACTTTATTGCTTACTTACTAAACTTCCCACACGGTTAGCCTTAGAATAATGTAGAAAGCCTTTATTAGTCTAGAATAACCTAGCTTCCTAAAGGTTTTTTTTTGTATTTGAAATAAAGAAAGAAAAAGCATTTATTGAACACACAAAAATTACTAGATGAGATAATAAAAAGGTACACAATTAAAATAGTACCAAACATGTAGTGTGGTCAAATGGCTAGCAGCTCAGCATATTGTTATATAGCCGCGAGGCGAGCAACGCTGATTTTCAGCTGCCTGCCCAAGTGAGTCACAGATAAGTTACTAATAAAATTGATAATTGAGTATTTCTTGATCAATTTCATTTATTTATTCAAATCGAGTAGATTTTATTTGAATTACAAATAATAATATAAATCTCCCTTTATCTAATACTAGCTTGTCGTGCGCGGTTTCACCCGGGTAGCTCCCGTTCCCGTGAAAACTCCATGATCACACCTGAGCAACATGTAGCCTATGTGAATGGTGAAAGAATTATCTAGAAAGTTAAATAAAACATTGCGCTAGTGTCCTTTATACTATGGACTAATTTATTAATACTATGGATTTAAAAGTTTTATATCGAAGACCATAGACCTATAAACCACCTAGTGCTTTTATTCGTACGTGCATGCATTCCTTTTACGACCTCTTTACTAGCGAGTCGTTTCATCGGTTGTTTTATTTTATGTTGAACACGTTTATGAGATTGTATCCAGTCGGCAATGTAAAGGTAGCTGTTATATAAAACTCACATTTTTTATTGACGGAAAATTTGGAAGAGGTGGAATACCTATACCTATTACCACGTATGTACAAAAATTGTTAGTTGTAGACAGTTCCGTGAAGATTAGTTCGCGTTGTTTTTTTTTTTTCTTAGGTAAAAGTACTCCTTTTACCGCGTAAAAAAATTAAAAGGTACTTGTTATTTCTCGTAGTTTTTCCAGCTTATTGGGTGAATTTTTGCCCCGGGATAGTTTACTCGGGAATTTTAGTGCACCTAAATCTATTTAGTAGATTTTGCGCGAAAGAGTAATAAACAACCATACGTCCATTCATTCAAACTTTCGCTTTTAATATTTGTAAGATGAAACGAAATTTGCGTACTTTTGAAGAATTCTAGAAAATAAAGTAATTTTCAAGTTGCGGTGGACGTTGAAATTCTTTATTACGGGGTTTTTGTACGATCAATATGTTAATATCGTTGCAATATAGTCCGATGTGATTATCCCCTTATGGATGTAAATTGTTCGCTAGTGATGTTTGATGCATATCGTTCGTGAATCAATTATTAATTTTCAATCGTTCATCCCAATAAATAAATGTTTTCCGTATTTCCTCCAATCAAAAATTTATTTAATGTATTCTTTTATTTTATTTTCAGGTAAGCATATAATTCTTCAAATTATTAGCTGTATTCGAGACGTGAAGGTATAGTATATCTCAAGTTAAAGATATAGGTCAAGTGATACGTATGTGACTTGATCGCGACGTTATTACAAATTCTTAATTTGGATCGCTCTCAACACAAGTGTCTCGTTACCTTATTCTTAGAATATCCTAATAAAAACTTAAGTAGGTATGTTGAAAAATATGTAGATACTGAAATTAGTCTTTAACATCAGCCCGTCTACATCCACTACTGGTCACGGGCCTTCTCTCAACAGACCTTGGCAAGCTAGGGTGGCTTAATGATTTTGCCATAATCAGCACGCTTGGCATGCGGACTGGCGATCGCAGGAAGTTGAGTGAGTATCCTTGAGCTGAGATGCTGCTGTCCATCCATCAGCTATATATATCCCTTATGCGCATCTTACGACACTCAAGAGTTATGGGGGGTCAGTCATACTTCTCATATGTTTTGTGGTATTTTAAAGGATATATTAAAATTTTGATTAAATTCGACGCTTCGGTCAGTGACAAGCAGAATTAGGGGCTTTGGTTGACCTGAAAAATTGATGATTGATAACTGAAAAACCATGAACGGAAACTCAACCATCATACTGCTTAGTAGCATTTTAATATTATTTTGAAAGTAGCTTATATGATTGTGTCTCGTGGTTTTATTCACGTTGGGCTGATTTTTCCTGATTCCAAATATGTATACAACTCAATTGTGAAAATGTTAGTTGTGTCCTCTTTTCATTTCCGCGGCAATACTTTTCACCACCACCTATAGTATCTTATAATCAAGGGTTTTAACAAATTCTGCCTAAATACATGGTCCATTGTGTTCCGTAATGTTTGTTATTGTAGCATTCATACATCCAGCCTAATTATCATACACAAAGTTTGTCTGTTAAAAGTTAGGTAAATATGATTGTGTAACTAAGGTATTTAGTCACTGAACACCAGGCTCGATCAATAGTCTATTCGTTTAGTTATAAGCCTAACCTCGCTTGGTTTTCGTTCCTGCCGTGTTTCCAAATAGCCCTAATAATGTCATGTTGTCTTACTGTTCAGCTATTGGACGCACCTTGCTCCGAACATTTGAGATACTTTATCGTTTTCGAATATACATATGCCACATGCATGTCAATTAGGTTTTGATATTTTCGTTATTAAACTTTATGATTGGTAGAGTAAAGGTAATGTTTCGTGCTAATGAGCAGGCTACCGTACAAGTAATATTAAACAATACGTGCGATTAAAAAAAAAAAAGATTGCTAGCAATATTTTTGTTTACTACTAGTAATCTGGTTAACCCTTCGTGCTAAGCTTAAATGCTTGTGTAACGGGTGTATTCACGTCGGTAGTGTAATAGATGGGGAAAGAACCGGCGACCACATGATCGCAAGTCCGACGCCCTAGCCATTGGGCTACGGCCGCTTTAAATGGAACTACATATTACTACTATGGAACGAATCACGGTAAAGCTGCCTCTGTTTTAATTGAATTCGAACTAATCTATAAATCCCTAAGATTATGAAGGTGACTTATCTTTAAATCTCTCAAATAAAATAACCAAACATTTGAGGTATTCCTATTAAGAATTAAAGTAAGTTAAATATTTTCTAAAGCTTCTCTACTCCGTACACGTCAATGTTTAAACGATGCCCTTAATCCCAACCAAAGAAGATTAATCCTGAAGCTTTAAGTTCAATTCAACATTTTGTACTAGAAAATAGAAAATCGAGATTATTTTCTCTCAGTTATTTAGTTTTTCTCCAGTTAAATACGAGTAATATTGATTCTCAGTCTTCATTAACTTTGCTTTACCAGTTTTGTCATTAGTTACATTCTCCGAGTTCTAGAAACGTATTGTATTTGTTTATCTTTTTTTTTATTAGCAATAGTAAAACATTATTACTTAATAGATATGATTTATTACATCGTAAAGCTGTCGTAATAATAGCTAATTCCAGGTTGTGGGCACCGCGCCAAGAATTTTAAACCGAGATATTTCTTTTTTTGTTCTATTATTTTTGGACTTAAAATTGACTACTGTTAGAGTTATTTCAATTTTAATTACAGCAAATTAATAGTAGATAACATCCGTGGCGTAGCGAAGTAAGTCTCGCTTTAAGTTTCAGAGGTCGGGGATTAGATCTCCACGTCGAACAAGAAAACTTGGTGTAAATTCTAAAAAAAAAACCGGATCTGGTTGGTTAAGCCGTTGATCCTGATTGTTATAACATCATCTATATTACACACACCTGTGTAATGCTGCTGGGCAGCAGCGTTTCCTTTGTCTCTGTCGCGACTGCCAAGCGTGGTAACTATGGCAAAAACCCTCCCCTAGGAGGCGGCCCATGTTCAGCAGTAGACGTTATACGGGCTGATGATGATAAAGATTTTATCGTGCTCATAAAATTTAACCTTTTTGTTCCGTTTTAGTAATGTAAAGTATTCGCTCTATGTTCAAATCTTCATATACTGTACAATGTGAATGTTTTTTGCACCTTTGGGAATAGCATAGCAGAGTAGAAATGAAATACCTATTGGATAACGTCAGACTAATGAAATTGTGGAACATTTTCATGTGAATAAAAAGCAACAAATAATCTATGACATTGCTAATATGAACATAAAGCTAAAGAGTTTATTTGTTTGCTAGAACGCGGTAATTTCAGGAACTACTGGTCCGATGAAAAAACTATTTAAGTGTTAGATAGCCCATTTATCGAGGAAAGCTATAGGCTATATTTAATTATAAAGTTTTATATGATATTGGCAGTTACATGGGAAACCGCGCGCGGGAAGCTAGTGCAAATGTACTTTAGTAGAATACGTATGTATTCGCCTTTTTATCTTATGTTAGCATGAATGAAATTTACACAAAATAATCATTCCATTTTTGTGTTAGAGAAACCTGTATAACATTTATTTCTAAGTAACTTGCATTTTAAATCTCTATACAACATACCGAATTGTCTCGTCGAAAGAAGTTTCATTAAAATAAAGAAATATAACTCTTATAATATAATACATAATATGTACTTCACAGGATAATCTATACGAGCCCTCCACCCATCCTTAAACGTTTTCTTTTTCTTCTTAAATATCTTTTTGGTATATTTCTATCCTTTTGTTATATTTTTCCGCTCAATTATGTTTTCTGTTCACACAAAGCGTACTTTGTCTCATCCGGATATGTCTATAAGTACTATTAAGAGTTATTTTACTTGACTTATTTAAAAGTAGGTCTTTTACGAAGTTAGGAACATATATTTACGAAGGTGGGTACGCTTAATGACCTGGTCGAGTGAGGAAGTACCTCTCTTCGCTTTACAGCGGTTTTTTTTCTTTTATATATATTCTGTTATCTTTATTATTTTACAAGGTTGCTAGAGCTTATATAGAAGCGTAAGCAACGCGTAAATCTTACCTCTGTTATAGCAAGTATTCATAAGCACTTACCATCATGCGGTCGGTATTTTTTTTCCAAACTTACGATTAATAAATGTTAATTTATATATGATGCAATCGACCTAATATGCAGTTTCCATGGAAAACTATGCAATCAACACGGCACGATGCTATGTCACGAACTGCTATGGAAAACCGATATTAATAAAAAATAAATATGTAGGTCGAGTATGAACTGTTGTAGAAAATGACTATAGCGTAGTTGTAGGTACCTATCCTACTTATATTATAAATGCGAAAGTTTGTATGGATGGATGGATGTGTCTGTCTGTCACTAGGCTGTATCGCAAGAACCGCGATAGCTACACAGTTGAAATTTTCACAGATGATGATTTCTATTGCGGCTATAACAACAAATACTAAAAATAAAATAAAATAAATATTTAAGGTGGGCTCCCATCCCATACAACAAACTTTTTTTTTGCCACTTTTTGCTCGGTATTAATAACGGCAACAGACGCTTGAAAATGGTACCTTTACCCCTTTACCCTTCGTGATCGAGTCCGACTCGCGCTTGACCATTTTTTTAATGCAGCTTTATGTTAGTTTGTCGTAAAGTATTTGACTTAGGTTATCAACTTTTCACGTAATGTCTGTACCTACAAAAATCCCTTGGGCACGTAACCTACTAATAAATATTTCCGCGACATAGTGAACAAACAACAGATCCCAATGGTTATCCTCAAAGGTCTATCCATGTCGCTTCGAGTTAGCGTTAGATAAAGGACAAGGGTCAAGGGCTGCGTATTGCAATTGATTATTAGAGTTCATGGATAAATATGTGAAAAATATCTAGACTTCAGAAGTATAAGGACGGATGGACTACAAGAATACTTCAGAAGTATTTGGTCGTAAGTGCCAGTTTACGATAAACACACATCCGACCTTGTGCGTCTGAGCTCTTGATATATTTAAGGCGCCGGTACTGGGTTTACACATGTTGGATGGTTCTAGGTAATAACATGGGTTTAATTTTTGGATATGCAGTTACTAATTACCGACGAGGCTTTGTTACGTTACAGAGCATATATACACATAGGTTGTTATTGTGTAACCATTAAGGTAGACAAAGAATTAGGATATTAGACAACAACGTTATAAAAGTAGGAATGATCGTACTTTATGAAATACCTGCGGTACGGGTCTTACATGGGTAAATCCGGGCTCGGTAGCTAGTTTATTGTATATATTATTACCATATGATATAAATAAACACACGCACATAAAACTCTTTTTAACATAATAATATAATATCACAAACTAATTGTATTAAATAATAAGTATTGTAAAAGTAGGAATGATCCTACCTTTATACTACTTATCTCATTAATATCATAAATGTAAATGTTATTAATTTTAGAAGGTATGGGAGGACTGTTCCTCCAAAAATTTCGTTCATTTAGATTTTAGAGATTGTCTTACAAATATTAAAACGAAATAACTTCCACAATTGTGAGATAAGTAATAAAGTAAAATCGGCAGACACGGAGGACCATCCGGAGGATTTAGTAGGTAAGCCTCCTCTTCGTAGTATGAATAGCATATCATCGCTAAAGGAGAAGGTTCTGCATACCCAGTCGCAGGAGGGGATGCGTTATGCATTTTCCCCGCAAAATAAAAAACCGGCCAAGTGCGAGTCGGACTCGCGCACGAAGGGTTCCGTTTCAGTTACAAGTGCGTACCTATTTTTGATATCAAGAATAAATAAAAAAGCGTATGTTTATGAAATGAAATGTTATTTTATATTTTTATATTCGAGTTGATTGAATGAAAGCTAAATTGCGGTTTACGATTTTTGACGTATTAAAAAAAAACTACTTACAAGATCTCGTTCAAACCAATTTTCGGTGGAAGTTTACATGGTAATGTACGTCATATATTTTTTTTAGATTTATCATTCTCTTATTTTAGAAATTACAGGGGGGGGACACACATTTTACCACTTTGGAAGTGTCTCTCGCGCAAACTATTCAGTTTAGAAAAAAATTACATTAGAAACCTCAACATCATTTTTGAAGACCTATTCATAGATACCCACACGTATGGGTTCGATGAAAAAAATTTTTTTGAGTTTCAGTTCTATGTATGGGGAAAATTCCCCAAAATTTATTGTTTTTTTTCTATTTTTGTGTGAAAATCTTAATGCGTTTCACAACATACATCTACTTGCCAAGTTTCAACATTATAGTTCTTATAGTTTCGGAAAAAAGTGGCTGTGACATACGGACGGACAGACAGACAGACAGACAGACATGACGAATCTATAAGGGTTCCGTTTTTTGCCATTTGGCTACGGAACCCTAAAAAGGCAAGTGTTGCTTGCGTGTTTCTCTATCTACAGCTAAATATATGTACTAAGTTTTTTTGTATGACAATAATTCATGAATATTTATTGAAATCCTTAGAGATATAAATAAAAGTTATATAATTTGATTTTTACAAAACTTAGTCCTTTAAGGTTAAGTGTTTGTATGTGTGGACTAGTCTGCGGCTTGCTCGTTAAAATCTCTTTAGAAATAAAGTTTGTAGACAGGCGAGGGCACATTCAAATTAATGTTTCTCTCAATATTTAGAAGACGAAGACTTACTTACGGCTCTAAGTTTGGAATATCTCTGTTACCAATAGACTTTAAATGACATTGTCGTTAAAGGCGGACAAATAGGTTGTTCAGATTTTAAACAATATTTTTCAATCAATCAGCATATCTGACCTCTGCTAGACATAGGTCTCCCCTTATTTAATGCAATTCACCGGAGGACCGGGTGAATTAATTCACACCAATTTTAGGTCATCAGTCCATCATGATGGGAAGCGTCCTACGTTATGTTTGCTGAGACGAGGACTCTACTTCTAGAGTAGAGACCTCGTCATTTTTTTTATATGTTTCGCCAAATACATATACTTCCTATATGGGTCACGGGACTTGACTGTACGTGGTTACTGTAGCCTACGAATATTGCAATTTAAAAGATATCACTGTTCCTTAGGTCCCTATATCAGCCTCTAGTTCACAGGCACGAGAACTAGCCAAGCAGCTTATTTAACTTACAAACGCTATACTGTATATTATGTCTAAAATTAAATTAAAATTTATAACTATATTATATTATGTCTAAAAATTTAAGAAACAAAAAAAAAACAAAAAATATTTCGACTGCATTTTTGTTAATCGCGGCCAGTAGATTGTCTCTAGTAATTTCACGGTGCTTATCTATGAATCTTGAACTCAGTATTGTACCGGATATTTCAAATTGTTTTTTCGTTCCCTAATTACCAATGGCAAAGGTTATCCACCCTTCTTAATTAATGGTGACGGAAACACGGTTGGTGACCTCAGTACCTTAACTCAGCCCCTATTTGTCTATCGTACGACGCATGTGAATCAATGACGTTATTTGGCACTAATAAACTTTTATTGAACTGGTCACTATTCAGCTTTCAAATTACACCGTCTGCTTGTTTGCCGAGTAAATTATGTCTGGAGTTGGCTGTCGGAAAAGTTTTGCCACTAACTATAGTACATTGAGTATGTGAGGTTGTTAAGTAGATTTACTAGCCGAATACAAATGATTATTCTGTGTGTTTTCATTGTGTGAGCGAATTGGTAGTTGTTTATTGCAGAAGTTTTCTTTTCTTTATAAACTCGCTTTTGGTTTACAAATTGTTTTCAATACATATTACACAAATCTTGTAGGTTTCCAGACAATTAAAAAGTATTTACTCATACAAATTTATGTATAATAGGTTGATGCATTAGCGTATTTAATTTTAGAGAATTACTTTCGCAAAGTTATTAAGAAGTTGGTAGCTTCAGCAGATTGTATCCATGTTTCATCGATTAATCATTACGCATTATTGTGTCGAGATATTTTGGTTTAATTATGATTTTGTATTATTCATAGATGTGTGTTTAAAATAGACTGTATAAAACGGCTAAGAGGCTGAGTCTAACACAAATAAAGTGAAGGGTATTTATTCAAGCTTTTACTTAAGATCTTTTATTGGAATGTATGTCTAGACTTCTGAATCTCAATTGGACAAACGGAATTCTTACAATATCACTTTATTGTCTGTCAGTCAGACAAGAATTCTCAGAAAGGGATAACTCGTTAGCAATAATATAAAATTCGCTATAAAGTGTTGTGTATATTGTAGCAACTTATCTCTTATCAACAAAAACACAGTCTAAAGATATTTAAATAATGTTCTACTAATATTAACTTAGACTTCACATTTATGTCTTATTTTTTTATTTAACTAGCTTCTTGCGCGCGGTTTTACCCACTTTACTTTTATTCCCGTGGGATCTTCATAATTAGAAATTTCTTTCTTTGATGAATAGGTTTTCTAACACTGAAAGCTTTTTGACAAATCGAACCAGTAGTTCCTTAGATTATGGCGTTCAAGACAACAAATAAACACTTCAGCTTTAATATATTTGTATATACTCTCATTTTTACCTAATTAGTAATGTATACATGTAATATCTTTATATATAGATAGATTGCAGCATTGAGCTTAGTGCTGTGTCCGCTGTAAAACTTATTGCAATAAGTTTTATAGCAGCCGCAGCACTTACCTTTAGGAAATAAAATTCAGCTTTAACCCTAGCTAGGTTTGATAGCGATCATATTCAGGGTTAAGTGTACGCGTTTTAAATTATTAATTTTTAAATGTACTTTTTTTTGTAATTCTCTAATTTATGAATGTATGTTTTATAAATGTCATTCTAATTGCAATTATGGACCAAATATGCCTGAATTAAAAAGTTTGTTTTTTTTAGGTTAATAGAAGTAAGTGCTCCCTTAAGTATTAGCTCTCACAAACTCCTGGTGGCACTCAGTAGCCTTGTCTACCTAGACAAGGCTACTGAGTGCCACCAGAAGTTTGTGAGAGCTCACTATGTGGCAAGCTGCCACATAATGAGCGTAGTATTGTAGTATTCGAATAGTGGACGTCACAAGGCGTATATCATGTAATATTTAACAGATATTGCCATAGAGAGATATCGTCGGAGATAATGCAATACTGTGTAGGTACCTACCTAATAAGGTTGAAGATCAAATGTAGAAAATTGATGTTTCGCTATTTACTACATAATAAAATAAATACTTGACGAATGAATTTACACCTTATTAGCAACTATCACCGGATTGGACAATTTTAAACTATGTTTCAATGACTTCGGTATAACGCAGCTTTATAAGTGCGAAATATATTTTAGCAGGATCAGTAGCTTATGTGTTTATCTATCTTGCCTGCCCGTCTTCCAACTTTTCAGCTCCATCCACTCCCCGTGAAAGTATCTTACTCGGCTATCGGCCTTACTCTGTTGCTTTCCAAATTGTGTTTTTTATATCGGTTATGCGGGTTTCAAGGTTATATGTATCGAATAAACAAATAATAAGTAAAGTAGATAAGGAATCATACAAAATGTCTAGTCTTTCCATTTTTTGAAATACAAATAGCTGCAAAAAAACCGGACGCTAATTATTCATAATTCTTCATCGGTGGTGTTCGAGCTATAATGTTCGCCTTGTTAAGCTTAATTATAGTCAATTCTTTTCCCTCTAATCGTTTAAAACTTTATTCTACTTTTCCACCTTATCGCCTTGTACAAATATAATTGAAGGTAATTGATCGAAGTCAACCTATTACTTATAAATACAAATAAAACTAATGTGGTTAGGTCACGCGAAAGTATTATTTTGTAGTTGATGTTTTTACCATTCTTTTGTAATATTAACTGGTTTATTGAAGATGGAGGGTCTTTGTAGCAAATTAAATAAAAAATGGTGACTACCATTTTTGTTAAACACAAATACAATAGTTTAAATTACATCTTCTGTGTGGAAAGAGTTTTTTTTATCCATCATTGGTTAGTTGGTTCTACCTACTAATGCATAAAGGATGTAAAAACAAGAGGTATAAACAATAAAACAAAATATACTCTTTCCACACAGAACGACGTCATTTCAACTATTGTATTGTATGTTTAAAAGTATTTGTTTTTAAACATTAAACATAGATACAAAATATAAAATTACATCACAATATCAAAACCGCGAAAAAAGAACAGGTAAGGTAAGGTATCTACATGAATTTAGGGTTAAGCCCTAAATATATATAATTAAACAATATGTACCAAAATAAGCCTACAATAAGCTTTCCATGCATATATTTTCGTGAATACAATTGTATAGACTATAAAGCCTATAGTATACTAAGACTTATACACGGAAATCCTTTTAAAAGCTAGAAATCTTTAAAGCATAGAATTCCACAATGCTTTAACCACTACTAATAAAATTAATTGCACCCGCAATACATTTCCACATTATTTAAACCTGCATTTAATTTAGCTAGCAGCCTCAGTGAAGTTAGTGCCGCAAAGGTGCCCTTGGCTATTGCTATTAGGAACTATAAATCTTAGGCACTAACACTTGCACATTACGGAGTTACTTAAGACCGTTGAAGTATAACTATTTCGTATTAATAAGCTACGAATATCATAAACAAATCACAGAACCTCTTGGGTAAATTCTAAGATTAAAAAAAGAACTGTGAAAAGTAACTTAACATTCATTTTTCCATACCAATAATTAAATTATATTGAAACTATCGACCCGCCCCTGCTTCGCACGGGTGTTTCCGATGTATTATACATATACATCAGAAACACCTCCTCGTCCATAAAAAACATCTAGAAGAACACCTCCTCCTCCTCGTAAACCACTCTATCTACTAAAAAAATCCGTAGTTTTAAAGATCTAAGCATACACAGGCACTGACAGACAGCGGAAAGCGACTGATGACATGAAACTATGTAATGATGATAAATTTTTAGACTAGTCGTGCAATATGAATAGCGGACTCGTCCTCCAAAAAAATAATTGTAAAATAAAATTTAATAGTGCAGTCATTGAAGCGAAAAACGAATAGTTCACAGTAAAAAAATTCGGAGTTTACACCCAAACTCCGAATTTTTTTTCTGTGAACCGATTTGCATGAAATTTTGGAATTAGGTTCATCTTACCCTTAACTTCAAAAGTGAAAATGATCTGAACTCCGCACCCACCCTGGGGGAGGTTGCCACCACTTCTCGTTGGTGAATTTTTTTTTTCAAAATAACCTCGGATATCGATAGAAGGCCTAATTTCAAGAAAAAAATGTTCTATAAAGTTTTTCAAAAAACCCAATACTTTTCAAGTTATTGGCACCAACGAGAAGGGGTGGCAACCTCACCCAGGGTGGGTGCGGAGTTCAGATCATTTTCCCTTTTGAAGTTAAGTGTAAGATGAACCTAATTCCAAAATTTCATGCAAATCGGTTCACAGTAAAAACATTCGGACCAATAACGCTTCAATGACTGCACTATAATATTTCAAAGAACTTTCTTAACTAATATCATGGGGTGGCATACCTATATTTTGTAAGCTCTTTATATAACACCTCACTCCTTAAGAGTGATAAATTCTTAACGAAATAGCTTCCTGAAAACGAAACCTGAAGCGAAGAGATAGCGGCACTTATTTTAATGGGCTGGCACCTAATTAGAATTAACATTTCCCAATTTTCCTTAACACCAACAAATTGCCTACTTTGATTTCTCAAAAGTGAAATAAATACAATGTTATTTGATTTTTACTCATAGGTACGATACATAAAGGTATACGATTTTTAAACTATGGTGTTGATTGACCTAGATTGATTGGACGAATATTTGCAGTTCGAATGCGATAAAAAATGGCTTTTGAATATTGATGATCAACAGCACGTGTAACACGCATTTTTTTATCAAGATGAGTTTTGTTTATTTATATAACTTCAACGCCAAAGTTTGTCGTGGATTATTATCATAATTTTATTACCATCGATATTGCTTTTTCGGAATATATAAAGCTGTTTATGCAAAATATTACTACTTTGTTCTCATGATGCTACGTATGAGAGAAAGTAAGTGAGAAAACATATTATTTACCTACCTCTTTATCACAGTCCGATGAAATGTTTATCAGATAAAACCGAAGATATCGTACAGAGCAGATTTATATTCTTTCCGAGATACGAGAATTTTACTACTGCCAAATTGTTTACCTGTATTTGACGATTCAAGACGATTCCAACTAATAATTTAGTTGCAACCCAGAGAGGGTTGCAACTAAATTATTAGTTGGAATCGTCTTCCAGGAAGTATTTATTGTCTTGGCATAGGACTACAGCTTTAGGCTGAATGTAGATTCCTTGACTCTGCAGCTAAATATCAATGGAGTTTGAGCAATGTAATAAAATAACATATTGTTCTTGTTCTTGGTGGTAGAAAAGAAAAGGACGCATCATAAAAACATGATTTAAAATATATTTAAGCTGTCTATATGCATATAGAATATTTGGATTTGATTTGATTAATTCTCATTTTTTTTGCATTATCTGCCTATGGAGTGTGCTCGTTTAACGTTACATACTGGACATAAGTCTCCCCTTGGGATATTTTGCCAGAATTGTCTTGTATTTGTAGTCACAATATCCTATTGCTATATTATAATATTCAATATCAAATACTGGGAATGCTTGGCCAGCAGGATAAATAAATTAGTTAAGTCGATGCGATATCCTCCTGCCTATTCCACCTAAGCCAGACAAACTTGTTGTGCAAATATAACCTCCCGAGATGTAACCTTCATAAAGTGAAGACTTAATGTATGCGTAAATTCGAAATAAGCTCCTGTAGAAGTTTCTGCTCTCCGCATTAAACTCGTCAAATTCATATTTAGAATTTACACTGTAATACTGAACTTTAAAACTGAGTTGCACAAGTTTTTAAAGCCTGACTTTTAAATCCTCCGCATTCATAACTAGGGCATGAATTGTGAAAAGATATTCCAGTTTATAAATAAAATGTCCAGTAAACGTGTTGGGAAACTTAACTAAATAAGATGCTACATTTATTTTCCCAGTTCCCCCATAAATGTCCCAATTAATTTAATAAATACGCCATCTGGTGGAGATAATTCTTCTAATAATGTTGTTTATGTGTTGGGCCCGAATGCCGGATTTGATGCAGTTAGATCAATCGATGTTAATCACATCTGTGCTAGCAATCTTGAATGAGTTTTTATTGTGAACAAGTGGTCGCCCAGTGGTAGAAATTCGGCCATAATTAAACGTCATATTCACGTTTTTAGAAGAATTTATACTTTTATTGCTTATAGTATTCTAAAGTGTAGCGAATGGAGTTTAAGGTTGAAATACTGTTCGCCGTTATGTCCGGTGAAGTAGTAAAAGCCTCTTGGCTAGCTACATATGTCTGTTCGAAAAAATAGTTGGGAATAGATAAGGCGAATACGGTGCCGGTAATAAAGAGGCTTTCGACGGATTTATGTTTGTGATTGCAGTAAATCCATGATGAGTCCATTTTGTTACTCCTTGGTAACATAGCTTTTTATGAATGAATTTTTTTTTTTTTTTTTTGGTTTTCACCTCTCATATACAAAACAATTCCTTTTGTTTAGTCATATCGTCAATGGGTTTTTTCAAGTTTTCGGGAGAATGTAACACACATTCACCCAATTAAAGCTATGATGCTTTGTTACTTCATCGGGCGAGTTATTTGACGTCGAGCTCGTATAACTTCTTTCGCTAGATTTAAGCAATGAATAAATGCTAAATATATCCATGGAAACCAATAAAAAAAATATTATGCAAACGAAATACGTATAGTATAGGCTATTGAAGTGGTGTGTTCTTGTGGAAATCCAGAATATTGTTTGCATTAATTCCAAAGCCATTTAGATTTCTGGGTTCGGATACACCCATCATTCTATGCATGTAAATTATTGTAACTTTACCGCTTGTTATCTATTTAGCAGCCATTTTGATACACATTATTATCTGCCTCTATAGATTCTACGGTGGGACACATTCCTCGAAATGTGTTTTGTTAGCCACCATGCTTCTTAGGCGGGTTGGAGACCGCAGTTCCTTTACAATTTTCTCTCAAAATTAGGTGAATAGTTTCTTCGTAGTGAAGAATAAATATGCCCGGTGAAGTAGCTAAAGCCTCGTGGCTAACTACGTAAGTCTATCTGAAAAAAAAGAAGTATAAATAAATTTAGGCTGTATTATATTTACTTGTTTCGTGACTTTACCTAAATCCGTATTAATTATAAACACTAAATATCTAGTGTAATATTGAATGTGTTTGTATATGTTACCGTATCATACAAATCGTAAGTTGATCAACATTATTGCCACTCATTTTGTTAAATTTAGTTGCCAATGTCAGTAAACACGCATAATTTATTATATTATATCCTTAAGTAGTCCTGTTGGACTCCATTGGTTTAGGTTTAGGTTATTTTTTAACCACCCCAAACCTCGTTAGTTTATCAACTAACTAGAAAGTTGATCAACTTACGAATCTTATTATTTTCCGGTGACATATATATTGCAAAGACTTTATATAAAATGATTGTTATTTGAAATTGCTAAAATCCTTTTGATCTCAGAAAGTGCGTGTGGGCGTTTATTTTCTTGGGACACCCCTTTACAAACGCAATTGGTTATCCATAAAATTATTTGGCAACAATCTATTTTATGAAGGAAATGAAAATGTGTCTTCTTCTTTTGCTATTAATATTTAGAATTACATCGACATTGTTTTAGTTATGTTTGTTTTTGTTGAAGAAATATGTACGCATACATAACAGTAATATAGGTAGTAGTATGGTGACTTTGCGCGATGGACCGTCTCTCTTGATTAAATTTAAAGACTTATAAATAAATTGAATAGAGTACTAGTAAATTATTGGACTAAATGGCGATTGAGGGATTATGGCTTTTAGTTTATAGGGCAGTTGTGTGCAACTGTCGCTCATAGTTTACAGTTCGCGGGCCTCTCGGACTTCGGGTCTGCGAGGGCATCGGAAGGTTATTTGCAAACTAAGGGTCGGGAGGGCGCGGGCGCACTCTTCTCCGGCGGGTCGGATAGAGTGGTCTCTGTGTAGTGGTGTTAGTTTCTTCTCTGTACTTCTAGACGCCGCTTAGTGGGCAAAGGCCTATCGGATGCTTGCACTAAATGGGAAGCACTGATATGAATACTGTAAATACTGTCTTATATGGACTTACTGCAACTTTACGGTGTTTTGGATTACTAAGTCTAGAATATTTTTTTTCGTATTTTCACTTATTTATTAATTATTTTATATTTAGGCTACTAATTGCTGACTACGTTTCAACGAATGTTTAAATAATATTTTTTGTTTAAATAGTCTACCGCACAGCATGAATCCTCTCTATTTTAATAAATTTTGGAAAAAATTGTATTTTGCACGCTTTCAGCTCTGAAGTTTAATTAGTAAAAAATAGAATGACGTATGAAAATTGTATTGTATTCAATTTGTAGAATTTAATTTATTTAAAGATTTTAATTTAAAATTATTTAAAATGTTATTAAATTTTTGTATCTATTATAAATTTTGTACGCGTATAATGTTTAGCAAGTTTCCCTAATTTATCAGATACTTTCATAAAGTAACGCGAAATGAAAACAATAATATAAACGTCAATACGAATTTACCGATTAATTTATTTTATCTATAAATTCATTTTATGAAGAGGCTCCCTTGAGTTCGTTTGTTTGCGGGTTAAACCGCTTGGTAAAGCGAGTGTTTAAATATAGAATACCTAGTAAGTCATTTTCATAGTCAGAGTCAAACGTCGTTTCTAAAGGAAGTGAAGTCCGACAAAAGGAAGGAAAGTCACTGAGTAGAGTACCTAGATAATGATAAAGCGAATGTGGCTATAACATATGTGTATTTATAGTTTATATACCGTTAGGAACATATATAAAGTGTATCCGTATTTGAGCACTGATAATTCCCACTATGATCCTTATCCTCATCCTACATTATGTCCACTGCTAAGCATTGACCGTGGTGTGATGTTGTAACACACAGGGGAACGCTGCTGCCCGTTCCCTGATATACCATTGTTATGTAACATATAACAGGTAGTAGTGTAAGCTCGGCAAAGAAATAAAATTCTAAACTCAGTATAAACTTAAAAAAAAATATTGTTATTTAAAAAAATTGTTTGCACTGCGATACTGAATGACGCCCTTAAGGGTCGAAAACCAATTTAGATATACCCGGTATATGATGCTATCGTTAATCGGGACCAACGAATTAACATGCGTTCTAAGGTAAACCTGGAAGAAGATTTCTATTTAATTCAAAGCTGCAAAAAATAGCTGCCCGCACGCGGGTATTACGCGGGTGTAACCGCGGAATGGCTCATGTGACTCTTGGATAAAGTAGGTTTGTAATGATGAATTTTGAAATCGGACCTGTAGTTCCTGAGATTAGTGCATTCAAGTAAACAAAGAAAGAAACTCTTCAGCTTCATAATATAAGTAAAGGTTTCCCGTCCGGTGCGGGGATCTAAACTATCGATACGACTACGAGGTTTAAAGAACTATGAAATAGAGAGAGAAAATATTGGTAACGAAAAGTGATAAATAAGATCAACTGTTTTCTTTATTTTTCTTCCACTAAAAAGTTTTAATACGATAAACACAGATGCTTCTTTTATCAGTTGCGGGATATTTAAGATTTAATTTGCAAATCCAAAGAAGTTTGAACTTTATGTAACTTTTATGTTTCCGCATAAAGAGGAGTAGGTAAGTAGCCAATTAAATTAAAAGAAAGAACCGTTTTGTTCAACTTTTATAAAGTAATCTTAACATAATGATTCAACTTTTAATGTCATAGTTTCTTAGTGTTTATCTTGGGAATAAATTTATTTATCTATTCTAATATTATAAAGAGATAAAGTTTGTGAATTGTTTGTGTGGTTGTAGGGGGTAATATCTGGATCTACTGCACTGATTTTGCAAATTCTTTTACCAATAGAAAGCCACATTATGTGTGAGTGTTAACTATATTTTAAGTCAAGGTTTCCGCAGGTACGAGATCAACGCGGATGAAACTGCGCGGGACAGCTAGTTAAATATATTCTTATTTATCTAGGGTGCGCTAAGGTGATTAACACACGGCACCGCGCACCGCCGCGGTAGGCAGTGAAGCGGATCTCATGTCGCATTGGTTTCTATTAAATCCGTAGATGCCTAACACACGTGAAAGCACCGCGCGGCCGGGCGGTGTACGTGTGTTAGGCATTCATCGTTACTGAACCTAAAAGAACACTGAAAACCTATGTTGCTCTACACTCTACAGGAAATTTCATGTTCAATGAACACTTACTTTAGTTTGTTTTGTTGTGGAAAAAAAATGTAATCTGCATGACACGAACCACTGAAAGATGTTGATGGATTACGCGGTATTTCTATGACGTGACAAGGATGAATTAAAACGCAAAAACGTAGCTTTTGTTTCAACACGGCACAATTACATACTTCTGTGAATACGGTATATTACATGATGTAGGTGTGTTTAATATTTTTACTTTCATTCTGTGGAGTCTATAAAGTTTCGTTCGCGTGGAATAGTAACATGATGATATATATAAATAGCTTATAGCTTTCCTCGATAATCGAAACGCATAAAGTTTTTTTTTATTGGACCAGAATTTTCTGAGATAACACGTTCAAGCAAACAAACTCTAAAGCTTTATACATATTTATTTGTTTATATACACATACAGAAGATATAAATACAACAAGACAGACAAACAGCAATGTACAAAGGTACTACTTATTTCTTAAGAAATCTCTTCCAGTAGACCTTCGAGAGAAGTCTGAAGTAGAAAAAATTAAAAGCGTGTAGGTAGATACACATAAATACAACAACAAAACACATACATACATAAATAACATCATCACCATCATCATCAGCCCGTACAACGACCACTGCTGAACATGGGCCTCCTCCCGAGGGAGGGCTTTTGCCATAGTCACCACCCTTGGCAGGCGGATTGGTGACCGCAGTATTATGTTGTAATAGACAGGGAAACGCTGCCGCCCGTTCCCTGGTATACGCTTGTTATAGATGATGTTATAACAATCGGGACCAACTGCTTAACGTGCTTTCCGAGGCACGGATGGTAGTCCCTCAACCAACCAGACCCGGAAAGAAATCTTAGAATTTACACAAAGATTTCTTGTCGGTGTGGGGATCGAACCCAAGACCTCCGAGACTTAAAGCGAGCCAAATACCGCTACGCTACGGAGGTTGTCATAAATACATAGGTAGTAGGTACATACAATATATTAGTATAGATTATGCTATCCATGCAATGTTACTAAGTGTAAATTATATGAATTATTATCATATTTTGTGAACCAGTATTAATTGTGTATTAATTACCCAATTGTTTATTTGCACACGCACACTAAATGTATTTATGGATGTAAGCATTTATCGAGAACAGAGACCCCGTTACACGTGTTGGCTTATCTAATTCATTGGCCTAATGCATCTTATATGTACCCATTTATAGATATTTACTTAATATTAATAACTTTGGAGTAGATTAGCATTGCATTGTACAAAGGCTTCCAGACTTTTAATTAACGTTGTCCAATGAAACGAAGAAAATGTATGGTAGAATCATCATACTCTATATAACTTTGTACATCTGTGAAGTTTTGTTTTCGGAAGGACATCTATGTCGTTAGCCACGAGGCTTTTGCTACGTCACTGGACATAAAAGCGAGCAGAGCTCCAGCCTTATTAAATGGTTTATAAACATATGTTAAGTGGTTACGTGTACGTTTATATAATGGTAGTGTGGTATGATCCAAATAATGCTTCAATCATTTCGGAATGCTAAACTATTTTTTTTTTATAAAGTTTACTAGCACTGTTTTTGCAGTCTACTAGTATTCTTGTTAACCCCTTGTGCTAAGCTAAAATGCTTGTGTTACGAATGGGTTCACGTCGGTAGTGAAATGGGCAAGATCACAAGTCCGACGCCCTAGCCATTGGACGACCGCTTAAAATAAAATAAATAAAATAAAATAAAAATCATTTTTATTTACGTAAACCTATTACAGGCACTTGCAAATAGTCAAAACAATAATTTAGTATTAAGTATTATTTAGATAATATCATATTTTATAATATTATTATTATTAATTATCATATTTTATAAATTTTCAAATTAAACAAGTATTTAAGTTATTATTTTAATAATATTTTAGTCTTAACGTCTTAGTTTATTATTTAACTATATTGTGTCAAATAGCTTTACCACATATTTTGAGTATTATGGGACAATGGGATCTATAATACCGTAAACTAATTCCGTTAACGTACTTTTGCTTGGGGGTTTCATTGTAGTTTGATTATAAGAGCCTATTGAATAATCACGTATTGGGCGTTCACAAGCTGTAGTAACGTAATAGATAGTTAGTTCGATGTATGTCACCGGAAAATAATTAGAATCGTAAGCTGTAAGTAATCAACTTTCTAGTTAGTTGATAAACTAAAGTGGGGTCCCCACCCCACGTTAGTTTAAAAAATATAACCTTAACCCTAAACCAATGGCGTTCAACAGGACTCATTAAAGTTGAAGTTTTTTTGTTGTGTTACAACAGTAGCATAGTTTCGTTTGGTTAGGTTAGGTCAAGTATCATTATTATTCAGTAAATAATATAATAATTATGAGCGTTCACTGAAACTGGCAACTAAATTTAACATTATGAGTGGCACGTAAGTTAATCAACTTACGATTTGTTTTATTTTCTGGTGACATATATACTATATAAGACGCTTCCAAAATACGTATATGCCACCATACCATTACGATACGACGTGACTTTACTCTTGCTTATATTGCGAGAAGAGACGAGTGGCGCAGCAAACATTCAAATGTCGCGTTGCCGTCGCAAATGGTGGCTAGTTGTTCTTCTTTTTTTTATGACTATGTGCCGGCGACGACAATTCTGCTTATGACAGGCGTGAAATGGAAAAACGTGTCTTATGTCAAATTGAAGTAAACATCGCGAATTAAAACTATATAGCGCTATATAACTTTTACGTCACTAAATTGCAATTCAGATATTTGAGCGCGCTACACATCAGCATTTATGTAGAAAAAGAGATTTCATTGCAGCCTAATTAAAACTCATTTCCCTCTATTCAAACCAGCAAGTACCATCTATATCTATTTGTATTTCTGTTCTAAACAAATGTTCTACATTACTTGTTTGCTGATACTGCGTGTGTATGAAATAAGCAATAAATCTCCGAGGGATTTCAAACATGTTTGGCGTAGAACATGAAAATATGCAACTGTGCTTTTATTTGTTTGTTTTAACTGAGGATTATCAGCGATTTATGATCCATTTTGCGTATTCTGTTTTCATTAACTACGATATATTAGTTAGTTTTAGTACTTTTTGTAATTACTGCTTTTATAATAGTTAATATAAATAAATAGCCTAGCCAAATCCCGATTTTGAACAATCTTCATTAGTGCCCCGCCCCTATTGGTCTTAGTGTAATGATATATTGCTTGTAGCTTTCCTCGAAAAATAGGATATCCTACACTGAAATATTTTTTCTAGTCGGACCAGTAGATCCTAAGGTTAGGTTTAAGCAAACTTACAAACTAAACCTTTGAGCTTATTAAATGTGATTGGTATTGTGTAAAAAAAATTTAAACAAAAGTGATATTTAAAAAAAGAAGTTTAGTTGACACACAAAGTGACGAAACAAAAGCCCGGGGTTTCTTTCCTTCTTTTTTCGCCGGGTTTTCCAGTTAGGTAGCTAGTGAAAGGTTTCAGTTTAGCTACGGCAGGATTCTTGCCGGCGAGCATCGCTGTAGGCCGTGCCAGCGACCACTTCCTGTTATATTCATAAATCTTTTATTTCAGTAGCACCCTGGAACATGCTCCTAACCCCATAAGGTTGCCCTCAGGTGTGTGTCACTTATGTAGTATGTAAGATTTTACCAAACTTGCAATACTGATCGGTTCTTTATTACTACTTATATCTATCATTAATGTGCATTTCAACTTATTGTGAGTACATTGTCAGAAGATTGTAAGATTTTCTCTACTATAGTATAACTACGGTTAGTTACCTACTGTAATTTATAGTATAAGATTAATCATCTATTAGTTATAGTATTTTTACATTTTAATTTTGATTAGTACTTGCTGGAGTATATGAATATCTAAGTGCTTAATCAAATTCATTATTGAACTATGACGTCAGAACTGGCTGTGAATTACCGGTATGTGGGACAACAAATCGAATGACCTGGTTCGAAGCCATTGACTGTAAAAAAATCGATTCATTGATAAGTTTTCTTCAGGTTGACGCAGTGGTCAAGTAAAATTTATTCCATTATCATGCTAGAAATAAAAAACAGACAGCTATGCTAACAAACCAATATGATTACTGCAATTAGGGATTGCAATCCAGCGGCGTTTTCAATCCAGCTGGATTCTTGCTGGATTGACCCTTAATCCAGCTGGGTCCAGCGCGGATCCAGCAAAATGTGGAACGAAAATAAATGGACAACATTTTTAAGGCTTTTTTTTATTAATTTGTACTTCTTACGATAATCTATGAAATCTTTCACTCATTTGGTGATATCTTATATCAATTTGCTTTGGTTTCTTAATCATTTGAGATCAAAAGAATCAACTTAAAATTAAATAACAAACATATAACCTCATATAAGATTTTAGATAAATGTTTTTAAGTAAGCAATATCTTATTAAGTTTATGTTTAATGATAGGATGGCTAATCAGTAGCAATCAGTCTTACAAATTCTTTTAAATTTAACTATAAAAAAAGGACCGTAATAATAATACTATTTTAATCTTCAATCAATTTTTTGTATCAAATGAAGCTCCAAAATAATCTTCTCTCCACTCGTTAATCGTTAATAATGAGCAGGTTAAAATCTGACGATAAGAGACTGACTATTTTTTTTTTGAATTCTCTGAAAGTAAGACCTTAGAAAACAACTTTTATCTATAGTATTATCTCCCAACCTGCTTCGCACAGAACTGCATATGTAGCCGGCTGCTGAGAAAGCCCTTTCGGCCTCTACACTGGTCGGTTTTAGGTTCAAGAATCAGACTTAGTTCTTTACCTTTCTCTTCCTTAACATATTTTTGCAAAAATAAATCATCTTTGAAGGGTGATTTTTTGAAATGTTCTACAACTTTGCGTACTTTCATGAGCAACAATAGAAATTGATACGTTTGCGGATCCGCATCGCTGGATCCAGCACTGTATGCTGGATCCAGCATGTTGAAAAAGGCGCTGGATCCAGCTGGATTGCTGTATGCTGGATCCAGCAATTGCAATCCCTAACTGCAATGTTAAACATAAATTAAATCTTTCCTCTTTTATGTGAACAAACATAATCGAGTTCAGTGTTGTTATTTTTCTTGACATCGTAACCTACTGTCGCATAAAACTTTTAAAGGGTCTTGATCAGAAATCTCATTTCATCTTTTATTTACTTAAATAAACATTTTTATTCCTTTGTAACGAACAAAACTGGTTTTGATACTTGTTTGGAAAGCTTTTCATTTATGAAGATAAATTGCTCATTCTGAAATATATGTATTTTAAGTATAATCTTCTTTACTCGATTACTTTTGTTAACGATTTTTAATATGAAATGTAGTGTAGATTTTTTTGTAGGTAAGTAAGTAATTCGTTCGGGTTTATTTTACGAGTATGTATGATAATTGTAAAAATTATTAAAATAAATCTTATTGACTAGATTACTATCACCTTTATAAAGCCTTCAATATTATCAAAGGACGACAATTTTCGGGTTCGATTCTCGCTCCGGAAAAAAAATCTTTGTGTAAAATCAAAGATTTCTTTCCGGAGCTGGTTAGTACAAGGACTACCCTTCGTGCCCCGGAAAACACGTTTAGCCGTTGGACCCGATTGTTATAACATTCTATGTGAAAAAGTTTGTATTTTAATATTTTTTTTTCGAATCTACTCAAAAACTACTGAACGTATTTCGATAACTCTTTCACCATTAGAATGCTACATTATCCCTGAGTAACATAGGCTATAAAAGTTCACCCGTGCCAAGCCGGGGCGGGCCGCTAGTATTGTATATAATGCTGCGGTCACCAACTCGGTTGGTTGGTTGGTTGTACCATCATTTCAGCCGTAGGACGTCCACTGCTGGACAAAGGCCTCCCTCATAGTTCTCCACTTGTTACGGTTAAAAGCGGCCTGCATCCACCGTGATCCCGCGGCCTTAACAAGATCATCCGTCCATCTAGTAGGTGGACGTCCTACGCTACGCTTGCCGATCCGCGGTCTCCATTCGAGAACTTTTCGGCCCCAACGGCCATTCGTTCTCCGTGCTATATGGCCTGCCCATTGCCACTTCAACGCACTAATCCGTTAGGCTATGTCGGTAACCCGCGGTCTTCTACGTATCTCCTCATTTCTGATTCGATCTCGTAGAGAAACCCCGAGCATAGCCCTCTCCATAGCGACTCTGAGCGACTCTGAGCCTGTTCATAAGGCCTATAGTAAAAGACCACGTTTCAGATCCATAGGTCATCACTGGCAACACACACTGGCTAAAGACTTTCGTCTGTTGTTGGTTGTTTATGAATTTGTTTTTTTGTACTAGTAAGGATTTGTAAAATAAATTTAATTTAAGTGTAAGATTGTTTTTACCTTGATCACGTAGAATTTTACAAAATCTATCATTAAAGTACCTGACTGGAACGAGCTCGATCCTTATTTCTATGCGTATATCGTTACACGTGTAAGCTTCCAAGGTTAGGATAATGCGAAATATTTTATAGAAATAGATAATCCTAGAGCTCAGAAATATAAGGTCGGGTGTGCCACGTCAAAACATACGTATTTTGTGCTTTTATAGTAAACTGGCACTTACGACAAAATGCTTCTAAACATATATAGTATATGTTTAGAAGCATTTTGTAGTATGCTTCTGAGATATGTTTTACGTGTTTGTTTACTGTTTTATAACTATGGAATTATAATAGAGGTGATTGAGGCCAGAGTTACGACCACCTACTACCCGGTGAATGATCGATTTACAAAAAAGTTCAGTGCCCTTATATACCTACTTAGCCTTTAGGTACTGACCGACTTGTATTTCATATGTTAGACGTAAAAAAGTCAGATGGCTAAATACAAAAAATCGAGCACTATCTGTAATAAAACTATGTTACAGAGCTTGTTAGTTTTAGTTTTATTTGACATCTGACTCATGCCAAAATGGAAGTGTAAAAGCGTTGAAAAATTTAATCAACATTGAAATATCTGTCGTCCTTTTCAAACACTAGTTATATTCCGCGCGCGGTTTCACACGCATAATATCTGGTCCTGTAGAAACTTCATAATTATATCGCAAATCACACCAACAAACAAAATTAAATGACAGCGCTGACAGAAACATAGTTTTTTTTTAATTTGCGTTTTAATGTTATAACCCAGACAGATTTAAAAATTCAATTTTTGAAAAAAGAATTCTCAAGTTACATCTTAGTTTTTTTTATTTGTCAATTCCTCCATAGACCAACTAGTAATACCAATTGAATTTTTGAAAAAATAATACTGCCGGTATTTCTTACTTTTTTATTCATCTAGTGTTCTTTTGTAGATAAAATTATGCAGCTATGGTACTAATATAACTACGATACAATTTAACTAATCTATGAATGTTCTAGAACTCACTAGAAACGCCTATAGCCTTCCTTGATACATAAGCTATCTAACAATGAAAGTTTTTTCAAATCAGACTATTAGTTCCTGAGATTAGGGTGTTCAAAAAAACAAATTCTTCACACTTAAATATTAGTATCAGTGCAGTATAATATTCAATATGAACTATGACATGTATTCGCCACTGTTTCGATGTGAATCAAGAACAAACAAACATCTAAATTTTATAATCCTGATAGTAAAAGTTTTGATGTGTGTTTTGAGTGATTTATACGAATATTATAAACCTGAAGAGTTTGGTTGATTGTTCGCTTGAAAACGCTTACGACAGGAACTAATGGTCCGATTTGAAAAATTATGTTAAAAGTATCGGTAGGCCTTTATAGCGGGAGGCGGTAGGCTGTTTAACGTCACTCTAAGACCAATAGGATTGAAACATCAATGAGAACTGTTACAAAATCGGGGTTACCTTAAAGTAACTATTTCACACGGGCGATGTCGTGGGCACTGTCTAGTTATTTAATAATGGGAAATCAACATAAAGACCAAAAGCTAGTATACCTAAAGATTAACAGATAGGGTAAAGAGCAGGAGTGGTCAACCGGTCGACCGCCATCGACCTGTCGATCCTGTCAACTGGAACAGTCGATCAACTTATGTTCATAAATATATGCCTTAAATTTCACTTCATTTTAAATACTTTTTAATATGGTATCTAATCATTTCATTATGTTCATTTTGAATTCATACCCGGTCTGGTTTGTTGACGAAAACTATCCTCCGTGCCTCGGAAATCACGTTAAGCTACTGGTCCCGATTGTTATTACATCACCCTTTCCTTGTGTCTTACAACAAAATTGCGGCCACCAACCACCCGCCTGCCAAGCGGGATAAAACCCTCCGGCCTTCTTCGATTCCCATATTTAGCAGTGAACTTTATACGGGCTGATAAGGATGTGATGCTGTTTTAATCTATATTTACCATTTTTTCAAAATCAACTTGTTCATGATACAGTGACCTTTTGACGGTAGTTACGTCACTCTGACCGCTGTCCGCGACATCTAGTACACTGTAGAGATTATCGGTAATATGACACGAGAGGTCATACGTTAAGTGGTATATGTAAAAATGAGTAGGTGTATCAGGTAGCCCAACTAATGGGCAATATAAGCTAAAGCCAATAATGATAGGCTGTGATGGACCACTTAAGTAGACGTCAATGATAATCTGGATACGACTATAATTTATGGTGGAACTAAAATAAACTAGCGTAATAAATACTGTATTGATTTGTCACTTTTATTATTTCCTATGGGTGGGAATATGTTGGTGGCATGACTGCTGTTTTTTTGTGTTCGGGTTTTTTAATTTATAATATTAGAAGTTTATAGAAAGTAAGAGTTACATACTTAACATTTTGCTTAATTTTTTGGAAATTTACAAGCAGAACTGGGAAATCGAGATGGATTTCCCAGTTCTTAACCTAAATCTTTATTTAATCTAAACCTTATTTTCAAATCTCCTGTAGTAAAAATATTCGATTTAATTTCGAATATTTTTACCTAACTTAAGCCGATTAAATTCTGTCTGAAATCTTCATGTTAACGTTGAAACTTGTTGGTAACTAAATATATTCCCTAATCTGGCGATCTCAGTTCGAGGTTAAATTGCAGTCAACCGTCAAACCATGATATACGATTGCGGTTAAGCTGCATGTCGGCCTATACAGGAAAGCGAGAGAAACGAATTGTGTACGTAAATAAAAATTGTATTTTAAAGTAGAATGCTCGAATTATTCATTTATAGTTGGGTTTTTGAATTATATGTTTTTCGTATTGTGTTGTATAATCTTTGAAGAGACAATAACAGTTTTTGCCGTCTGGTTTTCGGAATATACCACTTGTTGTCTTCCCATGGGTGCTATAAGAGTCGACTAGTGTATTTACAACTGATGCTTGGGCAGCAGCATCTATCAGCTCAAATTTCCTACCATATTGCTGAGATCACCGATCCGCCTCCCCAGCGCGCTAATTATCGCGTAATTAAAAGAAAGTCCATGTCCAGCAATGGTCACAAACGGGCTGTTTAAGTAAAGAATACAAAGTATAACGTCTATCCCTTACCACGACTGGTGTAAATGTGAAAACGTCAGCTTATTAAAAAGGTAATGATTTGCCTTAAAATTGTACTGCGATTGAGACCTGTGTCTAGTATAAATGATGTATATGTTACGGCTAAAGGTAGGTGTGAACATAAACTTAAGATTAGCCGGCTAAACCTAGGTGCAGCCGACCACATGCGGTTAAACTTAGATCAACCTCAAAAAGTCCCTGTTCAACTCCATTGGCTTAGGTTTAGGTTATTTTTTTCCCAACACGTTTTTGTGCCCTGCATAGGTATTGTTTAATTTAATTAAAACCTAATTCTAACCGAAGATAAGTAGGATACATTTAAGTTTAACCGCATGTGGTCAGCTGCACCTAGGTTTAGCCGGCTAATCTTAAGTTTATGTTCACACCTACCTAAAGCCGTAACATATACAAAGTATATAAGTATTATAGACATTCAGTTTAGCGATTATCCCGTTATGAAAAATGCTTCTATATCGTTTCATTGCTGCCGTACAATGCTTTAGTGATTCATTCGTATTCTCTTTGTTCTACAAATCATGAGCTTTGAGCATTGTTGCTGTTATCCAAACATCTACAGTTATACACTTACAAAATTGGAGCGTACACGATCATACATTATTGTTTGGAGTGGTTTTATATACAATCATTAATACACAATTTATATATAGACGGTAACATCGGGATCGCAAACCGCAATGACCACAGCCTTCGACGTTTTGCACGTGATGGGAGATCGTATGGCCACATCGACTTAAGAAATTACCCGTTGTCTTTACCGTACAAGATTGTATTAGCTATTTTTGAAATAATATCAAATAATAAAGGCAAACAACAAAAGGTACTGTGGCCCTGCTTTAAATGATGCTGAGCTATTAATATATTTTGTATCAATACAAGTACTTTGAGCCAAAAGTAGGTAATAATCTATAGATACGCTCTTAGAATACTAACGAAAACTAAATATAAATTTAAAAAAATTATATTCCTTTGTTTCGGCGTATGCGCCTTCCAAGTATACATTGACATACATACATCGTGATGGAATTTGCTATTCAAAATGATTAAGGAACTACTTAAGTATTTCTTTTTCTATACTGGATTTTTTTTTTGTTTGAATATAACTCCCATAAAACAATTCACACCTGTGACTACCAAAGTGAACAACTTGTATTTTTTCTAAATAAATGAACAACATTTTTTGTACCATCAAATATTGACTGTCAGGTAACAGTCATTTTAAAATTATTTCAAATAAATTAATGATACTCTACTTTTGTTTCTGCATGACAATGCACTTTATGTGTTATCTATTTTCGGTAACAATGGCACCGGTCGGCCGTATCGCGAAAAATGTCACACAATTCGACGCTTGCGCCAGTCACTGAACTTTTATAGAACAATACAGAAGTGCGTGTCATCACCTTCCGCTACCGCTACTAAATTACCTATAGTATATTATACTGTCTATATCATTTTTTTAAAGTATATTTTTATCTTTGTTACAGGAAGCATTGCCAAACCAAGAACTCGCAGACCCCTCGAAGCACCACACCCTAAGACTGAAAGTTCACTGCCGTCTTCCAAAGTATCTCCTAAAACTACTTTAAATTTATCTTTTGGAATCAAATCGACTCCGCTCAAGTCTTCGCCTTCAAACTCAACTCCGCAAAAGACATTTGACAGACGTCGAAGTCCAGAATCCGGTTCTAAACCTAGCTGCATACCACTTTCAAATAAATCTGTTAGTAGAAATATACGAAATTCTACGTCTCCCGTTAAGCAGGACTTAACTAGAGACTCAATACATAAACAAGATAACAGGTCTAAATTGGAAACAACAAGAAGTAAACCTACACGTAAAAGTCCAGAAAAATCCAAAAGTGACACAGAAAATAACCGTATCGATCGAAGGAATCGAGCTCAAAAGGATAGTGAAAGTCTTAGCGAAAAATATCATTATTCAAAGAAAAGACTGATTAGTTTAGAAAATAATTCTTCAAGAAAATCGAATGATAATAAAAACATTTCGCCTAAAAATGTTTTGAACGGTAATTCACAAGTAAAGCAAGAATCAAATCTAAATGCTTGTGTATTAGAAAATTCCAAGAGTAATTCGAAGATGTCGATGCTTCACGAAGTAAGGCCTCATACTTCTAGACTTTCGCAGGAGATGGACAGTTTAGCTGCGTTGACTAAACAGACATTAGATAGGGTTAACAAATTGTCAAATAACTTAACTAGTAATAAGTTAAATTTAGAGACATCTGAGCCGCGTTTTCAATCTTTGTTTGCATCGAAATCCGATGTCAGAAACAACAATCATACATATAATTATGGACTGTTGAACGAGCCTCCTGTACTAAACAGAGGTGTGACAGAGAGGTTGCGAGATATAGACACGGCCGCTCAGAGATTGATTGATTTTGAAAAGCAAAGTGCAATGTTTTCTGATCTCAATAACGATACGTCTAGTCAAAGTCGCCGTCTTGATACTTCGTCGACTTCGTGTAGTCACACACCGGTGTCTATCCTAAAACGAAAGTCTATTCATGAAGATAACGCTGCAGCAAATATATCTACTCAGACTATCGCTTCTCCTCCAGTCACATTTTCACCTAGCGTGGTTGAACACCGAAATGGGAGGTCTGATAGTAGACAACGTCAGGGCATATTAAAAAAGCGTCGCAGCCTAGATGAATCCCAGGTTGCTAGAAGAAGATCGTGCAGTCCAGAAGTTTCATTTGCTGAGGATGAATCAGCAGATATGAATAAATCTATTTTAAAAAATAGGAGATCGTCTTTGGAAGACGTCGTTAGAAACAGGTCACCTGATGGCCAAATTCAAGGCATTTTGAAACGAAAAATGAGCAGAGAAGAATCTGAGCACCAAACTGATGACCTGTCTCATAGTTCTCCTGAACCGCATGGTATATTAAAACGAAAATCGAATTCTAGTTCTAGTAGCAGCACTGCCTCTTCCCATGTGTCTATTGCTCAAGCAGTGTTGTTAGCAGCTGCAGGAGGTGCTGAAATAGTTGATGAAGATAAAGAAATGGTGAGGCCAATACTTAAAAAGAAAAGCTTTTCTGAAGAAAGACCGTGTCCAGATATTGTTCCCTCTGAAAATCCTAGACCAATACTTAAAAAAAAGTCTACCGAACACGACGAGCACGATTTCGACCTTCCCAAGAAACCGATCTTGAAGTCATCTAAAAAAATGTCCGGAGACGAAGGACATGCTTCTAGTTTCGATTTGAGCGAAGACGACCGAAGCTCCCGAAGACCTTCATTGCTTAGGTCCAGGACATCTGATCATTCAGGATCGGAATGTGAAGCGGTTAGACCTATTTTAAAACAGAGGGGTTCGAGTCTGACTAGGGAACGCAGCCAATCGCCGCGCCCACGGCTCTCTTTCTGCGCGGACAACGACGCGAACGTTATTAGTGTAGCGAATTTCAGTTGTGACACAAACGACTTGTCGGCGGCTGGACCGCGACGAGTCTTGAATCTGGCGCCCGCACCCAATCCGGAAGAGAATTTCCCGAGTGCAGTGCTCCGCCGCAGAAATCTGCGCCCTAAGGGCAACCCGCGGTCAAAAAGTCTCGCGTGTGATGTCAATGATGAGTTGCTTTCTATATTGAATAATCGAAGGTTAAAAGTGGATGAGAATTGTGAAAATGGTTTGTGCAATCCTGGAACACTGAACAACAACGAAACCGAGGACGACACTAAACCCAAAACATTTCCATCAATCGCATCGAGAATAAAATCAATGGAACAAGCTCTTACAAAAGATTTATCACCGAGAGATCAGCCTTCCACGTCTAGAGCCAAAAATCGCGACAAAGAGCGTTACAAGACCCAACCTATCACCGTTGAAGAAATGCGGTCGATTACTTCCAGGTAAACATAAATTATTTTTATCTTATTTAACGTTTTCTGTATAAGGAATTTTACCTATTGTGTATTTGTTATTTTATATGCGCAGTTTATACATTGCCTACGCATATATATAATATTTTTAGGTATGTGTTTCAATAGATCACAGATTTGTCTGACAGTTATAAATCTTTCTCGATTATTATAGGTTATTTGTCTTACCGTTTTACCGGACATTCTTAAATATGACTTTGTTTTCAAAGGTGATTGTGCTGTGTCTGCCGGTGGAAGTTAGTATCTAAAAATTGGCGCGATGCCATTATTTTGATGGGTGAGCGCCCACGGCACACGTGGGTTGTTCACAAAATGTTTTGTTGCAAACATTGTATATTTCGTTTTCCAGGTGGCCAATTAGTCACAAGAAAAGCATGTAGTTTCTACAGTAACTGCACTTTTCCCTGGAAATGTAAATATTTTGGCTGTAGAGTCATATTTTGTCAAGCGAGCTTTCTTTTTTTTACATTGTCGTATTAAAATCCAAAGTCGAATTAAATTACAAACAATACTTCAGGATTATGTTCCTTGATATACACTTCAGTCCCAAGGTTAATCCTTTAGCAGTGAAGCGAATTCTATTAGACCTTTTCATAATTACTAGTTTATGAAATCCTTACACAAAACGATGCTAAGTTCGTGTTTTTTCGATGGTATGACATCATCTATAGTTCAGTTTACAGTTTGAATCACGCCTGATGCACGGCGTAATCATTAAAATTGGACTGTGCACAATAAAATACATAATGGTTTAATAATTTGTTAGCAAAATATTGTATCTATCGCCATGAATCGTTTTATTTGGGATTGTCACCACGACCAACTGTAAGTTCCTTTATTTACATTTCAGATTTGTTTCCTTCCCTTTGTCGATTCATAAATAAAATTAAAATAATAAATTAAAATATTTAGCTTTACATTTAGGCACTTGATCCATTCCTCATAGTTTTACCTTTATATTGTTTATTTTCTTACTGTACGCCGGAAAACGTTTAACTAAGTCTATTGAACGTTTTGTTAACATAAACACCAGTTGATTGTACTAACGATGTAGATACTTATTTAACAAGGTAATGATTGACATACAACACCATGATTCATTGTTATTTAATCTACTGTAATTATAAACTTATGTATGTTATTATACACTCTTGTTACGTTCGATTGTTCTTCACAAATCATCTTTATATAGCATTGGCATTATCTCTTAACAATTGCTACTGTATTATTCATCTTGGTGTCTTGGCGATGTCTTCAACAACTAAAATAAGAATAAATTCTATTTTCTATCGACTGTTGCGAATCGCTGGTTTCATTATGTATAGTATTATAACGGCAGTCTAAATTAGACAACGCTTTTTGCGACATTCTAATTAGCCTCATTTACTAATAATTAAATTCGATTGGTTGTGATATTATTATGTTGTAGTGAGTATTCTGATGACGGAAATACGCGCTCCAGTCGTTAGTGGGTCAAGCACTATTTCTGGCTCTGTTGTGCTTCAAAGCACGCATCAAGAGTTTTATGACCGAACGAACTGGTCACTAGTGCATGCAGACCCTTAATAGCTTTTATTGAAATGCTTAGCTACTAATGGACATCCTTCTAATCTCGGCTACAAAATTTGTGTCAGTAAAACATGTGGAGTTACCATAAAATCTGAATTTAGTATGTAAACTTTAATACAATCTACACAAAACATGATGGTTTATATTAGGAGTAAATATTATGGTAGCTACTTCAACTATCTACCTACTAATAAAACAAACGAGGGAAATATTTACCTATTTGTCAGTATCGGTAGTAAATTTTATGGATCGAAATACGATCGATAACACTAAAATCGAGATCAGACATTTATATTTAGATTATATTGCCGATGGTGTCAAACTTTACCAAAACCATAGATCCGCGACGCTGATCCAATCACTCCCGCCATAATTCATCGAAATTTATGAAGCCGAACTGAAACAGTAACCGTCTCTCTCTTATGTACGGGCTTGCTCTACTTTAAAACGTTTCTTTTCTCATTTCGCAGTTTGGAGCCGGGCCAAGAGCGTTTCCAAGCGTTCGGCCCAGCGGGCTGTAGTTTTCCGAACCGTCCCGTCGAGTCCGGTATCGCTCCCTCTTCCAGGGGCCAGAATCTCCTTACGGGGGAATCAGAGAGAGATCCTTTCGCGGACTTCGCGAAGGCCTTGGATTCGCCGCCGTATGGTGCGAGCTCCTTCAGCGTCAAAACGCTGGCAGACGCTAATGGTGCCTCTGATAGTGGAAGCACCAAGGACCACAGTTACGGTGAAGCAAATTTCCTGGATTTCGAAAACATCGAAGTGAATACTGACAGGAAACAGTCGACGTTGGATGAAATAGAACAAGAAGTTAATAAAGTGCGCGTCGCTCTGGACGAAGACAGCCGCGCGTTGGAAGAAGACGAGAGACACCAAGCCGAAGCCGACAACTGGAGTTTGAATGTGTCTTGTGATAGCGGTGTGTACAATCGCGCTTCCTCCAGAGACTCGGGGCCCCATTCCGGTGAGTACATCCGAATTTTCCGTAACGTTGAGAAACAGTTTAGCTTATTAAACTCGTAAATTTATTTTTATCGTATGAGGCGCGTGGACTAGTGTACTCATACGCGAATACGTCGTTAGGCTTATTTAGTGCGTCCAGCAGTCACAACTGTCAGTGTCATAAAACAAGCAAGCGAAGCGATCGGTCGTATCAAGTCCGGCCGGCAGTAACTTGCGGTTTGTTTACGTTCTGTTTGGTAAAATTAGATTTACCGAATGCGCCGCTATTCGTATTAGGTCGGTTTTGAAAATAAACACGGTATAACCTTGCAGATGTCTCTCGGCCCACTTATTTGGGTCAATGTAATGCACGTGTTCTTTGTCAAAAAGACATTGCATTTTGTAAAAAGTGGATTCAACTGTTTATAAGTGATTTGTGTCGTTTTTTTATGGAGTTCATATTTGGCATTGAACCGGCGAAAACTGCAATTGGAAATGTAAACTTTAGTATTTTAGTTTCAGTCCGTATGGTACTGGGTGCGGTATTGTACATCAGTGGGATAAAATGTTTTTCTTTCAATTCCAGGTGAGGAGTTGGGTTTGATTGAGAGCCAAGAGATAAGGGAAAATCACACCACCAATAGCAGTAGTAACGAGTGGTCTTCTTCGTCTATCGAACGTGGTCTCCTAGCCATGGACCGCGATAGGAAGTCCACTGAGACGGAGGGTATCATGGTTGAGGAGGAGCGAAGTGATGATGAGGCGCCAGAACGCTGCGGCTTTAACTTGGGGCTAGTGAAGAGCAACAGTGTAGTGGCCCGCGCCAGTATGTGGCAACAACTACAACAACAGGCTAAAGGTAACGATATTACTTTACTTAGCTACATTTAATTCTATAACAATTCAGAACCATTACAAGTTACTGCATTTGTCTTGATTGTATGTTGCCTTTAAGTACCTACGCGTAAACCAAGTTTTGAATTTTGATATAACTTTGTCTAATTGTATTAGCCTTTTGAATTAAGAATATTGATGCTACGTATATATTTCAATACGACAAGGTTATTAGAAATAAAAAGGATTACAAAATCCATATATGGGTTATGTAAATCATGTGAAGAAACTGCATAATGCATTTTCTGTATAATGTAATGAAAAGTAATTTTCAGCAACTCAATTTAACAACAGACATCTAACTCGGTAAACTACATTTTGATTTCTATGCGCTGTTTCAATTAACACAGTAATAGTAATCATAATCATTCCATATAACGTCCACTTCTGAGCATGGGCCTTCCACCTTATTTATAATTTACGAACACGAAGTAAGGCAGAAGGCCTATGTTCAGAAGTGGAGATTATATCCACTCCCGTTCCCATAAGAATACATCATGATCATCATCAGCCCGTATAACGTCCACTGCTGAACATGGGCCTCCTCCCGAAGGTAGGATATTTGCCATAGTCACCACGCTTGGGAACAATATTATGTTGTACCATATAAAGAAACGCTGCTGCCCATTCCTTGATATACGACTATTATATATGATGTTATAATAATCGGGACCACCGGCTTGACGTTCTTTCCGAGGGTAATCTCTCAACCAACAAGACCCGGAAAGAAATCTTAGAATTTACACAATGATTTCCTGTTTGGCGTGGAAATCGAACCCACGACCTCCGAGATTCAAAGCGAGCCAAATACCACTACGGTACGGAGGTTGCCCCAGAAGAATTACTCATCAAATATAGCCTATAGACTTCCTCAATAAATTAGCTAGGTGTATAAATCTGTAAGATTCAAATAGGTGTAGTTCCTACATTAGCACGTTCAAGCAAACTAACTCTTCAGCTTTATATATCTAGACCTCAGAACCGTAAGGACGGATATATGTATATTATCCGCAGAAGTATTCGGTCGTAAGTACCAGTTATAAAGGCACATACGTCTAATGTTTCTGAGCTCTACATATATTAGTATAGGCTACTACAGCAACAGTATTAAATATTATGCTATATTATTTTTAGCGAATCACAGAACCGACAGAGATGTTCAAAGTAAACATTACGTTCTAGACTAAAACATCTTTATAACTTCCTTATTCTGATATTTAGCCTTATGAATAACATTATAATTTGCCAAAGGCCTTCGGTCAGCTTACAATCTGATTTTTGGATTGGCTATCATCCAAATTGTGACTGCAAATACAGTGAAAATGTATAATTGTTTGCTTTATCGATTCTATGTAAACGTGACAATATTCATATAGTATTTTATTCTCGTATGACGAATCGTTTGAAGAAGCCCTAGCCTTCCTCGATAAAGTATCTAAGAATTAAA
Organism: Nycteola revayana; assembly: GCA_947037095.2. Classification (NCBI taxonomy): domain Eukaryota; kingdom Metazoa; phylum Arthropoda; class Insecta; order Lepidoptera; family Nolidae; genus Nycteola; species Nycteola revayana. The sequence goes on from OX344847.2 coordinate 6,239,065, forward strand.
TATTTTTTTAATGGGACCATTTAGCGTTCTCAGGAACGCTAACTGGTCCCATTAACTGGTGGAGATTAGCGCGTCAAGCAAACAAACAAACTCTTCGGCTTTATTATATAGGTTATTCCACTAATGGAGATCACAAACATGACGTAGGAAAGAAAAGTACCTGTCATATTTAAATTCACGTATTCAAGAACAACATTGGGCACTTTCGTTTATTTGGGTTTGTCATGTATTCCTGTCGTGGTCTCTATTGCTATGACATTTCCAAGAAAAGTCATCAGTGATACGTGTTATTCCTGAATGCGAGAGTAAGTTTGTTCTATTGCAATCAGTATTTAAAACTTGTCGTTTATAAATTCCAGGAACTCCGAAACCTCTGCTCCGCCACAGTCGCTCCAAGTTAAAGGAGGGTCCTACAGTGGCGGATAGGTTCAAGAGCCAGCCTATTTCCTTCACGTCTCCAGAAATCAGCCCAATAGAAGAACCGCCATCCAGCAACGAGCCGTTCTCTCTCATTCAGTCAAAGAGCACCGCCAATGTGCTAGACAGAGACGAAGATGGTAAGACAAAAATTATAAAAACATTACGCGACGATATTACAGACAATTTTAATTGATATTTATTTGTTAATATTATTTAAAATTTTGAAATAGATTTTTTTATGTTAAAGGCATGTACATTTTGCATTAGAATCGGAAAATTCGCTTCCTGTCTTATGTATCGTCGGCTTTTGTTTCTTTTTTGCATGTCCTCGACTACTCTACTATGTGTATGTCCCGGGCTCTTATACACGTGCACAATGTTATGTAAATACGCACAAACTCACCGGTGGCAGCTAAGTTAGACGAAGACGATCCGGCGAAGATGTCTCTAAGCGACAAAATGAAAATGTTCAACGCAAAGTTGACGCACAAACCGCCCGTAGCTGGCTTACCGAGACCGAGAGAGGAACGAGTGCCGAGAACTTCGAGACTGAGAACTATGCCAGTTCTCGCGAGTCAAGTGCAAGAGGCGATGGAGCAGAATGAAAGGCTCACAAAATCTTTGACGCACGAAGATGTACCTCGCAATATTGACTCTAATTTCCAGTTGAAAATGGAGTTGTTTCGTTCTGCGAGCGCAAAGAATACGTCTTTAGAGTATATCATGAGGCAAAACGCGAAGTTTAGAAGCTTAGGTCTGATTTTGTTATTAATTTTTGAGTTTGATTTTGTCGTTTGCTTGTTCGATTTCGCTTCCCTTTTGTTTTTGGTACTAATGGGCACTGTAGTCTTAATTCGCCAAGCATGTTGTTGGTATAGTTGCACGTATTTGCATGATTTGGTCCAATTAACAGGTTTATTTACAGGTGTCGTGGTGTAATTTGAAAATTAACAATGGTTTAAATTAACAAATTATTTTTATTAGACAATATTCTTAGTATATTTGTGACCACTGCTGCTGTAAGTAAATTCCGAAAATTTTTAAGACACATAATTACAAATCGTTATTAATTACTATAATCGTCTCAGTACTCGATGACTTAATTTAAGTTTTTTTTATGGGTTTCAAATTGCGTGATTTGTTTCTTTTTTTGCATGTCCTAGACTACTCTACTGTATGTATGTCCCAGGCTAACAATATATATGTACACAATTCGTACATATATATTGTTTTAAACAAATTCCGTCAAAGAAAAAACAATAACAAACAGGGGCCAATGGAAACATTACAAGTAAAAGTAATGTTTCCATTGGCCCCGGTTTGATTTTTTTTTCGTTTAAAATTAATCTTACCAGTTTTACTTTAAAAACATTATTTTCTCTTACTACAAAGTAGTTTTTTAAATATTATGTTTCGTAAACATCACAGCTGTAATATGAGGTTGGTTCGAAAGGCCACGGGAATGAGTAGGCGAGAGCGGGAATCCTATCTATTTTCGTTTACTATTATGAAATGTTAAATTGTTTGCTTGTTTATTTTCTTCGCAAACTATTTTCTTATATACTGGTTGTGTAGTATTAGTAACTTGCTTGGAATTTCAATCATCATCGTCAGCCCGTATAACGACCACTGCTGAACATGGGCCCCTTCCAGAAGGGGAGTTTTGCTATAGCCACCACGTCGTGCGGGTTACTGACCGCAGTATAATGATGTAACACACAAGGAACTGCTGCCCGTTTCCTAGTCATTTAAACAATACTTCTTGTCCTGCATGGGAATTTTAATATAAACGCAAAAAAAATCTCTCGCGGTATACTTTATTGTTAAATCGCTGGAAAAAGAATTCGTTATAACTAGTATTCATTAAGTTTGTAGGCGTTTAAGTGCTAACACAAATAAATGGACGCAGGATGGAATAAACTCCTATATTGTGTATTATTAAGTACTAAAATACGGTATATCTATAGTATATCTATTTATAGGTTTTAAGTCTCAAAACTCCATCAAGATTCGGGGATTGAATTCCTTCGTACAAGTTTTTGTTTGTTTTTGCATAAAACTATTGTGGGGATAACAATTCTAATAAAGAATATGTTGTTATAAAATATCGTTGCATGAATTGATATTTCTTATTGTGTGACCACAGATAACTAATGATCAGTAGGACCATACAATAATATATAGCTAAATCTAATATAATACTTGGTACAGCTAAAACTAGTGTAGCCTTAATAACGTTTAGTTCATACGCCTTAATACTTAAGCTTAACCAATGGTTAAATATTACAAACTACGTATAATTAATTGATTGGTTTTTATTAGGATTGCTATACAGACGGGTGTTTTGTATTGGTACAGTGTAAAAATAATAGTAGGTTAAATATAATAACAGACTTGAATTTGCTTGTTACTGGGCGCCAATGTATGTTATATTATTCTTAAGCATGATGTTTTAAAATCATTTCATATTCACATAATATAGTATAAATTAGGCAGAACATGTTTAATATCGTCAGAAGATTTGCACAATAAATATTTTGTCAATCTATTCAATCTGTTATTTTGATGTGATTAATTTGTACTGAACTAACTGAAATTATTTAGTGCCATTCCACTGAATAAGCTTTGAATTACCAAGAATACAGCTCTATTTATTTACACTATTTATAAATAATTATTTTTGCTGTCCTAAACTTTTTTATTTTTTATGATTATACTAATCTCATCACTATGTATGCCTTCGAGAATATATTCAAATCAAAATAATAATGTAAACTACACTACTACTAGATAACGCTTAGAATATATTCCCTAGCAGATTTAAACTAACAATCGCATGCTTTCCCAGCCAAAGCACGCTAGCAAACATTTCTACTATTCTTTTTACACTACATTGGGTACAAGTTTCTCAATACAAGATAAATAACTACCTGTTATGTTACAGATCTGGATGATGATTCGCCAACGGAACGCGCTCAGAGGATGATCACGCCTGAAGTTAGGGGCATATTGAAGTCAGGGTCTACTGTGGTGCCACGACCCAAAACCTTGGCGAAAGGGGAGAGTTCAGAGGTTAGTATTAAAAAGATTATTTTGGTACTATAATAAGACAGCTATAAGACAAAGTGAGTTCTTTTACTGGAGAAACAATGAAATATGTGGAAATCATGTTGATGTAACATACATAACTATCACATGTATGTTAGTGACGAATAAACTCAAAAACAACTGGATGGATTATGATAATTATTTAATTATTACAATGCTCCTTTATTCCTGGGTAACATAGGCTATATTTAATTAGAAAGTTCCCGCGGGGAACCCAAGTGGGTTATTTGAAAAATAGAACTATTCTCTCTTTTTATAACTGTCATAGATGTGTCTATGGCAAAAATCCTTGGATAAATCCCTCGCTAACTTTTTTTATTGTTTGATTTTACGAAAACACTGATGATATTCCGTCATAGATATTGCATTGTACACAAATTTCTGCTTTTATTTCATATTAATAAATTTATCTGTATTTTTTCACTTTACTTAATCTTGTAGTACTTACTATGACGTTTAAAAAACATGTAAGTATATGTTATTAGAAGCATTGTAAGTGCTGAACTTTAAGCTATTGGGTTACATTTGACCCTAATCACTTACTATTGGATAACTTTTTTTCAATATTTGTTTTTTTTATTTATTTTTACTTTGCTGTAGTGGGTCGTAATGTGATGATTTATGTCCTACCTATATCTTAATATAAGTTTTAAACGACATATGTGCCAAATATCGTATAAATCGGTTCATTACTTTTAGCGTAGCAAATAACATATAAACTATCATATTTATAATATTAGTAGAAATGGACAACTGAAAACCATTTACTATAATTTTCACTGGATCGGTCGTGACTCATTCGACAAAGTAGTCAATTCAGTGCAAAGCTAAAATCTATTACGATACAGTGGTAATAATTAAATTGAAATGCTATGATTAATTCGGTCAAGTGCTTAATGTAACGTTGCATAAAAACATGGATAATTATTCATAACTATTTTAATGTGTCGGTCAGGCATCAAACGTATCATGGTATGTACTAAATTAGATACAGTAGCCTGGTATCATTATTAATAGGACGTATGACTAGCGACCCGCCCTGGCGTCACACGTATACATATTAACCTTCCTCTTGAATCACTCTATATATTAAAAAACCGCATCAAAATCTGATGCGGAGTTTTAAAGATCTAAGCATACTTAGGGACAGACAGCGAAAAACGACTTAGTTTTGTAGTATGTAGTTAGTTTCGATCCCTTCTTCCCTTTTGATTTGAACTCTCTCTATAACATATAGTCTATTTCACTCCTGGATCTTTTTACTATTAACCCTAATCGTGTAGATGAGAGTTAATACTCGATTTGACAATTTTGACAAAGTTGCCCCCCCCCCCCACCCGGCGGTTTTCCCGCGTTACTCTGGCCTGTTTTGTAGCCTATATGTTAAACCAGCGTATAGCCTATCCCGGTGCAATTTCAGCCAATTCCGTTCAGTAGTTTTGGCGTGAAAGACATCCATCCATTCATCCATACTTACAAACTTTCGCGTTTATTTTATTAGTAGGATTGCAATAATTTCATAAGAAAACTACAGCAAAGTTGCTGTTACAAATGTACCCTATTTTTTTTTAATAGTAACTTTGCTTCCGTTCTACTATATCTCGCCCGCGAACGCGACGCGTCCCCCACTCGCCCTCCCGACCCTTAGTTTGCTAAGTACCTTCCGATGCCCTCGTAGACCCGAAGTCCGAGAGGCCCGCGAACTGTAAAGTAGAGCGACAGTTGCACAAAACTCCCCTAAAGAAACTAAAAGCCATAATCCCTCAATCTCCCCGTCAGCGACCGCCCTGAGCCGAGGTCTAAGTCCCACAGGGGACGCCATCTTGCGCAGGTTGCTTAGTTTGTAGTGTTTAAACCATTTATCTAGGCTGGAGATCTGCTCGCCTTTATGCCCGGTGAAGTAGCAAAAGCCTCAGGGCTAACTACATATGTCCGTCCGAAATAAAAATAAATAAAATTCTACTATATCAGCCGTTACTATACGTTCTCTGTAGAATAAGGGCCTCCTATTGGCTAGCTAAGATCGTCGAAGGATATTGCCATAATTGGCAAGCGGATTGGTGATCGCAGTAGGAAAGTAAGTATCCTTTAGCTGAAATATGCTGCAGCCTATTCATCAGCTGTATGTCCCTTAGTCGCAACACCCATTGGAAGATATGGGGCGGCCGATACTAAGCCGGAAACACACGGCTGTGCTTCCGTACTGTTGTATAACAATTATAGTATTGACAATTTAAAATAGATTAGTACGCGTAACTATTGAGGTATGCGATGTATTTTGGCTTGTTAAGCTTTGATACATATTCGTTTGTTGGAAGGTATTGATGTATCACTATGTTTGTTGTTGATTGTTCAAGGAAATTATAAATATAAAGTTGTCAATGGTCAAGGTTTGATACGCCCTTTTAATGTTACATATATAATTAAATTCTATTTTTGCACTGCCCTCACGCCAATAATGTGTCTATATGCTGTAATACTATTTTTGCGGTATTAAGACTAGATATGTTGTCTTCACTACATACCTCTAGTATAAAACAAAGTCGCTTTCTCTGTCCCTATATCCCTATGTATGCTTAAATCTTTAAAACTACGCAACGGAATTTGATGCGGTTTTTTTTTACTAGATAGAAGGATTCAAGAGGAAGGTTTATATGAATAATTGTATATTGTAGCATTGTACCCGTGCGGAGCCGGGGCGGGTCGCTAGTGTTACATATAATCAAACTTTGACCATGTCATCATGAATTATGTCATCTTAAAATAAGGTTTAACCACAGTAAAACATTATTTTAAGATGACATAAGTGTTTAGTAACACATTACAAAACACTTAATAATATTATGCTGAAATATTTCACGCGTAAACTACTAAGGAGATCGGAATAAAAGGAACACAAACAAGTTAGTTACTGGATATGATAGAATAATATTCCTACTAATTTTATAAATGTGAATGTAAGTTAGTTTGTTACGCTTTCAAGCGAAAACTACTTATCTGATCATCATGAAACTTTTTACACATATTCTTGGAGGTTCTTGTTCACATATTATTAGTAACATAGGGACATTTGCTTCAATGACAGCGAAGCCGCGGATAATATAGCATGATATAAAGCATTGTATTACAACCTGTCATGTAGGGCATATATGTAATATGGACTATAACTCATCTAGTATTTGATTCATAACTAAATACCTAAAAGTTTAATGTAGATTATTAGGAATTTACGTAGAATATACAAGACAAGTTGTTTCCAATACTTTAATGTATTGCCTCTGTTCCAGGGTCTGAAAGATGAAGGCATCGACAGTTCCTCAGACGACGAATCAGCGTCCGCTTCAAGCGTGTCCTCCTCCGAAAAAAGCTGCTCATCATCCGACAGCTCCGATGAACTGCCTGACCCCAAACCCAGGCGGTTCCAACGCAAACCCAACAAGCTGAAAGCATCTAGAACAGAATCAGACATACCAAGAGTCCCAGAACCCTTTCCAAGAAAAATACAGGCGATACAACTACCAGGCGCAAATGAGCTCAAAGAACGCCTGACCCAAGCGAAAAACGCCGATGTTAAAATCCCAATGCTGGGCAAATTGGGTAGAAGACCTTCAGAAGAGGCGAAAAAAGAAGACGACCAAACAAGGTACCGACGCTTCGTCAAGAAACTCGATGAGCCCATCCAACTAGCGAAACTAAGAAGGCCAATAGATAAACCGGTGACTCCAATACAGGAACCACCGCCGGTTTTGAAGGTAGCAGCCTTGAATCAAGACGCGAAGAATAAGTTCTTCGGCTTGAATCTGAATGATGGGAAGAGGGAGAAGACGATCGATGAGTTGACGGCGGCCGTCAGAAAATACATTCCACCGGTGAGTTTAGTTTCTTTGATTAAATTTTAGTGATCCACTTAGTCCGCGTCTTACAACTAAAATAATAAAAAAATGTATAAAAGGGCCCTATTTTCATTTTGTATCTTTGATAATTGTATATCTGGACGGGCAAAAGTGCTTTCGTGGAGATTACACTTGGGAACTTTATTTCCTTTTGAATAACAGACGCTGTTTAGCTGCATATCCAGTAAAATTGTTATAAAATTAAACATTTATTATGTGCTCAAAAGTTGCAAATCTAGAATTATTAATAGAATTGTTGTTTAATCATATAAGTATCTATGAATCGTATATGTTGACGGGTAAATTAACCTATCAACATACACGATTATTCTATTCTTATTATTCATCAGTACATTGATACTATGTCATATATAATATTAAAAAGGTACCTATACAGTTTGTGAGGTTGTAGGGATAAGCTGTAGATATATTCAACTGATTTAAAAAAATCTTTTACTAATAGAAATTCGTCAGAAGCGTCACATATTTTAATACCAGATTCCCCGTTTCCGTGGGAATCTATCCTAAAAGTCGTAATCCCTCAATCTAATCGCCAGCGACCGCCCTGAGCCGAGGTCCAAGCCCCAAAAGGGTCGCCCTCTTGCGCAGGTTGCTTAGTTTGTAGTTTTTTAAACCTTTTATTAAGGCTGGAGCTCTGCTCGCCTTTATGCCCGGTGAAGTAGCATAAGCCAACAAAGTAAGTACATGCGAAAAAAAAATTAAAAAAAAGTGGGAATCGGGTCTTAAATTATGTGACGTTTCTGCCGACCGAAGATTTTGTACAGGAGAATAGTATCTGATTATAAGTAACAATTTATTAACAAGTATAATTGTTGTCAGGTGAGCAAATCAATGTCGATACACACAATGGAGGTGCCGGGCTCCGGTAGCGACGGCGAGAGCAGCGGCGGTCGGGAAGTGCGACAGATCAACACCAGAGTGCGACACAGGTAAGCTTTTTTTAATACAACTCACGCCCTTTGGAAATTCATCCCTGTGTCGTAGGGGTATTTACAAACATGAAATTCACAGACATGAAGCAGAACCAGACTCAGAATAATTATCTGTGGTTGATACAAATAAATGTCCCGGGTGTTAATCGAACCCGGAAAACCAGATCTCAGAAGAAACTACTGCAAAAACTGAGTTACCGGTGCAATCGTACCTAAAGTTGGTTTTAAATAGTTTTATATCCTAACTTTGTAAAGCACCTTCTGACGCCCTAGTAGGCTCAGTCCGAATTAAAAATATAAAAATCTAAAAGTCTTTCCTGAGTTGAGGTCCCACAGGGGGCGCTATTAACAAGGATAGAGTCCTGTTCACTTTTATGTCCGTAGCGAAGTAGCTGAAGCCTCGTCTCTCATAAGTCCGTTAGCAAAACAATCCTGCTAATTGAAGTTAAATAACGTTATGTTAAAACCATTGCAGCGATATCTTATTTGAGAGTACCATGGAATTGAAAATTATAATTAAGAAAATTAGAAATTTGCTTCTATATAACAGTAAGTTCATTTTTCCCAGTCTTGCTTTACGAGCTGATTAGCAAAGAACTTGAAATTGATGTGTCGTATAATATTCAATTCATTATCATTAAAAACGAATATTTAGTAGAAATTAGTTTTTTCTGTTTATTATTCATAATTAACTTAGTTTTTCTCCAAACATCTATAAATCGTACATATTTTTAATAAAATTCTTAATATAATCATAAAGAAATCGTAGAAACGAAGGTACTAATTACATTTATGTAATTAAAAATTTTCCATGTCCACCTGTTCCATTAAAACATCTAAAAATAAAAGTAATTAATATTCTATCGGCTTATTAACATATAAACTCAGTGTATCCGATCATAATACTGATAAAAATCTATATTAACGTAATAAATTGCAACAGTTGGTTTGTTTGAACGCGCTAATTTCTAACTATTATCATCATCAGCCTATATAACGTCCACTGTTGAACACGGGCCTCCCTCTAGGGGGTGTTCCCATCGTCGTCTGGCGTTGGGTTGGTGGCCGCAGTATTACGTCCGTATCTTGTAAACTATTTTCATAGATAACGTTATGATAATAGGGACCTACGGCTTAACGTGCTTTCCGAGGCACAGTGGGTTGTCCTTCAACCAACCAGGCCCGGAAAGAATAATTTGATTTTTTTTACAAAGATTTTTTGTCCGGGAATCGAATCCTCGACCTCCGAAATTAAAGGCAAATCTTATGGAGGCTGTTAACAATAAATTTGTTTTATGGGGGCATGTATACGCTTCACTATATAACACACTTCTTAATCATATAAGAGATCTTAAAGATTATGTTACTAAGTTTAAACCGTATGTTAATAAAAAAATATATACATTTCTAATTTTATGTAACTGCTTGGCAATAAATTGCCCTGAACCAAAACTTTATTAAACACTTTTGACCCGCTTCGGCTTCGCATGGGTGCAATGCTGATGTATTATACATATAAACCTACCTCTTGAATCACACTATCTATTTTAAAAAACCGCTTATATCCGTTGCGTCGTTTCAAAGATTTAAGCATACATAGGTACAGATAGAGAGCGGGAAACGACTTTGTTTTATACTATGTAGTATATAATTAGAAAAACCTTGCCACAGAATAAACAATAGTACAAGTGCCTTGCCGCTTTTCAGAGTTTTCACGTTAAAAAAGATGGTTTAAAATATATAAAATCTGTATGAATAAAGAATATTCTGATTTATTGCTAACAAATGCTAAAAAATATCACGTTATATCCAACAGGCACAAAAAAGAAGTCCAACGCGGGAAAAGCCGAATGCGCCCCTAGTGGAGCATAAAGGCTCGTTGATAATCTATCGACAGTATTATAGTATTTGATAACACTGTACCTTCATAATTACTAGGAACCGGTTGGAATCGTAACCTGTTCAGTATAAACTTTAATGAGCTTCTATGTATATGCCTGATTCCTTGAATAATCTGGCGTTCAGTGTGGTATCAGAATCCTGTCAGGGCTTATAAATAGACTGAAACACAGATACTTTTCGGAAGTTCCTCATAGAAGAGCGACTTCCAAAATTAAATGAGTAATAGTAACGACTATAAATCAAGGTAGAATACTTTTTGTGAATGGTTAAAGTTTTCGACATAAAACGTTAATGGCGCTGTATTCTATTGAAATATTGACGAATTTTGTTTATTATAAAATATAATCTACTATTAGTTTTTAATATTGTCCTCGGAGCTTCGGATGTGTCTCTGACAGTATTCTATTGAATTGGCCCCTATATTATAGTTATTAGGTTTACATGCGAGATAGGTTTTCTATGATGTTACCTTATAATTAGGTGCAGGTGTAGTATAAACATAATTTGCTAAGTTAATCACATGCAAATATGCGGCTTGTAAAAGATAATGTGGATAGGAATGAATATGTTTAATACGTTTATAATCTGAGAAGTTATTCTAGGTTGTATGCAACGGATTTTAATAAATAAAACTTATGAATATATAAAGGTTTTCTCTTATCGCATTTTGATATTTAGCTACCCGCGAACAAATACAGTGACATTTAATATTATTGTTTGTAATGTAACAGACAACCTCCGTAGCGTAGCGGTAATTGGCTCGCTTTAAATCTCGGAGGTCGTGGGTTCGATCCCCACACCGGAGAAGAAATCTTTGTGTAAATTCTGAGATTTCTTTCCGGGTCTGGTTGGTTGAGGGACTACCCTCCGTGCCTCGGAAAGCACGTTAAGCCGTTGGTCCCGATTGTTATAACATCATCTATAATAATCGTATATCAAGCAACGGGAAGCAGCGTTTCCTTGTGTGTTACAACATAATACTGCGGTCACCAACCCGCCAGCCAAGCGTGGTGACTATGGCAATACCCTCCCTTGGGAGGAGGCCCATGTTCAGCAGTGGACGTTATATGGGCTGATGCTGATGCTGCTGAATGTAACAGATGGAGTCAAGTTTGTTTATCATAGCGGTAAAAAAAAAAACAACCTATTTGCAATAAAACGGTCTTGTTAATTTTAGTCTTCTATATCATCTTTATCAGCCCGTATAACGTCCACTACTGAACATGGACCATGTATTTGCCATAGTCACCAAGCTTGGCAGGCGGGTTCGTGACCGCAGTAATATGTTGTACTACACAAGGAGACGCTGCTGCCCGTTCCTTGATATACGATTATTATAGATGATGTTATAACAATCGGGACCAACGTCTTAACGTGCTGGAGTGGAGATCGAACCCACGACCTCGGAGATTTAAAGCGAGCCAAATACCGCTAAGCTACGGAGGTTGACTTCTATATAATAATACACAGATTATATTGCTATTTCATATATAAATAGCTTATCAAGTATAGCTTTTAAAATGGGACGCTAATTACAGCAGAATAACAATTTCTCTTAACCAGTCATTATAATTACTGTGGCAAAATTGATTCATAGTTGCTCATAAAACGATCAACTCGACTTAGGTTAAGGTGCAGTAACCCAGGGTAGGGGAGAAAGTCCCGATTGCCCACAATCTGGGGAAATCGTGTGTAACAGGGCATTAAATTAATGTCGCTCAGATTTTCTGCGTTGACAAATGGATTTCACTACTTGTACTGATGACGTAATTTTGTGAGTTTTTGTTTGGTCATGCTGAACCAGTGATGGACGTAATTGATTTTAAATGAGGCCCTAATATTTTACCGTTTTGTTTTGCTTTCACTAGAATGACTTGTTATTGTTATTGTATTGCCATCCCTCAACGAGCCAGGCTTGCCAAGTTCTGAGAGGAGGCTTATGTTCAACAGTTAACTTAAACTTGCTGATATAGGAGTTGGTCGTATTACCATAAAGTTCGTGCCAGCACAATCTCCTTTTTAAAACAATAATCTTTTCCTATTTAATAGTTAATATACATACTTACCATAATTCATACAGCCAAAACAGTTTTTTGTACAAGTTCTTACGATGCGTTACCTTACCTACATTGTTGTAGGTAAGGAAAAGGACCGCTCTGAGAGGATCTATCTACTTTATAGGGGTTTATCAACTACACAACAGCCCCTGCGCATTCAAACATAAAATTGAACAACTTAAAATTGAACATAAATTAATGGACTTGTGATCTTGTGGTCGCTGTTTCACTCTCTACTCATTGCACTACCGTCATGAACCCACTCGTAACACAAACATTTTAGCTTAGCACGAGGGGTTAACAATAATACTAGTAGACTGCATAACACTGCTAGTAATCATAAAAAAATACCCTATCTATCATCATTATATCGTCATTGACATAGCCCGCAGAATAAACAAGTTGAAGTAGCAATGGGCTGGCCATGTCTGCAGAAGAACTGAAAGACGTTGAAGCAGACGCGTCCTAAAGTGGAGACTGCGTCTCGGTAACCGTAAAGTAGGACGTCCCTCGGCAAGATGAACCGAAGATCTGAATGAAAATGGTACACTGGATGCGGAGGGCGAAGGGCCGGGTGTTATATAACCAGTAGTGGACAGAGATAGGCTGATTGATTGTACACTATTATCAATAAAGTATATAAATATTTCTCTTGAATATTCTCTCGTATATCAAATTACACTTTATTCATATTATAAATTTTCTCCCGTCATGTTAGAGCATTTCCTCGGCTGTCACTAGTATCACTTGATTACCATTAATTCAGTGAAAGCTAATCGCCAATTAAAAGATATTCTAAGTGCGATGTGCACTGGAGCGGGTATCCAACCGCCTCTCATAATTTCTCAGCACGTAGCTTAGAGCTTTTCATACAAATTGCTTCATGCCTATTTGGATTTAGATATCGCGCTGTCAGGTGTTACGATTGGTTTCTACAAAAGTAACTAAGTTATATCTAAAGGCTACATGTATATACACATATTGTCGCTTAAGTTAATCATAAAGAATAAATGAAAAAAAAAAAAAAAAAATAATGGATGAATGAATGAACGCTTTAAAAATTTCTTAAAACTAATTACATTGCCCCACAAAACTGCTTACACAGTTAAACTGTGAGATCATTGAGTCTCTATTACAATCATACTATCAGTTACATCTATAACCTATATATACTTAATACCTACATTTTACATAGTATCTAATAAATATCTCTTTAGCTGACGTGCGAATTTTAATTTATTTTCTTCAAGTTCAACAGGAAAAGTATTCAATAGATAGGGAATGCGTTTTCTTAAGGTTCTGTTGCCATAGTAATTACAAACTCTGGGTACATCATATTTACCTGCTGTCGACCTGGTAGTATACCCGTTAGATACCAATGAGTCACTATCCCGACTGCCATGGGTATCGACCAATAATAGGTATTTAAGTTTAAGGCTAACTGGTAGAATTTTACATATTTTGAATAACCTATTATAGTCTCCTTTACAACTGCTTTTGGTTAAAAATCTAATTTGAATTGCTTCTAGCTTCTGTATATTACTTTTAAAAGTCAAACCATAACAATCAAGAGAATTACTCAGTATTGAGTCAACTAAGGACATATATAAACATTAAGTTTCAGATTATGTTACGTAATATCAACCAATCTAACTACATTATATCGGTCATAATTATACGGTATATCGCGATTTTGATAGGTAACAATTACTACAATTCGTAGAAATATTGATGTTCGAGCATAATTTACAAAGCATAGTTACGTAAAGATAATGTTATTTTTGATATGTTATGTATTAATCTGATGCACAGATGTGTTAATTTCATTCAAATGAAATACATATGTGTAAACAAATCAAACAACGGCCAAATAATATATATGTATAAAAAAGTTGTAATATTGAATGCCCACTTGGGTAGGTACTTTAAGCCTCAAAGTGTTGTCGAACAATTACCTACTTACACTTTCAAACAAAACTATCGACATAGTTTTACTCTTATTTAAAATCGCGTGCATAAAAAAAACTTTATTTAAAACTATAACAGGCTACTGTAGATTTATTGTGTATCGCCACGAACGTACCAGTGTACTAGGTACCAAAAATGGTGATCGTCGAACATCTGGAAATGGAAAACTATTTTAGTTCTTATGTCATATAATTAAAGGTTGATTATAGCTATGTAGTGTACTAGTGTTATTACCAAAAATGGTAACGCGCAAAGTCTGGAAACGACAGGCTATAATAGTTCTTAAATCGATGTAGTTAGGTTGATTATAGATATGTAGAAGATAAGTCGCTGGCTGAGTGTTGCTTGTGAAATAGGTAGGAAAATAGATTGATACACGGACCGTGGTTTTGATAATGAGAAGTAACAAGTTGCTTAACTTATTCAACGATATTATTTGTGGTTATGAAAATGAAAATACAATACATACTCTATTAAAATTTATTTGTTTCATCAATTTATTTCAGGTTGAACATCTGCATAGACAGTATAAAATAAATTAGTGAACAATCTATTTTTTATGTCACAAGTCTAAAGTTTTTATTTAAAAATATATGTTGGAAACATATATTCTATAATAAAATATTAATGCTTTATATTGCTTCAATTCTTTTTGTTATAAAGTCGGCGTTAGTGCTAATAGCCAATAATAGTCTAGTCAACAAGTTCAAAAACGTGTTAAATAGAAATAAAGCTCCTAAAAATATGTGCCATACCTCATTCGATTCGGAATGACGTCTAGAAAAATGATTTTTAGGGGTATATTAGCACATAAAAAAATGGGATTGTTATTAACAAATAAGATAAAAGGAAAAAGGTATTTAGTTTTTCGTTAATAACTTTTAAAATAATGATATTTAAGGCATTTTGAGAAAAGATCCCTGAAAGAGGAGGAAATTTCCAATAAAAAAGTCCTAACTCCCGGAACTCTATTTATATTATTTATAATTTTTTTAACGCTGGAAATTGGGCTCCACGAGGTCCTTACGGCATAGGCGCGCCGCCTAAAAAGCCGGTATATCACCTAAAATATTATTTTTTTAATATTAAATAACAATTTAAAAATTTGAATAAATTATGTTGTAATCTAGATACTTGAACGAAAAAAACCTAGGTGAAAATTTTTTATTTTGTCAATTTTTCAAAAAGTTACACCATTGTTAATTAACTAATTTTTTTCCAATCTCTATTTTTATAAATTACGGCATACAAGTTTAAAGAATTGATCTATAAATTTTTCGCTTCGTGGAGCTCTTTTTATTTAGGTACTTAATAAAGTTATGCAAAAAAAAAATATTAAAGTTAATTATTTTGTTAATAATATTTTTTTTAAATGAACTAAAAATGAAATTTCTAGAAAACATTATCAAAAAAGTTTTTTTTTGGGTGATATATTATTATTGCTGTTTTCGCATCTGATATGGGTATTAATTTTTTTCGTTCAAGTATCTAGATTACACCATAATTTATTCAAATTTTTAAATTGTTATTTAATATTTAAAAAAATATATTTTAGTTGATATACCGGCTTTTTAGGCGGCGCGCCTATGCCGTAACAATCTCGCGGAGCCCAATTTCCAGCTTAAAAAAAATTTATAAATAATATGGATAGAGTTCCGGGAGTTAGGACGTTTTTATTGGAAATTTCCTCCTCTTTCAGAATCTTTTCTCAAAATTCCTTAAATATAATTATTTTAAAAGTTATTAACGAAAAACTAAATACCTTTTTCCTTTTATCTTATTTTGTTAATAACAATCGCATTTTTTTATGTGCTAATATACCCTTAAAAAACATTTTTCTAGACGTCATTCCGAATCGAATGAGGGTATGGCATATATTTTTAGGAGCTTGTTTCTATTTAACACGTTTTTGAACTTGTTGACTAGACTATAAGGTTAAAGTTCAAATGTAGCATATTATTATGTTGTTTTGCCCTTTACAACACTAATAAAATAAGCATGTCTGGACGGACGACATTACATCTTATTTGTATTATCACCCACCCAATACCTAAATAGTTATCCACAAACGTGATTAATATTTATTTGAAATTTCGTCAATCATTTAAGATTGCATACGTACCTTCTGACATAATAGGTAATATTATATCAGAATGAGTATCAAGTTTGCCTGTTCACACAAACATTCGTCCATGTGCCAAATAGTTTGATGTGATTTGCAATAAAGTTTGCATAATATTACCTATGAATATTTGTACATATAAACTAAAATTACTTTCGATTTCGCAATATCTTCTATGGGAGGAGCTTTTGAAGAAACATTTTACTATAACAAACCAGACATTACATTCAATGCGAAATATTTTTTGTAAGGGACCCAAGGCATAGCACGTATTTAGCAGATCATATAAAGCATATTAATATTTAAGTAAAGACATGTTCATATACTAATTTCCGTACAAGTAAAGCTTAATTACCTCAAGTCGGTTAATAACTTAAGAAGACCATTGAATTTGTGATATACTCACGAACAATAAAACAATGGTTTCGAAGAAACAAAATTTGCTACAACGACCTTGCTCCATTATGTTAAGTTTATGATGAATCATACCTACTTGGGAATTACAAAATGTATGTAATAACACTTTACTGTCTTTTGTACAAGCTATTAAGCATATATTGAGAAGAAAGAAAGGTTTAGACCTAGACATAAAATTGATGTTCGAATTGGTTTATCTCTCTTTAAAAGTAATATTGCATCGTTACGTAATTCGTGGATATTTGTTTATGAAATGTTGATGTAATTTTTAAATATATACATCCAATCTTATTAATATCTTGTAACAAATTTTATGACTTGTTAAAATTGTTAATATTTATTAAAATTTAAATCAATATTATTTAATTTTAAAATCTTAAATTAAACTAAAAATAAAAACTAATAACTAAGAAAAAAAAACTGGGATAAAAAATTATTAAGCGGCTCGTGAACCAAAAATGGCCCGAGTAATTCTCGGGCTATTTTTGGTTCACGAGCCGCTTTTGGCAATCTAATACTATTCCACAAAACACACTGAAAGTCATCACTCCACATTCCCCCCAGCCAGCGCCCTGCCCTGAACTAAGGTCCAAGCTCCCACAATCTCTCATGCGCAGGTTACATAGTGTGAAATTTTTTAACTAATTAGTAAGGATGGAGCCTTGATCGCAGTTTAAAAAAAAAGTCTGTCTGAAAAAAGACTGATAAAATTATTTTTCAAACGCTTGAGCCAAAAAAGTGACGACCATTGCTTCTAAAATAATACAACACAGATTCAGTATCTATAGACACGTATTATATCAATTGTAGGAATTTTATGATTTATTTGCCTTAGTTCGCTTCATCCGACCTTTGCTCAGAACACAGGGCTTCTATTACCACGGCCATACTAACAGATACTAGGTCAAATGTACCAGCCATGTGTATGCACTTTGTAGACGTATGTTCTACAAATATATAGGTACAATGCGTTGAGGCAATACACTGGAGATTAATCAAACATGTTTATTATTGTTCCCTATATTTTCCCCATTTTTGTCGATTATTTAGGCTTTAGACTGCTTCATTTCAATGAATGTCCAGAACTGGTGGTATACTAAGATATAATGTTTAAGAGTCAAAGAAAGTTGGAAGTCTGGAAGTATTAGTCCTAAATACTAGATATAAGCATGATTTTGTGGTTTACGCTAGCCGTCTCCGCAAAATGAGTAAGGGACTAATTACAGTTATCCAGCTCAATTCAGCTTATGTCCATAGAAAACGCCAGTTTTGTAGGGGACGCGTACGCACGCGTTCAGCTGAACAGACGCGTACGCATCCCGTACAAAACTGGCGTTTTCTATGGACAAAAGCTGAATTGAGCTGAATAAGTGTAATTATTCCCTAACTATTTTATGGGGCAATGTTTACGGTTCTATAACACACTTTCCAATAGTATCAGAGAATTGTCTACGAATAAGTTTAAAATTACTTTTAAAGGCAAAATGTGCAGCAGAGCTTATTAAAAAGTTTCTGATTATCTTTCTGACAAAAATGCTTGGGATTAAGTCGCTCCAATCTCAATGTAAAATAAAGTATTTGTGATAATATTATTATTTTTTTAAAGAGGGTTCTACTGAGTATTTTGGCAGTGTTCTCAGTAGCCACGTCACGCACTGCACGGTAGGAGAAAAAATATGACGATTTCAAACAAATGTAACAAATGTTTGAATATGTTTTGAGATTTTTTACAAGTTTTATTTTGAACATTTTCAAAGTTAAAGGATAACTAAATTTGCATCTTCAACATAAATGACTATTTATAAAAAGAAGACTATCACAACAACATGTAGACTTCCTATGTAAATACTTATACATACTTTGTATATACGTACTTTGTGCCATGAATACATTTTTTAGCGTATCTCATTATTTGACGTTACTACAAATTGCTCAGTATATTTTCAATGTATAATACTTACTATACTCAATATATGGGCGAGGTTATCCATTGTGTGTACCTAGCAGATATTATAGTTAGCTACGTAGAAGTCTTATTATGTTTGCATGATTTAGAACGATGTCTGATTGTTGGCTGGAGTTCCCGCGGAGCAACAGTCAATTTATATGAACTGTGACCATATATTTCCAAGTCATTGGTTAGTGCAGCTGTTTGCTATCGAGAGATGAGATATACACAGTCAATGTATTATGTTGCAGATGTGTTTTGTTACCATATATTAAATTATCTTATTCTTTGCAAAGGATTCTGAGTTGAAATTAATCTCTACCCTGACTCGTAAGGTTACTATCGGTTTGCAAATTATAGATACAAATAAAGCAGAATAAAATAAATAGCCGATTTCAACTGAGAGTACATACATACATACATAAGCTCACGCCTGTTTCCCAGCGGGTTAGGCAGAGACAATGGACCTTCACTTGCTACGAAAGATGTGTGTAGGGAACACATCTTTCGCTTTATTCACTCTCAAAACATCTCACTTCATACAAGCACGTCGGTTTAAGGTGGATCTTATTCGACCTTTTGCGAGGATGTCTCCAATTTGGTCAGAGAACGTTCATTGAGAGTAATCACTGCAATAATTATTTTTTGTTAAATTAATTATTGCAATTTGACGATAGTTTCTGAGATATATCTAACGCTATGGAGATTTACGGTGTTCTCATGAACTACACTTAAAAATTAATACTTGCACCGTTTCCTAAGTTTAAATTAATTTAATGTATTTTGTTTTTGACAAATACGTAGACCAACACAAACACTCTGATTACATGAATTAAATCCATTTAGTGCATTTATTTACAAAGTCACATAGAGGACTCTATGTGGGCTTGTAAAGAAATGTTATATTATACCATTACTATCATAATATGTAGGCTAGTAATGTAGGGATTAACAAACGGTTACACTATATTCTTACAACTAATACAAAAATAAATTTTAGTAAATGTGAACCTACACTGTTATCCTACGAAATACTACAGACTTACATTCTACGGGTCGAATTGATAACCTCCTTATTTTCGAATTTCATCTTATGTTTAGTATTTTTTTAGTATAGCAACAATATAACAGTCTATAATCTCGAATATACGGATTTCCATTTAAAAGTGTCCTTTGGCAGTCGTGTGTATTGTAGAGCTTCAGTTGAATAACCCCTATAATCTATTGAGTTCGGATTAAAAGAAACGAAATCAGTGAAGTTCAATTTCTGTCTTTAGCTCGTCCACTATTAACTACTACTCATGGTTGTATTTAAATCAGCTTTTTAGAAAGGGTAAGTATTATCTGATGTGTATTTAGCGTGAATATATAAGCTAACTTTATAGGTACTGCCTGATATGACCATTATTTAAACGTTTCCCGCGGGACGAAAATAAATCGCAAATGTCGTGGTTTTATATACACATCTCAAGAAACATTTATTATACTCAGACACAGAACAATAACTAGGTTTTACGTCGAATCACGACTAGTAAGGTGAACTGGTGATCTTCTAGCCTACCTGACCCATCGTTGGGCGTTGGCGATTGAGAGCAAGGGGGAGGCCATGGCTGTGAGTCTGGACATTGCGAAAGCCTTCGATCGGGTGTGGCACAAGGCGCTTCTTTCCAAGCTTCCTTCTTACGGGCTGCCCGAGAAACTTTGCAGATGGATTGCCAGCTTCCTCATGGAGCGCAGCATCAAGGTCGTTGTCGACGGTTCATGCTCCGACTCTATGCCCGTGAATGCTGGCGTCCCACAAGGCTGTGTGCTTTCGCCAACCCTGTTTCTTCTGCACATCAATGACATGTTACAATCAGATAACATTCATTGCTATGCAGATGACAGTACGGTAGATGCCTCCTACTTTGGCCGCTCCAACATTTCTCGGGCACACGTCCTTGAGGGTCGGAACAAACTTGTGTCTGAAATTGAGACTACCCTAGACCAAGTCTCAAATTGGGGCCATCGTAACTTGGTCAAGTTCAATCCCCAAAAGACACAGGTTTGCGCGTTTACTGCGAAAAAGGCTCCCATTGTCATACCTCCTCAGTTTCAAAGCACTCTCCTTAATATCAGCCAGAGTATTGGGATTCTCGGCGTCGACGTCGAGAGTGACGTCAAATTTCGCGGTCATCTGGAAGACAAGGCTAAATTAGCCTCCAAAAAGCTGGGTGTCCTCGGCAAAGCCAGGCAGTATTTCACGTCGGCGCATCGCCTTCAATTGTATAAAGCGCAAATACGGCCGCATATGGAATACTGCTGCCATCTCTGGTCCGGGGCACCACAATATCAGCTTCTTCCTTTTGATCGCGTTCAACGTCGCGCAGCTCGAATCATCGCCGGCGACGAGGTTCCCACTAATCGGCTTGATCCTCTTACCTTGCGGAGAGACGTAGCGTCTCTTTGTATTCTCTACCGCATTTATCACGGGGAGTGCTCTGAGGAATTGTTCGAACTCATACCTGCCGCTGCTTTCCGCCTTAGATCCACTCGCCAGAACTTCCACCAACATCACCTGGATGAATGGTTGTCCTCCACCGTGCGTTTCTCGAGAAACTTTTTACCGCGCACGACCTCTCTGTGGAATCAATTAAAAGCGGTGGTATTTCCGATCCGGTATGACATGGCAACCTTCAAGAAGCGAGCCTATTCCTTTCTTAAAGGCCGGCAACGCACTTGCGACTCCTCCGGTGTTGCGAGTGTACATGGGCGGCGGTGATCACTTACCATCAGGTGACTCACTTGCTCGTTTGCCTCCCTCTTCAATAAAAAAAAAAAATAAAAAAAAAATACAAGTATGTTATCTGTCCCCTCATTCTGTGTCGGAGTCTTAGGCTGACCCCATGTTGGGGGTGCGTGTTCTTTGAGCGGGTGTCACATACGGCCGATGGTAAGGTTAGCGAGCCACACGTAAGCACGATAACATGTTCGACTAACTCGCATGCCCAATGTGGGGTCAGCATCAGACTCTGAAACAAAATGACATAACAACTAACGTGACTACTAAAACCACTTATGTGATTTGTTAAAACGATTTTCTGTTTCTTTAGTCTCTATACAGAATAATGAAGTAAGTAAGATGTGCAGCAAACCATATATTGAGTCCACTGTAAATGCTTATTGTTCAGCTTAAACGTACTTAACCCACTTGAGATCGTTATATATTTGATTTAGGCCACGATTGATGTTGTGCAGCTAATATAAAGAGTACACCTACCTTACTACTGCTTGAGAATCCATTTAGACTGCATTTAATTCAGATTAGATTATTTGGTGGTTTGGTTTTGATTAAGTGCTGTTTGGATTGTAGTCAGTTTGTGTTACACTTCAAAAGAATTGCTAGCCAGCTTACTAAACGAATTCACACACGAGACTAGTGAGTCCAGTATATGTATTTTTGGAGTAAAACTATTATAGCATCGCAGCTATCATATTTTTTTGAAAAAGTAGGCTACACATTAATCAAAACTATTACAAAAATAATTGGTGTTGTGCAGATCAGCGATTATATAAATTAAAATAGAATAACTTTCTTATATTTTGACTCAAATGTACGAGACATGATCGAGGCCGGTTATCAATAGGTATATCTAAAAATTCTAACATTTGCGTTTCTAATATTTTTATCCAACTTTCAAAACCAAAATCAATTTAAAACTTTTTGATATAATACCAATTTATGGCTTACGATCCTAAATTGGACTGAATGTATATGAGAATCATCATAAGTTATAAATAATGATTTTCTTTTCAATCAACCATTAACAATTTAGCAGTAGATACTATAAATCTTGCAGTTTCTCTCAGTAGCCCACTAATTATTTATGAGTGTTGGTGTCGCCATATTGTGTGGGGAGTCAATCAGCTCGGGAAGTGTCGGCTTTCACTTGATGAATACATTATGGACTTTAGTTAAGGTTAACGGCCTTCAATGTTTCTTTAGCACGAGATTTGTTAATTATAGGTTTATTTTCTCATGTTGGAGTCCACGTATTTTACAACTAGCTTCCCGCAGCAGTTTCACCCGTGTTACTTCCGTTCCCGTACGAACTTTATAATTAAGTGTAGCCTATAGCCTTTCTCGATAAATGGGCTATCTAACACTGAAATAATTTTTCAAATCGGGCAATTATTTCCTGAGATTAGCGCATTCAAGCAAACAAACTCTTCAGTTTTATATATTAAAGCTATGTTATCCAGGAATAACATAGGCTATATTTATGATGAAGTTCCCAAGGAAACGGGAGTTTGGCGGGTGAAACCGCGCGCGGGAAGCTAGTGTAATATAGTTTTATAGACTTTCGACTGAACATGCAAGGCGTCTTATTGTTTTGTACATCTATACTAATATTATAAAGCGGAAATATTTGATTGTTTGTATTGAATAGGCTCCGAAACTTATGGACCGATTTGAAAAATTCTTTTACCGTTGGAAAGCTTCACTATCCCCGGATGGCATAGGCTATATTTAATTATGAAGTTCCCACGGGAACCGTAGTTTCGCGGGTGAATTTACTATATGTTTGCTGAGTAACATCTTGCGTGTCGTGCTGAATAAATGTATTTTCTTTCTAGGGGCCGAACTTATTACCATCTAGGATATTTATCACACATTAAGCATTCTTACAACAATGCAAACATTAAACCTGACCTGCCCGAATGTCGTACAGATAATTAAGATGTTATAATTTGCTTTTGTACACTGATAACATGATAGATTATTATCAATTCACGAAACAAAGGAAAATAATGAGTTAGCTCAACTAATATTTCTTGGAAATTGAGGTAGTCTGAAATTGCGAGCGATATGAGTCATAATTTAATCACTGAAGTGTAACGGTAGCCTTTCCTTATTTGCACTCAATTTGAACTTGTTTTTCTTTTGTTTGTTTATTTTATTGCCGGCCCTAATAAGGCACAATTACCCGATTATGCTTACCCTATACACCTATGTTACCAAACATGGTGTAGAGACGGTTTGTGGTGTTGTTAACCAACTCAGTTATATGAATGGCTATCCTTACTTCCTTACTAATATACTAATACTAATATACTTATATATATATATATACTAGCGGCCCGCCCCGGCTTCGCACGGGTGGACTTTTATACCCTACCCCTGCCCTACCCTACCCCTACCCTACCCCTACCCTTACCCTACCCTACCCCTACTCTACCCCTACCCTACCCTACCCCTACCCAAAAGTATCCTATGTCCTTCTCCCAGTTCTTAGCTACCTCCCTACCAATTTTCAGCCAAATCGGTTCAGCCGTTCTTGAGTTATTAATAGTGTAACTAACACGACTTTCTTTTGTTTTTAAAATGTATTCTGCTATTCAGGGCGGAGACAAATCCAACGAAACAAAAACCATGAAAATTGATCCAGCCGATCTCGAGTTATAAGTGTTGTAACAAACCCGTCTTTGTTTTATATATATAGATATATTATATATACAGGTTAGGGCAAAGATTATGTGGGAGATACCAGTACAAACAGACCAGACGATAGTACATAATCGACCCGACATCATTTATGTAAATAAAATAGAAAATAGGACATATTTGATAGATATCACAGCACACTGTGGAATTTTGCCTCATCTGCGGTCACCTATGTTTTATCCCTTTATCCTGTAGATCCAGCAAAGAACTAAAACTTCTGAGAAGAAACCATGTTTCTTTTTTGTTTAGTTTTGAAGTTATTTAAAGTTATGCTGACGTCAGCAAATTTCTGTTTTTAATTGTTTATTTAAAAATAATAGTATAATTTACTTAAATAAGAGTTTTTATTATGTTAACCATTAATATCTAACTACATACAAAGTTTAAGGATTGTATCTACTATATACAAAGAGAAATCGTTTTTTTTTTTTCTATTTTTACAAAATTGCTATTTACTCCGTATTCCTGTCGATTCCGTATTTTATTTTAATTCGGAGCATGCATAATGTAGTTAGGTATAACATAAAATAAAAAGCGAAAATGTAAACAGTGGGACTTCTAAAATATTGCATTTCTAAAGTTTCCATAGAATTTCTATAGAAATAGGGTAGTCACATTTGAAACATTTTATTTTATTAAATTCAAATCTAATCTAATCTAATCTAGGGTAAATAGCGTTCATGACAATTTCGGTTCGTTGAGTTACATCCAAATCTATTGGTCGAGTTTTCGGGCCCTGCAACCGAGCATTTGATTCCAAATTTATTAAGAGCTGAAGACGTGTCAACCTTAATGGTATATTCGTCGTTAGTACGAAGAATATACCATTAAGGTTACTTTTATCAAACATTACACTCATTTTTTCGCCACTATTCGTTTCTTACGTGAAAGGAGTTGTTGTAATTATTTCTTGTAATTAAACCACATTTTTAGTAGGTAGCCATCTTTTTCTTTATTACTTTTTTAAACATTCATATGTTATAGATGACATTATACTTTTTTTATAACAGAAACCTATCACAGACATATACCTATTTGAGTAAAATAATAAAATAAAATAAAAATCATTTTTCTTTACGTAAACCTATTACAGGCACTTGCAAATAGTCAAAACAATAATTTATTATTAATCTATGTATAATTTTAACATTTATAAATGAGCATATTAAGCAGATATTTTAATTATTGTTTTTAATAATTTTAGTCTTAACTTTATTTATAACGGGAGTATATCTAAAATACTTAGTTTTTCTTTGGTGTAAAACTAAGTATTTAAGATATACTCCCGTTGGAGCAATTTACTTAAACTCAAATAGGTATATGTCTGTGAAGTTTCTGTTATAAAAAAAAAGATAATGTGATCTATGACATATGAATGTTTAAAAAAAGTAATAAAGAAATAGATATGACAATAATATTTTATTTTACATCAAGAAATATAGAAAATTGGCAGTCTAAGTTATCCGAAAATTGTTTTAGTAAAGTAGGTGGCAGCCCTAAACACAAAAATAAAAGTTCAATAACTCGGAAGTCCCGCATCATGCACACCTGATTTTTTCATGAATTATAGCTGATTATAATACAAAACTATCTATGTTGAAAAAAAATGCGGATTCAATGGGACTAACCAATAATAAATATTTTTAATTTTGATAAAAACATATTATTTTTCCTCCTATAAACGATCATTTTTAATTATATTTTTCTTTAAATCGGTAGGTATAATAGTCCTTTTTAAGAACCCATTTTATAATAATAGAAAAAACATAAACTTGAAATGAATAATGCATTTTAATGGTTTCTATGGAGTTTTCTCGATTTTTGAAATAACATCAAAACTAAACAAATAACAAACATGGTTTCTTCCCAGAAGTTTTAGTTCTTTGCTGGATCTACAGGATAAAGGGATAAAACATAGGTGACCGCAGATGAGGCAAAATTCCACAGTGTGCACAGTACCATCAGACTACAACATAGCTTCAAAAGAAATAGAAAAATTAAGTATGTATCACCCACTAAAAACTGAAATTACACGGCTATGGAATACACCCACAGAAATAGTTCCGGTTGTAATAGGCGCAACTGGTGTAGTAGCTAAAAATATTAACAAGTATTTAGATAAATTAGATTCGAAAATAAACGTACATATATTACAGAAACAAGCAGCACTACATACAGTGACTATAATTAGTAAAGTACTAGGTGACACAGTATTTGTCAATCGACAGTCCGAACCTCCTTTTCCCTGAGGGTCTCGGGGCGGGAATTAGGACTATAAAGAAAAAACCGAGCTGGCTCGAGTTGGTAAACATATATTCCAAACACATATAATATATTATATATATTATTAATATTATAAATGCGAAAGTAACTCTGTCTGTCTGTCTGTTACGCAATCACTCCTAAACTACTGAACCGATTGAAATGGAATTTGGTACAGATATAGTCTAGAGCCTGAGAAAGGACATAGGCTATTTTTTAATGCGAAAAAAGGGCTATATTTAATTATGAAGTTCCCACGGGAACGGGAGTTACGCGGGTGAAACCGCTCGCGGGAAGCTAGTATTTTATAAAACTTGCCAGCAATCACGGCTGGGCGTCCCTACGGCGGCCATGCCTCATGTTTCTTCGCCCATATCTCTCATTAAAACTAGATGTTCCATACAAATCCTCTTAGTGGTTGAATTTCGTTCTAATGAACACCACACCAACCTCCTAATTGGAACCCCTTGCACAATTAGAGATTCCGTGCACTTGTCGTTTTTGAAATTTCGTGGATTTTTTATATTATATACAGATTTATTCATTCGCACGGTGTACTTTCCCCCTACGCCAAACATACGCTCGATAATGTAGCATTCGAATGTTGAAAGAATTATCGAAATCCGTCAAGTAGTTCTTGAGTTCATTCGAAACAAACACATAAAAATACAAACTTTCCTCATTATATTAGTCTTAGTAAAGACATATTAATATATATTTTATTTTTAAAGATTACTAGCAGAATGTTTCAGTCTACTAGTTAGTATTCTTGTTAACCCCCCGTGCTAAGCTAAAATGCTCGTTTTACAAGTGGATTCACGTCGGTAGTGCAATGAGTGGGGATCGAACCAGCGACCACAAGATCACAAGTCCGACCCTAGCCATTGGGCTGCGGCCTCTCCCGTATAATGAATTAGCTGTATGTAACCGTTGAGCCCATTCCTGTTGGAGTTCCATTTTTAAATATCGCCTATTATATTATGTTGTTACGAATACTTCGAAGTACTTACTTACTTTAACTGTTCAATTTAAAGGTTGGTCAAAACTATGGCTTCTGTTTTGTGATGCTTTATGGTCCATTGTTGTTATCTATCGTGATCTTGTTCTTGTAATTCTTTTGTTGTATCTAGTTTAGTGTGCCACTTTTATTTCGTATACATTATGAAACTTGGTAAGTTTACGTGTTTAATTAGAGTAGTTGCATGAAATTCAATATTTCTTTGTACGGTCAGCTCGCAACTATAGGTATTCGTGTGTATGTACTAATTGCGGACATTTCCTACTTAACTTATATACAAACTAATAGATGCATATGTTTATTGCATTGTTGTTGTTATGGCATAGAATTTGTAACTTGGTATCCGAATTATATAGGCTAAAAAAACATTATTTTATCACTACATAGTATAAAACAAAGTCGCTTCCCGCTGTCTGCTCTCCCTATGTATGAAGCATCTTTAAAACTACGCAACGGATTTTCATGCGGTTTTCTTTAATAGATAGTGATTCAAGAGGAAGGTTTATATGTCATTAGAATAGTACCCCCTGCGAAGCCGGAGTGGGTTGCTAGTACTATTTAATTTAACTTATTGTTCAGCTTATTCTTGACGCTTTTTGTTAAGGTCAAACATTAGTAGTTTTGGCATTTTATAGACAATTTGACAGAATAGGATTCAATATTCATTATCTTTTAAACTAATAGATTATAGATATTTTGTATTTGTAAAAGGCAATAATAGACATAGTTTAGTCATCTTTAGGACCAAATCTTGAAAAAGGCCTTACTTATTTTGTTTGAGTTTTATACTATTAGCATTTTTATATGTTGTATCTTAGAAGTACTGTGAGTGTAAATCTTAAGAAATTATTAGTATTGTAAAATTATACAGAACTCGGTACTGACAACGATCAGTTGGCATCCCAAGTCTAGGATCTTAGGTCAGTATCTCTCAGTTCCGGTGTATATGACAGCCAATCAGTAAAAGGACATTTACATCGATAACATGTAGGTACCTACGTTGATCTTAGAACCTGTTTACCACGAAGTTATACCGCATAGGAAAAAATGTTACCTGAGTATAAAGTTTTTGTTTGACAAATCAACAGACTGTGGTTGCCGCTTATAGTAGTGTTTTTGTATGCATGCCAACATGCAATTATGTATTACGCAATTTGATACAATGGGTGCGTTGGTGCTCCACTTGTGAACGATTGATCTACTAACTCTGTTTCTTGTATGTGAAAAATTGTGTATTTAACTATGCAACGGAAAACATTTAATAGATACCTATGTTATGTCATAAATTGGTTTTTTAAGTCGAGGGGTTCTAAGTCCTAATATTGTCACTTTTTTATACTTCGTATTACTGGCTTGGATTGGTTTAGGCACAGAAAGGGCGTGGATTCGTATGCCACTGCTCTCACCATGTAATGAAACTACAGCTAGCTAAATTTGCCATATATTATTATCGTTAAAGACAGAAGAAACACATAATATCGCACACATTAATTTAAAGTTTGATCAACTACCTACATGATAAAATATAATCTATGAAAGATATACATTTAAATTAGTTTAAATAAAAGTACAAAATATAATTATACAAAAACAGGGTTTGCTGATCTGCAACGATTATGATGATGCATAGAACACGGTAGCCGATTAACATCAGGCGTACCTACAATGCCACCAACACGTGTTAATACATTCATATGTTGTACCACTTGCTCACTAATGGAAATTAACAACACTAAAAAGAGGAAAGCCAATAAGGTTATATTAATAAAAGTTCATGCTTAAACTATAATTTAATAATCTCCTGATTATGAACTAAAACTATTGAAATATATTTTTATTATCCGCGACTTCGTCCGCGAAAATTTCGATATGGCATACAAACTTTGCCATCCTCGTTCTCTTAGGGGTTAAACATTTTAAAAAACCTTTTTTATTTAATGTCTATAGAATACGCCCTCAAAGTATCAGGTCTCTACGACCAGCGTTTTAGGCGATGCGTTAATCCATTAGTAATTTATTCATTCAGGAATAAGCGTTTTATCAATAAACATTATGGATTGTGATTGCGAACAACGATAGCTTTACTTTATACTGCTTCCTGAGTTAGTTACCCAGTTTCAGTTCAGTAACAGTTTTCTGAAGAGATTAGCACAGTAACTTCATAATAAACGAATTTAACTTGCGCTTAATCTTGTTGGAACTTGTACTAAATGCTAAGTTGAACATGGAAGACTTTGTGTGCCAGATATACTTGTCACTTATTTTATAATAAGCTTTAATTGTACAGGATACTCACATTGTTGTCTGAAATGGCCTAGAATAGGTCATAATCTAAGCAAATTGCTGACTTATTCTAGAATAGGTAAGCCATTTGCTTAGATTAGAAAATTGTAAGATATTTAAAATATGTATTACTCTACCACCCATTCAGATAGAATAGCAATCCAAAGTCGTTAAAACCGCTTTTTCATTAAAACAAATATTGAATTAAATATTTTTAGAGCGGAAAAATATAAACACTTAGACGTAATACATAAAATAACTTATTATATACGATGAATAAGTTAATGAAAAAGCAGACGTGAGATTGTTTTTTTCCGGACGGACATGTTATTATGTAGTTAGACCGATGTAGTAGCAAAAGCATTTGTTTTTTCCAACTTCACCGGGAATGAACGAGGGTTCTTATATTATTATTAATATAAATATATCATCTTACATTTCTAGCCCTCAGAAAGAAGCAACGGATGTACTATTTGGTCGTAAGTGCCAGTTTACGATAAAGGCACATACGACGAATGTTTCTGACGTATAATGGCACTGTATACGACCTTATGCTTCTGAGCTCAAGATTTCTGTTCATAGAAAGCATGCTTCTATAATTTGATACCACTATTACAACTCGGCAGACCGCCAGTTAGAAAGGAATTTATACTCCTGTGGTTTATTTTAATTATGTTTTATGAGTTTCATCTTCACAGCATCCAAATTACATTTATGTTTATTTTTTATTAACAAAAGGTAATATGGTAGCATTGTTTGTCTGTACCAACTATTTTATAGTAAATAGTGTACAAAGTAATTTTGTCTTGTGGTTTTCGCTTCGGTTGTAGCGTTTATTTATGGTATGCGTATGCGTTTTACCTTCAACAAGTGTTATATTGCTTTTGAAAATATTAAGGCTTATTTACTTCACTAAGGATCCATCTAATTCAAATATTGTGTTAAGAATTCTTTTGGTTCGTATATACAAGCATTCTAGTTATTATATGCGAAAACATTTAAATGATGCTTAGTTGTATACTATTTTTATTCTTAGTTTTTGTTAAGTATCACTGTTTGTAATCCTAAGAAAATTAAATAAAAAAAAATCTTCTAGAAATCTATAGTTCTTCACCCTGATTTTTAGTCGTAGCCAATACTTAACTAAATTATTATTTTTTGGTAGTACAATCGATCTACGTAGGTATATAGTTTTTCAATAACATTAAAAATTACAAATTAAAACGACTTTGAACTTAGATTAGCTTTGATTATAAGGCATCAGTGCCGTCTCTTTAAAGGTAATGTTTTTTTTTTAACTTTTATGTCTATTTTGAAAATTTCAATGTTACGTTTGGGTAATATTGACGACAAATCGTCCTGCTATTTAGTAATAACGACTAAAATTTGATCAAGTAAAATACAATATACACCATATTGTATTTTACTTGATCAAATATTCACAAAGCTGTCCTTAATCCACTTTTCTGTTATATAATAACATCAGTAATTCAAACGTCAAATGCATCACTTACCATTTCTCTGCATTAAGTTCTCACACTCGCCGCATAAAATCTACGGCCACTGCCAACTTGTATGCCGATGAAATAAACGATTACAGTCTCAGCGGAAATCTCATTTAGCAAGTGTAAGAAAGGTTATACTTATCATTGTCAGACCAGATAAAATTAACTCTTGACTCACACATAAGAGTTTAATATTGTCCATGTGTAGGTACGTAGTTATTGTTGAATAAAAACAATTTGCTATGTCGATGACATCAGAAGTGGAATCACATGCTAAAGAACTTATTTGAAGGTCTTCATAAGTAGTTACTTGGATATAGTAAAAGTTTTTTTATAGTATTAATAATTGTGTATTCAATTTAAAATATCTTTTTAATAAAATAGTTTTGGAAGAAATCTAAAACGAGTCACGAACTGGAAGTAATGCTTCAACTTTTCAAGCATTACCATAGCATCTAGTATTTATATCTTGAAAGAATCCTGGTGACAATGATCAGTCAGAAGTCATATCGACGGATGACTAATTCAGATAAGTAACACCATTGGCGGTATTGAATCATATATTTCCTCCCTTTTACCCCTCGATATTGTTAGGAAATAAAACACATGTAATTACTTTATTGAAATCTTCCTGTGCCAACAGTTACTTCTCATGTTCAACATCTCTGATTGATGATGACATAATACGCGTGCGCAAAGATAACAAAAAATAATGTGGTAGGTACTTAGATTTACACAGAAAAACGATATTTCAATTTAATTAGCGCGTGAAGGTATGATTCTTAACCATATATGTGGTACACCAGTCCTCGATTGCCTGTCTTCCGCTATGACCATAATGATAAGCAGGAAATGCGAACAAACGTATCCAATTGTAATAATGTTCTTGTACATTTTGTTGTGACATTTTACTATTGATGCTTTAACCACGAAGAGAAATCTGAAATAACTTCCGAACAATTTTAATCGTATAGTCATAGTATTAGTCCAATGAGAATTGTAAATATTCGCTTCCTATATTATAAAAAAATTGCCTAGCGCATGTAGAATCACGCAATGGATATGATTTCCGTGGTCGTCGTGGTCTTTCTTCTTTTCGATCTTCTTTATAGGTACTTTAACAGTGCATGGTGCATAGGTACACCGTGGTTATTTGTCATTGCCAAATTGTTAATTTTTGTAATCGAGATTGTACATCGATCTATCATATATTTTCAATAGCATTCAACATTAATTATTACAATGACTGAACCTAAATTACATTATCTTGTATTGCAAGGCACATGAACTTAATTTGCCATGTAGATTTATCAGTGCCGTCTCCATGAGGGAAACGTTTTTTGAAAAAAACATTAGTAAATTTATTTTTTAAATTTTTATGTTATGTTTCGATAGTAATATTGATTATTTATCAAATCATTGTGCCAATTATATAATTATAAAGGTATACCTACTCCAGGGGTTTCAAAAATAACTAAAAGAACTGAAGAACGTAAAGTGACATACAAAGAGTTTTACGTGTGTCTAGTTACCGCAGCCTATTTTCCTTTGTGTATACTTAAGTACCTACTCGAAAGCATGTCTACTTATAGTTAAGTACTACGTGCTTAGTAGGGACTATTACAATTTTGATGTTACCGCAGGAGTGCCAGACTGCACTTGATGCATGTTTTATACCGCTGCGGCAAAGGGTTACCTAATGGCCTCCGCATTCGGTCCATCCAATTTCGAAACTACTAGACTTTTACTATACCTGCTTCTCGTAAAGTAAAAATTTCGGTTTATAGGTTCGACGATTCTACCAGACAAATATATTGATTCAGACGCAGCCATAAACTCAAAATCGCCTTACGACCCCAAACAAACTATGTCTAGACTTAGTCTAGACTAATCCCAGAACATTCACACTACCCTCTACAATTTTATTCCTAAAACGTGTACTCAGGAAATAGTATAATGTCTCTTACGGGAGCTTGGTACATAATTATGGAAAAGCGAGTTTCCGCGTCTAGACTATCTTCAGTAAACTGGCAGTGATTTATCGCTTTCCAATGCAGATTCCGATTCCGACTTCCTAGCTTTCTTTGAGTATCTAATAGATGTTGTGTCTTTCTGTCAATGTACGAAATGTTAACCATTACGTAACTAGTAACAAAGCACCTTTATCTAATGGTGATGCTTTGTCAACTGCCTCATTTTTTGCTCATCACTACAAAGAAAAGTAGGTCTAAAACAACTTCCGACAGTCCAACGACATAATTCAAGCATATTCAAGTCCATAACGGTTATGGTCGGTTTTTTTTTTCTGCATCACCAGAGTCATACTGTGGTATTTAGTAATATGTTACCTACAACTCTCGATTTCGACAGAACGGTGTGAAACATACGTCAATTCGGTGTGCACTCACTTCTTACGTTCTCATACGCAATATGAATTATATTTTAGATGTGGGTTAATGTACAAGATAACAGTCACGGTTGAAGGGATCGCTGTATGAATCATCATTTGGTTCTTGAATTAGTTCAGTTATCGTATAATCAATGTATTGATTTATTTAACTTTTGTTTCAGGTATGTTATTTAAATGCTGTCCATCCATCACCATTATTTTAGCCAAGTAAGTTAAACTGTTTTGTTGTTTTCGTATTTGAATGTCATTACGACTTACAAAACTTTACTGGTTTAATGAGCCACAATTGGTCTTTTGAGAAGCGTAGTTATCGATCGTCGATAAAAATTAGATCGTGACGTCCGAGGACTCAACTTAGACATTTTTCCCACGATTCCTTCACTACAAGTCACGACCCTTTTTTCTTACCCGATGAAGTAATTTATTATGTCGATAGAACTTCGTTTCCGACGAGTCCCAATAGTTTTATTGTGACAGCGCTCTAAATAATTTAGATATGGTATTCTGTTGTAGACGATTTCTTATACTAGTATATTCCAAAATAACGCTATCGACATTAAAACATTGTATAAGGAAACATATCGCAGCAAAACAATTTCTTATTGTAATATAGGTACATAAAGGTTATAGTGTGAAAGTCATGGCTGCAATTCTGACCTAAGTAGTCATGATTCAGGTAAAGACGGCTAATGGTAATAGTAAATGTCGCTGCATGGCATTAAACAGCGATGCAAGCGCACGTGTAGCAAAGGTTACATTGAATTGACAAGCAGATGCTTCGCTCACAATGGTGCCTTATGCAACAATGCAAGGAAGAATGAGTCTCCATGTACTGATGTTCTCGCTATAGTAACTCAATATTGTAGCCATATGACAGTGACGTCATATGATAGACGTAAATAAAAATAATTTAAATCTCAAAATTATGCGTGTACTTTAGCCGTGGTATTTGTAAATACTTAGAAGACATACGCGTAAATATTTTTCCTTTAATAAACGCTAACCCAAAACGTATTGGGTATTTGAGTCGATCACCAACTATTACCTAACGTAACGAAGTACGGCGGTAAAGTATCTAACTAAGTATTCAATATGACAACATCTGGCATCATTGAGGAAGAGTGGAAGTGAGATAAAAATAAACTGGAATCCCTTCTTTTGTTATTCAATTGAATACTTCTCATAGTACGTATTGACGTAGCTACTCTGAAGTATCTACAACTGTATTGAATGAGCAAATGCGGTATATTTCATATAGAAATCTAACGTCTGAACTCTGATGCTATTGTCGTCTGTATATTGAAAATGATAGTCTCATAGAACGTCGTGCGGGTATTCTGAATACCTGTGCTAGTATTAATAGACATTCTACATTAGTCGAGGACAATGTGAGTTCTTTTTGTTAGCTATATTATGTCTACGAATGGCCCTAAGCTAGTGTGTTCTATTTATTATCCATCGATAGTCTTTGTGCGGGGTCTTCATTGTTTATTCACGACAATAATGCGCTTTTGTTTTAATGCTGAAGTAATGTTATATCAGAGAAGGTAACAACGGCTGTTTTTGTATTGGTTTGTAATGTGTACTTTATTATGGGTGCTGTTTGTTATTATTTATTTACATCCTTTCTGTCATCTGCGATCTTCTTTTTAGGCAATATCATTTTTCACAGAATGGTATATTTCGCGTTAGCAACGATTTATGTAATAACATGTATTAATTTGTAATAAAGAAGGTTTTTATAGTTTTATCTTTGTATTGTTATGGAACAATAATATAACTAAAAGTAGCTAATCTAAACTAAAACTGACTTGTGAAATACTTACTATTTTAAATCTATGCTACTTAACAACGTTCCCAGAATGCTGGCAGCATTGTCCAGTTGAACGGCAATTCTTTTCTGCTTGTTCTTTTGGTAGATATTGTATGGCTATGGAAGACGTAGGTTTACGGGTATAATTGGTCCTTCTATATGCTCGCGGAAAAACAACATAACTCCAAGTTCTGTATAAAGCCGCAAATAATTAAGGTAAAGCCAAAGTCCTTAAAAATACCGTTTGTTACAGAAAATTATTTAACTTTTTCGATGATGCAACACCATTGTTAAACACATATTTGTTAGAAAGTTAAATTATGCGTCAATGGCTCCAGGCAGTGGCATGACTCAAGATTTTTGTAGAAGTTGACATTGATTAAAACTCTTATCTTTACTCAATAGATAACAATTGATTTTCGGCATTCTTTGAATTCACAATAACTCCTCGTTCTGACGTAATTACAGCAATTTTTTTCTGTTTCCTTACAGTAGACGTATATATTAATATAGATATTTTTTATTACAGTAAGGTCTAGTTTACCAGATACAATAAAATTCATAATGTTTGTAATGAATTTTATTGTACGTTTCATATAAATTATCGAAATTAGTATTTCACATGTTAATGTCACTATAATCAGCACGTGTTAACATTACTATGTCATTATCAACGGTTTACCACTCTTTACACTATAAGATCTTAAGTCACCCACTCAAAAAAAAAGTAGTAATTCATCTAGAAGCGGCCACATGAGGAGATTTTTTTAAAGCGTGCTGTTTGTTTACATATCGTCCGTAGTACGTCCATGTGTAGGTAACGGGCCGTTAAGATGCCTCGGGGCGCCTACACTAGCAGCCGCTCCAAGTACAAGTATAGGTACGGGCAGTCAGTCGCGCGCGGCACTCCCGCACGCTCGCACACCGCGCCGACTCCACACAACAGCTGATCGCGACAATCGCAATCCACAAACAAACATAAACACACAAACTATCGTAAAAAAATCTACGCTTTGAAACAAAAAAACAGTGACGCGTGTTATACAAACTATAGTACATATAACGACTGCAGCGCAGCAGAATTCAGATCGATATCCCGAAAACGGTCCTGCGACCTCCGGCTTAGAGCTCAGCAATATTTCCGTGCAATAATTACCTGCAATATTTAATGTTTACATCTATTATAATTTTGATTTTAATTTAGTGATTTGATTCGATTTGTAAAGAATTGTGTTAACCGCAGGATTCATTTTACAAGTGTTGTGTCCGTGAGAATGGATTTCCTCAACTGACTTTGATTATAAGATCGTGGCTGCATCTTCGACAGCATTGTTTACCCTGAGTGAGTACTATATTTACTCGTGTACTTCCGTTTACAGTTAAGTTACCTATTGTTTACAAAACAATCACATCATCTTGTTATGTTTACACATTACACATTTGTGAATCCTTATCAGTAATCTCAGGCTCACTATATGTACTATAGCTATTGTTTTGCGGTTTAACGTTTATGAAGAGGCAACTATTGGTCATGGGTAATTTAATTCTAAGATTAGAATGCAAAACAGTTAACCTTAAATAGTAGTAAGTAGTTGTGTGTCAGTTTTACAAGAAAGAAGCATGTAATCACATCATTATTAATTTGTCGAAATTGAATTTAAACATCTTATCGCAAGTTAACAACAATATATAACTTTACTTATCATAAGGATATGAATATAATGAACGATTCGCAAAAGTTTATCTGCAATGTGTGTGTGATTTTTGCGCAACTTTCTATCCCTTTCGTCTGTTGTGTTGTGTTTCCCCGCAGTACCCCTGGGCGGCCGCCGTCGCGTCCCGGCCATTATTCTCGGGGTTGACTGTGAACTTGAGGGGTGCGTTACCCCTCGGCGCCGGTATCGAAATATCGTCGAGGTCGTCCACCCAATGCTGATGACATCTTTGTTCGTAAAACAAGTAAATTACTACCTACTGAAAGTGATTTCGAACACGAATACAGTTCACGCGCTCAATTCGTATCAATCTATTTTTGTTTCATTCGCATAATTGCAAAGATTAATTACTGTCTTTCACGTAATCAATTGTTTGCCTACTTGCCTACTCACAATTTTAATTCAATTATATTCAGACAAATATAAAAATCGAGCTTGTAAATTGTTTACGCACTATAGTAGTAGATAATTATAATAAGACCAGAATATGACCTCAGCAAAACTTTCTCTTTGTAACTATTTTCTAAACCTAAATTGGCTGAAACTCCTGAACCGTGTCCAATATCGTTTGACGTTCGGACCGGGTATTTTGTCACGCCATTGTTTTATAGTCAATACAGCACCCGACCTCGGACAAGATCAAGAACTTTCACTATCGAAGTGAATTATGCATCAGGAACTGGCATTGTCAATATTATGCGAAAGTAATGTTGGACTTTTGATTCTTTATATGCCAACCGGTCCGAGATTTAACGATGAAACTTCATTAACAATTCGAAATATAGTTTCGCGATCTTGATTATTCATTTGGACAATAAGTATGACATACTTTTTCCATCGTCAAAGAGTTAATTTATCATTAATTGTGCAGGTGTTGATGGCGTCAGATGTTATTGTTATTCAATCCATGTTCGTTGAAGTTTCATCGACTGGTGTAAAGCGGGCCAGATCTTAAGTTATTGCCATCAAATTTCACCTTCGTTTGTATGCTAGGAAGAGTTCTCAAGAGGCGTGGAGGAAAGTGCATTTTCCGATAATAGTACATCTTGACCGCATACGCAATTTATTCTCTTAATTTCTTTGACCTAAAAGTGTGTTGTCGTGGTTTCCATATTAATCATAATTTGGTAAAGATATTTGCGAACACGCGAATGTTATGCTTGAAATTAATAATCAAATCTAAGTGGTTAAACATAGCTCTTATTACATATAATGTTAGACGGAAATTAATAATATATTATTATACTTAGCGACGCTTCATTATTGTTAAATTCCATAAACGTTAGTTGGCAATTACGATACTAACAATAGGAAACATAAAGAACTATGTGAATTATGCACATGCACTTGTTAGCAATCGTTTCGTAGTATTACTTCATGCTCGTGTGCTGCGGAGCGTGACTCCGCTTTTTCCTCTTTGTCCTTTTTAGGGCTACATTTTGTATCATTATCTATCGTATTTAGTCTCTTAAATATTAACCAATAAACCTAACCCTTCATTATGTTGAGGTCATTTCTATCTATGGTATGCAATAACTAGTTATTAGATATGAGACAGTTCAAAAAAATCGAGGCTAGGCAAAAATAATAAGAATTTCAACACTTAATAGCACTGTTCTTTTAACTCGGTTTGTAATTTTATCCCCTTCACGTCGTACCCAAACAAGTAAACATGCAATTTATTTCTAACAGTAAACTAATAAAGGTTTTGCGGTTTTATCATGAAATCACCTCGGTAACTAGCAGTCCACGTAGCGAGGTTACACAGTCACGTCAATGATTGTATCTCAGCCTTCGCGTGTTCTATCATCGAGCTGACTCCCCATCTTATCGTAATGACCACCAACTTCACATTTATTACCAAGAATAAATGGATGGTATTCTTTTTGTTATATATTTCAATTCAAAATTGGCAAACTTGTTAAGACAGTATTTGGTTTTTTGGGCTTTTTTTCTATATTTGAGTCCAGAACAGCACTTTATTACCAAGAATAAAATTTGGTCACAAAAATTGAAATCAATGTTGACGATTTTTGGTTGAGCGTCTTTTTCTACACTTGTTTATTATCATAGTTTAAGCATGTTTTATTCTTCATTATTGACATAATCCTTTACTTAGCAGTAAATATTTCAATTTGCTGTGCTAATTTTTATCTAAGCCATTACGTTCACTCACATTTACCGTACTATCAGACCTTAAAACCATTTTAAGTATCCTAGATTATCTAATTTAGTTCGAGGTGTGGTCCAAATTTAGTATAATGAGCGTCAGTGTTATTGTCATGGCAATTAACCGTTAGTACTGGGTTCGTTTCCGGGCTGACTATTTTGAGATCATTGATTGATGGGTGCAGTCGACTTTGAGGGATTTAGTTTCTATTTTAGTTTTTTGTCGTTTTCGTTGCTTAAATAGAGTAGCTAGTAGTTTTACAGTCGCAAGGAAATAATTAAAGAAGATGCATGGTATATCTCGACTTTTATTGTCATTGGCAACAATCACTTAATTATATCTCTAACGACTGATGTTTTTAAATACAAAGACAATTATTAAAACTGTGAATTAATCATCATTACAGCGCCAATTAGTCTCATCAAATGGAAACCGGAGAGAATTCATTACACTTACTAATAAATGATTAAACTAAGCTGTTAGACCATAATCAATCACTTAGTTTGTTTTTATCGTGTATTCAGAATAAGAAGTAATTGGTGAGGTGGATGCTATTAAACTGTCGTTAATATGTGAGCGAGAGAAATGGCTCGGCTCATGTACAAGACCACGCCTACCTATCATGCGCGCGCGCAAACTGTGCGCAATAAATACCTGGCGGGGTGTCCGGCTTATCTTTATCTTTTTGTATTGCGGGGATTCTCTATTATGATGTGTCGGAATATTCCCTTTGTTGTTTGTTCGTACTTTTAAAAATCGCCGTGGTAAATTATATTCGTCAATATGAATTTTATCTTAATTTGTATATATACCTATTTATGTTTTAAATATTCATTTAATATAATAGATAAATAATCTATTCGGTTATGAATTTATTTAAAAATCTTAGTAAAGAGGGCATAATACATTTGTTTTGAGTTCAATAACTAGTTTTCCTAGAATTCTAGCGTATTTACCGTAAAGCAATCGAATATATATCTAAAGCGTTTGAGGCAAAAGTTATTTTTGATTGGTGTCATTGTTTTAAAATTCGAGTGTTGTCTTTTGATTTTATAAAGATAGGCACACTTGAATAAACATAAATTTCTACGTCACGAAATTTTAGTGGCTTAAACGTAGATTATGATTTGTCACGGTTATTTAAGAGCTGATTGGTCGAAATTACATAGGTATTTAATGAAATGGAATGAAATTTGCAATGACCTCATTTTATAATAATATAATTGTATATAGATCAGAAGAAGATCTTATTGTATCTATTGTTTGATAGTAGATGCATTTGAAACAAGTCAGTTGACATTTATAAAATAGGTGAAATTATTTTATTATTATAATTAAATAATGCCCTTGTTGCTGTAAAATTTAACAATTCGTTTAAAATTAAAAAATAATAAGAACCCTAAACTTACTTATTTCTCACGGAAACCGGAATTATATCTCGATAACTAATAATAAGTGAGCAAATTATTCTTTTGTAATGATCGTCACGACATAACCCATGTTAAAATTGGTCTCGTGATTTTTTATACATTCTATAGTTAAGTGTACTTTTTTTTATTAAACTTGGTAATGGTAAAGTTATTAAATGTTGTACGTCGTATATTATTATGAATATTTAAAAACAACTGTAAGGGCAAGTGTCAAAATAATAATAAAAGTATACATTTAGAGACACCATGGAAACAGATATCAGAAACGGTAAAGCGACGTGTGAAACAGGTCAATTAGTTCATCAGTAATTGCACTAACTACAGTTGGCACTAACCGATTGTGTGCGCGAATATACCGATGAACTAA
The DNA here is from genome assembly GCA_947037095.2 of Nycteola revayana. Taxonomy (NCBI): domain Eukaryota; kingdom Metazoa; phylum Arthropoda; class Insecta; order Lepidoptera; family Nolidae; genus Nycteola; species Nycteola revayana. The sequence continues at coordinate 6,280,311 of OX344847.2, forward strand.
AATCTTTGTACCATAGTGTTTATTGTGAAAAATCAATATATTGTATTGAGCGGAGATAATTTATATTATGATGAATCGATTTGGTGAAGTGTAAACATGAAATTGGAAAGAAAGTATTTAAAATCCGTTTTTACTCGTTAAGCCTAGGAACTCAGTAAGTAGGTTTAACTGTTGTTTGATATGCTTGAAATATGTAAACAGTTTTACAACTTCACTTAGATTTAGCGAAATTTTTTACTTCCATACCATAGCACCAATAAATTGTTCACATAACAATAAACAATTTATCTTTACTAATATTATAAAGAGGAAAGATTTAAATGTAAGTATGTTTGTAACGAATTGGCTCATAAAGTACTAGACTGATTTCAAAAATTCTTTCACCACTTGAATTCTACATTATTACTGATTGATATAGGCTATATTTAAATATGAAGTTCCCACGGGAACGGGAGTTACGCGGGTGAAACCGCGCGCGGGAAGCTAGTTAAATGTTAAAATGTATAACAGCAAGATTAATTTGACAGTACTCTACTTAAGTAAGCATTTGGTAAATGCAGGTAATATATGTGGTGATCACATTTGCCATGGCAAATGTTATTTTGTGTTAAAGTTGTAATGTAGCAAATTGCATTTGATCTAGTAGGTACTAAGACATTTTGCAGTTTTAAGAAAAGACGGCAGAACTGTGTTTATATATATGTTTAAATGTTGTGTGCATTTTTTTATATATTTTTTTCTTTTTCTTAAGAAATATGTGTATATGGTTATGGTCGAACGTAATTCCTTATCTATTTACGAGTTGAGATTGGTGATACAGAAATGTCACAAAAAAGAACCGCCTAAACTCTAATAATTATAATAAAATACCTCAATTCCTCCCTTAGCGACCGCTCTAAGTTCAGGTCCAAGTTTCGCAGAGGGCGATGTCTTGCGCAGGTTGTTAAGTTAATAGGGCTCCAGCAGTCCTGTTCGTATGTATGCCTGGTGAAGTAGCAAAGCTTTGTGGCCAATAACATTAATTTTCTTTCTAGTTGCTAGAACTTTTACAAACATTATTAGAGTAGTGAATTTTAATTTGGGCAGATTTGGAAATTCTGTCAAAATTCAAAATTATTCCTCTGATTTCTTTTATCTGAGGTTTGAAAATTTTTTTTTCCAAGTATACAAGTGCGTTCGTGCCTTTGCAACGACATACATACATACACGACTTTAATTACTCGTTAAAATTAAATATTCACGGTTATTTGTGTAACAATTAATTCACATTACGACAAGTTAATTGACCATTTGATATGACTGCACTAATTCACCAGTTGACTTCATACGCTTATTAACAAATGAGAATTGCAAATTGACACGAAAGTTTTTATTTACGTATCTTTTTTGTATCATTGGTCAAGCAAATTGGTGCACATTGCACCAAGTTGCTTGGCCAATGCCGTGCTTTTAAATTAACTGTCCATATCCTGTAGTCATTATTTAAATTATATTTCGAATTAAACTGATTGAGAAATTCTTGAGTATATAACCTTTTGTTTACTGCTACCTCTATACCGTTGTAAGTTTTTGGAATTTGTATTTAAATATAAATGAATTCAAAAAACAACTCGTTAGCTTGCGTTAAAAAAGTATAAGATACTTTAACGTAGGTTCTTACCTATACTGTATCAATGTTGAATATTAATCTAAGATTTTCAATTTCTGTTGTACAAAGGTAAATAAATATTTTAAATTTTTGTTGCAAATTTTTATTAAAGTTTAACGTTTAGGTTATTATAAAAAAAATTGAAATCATATTCACATATTGATTTATTAACAGTTTTTTATCAGTGAAAACAATATTACATGTCTCAATTAACACGTCTGCGGCGCAATCGAAACAAATTATCATTAAAGAAATCAATTCTGCGATTACATTACTTTGTAATAAGCAGAAAATGACTTAAATTCAAAACATCGGTTAAGTTACATAAAATTTAATTTACTTTTTTACTCAATTCACAGCGAAATCGCAAGTATATATAGGCGTTAAACGTTTTTGTGCTCATTTTAACAATCACTATTTTTTATCGACCATGAGTAGAACGATAAGTAACGTATAAAAACGAATGAGTCACATACAAATGGGAATACCTAAAGATTGTTCATATTTGTTTGTACTCAAATAGACCTCGGTTGACCAAGCATTGCGTATTTTGCGAAATACTACTTATAAACTAAACACGTGCCAATTAAATGGAAGAGCGCTTAAAATGTATTTTAGGGTCTCCGTACCCGAAGGATAAAAACGGGACCGTATTACTATGACTTCGCTTTCTGTCTGTCTGTCACCAGGCTGTATCTCAAGAACCGCGATAGCTAGACAGTTGAAATTTTTTGCGGCTATAACAACAAATACTAAAAATAAATATTTAAGGGGGGCTCCCATTCAAAAAACTTTATTTTTTTTCTATCCTTGTTTACTCGATATCAATAACGGTAATTAACAGGTAGACGCTTAAAAATGGTACGGAACCCTTCGTGCGCGAGTCCGACTCGCACTTGACCAGTTTTTTTTATTCTGATGTGTGTGTGTTTCTGTGAAAGGAAGAATTGGTTTAAGCCAAAGGTCGGGTGATAAAATAAATTTTTGATGTATGTCAAAAATATACTTAAATAAAGTAGAAAAAATCATCTGTTATAGGCCATATACGTATTTTCGGCAGACTGCTGTTATACAAACCGGTTGGTCACCCTACACACGGCCCATCTTTACTGCTTAATCAATGAATTACAATGAAAACAATATCTTCATTAGCTCCAAAGAATTGTTTAATTAAATCACTTTGTTTCTGATTCTTGATGCTTTCAAAATAGCTGTGATATGATGTGTTTATAATTAGATAACGTACGCGTATGTGCATCTTCCCGTAACACAAAGGTGCTTTGCATACGTAAAAGATAAAAGTACGTAAATCATAATGACCTGATGTTATGCAATTTCGGAAATTAACCCAGTATATTTTCCCATTAATTAGTTATTCCGCAGATTAACGACAAAACCTCCGTTAATGGAAGAGAGAAAGTGTTTTCTTTATTTAAATTATTGGAACCAGTTTTTTTGTTTATTTAGAAAACTAATAGAGGCTAACTCCTCAGCTTCGCTTGGGTAGTAAAGACCTTGACAAATTATATATTTAAACCTTTCTCAAGGATCAATCTATCTATTGGCGAAATTAGCTCGGAAATCCGTACAATAGTTTTTGTGGAGGATGTTTGGTATCAATGTTGTGTATTACCAAATCGGTAATGGTGCTGATATTGCTATATCCACATTCACAAATGTCGGTTAACTACATCTATATTAGAACTATATAGACTGGCAAAGAAATCTTGATTATTCAATTCCTGGTATCCACAATACTGGCGTTTGTAGGAAAAATTGGGTTTTCTGACCGGGTAAAACCGTTATCGTTATATGCGTACCGCAATGGAGAGAGGAGTCCGTAATGGACCATATAGTGTAATATCACAGGCTACAGGCAAAATAGGTATTCATCAACTGCAAGTGAAATTTCGCATCTTCACCGGTTGCATGTGTTAACATTAATTTACAAATACCTTACTTAGGATGTGTGCACACTAACGACTTATTTTACGTCGATGGTGAAATTACATAAATAACTTGGAAAATTGTTCCGTCGCAGTTAGCGGTGTGTGGTATTTTGATTGATTCACATTCACTCAATTGATGCCGCTTCGTTTTAAATTAGATTCTATAATACACTTGAAGCGTATAGTCAGCAGAATAAGGTGGTGCAAAATTACGCTTGGTTGAAACCTGATTATGAAACCATAATTTACCACGTTGTACATATACTGTTGATGGTAAATACGAAAGTAAAGATCATTTTTAGACTGGATTAAGAAATATTCTCAGATACAAATAAAGAAAAATTCTCAGATTCTCTAAGGGGACGTTTTACAAACGTCCCCTTAAAGACGTAAAAAAAAGTACGGCGTAAAAACTTTGAGATTTAGTATTTAAATAAACATACTTATTTAAATCTCAAAGTAATTGATGACTTTTATAGTATCGCTATCATTAATTATGTTCTTCTGCAGACAGTACCTTACATGGGACTAATAGGTATATCCATACCGAGTCCAATCCATCTACACCCATTGTGTATAGTCGGGGTCAGTGTGAATAAAAGACGTGATTATTTGTCCATCACTAGGTACTAGTACTTGTAGTGTGAAAGTCACTTTCACCCAGTGATATAGTGCTGTTATGTTTGCGACAGGTCAAAGGGAATTTTAGCGTTGTGTTTTTTAAATTGAATTTGTGGGCTTCCGGCTGCGAGATCATAAATTACTTGGCTTTGAGAGATTTTTATGGATGAATACATACTCGTATGTGTATTGAGGAGGGTGGGTGTAAAAATTTGTTGGATGGCGGCAGTTAGGAATATAATATTCATTGATTTTATAAATTGGATCTAAAAACAAATGCGAAAAAAGTAGTTTGAATGAAAGTTATTGAAGTAATTTACTAAAACCCTTCTCATATATGAATTATGAGTGCAGTGCTCCTCGGTTAGACTTCGTTAGACTGCTGCGTCGAACCTCTCAAGAAATCATTAAATATTATCTAAGATTTAATGAACATCTTTTTTAGGGTTCCGTAGCCAAATGGCAAAAAACGGAACCCTTATATATTCGTCATGTCTGTCTGTCTGTCTGTCTGTCCGTCTGTCCGTCCGTATGTCACATCCACTTTTTTCCGAAACTATGAGAACTATAATGTTGAAACTTGGTAAGTAGATGTATTTTGTGAACCGCATTAAGATTTTCACACAAAAATAGAAAAAAAAGGATAAATTTTGGGGTTCCCCATACATATAACTGAAACTCAAAAAAAAAGTTTTCATCGAATCCATACGTGTCCATCTATGAATAGGTGGTATTCAAAAATGATGTTGAGGTTTCTCATGTAATTTTTTTCTAAACTGAATAGTTTGCGCGAGAGACACTTCCAAAGTGGTAAAATGTGTCCCCCCCCCCTGTAACTTCTAAAATAAGAGAATGATAAATCTAAAAAAAATATAAGATGTGCATTACCATGCAAACTTCCACCGAAAATTGGTTTGAACGAGATCTTGTAAGTAGTTTTTTTTAATTCGACATAAATCGAAAACCGCAATTTACCTTTCAATCAATCAACTCGAATATAAAAATATAAAATAACATTTCATTTCATAAACATACTCTTTTTTATTAGGTACGCACTTGTAACTGATACGGAACCCTTCGTGCGCGAGTCCGACTCGCACTTGGCCGGTTTTTTAATATTGTTTCAATCACTTCCATGAGAACCTTCTAAAATATCGTAAACAATATTTTTTCTTCTCTATCGATGTATCTATACTAAAATTTCATAGTATGGTCTAAATACATATCAATGCTACCCACTGCTATTATAAATCGTAATAAATCTATGCATTGTGGGCGTTCAATAACCCATGTGCAAACGTTTTGATAATAAATAGGTACCTATTATGTATATTATGAATTTATACCAACACCAACACTTTCTTGTCTACTACTTAAGAGTAGGTACGTAATTATCATTTGACACCGATTCACGATATGGTTTGTAGTACGTAGTTATCTAATACTAAGCATATCGTATTGTTTGACGGTTCATGGAACTCGTTTTGTTTAATATGTATCTAGGTACTGGGATAGCGGACAAAGTGTATAGGAAACCATTAACAATCTTCGGTACACAAGGGCGTATATTAGTCTAATGTGTTTATTTAGTAGCCAGTATTAAAGTGTACAGCACCTCGTACCTACGAGCTATAAAACATAGTAAAGTGCATTTTTCTCAAAAGGATCAAGCAAAGATATAATACCTACAAGTTATGATAAGTATTAGGAGAGATTTAGATGTCAAACTCTAATTAAACATTCTATCTCTCTCTTTCTAAAAAAAAAACCCGTATTTCTCATGATCATATATTATTATGACGATAAGATTGACACTAATATTCCGGAATTTAGAAAATCTGATAATAAGTTAACGGTAGTCGTTTTAGCGCTACTAAAAATGATTGTGGAATGAAATATTGAAACTAAAGTAATATATTTCTGTTTAATAATGTAACCGTTTCATATACGATACCATGTGACCGTATACCTAATACCTGCCGTATAATACCATCCGTGACGAAAGAGATCACTTTCTTACCGTTGCGTTGTTGAATGCTCATATCCTAAAACAAATGACTCCAGGTAAAAAAAATGAAACTGCCTAGGTACTTACAAACGAAGTTCTCGAATTTAGAATATCAAAGGAACTGACAGTATGCGCCACTGTTTAAGGAAACATGCCATTGTTTACTGAGATTTAAGTAACGAAGACAGTTTTATGATCTCCTCTACAAAAACTAATAAAAAAGCTTTTAAGTGAACTTTTTTTAAATTTACTGCTCCCCGTTAGAACAGGGTACGTAACATGGGCCACATGTCGACGTGTTAATTGGAAGTGCCTGTTACAAAGAGCTCTTTATTTGTACACTATCTTTCATGTTATTTCGTGATAATTAGAGCTTCTCTGAAATAAAGTGGCTGCTACTATTATTTAACTTGTAGTTACTTATAATACTATGATTGTTTATCAGGCAATAAGTATATTTAATTTGTACATACAGTTTTTACAACCTATGGTTAGGTTAGTTAACAAGTAGAAATATTAGATAAGTGATTAGTATGAAGAACTTTCGTATATAAAACCTAATGATAATGGTATTCCCTCCAATGCTAATTATACTAGTATTAAAATATAATAATACTAGTTTCCGCCCGTGTTTCACCCGCGTAACTCCAGTTTCCGAGGTAACTTCATAATTAAATATAGTATGGGCTATATTTTTCAAGAATTTTTCAAATCATATTAGTAGTTCGTTCAAGTAAACAAACAAACTCTTCAGCTTTATATATTAGTATAAGTATAAGATAGAAAATAGATTAGTCAAGAAAGATATTCTCTGAAAATGTTTCATATTAGGAGATGTTCATTTTATTTTCATGTTCCAAATAACTAGATCATTCACCGACATATTTCGTGTCAACTACTATGTGTGACGCTCCTAATTAGGTAATTAGCACGTCGCTGCAACTAAATGGCATATACTTCGTTATTACTCGTACGAATACGTGGGAAGACTAATGTTTGTATACTACTGTAAGAGAACGACTGTTGTAAATCACTTATCGTGTTACGGCGAATTCGCTTAATTGTTTCGTGTTATAGTTTGTTTTTCTATTATCGCTTAATTGGTTTTTAATGAATTTTACTTTTGTTTCAATGTTAGTTGGGTAGTTGAAAAACTATTCGGTTTAAATTACTTACATGAAGTTGTATTTTGATATGGGTATTTTCTTCTTCCTTCCTTTCCTTTTAAAGTCATTGATTTCTAATAAAATTACATTGCAGCACAGATAGATTAGTAGGTAAAAGTTTTTTTATTTTTTTTTATAAGCCGACTTCCTCTCCAATTTCTTCCAGTGTCACCGTGTCATGTAATCAAGAGTAGGTATAACTTCGGTATTTAATTTAATGGCTATTTAATTTTGTTACTACGGGAACGGGAGTTACATGGGTGAAACCGCGCGCGTGAAGCTTATCGTCCAATATTGTAAAAGTACTGTTTTGGTGTCTATGTAAAATTCTATAGTTATTTCACTTTCTTTGAAAAGTTACTATTTCTGATATATGTGGTGTTAGAACTGATGCGATGATATGTAAGCCTGACAAGTTTGAGCACCACCCAGGTCTAGCCTAAGCATTAAGCGGTAATTGACCTGCGTGTAACACAGAGCTAAGTGTGCAGGTACTTTTATCAAACTTGCTTCTCATTGCTAGTGCGCTACTTAACGATGGCGCAATTCTATCGGAACTTGTTTCGTAACGATTGAGTTTGTTCATTTACTGTAATACTATCAAACTCTCGTAAAATAGGCTTATCGATTGTATTCTAGATATTATAAAATGCAATCAATACCTCTGTCATCATCATCATCATGATGATGACAGAGGTATTGATTGCATAAGATATTATAAAATGCAATCAATACCTCTGTAGCATGGTGGTATATTTGTTGGTTTAAACGTCGCAGGACCACGTGTGTGTGCAAAGCATGTTCAGCCATTCTCCCTGATTATCATAATACTAGCTTCCCGCGGTTTCACCTACCTAGGAAGGTTACCCCCCTTACCTCACCTTAATATACTTGGTGATTTTTTTTACCGTCTACACAACACACCATACCTAATTTGTTATCAAATTAGGTATGGTGTGTTGTGTAGATAAGTGGAATAGAATCTATAGACCACAGTATATTTGTACTGGTATTTCGGTAATTAGAGTTCCGAAAATTTCATAAATTACTTAAAAGAAATACAGCCTACATAGCGCGTGCATAATAATAAAATAGGTGCCTATAATACCTAGGCCGCAATCACACATGAATGAAACGAGTGAGCGAAAAAGCAACTACCTACTTAGGTACCCATTTTTACCGTAAAGATTTTCACTCCATGTCAGTGAAAAAAATAAAACGATAAAATACTAATCTATTTCATATACTTATCACATCCTATTATTCATTATTATCAAGACGGTAAAATAAGTCACCCAGTATAAAGCTGAAGAGTTCGTATGCTTGAACGCGCTCAGGAATTACTGGTCCGATTTGAAAAATGATTACAGTGTTAGATAGCCTTTTTATCGACGAAGGCTATATTTAATTATGCAGTAAATACGGGAATGGGGAGTAACGCGGGTGATACCGCGCGCGGGAAGCTACTTTTATCATAAGAAAGTCGATTTTATTTTACATATTATAGTTAGTGTCTTCATTTCAATTTACGATATTAAGTTATTTCTTCCATAATAAATCATTCACACGGCTATAGTTGATTATAGGATGACTTTATATAGTATATGGGTAATTGTAATTACTTACTATTGATAACATTGTGATAACTGAGTTATCGGTTTGTTTCATGTTGCACTCAACTTTTAATTAGCTTTAGCGGTAAATTATACAAGGTATATATTGCAGTGCTTACATAAATCTTTATTTATATGTTGTGAACTTACATTTTGATAATTAATCCAATTAGTGGTGCCGGTAAAATAAATTCTAAAAATCCGGCAGGTATTCGAATAAACAACTCGTCAGTTTGATTTTCTTATTATTATATATCTATACTAATATTGTAAAGTGGAAATTTGTATTTTTGTGTATATGTGCGAATAAACTCAAAAAATACGGGACGAATATTGATAATTCTTTTACCATAAAAATGCGACATTATCCCAAAGTAGTTTAAGCCATATATAACTATGAAGTTCCCTCGGGAACGGTCTATCCGACCCGCCGGAGAAGAGTGCGCCCGCGAACGCGACGCGTCCCCCCTCGTCCTCCCGACCCTTAGTTTGCAAAGAACCATCCGATGCCCTCGTAGACCCGAAGTCCGAGAGGCCCGCGAACTGTAAAGTAGAGCGACAGTTGCACAAAACTCCTCTAAATTAAAAGCCATAATGCTGTACATTTATGAAGGTACTATGTAAGGTAGGTATATACCTACTACCTCAAAATAAACAAAGGTATGTAACACATAGTGAAATCAAATTTATCAGTATTAAAGCAGTCATTATATCTTAAAAATTGAATGTATTAAATGTATTTAAATTTATTCGTATATATCTTCAATATTAATGTAAGTAAATAAACAGTAACTAAAGGCAGGTTGCGTTAAATAACAGGTCCTTTCTGTGGGAGGCGGATGTCTTCACGACTCGATTCGAAAGGGAATGCATTATGCCATGTTTACCTTATGTTTGTACGATTCTAATGGGGAAAACGTGATATAACAATCAATTAATTTTATTTTATTGGTAAGGGAATGTGGCAACTATTAGAAACTAGTAATAGACGTGCATTTTTTCGTTTAAACTTTGAAATATGGTAGTAGTAATACTTACTACCGGCTCAGAATAGATTACTTTATGCCTTGCCATGGGTGTCGTTAGAGATGACCAAGGGACATACAGCTGAAAGATGGAAAGCTGTATCTATAAGCACGAGGACACTGACCATCTTATTGCGATCATGCCGCCTTCAAATGTTGTGTTTATGTCAATATCCCTCAACGAACCAGGGATGCCAAGGTTGGTTTAGAGGCCCATCTTCAGCAGTGGATGTAAACGGGCTGATGGAATAAAAAGTAGTATTCTGAGTTATGTATGGTTTTAGGTATTGTTGAATAAAATAATCTGTTCCATTTTTACTATTGCAAACATATTTTAAGTAAGTTTTCGTATTTATTGATTTTGTTATTAAGAAGCTTTCGTCGTCTAGTTTTATTAAAAAGTAATATTTTGTTACATAGTCAGTAAGCACCTGGTTTCTGACAGGATTGTTCTTAAGCATTATTCGCATATTTAGCGTAAAAATCTTATTAACAGTTTTGTAAAGAATAGAAAAGTAAACGTAATTTTGAATATGCTTGAAGATTTTCATCATTCGTGTTCCACGAAGTTAAGTTAACCACTATGTATGTTAGTTAATTGTAGATTTGATTGACGTTTGAGATGCGTGATCGAATACATATAGGGATTTAGCTTTTTCGACACAATTTTTTATATGAAGGCTACGAAATTGAAATATGTTACATCCATCGTCTTCCGCTCCGTTTTTTTCGGTTTCCACATAAGTTTCTACCCCGGAGGAAACCGTACCCTATTTCACGATTGGCCGTTATTGGTACGGTCAATATACGGTATATGTATATTTGACTATTACTAGTAATTCTTGATACTTTATATGGCAATAGCTCGCGTTTATACCATCTTAGGACTTGCTAAGCATGTATTAGCCATTGAAAGCAACCTATAAGTCTTGTATACTTGGTTACACGCATTACTACTTAAACCGTAACTTGTAATTGCAAATAACATTGCAGTCAATTACATCTCAAAAGAATGACATTGATGTCAAGGTTATTACATGGCACTTTATGTATTGTCTCTTTAGATAAAGCGTTGTGTTTATTGAGTTGAGTTTGAACTATGTGATATCTATGTATCTGTCTTTCTGAGGTCTAATAGTTCACTAAAAAAAAAATCGTAATAATTCATCATTAGTCCGTATAACGTACACTGCTGAAGATGGGCCTCTTCCCAAGGGAGGGTATTTGCCATAGTCACACGCTTGGCAGGCGGGTTGTTATCGCAGTATTATATTGTGCCACACAAGGAAACGCTGCTGTCCGTTCCTTGATAAACGATTATTATAGACGATGTCATAACAATCGGGACCAATGGCTTAACGTGCTTTCCGAGGCACGGAGGGTAGTCCCTCTACCAACCAGATCCGGAAAGAAATCTTAGAATGTACACAAAGATTTCCTGTCCGGCGTTGGGATCAAACCCATGACCTCCAAGATTTAAAGCGAGCCGAATACCGCTACGCTACGGAGGTTGACGTAATGATTTCTTCGACTAAATATCTAATAATACAAAATCGAAAGTAATTCTGTCTCTTTATAATGATTTCACATCTTAATCTCTACATGTACACAGGTAGACTGTCTGTAGCTTACTAAAAGCCAACTAGTTAAACGTTAAGTGATGTTAATTCAATCATCGATTGGCCTAGGCATACAATTAAATGTCAGCGTTTAATAAACGGGCTAGCTTTACAATTAAATGGCTAATTTAACTAGATGGCTGCGATGTTCAACCACAATATGAATTGATGTTCACCGATTTCAGAATCTCGTATAAACCATTATAATTTGCACAAATTATGTAAATTAATATTTATGTAAATTATATTTAGTACCTACACTTAGAATATAAATTGTCATCTAAAATGCCATTAAATGCCGTAACTTTCAGGCCAATTGCTGACCTATAATTTTAATGCCTTTGATCTTTCACGAAATGCTATTTAGTATTAGGTATAATGATTGTATATATTTTCACATTTAATTAAAGCCTTAAATCAACTATGTCATCATTAAAACCTTGTTATGTACCTTCAACTTGAATTGTTCCTCTCTTTAACCAGTAATACCAATCATTATTTAGTTACCCAAGGTCGTTCAGATGTTTGATAAAAAATACAATGTTCCCTATATTTGGTAAGGAATTCTGAAACTAGTATTGCCAACATAATTTACTTTATATTTGATGTTTCTTAAAATAATAAAACGTGGGCATGACTTGAGTACTCGATCGTGTCTTGGCATTAATTAACGAGTAGTTGAATGTAAAAGGACGAAAAAAAGTGGTTTAGCGAAATATTTTTAATGAATTCGGTCTCATTTTAGTAAAAATGTTGATGTACTACATACCGATAACTGGTTATGTTTATTTATTGAACAATGTGTATTTTAACATATTATAATGGAACATGTTCAAGGTCTGATGAACGCTACTTTAAGTAGATACCAACTTCTAAAATTTTGCATAATTTCGCTGTTTTTTCATAAGATTGTTTTAATATAACAGTTATATGTGAGGTATGTTTCAATATCGAAGTTCGATTATAAACCCTTTATTTAAAACGTTATCTAATTTTAGTTTACATAATTTTGAAATATGCTGAATTTTTGAACATAGATTTCTTTCCACAGTGCTTTCTGTGGACCGAGATATCTACGAACAATGTTTTCTATCAACGAGTTTTTGGCGAAACTTGACATCTAGGAATAGAGATTTCTATTAACTCTGATTTCTGTATATAGTGGTATCGTAGAAACGTGTTTCTGTCTCACGTTCCACGCAGAACTTTTCCGAAATGCTGGCAATACGCCTTTAATCGAAACGAAATTCTTATCTGCAGCATTCTGGGAACGTGCTTTATTAACGAGAGCCGCTGCAAGGTTCTTATAAATTATGGCTCCAGGTCCCCACGGTCCCAATACTTCGAAACCAAATGGCACAAAACATAACCACTATCAGCACTTTAATAACTGCCACTGTTCAACGTAAGCCTTATATTATCCAGGGTAAAAATACTAGAGATCATTTTAAAAGACTATAATTTAATATATTCTTTTTATAACAGTGTGTATGAAAGTTTCGTTAACCATATTTTCAGCGAAGGCATTAATTACACACTATATATAACTACATACAAAACCCAATCTCTTTTAACTATAAATTAATGATCTAGAGAGAAGCAATTAGTTGCGAAGCTGGGAATATACATATAATGTATGTAATAAACATAAGCGCCTTGTTGACAGATGATGTAGGGTTCGTTGGGTTGAGAAGACTAATCTAGTAGATGCCAGCCACCTGCTGGTTAGAAAACCTCATGTGAAGGTTGTTGATCTTCCGTAGCTTTACTGCAATTCTTGTTATGGGAGCTATGCTAATGCTTCTAACTGCTTATGGGTTTTGATGTCCTGATTCATATCTGGTATACCTACCTCATAAAAATTAAATATTCATTAATTATTTAAGTCTTAAACATTCATTAGTTATGTTATTTTGCGGTGGTATTAATAATCTTTATTAGAATAATAAAGATTTTCTGAAATATTCTGAAAGGAGGTAGTTTTAGACTTTACTTTGTCAGTCTAAAACTTCATTAAAAATATGCCTCTCAAAATTGCTATACTTTCAAGGCATTATTAATTTGTTACTGTGTGTGGTAACTACTCTTTTGGCTTAACATGATGTACAAAACTACATTATATTGTTAATTGTTAAAGTTCAAATTGGTTAGTTTCTCGATATTATGTATTAAATTATATTACTAATATTATAATGAATTCTGTCGTAAACAAAACAATGTTCTCACACGTACACTATTGCATTATAGCTTCATTTGCGTGTAAACTGATAAGATCGCAGAAACTAACGTTTCTGAGTCGTGACGCTGATTTTGCCTACGATTTATTTTACTCCGTCCTTTGATGTGTGCACGTCGTTTTATATTCCAATTTGTTTCTCACGTGAAATAAGTAGCAATTTAAATATACGGATACAAGCAAATTATTGTAAACTTTGAAATAAGATAAGTTTTATATAGGTACCTAATATGTGACATAAATTGTATATAATATGCTTGGGAGACGTGAAGTTCATCTCTCGGACGTATACATTTAAAATTATAGAAAAAATTGTACATTAATTTTTGGTATTGTTCTTTTCATCAACTTTTTGAAGATTTTTAGATCTTCAAAAAGTTGTAGCTTATTTCAATTAAATCTAACTTATAAAACACAAGCTATTCTAAATCTGTACTTCTACTTGGCAACATTTCAAGGTACACGGTTGGTATTTTTTTAATCGCCAAAAACTAATGTAAACATACATAATTTAATATATATGAGATTTAACAATGATTGAAGTGATACCGTAAAGCCTGTTATAGCATATATTGTAACATCAGATTTCTTACATTATTTATTACTGTTTCTGTAGATAAAGACTTGCACCTTTACTTTGTAAACCATTATGAAACTAGAATTTATTTTCAATTCAATTCAGCACATGCAATATACACTCTTAACTCAAGAATGCGCACGTACAGCTTAGAATTGACTATTTTATTTAGCGGCCTATACTAACTTATTCAATATTTATCGCTTATTAAGACATCTATTAATTTAGGTCCCGTAGGTGCCTTATAGAATTGCAAATGGTTGAAAGGTGGTTTGTTATGAAACATCGCGTGGGTCCCACAACAGGTTGTCTTACGCAAGAACCCTTTTATGTTCAAACAGGATTGATTATAACGACTAGTCGTTGTAAACATTTACCTACATGTAAGTGGTGAGGAAATCTACGTATGGTGATGATTTGTTAGTACCTGGCTCTTGAGTTATAATACCGGATATCATGGTGCTAACGGTTTTATGGTTATTATGGAGCTAACGAAGTTTCCAGAGGCTCTGACGCTTGGAAGAAAAAATGGGGAGTTAACCCTAAAAAATATATATATTACCGGAGATTATAGAGAGAGGACTTATAGGCAAAAGAGATGGTACGAAGATATAAGTCAGAAAGAAGAGAGGAAGGGCATAGCGCTGGTAAGCTTCACTACCTCCGCTAGTACCTTGCATAATCCTACAGCCAAATAACAGTATTGATTTATGTTATGTTCCATTGTGCGAGTAAGATCGCCATGGTTCACGGAGGGATTGGCTCCTACCAAACCTTACCCCCTCCCGACATGTAAGTTTATGCTTGATTTACGATTTACAGATATGTATATTAGAGATTACAGAGATTTATACACTGTAATATCTTTACTACATTTAACCTTTACACATTGCAAACAAAAGAAAAACGAAACTATAAAAAAAAAAATCAACAATGGATCGTTATATCTCCAAATTTAAAACAGATTTAAAAGTAATTAACAACCCACACATTCGAATACATGATTAAACTAAGACCTAGTTTCATAATTACATTTATTAGATAATGTTCTAACTGTATTTGTAAGCGACGCATAAATCAGTCAATATTCGCCACCTGTTACTTGTAATAGTCCATAATAGTATATCATTAGCTCTGAATACATAAATAATCGTTTAACGAACCGATAGTTTAATGTACTAAATAATAATGTACTGTAAAGGGCCTAAGTAACGACTGAATTGCAATAATTATAGTTTATATTCTAGACCTCAGTAGCGTAATGACGGATGTACTATATACTTCAGAAGCATGTGGTCGTAAGTGCCAGTTTACGATAAAGGCACATACGACTAATGTTTGTGACGTATAATGGGACATCCGACCTTATGCGTCTGAGCTTTAAATATGTACTGAACGATTTTGTTGAACGTTTGTTCGGTATTACATATGGTTTAGTAAGTTAGGTTTTCAAAACTTAAGGAATTATCTGGTAGATTAAAAAATAGCATTCGCGCAGTTTTACTCGCTTGGCTCCAGTTCCCATTATAAAAGTTATTCAGCAGTAGCATAAGCTTTCTTTTTAATTGCTATGGTGAAGTAAATTTATTAATAACAAACAAAAAGAATAGACATAAGGTCTTTGTAATATTAGTTTAGAAGCGTACGTGCCAAATAAAAATATTTAATGACTAGCTTCCTGCGCATGATTCCACCCGCGTAACACTTCCCCGTAGGAACTTCATAATTAAAGTATAGCCTATGGCCTATAGCCTTCCTCGATCAATGGGCTATCATCTATAACAATGACATAATGTAATCGGACCAATAAATAGTTCTTTAGATTATTAGCGCGTTTAACCCTGATACTATTGAAACTATTTCGCATTTTTACACTTTGTGCTGTTGAAAAAAATTGCTAAAATTTTGAAAAAAATTGTTATCATCTGGAAGAAATCTAACACCATGTGTTAACACACATGGTGTTAGATTTCTTCCAGATGACAACAATTTTTTTCAAAATTTTAGCCGGTAGGGCTTTCTCCTACCGGCCGTTATAACTAACGGCCGGTAGGAGAAAGCCCTACTATCACTAATATTATAAAAAAATAAAAAAGGATATTATAAAAAAATAGTTAGCAATATGAAGTAATGTGTATTTCGTGGCGTTATAACCCGTAGGAGTAAATGGGTTAAGCAAGCAAACAAACGAACTACATATTCATCTATAAATATTAGTATAGGTTTATTTGAAACGTGACCATACACCTACATATATGCCTATAGTTTGCATCTATATTATTAAGCACATCTATAAAATAATAAGATATATACTTGTCAAGCACGCAAATGCTTGGCAGGCATTTTTTATCGTCTAGGCTGACCTATAGATAATGATTGTATTGATACAATTAAAATAATGTTGACATACATACTTAGTTTTTTTCACATAGATCATTCTATAAGCCTTATAAGTAGTCGTTGTCCTTGAATTTACATTCTTTTATATAAAAACTAGTTAATAAAATGTTGTTGTAAATTGACGTTGATCGATGTTCAGTGAAATGTTCCTGCGAAATCCTCATAATAATAACCAAAAGAGAAGGTCTATTAGCAATTAAAACTACATTCGAATCGTGTTTCAACTGTCATCTTTGACATAAGTGGCTTCGAAAATATATATAAAATGTTTTCAAAATATGAGCACCATTCCTTTGATAGTACCTTGATAGTATTATGTGTAGGGATTACATTAGTGTATTTTTAGTGTAATGTAAATGTAATTTTACATTTTATTTTTCTATACAAAAAAAGAACAATTTTAAAATTATGTTTGTTTTGAATAATGTAATCTACCAATACTAGCTGATCTGGCCGTCTTCCGGTGTATCGTGGACTGAGAGGGTCGTCTCCTTGCACTTGTATTAATTGTATTAAGTATGTTCAAATTTATGCCAAGGATAGAATGTAATTTTTTTTGCGGGGCGCGTACATTATTCATCCCATTGTCGCCGTGCCGGGTATAACACGGAGAGGTAATTGGCCGTACCTGACCTATGACCTTATGTTAAGCATTAGATTACATTATTATGATAATAATCTATTTTGATAACATAACAAAGTCAAGATGTCGTTTATACTACTTATGCCTAATAGGCCTACGTACGTTTTAATATACAGGGTGTCCCAGAAGGTTAAGTAGCTGGGAAAGGGGGTGACAGGGGTGGACACAATGGTCACTAGAAAAATAAAAAAAAATCCGCTCTGGGTATTTAAAAAAAAATGGCATTTTTTTAAAAACTTAAAATTTTACACCTTGTTATTTTTGATGTTGATGTTGATGACCTTGTTGTTATTGACGATTACATAACAGCATTTTTTTAAATACAGCCATATTTGTAGGTACAGTTAGCACAAGGTGTAAATTTTTTAGTCTTTTAAAAAATGCCATTTATTTTTTAATCACCCAGAGGGAATTTTTTATATTTTTCTGGTGACCCTTGTGACCATCCCTATCACCCCCCTTCCCAGCTACGTAATCTTTTGGGACACCCTGAATACAAGAAAAAAAATAAGGAACGATTAATTGTAATTCCAAAACTGTTTAAGAAGTATTTACTGTTATTAATTACATTAATAACCAACCCATACTTATCAACTCATATTGATGTTTGCTACAACCGAAGCTCTAAATGGAACATACATATAAATGTGTACCATAGGAGGCAAATGGATTTTGTTATTTATGGCTCTAACCGCCATGTTGCCGTCACGATGCATTTAGTTTCAATTCATCAATGATGCAAACTTAAATTGATTTAAAACTTGCAAGCGTATGTTTTATTGCGTTTACTTTATTTATGCAGTGTAACCCTTTTTAATATTACACATCTTATGTGTAATATTAAAAAGGGTTCAAATAGTACAAGAAAAGTTTAAAAGTACACTGTTCTTAATTGTCATTTAAACACCAAAGAATAAACAGTGTTCCAAGTTCAACTTATGAAAATTTAGGCAAAGGGTAGCGACTAACAGCCAACCAGCCAATAACAATATTTTTTTCTTTTTCGTTTTAGATGATTTGATATAGTCTAAATCAGACCATTTGAAAGTTATTATGTGTGATTGAATAAAACACGGTTTAATATTGGAAGTTTATCGAAACTACGATGCAATTAATTCACAATTTAACTAACTTAATTGAATGATAGTGCCACAACTTTCTATAATACAATTAACGGAGGTACGCCATCAAATTTCCATTGGCCATTGCGTTGATAGCCTAGTTGGGTTGATAATCTATTTTGCGGTGTAGCACTACGGTCGAATAGCGACTAAGGGAAAATAGCCGGAAAATTATCGGGCGGTGCGGTCCGACGATTACGGAAAGCGGCTATGGGAGAATTCAATGACCGACTCCAATAATTGTATTGACATTGTAGGAATTGGACATTAAGGCGAATGGCTTTGCGAAGAGAAATTCCTACAGTATCTTGAGGCTGTAATTTGTGTTAACTTAATGTATGCGGTAGTTTTGCATATTCAGATAGAATTCATCGGAAACGGCATCGACTTTTTCGTGAAACGGTTTTCATTTTGAATACTTATTTATTGAGTATGCTGAAGTATGATAAAGGATGCCGGATTCACCGTTGACTTGTGACGTCATGTCTCGATGCGACCTATTCGTACAGGTTTCAGTTTGTTATAATTTGACATGAACAATAATAAAAATTAAATTACCTACTTTGTATATGTTATATAGTTTCGCAAAATTTCCATCTATGTAGTCTTTTATTTCCATTCGCAATTATGTATCATTTCATTCTTTAAGACAAAACATGGTCTTTGTGCGACGATGTACCTATATCCATTTTTAATAAAGATTTGATTGATTTTTAATTTGATGGATTCAACAATGATTGTAATATCTTAACCGCAAGCTAATTTGATATTTATCGGTTTGTTTTTTATTATTTTTTAATCATTTTTATTTTTTATATATAGGAGGAAGCTATTGATTTCCGAATTGTTTTTTCAAGTAGTACAAGCAACTTACTTGTTTATATCAGATATATTTTTCTATGCCCGTAATGAATTCAAAGAAATACATGTAAGTTTGAACATTGAGATTAATAAAATTAGACCACATGCAGGATTCAAACTTGTATCTTAGGTACAATGCCTAGACCGTTAGACCACGGTGGATCCCAACCGGTCTTCGAAATTAATCAATTCTTTATAACATTCTGTAGGTTTTGTTAAGGGTTTAAAAATATTTAAAATATCTTTATGTTGTTTCTGAATAACATTATTTTAGTCAATAGTGAAAGACTATTAACACTAATTCAATCAAGCTGATAATCTTATCAGCCTACCTATCTAGGTAGCAAGTAACTATTAGACTTGCTGGATTTTTGCAACTATAAAGGTCGTGACCTTCTGGTTAATCTCACAATCATGAATCAACCTGATTCATATTTTAAATATGTCAATGCAAAAATATGCATGATTCTGATATAATCTATGGCTGTTATTGACATTGATTTATAGTGAGTGTCGAATGTATGATTATATTGACTATTGCAGCCGTTCTTTATCTTTTTTTTTGTAGGGGCCATATTCACGTTTCAGCCTTGGTGTCTTGGGCCGCAAGCAAAACTTATTTGAGGGTTAATAAGAAACTAAAACGACAACCTCTGTAGCGTAGCGGTATAAGTCTCGGAGTGTTACAATGTAATTTTCATCCTTACTTGTGGTTGTGAACCTCACTTAAAATCACAGTGGTATTAGTTTAAAACCCTTGTTGTAATTAATGTTTTTCCAAGTAGATTAGATATTTGGAACTTTGTAGATAAACTTTGAGTTGTCCACGTAGTTTGAACTTGTAGTTTCCATCGACACTCGTAACAGAACCTTTTGACAAATTCCTTCGAGCGATAAAACATCTTTAAAACACTTTTTAACTAGTTTCCAACTTTAGTAAACAAAACTTTTTTGTGTTATTGTCTAACCTAACTTTTTCTGCCAAACGTCACCTTGACAGATACTAATCGCAGGTTGCTGTCAAAGGGCATGTATACATTTGTCAATTATATTGCTTCATCGATTTTTGATGGTGATTCGTAAATACATAATTAATAGGATTAACCTTTTTAGAATAGTCAACATTCATATTTAAATATAAAAATCTAATTAATTTTGAAATCTACTAAAACCGGAAATGCAACTATTTTTTTATTATGGAGTTATTGCAATTTCTTTCTAGAAGTTTCGTTTTAATTTGTCTTTACATTTAGTCTTTGGAATGGGGTTGCGAGGAGTATAGTCTTGATTATCCATTAATTAGTCCTGAATATTTTTCCCCGACATTGGGTTGGAGTATCTTAAATTATAAAGTTTCGTATTAAGAAAGTTGTGTGCAAGTATTTTGGAAATTAGGGGTTGTGGGGAATATTTGTTTAAAATTATTTTGGTAAAGATTCTGGATTCGTTTTGATTGTACTTTACTCTGCATTCAGTCACCTTGTTATTATTTGGTTAGTTTGTGAACGAGAAATGTCAATGTCACATTTGACGTTTATTTGCATTGTTGTTTTTGGCTAAATTAATAAATTCAATGAGGGTGAATAATTTAAATTGGAGCCTAAATTTCATCGATTTCCCCGATTAAGGGCAGATTATAGAAATTGGTCTCACCGGGTGAACCTTCTTCCGGTATTGTCGCCCGGGTTGGAATTCTGGCTTGTCATTACTCGATCGTCAGACCGCTAACATCCAGACTGATGTCCTGAAGAATCCAAGGTGAGATTTTAGTTGGAGTGACCTGAGAAGTGTCTGTGGTTCCACCTAATTGTGTTTAGGGAATATATTGTGATCAATCGATAATTCATTACAGTTTTTTACCCGTGCTTTCTTGTGCCGGCGTGGATTTGCCGCCGCGAGGGACTCATGCCTTCAGGCCCAGTCACAACCGTAAGTTTTGTTTTATTTAATCCTTCGTACATACTTCGATGACCATGTCTCGTTGTAAACTTTAGTATTTTCTATAGATTCAAACGATTTTTTGTTTAGAAGAACCTAATAGAATTTATGTTACTCAAACCATGTGGATGGTAGTGTCGAATAAGAGACGGTAGGGTAATAGTTCCACGTGTCTTCTTAAGTCTTAAGCCTGCATACTGTCAATTCCAGGACAGGTACCTCGGGAGATTCACCTCGCCGCCGGGACTTAGGATAAACCTGAGGCTCGGACGCGAGGCCCGTCTCCTCGAGGCATCGGGCCTGAACCACCTGCGACAGTCTACCGCAGCACGGCTGGCTGATTCCGCCTCGCTTGACAGCAGGCGTTGACGGTTTTTTTTTTTTCTTTCATTACATTTATTTAATTTTTCTTTTTATACATTAACCTTAATGGAAACTTGGATGGAATTTAATCCAAGTTTGTTTGAATTAATCATCAACTTCAGGATCTCGGAGTGCAATCACAATTTATGTTTTGTTCTACTTGATTGGACTCTGGATCCGAGACTGTTTTAGTCTCTGGCGCCCACTTCTATTTAATCCTTAACTTAACTAATTATAAGTAATTTACTAAAGCTCTGGACGGTTATGGCTTTATCCCAACCGCCCACTCCCATAATGCTCTACCTTTAAAATATAAACTGGCTGGCTAGGGGATGTGTTGTAAAAAAATATTAACTTTGTCAAAATTAATTTAAAAAATATTTGTTAAGTTATAAATTAAATAGTTTAATATATTTATAATCTAGTCATGCACTTTACTTGTTTTATTTGAATGTTTAATTCTCCCACAGAAGTTTACAGTTGAGACTTTGTCTTCTGTACTGGAGTGGACAAAATCTCGAATGTAACAGTGGGTTCGATCCTCACGCCGGACAAGAAATCGTCCTATAAATTCCAAGATTTCTTTCCTAGTCTGATTGGTTGAGACTGCCTCGGAAAGCACGTCAAGCGGTTGGTCCCGATTGTTATAAATGCTGTTATAACCATCATCTATAACAAGCGTATATCAGGGAATGGCCAGTTGCGTTTCCTTGTGTGTTACAACTTAATACTGTGGTCACCAACCCACCAAGCATGGTGGCTATGGCAAAACCCTACCTCGGGAATATGCCTATGTTAAGCAGTGAACGTTTTACAAATTCATAATGATGATCATGATGAAAGCGAAATTAGTACCTAACATAAATTTATACATAAAAAAAAGGGTAAGATATTTATTTACTTAGCGCCCACAGTTTCCGATTAGGCGCCACATTTAAAACGGTCGAATTAATTATAACCTTAAGTGCACGCGCTCAGTTTCTGATCAGCCACCTAATTTAATATGGTCGAATTTATTATAACCCAAGGTAAGCCAACCCGAGGCTTAAAGGCCCGGCCGGCCGAGCCTGATATCAACTGGACTTATAAACTAGATAGGTACTAAGAACGCTTTTTACGTGCCTTCCTTAGAAGAATTATAGAAGGTAATGACGGTATTAGGTATTAACTCTTGACCTATAAGGTCATTATGTTTTAGATGGCAAAGTTAATACAAGTTGGCTTCAATGTTGGAATGACTGTTAACTATCTAACAAGTAACAAACTTATCTATGGTCTATTGTTTATCGACTTTAATACAAATTAATAATTAGTTCAAAATATGGTTGGAATTATATTTTTTCTTCTACCTGTAAAAGGTTTAGAATTATAATAATATACATATTTTAACAATATTTTCATTGCATTTTTACGACGGATTTGTGATCGTTGTAAAATGGGAGCATATTTGAGCTGATAGAACTGCTTGCTGCCCATCCATCTGATGTCTATTAGTCGCCCTTTACGACACTTACAGGAAGATATGGGGTGATCAATTCTTATCCGGAAACCACACGCATCTCTGGTATTACAATAATATAATTAAAATTAATATATTAATAAGTGTAAAAAAAAAATTAAACCACTTTTTTACGGAAATTGCGCAGATGGAGGAGTTTGAAATTTCGCACACTTATGGTTTATGTAGAGAAGAAGTACTAACATGTTTTTTAATAACTCGAAATTCGACGACTGCCCCACTAATAGTAAATATATATAAAAGTAAGTTCTTAATATAAGAATATTATATAACGGTATGAAAATAATAATAATACAATAAGACAATAAAGAGCCAGGTGCCGATCGAAAACTTAATTTAAAACAACAAATATCCTGCTAATGACATTTATAACGCTTCGATACCTGCGAATACCTTATTAAAAAGCCCTACAATTACATATTACTTCGTTTTACTCCGAAGTAATATACGTAGTTGGCAGTCCACTTGACATCTCATCCATTTCTCCTTACTGTAATTACATCCTATATCATGACCGGAGCAGGGTGTCTCAGGGGTGTCGATTTCGCTCAGCTGAACTGCAAAAAACGTTGGGCTTCTGTGTGAAACCTGTGACATGCAACCCTGTGTTATACGTTGGTACATACCATGTTTTTTACACTATAAGTTTGCATTTTATTTCGCGGATATTATTTTTACCTATAGGGAAAGGTGGTACTAGAGTATTTATGAGTACCTTAATGTACTCTGTATGGTTAACCTATATAAGCCAAATGAGGTGTGACAGTGTGTATGTATGTATACATATATAATAAATTTAATTATAACTATATCGTAATTTTAACACATTATAAAGGACTTACAGATAATGTTGTTTCTTTAAAATAAGCAGACTGAAAGGTAACTTAATCGATTTCTTAAATATTTTCGACTAGCTTCTTCATAATTAAGTATAGCCTATGTTATTAATGAATAATTTAGCATTCTTATGTAGAAAGAATTATTGAAATCCGTTCAGAAGTTTTTGAGTTTATTCGAAAGAAACATCAATCAAACAAAACACAAAAATACAAACCTTTTTTCTTTATAATATTAGTATAGATAATGATTATTAAATTGCGCCATGACTAACTTAGTCTATAGTTTTTTACGGAAATGAGAGTGAAACTGTGAGGAAACTGTAAGGCAAGGTTTTATTCATCACAAAAGTTTCGTATGATTTAGTTAAGTGTATGTATATCACGAACCTACTTAATGATACTCCGATGATCACGCGCTTTATATCAATTTTGAATACGAAATGAGGAAGATGGATACTCATAGGTTCCACATTATTATGCATTACAGAATATAAACAAATTTATTATATGTTTCTGTTGTGCATCGAGTTTGTTTTTGTTTTTGTTTTTAAATTAATTTTTAAATTTTGTTTTTGTTTTTGTTTTTGTTTGAGTTTGTTTTTGTTTTTGTTTATAAATTAATTTTTAAATTTTTAAATTTATTTGTTTTTGTTTCAGGTACGTATTGAATACTGGTTGAAATGACGTTTCTCTTTTGTCTCAAATCCCAGGTATAGTATAGAAAGTAAAACTTATATTTATACTTCAATTGATGCTTAATTAATAATTTATAAAAACGAACGTTTTCACAAGTTTAACGCTTTCATTGATACACGATTATTGTTTCTATTAAAAATGTACGCGAAAGTTGACGTAAGATTTACGGAATTGACAGATCGTACAGTTGCTGAAGTATATTATATAAAAGTACAAGTCGAATCCTTTCAGAAGTCTGATAAATAATTTATGTGAATTTTCAAAGATGATACCTATGTATGTTTGCTTCAATTTAATTAATCAATAAACACCAAATGGGCGTAATATTTCGAGTTACATAATGGAATTAATCGCACTGATGGGCGAATAATATGACGGCTTGAAAGTAACAACGAACTCGAATTGATTATTTAATACTAGCTGACCCGATAGACGTTGTCGTGTCTAACTAAAACTCTTTATTATATTGAACTTTTAATATAATAATATAATTTTAGGCATGATAGCAGCACGCATTCTCTCAATGTTATGTCAAAAGTCATAAGATTACATTTAAAAAATTAATAATGTCTAAACCGTTAGGTTACATTAGAAAATTTAATATTGGGGTCAAGTTTTCTTAATTTTTCTAATTTTCTGCGTAATTTTCTTATTTTTTTCTTTCATAAGAACCTTCTCTTGACAATAACGAATACAACAAAAAAAGAATTAGTGACATTGGTCCATCCGTTCACGTGTGATGCGATGACCAAGGGAAACAGGTATTCATTTTTATATACATAGATTGTAAAACTTATCCACTTATACACGAAACATTATAAACTTGTACCCGGAAGTGAAAACAAGGGTTCCCATATTCTACAATGCTGAACTAAAATCACAGAAAGAAAGACTTTATTAAAAAGAAATTACATTTATTTCTCCGTACACTTAAGCTTTCAGCATTCGTGATTACAGTCAGACATTTTTTTCATTTACAAAGCTCTTGAAACGTCAGCAAAATAATAATTAAATTCGAAATGAGTTTATCCTTCCATAAAGTTGTAATACTAGTAGTTTGTCTGCAAAAGACTGGGGTCTGGTCTTGTCTGGTTTCAAAGTGCTTCGTACTCTCGCATTCAAACTAAGACTAAAGTCTTCAACAATAAGCCTGCATCAGGCGTTTAACTCCATAATTTGTGAATAGAGTTTATTCGTAGTTTCCAGCTAGAGACACATTTCATGCTTTACTGTTGCTTCAGTTTATAGAAAGTTTCGGTAGAAACTTTGGAATCCATTTTCTACCCATGTCCATACCTAACCATAGTAAGATCATGTTAGATAATTATACCTAGCTTTCGAACTTTATAGAAAATTAGTTTAATTAAATTTGTAATTAAATAATGAATTTATTCAGTTCTTAGTTATTTAAAATGTGTATGAATGTAACTAATAGATTATCCTACTAATCTGCTGGGCAGCTCTATCTATCCAGGTCTAAAGTAGGCCACTGGTCGTTTGTTTTGTCCACCTCGTCCCGCCATCTTCTACGGGGTCTGCCACAGTTTAATTTATAGACTTATAATCTGTAGCAGTTTTTTTTTTCGGACGGACATATGTATTTAGCCCTGAGGCTTTTGCTACTTCACCGTGCATAAATCTGTAGCAGTAATAACAGCAGTAGGTAGGAGCAAATCATACAAAATATGTACTCAGTCCATTTGTCATTAAGTTGTCTACTCATAATACGTTTATATTGTTCTTTAATTATTATAGGAAGGTAGATAAACTATTGATATTACAATTTTTCAGTATAAAAACTTCTTTGCGAGCATGGTATTTCTTCTTAAGCCAAAGTTTTAGTATAGGTAGATAGGTTTCCGATTATTAGTTCCCTACTCGGAGAAAAATATGGCAATAGATATTCATACTCGCCAATATTTTCTCCCAAAATATTTTAACGACTTTAGAATATCAAAACAATTTGACTTAAGAAACCAGTCTCAAAATCGACGCTTTTCTAGTTTTATACCTGGTCATATAAAATGAATTATCTTTTAACTAATTTAATTGATAGACACTATTTCGTTTTGTTATTCTAATCAAACGATTAAAAAGCACAAAAATGTTGTTCAGTAAACTGGTTATGTTTCTACTGATACGACTGACTGATTGATATTTTGATTAGAACTTTCTGGAGATTAATCGCATATTTTAGCTTACCTATGGACCTTATATTTTTCTACCACTGTTTAGCCAAATGTCAGCTTCATACTCGCAGTCGAAGTGAACTTACGCTATACATATGTTTATCAAAGCTAAACATATTAAGGCTGATTTTCCCCCAGAGATGTGCTATAGAGAATGTAATAGCTAAGCTGTGAAACTATGTGACCATTTTGACTGACTAAGCTATGTAGCGGTGCGAGTAAAATGTGCTATGAAGATGCGCCCGCGCCACCGCAAAGTAGCTGAGCGAGAAAGATGCGCAGCTCGAGCTATGCGATGTATCGATAGTAGGGAAGCGGCAACTCTATTCTGCACATAGCTACACCACTCGCGACGACCCATAGCAGGCATCCATATCACGCGTCCATAGCACACATCCATAGCACGCATCATTCCATATAAAAAACTTATCTTAGTAAAATCCGTTTCCACCAGTGCTAAGCTAAGTACACCAATGAATATGATTGGTGGATATCAAACACATTTATAGCAACGCAGCACAGCATATAGCATAGCACATCTCTGGTGAAAAAGCACCCTTAGTCTCGCCGAACGGTGTTTGTTATAGCTACCTCATTATAGAGGCTTATTAGTGAATTTAGTAACGCAGTCTAATGCATTGCTGCAAGTTACTGCTGTTGGTATACGATTTTTATAGATTCTGTTATGGCAACAGCGACTCCGTAGCGTAGCGTACTATGGCTCACTTCAAATCCCTGGACAAATATCTTTGCGTAAAATGGAGGCCTCGGACAGCACGTCGATCAGCCGTTTATCCTCAAATTGTCATAACATATTTTATGTGAATACGTGTAAGGAGTGTTTAGTGTGTTTACCTATGTATATGCTGTACATACTACTTTGGTCACCAACCTGCGTGCCAAGCGTGGTGGCGATACCCCATTCGAGGAATGTCCATGTTCAGCCGTGGACGTTGACGATGGCTGTTGATGAACTGAAACTAGCGTGCTATCCGAGTCCCACAGTCAACCAGAGATGTGTTTTTATAATAATAAAATGTATTAGTTTGCTATGTGCATAAAATCTCGCAATATGCAGGCTTATACAAATGAGTAAATAGTGTACGTACAGTAGGTAATGGCGGCATATAATTTTCACGCGGACGTGGTTATCCGGCGTAGCGGCCACTGAATTTTATCTCGTAACATCCGGAGTGTTCCATTTTGTATTATACTTATGTATGTGTTTCTATATTTCACAATTCACACGCTTTCCCGCTGATGGCTTTTTATGGTAGTGCAGTTTTTATAATATAGCTATATTAAGCTTCGTTCTACACCGGTAATTTTTAGTCTGTGCTAAAATAAATACAGTACAAAAATAATAAACATATAATTAAGATGACTTCGAACCTGTGTTAATACCTCCCGTTCGTGTAACCTACATTGTATAGTTATAGATGATGTTATAACAATCGAGACCAACGGCTAAAGGTGCTTTCCGAGACACGGAAGGTAGTCCCTCAACTGACCAGACCTCGAAAGAAATGTAAGATTTTACAGAGAGAAAATAAATCAGACCCACGACCTCCAAAACTGAAAGCGGGACATACCGCAGCGCCATGATGGTTGTCAATTCCAATAAATAGAAAATCACGGTGTAGGTATATTATGTCGCTGTTTCTGACAGGATTGGTACTCGTAGTCGTATAAAACCTATGAACATAGTATGTCTATACTACACTAATGCCTTGAAGTATATATATATATATATATGTATAGTAATTGGTACCTACTTCTAGGAGCTGAGCTGAGCTTTCTAAGCTGTCGGGCCTACTCATGGTAATCTTATTTCGGTCGTGTCAATTTAACTTTGGGTTACTTGATTGAATAATGAGTATTTATTAACATAGTTTTAAACTGTATGTACGTTATGTACCTATCCTACGCTAGTGACTTATTTCCTTTGATATGGTACGCGTGCTCTTGGTTTATTTATACATTGAACGAATTAATATTTACGCTGCAAAACGATTGAAATATGACTGGTGGCGAAAATCATAATCGTTATAGTTATATAATATGATTGTGGGAACAAAAATTAATCTCGCGCTAAATCACAAATTGAGTATGCAGTTTAATTAAATCAGTCATACAACTTGTTTGTACACAAGTAAGAATTTTTTATCCATGTCCTCATTTATAAATAAGAGCATTATGCTTGAATATTATACTTTTTTATTATTGGGAACAAGCGTATAAATCACTGGTAAAATACCTTACTATTTTCATGGCCAGTGAATGTCACGGAGGTCGATATTAACATTATCTCTAATCCAATGTTTTGTGATTAAGCGGCGTTTTACTGGCTATGGGTTTTCATTTGAATTGAACTTCTTGAATACCGACTTAACCTAGATAAATAAGCCCACAGCATGGTTAGATATCATAAATACTCGGGTCTATACTTGTCGGTTCTGGGTGGATAAAATACCTACTAGGGCTATCTTAAATGCCTCAAGATACACATTAAACCATTCTTCGTATTAACGTAATCTTTATCATTTACATTCGACTACTTCTATCAAAGAACGCACCTAAACGATTTGTACATTCGTCAAGTTGAACTACGATCAGCATAATTCTACCACGAATATAGCATAATAATATGTGGAAGTAAAATTACAAATATCGTGACATCACTGAAATATCTATACTATGGTGGCAATGCAACCACCCGTGCGCTTACAATCCGGCGCGCGGGAAATCAACTTATAACAAGGCAGCCATGTTCCATGATTATCGCTTTTAGCCGTACATAGTTTACTCTTGTACTAGATTATCCTGATAATAATTAGAAAGCTGTATATATATAAACTTATGCAAAAATATACAACGTCAAATTTTAATTATTGTTTCCCGCAGAAGAACAATGAACGCAAATTTAATTTATGATATGAACGCAAGTTTAGTTGTGTTTTTTTGTAGATATTGATGTCCTCTATAAAATTATTGTCCATCACTTTTGTCTATTTTCATTAATTTCCGCAACGTAAGTTATATAAGGTTTTTTTCATGTGTTGTTTGGTTACATTATCGAAGTTTCCATCAGATCCATTCTATTTTATCGCATATGCTATTTTTTTAATCCGTATAGTAGTTTTGGAGCCTATTCAATGGAAACAAACGATCAATTTTGTCCTCTTTATAATATCAGCACCGATACTCGACCATACATCCACTGCCATTAAAAGGTTTTTCTTATTTTCATTAACGTCAAAGAAACATAATAAAAGTATTAAGACCCTTTCAAAACCAATGTTGTGGTTCTTATATCAAAACGTCATTTCACTAACGTAAACTGTAAAAAGCTTGAGTTCAAATAACTTTCGCAGGAGTCTAGACTCAAGTGATATGACCTTTCATATCCTTTTTTAACGCCAGACATCTCTGGTTAAGTAATTACTCGAAAATGTCCGTGAGTAAAAGAAACTAGACACTTTTAATAGCCTTGTTGCGTTAGGCGGTTTTTCTATATGTAGGGTTAGCTAGAAAAGTCTCGAGTTTCGTGAATAAAAATTTTCGTGGTCCCAAAAAACTTGCAGCAAGAATAAAAATATTATTTTTATTTTGTGACGTAGACTATAAACTTTGCTCGCCTCAGCCTTCCAAAGTTAGGAACTGTTTTGGTCAATTTGGTCTGTTACTGGACGAACTAAAAGGTAAAAGAGAAAAAATAAAGTCTAATGACAACCCTACCCAAGACCAAGAGGAGTTATGTATATGAAGTATACGTAGGTCTTTAGTATTTCCGTATGGTGTTCATCTCGAGATTTTTAATCACAAATTCTCCCAAGCAAGCGTCTTGGCTGTCGTCTTAATCTTGCATTTGGAGACGCATTCATCTTTTCAAAGAAGTTGAATCGCAAATGTCTCACGGAAAATACACTTGTGTATGGTTTTCAACTAATATGGTATTCCTTCATATGGTGATATGAAGTTTAAGAGATGTATACTTATGTAGGTATACTTAAACTTCATATTAAGTTAAGTAGATACATTTGTATCTTGTAATTTTTGTTGGATTACAGTCGCTTCTTTATTTTTTGATGTTATAATTGTTTGAAGTAATCAAATATATTGGGACTTAAACGAATATTTATTTTGCTGTCGATATTTAGAGACTTAACTTTATTTAGTTTTAAGGTATTTTACGTTTGGTGGTAATTTCATTTACTACTTGAAGATTTCAATACATTTAAGCAGTTGTTATAACTGTAGTAAATTTAAATTTTCGTGTAGGTTCTGTAGCACCAATACAACAAAACAGTGAACGCCTGCGGCCAGACAATAGCAACGCGTTTCATTTCCTAATCAAATCGGTTTGACCGCCAGGCGTGTCATTACTCTCCGACTGCAATCCTACGCTTAATTTATATAAACGAGAACCATTTTAGAAGTCACTGCATATGGTTTGGTTATATTATCTTGTTTTATTACTCAAATTTACTTAACGTACTCAAATTTACATGGTACATTGGAAAAGTGCTGTTTGACCTACAAATATTTGAAAAAGTCAACATGGAGTATTTTTTTCTGTATTTGCTTGCTATAACTTTTCGTTGAATTTATTTAGTTAGTAATCATATCACAAGGTTATCGTTGTGTACCTATTAAATAATATTAGGTTCACATGTTATTTCTTTCATCTGCTTGCACAATATTAATTGAGATATTTTCACGTGAGTTACGAAAAGAGAATAAGTTTTGTTTATCCATACCTACTTAGTTTCTAATTAAACTATGAATGTACATTTTCATTATTTGTTAAAAATCCCGCAACACCATACAAAAAGTAACAATAAAGTAACTGGTGGAGATTTGTTGAATAATTTACGTACAACGAACTAACTTTTTTCTTTTATTTAAACTACAATGTAATCATAACCCTTTTGTGACAGCCGTTTTCATAAAGTTGGTATTTTTCTTTCATCGCACAAAAGAGAGTGCTTTTAAGATTTCCTGCATTTTCTACCCCAAGTCTAGACGGGCGGGGGTGGGGTTATTCAGCTGAGCCGGCCGTTCTACCGTCTTATTATTTTCCGAAATAATGTTTTGTTTCTCGGTTTCTCGTATTTTGCAGCTTTAGTGTGTTTTTTTGCTGTCGTTAGCAATTTTGGGGCGGTTTGTAGTTAACATGTTTTGCGCTGCTACCTAATTGGGTGGAATGGCGGGAGTGTATTTGGCTTTTTGATTGGATCGGTGCGTTTTGGTTGGTTCGTAACGTCGTACATGAACGACACCATTGCGATGCCGGGTTGCTTTTCCTTGTTATTCGAGTTTATTAAACTTCGGAATAACTTCAAGAGAAAATTTGGATTTTGGACATTAGATAAAGTTGGAGACTTTGATCAAGAGTTATCTACACACATTAATAAATAATTAAAGTTTTCATGCGGAATTTTAATGCATATAGCTTCTGGCTCGACTCTTGACTGGGAAGTTTCTATTTATCGTCATCTTGGCTTTAGCTTAAAATGGGCTTTCCTTTTGATTAGTATAGTTTA
The DNA here is from genome assembly GCA_947037095.2 of Nycteola revayana. NCBI lineage: Eukaryota > Metazoa > Arthropoda > Insecta > Lepidoptera > Nolidae > Nycteola > Nycteola revayana. The sequence continues at coordinate 6,312,888 of OX344847.2, forward strand.
GTTTATAGTTGTAATAAAATGCCGTGTTACATTAATTAGGAGTTTATGATCGTATTAAATATATACATTGTGTATATATTGTAAGAAACGTAACGTGTTATTAAGCTGCATAATAATATACATATTTATGGAGTAGTTTCCTAATATTTCTGACAACAATGAAGTGGAATGAAAATTGTTTATTTGTCTTTAAAAAGTTACATCAATTAGGTATGTATTTCTTACAATTAACTACAATGAACTACAGTGAAATCAATTTATAATGAAATCGAAAGGAATTGACAAACACGTCATAATAAGTGGACGTCATACAAAGCGTTTTGTGAAAAAAAAGCCTTTTTATGTAAATATGTACTTAAGTACTTTAATAGAGAAACAGAGTATGTATACATACATAGGAAATCAAAATAAAAATTGCCGAATGACCCACGCCAAATTCCTTTGCGAGAGATGAGTTTGATTCTCCATTTTGTAGTTTGCATATTATTGCAACGAGCCACGTGCCGAAAGTCGTCGGGAATCAACAAACATTACCGAAGGTGTAAAGAATCATTTCGGTCATTATAACCGGACATAATTTGTTAAATATGGGTCATAATAAGCGACATGTCAATGTAAGGGAAGTTATTATATCCGACTTTTTTATTAAGAATTTTATGAAATGAAATACAAACTTCGTAGTGTTATTACGTCATAATAATCGGTTAATCAGGCGGAGTCATAATAAACGGAATCTACTGTATTTAATTTCAACTAACGTAAAAACGAAGTTTGAGAATTCGACACACAGACTAATATGTTAACAAACGAGGGGTAGGTAAGTCTTGTGTTGTGGTAATGTACAATTGTACAGCTCTTCTAAATTATTGGCTTGGGGGAGTGTATTTGTACCTACGTCGTTGTAGACATGACCATGATAAATGGCGAAGACAGGCAGGTAGCTAATGAGTTTAGTTGGGATATATACTTATTCATATTCATTTATTGCACACCATATGTATAATAAGTTGTTTCAAACCAAGTTGTTACAGTACAAAGTATTGAAATTATCGGGCATGCCAACTTAGTAATTTATTCTTCAAAAATCAAAAACAATAAAATACTTGAGTGCATACCTACTAAATAATAGAACAAAAAACAGCGGAAGAGTATGTTTGGAACCTCTAATCTCTGGAATAGATATCAAAGACAAAAATATCGAGAAAAGACGATAGTTATATTGAGATAAGAAAACATAAAATTACGCTATAACACACTAGAGCAGCGCAATATAGTTATAATTTATAGACAGCATCTAAAGAAACAACAACCACCGTAGTGTAGCGGTATTTGGCTCGCTTTAAATCTCGGAGGTCGTGGGTTCGATCCCCACGCCGGACATAATTTTTTGTGAAAATTTTAAGATTTCTTTCCGGGTCTGGTTGATTGAGGGACTACCCTCCGTGTCTCGGAAAGCACGTTAAGCCGTTGGTCCCAATTATTATAACATCATCTTTAATAATCGTATATCAAGGAACGGGCAGCAGCGGTTACTTTGGTGGTACAACATAATACTGCGGTGACCTACCCGCCTGCCAAGCCTGGTGACTATGGCAACTACCTTCTCTCGGGACTATGGGCCCATGTTCAGCAATGGACGTTATACGGGTTGATGCTTATCTCGCCACACCATGAGAGATATCGAATTATATATTTTATGTAATCTATTCATAAAGATTAGAATTCAGTATCGCTAATGGCCACACCATTAGCGATACTGAATTATATATTAGCTTTTTAGCTTGATTTGCCTTTTACCCCTCGATATATAAAATGAAAATACTACCTAAGATACAACAATAAAAAAGAACAACAATGTCATACAGTAGCTTTATTTAATGAGAAAGTCCGTTATACTTGTTCCTTATTTTGCCGTTACTTGCCCGCAAGACGAGTACATTAAAACCAAAATGTGCCAAAATTATGTTCATCCCTGAGTCCCTGAAGTTTCAGCTTATTGTCATTGCTACTCCGGATGAGTAGTCCTTTCCGTTTGTCAAAGTGCAAAGTTACAAGAGCATTGAGGCTCTATTCACGAAGATAACGGCTGATTTCAAAGGACCTTTCATCTCATTGCTTTATGACAGAAATGTCATAATAGCTTGTGAAGACTGTATTTGTAATGGTGTCGATTTTGCCAGTTGAAGTTTGTTGGACATTATACGATGTACAATATAATTATGTATTGAAGGTATCGAGTTCGTCACGTTTTCAATATGTGGTTATTAATAATTGTTGAAACATACCTAATATATTGTTTCTTCTAGCATATAGTAAACAAGAGTAAACTTTATACCTTTCCATTATAATATATACTGTCATCATTTATTTATTTTTTATTTATTTAATACTTTAGCACTAAAAAGTACATGCTGGACTTAATGCCGATGGCATCATTGCTTCTTGTCTTTTATAAAAAAACATACAGTAAGTAATGGATAGCATTAGTTTGACTTACAGCCACCCAGAAGTCCAGCTGAATCCTATATTTAAATCCTAAAATGCTATTATCTCCTTTGAATAAATAATATTGTGGCGAGAATCGCTTGGATCTACATAACAGTGTTACGCAGACGAACAGATAACTTAACGTTCAAAGGCTTTTTGTTAAACGAAATGATCATAAACAAAACGGTGCCTCATCGTATATTATCCTAATATTATTCAAGCAAGTAAAATCCATTTTTGTATGTCAAGAAGTTAATTAATTTACAGATTCAGGTAGTTCGCAGGGAGCGCCCTCTTGTACATGTTGCTTAGTGTGTAGTTTTAGATCACTTAAAAAAGATTTTCATCGCTTTTGGGTATGTTAAAGTGGCGTGAGCTTCGTAGCTTACTATCGGTTAACTTCGACATAACAAACATACTTACCTACCTTATAAATAATGATACCCTAAATGATTTACTTGGCTTACACCAGCATTCATTTATAACATAACTATGGGGTAGTTCGACACATCATTGACTGTCGGACATGGGGGAACATATCGTTAGTTTCCAAACGATAAAGCACCGTTAAATTGTTAAACCTTTAATGGTTCATGCGGGAACTACTAACATTGTACAAAGGTAACGGCGCATATGGAAATGTAGCCACATAATTTTGACAGTTAATGCGCATATTTTATCAATCATTGGTGTGGAAATTATTGCGATTTCGATAACGCTGGTTATTGTGTTAGCAACAATAATTATTGGTATTAACGTTTTATAGTAGTTGCGTCCCGAAATTACACTGCATTGCTCATTACAGAAATAGTAATTATAGTTTCATATATCGTTTGAATTTATCTCTAATTAGCTTCCTGGGAGCAGTATCCCTCGCGTAACCAAACTCTTGTCTGTAATGAATTCATGCCTTAATCACTGAAGTGAAGGTGACGAAATTTAGCACAGAGATAGAATAGACCTTGGCTAAGGATATAGGCTACCTTGTGTTTAAAAAAATAATTGAAATGGATTGAAATATAGATGTTATGTGCACTATGCTATTTTTTATAATATTTTTACAGTTTTAGGAAAATAGGAATTAAAAATCCCACATAAAACAATTACTAAGGAGTTTGTTTATGTCACATTGTTCACAAATAATTGTGAATCAAATTTTGCGTTGCTTAAATGTATGCGTATCTACTAACTGTGTCTCGCGGCTTAACCCGCATTGTGGGTTGCTGCTCTACATCGTGTACCTAGCAGTTTTCACTTAGTTTATTTATTTACAGATAACAGTAACTAAACATATAGTATAACAGGTTAATCAAAAACCGTCAATTATTTTAATTTATGATTTGTTGTTAATTCCTGACCAGGCGAAAGACCTTTTTTACCTGATGTTAAGTGGCATAGGGGACCAAATACAAGGACACCTAGTGCTTTTACTTATAATAGATATGTACAGTACAAGCCATCCTTATACTGCCGACCCATTTTCCATCCCTCCCTTGAGCTCTGGCTACCTTACTCATGCACCCGAAGACATATTAATCAATTATTTGGCTAATATTTCGTGTATTTTTGGCAGGAACTAGTACAATTGTACTAAGCAGATATGGAGCGCAATCGATAATAATTATTAATGCATCAATTATATAGAAAAGAAACCATCGTATGATTTTGATAACGGTTATCAACATTATCAGTTAATGTTTATTGGGGTCGTGGGGCTTGTGGGACCGGGACCGCGGTCCCGGATTCCACCTATAAATGAAATATTTATTTTTCAGTAGTATTTTAGGACCACAAATAAAAAAAGTAAAGTATGTCTTACGAAAGTACGGTCAACCAAAAAAATTTGAATAAGTAGGTATAAATAAAACTATTTTTATTAAATTATACCTATATTGTCTTTCATTTTCTATTATAGCTTTCTATTGGAATAAAAAAATATGTCGGTTCTTATTAAGAAATATAATTACTATACTATATTAATATGATAATATGTTTAAAAATTAAATAAAGCAGTTCAATTAAAAATATTTATGTTTTTATGACTCACATCTACGCAATTGCACATAACAATACCCTACCTAAAAATAGTTTTATTTATATACTTATTTAAAAGTTATTTGGTTGACCGTACTTTTGTAAGACATACTTAACTTTTTTAATTGTGGTCCCAAAATACTACTGCCAAATAAATATTTCGTTTATAGGTGGAATCCGGGACCGCGGTCCCGGTCCAAAAAGCCCCACGACCCTTTATTGATCTGCTTAGAGCTTGCTTTGGAATGGGTTAATTTTTTTTAAAAGATAGCAGTGGTTCTGCTCTCCTTGTATTCTTATTAACTAGTAAGCTAAAATGCTGGTGTTACGAGTGGGTTTCGTATCGGTTGTGCAATGAATTGGTTTCGGTCCGACGCCCTAGCCATTGGGCTACGGCCGCTTCAACGTTAGCGACTTAATATCATCAAAATGATTGTTTGTAATATTAAATAATAATAACGAAATAATGAATTATTCAGCACTTAGGTCTTTACATACACTTGTAATTGTTAGAATCACAATGTTACACAATTATTCTTATTCTATGAATTAAACTAGATACTTAACTAACAGGTAGCAAATTGTAGGATATTACAGACAAAGTAGTCCGTCCGTTAGCTTGTCATTTATTTCTTTATTCATAATAAGTTTCAGTTCACATTATTATTATAGGTTTTAGTGTATCAATATAGAAGTTTGGTAAAAACATACAATAAAGTGACAATATTGAGGGAAATGTCAGTGTAATAGTTCTTAATAGCTAAATTTATTCCGTTTCTATACAGAAGGGCAATGGTCAGCGTGGAGGCTGTTCTAATATCGTGACGTTTAAAATTTCCCCGTCATTTTAATGTAAGCTGTGGAATATTGTTACAGAACGTCAGCTGACCAGCAGGACATTCAGGCGACGTACTCGTATTTGCTGAATATAAAATTGATAGAACTAAAAAAGAAGCATGTTCCAGTTTTTCTAATAGGTATCGCTATAAAAATAAATGGGTAGTTAGTTGAAACTGCATTCATAGGTTTGCATTATTTTATGAATAGTCATAGAATTTTTTTATTTACATATTGTAAAGGCAAAAACAAATACATAATATATTTACTTTTCTTAATACTAATTTCAATTCCATTAACTCAGTAGGTAGTTTAGTATCTTTAATAATATTTTAAGATCTAGACTTCTAGACGAAACGGTATTACTGTGAAGTAATCGCTTATTTATCGCAAACGCTTTGGTGCCCTCAACGATAGCCTTTACTATTCGATCAATAGCTTAAAATTATGATAACAACCTGAAAGTGGCTTGCGAAACCGCGACAAACATAATCTGACTCAAGAGTTATCGATAGACATTATTCGGTAGTAAATAAAACCGGCCAAGTGCGAGTCGGACTCGCGCACGAAGGGTTCCGTACTAGTTGTAAGTGTCTACCTATTTTTGATGAAAGGTAAATTGCGGTTAACGGTTTATGACGTATTAAAAAAAAACTACTTACTTGATCTCGTTCAAACCAATTTTCGGTGGAAGTTTGCATGGTTATGTACATCATATATTTTTTTTAGTTTTATCATTCTCTTATTTTAGAAGTTACAGGGGGGGGGGACACATTTCACCACTTTGGAAGTGTCTCTCGCGCAAACTATTCAGTTTAGAAAAAAATTACATTAGAAACCTCACCATCATTTTTGAAGACCTATTCATAGATGTATCACAAGTATGGGTTCGATGAAAAAAAAATTTTTTGAGTTTCAGTTCTATATATGGGAAACCCCAAAATTTATTGTTTTTTTTCTATTTTTGTGTGAAAATCTTAATGCGGTTCACAAAATACATCTACTTACCAAGTTTCAACATTATAGTTCTTATAGTTTCGGAAAAAAGTGGCTGTGACATACGGACGGACAGACAGACAGACTGACAGACATGACGAATCTATAAGGGTTCCGTTTTTTGCCATTTGGCTACGGAACCCTAATAAGAAGTTACTTGTCTAGGCACCCTTCAGGGATGCAAATTCCGACTGATGGAAATCTATTACAACCGAAAAGAAATAAATATCAGTTAGACAAAACAAAAAAAAAGTACCTACAGTCCTTCAAATGTTATATAAAAGAAGTTTAAAAATAATCTTTAAATACATGCGATCGTCAATTTCTATGATATCAATAACTTTCAAGTAGAGACGCTTATACTTAAAATTTGAAATTTCTTAAATCACCTACTCAAAAGTCAGGTTTATACAACCTGCAAGTTATAGATAATGAATCACCTCTTTTGTTGAATTATTGTTATCTATAACCTAAATACAATCAAATATCAATTGGAACATTACAATACAATTAAAGGAGACAGATAAAGTATTATCTTTTGTATTTATTATTTTTGTAATCAGTAGCTATGTGTTCTTGGTATTATCATAATGTGTTAGTGCAATGTGACCTTTTGAGTAAATTATTTACTTATTAAGTGATTCAATTTTGAAAGTGAAAGTGAAATGGTTGTCACATATTAATATTATTTATAATATAAATAGTTCATTTATAAAGCAAGGAGACATAAAAAAATTATTTTTGTGACTTATGTTTAAATAATTAAGGCTTACATTTGATTTTTGGTAGTTTTGAAATGTTGACGCGTTTTGCTAGAGTATTGGAAGACACGTTACACGATTCCAGTAATCGTACCATAATTCTAGACCTCAGAAGCATAAAGACGAATATACTATTATCTTCAGAAGCAATATGGTTGTAAGTGCCTATTTACGATACAGGCACATACGACGAATGTTTCTGACGTACAATGGCACATACGACCTTATGCTACTGAGCTCTAGAATTATTAACTAAATAGGTACCTAACTATCGTGATCAAAACAGCTACATTAATATAAAACCATTCTCTAACTGTGCCCTAAATAACTCTAATAAAATACTCATTCCTTTCCTTTATTATACTGATAAATCATAGCTGAACTTTCATGCCTTTGTTGCATAGTCGAGAAATTGATTGATATATCACCCTTTATAGTTTTAGTCAACCAATTTAGTTAAATTGTTGATATCAACGTCAGCGGTACAATTGTTATTAATGAATGTATGACAAACTGGACTAAATGTTGATCATAATTTAACCTGATGAATATTTCAAATAATGTACTAATATTCGTTTAATACAAGGCGGTGGTAGCAGAGATTGTGATATTTTATTTTGAGAAATAAATGTCTAATTAACTGAGGTTTTGTCGTAAACGTGCAATATGATAGGATATGTCGTGTAAAATATACCTATCTGTTTCTGAATCGTGGGAAAGAAGGTTTCGTTTTGTTAATAGATGACCTCATCAATAAAAAAAATTGATTTTTCTAAGCTGTACGCTTTTGGCTGGCCAAACCCTAATATAATACCAAACTTGCGGACTGCGCGGCGTATGGATTCATATACTAGTTTTGTGGTTAATTAACTGCAAGCTAATTTTAAATGGTAAAAGTATTGAAGTTTATAATTCTCTTGGAATTCAAAAGATATGAAAAGTACATGTCATATGCGGGTTTTAACAGATATACTCGTACAGAGTGAATGGTTAAATGCAATACGCGTTTCGCTGTTTTCGATGAGGTTTCCGAGTCGGTCGATGGAATCGTATTGCGTATTGATTAATATTGAGTGTTTTCAGTCTGCTACGTCCAGTTACACGACATTCGTGAATCTTTTATATTGTAATTTATTTGTTCGTCAATAAAATTCTGACTTGTTAACAACAATTATTGTTAACGAATCCATATTAGCCTGAGAAGGTACTCAGGCTAATATATGGATTTGTTGGAAGAAAACACTATATGTAAATAGATAAATTCAGCTTAGCTGTGAATCTTAGTAATTAATTATAAGTATTATATGATTGTGCAGGTCAGTGTATTAAGAGTTTATTGAACAATAAAGTTATAATTATTAATTTTGAAATATATGAATATTTTAATTTATATCATTCTAATATGTTATTTAAATCATTGAAATATGTTGGATACAACATACATAACTTGTAAGTAAACCTTCGACATGAATTTATTTGTATGTGTAATTCAGTTCCTACCAAATGGCTCACTAACACTTAGTTTATGTACGGCATTGTAATATATTCTACCTCTTTAAAGCACGACTATATATTTACATTAAAATACGTAAACAGAAACAGAACGGTATAAATTCGCAATCAAAAGCCCTACGTCCTGTTGGGAAATGCCAGACATAGTCCAGTATCGCGTTTTCCGGAAAATCCGGCGTTCGATGGTTGTATTTCAAGTACCTACTGCATCCTTTACAATAAGCGCTTTATAAAGCATATTTCATTTCAGTAAGCCTTTATATTATACTCGTAGACGAGCACGTTCCTTTTGTTGTTATTATCTATAATATTATGGTTAAGATTATATCATAATAACAATTTTATCTTTAACATAATATTTTATATAACAGCCTTCATAGATGATTATCAATTTCAATTTGACTACGATATGTTCTCTTTTTTATCGTCTGTATCTTGGTCTAAGAAGCTAATCTAATTATTATTATTATTATTTGATAGTTTGCCAGGTGCCAGACACACAGTTAGAGCCAAAGAAAATGTGGCGTAATTATTGGACCTCGTTCCAGATTGTATGCCTCGGGTTGATGTTAGATGTCTCGTAATAGTTTTGTTTTTTTGTTAAGTCGGTTCCTTTCAACTGCTCAAGCGACCGGGGCCCGGTCGCGCGTTTGGTGTTGTTTCACTGCACCAACCCGCCTGCGAAGCATGGTGATTATGTCAATATCTCTCAGCAACCCTGGCTCGCCAAGGTCTGTTACGAGGAGGCCTATGTTCAGTAGTGGACTTTAACGGGCTGTTGAATAAAAGGTTCTACTGACGTTAGTCTTAAAACTGTTGACAAAAGACAAGTCAACGTACTGCAATAAAGTCAATTAGACAGTTTAGTTCACACCAACTTCCTGCTCTAAGTACTAAGTGGCCCTATAAAATAGCGATGTTTCTGGTTCGACCGCATCGTCCAGACATTTATTTATCAACGTACATATTTATGTATCCCTTGTCTGTTCAACCAACGGAGGTCCTATGTGTGCGTTATATCCATGGAAAATTCACATCGTCAGGAAATTGATAGCTTACCTGCATTCGTTATTTATTATGGCGATAGACAGTTTAGATAGCAACTGTAAACTCAGTTTACTAATAAATTTCTCATTGCATCGTCTATCTTTTAGTTTTCTAGTTCTCTAGTTCTTCGTGATTGAGTTTGAAGGAGTATTTAAATATTTTATAGAAAAGGAACTGTAATTTAGAAAAATACTAAAAACGTTGTAGGCGTCGTTGTTGTTGTAGATATAACGATTTAATAAAGTATGCTATATTGTCAATGTCTTTTTATCAAGTACCTACTTCTATGAATTTTGTAACTGTTGCTTTACGATTTTTAATAATAAAGATAATATACTCCATCCATACAAACAATTTGTGCTCAAATTTCTTATTAAAAAATATTTTTTACAAATACTAATATTTACTTTTTTCACTAGTTCTTTTTAGATAGACAGAGGCTAAAGGTAACTGTACCGATACAAGAACGTAAACAGATGAAGAAGTACGTACTGAGCAATTTAATTAACATAAAGGTTCATGAACCTAACAGCCTGTTTGTTCCCTTCACACAAAGGTTACAAATCTTCCAAAGGAATCCATCCCATCTGCATACTGTAAGGACATTGATACTTGCGACATAATGCACGTCACTGCACGTTTAGCTAGTGTTGTGCTAATGAGCGTTGCTATACAGCCTTCAATTCTGCTAAGTTAAATGACGTACAAGCGCAGTTTTAGCGATACTGCATTGAGATTCCCTTGCGATTGTACCTTCCGATGCCCTCGTAGACCTGAAGTTCGAGAGGCTTGCCTACTGTAAAGTAGAACGAAAACCTTAAGTCATCATTCCTCAATCCTCCCGCCAACGACCGCTCTAAGCCGAGGTCCATGTCCGACAGGGGGTGCCCTCTAAGTCAAAGTCAAAGTCATTGTAGATTGTCAGTTGTAGATTTTAAACCCCCTTCCTTGCTATTGTCATATTTGTAGTTATTGTAACAAATACTACCAAATCACAAACCAAAACCATACCACAATATATTCAAGGTAGGTACTGATTTTGTATCAAAGGAATTGTGATGGGAGCAAAGAAGGAAAATATGAAATTACTGTGAAACCAACAAGTAGTATTGATAAAATATTTGTAGTTTTGGAAATTAGACTGCAAAATATATCAGCGTCAATATACTTTTCCTAATTGCCTGAAAACTAAATGCTTAAAAACCGCCTACCGCCTCCATTGCCATACATTTGATAAATGTATTTATAAATAAGCAGAATTGGGGCCTAGCTCAGCTGTTATACGGGTCCTATAGAACCTATAGTGCCATAGTGCTCCCTTTGTTTACGCGTCTGTGCTACCGTAGGCAAAGTTTCGTTGTTAATATCCTGCGTTGTGTCTCCCTTGTTAGTGAAGTGTCCTGTATTGAATGTAAGTTAGAATATTGACTAAGTTTGTTAAACTATTTGATGTATAATGGAAAGTTTATACCCTATAGTGCTTGGACTTGGAATTTGCAGCAACTATACTGAGTAAGGAAATAATGTAAAGCGACCAGCGACCGCACTCAGCCGAGGTCCAGGTAGTTTGTAGTAAAGTAGCAAAAGCCTCGTGGCTAACTACACATGTTCGTCTGAAACAAAAAAAAACCTCCTGCCAGCGACTCACTTTTGTGTAGGTTACTTAGTTTATAGTTTATAAACTATTTAAAAGGCTGAAGCACTGCTCGCTTTTATGCTCGGTGATTTGTTCGTTTTGTTTTCATGTATTACCACGAGACTTACCTTTACTTCAGCGGGCATAAAGGCGAGCAGTGCTCCAGCCGTAATAAATCGTTTATTGCCGGTGAAATAGCAGAAGCGTCGTAGCTAACTAACTTCATAGGTCTTGACATATGTTTTACACAAAAAAGAGAAACTGATCTTTGTTAAAGGCCTTTAACAAAGGTTCGAAGTCATTTTAATCTGCAATTCAAAAAATCTATCGATTGTACTCACAAAAAAACGCGATGTGTATTAGTAAACCCGCCCCGGCATTGCACGAGTGCAGTTTTTGTTCGTGTAACTTTAAAATAATAAAAAGTATCCTTTGGCACTCATGATGTTTAAAGTATCCTTTGGTACTCATGATGTTTATACTTTTCTGAAAGTGATTATCCCGAATGTCGAAATTCACAAACTTGCTCTTTATAATATTAGTATTTAATAGATATAATTGTAAAGAATTTGTGTCTGTCTCTCGATCATTATCAAAGTCGATCACAACAAAATGAAGGCATAAAACTGTCGATTAATGAACCCCGGTGTAAACATAGACATACCTGTGCCGTATAACCTTTAACTGAAAGCTTGCAGTACATTGCCTTGCGTGGTAACTCCAACTTTACTAATGGAAATCGAACGAAAATCAAAGAAAATTCAAATTTATTTATTACTAAATATTTTTAAACAGTCATGAATAAGTGTATATCTCAGAGTCCCTGGGGAATCAAAGAGACTTCTGGAATAATTTATTTATTTATTCATTAATTATCTGGGGAAGAAACATGTGTATTATTACGGATATAAATAACTAAATAAAAGTGTAACACAATCTTTAAACAGCTTTCACAATGAATACAAAATATGCACAATAATCTGATCTGACTACTTCAACTTACCTCAGGAGCAATTTCTGACCGTGGTTGCTAAGAATGTATGACCATTGAACTACTAGGGCATACTTTCGTTTTAAGATTTCATTCAAGTTTGTGTTTGTCATAATTCAAGTTTAAGTAAATTATGAATACAACGTAAGTCGAAAGCTTTCATTTAATTTTTTATCGCGAAATATACATTGGTAAACTAAATTAAAGTACGGCACAAATAAAATCTCAAATGATAAAAACTCGAAAGTATTTACCGCCAAACGATTTTTGTTCGAGTTCCACTAGTACTTGTCTAAGGCCTCGAAGGCGGCATTCTCCCGCCCGCCCAGTCGGAAAGCTCTCCTCGCAGGGCGCGCGCGTGCCTGCAATACTACTACGTTCGAATTAAACGCGGTGTTTTGTTAACGTTTCGTTGTTACACGGTTTGTATTGTTTTTTTTTTTAATAATTAACTATTGATGGATAGTATTTTAGAAGTATGGTTGTAGTGTATGAGAGATCGCTTTGATTGGATATGTTGAGTGTAAGATTTAAGGTCAAGGGTGCTGTGGAGACGCAAAATAGAATGCGGGAGATGAATCTTTTGCTTGCATGATTATATTTACTGAAGGTTTCTGGGCAGACTTATGCTGTCTAGTGGTTAGCTAAAATATGGTGAGGATTAATGCGCTTCATTTATTTCCTCTTTTAGTTCAGATACCTTTTTTTAGTTTTAGATTTTTATCGTACAGTAAAGGAATATTTATTTTATATCGTACAGTAAAGGAATATTTATTTTATTACTTTTTTGCGCGTTGGTTGTTATTTTTCTACAGTCGGTAATCAAAATAATAGTGACTACTATTACTTTTCATTAATAAAGAAATCTTAATTAAATCTTTGATTAGTTCGATGAGATTAAAATTATTTATAAGATTAAATCGAATTTTTGTAACTAACGTTAGTGCGTTCGATTTATTTTAGATTGGTACCTAAACGTAATATAACTTTATATCGTAAAATATTATTTTAAAAACATTACTTAGTCTTTAAATTATATTTTTAAATTATAGCATTTAATAACTAAACGCTGTGAGTGTTATATGCTTCCAAAATCATTAATAGGATCATTCGTAACTTCGCATAACACTAGCCAAAAAAATCTTAGACTCGAGAGGGCGGTCCGAAAAGTTATCCCGCATCCCAGCATTTGAACACTTTTTTGAGCGGAATTAAAATATTAGATATTTTGAATTTTATTTTAGTTTACAAAATCCTTAAGCCATGAATTATAGGTAAAGCAACGGGATTAACGCAGTAACATTTCATACTTTTTTAAGGGTCAGATGACGTTAACGAAATCAACACGTGGACATGCCTAGTATTGTATTGTATTCATAGATCGGTTCGTAAACACTGCGTATTTATTGGCGTTATATTAAAATCCAATATTTATTTAATGTTTCTGTGTTAATATAATAAAACTCTACTACAGTTTATGTTAAGTTAGGAACTTCTTAAATACGCCAATTTCAATATTACAAATAATCTCCTGTTCTGTCTATACGAATAATCTATTGTTATAAATGCGCTAAAATGTTAGTACATAACAGCGTATGTAATATACTGAAAAATATATTTATATTAACTACCAGTTACGGCTGTGCGTGCGTCTATATGTCAGTGGGAATGTCTCCTTTTATATATATAGTTAAACCCGAAAAACATTTTTTTTAAAGGTATATCCATGTTACAATCTACCTATCTACTTAAAAACTTTCTATTCTGATTCCTGGTTATCACTAGTCCTAACATTAATCGACCACATTATTTACATAATACAAATAAAGCTAATGTTTAACTATACAATTATTATATTAACTAGAAAAGAGGATAACAGAGACGGCTGCGTCCCGTGTTCCATGTTCACACAATAGTCTGTTATCTATGGTACAAGTAAACGTCGCTTGTCATTCTGTCAGTTCGCTATCCATCCTTGAACAACAACGTCCTTTTGTATACAAATTAAATTTAAAATGAACTTTAATATTATTTTATTTGTAGCTTTAATTAATATGTGACAAGGATTTTTATAAATTAATTTGAAAAGTGTTGAGTGGTAATTATCAAGATGCTGTCGGTACGACAGTTTGAAGAGAGGCTTTATAGCTTTAAGTCTTTGAAAGAAAAGTTTGAGCAGTCCAGGTAATTTTGACAATTAATTAATAATAGATTTCTTTATTGAATAAAAACTTAAGAAAAGTCTATTTTTTTTCATTATATTTAAAATTTAGTTCGGTTTTTGTATTGCCTTATATATTATAGGTTATTAATACTTTATAACAGGAAAAATAGGCAATTAGCGTTACATGTATGTTGCGCCTTTATATAATATTTGTGTTTATTGCTAGGTATAAAATATGGATATGGATTCTATATCTATATTCTATTACAATCGTATACCAGGGAACGGGTAGCAATGTTAAGTTGTATAATAAATAGCTTCTGCGCGTGGTTTCATCCGCGTTGATCCCGGTCCCGTGTGAATATCATAAGCGTAGGGAAAGCTTTGTATTACGATGATTTCTGGTCTATTTATGTTCTGAATATTAATTTCTTTTTTGTATTGTTTTCAGATTGGGCGGCGGTGTGCAGAGGAGTGCCACGCATGCCGAAATGCCGCACAAAGGAGGCACCATAGCCGAAAGGTAATTATAATATGTATATATAATTTTGTTATACATATGCTGACACCAAGCACGCCCAGATTGAGAACAGCTATCTATGGATACTCACTAACACAGAAGCAACTAATCACTGACTCGACAGTGCAAAGCTTATTATTTATGTGCTACAATCTATATCTAACATTATAAAGCGGAAGAGTATTGACGCTGAAGATATAGAGTTCAGGAACTACTGGTTCGATTTGAAAAGTCTACTAAAAGTATACATTCTCCTGAGATGCATAGGCTATATTTAATTATGAAGTTCTTACGGAACCGTGGGTTACGACTTACGCGGCTAAAGTTGACATATTACCTTAAATAAGTTTCTACTTATTCTGCCATTAATGGCGTGCAAAAACCATTGTAAATCTTAGCTTAATGAAGGGATATCATCATGTCATCATGCCTACCCCACCGGATTCCAGCGGGAACGATTGCGAGCGGCCTGCATCCACTGACTCCCTGCGACCTTTATGAAGTCGTTGGTCCATCGTGCAAGCGGTCGTCCCACGCTGCGCTTGCCAGTTCGTGGTCTCCAGTCGATAACCTTTCCGCTCTATCGGCCGTCATTTCTTCTTCGCTTTGTGTCCTGCCCAATGCCACTTCTGCTTGCTAATTGCTAATCCGATAAGCTTTGTCAGCGACCTTCGTTCTCCTGTGGTTGAAGGAATATCATAAAATATATTTATTACATGGTGTAGCTTAGCTCAACCTCTTACCCAACGATGTAAGTTTAAACTGCCATCTCCAAAACTAGATATAAACCCAGTATGTTAGGATTCTTACTCAAACAATTAAAATTGAATGTTTTAAGTCAGATTATCCCCTTTTCTCGGTATTCGTTGAGCTTTGATGATCAAAACCGATTTGTCTGGTCCACAATAATCGGCTTAGTATTGCTCTGGCTTATGGAATTCGTAATAGTGAGTCTATGGGTGAGAGTACTCCCATACATAAATCATAAACAGATTATGCCGGACTGTTCTATATCTACTATACCTCTATAATAATATGATAAAGAGGTACATTTTGTAAGTGTATAAGAGGTAATATTGGGATCTGCGCAATCGCTTTTGGAAAATTCTTTTACTTGATAAAACGAATATAAAGAGGCACA
This sequence comes from Nycteola revayana, assembly GCA_947037095.2. Classification (NCBI taxonomy): domain Eukaryota; kingdom Metazoa; phylum Arthropoda; class Insecta; order Lepidoptera; family Nolidae; genus Nycteola; species Nycteola revayana. The sequence continues at coordinate 6,329,014 of OX344847.2, forward strand.
AAAACTCTAAAAGTATTTATAGGTAACACTGCGTTTTATGTACCTAATATATATATTAACAGTACATCTCTTAAGTAGGTATATATTTCGTTCATGCACATGATAGTTGTGATGGAAATGTCTGTGCGGAAAAATAAATAAAATACTTCATAACGGAAGCTCCCGGTTAAAACTATTTTATTTATTTTTTCGGCCTGATTTATGTAGTCGACGCTTTTGCTAAAGGCATAAAGGCGAGCAGCGCTAATCAGGAAGAAGATTATTATCCGTCTTAACTGGCAGACAGATAATTTTATAATGAATATAAGCCGCCTCTTTTTATTTTGCCTGTTTTATATCTGTATATTCCACCTAAACTCCGAAGCGGTAGTATACCGATCTAAATCGATATACAGTACTTTAACTTTTAAATAAATAGCTCATTAAATTCTTATTATACGCGTATGAAGTCGCGGGCAGAAGCTATTTCTATAATACAATAAATAATTGATGTCTATTATTATTTGAATGGGTTTTTGTTATGATAAGTACAATTTTCCTGTTACCGTTTGTTATTTTTATGGAAGGGACAAATACAATACCACCTTTGTGACATAATTTATTACCGCAAGCCTATCTTCTAGCTATTAATGATTTGTGGAATGTAATAATGAAATCAAATGATTTATTATATAATACCCTGTTATTATGTACTAGCATTACCGTGCGGTTTCATACACGTATATCGACTTAAAATATAGCCTACTACCGTTTCACCCGCATAACTCCCGTTCCCGTTGTAAAGTCACTTGTGGTACTGGGTTTATATCCCAATAGGGAAAATAGTCCCAGTACAGTAGCGGGAGTTGTTCTTTTTAAACAACAAAAAAGTAAATGATGAAGCTAATTGAGTAACCATTAAAAAAACTACTTTTCCTTTGTGATATCGTGAACACGAAGTCAAAAGGTGTTTTGTTCTCTTATCACTGTTAATTTGCATGTGGCCTAATGGTTTCTGTGGTAAGGTGAATGCAATGTGGTTTAGTCATCGCAGGCTATATTACTAATACAACCTGCTTTGACGACCACAGGATTGGTTTGACAAACAGTCTGTCGATTGTAAGTTGTGGCCAATGCGATTAGAAATTAAGATTAGAGATTTGTTTGTATAATAATTTCAGGAACTGCTGGCCTTATTTGAAAAAATCTTTTAAGTGTTAGATAGCCCCTTTAGCAAGGAAGGCTATATTTAATTATAAAGGAAACGGAAAATACGCGAGTAAAACTACGTGCGGGTAGCTAGTTATTACTATTCTAAACACAAACTCCAACGGAATAACTTCGTATCCTAACATTGAACTGTACAAAATTGAATCGCAAAGTTTTACTTAAGCTTTTTACACCAGCCCGCATTGCCTTTAAAGAGCAAGTGAGTTGAACATCCAATGAGCAAACTTTCTCGTTTCAACATTAGTGTATTTAGATAGCAAGGCCTCATTTACGGCGACGCGGTGCGAAGCGCGGTGCGTCGCTCGTTGCGTGCGGCGTGGCGTCTCGCATCTCACTCTCTCAGTGCAGGCCGCGCCGCTCAACGCCATGCGCGAAGCCCCGCGTCTCCGTAAATAAAGCCTTAGGGTATAAAGAACTGTTTGAAGGTATATGATCCATACATTATTGTCGTCTATTGCTTTTAATTCCTCAATCTCCAACTCCAACCCCTGAGCCGAGATCCCACAAGGACGCCCTCTTGCGTAGGTTGCCTAGTTTGTAGTTTATAAACAATTTAAGGCGGGCTCTACTCGTCTTTATGCCCGGTGAAGTAGCAAAAGCCTCGTGGCAGATGACATGAATGGTCCATAGGAAAAAATAAACCCGCCAAAATGTTTGCTGGTTGCCAGTAGTGTGTGTGACATGAGCTGTGAATTCGAAAAATGGCAGAGTTCCAAACGCAATAATAAAAGGTAAAAATCACCATGAACGTGCGATTTCAACCGCGCAGATCCCGATCTCGTGGAAACCTTGTTATAAAATAGTGTAATAATTGTAGCTTTCTAATGGTGAAAAACTTATTGAATCCTGTAGTTTTTGTCTCTGTTTGCAATCAACGTAAAATACTATGTTTGTGCATATTGATTACAAACATACAATATTAGTATAAATGACATAAACCTGAATATATTAAATTATGTTTCCAAAAGAACAAGCATTTTTCCTCCGCATAAAAAATATAATGACAATTATATAATGTAAGTTCCAATAAGGGTAGAAAATATTAAACATCTTTTTAATAATTATGCCTACAATAAATTAGTAAATTTGTATGATGTGTCTAACAGTGTCTGTTCGTTCAGACTATCTCAATTAACATTACAAATAAAAAAGTAATCCTTTTTGGTTACTACCCTTTCACGCATAAGTTAGGTACTAATTTTGAAGATATTTGCTAGGTAGGTACGTCGCTAGACATCAGGAAAGAACATACTTGCCTATGTATGTATTTTTTTTGTTGTCCGGGCGGATATGCTTTTACGCATTCCCACCGCCGCTGCAGCGTATTCGCGCGCTGGTGGTGGGATATGTGGACTCTCCATCTCCATAGCGTGGTATACTAACTTATACCACGAGGAGAATACCTTAAACCACTAAATCCCCCCGGACACTCCTTCGATACACCGTTGGCGGGGGCCGGGCACGCATAAGCAATCCGACCCCCGTTGCCTATGTACTACCCTAATTTTCCCTTTTATCGCGAAAAACACTGCCCAAAGTTACTATTCCATGCGGACGTAGTCGTTGACACAAGCTAATAATAATATAATTGTTCGTAATTAAATACCGTACCACGAATTGATTTAGCTCGGCCTGGATAACAAAGGTTAGCTTTTATTTGCTTGTCGTCGCGATATTTAATGATGATTTCCTTGTATGTATTTATAGAGTTACTATGTACATTTGTCTTGTTGTATCTGTACACTGTTTTTGTTTTATTACTTCTAGCTAATGATAGAAGTGGTGTACTAGACGGTGGCTGATTATTTCAATCATAAAGTTCATTAATTTATTGGTGTTGGCAAAACCAAGGGTCGTGTAGTCGGTAGTGGTTATGTTGTTTGAGTACTAAAGTTTGGTGTCATATAAATTGTGTCATATTATTGTATGTTTTTTTTTATTTAATATAGGCATAATCTCGCTTGATGGAAGGCGAAGATAAGGCCTAAGATGATACACGCTTGCCTAGAAAGTTCATGTTGTATGTACTTGAGTATTAGAACTTAAATAGTGCGGTAATCGTCTCGCAGTTTTTTAAAACGAAATAAACTATATTAATTCCGCAATTAGTTTTTTACATACACTTGTACTTGTGAGTCAATTTCACAATGCAAATAAGTATATAAATTAATTATAAATAGGCAATATTTTCGGTAGGACATTTGTATTAAGCCACAAGGCTTTTATAACATTAGCGGGCAATAATTTGTGCGGGGTAACTGCATCACCAGTTTTATTAAATGCTTTAATAACTGCACATCATGCTTTAAAACAAACAATGCTTTTGCTTAAGATGGAGACCCCTGTAGGTGGTCTGCTTACAGTAGGCATGCTAGTAAAATCCCTTCCAGGCTAACATTCTTCCATTATAAGATGCTGTTGATTCATACAAAACCGTTTTACTCAAAGCAATAATAGGGAAGTCCGAAAGTCTACCCCGTTGTCACACGGGTTAATAGTTTAGAGACCACACAAATACAATACGCATAAATTTCTACATTATCATAATTTACTCTTTAAGTACTTGTATTGTACGGGTATAAGATATACCTACTTTTATATTGTAAGAGTGGAAGTTTGAGATTATGTGTATATGTGTGGTTTTATACGAAAAGTCCACTGAACGGATAATAATTAAAAAACTCGTCAAGTGCGAGTTGGACTCTCGCACAAAGGGTTCCGTACCAATTTTAAGCTTCTATTTAATATATTATTTTATGTTATGCTTAGTATTTGTTGTTACAGCGGCAATAGAAATACATCATCTGTGAAAATTTCAACTGTCTAGCTATCGCGGTTCTTCCGATACAGCCTGGTGACAGACATACAGACAAACAGCAAAGTCTTAGTAATAGGGTCCCGTTTTTACCCTTCGGCTACGGAACCCTATAAAGTGTATATGATGCATTTACTTTAAGGTTATATACATATATGTTACGCTATGAACCTTGGAATAAAATCGTTGCCCGCGGTTTTTAAGCTGTTTTATAATTATTTGTATTGAAATTAAAAAATCTCATCGTTCAAATCTTTTAGAAGAAATATTATAATGTTACCTACGTAGTACTTCGGAACTCATTAATAAAACCAAACAAATGACACTGACGTAGACAATTTGAAGTAATATGGAAATAAGTTATAAGTAATGTTTGTAAGTTAACGACTCAGATAAAGGGATACGTACGCAGGTCAGACATTGGAACATGTTAGACGTTAAATACTTAGTTAATTGTTCGACTGCACTGATAGGTTTGTTTATTTGTTTATTGTCATGTTTATTTATTTGTGTAATGATTGTAACCTGTTGTGCATTTGTATTTCAATCAAAACTTCCCGTGGGTTATTCCAAAGTTTTCTTGTAAGTAGGTACACTATCCCTTAACAAAAACATCATCATCATCATCATCCTCATCAGCCCGTATAAAGTTTACCGCTGAACATGGGCCTCTTCCCAAGGGAGTATTTGCACAAGGAAACGCTGCTACCCGTTTCTTGATAAACTACGATTATTATAGGTAATGTTATAACAATCGGGACCAACGGCTTAACGTGCTTTCCGAGGCACGGAGGGTTGTCCCTCAACCATCCAGACCCGGAAAGAAATCTTAGAATTTACACAAAGATTCCTTGTCCGGCGTAGGGATCTAACCCACGACCTCCGAGATTTATAGCGAGTCAAATACCGCTACGCTACGGAGGCTGTCGTAAATTCCCTTCGTTCTAAAATAAAAAAATACCTTTTCTCAATTTCTACGGTGACTTTTGGGTACGTCCGAACCTGTTCTACCGCTATAATGATGTGCGCTGAAGGGAATCACTAAACAAAGTGTTTCAAATAGTGTTCAATATATTTTGTATTATTTCTTTGCTTGCATATCTAATGTGAAACATTTCTGTTACAGGCTAGCGGCGCTACAGGCGGCGGGTGCGAATGACTGGCGCGCGCGCGTATGTCGGCTCAGCCCGGAGAGGGAAGACTCCAAGGCGATAGAACGAGCCAAGAACAGGATCAATGTAAGTGTTGCTTAATTTTTGTTGATAGATTTTAGAACGAAGGGCATTTACGACGTGATTTCTATCATTAGTAAAATTATTAATTCTTATAAGATAAATTCCACATATTCAAGCTAAATTTAGAAATTTCAATATTCTCATTGAATAGTACATTAACTGTCGGTACCATAAACTCGTTATCATTTACTTCAGGGGGTTCAATTATTAATACATACGAAGGGTACATACGAAAATTAGAATTAATTATTTTACTCTGTATTAGATTTTCATGTTAAGAACACGATTCAAAATAATCAAGACGGGCTTTTTTATCGTGTAGGATCCACGATAAAAGTGATATTTTTGACCAGTATACGTCACCGTAAAAGCTCGAATTATGGTAAATTCTAAGTTTTTCCAATAAAACCTAACATTTACTGTAATATTTTGAATAAAGTGCAAAATATCAATTGAAATTATACTCACTGTACTTTAATATACAGTTGAAAATCAATTCCGAAATCTCAGTCGCCATCGTTAGCCAAATTTTTTTCAAAGCATAGAAAAGTACTCTACATTCACTCCGCACAAAAGGCGAAAGCAAACTACGTCGCGTAGGACATATTTACAGTGCTTTCATCCATTAAGACCTATGCCTAGGGCAAGTAGCTTTATATTCAAGAGCCCCTACGACCCTCGCGTATGAACACCCCCTGTAATAAGCATCGCTTCTGCTGCATTCACAATCTATTGTGATAGCTTCGTATGAAAAAGCACTTGGATACTTCAGCAAACGAATGTGAACCTTATTTTGTTGTTACAAAAGTTCGATTTACTTTTTTGGGTATTGGTTAGGAAGTGTTTTTGTTGAAGTACCGTCTGTGATGTAACTTTATGATTGGTAGCTACTTAGTTACGTATAAATACTGACAGTTGTCGTAAAGCTCTAGGCTTTTTATAAGTTTAAAACTTCTATAGTTGCATGTTATCACAATACCTACATTGCGAATGCTGAAGAAGCGATGAATATTACAGCAGGTGTTTCTTTATTCATATTTGACTAGCTGACCCGACAGAAGTGGTACTGTCTTAACTAAAACTCCAGCACCAGCACAGATAAAACAAAAACAGATGATCATTATTTGAATTAAAAAATATTTAATAAATCTTTGCAAGCCAGAAAATGCCACCCGTCTCGTCTACAGCTGCAGTACTAAATCTTAATAAACAACAGAAATATAGTGAAAGTATTATCGATTTTGTGTGTAGTAGTATAAAACCAAGGTCGTTTATCGTGCTAGCCCGAGATATGCCCTATTCACTGCATCAAGTCGTAGCACCCCTCAATATTGATAAAAATGTCTAGTCACGAAATAAAAAAAAAGTGACGTACAAAACGATGTTGGTTTCTGAAAATAGCAATGATTACGCTGCTTACATCATCATCAGCCCGTGTCCACTGCTGAACTTGAGCCTCCTCCCGAGGTAATTGCCGTAATCTCCACGTTTGGTAGGCAGGTTGGTGACTGCAATATTGTTGTAACACACAAGGAAACGTTGTTGCCGGTTCCCTGGCATACCCTGATTATAGATGTAAGAACAATTGGGACCATATGTATAACTGTGCTCTGTTTTTCGATGGTATGAAAGGTAGGCCCTTATCCGACTCCCTCTGTCCAGTAGGATCCACTATCTCGATCCACCAGTGGATTGAATAGCACGCCGAAGTTCACTGTGATCCACCGATTCTCTCGGTGGATCCTGTGATACTTGCATCTCCTAATATGCTCCACTAGTGGATCGAATGTGATTCTGGGAGTTTGGTAAGATCCACACCAGTGGATGGAATAGCACGCCGAAGTTCACTGTGATCCACCAATTGTCGCGGTGGATCCTGTGATACTTGCATCTCCTAATATGCTCTACCAGGGGATCGAACGTTATTCAGGGAGTTTATATAGTAGGTACTCCGGTGCAAAAGTAATTATGCCATTGATAATATTTATTTCATCAGTGGGTACTTCAGCATCAAGTGGCCAGTAGGTATGTAAAAATTATAATTTCCTTGTTATACCTACTTATTGACTTATTAATCTCTATCTGTACCTATTACTCGTCTAATACAGGGAACGTACCAGCTGCATACCTTCCTTAGACTAATGAGTTTGTTATTATTCATAGATAATACTTATTAATGACATTTAGTTATTACAATGGCATTTATTACTTTGACATTTGTTTGGTTAAGGCCTTTGTAAGAAAAATGCACGACTTAAACCAAATTTATTACGTAAATAAACGTGGAGTTTTAATTTTACACGGTGGGTATAAATACCACAAGAAAAGGCGTTTTATGAACGGAAGTATAATATGGCGTTGCTCACAGTGGCGAAAAAAGCAGTGTCCAGGGAGTATAACAAAAAATTCACATGTAAGTAACGAAATGATTTCATACCTTATACTGCATTTACACATTCGCGCGAATAGCGAGGCGAATAACGTAAACAGTCCGCTTGCTATTCGCCTCGCGATTCGCGTGTTCGCGTTGGGAGCGGTCTTTCGGACGCGAATGAAAGGGCACGAATAGCGAACACGAACTTGCTGTTTACACATTCGCCTGCATTCAGTTGACAGCTAGCGCCCGACCCAACAAGACGTGTCAAAATGGAGTGGAGTAAGGTGCTAATTTTAAAATTCCTAGAGCTATATCAAAAGTATGAGCTCATTTAGAATCCAAAAAAAAACAAGCATTTTCGTACACATTTTTGAAATAAGAAATTATACATAAAATGTATAATTTCATGTATAATTTCTTGAGGTAGGAACAGAAGGCATCTGAAGATGTATATCATCCACCATCGTCTGCGTCCACGGTTCTTTTTACGCAAGATATCTAAATAATTGCATACATTGTTTAGATGTAGAGCCCATGCCACCATTATTTTCACGTCCTCCATGTTCGTACGCGAATGTCAAAATGAATCACCCCGCGAATTTGTGAACAGTAGTTAGCGATGGCACTCGTATACAAATGTTTCGTCGAATGACGAGGCGAATGGCGAACACGAATGTGTAAATGCAGTATAGTTACCGGCATTTTTACATGCGCGAACTTCCCCCACTACAAAATCTCTTGCCAACTTACGTGCCGGTAACTATATTTAATTTAGATAAATATTTACGTCCCATTGAATTGTTTGGATGACACAGACTATAAGTATATATATTGGATGTAATAAACTTTTTTACAGAATGACACAATTATTAAGAGTCACGCACATTCAGTGAACTGTGATTCAGATTACGCTGGCAATGAAATATTACTGTCGATGAACAAATGTCAAGAACAAGTAATATATACAGACAACTTGCCGATTCCACAAATATATGAAAATTTCGTGGTTGATGCTGAAAATTCCGGTTTAAACTTCGTTGCAAATATACCGACTTATGAATCGGTAAAAAGCAAATGGTACAGACTGCGTAACAGTAACCTAGGAGTCCAAAAAACCTCTCACAACTACGCTTGTGACGTTGAAGTACCAAATCGTTACGATAATTTTCTTGTGGCTGACTTCAATTATAACAACATACGTATATTACTTTTCGGTAACCCCAAAATTTTAAAACGTATATCACAGATTAAACACATATTTTGTGACGGAACATTTCGTAGCACGCCAGATCCCTTTGATCAAATCTATAGTTTTCATGGTGACTTCGGCAGTTCACTTTCTCATAATATGGTTGTACCTCTTATGTTTGCCTTTATGTCTGAGAGAACTTGCGAGGCATATGATATTCTATTTCAACTGATAAAAAGAATATTTAAGTCATTTCGACCAATCAAGTTTACAGTTGATTTCGAGTACGCTGCAATAAAGGCCATTAAAAAAAAATCAAAAATTCCGAAATAATAGGGTGTTACTATCACTTTAAGAGATGCGTTTGGAGAAATGCAAAAAAATGGGGTCTACACAATAACAAATTTTCAAAAAGATATGTTGAATTAGTTGCAGCACTGCCCCTTTTACCATTAACTCACATAAAAGACGGTTTATCATATGTATTGGAAGGAATGCCAAAAATTGGCAAATTTGCTAACTTTCGTAAATACGTTCAAGATTTTTGGTTAATACAGGAGTTAATAAAGGACATATGGCAATCATTTGGAGAACGTCATCGTACCAACAACAGCGTTGAAGGATGGCATTCCAAAATAAATAAAAGAGTCGGCAGGAAAAAACCAAATTTTGTTTTTCTTCTAAATGTTATCTATAAAGAAACATTAAATAACTTGGTACGTATTAAACAAGGCCGCGGAAATAGGAGAAATGTCAGCCAAATTAAATACGATGAATTTGTTCAAGATTCCCAACTAAAATTACTCCACGGTGAAATGTCAGTTGCATTGTTTTTGGAAACACTTAGATAAGACAAGCTGACAATTTTAAAATTGAGTTTTTAGCTTCTCTTTCATTGCCATAGAAAAAAAAACTAAATTCCTTCCATGTACAGATTTTTGAGCCTCAACGTATAGATTTTCCTCTTTCTTGCCTAGTGTGGTTAAATTTAAGTTAGAAGACAAGTTTTTTTTCTCTATTCTGTGGTTCTAATATTTTTACTCATTAAAGACTATCTACCATATACTTTTTTATTCTATAATATAAGTTTATGAACAGACTATGCCAATAATGATTATCAATGGCATTATTAGGATTCCAGTGGACCCTATATACTTAATAAATTATATCACAGGTTACACTGAGATCTTACCAAACTCCCTGAATTACGTTCGATCCCCTGGTGGAGCATATTAGGAGATGCAAGTATCACAGGATCCACCGCGACAATTGGTGGATCACAGTGAACTTCGGCGTGCTATTCCATCCACTGGTGTGGATCTTACCAAACTCCCAGAATTACATTCGATCCACTGGTGGAGCATATTAGGAGATGCAAGTATCACAGGATCCACCGAGAGAATCGGTGGATCACAGTGAACTTCGGCGTGCTATTCAATCCACTGGTGGATCGAGATAGTGGATCCTACTGGACAGAGGGATCCGACTAGACCCATAAATAAATATTAGGACTTACACAAATATAATGTTACCTGTATGTAATGCTATAAGAAGAGAGTCTGCCTACAATAACTTTTCGGGTGGTTCTCCAAAGGCCAACTTCAGGTGCTTGACAACGGGTGAAGCCCTCCAACTATCCAATAATTCTTAAATATGCGAATGATGATCCATGGATGCTGAGAATTTAAAAGTTCATCAACATCAGGAAATTATTAGTTCTGGAAGTCCACATAGCCCTCCTTCCCCTCTCCTCAATAGCGGTGATATCCACGAGACGAGGGTACCCACTGCAACCGCTAGGTCCTACGAAGTACGCCAGTAATGGTCCAACCAGGAACTGCAGGCATAGTAAGTACTAAATATCCATGACATCCTGGGCCAACTGTATTCCAACTAAGACAGCAACCCTGGCTGTTGTATAAAATGTAATAAAACTGTTTTCCACCAATAAAGAGTGTATGTGGTTATAAGTATCCGTGTCACGATAGTTTCGCATTAGCACTTTTAATTAATGTTATTAAAGGTGTGGTAAAGAAATATTTTCTTTTGATTACGAAATTTTGGTTGTATGTGGTAAATGTATGAACAGACGTGAGAAGGTGCAAATGTAAATAACATGTAATATCTATATGTATTTTTGCTTGAACATTCCGCACTAGGGAAATAAAAACCTTTGTCACGGGGGACTTTACAAATACATACGATATATTATTTACGAACACAAAGTACCATACTCTAACTATTCGCGTTTCTCACAAATAATTGTGCCTAGTGAATATTTTTTAAATAAAAAAAACCATTTATATTCTCGGAATTTTATCGACTCAATTAGGGTAGTTTCGACCACAGCTCAATTTGGATAAGATGTTAATCAAAATTACTTCTTAAAACTGAACAATTTGTAGTAGTGCCCACAAATTTAGAACATCGCGTGCAATATCAACGGAAATGGCGCATAAGTATGAAAAAAATACAAGAAAAATGTAGGCCAAATATTACCCCACCACGCATGTATATCAGCTGTTTCACTTTTATCGCACAGTCGCACTACACAACAATACTTCCGTTGACGAAATTTTATTTATTATAATGCCAACTGTTATTAACCTCATCAATGTCACGCCATTCGCGAAACACAAGGCCACGCCTTCCATGAACTTTGCTGAAATGGGTTCAAATCGCACGCACAATCTCCACAAACAATTTTCAACCTAATAAGTCTAATAATTAAGGTCAACAATAAATTGTAAAGTGCGTTTCCTCTTTTTCACATGTTCGCTAAATTGTCGACCTAATTTTGTTTTCATTAAGCACTATAATGGTTTACAGGTCGTAAAGTAAAAGTATGTTGACAGGTCACGGTAATGTTTCCTACTTTTACTGCCTACCTTAATTTCCCCTTGTTTTACTAGCCATCCATCACGGGATATCGACGGCTTAATTGAAAATGAAGTAATTTGTGTTGTTAAGAAGATCATGTCTAAAGGCTTTTAGAACGAGTTGATAAACGTCTCGTTCTTCGTCGAACTTAAAAGGTTATTAATTATTATATATCAAGTTTGAGTTGATGTCACTCCTTTTTGGCTGAACGTGTAACGCACCGTTATTTTCCATCAGGGGACTCTGTCGCTAAATATATATCCTTTTGTATAAGTTTCCAAGTTTTGTTTCCAGAGCTGTTTGAGGGACTAGCCTCCATGCCTTGGAAAGCACGTTAAGCCATTGTTGCCGATAGTTATAACAAGCGTTTACCAGGAAACGGGCAGCAGCGTTTTCTTGTGTGTTACAACACATTACCGTGGTGATTATAGCTAAACCCTCCCTCGGGAGGCGGCCCATATTGAGCAGTGGAGGTTGTATGATAATGATGTCGTTAAATATATAGCTAGAATCCGTACATACTAAGCATTTTTAACGGAGTTGAATTCAGACTAGTATTATAAAATGAATGTAGAAAATATGTGACACGGTCTCAATTCTGTAAGAAATAGTTTTCTCCCTATTAAAGCTCAGGAACATCTCTTTTATTAAATTCCAATGTTTCATTTAAAATGTATTTCATATTCATATCAGAATCAAATTGCTGTAAAATTTTCGCACATTAGTGAACCATGGTTCGTACCAAATCAATACTGCGTGCCATTCGCTCCGACGTCATTCTGTTCAGAAATAGAATTTCCTATTTTATTCCGCTTACCAATTTTCTATTGGAATACCATATTTCCCATGGAATATTGTTATTATTGAGTTTACGCATGCAATATGTGTTGTGCGAATCTTATAATTCAGAATAGATTAACGAAAGTTATTAGATTTATAATAAAGTATATGGTGTGTATTTTTTGTATGACTCATATTAAAAAGCAAGGTTTGTGAAGTAGACATACTTTAAAATGATTATGCCGAAAAAATAAAATTGTAATTTTATTATTTAATAAGTAACTTATAACAGTTGAAATAAACATAGAAGTTGCTTCATACAATGAAAAAAGTTGCAAAATGATCTAAAAAATAACATATTAACAAGGAAAATTTCTATAAAGGTATGTATTTAAGTACAAATGTATGTGCCAGATAGTTTTATGTGGAATGTTAATAAATATCATTGTTCAATTAATCAGACCAACGGCCTGAAAGTGAAATATGCGATCCGTGCGGGAATTGAAACCCCTTGCGTGCACATTCCAATTGTTTAACCTCTACTACTGCTATATACAATAGAAGCGGTCTTATTGTTCTTATTTACATTTACAACTCACTCGCTGTCCTGATATTTTATCTTACATTCATAGGAGCATCATCGTAGTTGGGTCAATTTCAAGACATTCTTTGTAAGTAAATACTGTCACTGATAGATAGCTTAAGGTATATAATATGGGGTACGTTTAGTTTCTCATTAAAATACAGTAGATAGATAAATGTGTTACCACCTAAATGTAATTAAATCTATCGGCCCTATTAATTGACGGTTCCCCTGTGAGAAATTACTTGTGGCTTACGAATTATGTTGACCTCTTAAGGAAGCATGTCGCCGGTAAATAATAAGAATCGTAAGTTAATCAACTTTCAAGTTAGTTAAAAAACTAACGAGGTTTCGGATTGTTAAAAAAATAACCTAAACCACTCCTGAACTCCAAGTTCAAAAGGACCTATTGAAGTTGAAGGTTTTGCTGTTTTGTTACAACAGTACCATAGTGTCGTTTGGTTAGGTTAGGTCAAGTGTCATAATAATTAAGTAAATAATATAATAATTATGCGCGTTCACTGCAACTGGCAACTAAGTATTGTTATATCTAGTTGCCAGTTTATATGAGTGGCACGAAATTGATCAACTTACGATTCGTATTATTTTCCGGTGACAAATACACTTTCATAGCCTTCCTCAAAATTAGAAATAAGCTATGGCTCGAGGGATTGGCGCGTTCAAACAAACACATTTCGCCGCTTTGTTATATTTTTATACGATAAGATAATAACAGTGGATGCCGTGTCATCATACTAGTCCTTGGTTAAGGTTACGACAAAGTTCACCTTTATTTTTAGCAAAACGGCACCTCACTATTTATAGTGCCTCAAATAACGCTCTGACCTTTTATAGGCTATTGTCTTATGATACAACTTGGCTACCATTTATACTGACTGTCATTATGAAAGAGCAGCAAGGGTATCTTTAGTAGTTTTTGTTATGTATAAGGTATATGGTAAATTTAGGCTTGTGATTCGCTAAATTTAGTTTGACTGTGTTGATTTTGGAATGATATATGTATATGGGGCGAAAATAACTATTGTGTTGGTAATTTCGCTAGGAGGATATTATTTTCGGTGCTGTGATGTATGTGGTAGTTAACTGTAAAATACCTATATTGTAACAAAAAATGCAAAGTTCCTTTATTTTGATTCTGTGAAAATTAACAATTGTTAGAAAAATAAAATATGAGTAATTTATCAAACTAACATACGATACCAGGGGAAAAGTCCGCTGCATTTTCCTATGCGTCACATAATACCCGTCTGGCAAGCGTGGTTATATGGCAAGAATCTCCATCTTCAACAGTGGATGTTATACCGGCTGATGATGATGAACTCTATGATATCCAATAGAATTATATCGAATGTCAATCTTGTATCTTCTGATAATAATGTAGTTTACCACTAAAAGTACTTACCCAAATATTTAGTAGGTACTTAGATAGTATCTGCGATCAGTACGCAATATCAGACCCGGGTTCCTGATATCGATTTCTTTAGTTGCTTCATCACGTTTCACAGGATAGAAAGCAACCTTTTGATGCTAATGCTAAATCGGTTCCCTTCCAGGAAATGGGATGAGTTTTATTTAGGTGGTTTTCAATTCACCAATAGTAATATACATCAATGGAATCACATTGAAAAACCGCCAGTTTTGAACTTATTTTTGCTAACGCAAGATGCGTTTGTCATTTGCGCTAAGATATCGCAGAAATCTAATACAAAAAATTGATTTTTTTACAAGATTGTTAATAATTAAACTCTAACTATACATGTTTCAAATGATTAAACGTTATAATTTTATGAAATAATTATTATATGTTCATCATATTTAATAAAAATATCCATCTAATTAATTTTCAACTCTGCTTCGTGGAAATCTCATCTATCCCGTACCATGTTTACTGAAGCGACAAATTGAATTGCTGGTTAAGGAACGTGTTTCTATCAAATTACCTGTCAGCGCCATCTATGTTTGATGGCGGAAATTATCTATGCGGCAGTAGCGCCACAGGCGGCATTCTACTTATTTTAGCGCGGGAAACGTAAATTGCAGTTACAGTAAATAAAAGATTTATTTATAGGTGTTTAGTTTTTTTAATTTAAATGTAGGTATTGTTAACTTTTAAAAATATTTTCTGAATGTCAGTTAATTTCATTATGTATATTTTAAGAAATACTAGAACAAGTGTTATCACTGTTTTACTAACTGATGTTGCTGACGGTAATAATATACCTACGTACAAAATAAGAGTATTAACACATGACTGAACACAATAAAAAATACTGAAGTTGGAACTAACTAAAAATTATTCATTTTAGATTGAGCTAGGCTAGGTGTAAGTCGTTCATACCGATGGTTCAATTCTCAGTTTGATCTGAATTCATTTGAATATTTTCTACAACAGTGTACTGTATGTTATGTACTATTACAACCCGTCCTCACAAGAGGAATGAAGCCATTTTCTATTGTGGAATTCAAATAAACAAACACAATAATCCAACATTCTAGGTCACATTTGCGTACATAATTGAAAGGGTATCGCGTCCTCAGCTCCCTAGATGGAGCTGTACCACTTGGTGTAACTATAACCGTCCTTATAGGGTAGCCAGTAGGTAACGGAAGGAGGTCATGTCACGAACCAAGTGGACACGCTTTATTTTTATTTTTACGACTAATCTAACAAGGAAGCAAAGAGAAATGGATGGATTTGCTCTGTTGAGTGGTTACATGTTTTTTTAGGTAGGTAAGTTGTCTAAGCGGATTTGCCTTTGAAAAGGCAAATCTTCGTTTTTACTTTATTTCTATTTAGCAGTGTAACAATGCTTTGGTTAGGATCTTATTCAGTGGTTTCTGTTAAATAGCTTTTTGTAAGGTCAATGTAATTTCATTTGGATTCCGTTAAAATGTTGTTCTTAGATGATATGGCATTCTAGTTCTTTTATAATCCTGTAATGACAAATCTCGCCACGACCACCATTAACGGATGGTCGGTTAAGAAGGAAAAATAAGAGCTTCCAACTCTTGTTATTCCCTTCCTATCCGACCATCCATTTCATTCCTATTCCATTTAAGTTGAATCTGCTATAAACGTATTCTGTATTCTAAATAAGTAAAAATCAAGACGTTGATCCATCACAACCGCAACGCAATGTAACTTTAGTCGTGTCTATTAATCGGAGACGCATCGTGGCCGACATCGTGACGCAACGACGCGTGCGCATGGGACTTAGTCCGTAGACTGCAAATTGCGGTGTTTATTCAATTACTTATTATGTATTTATCAATATTCATTGTTTAATACTTGTACAGTGTTATTTATATGACCTGTATAATTATGCGATTTATAGTCTTGGTTATTTTTAATATACCTAATGTCATGGAATATTTGTAGAATGGTTTTTTTAATAGTTTGAACTTATGTTCCTCCTTTAATCTTATTGGCCTTTCTGTTTTCCGCTCGTGTTGGTATTGTGTATCGATAATGCCTCCACCATCTTAATTCAAAATTAGCTTAACAATAATATAAAAAAAAACATTCCACCACATTCTGCCCTTAATAAAATTATGATAGTAAGATTATTAATTTATAGGAAAACACTCCGCAAAATTCGAAATATAAATCTTATTGATTAAGATTCATTTACTTAAATTACCTGATGACCTTAGTTATTTTAAAAATACCTTGAACTGAAGAAGATCTACCAAATACAGATTTAAAACATCTATAAAATAATAATTTATTAGGCAATTATTTTACACTCTTACGTCTTTCAAACTTCAATAAATCTACGTGTATAATGTTTCTGTATCTTAATTGTAGTTTCAACGCATTTCAAATGAACGAAGTCACAAGCTCGAAATAGGTAGATCCTATTTAAGTATAATAAATGACTCATCATTATACCTTTTTCGTTCCAAAATTCGAAACAACCGAGTTTCTACGTGCGAAGCTTTATTTAAGGCTATTGAGTATAGCAATAAATTCTAAACAATTGCAATAGAAAACATTGTTTAAAAATATTATGCTTGTGTTCTGTATGTATAAGTATAAAAGGCACCCGTTTTTGGCTGATTTGCTAACACACAGCTCAAACCCCAGAACGTGCTGAAATTTAGCATACAGACAGGTATTGTGACCTAGGCATTATAGGCCCGCTAAGAAGATGAAACGGGGTCCAAAGTTTGTATTGAGAAATCTAAATCTACACGGACAAAGTCGCAGGCAAAACCTAGTGTAATTAAAGTGGAATCATTAATTACTAATTAACAGTTACCTTAATAGGGATGAATAGATGCAATTAAATTGTGATCCAACTTGGCATCATGTTAATTAATAGCTACAATCTTCGCCATCATGACTCCTTGACACTCCTTAACAATTAGCTGGCGACGAAAGAAATGTCTAGCCGATTTATTACGATTAGAACCAGGGTCACATATTATAATTAATAAAACATCTCAAGAACAATCTGTCAGTTCGCTGTGCAGTTTTGAGTTACACTCATTAGTCAAACAGTGCCAGCGGAACGTTATGAAAGTGCCCCACATAAGTTTTGGCGTTAGAAGCTAATTCTAATTATAAATTTTTGGCCACTGCGAAGTTAACGCGAACTCAATGATAGTGGATAATAACAACAACGTGTGTGTTTTTTAGAGCGGCAAATTTTAGTACTAACCACACCAAGGGATAATTATTGTAATTTGAACCGGTCGCCGTAAATGCTGAACACCCACAACTAAACTTTAAAGAAGAAAAATATAAACAACAGACCAATGGATGATTCATATCATAATAATAAAAAATATCAGAACTAAAACGGACAGAGGCTCAAATTCGTATAATAACATGTATAGAGACGCATTAAAATTGTAAAACATTGCGACGTATGAATACCAAACAGTAGATCTTTTGTGTGATGTTTTTAGCGACGTGAGTTTCTTAACCAAAATTGATATTCTCACGGTATATTGGAGACAAGTGTCTTTGAGATTCATATACAATTCGATATTTAACAGTTAGAAATCCTTTCTTTTTGTTTGCTCTAAGTGCACTGACTCATTTACGGTTAAGTAATGATGTGGTCTGTTAAATAAATTAAGTAATAGCAATTAATTTTTTAGTTATTTTTAAATGGTGCTCATTCATTTAATATCGTTAACAAAAGCTTGGTCAATAAGTTCAAAGAGATTTAAGGGACCATTAAATTGGTTTGTTTCGTTCAAGTATTATTTGCGTTGCATATGCATCGGCAATGACCTGGTCGGTCGGCAGACATGCTGGCACCGTCAGTTGTTTTGGATAGGTCGACGGACGCGCGCGCATACGACCTGTACTGCTTTTCGTTTTCTGCGATAAAATTTACGTTGAAATTCGCTTCGTTTAGTCGCGAATATATCATCGGTACATATTTTAGTGGATGTTTATTGCTGTTTAGATTTCTTTACATTTATAACTTACCTGTCCTAATTTAGTGTTCTTGTTTTGAGAAGGTCTTATTTTTATATCGTTATATCTAAATTTGTTATTTCATTGCTTTTAATTCGATTACAGTTAAGATCTATGCTGGTTTAATTAAATTAGAGGTGAATCGTGTTATACTTTATCAGTCGTTATCACAGCCTTATCTTCCTATCTCTCATTCCGACCTCGCTTTCAACGTAACATTGGTATATCCGCAGATATTATATTATGTACTTTCATGGAGATTACCATAATCAGAAGAGACACTACCAAGTTTAGTGCATAATAGCACTTTCGCCCCATAAGCTCCGTTTCTATTCTTGTCATAACATTAATTATTCTTTGTGTGTACTTAAAGTCATGCACTCCTTTTAATTCTAGAGTCTTTGTGATTTGTATTCGATATGCGTTGTCAGTATTAAATTTAGATGTGTATTTCTGTATCGTATGTTGGTAGTACTTATTGTCATACATTAATTTATTATTTATATCCCATACGCAGTGCTACACAATGCTTCCTCTATTTATGTTTATTGAACCAATCTCAGTTTGACGTACATTTATTCTGTCGTCGTCCCCTTGAATAACTTATCCCATCTTCCCGTCTATGGACGCATTTAAGCCACATCCTCAGAAGCTAGAAATGCGTTACCATCTTCTAATCGCAATTCTTGCAAGATCTATTACATAACCTCTGAACATATTTTATACTGAAATATAAAGTTTTTTAAGGTTAATTTCGTTCTTCGGGCATTAGCTTTATTTTGACATAGATATGTACAAATGGACCTCGTATATATTAATTCGTGAGGCAAAAACATTGTATCCCTATTAACGAAAATTGCGCGGACGGGGGAGTATGAAATTTCGCACAATTATAGTTTATCTAGAGGAGAGCAGAATGCTAGTATTTTTTGGAATTATGATCGAATTTCGACCACGGGCGACCTCTCGTTGTAATTCATTTTAAAATATGTAAAATATATAACTTATACATTTAACATTCGTTATTAGACTAATTTCAAAGTGAGGGAATTAGCAACCGCATTTTTTGTGTGTTTCCCAATTAGGTTAGGACAAGTCTACATATTTGGTATAAGCTCAGAGTTAATGGCGTTATTGCGTACTTTGAAATGGAATCTTGCTTGTCGCAAAACGAACATTTTAATGATTTTCCTGGTCAACTTTATACTATATAATATGTTCATTGTAGGAAAATCGGTGAACGTTAGTTCAGTACGTTATCCCTGTTGTTGGGTGTTATTTGTGTTTAGTATAATATGCAATATGTTTATAGAACGTTATGATTAAACAGCTGTGCTTGTTTTTATAGTATTCGATTTGATATTCTAGGTGACAAACGTGTAAGTCTTCGTCACCAATATTGTGATTGTTTTAAAATTGATTTCGATTTCTTTATTAATTTAAGGTTATCGTGGTCTTTATTTGGGTGTGGTGTGCACTCAGGTCAAGGTTTTTCTCAAGTTTGTAATATCGTATTCGGCGCTCCTATATTGTAGACATTTTTCATTATATAGTGATGCGTCATTGCTACTGGTTGTATACAATGTTTACACACGTTCTAGGACCTGCGCATGAGTCACACGTGCTGTGTCCGCCGCCAGATGATATTGACGATTGATCTTAGCGACCAGTTCGCTTGTGACCGCCAGTGTCTACGCTTTGTTTACTTGAGTTTATTGAATCAATGTTTTTATCGCAAGTATTAGACCGTGCACTTTCAATAATTTTAATAGTAATACCGGTGCTAATAAATAAAGTGGAAATGTGTGTATAAACGTTCGATTAATTTCTAATAAAAACTGAGCGCTTCCAATGTGTAAATTTACATTGTTCAATTGACTTCTCATTACAAATGGAGCGCAAAACCTTCAAGGAGTGTTAGCAGTGTGGTCAATAGGATCAATTTATTGTGTACCGATCTCATTCTAGTCAATGAAGTGTAATTAATCATGTTTATCGAAACGATAATTGGTCTTGGAGTGCTTATTTTTATTTTATGTAAATATCTACTGCCGAGCAAGCAAGAACAAATAAATCATAACAAGACAGAAATAGTACAGAATGAAAAAGTGATAGTCGAAACAGATAATAAATGTAATATAGAAAAAACAGTAAATCATTTTGTTTACGAACCAAAAACTCAATTACATGAAAATGTTGAAGAAAAGCCAAAAGTTCTCGAAAACTTTATTAATGATCGAGGTGAAAAACATGACAATATTTATAAAAAGCCTATTGAAATTGACGAAGGTATATCAAATGTCATCCATGAACCTCTTATTACACCTAGTCTCTTGTTGAAACAACGAACTGGAAAACTATTTGGGGACAAATTAGTGAAACGTGAAAGCCCGCCAAAAGAGCGCCTCGCGGAATTTCTCGAGAAAACTATTTTAAGCGATGACAAAATACAGTCTATTATACATAACTTGTCTCTAGATAAAACAGAAATAAAGGCCGAATCGGTCACAACTGCACCAAAAATACTAAAAGAGACTTCTGAAAATATAGCGCCTATAAATCAGACTGAATTTGCAATAAGTGACAAAGCTTTAGAAAAGCAAGAAACCATAGACAACATCGCTGACAGAATAAAAAAACTTAACGAACATAATATCTTCAGAAACGCTGAACAGTGCACTGAGGAATTTGAAAATAAAACTGAAGAGAAACCTGTATTGAAACGTCTTCACAAACAGCCGGGGTTCCCGCCTGGCCTTAACTTCGGTTCGGTTATAGGTGAACTAAAGAATAAAACTAAAAACGCTAGCAATGGTGGTCTGAAACCTGTTTTCAAGAAGTTCGATGTCGATACTGTGGATGATACACAGGCAGGTTATATTTTTACTCGTTAAATGCATATAGTGGTCACATAAATCAAAAATATGATTTGTTTTTGCCGAAATTATACGGCTTTTGTAGCCTTTGTTTCCGGTATGTTTCGACTTCAATGTCAGTTTATGTTGCAACCGGACGTTGCGGCGAAGGAGAAATACTTCTTTTAAATACTACTTAGTACTTATTATGAATATTCACCTTTTCATATTATTAACGTGGATCTGTAAATATTTCCCATTCTCATATAATTTCAATACACACATTCTAGTATAGTTGACAAAGTTTATATGTCATGTTAACAATATGTAGATAGTATTATCAAAGTTAGTAGGTACGTAAAATAGAGGAAATGATCTATCTATATGAATTATGTAATGTGTAGCACACAAAAGATTACATTTTTAAACATATACATCCTAATAAAATGAAAACAAAGACTGCGACAAAATATGAAGTCAACTACATATTTTATCGGTGTATAGGTCATTTAAATAAAATATGATAACTATTTTTGTATTCAAATAATCTGTTTGCGAAACATTCATCAATATTTTGGTAGAAAAGTAAATGTGCTTATCTGCCAGGTGAATATTTTTTTTGATATCTGGAAAAATTATATCAGTAATATTTACATTATAACAAAGATAAAAGAAAAACAATCACAACGAAGTAAGATTTAATTCAATGGAAGTAGAATTAATGAACTCGGTAATTCAAGAGAAAATTTAAAATCCCATTAAAAATAGTTGGATGTAATTGTTAGTTTTATAACAGTTTTTTTGCTCTTGTTTTATATTTTGACTCACAAAAACCATACACGTAGCTGATTCGACCACAGCCAATTTATTTTATACTAGCTTCCCGCGCACGGTTTATATCCGCGTAGCTCCCGTACCCGTGGGAATTTCATAATTAAATATAGCCTATGTTACTCATAGATAATGTAGCATTCTAATGGAGAAAATAATATTGAAATCTGTCCAGTAGTTTTAAGTTTATTCGTAACAAACATAAAAACAAAAAAATCCGCTTTATAATATTAGTAGATATAGATTTATGATGTTAGTAAGCAAGATTACGCTTTGTTATCAATATTTATATTTGTTATCAAGACTTATATTTTGTAGAAATGTATTGATATACCGTCATTATCTATAATGACTAATAACATTAATTTCTAAAACATACATTCGACTATTTAATATCTCAAGTGTATAATGTCGTGGGTAAAACAATTACTCAGCAAAGTGGTAAATAATTATAAATTAAAATACTTATGACTTATATTTATTATATGTACTAACTTACTATTTTGTTATTGTTACAGGATAATCTAAATTCTGTGGATGAAAAGAAAAAAGCGAACATTGATGAAAATGAATTAGGAACAAATATATTAGCAGATAGACGAAACAAATTGGAGACTGCTGCACAGGTCAGTATAATTCTTATTCAAATCCTTTTCTTTGAGATGGTCAAAGCTTGGTTTATTTGAACCTTATTACACGTATAAAGTGTTTATGTTACTGAAATTATAATGAAGGTTATTAGCTAAAGTAAAAGAAAATAAGCGTAAATATCTAGTTTGTACTTGAAATAAAAATTTTAGTGCCAAAGTTTTGAACACTGAGATAAAACATATCAAAGGATTAAATTTAATTATAACATACGATTTTTATGAAAATTCTGTTAAAATTAAAATGATTATTTTTATCTGAGGATGGAAATTTTGCTCATCTTTAAGAAAGTCTTAGCATACCTTTTTTAATTTACGGAATTGTATCTTCATCTGCATGGCCGCCAAGTCGAGCTAAAAAGCGGCACGGCGCGCGGCGGCGCGGCCGTACCATTCTTTTCTCGTAGCAGTTCAGGGCATTTACGCCCCTATATGGGGGTCGAAACTGGCCTAAACTTCATTAGTACCACTTTGTGAATAAAAATAGAAGTCTGAATTTTCTTTTACCATTATATAAATTGTTATTAAAGCGACAATATCTGGAATTAATTCGCGTTTAATTACATTTTTGAACAGTTTGTAAAATGTTCTATTTTGATTGTTCCATTCGACTGAATGCATTTTCGACACTCTCTTCCTTTAACATTATTTGTTTAAGGTTAAATGTTACCTAATTGGTTGTTGCATCTCTGATTGCAATCAACCCTGGCCTTATATCGCCAATGTTTATTGCAGCACTGCTTCAATATAAAATGTTATTATTACTGTTATTTTTGCGGAAAAAAATACATCGTTTATCAACAATGTTTCGTCAAAATGAGAGAATTTTCGGTTGTGACGAAAGTTTAAATACCGACTGATATAATATGGATTCAAAACAGTAGGTTGGTTACAATATTAGTACTTCAATTGTGTCTATACAACTTTATTGTTAGTATCCACTGTCCGTCCAAGCTCGACGATATCTAAGATCCTTCCAAAAATTGTATCATACTCCTAACAGCCTTGCCTATCCATATGTAGTGATCACGTAAGAAAAGTAAAAAGTTATTACTTTACGTGACACGGTTATCTCATGTTAAAGAGATGGCATATTAAATAAGTCAATATTGTTTGACTTAAGTAAAATAAGAAAAAGTCAGTACCAACTGACATAAGTTAATGTTTATGTTACGCTCAAGTACTTGTTTAAATAATTCAGATTTGCGGTAACTCGTTAGCATAAATGTTTCAACCATTCGGTTCTTACGGAATGCGGTTTATAATTCTCGACCTACGAATGACTTTCCATTGGTTAATGCAAAACAAAACATCGTACCTTCATCATGAGTTTTGGCAGATTTTATTTTATTGTAAGAATATTTTTATTCATTAAAGGTGGTCTTAGTTGCTTTAATTTGACCCCATTTTTATTAGTACGTGGATAACACGCATTTAATTTAACGAAGCGGCCGTAGCCCGAAAGCGGCGACCACATGATCGCTAGTCCGACGCCCTAGCTAGCGGTCGCCGCTAAGACCCCCATTGCACTACCGACGTGAACCTCGGAACTCGTAACACAAGCATTTTAACAAGTATACTAGTAGAGAAACAGTAACTCTGCAAGTAATTTTTGCATTTTATCGAATAAGAAGGATTTTGAGACATTTAATTTAATATCGTTTAATTACTATTAGAGTACGTGTTTATAATATTTTTTTTATTTAAAACGCACCGAAACTTATTAGTGAATTTTGTTTTAGTCACTCGCAGTTGCATTGATTTTATTAAGTATAATACACATAGGCATGCATTATACAACTAAAAGTAGCTAATTGAAACTAAAACTAAACTAACCTGAAAATATATTTTTACTGTTAACTAATTTCAAAATGCAGGATACTGCAATCGATCTAATTTCACAGTATTATTATATTGTGAGTATCTTATGATTCATTTCATTTAGTTCAATTATATTTTTCTGAATCGAAGACCTACCATCTTACGTAATATAAACTCGTGGTATTGATACATTAAATAATTGTGTTAATAAATATATCCTTCGTTGGTTATTGCTAAGGATATTCAAAGATCAAGGGTTTCAAGTGCTCCGAGTGCTTTGAGTTCCGAAGTGCGCAAGGTGTACGATCACAAATGAGTAATTGACCGCAGTGATTCACGTATTACGGATTATTTCTTTACAATAAATATTACTACCTACTGTAGAAGTTGTATCAGACCGACTATGATTTCATATATTATTAGGAATGTTGAAGTTGTTTTTCTTTGTTTTAAATGACTAAGTGCAAGTTTTTCAATCGTCAAATAAAAATAAACTGGTGTAAATTTCAAATTTGACAGATTTTGAATGGAGATTCTGTCAAGATTAGAATGAATCACTTAAATATTTTGCATCTGAAGATTGAAAAACTCTTGGTTTTTGCTCGTTTTTTGGCGAAACATGAAAATGCTCTTAATTAGTATAATTATGTAACCACGATTAGGTACCCATTACCCATTTTGCCTTTAGAAGTGGTTCGCATATAACAGTAGACTTTTACAGTCTTATGGATTGATCTACTTGTTTGCCCACTTGTTTTACGATTCTATAATATAATTTAATTTTTTAATATTTCTTCCAGGGTTGGCGTAAACGTGTACCACAGAACGATGCGTCACTCTTCACAGTGGCCGGTAGGTTGGAACGCGACAAAGTGGTGTCCGCGACGCCTCCTCTTACCCCGCCGCCGGTACCCGCGCCCGTGGTGGCCTCACCGGGAATACCACCGCCTAATAAGTTCAAGTGAGTGTATTTGAAGTAAAAATACGAATATTTTCTTTTTTATAGACTGCTTCCTAGTTTAGGTATTGCTGTATTTCTAATATATTGGACACTTACAACTTGTGGACCCTATTTTTCAACTTTATCAACTTAAGTCTTTAAAGTGTAGATAAATTGAAGTAGGTACCAAGATAGTCTTGCAAGTATTTAACTATTTTATCAAGATAACAAACATAGCTGTCATCAATACTTATTATCTATCGAACTGTAAATAATCAACAATATTTATGTAATTCATAACCGACTCATATTAATTTCACTTGTAACTTTATCTGCAGGTCTCGTAAGCAGACGTCTCCTACTAACGGTTTTGCGTCAGGGCCGCTACGATCAGCGTCATGTGCGGTCGTGAGTGCGGCTGCGGTTGACGCAAAGCCTAAAGATGTGAGGATTGATCGAGAATCGTTCAAGCGAAGTCATTCCGTCAGCGAGAGCATTAGTAGGGTGGATGAGAGTGAGTAGCTTTTTAATTATGTTTATTATTAATTGTTTGTTAATGGTGCAATTTACTCCAAATTTTTTGTTATGGCGGGTTATCTCAAATATTATAAGTACTGCGCAAGTATGAGCGCAATCATAGATGAACGCTACCTATTCTTTAATTCTCTAAAAGGGCATCTCCCATGGATGCGTATGTGGTGTGGTATGCACTCAAGGCATAGGTGAATGTCGGAGCCCAATGGATAGGGCGTCGGACTTAGTTTTTTGCAGGTTTGATCCACACCCATTGTACTACCGAGGTGAACCCACCCGTAACACAAGCATTTTAACTTAGCACGAGGGGTTAACAAGAATACTAGTAATGTGCAAAAGCTCTGCTAGTAACCTTTAAAAAAGGAAAAGGAAAAAAAAACTGCATTCGGGCTAATATTAACTTTTGCCAAAGACATCCCGGACCAAAGACACAGTCATTGTTATTATCTGAAGTGGTCTAAAAGCATAATGAATAGCTTTCTAATCCTTCCGTAGCATATAAAAAAATAATTCCTAATGGTGTTATTCTTAGTAAATATAACAATGTAATTTCGCACTACGTACTACTAACCATTGAGGTCGATTTGCGAAATATACTCGTAGCAGGGATGCGTGTCGCGACTTGTTGCGCAAAATATGACATAGTGTTGCATACTGCACTAGCGGTAGCTCACTCAAGGTTAGGTACAGTTAGAGCTGCGGTCACAGAAATTGCTAATGCCGGATAAACACGGCAAAACACCCCAAAATTTGGGCCAAATTTAGTTTTACTTTTATTTTTAAAAATATAAACATTAATGAAATAATGAATTTTATTAAGTACTTAGGTTTACTTACACTTGTCAGAATTACAATGTAATAAGATAAATAACAATAAAAACTATAACTGACAGATAATTCTTACTGGATGAAATGTTTATGCCCGGTGAAACAGCAAAAGCTTCGTGGATATCTACATATTGTGTCCTTCCGAAAAAAAAAGAATGAAATATCCGACTAGATAACTAACAGTACTAATAGGCAATAGCAAATCTTACAAATTGTTATGATTTTTGTTCATTTATGCAGCTTGTTATGAAAAGCGTTAAAAAAATAATAGTTTCCCCTGACAAAAAAGATATCCGGGATTTGAAAAGTGAACTCTTTTTAAAAACCCCGTCCGAATGCCCCCCGGACACTTTACATAGTGAAGCAATATGTTACGGTTCAAAATATCTTGACAGTTTAAAAGGACTTGTGATCTTGTGGTCGTCGCGCCGGTTCGATCCCTACCCATTGCACTACCGACGTGAATCCACTCGTAACACAAGCATTTTAGTTTAGCACAAGGGGTTAACAAGAATACTAGTAGACTGCAAAAACTCTTCTTGTAACCTATTTTAAAACAAAAAGAAACAGTTAACAATATCGCGGGATAGATTATAATCAAACGGTATTAATAATTTAATGGTGACAAATACATAGATTGATAGGTTTAATATTTTCTATAGACCGATGTTATCAATACAAAGACATGTAGGGTCATAGTGCCAGTAAATATTGATAGCACGTAAAGTCCTTTATCTATACTAATATATAATATATAAGAGGAAAGTTTTGATTGGTTGTTTGTTTGCATTGAATAGGCTCCCAAACAACGGGACCGATTTCAAAAATTCTTTCACCAATAGTAATCTACGTTATCCAGAAGTTACCTAGGCTATATTTCATTATGACATTACCACGGGAACAGGAGCTACGGGGTTCTAACCGTGCGCGTTGTATTTACTAGTGGAACCCCTGTAGAAAACATAAAGCGGTCCTGGTCAAGTCCGACACCCTAGCCCAATGGCTAGGTCGTCGGAGTTGTGATCATGTGGTTCGATCGGATCGATGGCTGGCTGGTTCTATCCCACCCATTGCTCTACCGACATGAACCCACTGTGTAGTGTGAAAAAACTCTGCTAGTAATCTGTTAAAAAAATCATACCTATAGTTCAAATTAGATTACGTTTCAATTCAGATCAGAGAACTTATACTTATAACTAATTATGCAAAATACCTGCTATTATTTTCATACACTTTCACTTATGTTTTCATTCCTTTTTGTTAGTTAAAACTCGGTAAATACAATTAATTAATTAATATTTCGTAACAAATTGCATTATTATAATATCAATGTAACATTATTTTTAAAATGCATTGTAATTGGCAGTATTTCCTGTTTAAAGAATTATTAATATAATTTTTGCGTTAACAAAATTACCTACCTACCTACATTTACTAGACTACTAGATATGTATGCTATATTTCTGATTTAAATTTTACTGTGTTAAATATTAAATAAATTCAGACAGTAAAATATAAAAAATAAATATCCTTCGCATCATCATCAGCCCGTACAACGTCCACTGCTGAACATGGGCCTCCTCCCGTAACCGTAACCCGGTAAGAAATCTTAGAATTTACACGAAGATTTCCTGTCGTAGTATTGCAAACTTAACTAAAAAAAAAGTAATTCTAAATTTATTTTTATTTTTTTCAGACGAGGAAGTATCGAGTGGTGCCGAGAGAACTGGTCAGCCAGTCAGAGTTCCTCGCGCCGATGACGAAACCTTCCACGCATTCTTTACACCAGCGCTCCAACAGGAGAGAACCACCGAGACTGAAGGCGTTGATGTAGACCTGGACGCTATTGACAGCGGGTCGAGGCAACTGTTAGTATCATTTTGTTGTTATATTTATGAATACAGAGCGATGAATAAGCTATAGAGCGATTAACTGGCACTAATATGAACAACATCGTGGTGTCTTGACCAAATAAATACTTCTTGTATTTATATGTTTTGTGATAATTGTGATGAAATCTATTAAGACTTTATGCCCGATGAAGCAGCAAAAGCCTCGGGGCTAATTCCCTATGTCCGTCCGAAAAAAAACTTAAACTTTGACTTTGACATATCTCCACAGTCTAGCGGGCGAGTGGGCGCGTCGCGCGCGCGCCGGTCGCAAGCACGCCGCGTCGCGCAACCCGCTGCGTGCGCTCGCGCAGCGCACCGACATCCGCGACGAGTACGTGCCGCCGCCGCCCAGCGCCAGCGTCGCGCAGATGAAGACCAGCTACGTCATCGACAAGTGTGAGTATATAACATATATCCTCGCAGTCAAGCGGGCGAGTGGGCGCGTCGCGCACCGACATCCGCGACGAGTACGTGCCGCCGCCGCCCAGCGCCAGCGTCGCGCAGATGAAGACCAGCTACGTCATCGACAAGTGTGAGTATATAACATATATCCTCACAGTCTAGCGGGCGAGTGGGCAAAAATCACCACAGATTGGCTTTCTAGCAACAGAAGCCGGCGACGTGGTAGGTCCAGAAGGTGATGGCGAGACGAATTATACTCTTTCTTGAAGGATTGCTCCCGGGTGTCTTGTGCTAGGGAAAAATGGAAAGTAAGAAGGGATCTTTCTTTCTTTCCATTTTTCAAATCGATCTTTGCCCTGCAGTTGAACACATCGGGCTATGTCTTTACATCTTTACTCATATTATATAAACGCGTAAGTTTGTGAGTATGTGCATGTATGTTTGCTAATCTTTCACGCAAAAAACGACCGACTGGATTTGGTTGAATGGATATGTAAACTATCCCCGTGTTAATTCTCAGCTTAAGGCCCAACGTTCTGACATTAGGTATTTAACGGAGGAATTGTCGGGAATTGGCATTTCTGATCTGATATATTTAAAGATTACTCATTTTGAGAATGTAAGTGGCAATAACAGACCTATGTTAAGTCATCAGTAGGTCAACAGCATAGAAAAGGCCCTGTAATCTGAATTTTATACTTTTATCGTTGAATTGAAATTCCTTGGTCTACTGATATAATAAATAATTACTAATCTTTTTTATTTACAGTAACAAACAGTGGCAACGGCGTAGGTTTAGCCGCCGAGGCTTTAGCCGCGCTGGCCAGTAAAGAAGACTTCTCCAACGTAGCACTGAGAAGTGCCGCCACCGCCCCGGCTGTACACGGCACCAAGCCGCTTATGTTACTGCAGGTTAAAGGCCGCAGGCGAGTCCAGGTAAGAATGTTGTACTACTT
The DNA here is from genome assembly GCA_947037095.2 of Nycteola revayana. Taxonomy (NCBI): domain Eukaryota; kingdom Metazoa; phylum Arthropoda; class Insecta; order Lepidoptera; family Nolidae; genus Nycteola; species Nycteola revayana. The sequence continues at coordinate 6,359,243 of OX344847.2, forward strand.
ATAGTTATAACCTAAATTTGGGAAATAAGCTGAGGCTTATTATAAAAAATGCAGATACGACTTTGTTTTCTTACAACAACAACCTCCGTAGCGTAGCGGTATTTGGCTCGCTTTAAATCTTGGAGGTCGTGGGTTCGATCCCCACGCCGGACAGGAAATCTTTGTGTAAATTCTAAGATTTCTTTCCGGGTCTGGTTGGTTGAGGGACCGTGCCTCAGAAAGCACGGTAAGCCGTTGGTCCCGATTGTTATAACATCATCTATAATAATCGTATATCAAGGGACGGGCAGCAGCGTTTCCTTGTGTGTTACAACATATTACTGCGGTTATCAACCCGCCTGCCAAGCGTGGTGACTATGGCAAAAACCCTCCCTCGGGAGGAGGCCTATGTTCAGCAGTAGACGTTATACGGGCTGATGATGATGATGATGACTTTGTTTTCGAGCAAGGTTGGACTGATTTTAATTATCTCAGGGTATTTTTAATTGTGAGTTCCTCGAAAACAATATACGCTATTTAAATGTCGTAAAACATCACAGAAAAAAAATCTTTAAAAAATTTTAAAAGATTGTAGACGTAGCAACAAATTTAAACGAAACTTCGCTAGGAAACAACAAATATAAGTTCCTAATGCCAAATATTTTATTTTATACATTGATTATAGTTCCACGCGAAAAATACAAAAAATGTACTTAGATGAACAGTTGTTCCCCATATCTTACCATCTTACTGCTATCATTCATCCGGCTGCCAAGCGTTGCTATTATGGAAGTATCCTCAAGGATCCTGGCTTGGTCAAAGTCGAGGTCGAGGTCTGTAAAGAGGGAACCCATGTTTAGCAGTTGACATAAATGGACTGTTGAAGATTAATTCTCTACTACCAACCCAGTAGTTCAACAGACCCAATAGTTCAACAGACCGAATAGTTCAACAGACCCAATAGTACAATCAACCCAATAGTTCAACAGACCCAATAGTTCAACAGACCCAATAGTTCAACAGACCCAATAGTACAACCAACCCAATAGTTCAACAGACCCAATAGTTCAACAGACCCAATAGTTCAACAGACCCAATAGTTCAACAGACCCAATAGTTCAACAGACCCAATAGTGCAACCAACCCAATAGTTCAACAGACCCAATAGTTCAACAGACCCAATAGTTCAACAGACCCAATAGTTCAACAGACCCAATAGTTCAACAGACCCAATAGTTCAACAGACCCAATAGATCAACAGACCCAATAGTATAACCAACCCAATAGTTCAACGGACCCAATAGTTCAACAGACCCAATAGTTCAACAGACCTAATAGTTTAACAGACCCAATAGTACAACCAACCCAATAGTTCAACAGACCCAATAGTTCAACAGACCCAATAGTTCAACAGACCCAATAGTTCAACAGACCCAATAGTACAACCAACCCAATAGTACAACCAACCCAATAGTTCAATAGACCCAATAGTTCAACAGACCCAATAGTTCAACAGACCCAATAGTTCAACAGACCCAATAGTACAACCAACCCAATAGTTCAACAGACCCAATAGTTCAACAGACCCAATAGTTCAACAGACCCAATAGTTCAACAGACCCAATAGTACAACCAACCCAATAGTTCAACAGACCCAATAGCTCAACACACCCAATAGTTCAACAGACCCAATAGTTCAACAGACCCAATAGTTCAACAGACCCAATAGTACAACCAACCCAATAGTACAACCAACCCAATAGTTCAATAGACCCAATAGTTCAACAGACCCAATAGTTCAACAGACCCAATAGTACAACCAACCCAATAGTTCAACAGACCCAATAGCTCAACACACCCAATAGTACAACCAACCCAATAGTTCAACAGAATCATTCTATAGTACTATTTTTGTAAGCTGTATGTTCTATGAACTAGAAATATTATGATTTCAGACACGACTCGTTGAGCCCATACATACGAGCGTGAACCGAGGCGATTGTTTCATCCTTATAACCACCGACCAGCTGTTCTTGTACATTGGATTGTACGCCAATGTTATTGAGAAGTAAGTAAAAAAAATACGATCTTAAATTACTCGCTGAGTAGAAAAAAAATATTTTTTAGTAAAAAATAACTTAAGTTTCAATACACTTATGAGTGGCATTGCAGATAAAATATAATTAATTAATTAAAAAGCATTGAAACGGCCGTAGCCCAATAGGTAGAGTGTCGGGCGGTGTGATCATGTGGTAGCCAATTCGATCCCCACCCATTGCATCGCCGACGTGAAACCACTCGTAACACAAACAATTTGCCTTAATACGAGGGGTTAACAAGAACACTAGTAGTCTGCAAAAACTCTGCTAGATATCTTTAAAAAAATGCATAAGAACGAGTATTTCATTAACCAATCAGTGGCTCCTATTATTGAATCGAATCCAAAGTAAACCCAGCCAAAATTTTGAGACGTTATATCCTCGTAACGTCAGACATTTCCTTTTGTCAATTTCCATCTTTCTAAATTTGTGTTGTTTTATAAACTTCATTTTCTATTTTCCAGGAACCGCAGCACTGACATAGCGCTCCACATCCAAAACACAAAAGATCTCGGATGCAAAAACTCCACCGGCATCATCAAAATAGACGAACAAATCAAGAATTTCTCCAACAAACACTGGAACCAGTTTTGGTCACTCCTCGGTGTCAAAGAAGGAGTAGAGAATTATAGGCCAACTGAAACTGGACACGTAGACGAAGATGAAATATTTGAGTCGTCTATCATACAAACTAACATGTGCTATGAAGTCATGGATGACGAATTAGTACCTATCAAAGAGTATTGGGGTCAAACACCAAAGATCGCAATGCTTAACCAAACTAAAGTCATCGTTTTTGACTTTGGCTCGGAAATGTATATTTGGTACGGTAAGAATGTACCACTAGAGAGCCGAAGACGAGCAGCGCAACTAGCACAAGAAATGTTCGATGAAGGTTATAACTATGAGGAATGTCATATCAACCCCCTCAATGCCGCTTTGTACCAAGGAGCGAGGGACATTAACGAACCGCCCTCCAAAGCTTGCACCAACCGTCCAGAATGGGCGATTCTTTCAAAGATCACACAACACATGGAAACAATCCTTTTCAAAGAGAAATTCATCGATTGGCCCGACTATTCTCGAGTAATCAAAGTCAAATCACCCGAAAATAAGTCCAACAGTGTAGAAATAACTCCTTGCGATGCCGAAGAAATGTGGTCGAATGAGTACCAGGATCCAGATCTCATTTTAGAAGGATCCCACATCGGCCGCGGCACTCACTACTACGACAAAGAAAACATGAGGCATTACGATATCAAAACTAAATCAGTATGCAAATGGGTGATACAAGAATATGATTACCAAAAGGTCGAAAACGACGCCGAAATCGGTGAATTCTTCTCAGGCGATAGCTACATCATCAGATGGGAGTACCAAATTACAGTCACAGGTCGCGAATTGAATGGGAAACCATCGAAACATAATCTAACAGGTAGAGATCGATGCGCTTACTTCTGTTGGCAAGGGAAAGATGCCAGCTCCAACGAAAAAGGCGCCGCTGCCTTATTAACCGTGGAGTTAGACAGAGAAAAGGGGCCACAAGTTCGCGTAGCCCAAGGAAACGAACCACCCGCCTTCCTAAACCTCTTCCAAGGCAACTTAGTCATACATCAAGGCAAAAGAGATACCGATAAAAGCAGATTCAAGCTCTTCGTGACGCGAGCGAACTTATCCAACGAAGCGTACTTACTACAAGTTCCGTGTTCGGTCCGGCAACTCAGAAGCCGCGGTTCTTTACTCCTGGTCGACACAGAGAAGGGTGGTTTGTACATATGGCACGGCGCCCGGAGCATGAAACACACCAAAGACATCGCGATCGAACTAGCCAACAAATTGATAGCGAGAAAGTCGCATTATTTGTTCGGGGAAAACGCGTCCGATGTTAAGATCACCGAGGTGCGCGAGGGCTCGGAGCCGCGCGCGGTGCTGGACGCGCTGGGCGTGGCCAACAAGCAGCACTACGCGGCCGTGCTGGGCTGCGGTACTGAGGAGCCGGCGCGCGCGTGTCCGCGCCTGTTCCACTTCTCCGACCTGGGCGGCCAGTTCGAAGCCAACGAGGTGTTGTCGCCGTTGCGCCATGAACGATTGGTGACACCCTTCCCTTTTGAACAAAAGGAGTTGTATTCGGCTTCGCAACCTGGTAAGTTATAACTTTTTATATTTATCTCCTTTTTTATTTTCATTTGTCTGTTAGTTTTAATAAAATATACCTATAAGTCATCTATCTTTTATCTCGTTTCATAAATAGAATAGGAATAATAATTGTTTAGTTAAAGTTTTTTTATATTGTGATGCTGACACTATATGTGCTGAATAAATTCGTTATTTAATTATTTCATTGTTAAAACTTTATGTACGATATAGCTTACCTAATATTATATGTTATGCACAATTTTTTCTTCAAATATTTTAAAATTCTGATGTAGGCATTGGAGTACTTTAATGTAACAAATATATATTTTTTATACGTTTTTAGCGCTGTTCTTGTTGGACGACGGCGTGAGCGTGTGGCTGTGGCAGGGCTGGTGGCCCAAAGCCAGCGACGGAGAGTTCGAGCCTGCTGAGAGAAACGCCGGTATGTAGACAAACATACATTTATACTGAATATTTACAGAGATTTAACTAATAAGTATACTGTCTTATCGGCCAGTTTATGAAACTTTACGTGAAAGGAATATTTATAGTTTTTAATTGATGTATCAGTCTTAAAGTCAAACAAATGTCTCCAATGCTGCTGCTTTTTGTGTATGTTTGTGATCTGAGAAATGCAATTAAAAATAAATTTACTCTGTTTTTAAAGTTTATAATTTTTTGACGTCTCACGCAATCAGTCATTTTGAGACGTCATAGGTTTACTTAAAAAACAAAAACGCGCTCTCTTACTTTTACATTTTCTGAGTTATGACGTCATCGATCTAGGATTAATGTAATTGACATAGACAACCTCCGTAGCGTAACGGTATTTGGCTCGCTTTAAATCTCGGAGGTCGTGGGTTCGATCCCCACGCCGGGCAGGAAATCTTTGTGTAAATTCTAAGATCTCTTTCCGGATCTGGTTGGTTGACGGACTACCCTCTGTGCCTCGGAAAGCACGTTAAGCCGTTGGTCCCGATTATTATAAAATCATCTATAATAATTGTTTATCATGGAACAGGCAGCAGCGTTTCCATTTGTGTTACAACATAATACTACGGTCACCAACCCGCTTGCCAAGCGTGGTGATTATGGCAAATACTTTCCCTCGGGAGTAGGCTCATGTTCTGCAGTGGACGTTATACGGGCCGATGATGATGATGATGACATAGATAATGTATGCCAATAATACCAAATAGTCTCGTCAATTTTAAAATATTTATTGTAGCGCTTTCTAGATCTCAAAAAATTCTATATTTTTTAATCAAGTAAAACCATTCTTAGCCATATAAAAATAATTTAAAAAAGTATCAACTAGCCTATAGTAATCGTATCGTATCATCGTAGGAGTGGGAGCGTTCGCGGCGCGGTGGCAAGCCATGCGCGTGGCGGCGCTGCGCACGAGCGACGCGTACTGGGCGAGCGCGGGGCGCGCCCCCCCCGCGCACGTGCGCCTCGTGGCCGCGGGGCTGGAGCCCGCCAGCTTCACGCACCTGTTCGACACCTGGCTCGACCACGACCAAGCCGCGGAGGCCAACATCGCCGTGAGTACATTCACTAATGCCTTTATTTTAGTAATAATCGGGTTTTTGGGTAGATTAAGAAAGGTGGTGGATGGATGGAAAGTTGATTAGTTCTTAGTTGTATATGTTTGTTATATGTTTCGAGGTTTGTGAAAATAAATATCTTGTAATTATGTTAATTGAAATTGTATAGTAATGTTCTTTTTTTTATTGTCTTGGATGGTATAAAGAATTCCTCCAGTTCTCAACATTAACAAGCCCAGAATTAATGGTAACGTAAAGAGTTTATGAAATCAAAGTATTTCTGGTGTATAAATAGTGATAGAAAGAATACTAAGATAAACCTATTTTATATTTATCATGTGGTTTAGATAAATTGATAAATAAAATGGTTTGACATCAGAAGGTTAGTAATATGCAGGCCAAGTATTTAGTTAAACAAAAATTGTTTTTTATACATAATATTGGCAGCAAGATCGTGCTGCTTCATTAATATAAACGGCTACATCGTTTATTTTCTTTAAAATTTTGCGTAATATTATTTACAAACATGCTCAATGTAAACGAACAAAATAAAGTTTTGTGCTGGTTTCATAGACCAAGGTCTAAATGAAAAATGTACATTTTAATTTATAAATTTCAATATTCAATGATGACTGATCTCAATATATTCCCAGTAAATACTAACATTAATATTGTAAGATTTAATATAAATCAAATATACCATAGATAATAATAATAGTCTATGAACTCTTCTTGCAATACCGTTATCTGTGTACTTATGTAAATTTCTCCTTGTATGGTGCAGGAAATTCGAATAGATCTCTCTCTAACTCTTGACAACAACTGCACAAACTTCCCAAAAATAATAAAAGTCGTAATTCCTCAACCCCTCCGCCAGGCATCCCGCCTCCTTAGTAGTTTATAAAGCTGAAGCCCTGCTCATCTATACGCCTGGCGAAGAAGCAAAAGTCTCTTGGCTGAAATATGTCCATCCGAAAACGATTGTCGCTAATGTTATTACTTATTATTAACTATAGTTTGTTTATTAGAGTAACGCTACCTTTCCAAATCAAATGCGATTGCTTACAATTTAAAAGATTAACATTTATTTTAATATGTTTTGTCATAATCGTGAATGACTTCACGAGATATGTTGAGCCCGTTTATACGTATTAATGCAAAAGCCATACCTATAAAACTATCTTGTACACCTTATTATTTATGCTTAACTTCAAACTTTTGAAAAGCCGAAGTCTAAAGTTAATTATTCTATAAGGCAACTCCCGCACTAGGGAAAAAATAAATAATCTCTGTGGCGCGGGGGACTTACAAACACTCAATTCTCGGAGATGTCACATCCAGATTCAGACCAACTATCAGTGGTTCACATAAATAATTGTTCCGGATTGGATTCGAATCCAAAACACCTCAAGTCTCAGAAGCTAATACCACCACGAGCTGGTTCACACAAATAATTGTCCCGTGCGGGAATTGAACTCAAAACAGCAGATTTAGAAGCAACTATCACTTGTTATATATAATAATGCATCTCGCTTGTCTGGAGTACTGTGTATACGCTTGTCACGCCGGCACGTTGTCGCGCAGCACGGGTACAAGGCGGGCGACGAGGTGTGCGGCGCGCACGAGCTGTCGCGGCTCACGAGCTGCGACGCCGTGCTGCCGCTGGCCGCGCTGCAGCGCCGCCCGCTGCCCGACCACGTGGACCCGCACCATTTGGAGAGACACCTGGCCGAGCCTGATTTCCTGGTAAATATGTGTAACATAATGATCTGCGATGCGACGATTGATGGTACAAAAGGATCTTGGATTTTAGACCCTAATGGTCTGGTGACTGTCGTTGATACTACAATATTTACCGCGTAAGTGACTATAGCTAATAAGGTCGAAGATCGAATGTAACATATTGATATTTTGTCCTTTACGCCACTAATTATTAAAGTATTTGTTGACGGATGAAATTACACCTATTAGCAACTGTCATATTCTCGGTATTGCACTATCACTGACGTATTTGGAGAACCTTTTATAATCGGAAAGGATTAAAAAAAAACTAAGTTCCCTCGTTCTTTCGAATTTAGGACCAACAGTTATGCAAATAATTGAACCGAAAAGTAATGATGTAATGATGATGTATATATCTAAAACACGTTTATATAGCTTTTACAGAAATGTATGATAAATCACAATTGGGAATGCACATTGTAAATTTCTCGATGCTTACTATGATTAACGAAATTCATTGATTTGATACTAATTATACAATTTTCTATCGCAGGAGGCGTTCGGCATGACCAAAGAGGAATTCACGGCACTCCCCGCCTGGAAACAAACCAACATGAAGAAAGACGTCGGTCTGTTTTGACGTGCCTCTGTCTCTAACACAACACATTTTGTACAAACGCAGCTCTTTCCTACTTTTTTACTGAAACATGGATTTGATACAATTAATGATAAGAGCACGCTTATATTTAGTAATGTTTGTACTAACGGTATACGGTAAGTACCTAACGATGTATTCGCCTCGTGATATTTTCATGTAATCGCCGTAGCATATAGGCAAATATAGTTGTGTGAAATAATGGATTTGTATAGGAATTGTTCAATGGATGTTGATCACACACACGCGGACAAACCTTTAATGTTTGTATATAGTTTTATTCGATTATTTATTTCTTAACTACAATTTCTCACACACCTATTATTATTAATAATATTTTAACTACAACTTTATAGATTTGTATGTTGTATAATTATTAGTTTTTAGATACGTTTATTAATATTTTGCTGGCGTGTTTGTGATCAAGTGTCAAATGATATATTGGTGATATTTTTTCATTCGACTGAAATGTGTACGTCGACAGTGTGTTACGCCAGCAATATAATAGTTTTGCTAAATAACTTGTTGATGTTTTTGTATCAAAACGTTGCACTGTCGACGGATGCGCTCGCGGAGCGTTTTAGCAAATGTCTGGTCAAAGCGTGGTTAATTGTTATACCGCTAGATTTACACACAAGTACTTTACTACTATTGTATTCGCTTTAGGGGTAGGCTTTATAGTTCATTGGCGTCTGAAATTTCATACTGACGACTTGTGATATTTGTAATGATTTGAAATTCGTGTTAACCGTTCTCTAACAGACTGTTGTTGAACTGTTCGTAAATAATTTCGACGCCAGAGCACTATTTTGTATATTTAACAAATCACATATCTATCTACTCATTGCATCTTTTTATACTGCGCGTTAGGTGGACCATGGTAAAGTTTTAATATTGAAATCAGAACAGTCTTTTGGTTACGTACAGCTTGGCTGTTTGTGACCGCTGTTGACGACATAGGAGCTAAAATTTGTAGAAACGAAAAAAAAAACATTAAATAGGACAAGCATATTAACGGGGATAATAGTTATGGTCACTCTCTAAAACTACCCACGAAAATGAAAATTTTACAAACAATTTCTAAAAATAGTTTTTGATTCCATTGTCGTCAGTTCCTGTATACCTCTATAAACAATTCTAATTAACTTTTTTTTTTTGCTAAAACGAGTTAACTAAAACTTAACTTAGTACTTATTGTTATAACTCATTTATATCAACCGCGAAAATCCTCGGTAGATAATACATGGGGTAAATTTTTAATTTCTTTGAAAACCTCTTGTTGGTATGTCTCTACAATTTTCGAACTTTATTTTTTTATATTCTAGCTTATTGCGTAGCTATATCTGGTTTGCAATTGTTGCCAGTATTTTTATAAATAACTGCCAATGAGTAGAGTAACTCTAACAAACGAGTCATATTTTAGTTAACTATGTCTATATGTCCTATGCATTTACGGCCGCGGATCGTAGGCCTACAGTGACATACATCTCAAATCCAATTTTTAATATTTTGCTTTGGTTGTGTTACTTATACCTAAATAATTATTGTATTTGAGGATTATTTTGTACTATAATAAATGATGTAATAAATTCTTAAAATTGAAATGGTTTTTTTATTATTTTGTTTTACATGAACTAGCATAACAACATGCATTGTATATAATAAAATGAAGAAAAATAATAAAATATCGCAACTAATAATTAGCCGTGCCTTGTAATATAAATAGATTCCTCTCTCCTACAATATTACTTTATGTAATGTTGCTGTGCCCGACGGGGTTCATAAGTACCACACCTGTTTACCACTTATTTAATATTATTTATATTTATAAGGTTAAAACACCTTAACGTTAGAAGATTTATCATCACTGGCAACAAATGGATAAAATTCTCATTTGTCATCAGACCGAGTAGAGATTTTACTACCAAGAATAAATAATTTCACAACAACAAACAATTTGACAATCTCCGTACCGAAGCGGTATTTGGCTCGCTTTAAATTTCGGAGCTCGTGGGTTTGATCCCCACGCCAGACAAGTAATCTTTCTAAATTTTCTCAATCTTTGTGTAAATTCTAAGATTTCTTTCCGGGTCTGGTGGGCTGAGGGACTACTCTCCGTGTCTCCCGATTATCCCGATTGTTATAACGTCATATTATATAGCGATTGTATACCAGGTAACGGGTAGCACCGTTCCCTTGTATTTTACAACATAATACTGCGGTCACCAACCCGACTGTCAAGCGTGGTGACTATGGAAAAAACCCTCGGGCGGAGGCCCATGTTTAGCAGTGGACGTTGTAAGGGCTGATGATGATGAATAAATAATTTCTGAGTATAAGCAACCTTTGAAAGCATGAAGTAGCTAAATATATTCAAATGGTCGAATTTTCGAGATAACATTTATCAGATCTAATCTTCGACAGATATTATCGATTGACATCAGAATATAGATAGTTCAATGATCGATTACCCAGTTAATATACAGGGTTGATATGACAGAGGGGCATTAAATTACGCTACGTTTACTATACGTGTTTTTTATTAATCCGATACGGTATAAAAATAAAAAGCAACCAAATTGAGATTTTTTTTCTTTCAAACAAACTTAATAGCTTACAAATCAGAGTAAAACGTAACCACCCTTTGTAAATAAATTCCACTGACCGAGCAAAGCGGCAACGTCGCGCGCGCGCCGGTGCGGGATGTTTTGCAATGATTTGCGTTAGAGCGGCAACAACGCATCGTAGGTTATACTCAGATTTATCGTTTTAAGGTGATGACAGGAAAGATACATCGTGTTCAAACGGCGCAAAAACTTAAAAATCATTTGCGACTAAACTACTGCTCCTATTTAATTGATTTTTGGTACATAGCTTGGAAATGGTACCTAGTATAGGCAGTTTAAAGAAAAGCCCCTCTGTCGTATCAACCCTGTATAACCATGACTGTATCGAAGAACGACGGCTATTAAGCAAAAAATGCTACAGCGATAATTTTAAAGATGAATGACGTCAAAAGATGTTGCGTTGCCATAGTAATCGGTGGCTAGTTTTCAACTAAAACCTGATGCAAAGACTATACTTGAGACTATGAGTTTAGAAAACAAGACAGTAAAACACTTCTTACTCAATTATATGCAAGAACAATACTTAGATTACTTAAAGCTAAGTATTGTTCTTGCATACACATGTAAAGTTAGATACAATTTATGTTGTTAGTTGTAATGGCAACGTAAAATAATAATTTTCTGGTTTGTAACTTTAATCGACGGTCGATGTCGACGGCTGCCGCCGTTAGCAAGCAGTCGGTGTGTCGAGGAGGCCAATCACGTAACGTATTACTACGACTCTGTTAAAAATGTCTTCTTAACTCAGCGATGCATGTAAAAATATTTTAAATTATGTGTTATTATATTAATGTAGCTTCAATAATGCATTAAATAACACAGTACATAACAAAGGAAATGCGATACTTTAACCATACAGCAATGGAAAAATTATTCAGTAACATTTTTAGTGTTTTCTGGTCATATTATCTTTACGTGATTAGGTGATTAGCCTCCTGATCTGTGACATTTATTTTTCAATAGGGATATTTTTCTTTTGTCAGATCGCTGACTGGAAATGCATGCTGCATTTCAGCAGCCGTACCGAAGCGGTATTTGGCTCGCTTTAAATCTCAGAGGTCGTGGGTTCGATCCCCACGCCGGACAGGAAATCTTTGTGTAAATTCTAAGATTTATTTCCGGGTCTGGTTGGTGGAGAGACTTCCCTCCGTGCCTCGGAAAGCACTTTAAGCTGTTGGTCACGATTTCTATAACTTAATCTAAAATAATCGTATATCAAGGAACGGGCAGCAGCGTTACTTTGGGTGGTACAACATAATACTGGGATCACCAACCCGCCTGCACATTGGCGTGGTGATTATGGCAAATACCAGGACCCTCGGTAGGAGGCCCATGTTCAGCAGTGGACGTTCAAAAATAACAATAAAAGACTGACATGGTCAAATAATAAATTAAATAATTTAATATATTTTATCATAACCGTAACACTATATTTACAAAATTGCACAAAGTGTTCTAACTTACTTAAAAAACTATATTTCTTTTATTCCATGCTACATTTAGATTATTCAATGGAACGCACTGAATAGTCGCATGAAGAAACCACTTTCTTCTTCTGTTTCTACTAAATCTTCTGTCTCGTCATTTTCTTCTTGCTTGTACTTGTGGAATTTCTTATGATTTTTCATTCTTTGTTCTTCCTCATTGTCTTCTTTAATGTCGAATTCTTCTTGAGAACGTTCTCCTATTTCTTCGGCATCATCGTCAACTTCTTGGTTCTCAGAATCATCTACATTCTCATATTCTTGTCTAATTATTGTCTCTTCGTCTTCATATTCCTCTTCTTCTATTTGTCTTTTAATTCTATTTAATGAATTTTCCTGAATCTCCTCCTCTTCGAAATCTTCTTCTTGACGTTTCTTAAGTTCCTCTACCTGTTCTTCCTCCTCCACAAAAATATCTTCCTGACGTTTTTTAAGTTCTTCTTCCTCGCCTTCAACTTCCTCCTCTTCCTGACGTTTCTTTAGTTCTTCTTCCTCGCCTTCAACTTCATCCTCTTCCTGACGTTTCTGTAGTTCTTCTTCTTCCTCACCTTCAACTTCCTCCTCTTCTTGACGTTTCTTTAGTTCTTCTTCTTCCTCACCTTCAACTTCCTCCTCTTCTTGACGTTTTTTTAGTTCTTCCTCTTCCTCACCTTCAACTTCCTCCTCTTCTTGACGTTTCCTAAGTTCTTCTTCTTCACCTTCAACTTCCTCCTCTTCTTGACGCTTTCTTAGTTCTTCTTCTTCCTCACCTTCAACTTCATCCTCTTCTTGACGTTTCTTTAGTTCTTCTTCTTCTTCACCTTCAACATCCTCCTCTTCTTGAGGTTTCCTTAGTTCTTCTTCTTTATCTTCAACTTCCTCCTCTTCTTGACGCTTTTTTAGTTCTTCTTCTTCCTCACCTTCAACTTCGTCTTCTTCTAGACGTTTCTTTAGTTCTTCTACTTGCTCATCTTCAACTTCCTCCTCTTCTTGACGTTTCTTTAGTTCTTCTTCCTCGCCTTCAACTTCCTCTTCTTCTTGACGTTTCTTTAGTTCTTCTTCCTCACCTTCAACTGCGTCTTCTTCTTGACGTTTCTTTAGTTCTTCTTCCTCACCTTCAACTTCCTCCTCTTCCTGATGTTTTTTTAATTCTTCTTCCTCGCCTGCAACCTCCTCTTCTTCTTGACGTTTCTTTAGTTCTTCTTCTTCCTCACCTTCAACTTCCTCCTCTTCTTGACGTTTCTTTAGTTCTTCTTCTTCTTCAACTTCAACATCCTCCACTTCTTGACGTTTCCTTAGTTCTTCTTCTTCACCTTCAACTTCCTCCTCTTCTTGCCGCTTTTTTAGTTCTTCTTCTTCCTCACCTTCAACTTCGTCTTCTTCTTGACGTTTTTTTAATTCTTCTACTTGCTCATCTTCAACTTCCTCCTCTTCTTGACGTTTCTTTAGTTCTTCTTCCTCGCCTTCAACTTCCTCTTCTTCTTGACGTTTCTTTAGTTCTTCTTCTTCCTCACCTTCAACTTCGTCTTCTTCTTGACGTTTCTTTAGTTCGTCTTCTTCCTCACCTTCAACTTCCTCCTCTTCCTGACGTTTTAGTAATTCTTCTTCCTCGCCTTGAATTTCCTCTTCTTCTTGACGTTTCTTTAGTTCTTCTTCTTCCTCACCTTCAACTTCCTGCTCTTCTTGACGTTTCTTTAGTTCGTCTTCTTCCTCACCTTCAACTTCCTCCTCTTCCTGACGTTTTTTTAATTCTTCTTCCTCGCTTTCAACTTCCTCTTCTTCTTGACGTTTCTTTAGTTCTTCTTCTTCCTCACCTTCAACTTCCTCCTCTTCTTGATGTTTTTTTAATTCTTCGTTCTGGGACTCTTCCTCATCAACTACTTCTTCTTCTTGTCTTGTTTTTACTACTTCATTTTCCCACAAGTCAAATTCTTCATTGTCGGCATCTATGATTTCCTCCTGTGCTCTTGGGTTGGCTTCTATGTATTCTCCTTCAAATTCATCATTTTCTATTTCTTCTTCCTGCTTGATTCCTCTGTAGAATTTGTTATAGCGCTTAGTGAGGTCTTCTTGCCATTCTTCACCTGAGCCTTCAATTTCTTCAGGTGCAGATTCTGTTTCAGTTTCAGCTCCCGGTTCCTGTTCTGGTTCTGGTTCGGGCTCGGGTTCGGGTTCGGGTTCGGTTTCTGGCTCCGGTTCAGGTTTGTGTGTATCACAGCGATCCGGAAGACTTGACCAGTCACAAACCTGCAATTAATCGGTTCATATATTATACACAAAAAGGCTAAAATGGGTATGATGCTGTTTTTCTAGGAGGTATAATACTTAAAAAATACGTAAGTACACATAATTGTACTAGAAAAGATTATATCGACCTCCAACAAAAGTGTCAGTCAATAACCGATTGACACTTTAGTTGAAGGTATTTATTATATATTTACAATTACAACTTAATTTCTTGCTTTAATTATATGTCAATGAGGTATAATCAAATTATTACAGCTTTGAAGTACAACATCAACATTTACGGGTTCTTGATGTAATAGACACTCATGCAAAAACATGAATGCAGAATAAATTGCATTATTTAATTTGTAAACTTTCTTCTTTTCCAATTAGTTTTCTTTAATATATAAAATCGATTCTCAATGCAACTCACCTGTTCCTGTTCATTAAACCAAGTATGATGAGGACATTTCATCAAGTATGAGCGGCCAGCGTAGCACTGGTAGTAGTTGAAACAGTTTTCAATGCTGGCGATCCTCAGGAAGTTCTCTTGGCCATAGCAGAGGGTCTCCGGATTTTGTCTCAAGTTGATTGAGAGGGCGGAGCTGCTAGCCAGCACCACCGCCAAGCATGTGAATAACAGGACTTCTGGAAATTCGAAATAGTAACATTAAATTTATATCTAAAATAATCTGATTTATTCTCATTTTCACGGGATTTAGATGATTTATTTAATTGTGTTTTTAATTTGTTATTATAATAATTTTAACAATATTTAACATTTCTTTTTGGTTATTTTGAAGTCCGATTGGTTTTGTTTGTGCGTTATTTCCGGTAGCTTCTGAAATGAGTTCTGATGCAGTCTTTATCATTAAAAAAATCCTACAAACTATAATATTAATACATTGTTAAAGAAATAAGTATTGTAGCGGTTTAAGCCTAATAATCAAACCGGGATTATTTTGGGCTCCAGAGAAAAAAAAAATTGTTATGGGACTAATCCCTTCCACTCTCACGCCACTGTAACTCCTGTAAGCCAGGATCAACAGCGGCACACACGAAAGAGGCTCTAAGCTGTTAGGCTTAGGCTGGTCCCGGGACACCTTAATGTCTTGGCTCCCGTATCGAAGTGTAAAAACGAAGCACGGAGAGTTCCCGCTTATCATAACATCATCTATGAAAAACGTTTCCCGTTTAATCTTAGATTTACACAAAGATTTCTTGTCCGGCACGGTGTTCGAATCCATGACCGAGATTTATACCGCTACGCTATGGAGGTTGTCAACTATTTAATGTAAGAATGACCGAAATTAGGTCAAGACACAATCACTTTGCGGGAAACTAATTTTCGGAAATAAATATTTAATGAGACTAATACCCGATTTCTGATGGGCATCTCCCTATGGCATATGATCCGATTGATTGAATAAATAAATGATGTAACTACTTAATCTAGGTAATAAGTTGGCATAAAACTTTTTATGATCAAGGACTTTGGGCTTGCTTTTTGATTGCTGCGTTGGATATTGAAGCCCGTTTAGCGTCGGATGAAAAATATGGGCCCAATGAAGGGTTTTTCCCAAAGTCACCGCGCTTCTCAGGCGGGTTTGTCACCGCAGTGATATATAATACACACAGGGCGTCATGCTATAACAATCGGGTTTAATGGCTTAACGTGCTTTTTAAGGCACGGAAGGTAATCCCCAACCAAAAAAACCAACTAAAATAAATAAAAAACTAAACTAAAAAAACTATAAAAATATTATAAAGTTCGGAGCGCAATCCCATGACCTCAAACAACCAGATCCTGTAAGAAATTGTAGGTTTTCCCTACTCAAATATTTCATGCCCGTCTTGGGGATCGAAACCATCACCTCCAAGTAAAATTTTGATCCCGAATCTACGCATTCTGTAGCTTGTAATTAATATGCAAAATTTACTAATTTACTTGTGAACAGACTATTACAAAATGCACAAAAATATAAGATAAATACTCACTGCTCATTTTGACCGCAACCCTTCGTTTTCTGTTGCGATCCTGAACTGAAGTAAGATAAAATCACAAAAGCCTTCAATTTTATCGAGATCATCGTATCTCAAGGAGATAACGACACGATACAGTCTCCTGATATTGTCGATCAAACGAGTATTCTAGTTAAATGTGAATGCTACTGATGCGATTGATAAACGCAAAACTTTTATGATGAATCGTACTATTGTCTAAATAATTTATAATATCGCAAAATACTGGACGGTAACGAAATTCAGTGTAGACATTTTGATTTTGGCTTAAAACAACGGCTGTTTAACCCATTTGTTAACCTTAGATAATATCGTTATTTTGGTCATATTGCTGAATTAGTTCATAGAATTAGTAGTTATACAGAGGCTTTTGTTACTTCACCGGGCATAAAAGCGAGCAACGCCAGCAAACCACGGAGGGGGGGCGGAGGATTGAGGGATTATTGAAGAAGAATACAGAAGAAGTTTTGTGCAACTATCGCTCTACGTTACAGTTTGCGGGCCTCTCGGACTGTGAGATCTACGAGGGCATCAAGTTCTTCGCAAAGTAAGGATCGGGATGGCGAGGGGGGACGCGTTTGCGGGCGCACTCTTCTCCGGCAGTTCATATAGATCAAATTCCTGTCCAACGCATTAAGTTTTAGGTAGTATTAGTATTTACTACCTATTATTTAAATTGAATGGCCAGAGTGACTTGGGTTCTTATTTGTGATTTAATAATAAACTCAAAACTGGACTAAAATAATACAATAATTTCAAAACATTTTTTTTAAAAGAAAAGAGAGAAAGAAAAAAAATTACAATAAAAACAAAACACTTACGAAAAATAATTAAAAATAAATTTTAAATATATTATTATACACTATGGTTATTTACATAGAGGTTTTATGTACAACATGGAGAATGTAGTAATGTAGGTTGTCACTACAAAGTATTTGGTCTTTTACTTTCTAATATTTTCTGACTTGATTACATCATAATACTTTAAAATAAAACATGTTTAAGTTACATATATGATACATACTGTAGAGTCTGTAAGGCCGTAGGGCCTTTATCAGTAATAGTGATATCTCTATTTCTATGTTCTGTTGTAATGTAATTCCCTCATCGTGGCTGAGCTTATTAATCAAAGCCTGATTAAATATCTACATACTCGTAAAATCTATAATAAATATTATAAAAGCTACTCAACTCATAAGACATAATTTTCACTAGCAAACACGTAAAGAATAAAGAATACCAAAATAGTTATATTAAATGTTGAATTAATTGTTCCTACTTTTACTGCCATTAAGAAACGTGAATTATTATTTAATTCAAATCTAATTTATAAATAAATTGATTTCTTATTCAGTGTTACAAATACCTACCTTTTTTGTTCAACAAAAACAATATATCTACGGTTTCCTTGCAATTTTGTTGCTCCAAATTAGGCCCGCGCAAAGTGTATCATTTTTGCGATTGGAACATTTGCATCTGAATCACTAAACTGTTCCGGAACACTGATATGTTTCATTTGGAACACCGGCACCGGCTCAAAAGGTGCAATTGAATAAACATGCAATTCAAACAATATCATAAAACAACTGATCGTGTTTGTTTAAATTTGCGCAAACATAAACAATTCAATAAGCTTTGTCAAAGTATAATGATACCTAGTCTTCTATTTCATACAAGAAACAACCTAATATTATTTGATATGTAAGCACCATAATAGTTATTATTACGTGCATTGAATCAAGAGCCGCTGTCCGAGAGCTAGCGAGCGAGCGTATATGTATCCCGCTCACCGCTCAGCATTTTGTGTCTTACTCAAATCTCTCACTCGCAACTCGCAAGCGACGTCGTTCACGGTCCGGTCGGTCCGCAAAGTAGTGTTCCAGATTCAGTGTTCCAAATGATGCATTTAAAACATTACTGACGTTCCAATCTTTCGAAACACTAAGATGTTTCGGAAAAGTGAGTCGGTTCAGTAAAGAGTTACACACCTCTACTCCAAATCTTATCGAAGAAACCACACCTTAACCAATTGGTGAGCCCCTATTATCGTAGGACTTAGCTTGTTGTGTCCAGATAGCCTTGGTTGGTTCATCACTGTCACGCGAGTGCATAATCTGCTCATATCTTTCTTATACGTAGTAGCCACGGCAAATATGAAGATTTAATACGGGAATTTTGCCAATAAATAAATAAAGGAAAAAGACGAATTTTCTAATATTATCTAGTTAAATCTTATTAAGGGTTCCACTATTGCCATGGCCAGATTTAAAATTAGTGCTGCCCTGGCCATTGAAGAAAATGCCGCCCTGTCACTGGAAGTTTCTCTCCACTTTCCAAATGTTGCCGCCTTATAAAATTTACCGCCTCGACTGCCCCTTGAGTAAATCCACCACTTACTATTGTGACAAATATGGTTAAAACACACGACGGACCATCCATCAACCATCTACCCGTCCGTTGCTTAATCAATTGTCATAGATGGACAATCTTAACCAACAGATGGTCTCTCAGACATCATAACGTCCACTACTGAACTTGGGCCTAAGCCCGAAGGAAGGGTTTGCCATATTCATCATGCTTGGCAGGCGGGTTTCTGAATTAAATATACATGGAAAGTTACTGCCCGTTACCTGGTATACGATTGTAGATATATCTGTAGATTTGAAGGGGACTTTTGTGAAACTGTACTTTACAGCTCGTAGAACTGTAGTCTACGTTGGTACACTCTTCTCCGGCTGGTCGGAAAGAGTATCGAACCAACAGCATACAAGAAACCTAAGTACTTAAATATGTAAAGTTAATTGTTTTCAATCGTTGGTATTCTTCATTAAATTGACGATAGGTTTTACATTGCCGATCTAACCAGATATTAATGCTGTAAATTTTTAATCCACAAGACGCATTAATCTGCGTGGTGTAGCGGTTCAAGTCTTGGAGCCTCTACGTCTACGTCTCTACGTCTTGGACCTCTCCACGGAAACAAGGAAACATCTTTGAGTTTCTTCTTCTTTGAATTCTTTCCGGATCTAATTAGATGTCGGACTACCGTACTTCGCAAATTGAGTTAAACCGTTGGTACCGATTGTTATAACATCCTCTATAGCTATTGTATAACAGGAACGGGCAGCAGATGTTTCCCTGTTTGTGTAATAACATAATACTGCGGTCACTAAATCGCCTGCCAAGCATGGTGACTAGGGCAAAAACGCTTCCTCGGGAGGATGTGTTGTTCAGCTGTGGACCTTATACAGAGTAACGATGATGAAGATGACGTATTATGACATGTGGTTTACGTAACATTTCATGAATTTTCTGTCCATATGATTTGGATATAACTATTTCGTTATCATTGTAAGTAGTCGTCCATCCGTTGTGTGATAAATATTTATCTGTTGTAATAATATTGTCATGTATCTTTATACGACATCATCATGGATTAACAAGCCGAAATCTTATAACGAAAATTCAGCACTTGGGTAATAGGTACGCGCTTAACATGTCAGAATTACAAAGTACGATAAAGATAACTGAGGGCCGATTTTTTGTCCTTTGACAAACCATCAAATACGTAAATGGTTATTAATCAATAGAATATAAGTAAGCAATGTAAACTCTATCAGTTGTGTATCCAGTCCGTGGATTTTCCGTGTCTATCTTCATGCTAATGTGGAAACGAGACTAGGGTTGCCACCCGTACTATTTTATATAGCAGGGGTGGCCAACTTAATAAGAACTAAGATCGACTGTTTACTGTTTGCGATCAACCATATGGTATACATAAAATTGAAACACGTTTCATATAAGTCAATCTAATGATAAATAGGTATTTTTTCTGATATTATACGATAAACACTAACTTTGTGAGTCTGTGGCAGGTATTTGTAGACTAAAATGCACTAAAATATAACTTTTTATTGTATAAGTTGATCGACTATCATAGCTGCCGGGATCGACAAGTCGATCGCGATCGACCGGTTGGCCACCCCTGTTATACATATAGTATGGTACAGTCAGCATCAAAAGTTGATGACCACATTTAGATTTCCAAAACCGCTGAACACTTTACACCCATAAATCGCTGAACGAAATAGGCGCCAGTATAGAATGAACATCATTAAAGTTCAAAATTAACTGAACACTACTCGTCAAAGGTCACTGAACACCATTTTGTCAAAAATCGCTGATCGTTATAATACCCGAAAATATCATATCATTCAGTTTTACAAAAGTCACTGAACAATATAAAATGCTTGTTTTAGTTATCTAGTATAATCACGGCAATGTCCAAAAATAACTTAACATCATAAAATAACAAAAGTTACTGAACTTTTTTATTTAACTTGCTTTGTATGTAATTTTTTCGGGTGGAATCTTGCAACTAAATTTTGAAGCACATACCCTCAACCGATTGAGCTGAAATTTTGCAAGCATATGTATATCGCGTGACAATGCAATAGTACCATGGAGCTGATCTGATGATGGAGTCGGAAGGTGGCCATAGGAACTCCTGTACCTACTGAATAAGATAGTCGAGTTTGGGCTCGTTTGTTTTGGGTTTATGAGCACTTTCCATTGCACATGATGACGAGGGTCTGATGAGGAGCAGGAACATTACCACTGGTACGCCCTTAATGCAAGCGCTAAGATGTTCGAGTTTGGGCTCGTTTGTTTTGAGTTAGTGAGTATTTTCCATTGCACATGATGACGGGGGTTTGATGAGGAGCAGGAACATCACCACTGGTACGCCCTTAATGCAAGCGCTAAGATAGTCGAGTTTGGGCTCGTTTGTTTTGTGTTTAGGAGTACTTTCCATTGCACATGATGACGAGGGTCTGATGAGGAGCAGGAACATTACCACTGGTATACCCTTAATGCAAGCGCTAAGATAGTCGAGTTCAGGATCGTTTGTTTTGTGTTAGTGAGTATTGTCCATTGCACATGATGAGGGGGGTCTAATGAGGAGCAGGCACTTTACCACTGGTGCTTGCGTACGTCGTAATCGGTCGTACACACGTGGTGTAAATCTTAACCTTATTATCATGTGAAAGTTTGCTGCGTGAATTTAGAAGACAATGTAGTTGACTGAGCTTAAGTGCTTTACTAAGTGTGCGTGTCACTAAGATAAATGGAAAAGGAAATTAAACACATAAGTCCGAAGGCATATTTATTCGATAAAAAAAAATGGGAGTTTTGGCCAGTATAGTTTTCATTGATTCATTTTCATCGAAAATTAGTCCTAAACTGTCACCGCATGGACGTACACCCAGCTTATGTTATTTTATAATTATAAAGTGAAATTAGTGATAGCTTTGATTTCCAAAACAGATGTTTTTGATCTTCGATTTTTATAAGTCAACAGGAAATGCCCATCAGACCGAAAAACTTTTGCTAAGACGTCATTCCTATATGTTTTATAGTGTATGTGTATATGTATATGCGTAAATGCACTTCCAACGGATAACAAAAAAAAAATGCTGAACAACTTGCTAAGACGTCATTCCTATATATGTTATAGTGTAGCTGGACTCTTGGAGTTCCACATCAGGTGTTCCAGATCTTCAAATTTATTGTCTCAGCAGAAAATGCTCATCAAGTGGAACAATTTTTGTTTTGCTATGTACCATTTTTGTATCTCTTATAGTTTGGCTGGTCAGTTGCGGTTCTGCATCAGGTGTTCAAGTTTCCAAGATAAATTATAGCCCAGAATAAATACCTATACAAAAAAAAATCATTCAAATCCGTCGAGTAGTTCCGAAGATTAGCGTGTACAAACAAACAGACAAACAGACAGTGTTTTTTTTGGATTCGTGAAATAATGAAATAATGAATTTTATTCAGCACTTAGGTATTTACATACACTTGCACTTGTCAGAATTACAATGTTAGAAGATAAATTAATTAAAAAAAAAAACAAACCTATAACTAACAGATAATTCTTACTCTATAAAATATCCGACTAGGTAACTTACAGTAGTAGGTAGGCAATAGCAAATATACAGATTGCGTAGTCCGTCCGTCTGTC
This sequence comes from Nycteola revayana, assembly GCA_947037095.2. Taxonomy (NCBI): domain Eukaryota; kingdom Metazoa; phylum Arthropoda; class Insecta; order Lepidoptera; family Nolidae; genus Nycteola; species Nycteola revayana. Next base: position 6,381,741 of record OX344847.2, read on the forward strand.
CTATGGCATTTTTTGCAATTAACCAATCATTATTATTATAAGAAGAAATTAAAACCGCATCCAAATTGCAAGTGGTCACATTATATCTAAGTGGCACACACCTGAGCCCTCAGGTGTGTGCCACTTAGATATAATCCCCTTATGGGGTTTAGGACCACGACCCAGGGTGCCACTGAAGTAAAAAAAAAGGTAGATATAAAGAGGATATGATCACAGGCACCGACTACAGGCGCTCAATTACAGGGAGGGGGTAGGGGCGCAACGCGGTCCTCGCCGGCGAGAATCCTACCCTAGCTAACCTGCAACCTTTCACTAGCTACCTAAGTGGACGACCCGGAGAAGAAAGGAAGAAAGAAACTCCGGGGTTGTTCTTTTCCGTCATCTTTTTTTGTGTTTTAGTATCTTCCATTTTTTTTTTATCAAACTTGTTTACAATATCTCAGTGAATACATTGCAATTTTACTATGTGCGCTGATGTACGCTCTGAAACGTTTTCATCAGTATAGGCGAAGTATTTATTAGATATCCTCAAGCAAAAGAAAAATAACCTCTTGCACATAAAAACGGAGGAAACATCCACGCACATTTTTAAGGAACAAACTACACGAGGTATATCTCTCGTCATAGAGGACACAAAAACTATCACCTCAAATACATCCATCAGCAAGACGACCAGCCACCGCAAGCAGCACCCGTTCACGAGTATGACGTGTGAGCACACAGCCATCGCCTCCCTCGCCATATTAGAGGGAAGGAGGCGACCCGACTCACATCGCCACCGCAAGCAATGACAAACAAAGGGAGCATGACGAACTCACTGACAGTAGCATTTGTGGAGTCAATAATAATAAAAAATATCTAATCTTTAACTCAGCATAGCATGTTCCAATACAAGTGAGTTTATACAAATTAAAATATGTAACCATTTTATGAATACTTTTAAAATACAATTATAGGTACAAGCTATAGGTAATGATAGGTACTTATTGTGAGAATGATTTTGCTTTACTGCCTGCACCATGCAGTTTTATCATTAATATAGTCATTGATTGTGTAATAACCCTTTTTCATTAGGGTATTCTTAACCTCGATTTTAAATTTATTAAGAGGTAAATCCTGCACATATTCTGGAATCTTATTATACATGCGCACACTAAGCCCCACAAAAGAAGAATGAACTCTCTGTAAACGGTGGTATTCAGCACACAATTTTTGTTTATTTCTAGTATTTATTGTGTGCAAAGCACTTCTCTTTTGATATTTATTTAAATTATGTCTAACATGCATTATATTTTCGTAAATGTATTGAGAAGCTACCGTTAATATATTTATATCTTTAAATAAACCTTTTAGAGAGGATCTGGCACTTAGCTGATAAATAGATCTTATTGCCCGTTTTTGTAAGATAAAGATGTTTTGAATATCGGCCGATTTTCCCCAAAGTAGAATTCCATAAGAAAGAATGCTATGGAAATAACTAAAATAGACCATACGGGCAGTTTCTACGTTAGTGAGTTGTCTCACTTTTCTAACAGCATAAGCAGCAGACGTTAACTTCTTAGCAAGGTTCGATACATGAGCATTCCATTTCAAATTGTTATCTAATGTTATTCCGAGGAACACTGTGGAGTTAACAGTTTCAAGCACTTCATTATTTATTATCAAATTGGGTCCAGTATTTCTTACATTGGGTGTAGTGAATTTTATACATTTTGTTTTTTTCGCGTTAAGAACTAAATTATTAACTGTAAACCAACGAGTTATCTGTGTTAGTGCACTATTAATAAAATTAAAATTATCAATATTACGATCCACTTTAAAAATAAGTGAAGTGTCATCAGCAAAGAGCACAACGTCACAAAAGTTATCCAAATAATACGGTAAATCATTAATGTAGACCAGGAACAGAAAAGGACCCAATATGGAGCCCTGTGGTACACCGAGTTTGACGGGTAAGGTTTCAGAGACTTCCCCACCTACGTCAACGCATTGAAGTCTTTGTGAAAGATACGAAGATATCATATCGAGTGCTTCATTATCAATGCCATAATGACGTAGTTTTAGTAAAAGTGTGTCGTGCTGAACGCAATCAAAAGCTTTCGAGAGGTCGCAAAAAACACCGATGGCATTTTGAGAATGCTCCCACGCATCATATATGCGTTTTATAAGAGCAACCCCAGCGTCTAAAGTTGAACGACCTTTAGTGAAACCAAACTGATTTGTGTGCAAGAGGCTATTTAAGTTAAAATGCTTGAGGAGCTGGTTAAGTATATTTTTTTCAAATATTTTACTAAATACTGGCAAAATAGAAATAGGTCTAAAATTTGCTGGGTCGTCTTTTGAGCCAGATTTCAATAAAGGTATGATCCTACTACATTTCATTTTGTTAGGAAAAGTACCTGTATCCACACATTCATTAAAAATAACCATTAGATAAGGTGCTATGATATCGATTATTTCTTTTAGGATCTTTACCGATATACCCCATAAATCTCCGGTATTTTTCGAATCAAAAGATTTAACAACATTTATTATTTCCGTTATTGTAACATGTTTGAATTCGAAAGAGGATTTACATTCAGGCACGTTCCCACGTAAAAGTATCGCAGCCTCACTGGCTGAAGAGTTTAATGAACGCGTAGTAGCTACTGGTATGTCCGCAAAAAAGTTATTGAACGCCTGGGCTACATCAGCTTTATTACTAATAATTTTATCATTAACTTTTAGTTCTAAGTGTTTATCATGATTACAAGTCTTGCCACTTTCTTTGTTTATTATTCCCCAGGTTGTTTTAATTTTGTTAGTGGAGTTTTCTATTTTATGTCGAATGTGATTGGCTCTAGCAATGCTACAAACTATTTTAAAAGTCTTAGAGTATTTTCGAACCTTCTCTACAAACTCAGTATCTGATCTATACTTTTTCATCCCATATAGCTCATACAACCTAGATCGACTTTTATAAATTCCCGGAGTGGCCCATTCATTAAAGTTACAATCATATTTACTATCGAAAGTTTTCGTTTTAAGCGTAGTTCTAAATTCGGACTCTACAACATTAAATACGGTTTCATAATTGCTATTCGGATTTCGTGGTACCAACAAACAAGGATCTAACTTTGTGCTCAATTACTTTTTCTAAACCCCCCTCAATTATTATTTTTTTAATATATTCAATGTATAGACACAGTTTTTTACTGTTTTATTATATATAAATTATAAAAGCTTGAGGCGTTCATTACTATATTTCAGTGCCTCAAGCTATTACAATTTATATATTTTGATATTTGAGATTGTACTATGAGTACACATTATTTTTTAATAAAAGCCTGTTTTAAAAAATATTTATTGAAATTTTTATTTAATTTTTGACTTTTTAGACTTAAGCTTGTAACCCTATTTACAGCGGGTCACGCACGGTCGATGCCATCCGGTCATCATATGCAATGGAAAGTAGGTACTCATAAACACAAAACAAACGAGCCCAAACTGGACTATTTTATTCAGTACAGAAGTGAGTTCCTATGACCACCTTCCGACTCCGTCATCAGATAAGCTCAAGGTACCATATTATTGCATTGTCACGCAATATACATATGCTTGCAAGATTCCACCCGAACAAATTCCATACATACATTGCAAGTTAAATAAAAGCTTGTAAAATACACACACATATTAAACCCAATTTTTTTTCAGTTTGTTCAGGGACTTATGAGATAAACGATGGTATGCTATTTTTGTCAAAAAGTTGTTCAGAGACTTTAGAGACGAAGAATGTTAAGCTATTTTTACTATAATTTTGTTTAGCGACTTTTGAAAAGTGATGGTCACCTACTTATGGCCTTTTATGATAATCATTCATTTCTGACGCTTGTCATGTTGAGCGATTTAGGTATAATACGGTGTTCAGCGGTTTTGGAAATCTAAATGTGGTCATCAACTTTTGATGCTGACTGTACTATATTTCAGACAAATGTACTATATGTCGACAAACTCCGTAGCGTAGCGGTATTTGGCTCGCTTTAAATATCGGAGGTCGTGGGTTCGATTCCCACGCTGGACAGGAAATCTTTGTGTAAATACTGAGATTTCTTTCCGGGTCTGGTTGTTTGAGGGACTACCCTCCGTGCCTCGGAAAGTACGTTAAGCCGTTGGTCCCGATTGTTATAACACCATTTTTAATAATCGTATATCAAGGAACGCAGCTGCGTTTCCTTGTGTGGTGCAACATAATACTGCGGTCGGCAATCCGCCTGCCAAGCGTGGTGACTTAAAAAAAATATTGCTTTAATTATAAAAAAATAAAATAGTACAAAAAGTACTATATTTTTTCGCTAATCCAAATTACAACCTTTTTTTAAATTTTGAACTCACGCTCAGCACGGCATATTATGAAAAAAAAGTAATTGTTATTTTCTTTAATATGGATCCATGCTCAGGTTTGTATAATTATTTTAAGGGTAAAAATAACTTGATGGCTAAAGCAAAGAGTAATAACAAATACACATGGAAAAATAAATAATAACTAAAAATAAAAAAATGTGTGTAAATGTCTACTATTATTTTTTCCTGAATTTTCCAAAATTATACAAAAATACAAATGAACTTTATTGTGGTACATAGGTTAAATAAGTATGTTGTTTACAAAGTATATAGAAAGTCCAACTATGACCCGCCAAAATGGCATACAATATGAAATTATACATGATATTTATAATGTCAATTACATTCATCACAAATAACTTTTGAAAGATTAACAATACAATTACAATTACAATCAACATACAATTATTAAAACATGTCAATTTTTGCAATGACGTTCTTACGTATTAATTTCATTAAGGTATTCACTCAGATTATTATAACATTTTTCATTTAAAAATTTATACAATGTCTGCTTTAAAGTACATTTCGATATTAGTGCGTTATGATGGTTATAACATGCGAGGCGGAATTTCAGCCCGAGCCGAAGGCGAGGGCGAAATTGAGCCGAGCATGTTATAACCAATACGCACGTATATCGTACGACGTTTTTTAACACATTTGCGAGGAAACAGAAAAAATTTTTTTTTCTCAATACAAATAGATACAAAGAAAAGAAAATTTGAGAAAAATGGCGTGAGGATTATTTTCTGCCGTAGCTGCGTGAAAATGTTGGCAAAGACGTTAGAGCATGCAGCCAAGTTTTTAAATTACCGAATAAACTGATTTTTTTTATTTTAAATAAACTGAATCTGTGAATGCACACTGTTGCTTTCCCGCCATTTTAACAGCGCGCTAGCGCTGCCTACTGACTGGCGCCGCGCGGCGATTAGTTCGAAATTTGAATAGCAACAGCGCGCGAAATGGCAAATAATACTGTTATGGAATTTGTATGGACTATAACTTAACTATTTGCTTTGGTAACACACGCGTTTTTTATGACCCGCTTTACATATTTAAAACCGGTGGAATTAAATCAGCTTTACGAGCAACGGTGTTAAAAAATCATTTATGTCATTAAGTTCTCTGATCATCTTAGACAAATTATTATATATTTCAGGAATTAAATAACAATGTTGTTATATGTTGTGCGCGCGTCATATTTGTCTGGCGCGATTATTAAATGTGAAGAGATTTATATTCTTTTTTGTAACGATGGCACATTCATAGATGTACATGCAAGGAAGTGGCAGAATTTTCCACTGTTTGAAATGCCTACATACTTACCTATATATTTTGCAACTTTTAGTAAGAAGTACTATTTAAAACAAAAACAAAAGTGGCAACCCTAAACGATACTTATTTATATCATTAGAACAAGTGCGATTACACCAAAATATTTGACAACCTATGACAAATTTTGTCTGTCCCTATGTATGCTTAGATCCTTAAAACTTCGCAACGGGTTTCAATGCAGTTTTTTTAAATAGATATAGTGATTCAAGAGGAAGGTTGATACATAAGAATTGCACCCGTACAAAGCCGGGGCAGGTCGCTTGTTCTGTTAAGTTCAACAAGGGTATCAATTAGCAGTTACATTTATTCCATATATTTTGTCAATATGTCTACTGAAATTTTCAGAATTACGATATTAAATGAACAAATGCTATCTGACTGTTTATTACCCTACTCCATTTCTTCGTCTAGATATAGCCCTAGACGTCTCAGATTTTATTGGCCAATAAAAATAGAAGATTTCTATGTCTATTTAAAATTTACGTGTACGTGTATTTTATGTGTATTGTCTAATTAATTCTTAATATTTACTACCGACGTTAATATTAAATTAAGTGAATCATTATAATAATGTAGTAATTACGTCAAAGAGTTCATTGAGCACACTTTCTTTTAGAAAACGTATAAACATTTTTCAAATTATTTCATTTATACAATCGTCCTTCACTTCTATGAATTGAAATGATTACCTATATTTAGGTCTATCTCTAGGCCTTATGACAAATACTTTTAGTCATCATCATCAGCCCGTATAACGTCCACTGCTGAACATGGGCTTCCTCCTGAGGAAGCGTATTTGCCATAGTCACTACACTTGGCAGGCGGGTTGGTGACCGCAATATTATGTTGTACCATACAAGGAAACGCTGCTGCCCGTTCCCTTATATACAATACAACTTATATACAAATAGATGATGTTATAACAATCGGGACCAACGGCTTAACGTGCTTTCCGAGGCACGGAGGGTAGTCCCTCAACCAACCAGACCCGGAAAGAAATCTTAGAATTTACACAAAGATTTCCTTTCCGGCGTGGGGATCGAAATCACGACCTCCGAGATTTAAAGCGAGCCAATTACCGCTACGCTGCGGAGGCTGTCGAAATACTTTCTTCAGTAATAAACATAATTTTAAGTTAGGTAATTTGATGAGTCAAATAGCCTATTGACAATGGTGATAGATATTAAATGGATTTACCCGCGTATTTTTTTATCAGGTAAGTATAATGATTAAGATATTCGCGGGTAAAACCTTCCTCATGACTCCTCCCATGGTTAAAATCTTGTACAAATTGTTCTGCTAATGCTTTTAGGCATGTTAACCGTAGTTTCTAAAGCGATAGCTAGTTTTGTAAACTGCCAATCACAAAATGAGATGAGAAGACAAACGCGTCGGGGTTATTTTTTTATAATTTAGGTACTAGCTATTGTTGCGCGCGGTTTCTTTTTGTTGTCCGCGTAAATTCCATGTCACAGGGAACATTTTCTTTCAAAAAATGGCTTCTTATAGGTTAAAAAGTTCAAAATCGGTTCATTCGATCCAGATATTAACCCTTACAACCTCACAAACTTCATCTTTAGAATAGATAAGAAATAGCAGCAAATATATTCTGTTTCATACCACATTACTCTATCCCAAATTTATTTTCTTACCGCCGAAGGTCTTAGTCCTTCCCTTAGTAGTCAAGTGGCTTAAGAAAATGCCTATCAATCAATACTGTACCTAAACGTAGAGTTATTTTCATATTCGTGTAATTCAATTATCGAACAAATGATGTACCGCTCCACCGAGAATTTGAGAAAAAATAAGGCGCCAGGTCCGACCCAGCGATTACGTTTCGTTAATGTACGATGTTAAAAGGGTTCATCGAATTTCTGAACTTAAAGACTATTTTCACGTATAAATGGTGTAGAAACGAGGGTACAAAATACCTAATCAAATATACACTGTAGAAAAATATAATATTCATTTGATTAAATTACACACATGGCATATAAAGATGACATACAGAACGGAACAGTTTAAAATTTATAATACCTATCATTGTCAAATTTAGAATATGACATACATATTTGCCAAATAAATTGCATTCACGAACTGATGAGTTAAATGGTACAGTGAAATTTGTGGCTGTTTTAGATTGATCAACCTTTTAGAACATATTTATATCTTGGGGTTTGATTGATATTTTCAAATGTTTAGGTAAAATTTGTGGGTGAACTTGGTGGAGTTTGTAAACGTTTACTTGTATATTTCTCTTACTTCCTACTTATATTATAAACGCGAAAGTTTGTATGTGTGGATGTACGTATCTTTGTTACTCTTTCACGAAAAAACTGAATTAATGGATTTGGCTGAAAGTTTGCACGCGGATAGTTTATAAGCTGGATCAACATATATATCTTCGATCCGTCGTTGGCGGGGGCCGAGCACGCATAAGCAATCCGGCCCCACACTGGGAAACCCTGTGTCGTGGCCATTAACTAATTTATAGATTCATAAATACATAATATACCATTCAAGTGAAGTTTTCTAATCACGTGGGATATGTAAAGTGTTCCTAATTTTCGTGTACCTACGAGATTAGATTTAAATTAGTTTATATGAAAATTTATACAGTAAGTTGATTACAGTAGAAGTAACTTCTGCATTTGTGTACAGTTTATAGCGTTAATAATGTTTCCGTGTTGCAACCTTACAAAATGTTTTGATTTAATTTTAAACAATTTTATCCGTTTAATACAGAAAAAGGTAAAAATTACCAAGTAATTGCAAAATAAATTTGTTTCGTCACGTTTAAGGCGAATTTGCTTTAAGAGCTGTATAAATATCATTATCATCATCATCATCAGCCCGTATAACGTCCACTACAGAACATGGGCCTCATCCCGTGGATTTCTTGTCCGGTGTTGGCATCGAACCCACCAAATGCCGCTACGCTTCGGAGGCTGACGATTTTTAGTTTTTAGTTTATTTAAAGTTAATCGAATATCTTCACAAAATGTTATTCATTGGAATAAATAAACACAGTTAATGTTATTTTATTTAACTATATATCATGCCGTTGACCAATTCAGCCTGTTAAGGCCCATAAAATTCCATCTGCCACCCGGTAGCCACTCCGCACTACCTCGCGTCCTGCGGCTAGTATTCTTTATATGGACTTGTATGGGTATGCGCTCACTATATCAACTCCGTAGCGTCACCGGATCGCCTCGGTCTTAAGTCCTCCACGCACGGAAGGCGCGGCGGGTGGACCACTCAGTGACAACTCGCTGCTCGCATGCTTGCCTTGCATTGACTGCGCATTACCAACGCGCGGGTCCCGAGCGGACCGCGCGCTGCCCGCGAATAATTCACCTAGTGCCAATTGTTAACAGACTACTCGAAAATTCGTGGACGCGAACGCCAAGCGACGTCCACTCGTTGACCATGCGGCGTTCACTCGTTGACCGCGCGGGGTCCACTGGTTAACCGCGCGACGTTTATTGGTGAAAACGTGGCGTCCACCCGTGGACCACCTGTCGACAACGAGTGGACACCGTGCGAAGAGGCGGTGCAGGGTGGGTGCCGGGTGGCTGTAATGAGCTGTGACCTTTAAGGAGAACGTCGTCGAAATATAGCATGTATTGACAAATATATCCGATGTAAATATCCGAGTTAATCCAATGCAAACGTACGCTCACAAAAGTAGTTTGTTTTTATTGTGTAATATAATATATACTTCATCATCAGCCCGTAAAACTTCCACTGCTGAACAAAAGGCCTCCTCCCGAGGGAGGGTTTTTGCCCTAGTCACCACACTTGGCAGGCGGCTTAGTGACCGCAGTATTATGTAGTAATACATAAGAAAACGCTATTGCCCGTTCCTTGTTAAACGATTATTATAGATGATGTCATAACAATCGGGACCAACGGCTTAACGTGCTTTCCGAGGCACGGAGGGTAGTCCCTCAACCAACCAGACTTGGAAAGAAATCTTACAATTTACACAAAGATTTCCTCCGAGATAGCTTACTTGTAATACTCACTGCACATAAACCTTTTGTTACTATAAAGTACCTTGACATTTAACAAGTGCTCAATTTGAACAGCAACCCTCATAACTTAACAAACCTATCTAAACACTACGGATCTGAAGCTTCGTTAATCAAATTACTGGTAATTGCGAAATGGTAGTAACATTGGGCCAGTTTATTTTGTGAGTAACTATTGTTTGCGCGGTCTCCTTTGAAGTGTAGTCGAAGGCATCAGTCAAAAACAGTCTAGTTACACGATTCGTTACACTCCAGTTAAATTTTAATAATTAGGAAATTCATTACCAGGTATATGGCTGACGAACTCAAGAGTTAATAATTGTGTAGTCAATCTAGGACCACCACGTTTATAATGTTAATATTACTAGCAGTTGCCGCTAGATCATTTGTATAGATTTATTTTACTCCCAAACAAATTTGCCATGCCTTATCGTTGCGGGTCTCAAGGCAATTGATTTTTTTGGGGCTTGGTGAGCCTCGGTGCTCATTGCCATTTCCAGTTTGTTGTTGATTCTGGCTTACAGGAGTTGCAGTGGTGGGAAAACATGCCTTTTCATCCAAATAGGGTTGGAATTTATAGAAATCCTGTATAACTACCTCTGATTACCCTCCAAGTTTCAAATCTCTACGATCAGCGGTTTTTAAACTGTGCAACGATCCGTCCGTCATGTCAGTGAGGATAAAACTTTTTTTTTATTTCGATGTAGCAGTGCATTTTCTTGTACCTACAAATATTTTCGTAAATAGCGGTACCCTTCCGATTTTAGGCATTCTTTTCGCAACCCTTTTTGGCGTTACTTACGTCACGAGTTAGTAAAATTTAGTAGGAATGTAATGTATAAATAGCTAGGAACTGATTTCTAAGCTAAATGCCTTTGCTAGCGCCCGTCGAGGTGTAATAAAAGCTATCTGCAGTTTGTCTGCGAATAGCAGTTGACTGCACACAAAGTTTCACTTTGACACTGATACTCTTTGTGACAAGTGATCAACTTGCAGAGATACTGTCCATAAGCGGAGTTAATAGTGGTCGCTATAGTGTAAAGAAAACTTTGATAGCAAGTATTACAATTGTACTCAATTGTAAAGTATTATGTAGGTTAACGTACTTTTTTTTTTCTGGTGGTTCAGTTGTACTTTGTTAGGCTCGAGGCTTTTGCTATATATAGTGTATGACCGGGCATATTATATAATGAAATAGGGAATTTATTCAGCACTTAGGTATTTACTTGTCAGAATCACAATGTTATACAATTATTCTTATTCTATGAATTAAACTAGATACTTAACTAACCGGTAGCAAATTGTAGGATATTACAGACAGAGTAGTCCGTCTGCTGGTCATCATTCCTCTACTCATAATAAGTTTAAGTTCACACTAATTATTATAGATTTTAGTGGATCAATGTAGAAATATTTGGTAAAAACATACAATTAAGTGACACACACCTGGGGGCACCCTTAAGGGGTTAGGACCACGACCCAGTGGTACTACTGATATATAAGTCAGATTTATGAACATAAGAGGAAGTGATCGGCCTACAGGCGTTGGATCCCAGGGCAGGGGTAGGGGCGCAACGCGGTCCTCGCCGGCGAGAATCCTACCCTAGCTAACCTGTTACCTTTCACTAGCTACCTAGGTGGACGACTGTGACTACGATATGATATAGGGATACGAATATGACTTAACTACCGAGGGTCAAAAAGAGTGGAAAATATTTCAAATGTGACAATTTCTCAAGATAATGTGAAGACGCTTATATGATGAAGAGATTTTTACCGAAGCATATTGTTACGTAACTACCCTACCTTATTAAAAGGGAAAATAATACCTCAATGCCTAAAGACGAAAGTCTTTAACCAGTGGGTGTTGCCAGTGATGACTTATGGATACAAAACGTGGTGCTTCACTATAGGCCTTATGAACAGACTCAGAGTCGCTCAACGAGCTATGGTGAGGGCTATGCTCGTGGCTTCTCGACGAGATCGAATCAGAAATTAAGAAATACGTAGAAGAACGCGGGTTACCAACATAGCCCAATGGATGACCGTAAAGGCCGCGTGATCACGGTGGATGCAGGCCGCCTCCAACCGTAGCAACTGGAAATTTATGAGGGAGGCCTATGACCAGCAGTGGACGTCCTATGGCTGAAATGATGATGATGAATGATGGTATATAAGTGGTATATGAGATAGATTTTTTAGACGAATGTCACGATTTTTTTAAGTGTAGATTCATAACCTATCATGTGCCGCTGTTGGACTGGAAGTTTTAAAAACAAATGTTTCAGCAACTGAATTTGATTTCAAAGGATAAGTAGGTTATTATATAAAAGCTAAGTTATTTTATTGCTGCTTTCATTGACTTTGATGTTAGTCGATAGAACAAAATATTGTTTATAACCTCATTGTAAATTTACCATTAAATCTGTAATATTTCTAGTTATTTCTGTTACTAGTATAGTGTATTGTCTAACGGTAGATATTTCTGTTAACTTTTGGAGGATATAATATAAAGTGTGGTGTGCCAACCATCGAGCCGTATTTCCGTTAACATTTCACAACAAAGGGAGTTTCAGTTCAATGTTAATGCACTTCCTGTTTGAATTACACAGGAAGTGCCCTTTTTTAATGTTAAATTTAATTAATATATTTTAGGGAGTTTTACCTACCTACCTTGCTGTACATAAAACTAATTCGATGAGTTTGAAATTGAAAATATACGTAGGAAAATCTGTTATATGGAGACTACATATTTAGACATTTTTCGGACATATTTTTGCTATTACTATATACAGAGTGTCCTGAAACTCAACGTCAAGCGGGTACTGGATGATATGCTAGGTTATACCAGTTCTATCAAAAAACCAAGTGACATGGATTTTTTTTGCTGAATATTTTCAAAAATATACCTATGTAATTTTTGATAAATGTTGACATTTGACCCCTTAGACTACATCCTTAGATTCTGTAGTCAGAATTTTCCCAATTATGCAGTGATATTTTAGTAAACGTTATCCTAAATAACCAATTTATTGAATACAGTCGCAAATCCATTATTGGGTATTTAAGTAAAAAAAAATAAAGTTTTATTGAGTCATGGTTAAAAAAAATGTTTTCATCTAACTTTGATGCCACCTCTTGAAAAAATAAATTATTATACTATACTGCCCTGGGCAAGTTACCTAAAAAAATGACAGATTTTTTTAAAGGCGAAGCCGGGCACATGCTGCTAGAAATTTAATTATAATTATTGTTCCCGTGCGTTAGTATGAATGCAAGAATACGAAAGTAGATTTAGAGTTGGCGACATGTAAGCGATACTCCTGGTATTGCAAGTTTTTATTGGCTATGGTAATTGCTGAATACAATTTGATCCGTACGTTTACCGGTCTTGGTATATATATAAAGTTTGTTTAATAATAATAATCATTTATTTTAAATTACATTTTTTAAAGTTTTAAAAAACATTTAAAATACATTTGTTTGCTTAAACGCGCTTATGACAGGAACTACTGATCCGATTTGTAAAATCCTCACAGTGATAGATTTATCAAGGAATAGGCTATATTTTATCACGAAATTCCTACGGGAACGGGAGCCACGTCGGAGAAACAGCGGGAAGCTAGTATTTATAAATAATTTCTAATACAAGCTTTTAGTCCTTAAGAAAGAAAGAAAAGAAACAAAATACATTTATTTACGGCATATACAAGGAAATACAACATAAAAATTGATTAATACTATTACAGTTATGTGCAAAAATTATATTTAATTATTATTATTATCCATTTAATATTCTATTCTAATTTTAATTATAGAAATTTGCTTGGGAAATAAGCAGTGAATCATCTCTCCTACTCCACTATAAAATTAGCTCGGAAACAACCTAACACTCATGCATTACGATTAGAGCCAGCCGCCTAATTAAAGTGCCTCGGCGCCGCTGTCGACTGCTGGACGATTAAAATCTAGCGACCGATCGGTTGAACGTCATTTCATGTCTTTAAGGAAACCTCCGCGGCGTAGCGGAATATATCTCGCTTTGAGTGTTGGATGTCGTGAGTTCGATCACAAGATTTTTTTGTGTAATCTTACATTCTTTTCCGGGTCTGGTTGGTTGATGGAGGTTCGTTAAGTCCCAATTTTGATAACAACAATGAACATGGATTGACCAGGTAATGGGCAGCAGCGTTTCCTTGTGTGTTACAACATAATACTGCGGTCACCGCTAAGCTTCTTACATCTTCTTCACCATCTTCCACGCTTGCTAAGCGTGGAAACTATGAAATAAACCCTAACTATGAAGAAGGCCCTTGTTCTGCAGTGGAAGTTATACGGGCTGCTGATGAAAGACTATTATCGTTACAACAAAATTGAATCTGGAAAGGATTCTGCCCAAATTCAAAATTTATCCTATTATAATTATTATCTGATGATTTAAAACAATACCTTTACTATATGGAATAACCAACTAGGTAACTAACATAAGTAGGCAACAACAAATCTTACAAATCAACGGATTTTATAATCTGTTGGTATGACTAGTACGACTTGTACCACTTATTACTAAATTATATACTGCATCGAAATTGCAAGTTCGGAGGACAGGAGTCTTGTAGACCTGTCACGAACTTATAAGTATCATCGATATTTACGTATATTTTCAGTCATCAGTGAAATATTTGTGTTAAACTGTTTGTCCGCTTCCGTTTTATTCATCATCATCATCAGGCCCATCAGGTTAAGTCCACGGATTAACACTGGCCTTAATGGAAGGAGGAGTCGCTTTAATTACCAAGCTTGATTTGCGAATTTGCATCCGCAGTTTTACAAGCGGTTCTGGTGCTCGTAGACGATTATCATCTTAATCGCAAGAAGAAAAGAGTCGCAAGATTACTCGCCACTAAAATAGCAAAAATATCTCAAACATTAGTTTTCCAAAGACTTTTTCAAAAAGGGCAAAGCGAGGAAAATAAAACACGTGGTGTGGAAGTGGCCTCTAATTGTGCCATTTGTTTCAATCGGAGACATTTCACACTGAGGACCCACGTGTAATAAGGGCGCAAGTACTGGTAGGGCTGCGGTTCCGCTTATGGTATCAAAATGGTGATTATTTAATTCGCAACAAATTATTTAGATTATTTTACAATTTTAATCAAGATTAACTTTTGATCACATCGTCAATATTTTTTGACGATAAATTTAGGATAGGCATTTAGGAACTCGTAGATAGAATTGTTACATGGCATTGTTTGAATTACATCGACTATAACACCTATTTCAAATCTACAAATGAAAGATATTTCAGAACATCACGTACCTACATGTTTTATTTGTATTTCTTTTAATTGAATGAAAGCAAACAGAATAGTTTGATTTTGTTTTTTAAATTTATTCATTTCAAATAATAAAATAAAACTTACACAGTAATTTTACCGATACAGCAGCAAATTTACACGTTCATAGACAGCCTGGGTCTAGCGCCTGTATAAAAGTGAACGAAATGTCATTTACAAATCTTTTTTTAACAATATAATTCTTGGGACATAAATTCCATAATGCGCATTTATTAGTTATAAATCCACTTGTAGCCATATTCATCAGTGTAGTAATCGTATTTTAAATACTTATAAAGAAAAAAAAATGAAAATTAAAGTATAATTTTTAATAAATATATCAATAAAATAATAATTATCCACATACCTATTTAAAATAAAATATTATACAGCAGGGTTAGGGCCGAGGATGACTTTTTTAAATTCTTAACTTCTTTAACAAAGTGATAACCCTATCGAATAGGCTTCGAAGTGGTACAGATAATAACATCTACTCTATTACTGGACTTAATAGAACTTGCTTCGGTTCATTGTTATATTACCTTTCCGTTTCTTCGGAACTTACGTAATAAGTTTAAAAGGGGTAGGAACGCATATTTTTTATACTCAACAATAGTATATTGCAATTTGACAACATATTTATTAAAGATGTAAAGTGCACTTACGCAAATTAAAGGTAAAGGAAATAAATATAAAAATGTTTAATATTATGATTTCCGATTCAGTTTAATTTTTACTTACATCTAAGAATAATTAAATGTTATAGGACGGACGGACGGACTAAGTATATAGTCTATAGATTTGTAAGATTTGCTGTTGCCTATTATACCATCAGTTACCTAGACGATTATTTCACAGAGTAAGGGCTATTTAATAATCATCAGATAAAAATATCAGAGGAAAGATTAATTTTGACAGATATTCAATCAAAATTTAAAATTTCGACAGAGTTTAACATTTTTTACTGATAAATTACATCTAATAAATTAGCCACAAGTAGAATGATCTGATCAGAATTTTTTCATTTCTCTGCGCTCCTTTTCTTATTATTTTTTTACACTGTGATTGTATTAAGTAAGTACAACTGTTTGTAAATAAAATATCAAAACGAAGTTTTCGATTATAAGTTTAACGAATTACTTTGAAATTACACAAGGATAATATTGTACATACATTACATTTAATGATCTCACATTCTTAATCTCTTATAAACAACTGATATTATTTAACGTTACCTCCTTTAAAAAGGCTATAAATACGTCTGAAGTATCCCCCGATCGGTTGTTTGAGACACTTGATACTAGAATTGATAGTGTTCCTTCAAACTGTATCACTTTGCAAAGTTTTACAATGAAACAGAAATGATCACGCTGGGATTTCGAAAGTGGAAACTTCGCCCCCAAGTTTTGGCTCCCGAAAGTATATTTTGATCTTAATAAATGTTTAATGTTCGATCAATATAGATTATAATTCTATATACATTATTGTATAATACATATTATGTTTCAAAATTGAGATAAATAAAATTCGACTACCGGCAGAACTCGAACCTGCATCTTAGGTTAAGCCCCTAATGCAGGGGTGGCCAACCGGTCGATCGCTATCGACTAATCGATCCCGGCAGCTATTACAGTCGATCAACTTATATAATAAAAAGTGATATTTTAGTCTACAAATACGTGCCACAGACGCAGAAATTTAGTGTTTGTCGTGTAATAATCTGAAAATATAGCTATTTATCATTCGATTGACTTATACGATACGTGATTCAACGTTATGTATGCCATATAGTCGATCGCACACTGTCAAAAGTCGATCTTAGGTCTTATTAAGTTGGCCACCCTTGCCCTAATGCCTTAACCAATTAGGCTACGGTGTACCGGTCATAGAAATTTATTAATCTCTTTTGTAACACGTCTCATTATCATTTATGATAACATTGAGTTTTTCATTAATTAAAAATGCTATATTTATTTATTTGTGGGTTTCAAAAATTAGTTTATTTGTAATCTATGCATAGGTAAAAGTCTTCATTCCTCAATCCCTCCGCCAGCGACCGCCCTGAGCCGAGGTCCATGTCCTCTTATGCGGGCCGGATTGCTCTTTACCCAGCCCCCGCCAAAGGCGGATCAAAGGAGTGTCCGGGGGGTTTTAGTGGTGTAGGGTCCTCTAGTGGGCGAATCCCACATATCCCACCGCCAGCGCGCGCATACGCTGCAGCGGCGATGGGATGGCGTAAATGCATAAACCGTTTATTAAGGCTGAGGTATTGCTCGCCTCTATTCACTGTGATGCAGCAAAAGCTTCAGGGCTAACAACATCTGCCGTTTAAAAAAAATGGCAATGTCCCTAGATTTGTTTTTGATGTTCGACTACATCACGTATAGCCCTAAGCGAGGTAATTTGAAAGAATTAGGTTTGTATCTTTTTATAAAAAGGCGCTCTACATTACCTACACCGAGGCAAAATTACATAAAAATCCGTTGCTCAGCTAATATTATCAAATATCTGATTCTATTATCTATATCTATCCGCACAGTTACATCAATACAATCGAATTTTCAGATAAAGTCACGTTACGTGTTACATTTACTATACGGAATACTGATAATGTAGGTACTTTCTACATAATGCGATTTTTATATACAAAATCTTAACAATACGGACAAACGTAATTTTTATTCAACGATTCGTTAATTTGTGAGTTGACAGTCACAAATAAGATGGCTTTCTGTCGATCGTAGCCTGTATTTTAAGACAGCTGAATCTACGCGAGTGAAACGGGGCGAGCTAGTATAAATGTTGTTACTATCTTCCCATCTCCCACTCAAGTTACCAGCTACTTGCTAATTTTAGAGTCTATACAAATAAAAGTACCACATCTTGCTTGATTCGTGACAAATAGCGAGATAATGGACTTCCTATTGTTGTGAGACAATAACGGTACGTCTTTGTTCTGTTACGGTTTTGTATGCGTTTGTATGGAACGACGCCATATTGTGATTAACGGGGAAAGTAAATAAATGGGTCGTATGTCCACTAACTAATTGGACTCCTGTTTTTCCGGACGCGGACGCTCAGGTGCAGCTGTGGAAGGTCTTGCTTGACTGTAGTTATTTCAAAGAAGATATTCCACTGATAAAAAATTGTTTATATAACATAGTTTTCGACATGTGATGCAAGCCCTATGCATCACATGTTGAAAACTTTGTATTACATATTCTCCTTTCTTCGTCGAAAACTATATAGATCCTCGGTGGCCTGCATCTTGCATTTAATGGCTTCCCTTTACTTTGGACATCGTTGACCATCTCTTACACCATATTAGATAGTTCACATTCCTCTCATGTGGTAGATGTAGTTTTCCACATGGTCCCCTTTACGACTTTTATTAATAGGTATGACCTTTCATATCTTTTAGTCATCGATTCTGCAAGATGTCTAACGTTCTTGTAAAGTAATAATACTGAATTTCTATGGTGCATTTATACGGTGTCTTCAATTTTGTGAGCACGCATTGTAGTTACTTCCTTTTCTATTTATCTTACGTTCCTTATTTGTTAACTATGGAACAACTTTTTATTGGCTTCCAGGATGTGTGATCATTAGAAGTTTTTCTGTGGATTGCGATAAAAGGAAAAAGAAAACATTAACTGGTCGACCTAATACAGATGGAATACAGCGAAAACGCAAACTGAAGTATATCAAATGTCCTTTGTGCATGAGAATCTAAGCAAACAGTGCAACGATCACGTCGGCTCTTGTTTCAAGAGATTCGGAGCTGGAAGAGCGCTAAATTGAATATCATGAGAAATATAAATTGTTTTTTTTGCTTACGTACGAGCTAGGTTACCATAGCAGGTATTATTGGTCACATTTTTTCGAAGAAGCGGTAACATTTTCCACCGTAACCAGCGAGGCCTCGAGTTTGATTTCCGGTTCGAGCAAAAACACGTTAAGCTCCTGCGCCTATTCTCTCACTGATAGTGTCGGCAGAACCTCTTCACTGGATTTTGAGATTTAAGGAATAGATAATGCATCGGTTCACATGTAATAAATGTGTAATATGATAAAGGTGGATCAACGGAGGGTTCACCGAAACCAGGAAAGGGGTTTACGAGAAAAAAGTTTGGGAACCTCTGTACTAAAGTTATTCAATTCATAAATAAGTAAGCGATTAGTAAAGTAGTAGTAAATGTATTACTAGTTACCCAGTAATACATAAAACTTCAGTTCAGTTTTCAGTTTCAAAAGAACTCCATACAAGCATTCACTGGATTTCAAATGAAATCCTATAAGTTAATATACGTTTATAACCTTGCTACAAATTCGTAAGAAAAATATCTTTGACTAATTGAAATCAAAGTTTAAATTTCCTCTGCACAAGGTTACGTAATAATCAAAGCAACCTTTTAAATTAATTTAAGTTTCTATCAACTTAACGTTTAACTTTAACAAATCTTTAAATTTGTCATATTTAATGGCTATACCTAAACAATTTGGAGTATAGGTATCTTCGTTTATAACTAGAATATGATGGATCTTATTGGTACAAATACAAATAGTTTATTTGTTAATGTAGGTATATCATTACAATAGTTGTTACAATAATATTTAGATTCACTATACATTATACTTTTTTTTTAAAGTGTACAAATTTTATGCGATAACACTTCTATTGAAACATTTAAAATATGGTCTAGTTATTAGCGCAAAATTAGCCAAGTGACTTTATAAGTTCACAATTATTACATTTAATTTGAATATTTCAATTGTAAACCATAGTAGTATTTTTTTTATATAGATTACTAGCAACGGTTTTTGAAGTCCACTAGTATTCTTGTTAACCCCTCGTGCTAAGCTAAAATGCTTGTGTTACGAGTGGGTTTACGTCGGTAGTGCAATGGGTGGGGTTCGAACCGGCGACCATAATATCACAAGTCATTAATAATAATAATGTAGTAATAAATGTTTTTAGATTAATGACTTTGTAATTTAATTAATGATAAATACTTATACCTACTTCGTATTTAAGCATATGTGAATGTCGTGATTTAAATATGACAAATGTGTGAAACTTCGTTTTATAACATACTAGTGACCCGCCCCGGCGTCGCACGGGTGTAATGCTGATACATAATATAAACCTTCGTATCGAATCACTCAATCTATTAAAAAAAAACTGAATCAAAATCCTTTGCGAAGTTCTAAAGATCTAAAAGCATAAATAAGCATACACAGGTACAGACAGACAGCGGAAGCGACTTTGTTTTATACTATGTGTGTGATGAAGACCATTAATGTACAAACCAATTTTTACAAATTCATAAATTAGAATTTTAAATTACAAATGTTACCAATTTATTCGTTTAACTGAGCGAAATTCTGTCAAATCTCAGGCCGTTTACCGTTTTGTTTTAATAACCAACATTGCTTGCCTTCTTTCAATATTTCAGATTTTTTTAATAATATGATTTCTCCCTCCTAATGATCTCATCTGTATTTTAAAAGAAAAATAAATCAGCGAACAAAATTAATGCTTACATTAAACTTCTGTGAAATTGTCAGCTATTTTCTTTTCCAGAGCAAAATGCTTGCATTTTTTTTACTTTTTTGCAAGTATTTAGAGCCTCATTACACGGTCTTGTTAACTTGAAGTAGGAAATTAGTACGGATGGTAATTTAAGCTACGTGTCAGTTCAGCTAAATCTAGACGTGTAAAAAAATAATCTATTTATCATAGATTTTAATTATATGAATTACGTAAATATTATAATTAGGTTTTACCTACGTAACTCCCGTTCCCGTGGGAGCTTCGTATTGAAATATAGCCTATAACCTTCCTCTATAAATAGGCTATCTAACACTGAGAATGTTTCAAATCGAACCAGTAGTTCCATAGATTAGCGCGTTCAGGCAAACAAAGAAACAAACTTTTCAGCTTTATATATTAGTATAGATTATAAAAATACTTATATTATAAATGCGAAAGTTTGTATGTTTGTTTGTTACTCTTTCACGTAAAAACTACTGAATGGATTTGGCTGAAAGTTTTGCACGCGAATAGTTTATAAGCTGGGTTAACATGTAGGTTACAAAATATCACGCTCCGACCCACTGGAGCAGAGTGACGCGGGTTAAACCGCGGGGCGCAGCTAGTAGGATATAAAGACAATCGGACGGATGGAGTACTAATTGCTGCTTCCTGTTAGTTACCTACTTTAATTCATAGAATAAGAATTATAATATATTAATTATAGTTTGTATACATTGTAATTCTGATATGTACAGGTGTTTTGAAATATCTAAGTACTGAATAAATTCTTTTTAGGGTTCCGTACCCCAAGGGTAAAAACGGGACCCTATTACTAAGACTTCTCTGTCTGTCACCAGGCTGTATCTCAAGAACCGCGATAGGTAGACAGTTGAAATTTTCACTAATGATGTATTTCCGTTGACGGTATAACAACACAAAAAAAACTTTTTTCGCTCGTTATCAATAAGGGCAACAGGCAGGCACTTGAAAATGGTACGGAACCGTTCGTGCGCGAGTCCGACTCGCACTCGGCCGGTTTTATTTTAGTAGTACGAAATAAGGCAGTACACTAAGCTGTAGGTAATATTACAAATGATTAAGGACAAAAAAATAAGTTCTTGTTTGTAAGGAATTTGAAAATAGAAATATAACAAGTGTTTGTATTTATTTTATAATAATGCAACTTTCTGTATTGAAAGATTTTGAATTGGATGTGAACTGAAACATGTCCTGATTTCGTCATTCGGTATTTAAAAAACTATTGGTACTTATTCTGATCCCTGTAGGACAAAGTCGCGGGCATCAGCTAGTATGCAATATAGTATATCATTATCGTGAGGTTTCACTTGTATTGATCTCGAGTACACTAAAATATTACATAACGTTGGTGCCAGTGTACTACTGCGTTATTAACAGTGGCAAATAAGGTGCAAATTAATGTGTCAAGAAATATGTCCTGTCATAGAGGGCGAAATATCAACGCTCTACATTTTAATTTCAACCTTATGATCTAAGTACTGTCAATATCATAGACGATTTCATTCGAATGAAAAGGTTAACTGAACGTAAGTAATTCTAGACTTACGAACTTTTCAACTAACCTAATAATGTTCCTAGACACAAATTTAAACTTCGGCGCTCATAATATCAAAACAAATTTAGAAGTTTTACAATTAGTCTATACTAATATTATACAAAGGAAAGATTTGATTGTTTGTTTGTACTAAATAGGCTCCAAAACGACTGAACCGATTTGAAAAAGTATTTCACGGTTAGAAAGCTACACTATCCCCGCATGACATACGCTATATTTAATTATGAAGTCCCCACGGAAACGGGAGTTACGCGGGTAAAACCGCGCGCGGGAAGCTGGTCGCTAAATAAAACTAAGCACTTACCTATCTATTAATTATACTTTATAACTAATGCTACCTTCTTAAACAATGGAATAAATATAATTTAACTAGCTTCTCACACATGGTTTCACTCACGTAGCTTCCGTGGTAACTTTATAATGAAATATAGCTTATATAACTTCTGGTTAACGTGACTTTTTAATGCTGAAAGAATTTTTGAAATCGGTCCCATTGTTCCGGAGCGTTATCAATGCAAACAAACAACCAAATCTTTACTCTTTATAACATTAGAATAGGTAATAGGTTCTATATGTTATCATTACATTATAATAGCGAATCATCATAGTAGTTGAACCGTATTTCCCACATAACATTCCTCAACGGTGGTGTTGTGGCAGGAGGAATGCGCCTAAAAAAACTAAAAGCCGTAATCCCTTAATCTCCCCGTCAGCGACCGCCCAGAGCCGAGGTCCAAGTCCCACAGGGACACATTCTTGCGCTGATTTGGTTGCACAGTTTGTAGTTTTTAAACCATTTGTCTAGGCTGGAGCTCTGATCGCCTTTATGACCAGTGAAGCAGCAAAAGACTCGGGGCTAATTACATTATTTCCGTCCTAAAAAATAAGCAGCAGGAACGTGTACTATACTTTTTATGGAAGTAATCCCACTCACATACCCACCACTGCAACTAAAGTAATCCAGGATGAATAGTGGCACATACTGTAAACGGCAATGACGGCCGAAGCTCACCAAATCCCGGAAAAAAAAGTCTAACTGCCTTACCACCCGCGACGAATTTAATCAGAAAGAGATTATGAGGAGTTAGAAAGTTGTTGTTGTGTTGTTCCACTTCATTCCATTTTTTGAATACAATTTTTAATTATTTCCCACTACAAAGTTGGAGACAGTAAAACAGTAATATTAATAACATATAAGTAGTCTTAAATGGACCACTTCTAACTAGAGAGGCTTGTTGTAAAGGACCACGGATGGATAATAAATTATGAGGCCTACACGTGAGCTGTTATTTTTGATTCCAGTAGTAGGTATGGCAAAAAACTTCTAAATGCGCAGAATTTCTATTGCTTACGTAACGTACTGATTTTTTGTATCTATCATTTTAGGTTTCAGAGTAGAAAAAACTGAAATGAGACGAAAGATTGTAGAGTCTATGTAACGGGGAGTAAAACTGTTTTTTTTTTTTCTATTATTATAAAACTAAGTTACGGCCTTTCTGCTCAATATGGACATATTGGAATATTGCAATTGATCCTAATATGTCGTTACAAGTATGTTGTGTATACTTGTAATATGAAAATATAAAGAATATCAAGCTAACTATAATTATACTATAATGACTTGAATGCCCAGACAAAACACCTTTTTTTTTTTTGTCCTGCGGGATATGTGGGGCTCGCCCTCTCCATAGTGTGGTATGCTAAACTTATACCACGAAGAGAGGACCCAACTACGATCTACATATTCGATCGCCGTTGGCGGATGCCGGGTACGCATAAGCAATCCGGCCCCCCAGACAAAACACCTGAAAATATTATAACTATATATATATTAATACGTGAAGCAAAAACTTTGTAACCCTTTTTTTACGAAAATTGCGCTCACGGAGGAGTATGAAATTTTGCACAGTTATAGTTTATACTAGGTGACTTGTTTTAACCGTCTTGAAAATAATAGGGCGTGATATGTATATGAAATAGATATCTAAGGCATAGTTATTTTATCATTTTGTTTTTTTTACTGACATAGAGTGAAAATCGTAACTGTAAAAATGCGTACCAGTTTTGATTCGTGTGTGATTGCGGCCAAGGTATTATAGGCACATATTTTATTGTTTTGCACGAGCTATGTAGGGTGTATTTCTTTGAAGTAATTATAAGATTTTAGAAACTCTAATTACCGAAATACTGGGACAAATATACTGTGGTATATAGATTCTATTTCAACTTACACAACACACCATATTGTTATCAAGACGGTAAAAAAGTCACAATATTTGGTTTTTTTTAATTGGATAATCGAAATTGGATATAATGTAATTTCGACCATTGGGCGATCACTAGTAATATTAAATAGTAGAATAGTACAGTGCAGATTTTGATTCTTTGCACCGTGAATATTGGTTTCGGGTTTATAGCTAATTTAAGAATAACTTTGCTCTACGTCCATTCTCTACTAAAAGCGATAAATGTATGTAATTAGGAAGGTAAAAGGTCTTCAAACCGACATCCGGTAGACCAGTGGCAAAGTTCAAAGGCTTGACAGTGCAAACAATGTGAGGCTCTTGACTTTTCTTTGGTTTCTTACTTATCAGGTAATAAAAAAATTAATAATTGTAAGTGTTAGGTTGAGGGTAGCGTCATGTATGATAATAGTATACTGGACTGAAAGATTGTATACGATTGCGAAACCCGTCGTCCGGGGTTGGCGATCAATGCAAAAGTCAACTGCGAGACATAGAATACTCCTGAAGTGAGTTTTCGTATGTTCGGTTGAGAATAGACGGTGGTCTATTCTCAACCAAAGCAAGTCTTCCCATGAGTGTCGTAAGAAACTAAGGGACAGCTAACGGGTGGATGGCAGCGGCTATCAGCTCAAGGTTACATATCATCTAACTGCGATCACCAATCCACCCACAGAATTTCTAGTATGAGATGTCATAATAAAAAAAATTGTATCAAAAATACTATAAGCAGTTATTCATAAAGTCATCCATACCTTCAGCGTATTTGAGTTACAATCCACAATCAATACCTTCCCGTGAAAATGAATAGGAGGAGAATGCTAATTCGTATTCTTTAAATCACTGTTCTTAGTTATTATTACGCACATATCGTCGGTGATATTGCAATACCGCGTAAGTGACAATAGCTTATAAGGTTGAAATCAAATATAGCAAATTATATTTTTTGCCCTAAAAGATAAAGAAAAAACATATTTCTTGACATAATTATGCAATCACACCTTAGTAGCAACTGTGACTTACGCCGTATTGCAATATCACCGACGATATTGTATGGTATATTCCTAATTATACCCAACGGCATTCCACATTATGAAAAAAAAAATTAAACTTGTCACTTATATTTTGACATCACAATTGTTAATTTAGCATTTAAAATTTAATTTGAAATAGGAGAAAATGCCCCAGGCATTAAGTCCGCCTCGTAGGTACTATCTTAGTGCTAAAGTGATAAATAAATAAATAATTTCGATGATTCGCCATTGTTATGTCTACAAAATACTTAATACAGTTAAGAAATTGTTTATAATTAGTAGAAGGTAATTTTCAGAGCTCAAATAAACGAATCCCGTTGCATTGAAACGCCTATTCTGTAGGTAGTACGGCCCGCTACGTAATTAATAAACTTCAGCTTGTAAAAATATTTACCGACATTTTGCAATAACTTCGCTACTTTAATAAACATCGATGTTAGAAGCCTTAAAACAGCTTTTCCATTCAGAAGCCTAGAACTTGTACTACAGGCGGTCAGGAGGCGAGCTTTAAAGCCAGAGCTGTACTGGTACGGCGATTGCGATGCGACGGCGATGGAGATTTTGAGAAAACAAACATATGTTGGTGGCCACACTGCACTAATGACAAGCGAAATTTATTTGTTCTTAGCGTCGACATCGCGTCGGCGTACCAGTGTGGCCCCGACATAAAAATATACGTGAGATATATAAAAATGTATGGCCAAAGTGTATTTACACCCATAGGTTAAGAACGATATGACAGATTTTTTAACGGGCAAAGTCGAAGATCACCAATCTGCCTGTTAAGCGTGGTTATTATTATATATATATATAATATACCTCAATGATCCTGGCTTGGACATATTCGGGCTGTTGAAGTGAAAGAATAAGTAGGTAGGTACATATAATAAACTTACTTTGGTTTGTTTTTAACAACAGTATGTGTTTTTAGACTTATAAATAAAAATCTGATCCAAATAATGACTGAATGAATGAGAAAAAAACCGGCCAAGTGCGAGTCGGACTCTCGCACGAAGGGTTCCGTACTAGTTGCAACTTTGATCGATGTTAATAATAGTTGATTGAATGAAAGGTAAATTATGGTTTACGGTTTATGACGTATTAAAAAAAAACTACTTACTTGATCTCGTTCAAACCAATTTTCGGTGGAAGTTTGCATAGTTATGTACATCATATATTTTTTCTTGTTTCATCATTCTCTTATTTTAGAAGTTACAGGGGGGGGGGGACACATTTTACCACTTTGGAAGTGTCTCTCGCGCAAACTATTCAGTTAAGAAAAAAATGACATTATAAACCTCAATATCATTTTTGAAGACCTATCCATAGATGTAACACGTATGGGTTTGATGAAAAAAATATTTTTGAGTTTCAGTTGTAAGTATGGGGAACCCCAATTTTTTTGTTTTTTTTCTATTTTTGTGTGAAAATCTTAATGCGGTTCACAACATACATCTACTTACCAAGTTTCAACATTATAGTTCTTATGGTTTCGGAAAAAAGTGGCTGTGACATACGGACGGACAGACAGACAGACAGACAGACATGACGAATCTATAAGGGTTCCGTTTTTTTCCATTTGGCTACGGAACCCTAAAAAGTAGGTCGGTGATATTGCAATACCGCGTTAGTGGCTATGATATTAAGGTTGCAAATCAAATGTAGAAAATTATTTTTTTGACCTATAAAACATAATAATATGTTAAGAAAATATTTCTTTGAAATGTAAAATTACACCTTATTAACAATAGTCGCTTACGCGATATTGCGATCACCGACGAAATGTTTTTGCATACCATAACGTACCGTACATACCTACATTTATTTCATTTTACGAAGGTTCATTTACCAAAGTTACGCTATACTTTGAAATTCATATTTCAAAGTATAGCGTAACTGAAAAGGAATATTATTTCATCAGCAAAGAGATAATGTCATCATTTAATATTTAATAAATTATGCGATTCTTTGTTCAAACACGTCACGCCTACACCATACAAGGAAACCTTACAAATTTGTATACTGAATTAGTAATCGGTTTGAATTCTTTATAAAATTAAGCTCTGAACCTATTTAAAAAAGTCACGTTCCTACTAAGCTTCTATAAATTTTGAAAATAATTGATTTAGAGTACTATTTTTAAGTTTATACCTATATCAGGGATTCGGCCGCTGCGTTTCCTTGTATGTTACAAGTCACCTCACTACGGTCATCACGGCATCACGGCACCCGCCTGCTAATCATAGTGACTATAGCAAGAATCTCCCTCAGGGGAAGGCTCATGTTGAGCAGTGGTCGTTTTACAGGCTGATGATGATGATGATGAATTAAGTTTTATCAGATTATTATGGATAGAATCAGAACCACACGGTACACTATAGGTATACTTATTGTCGTAATCTTAAGATAAAACTTTACAACTGTTTATGTCTTTAACCAGAGACTATACCTACCTTATAAATATGTACGTCAATGTTGCGATTACAAATAATTTTAATAAGTCTATGGTAATGTAAGGATAAACCGACCTCAATAGGTACGTGCATAAAAAAAAATATAGTATGTTCATTATGTTAGGACCAAAAATTATTAAAAATAAAATGGGTAGACGTTTTAAAGATAGCTTTAAAACGTAAATATACCTTTAAAACGTCTACCTATATTATTATTAACGTTTCTAATTAAACCTCTAACTATTACAATCCCTAGTTTTAAGTAGCTGCGGATTAAGAATAACCTGAGAAAAAAAGGTAAATTTTAATAATAAGGATTTACTTATACACCCAGCGTAACTACCCGTAGATATATTATGCAAGATATATCGATTAATGGACTTACTGCATTTAGCATTAAGGAAATTACCGGTTCTAGATCGAATATTGAAACGTGGATTAACAAATTTGATGGGCTCTATCAAATTGCGTTGATTTCGAATCAGTTTGAAATTGTTGTAGTCAAATATAGAATTTTTTTTTGGATTGACTTACGTAATTAGCCACGAGGCTTTTGCTACTTCCCTGGGCATAAAGGCGAGCAGAGCTCCAGCCTTAATAAAGGGTTTAAAAACTACAAACTAAGCAACCTGCGCAAGAGGGCGCCCCCTGGTGGGGCTTGGACCTCGGCTCAGGGCGGTCGCTGGCGATGAGATTGAAAGATTACGACTTTTAGTATTTTAGGGGGTTTTGTGCAACTGTCGCTCTACTTTATAGAACCTACTGCTCTTATCTATACTAATATTATAAAGAGGAAAGATTTTTTGCGATGAATAAGCTCCGGAACTACGGAACCGATTTTAAAAAATCTTTTACCATTAGAAAACTACGCTATCGAGGTGAACATAGGTTTTATTACCCGGCTGCGCCAGAAGGAGGGTTATGTTTTTCGAGAGTATGTATGGATGTATAATTGTTTGGCACGCTCTGCAGTCTGAGCGGATTCATGGATTTTAGCTTGAGAGGTGTTAGCGTTAGATTCGTGTTTACTGTGTGAGTAACACCGCCATTTTGTTATTTTGATACACCCAGTATCAAAATAAAAAATAACAAAATGGCGGATTTATGGCGCCAAATTAAAATGTTTGGCTCGCTCTGTAGACTAAACGGCTTGATGGATTTTAGCTAAAAAGATGTCGTAAGATTCATGTTTACTGTGAGAGTGACACAGAGTATATTAATATAAATAAAATAACCGATTTTTGGCGCCAAATTTAAATTTTAATATTTTTTTATAGAAAAAACAAAAACGCAGTCGGGTTTTTTAGTTCTTAAAATTATTGTTTTTTATTATTTAATTATGAAGTTCCAACCAGAGCTGGAGCCACGAGAGTGAAACCGCGCTCATTAAGCAAGTCCACGATACGATGCTAGCAATAAGAGCAGCATAGCGGAAAAGATGTTGTATGGGTTGATGATAATGACGATAATTAACTATTAGTAACAGTTTCCGTTGCAAAATATCGTTAGGCGTATATTGAGTCATCATATAGGTAAATATTAAGCATACTAATGAACGTACTAATCATAGGAACAACAGTTCCGATAAAAAAAAAGATTTCAGTGTAAGCTCATTTATCTAGGAAGGCTTTATATCTTCACGCTCCTATTCTGTAACGAGCAATAACTAATTCTAGTAAAAGTTGGCTTCCTAATGTTGACTTGAATTTTATTCAGTAAAATATTTAAGTTCCTTGGTAAGTATACGTACAAGGGGTTTCAATAAGAAAATGGTTGGGTTGAAATCAAAATAAAACATCTAAAACTGATTCTATGATTGTATAATATTTTTATTTAGAATCAAACAACAATAGCCATTATGAAAGATTTTCTTGCCTCATGTTTCTGAAATTGAATTTGATATGACAGCAAAGTTAATTTAACCACTAGGTTTGTTTGTTAATTGAAGTAGTCAGTTCCATTTTGTTTTATAAAATGAAGAAGATACTATTTTGTTTCTTAAGATAAAATAAATGCCCAGAGTTAAGTACAGATCTGAAATTTGCTTTTTTCATTTAAAGTTGTAAATTCAAATCCGACTCGCTGCCACGTGTTCTTCATTTTATATCAAAACTTTTGTAGATTTCATTGGAGTTGCAAAGCTGATGATTATATACCTGACCGTGTAATTTATAAAAAAATGAATTACAAAATGATACAATACTCGCAACAAGATAAACCATTTTTGGAAAAATGGAATACAAAAATGGATTTGAAACTAAAAAATGATGAAATGTGATTGACTAAAGATTAGTTAGATGAGCGTTTTGGTTACCTTAAAGTTGGTGAATTTAGTAAAGAGATCCTCCTACCATCAAATACGAGTAAATTTACACGGCCAATGTTATCCTGAATGTCAAAGAAACCCCGTTTAACCGGTACCGTAATTACCTATTCTAACTGTATAAAGTCATGGTTTCTTAGATGATACGACGTGACACGGCTACTTCCCATGTGTTCTTAAGATGACACCAAAACATTAAATTTATAAATCGATATTTTATTTCTAAAACTCTCGACATTAAAACAAATAATGAAATATCTTGAAATGAAGCGCTTGTATAAATCTTCAGCTAAAATCCATTTCGGTACTAAAAACATAAAATTTCGTTACAATAAAGCAATGCCGCAAATTTTATTTAACAAAATATGAAAAGATGAAATTATGCCATTTCTGTTATTCCTCCCATGGGACCAAACTGTTGTGGGACGAAACAATGAATAAGTCAATTCTTAATTTCATTCAATAGTTTATTAATAACATTACGAGTAAGATAACGTTATAATTCATATTTTTACAAACTCCTCGCAAAAGACAACAATTGAAAATAAAACGTTCAAACGGACAGATTTATTAACGTAGTTTTAACACTCCAAATTGCAACTATTTGAAGTATAAGTGGCGTTCCATGTTGTTTTTCCTCTAATATAGCTTCGCGAGAGCAAGTTAGATGGAACCAACATTTTTTATTACATTACTGTGTAGTGGATGAAAAACTTCTGACCTTCTATCTGTGGCACGAATGCAAGTAACTTTTGATGGACGTAATCATATTAGTTGGAAGGAAATACGCGTATGGCGTATAGTATAATAGTCATCAACAGCCCGTTGACGTCCACTGCTGAACATGGGCCTCCTCTTAACAGACTTTGGCAAGCCAGGATCGTAGAGGGATTTTGCCATAATCACCACGCTTGGCAGACGGATTGGTGATTGCAGTAAGATGTTAACCTTGAGCTAATAGATGCTGCTGCCCATCCATCAGCCATATGTTCCGTAGTCGCCTTTTACGACACCCATGGGAGGACATGGGGTGGTCTATTCTAAGGCGGAAACCACACGGCAGTATAATAGCAATAATATTTCATAATAATATAATACAATATAGTAATAATATAATATAATATAGTAATAATATAATATAATATAGTAATAATATAATATAATAGTTCCATACTTAGTCATTACAATGTTCGGGTTTATTTTGTGTTGGAAACTTTTAGTACCCATAGAGAAAAGCGGGTGTGTAATATGCCAAATTTAATGCCAAACAATTGAATATCGATTGATCTAACACTATAAATCGATAGTTATTTAGACTATCGACTCGAACGGGACAAAAATCAAACATTTAACATATCGCAAGTAAACTCAATACATCAAGTGTTCAAAATATCGAATGTTTGTTTGATCGGGCGTTCAAGTTAATATATTTTGTATATTCATATGCAATATAGGTAGAATATTAAAAAAAAACTTTGGTAGCGTATAGATCTCGTTTGTACTTATCATCAACTTAGCAACGTGTTCCATGTCGGTGATCAAGTGAGATTTATCGAAATCCGAATTTTAGAGTTAATTCGTAACAATGAATGAATGAAAGGAACCTAACTAGTACAATTTATAGGGCGACTGTGAGAGGAAAACCAGCGCCGACGTTCCACGTTGAAATCGAGGACGTTCTTAAGAAAGGCCAGGTTTAAAGTACCTACCCGAAGGACGTGCATGAGGAGATAAATTAATGTAGAAGAGGCGACAGTGGTGTGTCAAGATCGTAGCATGTGGAAGGAAGGGAAGGGAAGGGTCTCTGCCTACGACTATGGGAAAGAGGCATGAATGTATGTATGTAACATACAGACATACATTCAAAAAACTCAAAATATAGAAATCTTTGTTCTTTTAACCTGTCCTCTCTTTTAATATTTCCTTTTAACACTTTTCATTTACATGTCTCTGGTCGCAATATAATATGGTATCTATATATATAAAAGAAAGTCGTGTTTGTTACAACACTTATAACTCGAGAACGGCTGGACCGATTGCCATGGTTTTTGATTTGTTGGATTTGTTTCCGTCCCGAATAGCAGAATACATTTTAAAAACAAAAGAAAGTCGTGTTAGTTACACTATTTATAACTCAAGAACGGCTGAACCGATTTGGCTGAAAATTGGTAGGGAGGTAGCTAAGAACTGGGAGAAGGACATAGGATACTTTTGGGTAGGGGTAGGGTAGGGTAGGGTAGGGTAGGGTAGGGTAGGGTAGGGTAGGGTAGGGTAGGGTAGGGTAGGGTAGGGTAGGGTAGGGTAGGGTAGGGTAGGGTAGGGTAGGGTAGGGGTAGGGTAGGGTAGGGGTAGGGTAGGGGTAGGGTAGGGGTAGGGTAGGGGTAGGGTAGGGGTAGGGTAGGGGTAGGGTAGGGGTAGGGTAGGGGTAGGGTAGGGGTAGGGTAGGGGTAGGGTAGGGGTAGGGTAGGGTAGGGGTAGGGTAGGGGTATGGTAGGGGTAGGGTAGGGGTAGGGTAGGGTAGGGGTAGGGTAGGGTAGGTGTAGGGTAGGTGTAGGGTAGGGGTAGGGTAGGGGTAGGGGTAGGGTAGGGGTAGGTGTAGGGTAGGGGTAGGGGTAGGGTAGGGGTAGGGTAGGAGTAGGTTAGGGTAGGGCAGGGGTAGGGTATAAAAGTCCACCCGTGCGAAGCCGGGGCGGGCCGCTAGTATATAATAAAGGGAATATCTATCAACCAAACTCTAAAATTTTTGAGTGGTAGATACTTAAATGGAAAATAGTACATTATTTAGCCTCGAGCTAATGGGAATAATTCTCAGCTCGAGACAAGATATTGTAACTGCGAACTTAATTATTGTAATGTAATAATTTTCATAACTAAACTTAATTGAATTATGTAGTTTCAGATGGTTTTAGTTACACAAAACTATTTAGTAGTCTCTCAAAGTAAAATTCTGAGGCCATCCATTAGCGAATCAAGGTTTCTCATTTAGTGTGTAAATTTGTCGGAAATTTCATAAACTTTAAAAGCGCTTTAATCTTTACCTGAAGCACAACCCCGAGTTGTTGTAATCAAGTCGCGTTTTACTTTGTCTCGAAGGCTTGTAGTTTTTTTTCCACTGTATTCAAACCAAATACCAAACACTGTATTCGTTTTCATTAGATGAAGGAGTACCCTTAAATAATTGAAATTAAAAAAATATGTTTATGTCAGCACCACGAACGGTAATCCTTAATAGATAAGTGTTTAGTTTTGTTAAGTAATATGTAGGTAGTAACTACATGGGATACAAGCGAAATCATTGACAGCTATCAGCACACTGTTTTATTCTTATTTATCAAAGGGCAGTGCTTATGACGTAATGCCTACTTTTGGCGGGAACGCAGCCCACACCTCAAGTCCACATTTACCGTAGGTATGATGTGTTTATTACCACTTACAATGATGAGTTTATACATGGTTACATAAATAATGTAACATAATTATTCTCATAATTTACACAACAAGTTTATAAAATTACTCAGGGAAATTTTTGCATTATGTATAAAGCTAAATATTTTTGGGTACAATTTAAATGCTAGCCAAAATATTTTTAGACCCTAAGACTTAGTACCAACTAAAATATGTTAACTTAAAATAAACTCACTCTATACTGAGATGCATAAAAAACAACGTTTTAAGTTCCAAAATAAATCTAAACTAATCAGAATAATTGTACGCGTTGTATTAATAATATATCTGCCTACCAAAATGGATGAATGCTCACCAAATCTGGTTTCCCTGAAATTCTTTGGCATTCGCGGCAGCGGCCGGCGAATGCCAGAACCGAATTGTGGGAAAATTACAACCGGTTATGTAAGGTTAGAACAAGAGCGAGCGAAGCGAGCGGGGCCGCGACTGCGGCCGGCGAGTGCTAAAACCGAATTGTGGTGTGGGCAAATGACTTTTTGCCCTAGCAAAACTGACTAAATTGAAAGTTGTGAATTAGAATATTGGTAACATCTATGTGGCGATAAGATTAAATATTTGGTCTGAAATTAACCATAATGCATTTATAAATTTATAGCATAGAAAATCATGGCAAATATGAAGGTCCTGGTACGGGTACTTCATAACATGTAAAAGTAGCAGTGTACTAATTGCCATCGTTAGGGTAGGTAAGTTACTTACTTCAGTGCTGTATCGTTAGATCAATTTTAAGTAGGTATGACCTTTTATCTGAATATAATTCAAGACCATTATAACTTTATATTCGAAGTACGCATTACAAGGGTTCGTGTAAATTTATGTCGATTTGTGATAATGACACACATTAAAACACACTTTACCAAAGAACAAGCTATGTGAGAAAATTATCGTCTTAAGGAGTCACACACTAATGTTACTTCCTCAACTACCTCAAACACAACCATCAGAAAGCCGACCAGCCACCGCAAGCAGCACCCGTTCACGAGTATGACGTGAGAGCACACAGCCATCGCCTCCCTCGTCATATTAAAGGGAAGGAGGCGACCCGACTCACATCGCCACCGCAAGCAATGACAAACAATGGGAGCATGACGATCACACTGATACCACTATTTGAGGTATCACAATTAAAAGGAGAGGCAAGAAGTTAAACTCAGCATAGCATGTGGCGAAGCACATCAGTGTATACAATAATAACATAGGCAATAAAAAAAATACAAAACATCTAATAATGTAAGTTTTATCATTAATATATAATTATATGACCGATTTATCCGAGAATCGAATCCGTGACCTCCACTACTACTGACCTACACTTAAAGCCTTATACCGCTAATCCACATAGGTTGTCATTATAAATTTATATTCGATCTGCGCATACATTCATAGTCCATTACCTACACAACTTTATGCTAAATAAACCCTTCTTCAAGTTTACAAATTAATTGTTATCTGTATTTACCCTTGTTTAAGGGTGGGCAGTTGTTTATTCTAATTGGCTTAATCAGTATAATTTACACAGTCTGTTGGCATAGCGGTGAGGACAATTCGACGGATAATTACTTATCAGTATATCAGTGTTGACAATTCTACAGATAATTCAAAGCTCGATTGGGCCTTTTACGGAGAGTTAAGGCGCGCACAGAGAGACTACGCACGTGCATAAGCTTCGCTTTGTAAGAAAATGTATGTGTTAGTGTCCACTGCAACCCACGGAGAGGTTACGCATGAATTGAAGTTTTTCAAACAAATTAATACACGCAGTTTAAATGCGCCGCAATGCCGCGGTGGGTCCGCGCCTTTAAGGCGTCGTCGTGCGTGGCGTCTTGCAGGCGCGTCACGCGTTCATCCGTCTTTTGCACGGCAAAGCGTAAAGGAGCCCTTGTCGTCTCACTCTCAGATTCACTTCACATCAAAACCCTGTTTACCACTGCTGAACATGGGCCTCCTTATAACAGACCATGGCAAACCAGAGTCATCCAGGGCCATTACCATAAGTATCACGCTAGGCAGATCTTTATTACTGCTATCCATCTAACAGATGTATGTCCTTTAAAGCCTTTAGTTCAAGGATACTCATCATCTTACTGCGATTACGAGGTTAAGAGAAGGCCCATGTTCAGCAGTGGACGTAAACGGACTTAAAAGGAGCAGGCGTTATTTTTTAATTACCTAGACTTATTTATACACGGCTATGGAAATTGTTTCTATTTTAACTTTTGTTTTATTTCCTTACCTTCTTAATTACCTATGTATTAAGCTCTTGCAAGTCATTCTGCTTTATTCGTGTTTCGTCTAACTACTACTAACTAATCCTTCGATATTTACCTATCGTACCAGTTTGTATACAGTTATAATCAAATATCCTAGTTCATGATAAACAGAGCATAGGTATGTAATACAGGAAGGACTAGTTAGATCGAAATTGCACTGTGTTGTGTGTGTATGCACAGCTATGCAAATACACTCCTGACCTGCTGTGTTAATTTGTTTTACAATACTATAGCTATTCTGAATAGAAGCTCTTATTTCCTTGGATTTTTTTCATAAATATCGTATTAGTAATTCATTTGAATCATATATTTTCTTATTTTATTTTTCATATTAACAAAGACGTTAATAAGAAATGTTATGTTATGTTATGTACGTTAACAAGAAAGGAACAATGTAGGTGTAAAGATTTACAAAATATATTTTTCATCCATTTAAGGTTAATTTCTCAATAAAAATTTTGAATTAGGCCGACTAAAAATTCCTCTGATAAGTATTATTTGAGGATTAAAAAATTAACCCTTAATACTATATTTATTATTTTTAAAAGTTAAATGTTATTAAGGCTTAGTTGTCAAATACTTTATCTGTATGACAGAGACTTTAACCATACATTAAAAAAGTATGTAATTAAGAAAAAATATTGTAGATCAGCTGAGTTTATATAAAAGGCAGCAAAGTTTTTCCTTCACGTATTAATCTCAAAATAATTCGTTTGATAAGCAAAACATCCTACAGGTTACGGGCCTTGTACGGTACTGCGACAAATATCTAGTAACTTTACATTTTTATTTCTATATCTTTTTCACAAAAACAACTTTTTAAGCCCCCGCATTTTTAAATGTCATTTTATATGAACAAGCTGCGATTTCATTCATACTCATATATTAGTACGGATCACGTGATAGGAATGCGCTGGTTCGGCCCACGGTCGGATGCTCCACGATACAATAAATATAGATAGTCTGCAACGGTCATAGGACATAATGATTCTAACGTAATCCCTCTGAGCTTACATATTGCCCTGTTTTTGATTCAGTATTGATTGAAAAACGATGTAAGTACTAAGTATTTTAAGGTTAACAAGTATGTATGGTGTGGATGTAAGTATATGGCATCACATACCAAAACAAACGATTTCCCGGAAAACTACATTACATTAATGAAATGAAATGTAATTAAACCTTATTAATTAGATAATATGTTTTCATAGCAGGAAGTATTTCGTTTTAATTAATTAATATATCCTTAATACTTAGTATGATAAAGACAAGTATAGCACGTACGCTGAAAGATCTGTTGGACTGTGGAGCCCAATTACATAATGGTTATTTTGTGTTCCTGTGCCTCGAGCATCGACGTCAGGTCGCTTTCTTGTCGATTTACTACAGATTGTATCACGAAGAGTCCATAATCTCGTTCCTCAATCTCTTTTTTTTCATCGGACTTGTTGGAGCCGCGAGGTTTTCCATCGCTTTGTTGTTGACATAAATCCCATCTTGCCGCCCCTAGCGTTTTGCTTTTCTTGCTCATGCGCTCGGCCATGCTGTGGACCCCAGCAGAAAAAGGGTGGCTACTGCAGCACATATCTACTATATATCTTCCTTGTATTGGACACCACTGCTAATAAAAAAAAAACATAATAATTTGTAAGCCTTACCACTATGATTCACTTTCGGCCGGAGATTTCGAAATATTTTGAAAAATATTTAATACGCGCTATTGATGAAAACATAAATAGGTAACCCAGATATATATTTTTACCAATGTCTTTTATCCCATGTCCATCGCTAAAAATAGGCCTCCCGCAAAGGATCTGTTTCCATAGTGACTACGCTTGGCCGGCAGTTTGGTGACCGCAGTATTATGTGCAGCATATATAATGGTTCAAAGGCTCTTACTCGTCCTCTAGTATACGATTGTCATAAATAATGTCATGACTTATGTTTAAAGCTTAACGTGCTTTCCGGG
The DNA here is from genome assembly GCA_947037095.2 of Nycteola revayana. NCBI lineage: Eukaryota > Metazoa > Arthropoda > Insecta > Lepidoptera > Nolidae > Nycteola > Nycteola revayana. The sequence continues at coordinate 6,419,716 of OX344847.2, forward strand.
GCACGAAGGATAGTCTCAACTATTTTTGTCTATAACAAGTAGATTTCACAGAAAATTCAAGTTACAGAAAATTCAAGTCTTACCATAATTATAAAATTGTTATTCGATAGCCCTTATTTTTTTAAAAAATCTAAAACTATCGAATATTTTTATTAAGATAGTTACAATAGGTACAGCGTCGTTGACACCAGATACTCAAACAAACTAAGTTAAAATGAGAAACTATCCGGTTGCACTGACTTTAAAGTATTACAACTTTTTATGATAACTTGAGCCAAAGAACTTTGTAAGCTACAAGTTCGCTAGAAAATAATTTTAAAATGGTGTTGGAATTCACCCTAGAAATAAACTTGTATATCAGACGAGGACCTAATTAATAAAGTTAATGTTAAATGTACGAGGGCAACCGCTGAGCAAGATGCTGAATAGCCTAAACGCTACTTGCATTTACTCCCAACATGTCGGTCTCGGTATGAATTAGGACAAAACCAACATTATGTTCAATGTTGTTCAACAAGCTAAGGAGCGAGCTATGCTTGAAGTTGCTGTTGAAAGGTAAAATTATCTGACAAAGGTTTAAAGTTACCAACATAGCCCGTAGAAAAAGGAAGTTTAAGTGGCAATAGGATAGCCACATCTGCAGAAGGACTGAAAATCATTGGAGCAGACGCGTACTACAGTGTCGACGACGGGCCCCGGCAAACGTAAGGTAGGATGCCCGGCTAGATGGGCCGGATTGCTCATGCGTACCCGGCCCCCGCCAACGGCGGATCGAAGGAGAGTCCGGAAGGTTTTAGTGGTGTAGGGTCCTCTCCTCGTGGTATGAGTTTACCATACCACGCTATGGAGAGGGCGAGTCCCACATATTCCACCGCCAGAGCGCTAATACGCTGCAGCGGCGGTGGGAATGCGTAAATAGATATTATAAATAGATATAGATAAATAGATGGACCTATGACCTGAAAAGGGTAGCCGGAGTACACTGGATGCGTGTCAAAACGTAAATTATCTTTTTCCAGCAGCGGGCAGAGAAAGGCTGATAGGTTGTTTAATTAATTAAGTAAAAGTTATTTTTTAATTAATTTAAAATCCTAAAACCTTATCTTTTATCTATCTTTTATCGCGAAAAAAACGCTGTAAAGGCTAAAAAATGCGATATTCTTTATTTTTATTAAATTTCCTCGGCTGCATTTTTCAAACTAACAAGCTTTCTTCTAGCATTCAAATGGCTGAATGTATTAAGAGTCTTTACTTTTATTTTTAAATATGAAATAAAGATTTTGACGTCAAACCAAAAACTCCTACTTATTTTAATATTTGCTTCCCTTAAGCCTCAATCCTCAAGTTTCACGTGTTCCTTACTTTCCAAAATGACACATTTCATTCAACTTTTTATTTACTTACAAATATTTTACTTAAGACAAGGAATACCGCATGTACGTGAGTTATGCCCTTTTATTAAAAAGCGTGTATCATTTTTATGAGTTACGGTATTTCATATCAACATGCATTTTTCAATCAAAGAGGAATTTCATTTCATTTTACTTCAATTTAAATCAGTTAAAGAGGCAAGGGAAAACGTACCACGCAGTAGAGTAGGAGTGCGATGTGATTTGATGCATCTAAATATCGTGTATTAGATGCATCATCTATCGGGGATGGCCAACTTAATAAGACCTAAGATCGACTGTTTACTGTGTACGATCAACCAATAAACATAACGATGAATCACGTTTTGTATAAGTCTATCGAATGAGAAATAGGTATTATTTCAGATTATTTTACGACAAACACTATAATTTAATCGCAATTAGTTTGTTCAACAATACAAGAATACAAAATATGAAGCCTCCTTATAAATAATTGATCAAAGATTTTGAGATTATTTTTAGATATTTACAAGATCTATGTCGTAATTGAGATGCGGATAACGTCTTCGCATAGATTACAACTACTTATAGACAAAATATTTTCAAATTCTGATACAATTTTCAAATTTTGACGAAAACATTGACCCTTTATGACCTTATAAGGTAAGGACAACAGTACTGAGCCCTTTATTATTTCGACAAAGAATAAATGATTGTTACTCCGCGAGCCTCATCACTCATTAGTCGCACTCGTACACCCTACATCATCAACATAAGGTGTTTGATTAATTTGACTTACACCTCAACAAGTCCTCACTGTTGGAATAAATAGAATGAATGTTTTTAATTAACACTGGCATGGCGTAAGTATTGTGAATTTGCATAATATATCATGTTTAGTACTAGCTGATGCCGCGACATTTTCCGCGAAAAATAGGTTATATAACTGATTTAGACAGGCCGTCTAAATTAGTAATACAATTTTGGAGAAGACGAGGAATACTTACGGTCAAGCAAACATATAGTTATACGAAAAATTCGACTTATGAAAGTCTCGTTAAAATCCGTCTCGCCTTTTCTGAGATTAGTGGGAACAAATAGACAGACAATTTTTCTTGAGTTTTTGTTATAAGTACCTACTCTGTATTACCTACAAATCATTTACAAAAAATAAGCATTACAAACAGACAGTTCAATTTTATTTACACCATTGAATTAAAATTGGGAAAAATGTAAAGGAGGAAGGAAGGCCTTTGCCCTGCAGTGGGACACATCGGGCTCATAGTAATAATAATAGGTTCGCGTTTGTCCGCGATCCCACCTGGTGGAAAGTGTCGATACGGACTAAGTAGAAACACTCTTGCCTAGCAAATGCCCACTCTCTTGTCTTGATATTGCTAGATTATATTGTTCCTACAGACGTTAGCAAAGAGTTCAACATCTTCTCTGTTCTTATAAAAACGAAGACTGGAACCGCAAATTGGTGGGATTTTGTTTTACGACAGAAAATCTAAATGAAACCAAAAGTTTGAACCTCATTTTCAATAAAACTACGCTACGTTAGCGTAGTAAAAAAGTACGAGAAGTCAGTTGAAAGTACTTTTATTTTGACAGCGAAAGTAAAAAGAAGTTGTTCGTGATCTGCTCACTGCTGAGTTTTGAATTGAAATGCGTGGGACTCAATTAAGGCGTAAATTGGGAAAGGACAGTATATAGCAGAAGAGTGAGACAAACTTATATCCATTATCAATGGACCAAGTCGATGAACAGAGATATGGATATGCACAGCATGCGATATTACACTACCGTGTTTTTTATTTTATTTTCATATTTAACTCACAAACCACAAAACTGATGTTATGTCAAACAAAAACATACATTCTATTAAAGTAAGCTTGTATAATTTCAAGTGATTGGCATCTAGGTACTGTATGTGAATACTACATGCATAATCTATTAATAGTGTAACTAATTAAATTAACTTAAAACTAAAAATGATAAATGATACTGATAAATGCATAACATTTTGGAAATAAGTTGAAATATTTACAATATTGCTTTAAACTGAGACTACGCAAATTCTAAACGTCCCTACTGCACTCAGTAGGGTTTAGGTCCTATTTCATTTCAATAACCCCTAGTCACTACTAGGGGTTATTGAAATTAAATAGGACCAATTAGTAAAATATCAATGTATTTGAACGTTAAATGTCCCACACCTAATATGCAAATACTCTAAGAGAACCTATGTCATTTCAATGATTGGACCGTTGTCTAGGACCGACAATTGATACTGACATAGCTACCAATTTATTTCGGTATCATTTGACTTACTTGAGATAGTACAGTACGGTGGAAATTATAGTGGAATCAGAATGTTTAAAGAGCAGCATAGACGACAGACTATCTTACCATACTATTTTATTCTGTTGAAAAATATATAATTTAGTCCGTCAGTTAGAATACCAAAAAATATTGGACACGTATTTTTTTTCTTTCCTCGAACAAAACAAGACGAAGTTATAACGCGTTGAAATTTCATGTTACGTCACTTCTATGTTCAATTTTACCTAGTAGTGACGTCACAAACCTCTGTCTCCTGAACTTTATAGTTTGCAATCTGTCTCCTGAACCTTATAGTTTGTTGTTGCTCTGTATCTTGGACAATTTTTACTGATTTGATAAATTAAAAAATACGTGTCCAATATTTTTTAGTAATCTAACTGACGGACTTCTTATAATTTTTTAATCTTCATGCCTATTATAAGCAGTAACGCATATTTACGACGCCCAAAATGTCATCCGCACAATCCTTATTGCATAGGTTTTATTTTGACATACTAAGGACAATTTTCTGTAATATAATAACGAGTAACCAATTTTAATTTTGACAGAATTTCTATAGAAATTCTGTTAAAAAGAATATTAGAATTAAAATTATTTGATAAAAAATATTTCCTGTGATCACTTTTGTATGAGAATTCAAAAATTCCCTTAAAAAGTGCGTCGCAATTAGTCTGTTGTCTGCGCTGTACCTACCTTAAGATAGTAATTGGCGCGAATAATGAGACAATTGAAGCTAAACCAAATTTAAAATGTTAGATTCATATGTTTTAGTATTGGATGTAGCTTTTATTTGGTACTACATGCTATATTAACAATTACTGTAAATATGCTAAACCAAATGTTTTATTCCAAAAAATAATCTGATACATATCTAGTGCACAAAGATATTACATATCAACTCAATAACTTTTTGATCAATTTATACCTTTATTGTAGGTAACTTGCTCTCGTCTAGTTTCAAGACACATTTGTATTGCTTTATTTTTCCTTTGTAGTGTTCCACACTTGTTCGCTTTCAACAAGAAATGGAGCGTAAAGATTAACTTGTTCTCAATGTGTCGGGCCTTTTATTGAAAACATGTCTTCACATTACTTACAACAATAGATTCTCTTTCAGTTATAGGTATGAAGTAAACTTTTCCATAAAGTGTTCAAAACCATTTAAAAATAGGGGTAAATTGTATTTTATTTTAGGATTGTATCTTTTTTATAGTGATCTTGCATTTATAATAGTCTTGCCGACGGAGTATGGCCATTTACTTATATCGAATTATGTTATAATTGTCATAAGGAACTTCAGTATATTTAGGTTCAAAGAGCCGAAAGAGGGCTGTATAAATTATATTTGAAAATAATTTAGCCTATGTCTTCATCGTCGAAGCCCTATCTGCCATTTTGTGACGTCATAGATTGTGTATTAAAAGAAACTTCATTCACTGTTATCGGCTTTGGATTCAAGAGCCTTTTAAGCCTGTGAATTTCTATTTACTAGAAGTGCTTATTGTAATATTATTGCAGTCGTGGGATAGTAAGGTGATAATGACTGTAATCTTTCTTTAATTTAACAAAAATCGTGGTTATAAGTACTCAGTATAAGCATTACAATTTGTACTCGATCCTTTACTGCAGCATTTAGCAGATTAATTGCAAAAGGTCAAAAAATGCCACGAAAATTATTAAAAAAATAAAATGACGCCTTGCTATGAAAATACTAAAATCTTAAATTTAAAACTAAAATCCGAACCATCGAATCGCTTATTTCTCAAAAGCATCATCCAAAGAATGCCCGATTTTTATTAAAAAGAATCGCTTGACCGCGTAACAAATGTCATTAGGTACCAATACCATAAATTAGCGCTAGCAATTTTAAGCTAGGGAGCTCCGCTTTCGTAGCATTTCGTCTTGGCCTTCGGTCTGATTTTACACAAATTGTCCCGAATAAGAAATAAAACCAAATAGAACTCGCATAACATTACACGCCACGTAAATAGCTATTTAAGTACTTGTAAACATGCTTAAGAGAGATTCACTTTAATGCTCTCCTACGCCAAAATGAACAAATTAAGCGTGTTTCCGTTGCATCCGGTTGGGACAATATGTTCCAAAATAAGCGTTAGTTTGGCTATTGGTTGGTGGTCCGCACTTAGCCTCTTGATTGAGCCTTTGTGCGTGAGTTCGAAAAAGCTGTATTTGAACGAAAGCTTCGTTACCGGATTTGAATATGTCAATGAACTTTTGCGTATTTTCTGGCCTTTATTGCGTAGTGTATTTGGCAAATCAAATTGGTAGTTTGTAAACATGATTGTTTATCTATTGGTGCCTACATTATCTATTCCGCCATAAGCCTTTTGGCACAAGTTATTGGTGAATTCAACTGGATTATCAAATAACAATTTATTTCAAAATTGAGAGTAATAAATTTCGCCCACCGGCAGGACTCGAACGTGCATCTGAAGTATAGCCCCTAATGAAAAACAAACCAATGAGGCTACGGTGGAACCCAACCGATCATCGAAATTCATCAATCTCTTTTATTTATTTAATAGCGTCGCTCGAAATTTACTAATATAAATTTTGAAATTTAGTAAAATTTTTGAATACTTGATGGAAAACATCAAGTATTCAAAAATTTTAAATGTTATTGTTTGAATGACTATCCAAACTATACAATTTGAATAGTTTTACTACTTTTAATTTAATTTTACAATTTAATCAATATTCATATTAAGAAAAACCGAATTAATACAGTTTATTTACTGTATGTTAATAAACTAACCGTTATTTTAAAATACCTCTATGGCACATTTACATTATATTTTAGTATGCATACTTACCTGATGTTTGCCGAAATATTGGGAAAAAATATATGAAAAATACATGGTACCTACTACATTTTTTAAAGCTTTCATTTATCGCAATTCTCTGTCTGTGTCCTTTAATATTTATTAATAACTTAGGTATATAAATATAAGAAAATAGAATCAGATCCTACCATTAAATAAGATTTGTAAGAGCGTTTCCAGATTATCCGATCCGATATCGGGGTCGGACGACGATAGCCGACACCAAAAGTTGTTTTCACATAATTCCGACAAAATCGTTCCGATACGGCCATTTGCTCGATAGCTCCCTGCGGGCAGGTCATCATGGCAGACTATAATAGAAAACTTTATTTACTGTATCCATTATATTTGAGACGCAAAAAAGGATCTATCCAAATGAAGTATTGGATACATACCATTTTGGAAGGCAGATATCAGAGGGAGCATTTATTCTCTTTTTAGAAAGCTACAAAATACCTATTTTTTTTTTTTTTGTTGTCCGGGGGGAAATGCATTGACGCATTCCCACCGCCTCTGCAGAAGCTACAAAATACCTGAAAAGTTTTTTAATTATCAAGAAACAAGACATACATTTTCGAATGGCTGTAGGAGCTAAAGAAATGCTGGCTGTGACATTAAGGTAAGTTTATTATTTTGCATCGGGATCTGCGCACACACAAGACAATGTAGATACAAGTATAGCTGCTATACTTGTATCTACATTGCTATACTATAGCACACATGCAAATGTTATCGTCCAACAGCCCACAGGCATCTGATGGTACCATCAACATATCGGTATCGGCTCCGATATCCGATATCGAGTTGGACAATATGAAAGACAGATACATATTTCATACATTTAACTCCCTCCGATATCGTATCGGCGTCCGACACCGGTATCGGATCGGATAATCTGAAAACGCTCTAAGTCATACCGATGTTATCTGATCGACCTACAACAAAATATTTATAAACAACCATTTAGTCTAATTAAGTAATCCATCTAATTCGTTTTTGTGAAGGGCTTGGTACTCGGAATGGAATTTGAATCATTTTGGTTAATTTAATAAATTAAAAGGAAAACTTTTCGACAAAAGAGACAATATTTGTTTTATGACGATTTAGTTTTGTTTGTTGAATACCATGAAGGTATATTGCAACGAGTTCTAAAGTTCCATTTTCAAAATACCTATAGATGATATATTTTTTTTCCAAGTGTCTTTATTAAGGTTCATTTCCGTGCATTGCAGCCAATCACAACCTCGCGGTCCATCATGTGTGGCTGTCGTAGGGATCTAATGAGACAACAGTCAGAGAATGTATGATGCCCTTTCTAAGGTCTGCTGTTGGCCTCTATTATCGCATTAAAACGATTGTCGCATCAGCCACCCGAGTCAGTCGAATGCGATCAATCCCATGCGGCTGCGTTCGGCGGCAAGGCTTTTAGGTCATATGTCATAGTGCCATCATAGTTTTTTTTACAAGTAATTAGGAAATGCTTTGTTCACAATAGAATGGTGGTGAAAAAACTTAACATTTTCATGGTAATAGTTTTTCAAGTTCATTATTATTGTCAATGGTGAAGTTGAACTTGATTTCTAGTAAGTTTTCCATTAAAGTTGGTACTGAGTCGATGGTTGGTTTGATTCTGAATTAAATTTATAAACTAAGTTGACTAAGCGGAAATTAAATAAAGGTTTGACTCCAATACGAACGGTCAACTTGAGAAGTGAAGATATTATCATCTATGAATCATTTAAATTATGTATCTGTTTTATTTAATTAAATAACGTAGGTAATCTTTTCAATATTTCGTTTTTGGTATGTAATAGAATTGGTCTACCTATATTAACATATATAATATATAAAGCTGAATACTTTGGTTTGTTTGTTTGCTCAAACACGCCCCTCTCAGGAACTACTGATCCGATACGATATTATTTTTTTCAGTGTTAAGAAGCCCATTTATCAAATAAGGCTATATTATATTACTTATTTGGCTACGTTATCGGAGTGTGCGCTCACCGTATTCATGAGCTAGTATTGTATAAGTTAAGATACACCTTGTAAGTTATATACATATGTGTACCTTTGTTGTTTTGAATTGTACTTACTATGTGACTCCATTCATTTTGCTACGACTAGGTATTCGTTTAATATCGAGAACCCAGTGGTTGGACAAACCTAACTTAGGCTTTAAGCCACTGTTTGTGTAAAAACTAAACTATGTGTTAAATGAAATAAATAAATGAATAAACAGGCTATATTTAATTATGAATGATGAGATTTTAGTAACGTAAACGAATCGATTGCAATTGATGTACGCCAATAGATATACTACAAAAAGTAACACATATGTTGTTTTAAATAATCATAAAGCAAAGCCACTGGAGCTTGTTGCCGTTTAACACAAACATTAAACTATGAACAACTGAACATAGCACGACACGCAACCGAATCCTACTAATATTATAAACGCGAAAGTTTGTAAGTATGGATGGATGAATGGATGGATGTTTGTTAATCTTTCACGCAAAAGCTTCTGAATGGATTTGGCTGAAAGTTTGCACGCAGATAGTTTATAAGCTGGATTAACATATAGGATACAAAATATCACGCTCCGACCCACTGGAGCAGAGTGACGCGGATAAAACCGCGGGGCACAGCTAGTCTTATATAATATACTAAAACGATGAAATCTTATTTAATTTATATTATTAAAATCAAATACTTTGGTTTTTAATAGCAGCATATATGTATTAGCAAGGCTAAGTCATAAATAATCGCTTAAGCCACTTTGCCCACCACAAAGTATCAAAAAGGAAAGATCTTTTAAAGAGCAGGTGTATCCACATTATTATAACTGTAAAAGGTGAATTATGAAGTTGGACCCTTTTTTAAACACCTGCGGCTGATGGTAATAGATAAATCCTTATGTTACTAACGTACTTAGTACCTACATAATATAAGATTATGTTAAAAAAATACTCCGGTGTTTTTGACTTTGTGTGTAGGTACGACAAATAAGTCATAACTTTTTAGTAGGTGATAGAAACTTTCATTAAATTGATTCATCATCATCATCATCAGCCCTACGGGTTTTGCCACTTTGATAAATAATTCGGAAATCATATTGTTTCACTAAATTAGATACCCAGTTCCCACCAAGAGCGTTAAACAAAGTAAAAAGTAGGTAAAATTTAATTGTATTGGGATCTATACAAAATTAATTAGGTACGGTCTATTGTTTTCTTGCATTCACTTAAATATTAACTATTAGTATTACTGGCATACGTTAAGTATCGTATGCCACTTAGACCATTTAACAGATGTACCTACAATAAATAATATATTTTGTTAAATGTGAACTCATAACACAAACATAAATGACTATAAACTTTTAACACTGCAAACTGAATTCAATTACATGCTAAAATGGCCTCCTCATATTGCTTGTATACTGCCATGCCATTAGGAAACTGATTAAGTTAAAATGTTTTAAAGACCTTTATGTATGGACACTATGATAGATAATTATGCAATATTGATCTGCCCTTAGCTTATTTTTTTGAGAAAATCCACTTAGAGCACCCGTCCGAATGACAACATTTGACACTATATTGTGGATTGTGTCTACATTAATCAGTAACGAGCAAAACACGACAAAAAATCTTTTTCATGTTGTAATTAGGTATTCTAGTTTTTGCTTCACGTAGGTATTAATTTAATAAGTAAGTAATCGACTACTATTTATTTACAACGTATTGGGGTTATTAAACCGATCCTTTACAAATTAATTGTTAGTTAACGAACGTTTCATTCAATATAATAGGGATCCATTAAAAGATTTGCACGAGACTGCCAAGAATACACGCGACATAAATAGAATAACGTGTACGTAGTGGACGCATGGGAATGTTCCATATATTATTGTGTGGACATGCGTGCAATTTTTTAAGTTGGTATTATTTTATAACAGCAAGAACAATTGAAGATTAAAAACAAAAAGAAGGTAGGTACCATAACCGGTTTACCATCATTTCAAACATGGTCCAAAGCGAGAGGTCGTGGGAGGCGGTTGCCTCCTTCTGTAGACAAGTAATGTCATAGAAGGAGGCCGCGGAGCGGGAGAGGGAAGACGATCCCTCCGCCCACCCGCTCCGCAGACGGCGTGTTGGCCGTCGGCGGCGGGCTGAAACCCGCCGCCTACCGCCTTATTACTTACCCTTATCCACACACAGCAACTATCAATATTATTGACAAGTGACCTTTGTAAATTTGAATCTATTTTAAAAATGTGGTTCACGAAGAGCACCAGTGCCTAGTAGCCTGGTACTGCGGTTTATTTGTTGAAAATAGCAGATGTTTTATTATTTACAAATTCTTACGTACAATTATTTCCTTTTTTGACATATAAAAAGTGCTTTACTACCCAAACGTCAAAATCGCTCAAACTGTGCTTTTGGTTGAAAAAACAATATAGTCGCATATCTTTCTCTAAATTATTATTTTACTTACACACATATCACTTTAAAAATTACTAAAAGTTCATGTATTTTTGATATTTTAGACAGGTGCCTTTCGAACGGGTTCGAAAGGCACCTGTCTGGAACCTGGACCTGTCCAAATGGCCAAATGCTCTAAGAGGACTACCTCATTTTTTATACCTACATATTTTAAGGCGATCCTTATTATCATGAGAAATATTAATATAAGATTTTATCCGCCAACCTTTTTCAGACAATTTTCAGTTTTATTAATATTTTGGATAAAGGTAAAGTCAAGTAAACATGCGTTGGTGAATTGCCTTCCAAATAGAAAGGTTGATAAAAGCGGCTTTGTCGGAAAATGTATTCGCAATATGTCTACATGTAAATGTAAATAAGTACATGCGTTGGAGAAAGGGTGTTTGATGCACATATTAAAAATCATATGATCCAAAATATTATCGTCTTAAGACCAAGGCACACTGAAAACTAAGGCATAAAATCTAAACTTATAATATAAAGAGGAAACATTTGATTGTTTGTTTGTTTACATTGAAAAGGATCCGGAATTAATGGACAGATTTCAAAAATTCTTTTACCATCAAAGCTTATTTAATAGAAAGAAAAAAAAATCTTACTACCTTTTAAAAAAAAAGTTTGAAGACGTCACTAGGGTAACCAGGAATTGTTATTCAAATAAAACAATTGGCAATTCCCAACTGTTCTATGTTCAGCAGTGGGATTGGGTAGGTATGTTTTGCGAGGGCCGGATTGCTTATGCGTACCCGGCCCCTGCCAACGGTGGATCGAAGGAGTATCCGGGGGGTTTTAGTGGTGTAGGGTCCTCTCCTCGTGGTATGAGTTAGCATACCACGCTATGGAGAGGGCGAGTCCCACATATCCCACCACCAGCGCGCGAATTCGCTGCAGCGGCGGCGCGGCGGTGGGAATGCGTAAATGCATTTCCCCCCGGACAACAAAACAAAAAAACAAAGTACCTATACTTTGCGACCGCAATCCCACCCCAATTTGAAATTTGCGCAACGTCCAACGAGTTTTATGTATCTGTCACCGGAAAATAATACAAATCGTAAGTTGACCAACTTTCATGCCACGCATATTGTTAAATTTAGTTGCCAGTTTCAGTGAACGCGGATAATGCTTATATTATTTACTTGAGTATTATGACACTTGACCAAATCTAACCAAACGATGCTATGCTACTGTTATAACAAAACAAAAAAAAGTCCTGTTGAACTCGATTGGTTCAGGTTTAGGTTATTTATTTTTTTAACCACGCGAAACCTCGTATTTTATCAACTACCTAACTAGAAAGTTGATTAACTTACCACTATTTTTTTTTTTTTTTTTTTTTATTTATTGGGTAAACAAACAATATCACAATGACATATATTGTAAATAAATTTAGAACTAATACATTTGAATAATTGCGACATCCACACCGTTTACCACGGATATGTATACGAACTAGGTGTACAGGAGTAATACATAGCATATTTTAACAATTTTACAATATTGTTTATATATGTTTTTTTTACAGTTTCCCTCTCACCTACAACAAAAGAAATAAAAAATTTAAGGTACGAACTAGTCATTGAAAGGGAGAGGTGACCATATGATTAATTAAAGACTATTATTAATTACTGCTGTTCAAAGTGTGCAATTTTTTTTATCACAAGTTGCTTGTAGGCGCAGTCATTATGGGCAAAAATATCAATATTGTTGAAGTTATAATTGTAGGAATCAACTAAGGCGCGAATGGGCGCGCGTTTGCAGGCATTAGTGCACTATTATTATTTTTCGGTGACATATTCGAACACGTTGAGTGGATCATACGAAAGATGCCTTGAACAACGTGCAACTACCGCACTGCAACCGCCTGATGATAATTCTCTCACATTCCAATCACTTTAATAATAAAAATTCTGTCCTACGCGGTTTCTTTCCTTTACTCTCAAAATGCGATGGGATCGACAGCTTAACGTTCATTCCGAGGCACGGATGAAACACTAACGATTTCATAATTTGGTACTAAAATCGTCTTGAGAGAAATTTTCTGATAATACAAGTCTTTTTCTGACTGGACACGGATGAACCCGGGGACATCAGTTGTTACAGCCAAAGCAAAATGTTACCAAATCTATACTAATATATTCACCACGCTAGGCAGGCGGGTTGGTGACCGCATTATTATATTGTACCACACAAGGAAACGCTGCTGTCCGTGACCAACGGCTCAACGTGCTTTCCAAGGCACGGAGGCGAGACCCGGAAAGAAATCTTAGAATTTGCACAAAGATTTCCTGTCCGGTGTGGGGATCGAACCCACGACTTCCGAGATATAAAGCGAGTTAAATACCGCTACGCTACGGAGGTAGATAAATTGTTTACCTGGACCTTATAAAGAAAGTAGATATGATAGGAAGTTATTATCAAATAAACAATATTTATTTACCGTTTCTTAATTATGGGGAACCTTTACGAGCTCATAAGGTGAGTTATGGCGAAATTAAGTTTGCTATAAGACAGTAAATTATCCTTTTTATGTGATCAAAGATCATGAATGTATTAATAACAGGGCATAGAAATTATAATGAATATAAATAAGTATTAATCTCTCGTAGAGATAAATGAGGACAAAGGAGGATAAGTTATGGTGAATAAGATTATTTCATTAGTGCGTTGATGAAGCGGTCGTAGCCCAATGGCTGGGGCATCGGACTTGTGATCTTGTGGTCGCCGGTTCGATCCCCACCTATTGCACTACCGATGTGTACCCACTCGTAACATAAGCATTTTCAAAAAATCTTTCTTATCGGATGCCTCCGTCATATAGACAATACGCCCTGTAAGTTTCAGTTATCTATGATTAGCGGGCCTACATTGTGCGTTGATCCGTCATCCCGTCAATTATTCAGGACTAAGCGTTTTATTAATAAAGATATTAGGTGCCTATTAGGATTTGTAGAAAAGGAATAAAATTATATTTTAAAAGGCAATTTGTTTCACTCATGTCATGTGTCCATTACTACGGACGGACCCACTTTTATTATGATTGATGGATAGATAAACTGTTTTTGTCCACTAATAAGAACATAACAAAGAAAAAGTCTTAGAAACTAAATGTGTATTGCATTTAGTTTTATCTATAGTAAGGAAGGTTAGGCTAAGGTTGTTTTCTATATAAATTTTATGAAGAAAAAGATTTGATTGTATGTTTGTGTTTACATTATCATCATTCCAGGACGTCCACTGCGGGACATAGGCCTCCCTCATAGATTTCCAATTGCTTCGGTTGGAGGCGGCCCTGCATCCACCGTGATCACGCGGCCTTTACCAGGTCAGTCGTCCATCTAGATGGTGGACATCCTACGCTACGCTTGCCGAGCCGCGGTCTACATTCGAGAACTTTTCGGCCCCAGCGGCCATCTGTTCTTTGTGCTATAAGTCTTGCCCATTGCCACTTCAACGAACTAATCCGTTGGGCTATGTCGGTAACCCGTCTACGTATCTCCTCATTTCTGATTCGATCTCGTAGAGAAACCCCGAGCATTGTCCTCTCCATAGCTCGTTGAGTGACTCTGAGTCTGTTGATAAGGCCTATAGTAAAGCACCACGTTTCGGATCCAAAGGTCACCACTGGCACCACACACTGGTTAAAGACATCATTAGGTACCGGATTTAGTAGACCGATTTCAAAGATTCTTTCACCATTAGAAAATTACGTTATCCACATCCAGTAGTGACATAGGCTATATCTCATTATGAAAATTACCCACTGTTACCAGTTCCCGTTCCCGAAACCGCGGGAGGGATATGGTATTATAAACGCAATTTGCGATAACGATGTTTTTAATACCTAAAGGTAAGCAAAATATATCTAATCAACTTTTTTTTTTCTTTGGGAAATGCGTTTACCCATTCCCACCGACTCGCCCTCTCCATAGCGTGGTATGCTAAACTCATACCACGAGGAGAGGACCCTACACCACTACAACCCCTGGACACTCCTTCGATCCGCCGTTGGCGGGGGCCGGATGCGCTTGAGCAATCTGGCCCACCACAATATATCTAATCAACTAATGTTAAGTGGTATAGGGATTTAGAGCTGCATAATAGACGAGGTCTGATGGTGCAGTAGATGTACCTATAGCACTGACCGCCCATTCCGGTTTCTCCCACTCATGGTCCCAACATTAATCAATTATGTTATTTGGCTCTCGTATTCTGTAAGGTAAGTGAGCCATCCTGTAGTTATTTTTTCTAAAGTTCATCACCATAATCAGCTCGTATATACGTCCACAGTTGAACAAGGGCCTTCTCCCTAGGGAGGGTTACCATAGTCATCACGCTTGGCAGGCGGGTTGGAGACCACAGTATTATGGTGTAACCCACAAGGCAATGCTGCTGCCCATTCCCTGGTGTAAGATTGTTATAGATGATGTTATAACAATTGGGACCAACGACTTGACATGCTTTCCGAGGCACGGCTACCCTACACGGCCTCGGACCTTTAACCAGACCCGGAAATAAATCTAAAATTTTACCTAGAGATATCTTGTCTGACGAGGGGACCAAACCCATAACCTCTGAAATTTACACCGCTACGCCACACAGGTTGTAAATGTTCTAATGTTGAAGTGTGTTTATTCGTTTTCTAAAACTAAGGCTTGGCCTTTAGTTAACATTGACTTATAATGCGTTTCTTAATCGGTTTACCACCAAATCACAATACAGTTTGTAATGATAAGCCTGCGGTAAGGTGGCTGAATTACAGACCAAGTTACCTCAAACCGTGCGTTTAATGAGAAGCCAGAGTGGACAAGGTTATTTGAAGCATTAGGTCTAAGCTGATTTCAGCGTTCCAAAATCAATTATTGCACAAATTAATGAGTAAAACTGAAACCAGAGTAAAGTCAATTAAGATAAATGGATGTGGTTTAAACTAAATACCTCATAACTACATGTTAAAATTATTACCGCTCATGTGTCCGCTATCGAGACATGGTCTCGTGTGTACCGGGGATTTGCCTGCGCTTTTTCCTTCTTTTCTTAGTATCAGTCGTTATTACAAAAATTACAAAACAAAAACATTTGAAAAAAATCACCATCTTGTTTTTTATTTATTTTTATTTATTTATTTATGTACACACACAAGATACAAAAAAGAAACAACAAAAAGATAACTATGTACAAAGGTACTACTTATTTCTAAAGAAATCTCTTCCAGTAGACCTGCAAGAGGAGAAGTCGAAAGATAGAAGAATTTAGAAGTGTGTAGGTAGATTTACATACATACATACAATAACTAAACATATACATAAATACATATATATATAAAATAAGAATAAACTACATACTAAATATAAATACATACTTACACGTACATTATGATGAAGAAGAGAGATAAAATTCTTTCACCATTCTCTTAAATGACAAAAGAGAATTGCAATTGCGGATGTGAGCGGGCAACGAATTCCATAATCTAACCCCATGCACGGAAAAGGAGTAGGAATAAAAATCGGATTTGTGAGGGGGAAAACTGAGGAGAGACTTAAGGTGAGACCTGCATTGATCGTCAGGAGAATGCAAAAAGGAAAATCGATCACGTAAATAGGAAGGGTATGTAGGATTGTGTAGGATCTTGAAGAGGAGACATAATATCCGAGTGTTCCTGCGAAGGCGGATTGGGAGCCACTTGAGATCCTTGCGAAATTGAGAGACATGATCGAATTTACGAAGGTTAAATATAAAACGAATACAGAGATTTTGCAAGCGCTCAAGCTTATTTAATAGCTCCTCTGTGGCATCCAAGTAGCAGATATCAGCATAGTCCAAAATGGGTTGAATAAGAGACTGAGCTAGGATAATCTTGGTTTGTAACGGCAAGAAATGCTGGAGGTACTTAAGTGTATGGAAAGTGAAGTGTACCCTTTTACTGACTTCATTTATGTGAGCTTTCCATGATAGGTTACGATCAATAAGGATCCCTAGGTTTTTAGCAACATCAGTATAGGGTATGTTTGCTCCACCTAGCAGAATCTGTGGAAAAGTTGCTGCATCTAGTCCATTGCACAATTGTCTGCTACCAATTAATATAGCCTGCGATTTGGCAGGGTTAATACGAAGTCCGTATGATTGGGCCCAGTCGTAAATTTTGCTAAGGTCATAATTAATTGCAGCGATGGCGTTTCTGGCCTCATTTATAGAGAAATGACGATAAAGCTGTAAATCATCTGCATAGAGATGGAAATTAGAGGAAATGACTCCAGATACAGAGTTGATGAAAATGGAGAATAGTAAAGGAGATAGCACGCCACCTTGAGGTACGCCTGCTACTAGTGAACACCATTCAGAGTAAGACTCTTTATGGCGAACACGTTGAGAGCGACCTCGAATATATGAACTGAACCAGGCCACAGCTTCCGAGGAGAAATTGTGTGATTTAAGAATTTCAAGGAGAATATCAAAATCCACGGAGTTAAAGGCATTACTAAAGTCAAGAAGCACCAAAACAGTGAGTGACTTTTGCTCCATGGCCCAGCGTATGTCCTCAGTGACCTTAAGTAATGCCGTCACCGTACTGTGACCTGGTCTAAAGCCTGATTGAAAGGGGCTGAGGATACTGTTCTGAGACAAGTATGCAGAAAGTTGGCGATGAACTATATGCTCCAGAACTTTTGATAGGAATGGGAGTATGGAAATGGGTCGGAAATGGGACACAAGAGAAGGATTAGCTATTTTTGGTATGGGGATTATATTTGCTAGTTTCCAGACATTTGGAAAGCAGCAGGAAAACAAAGAGAAATTGAAGATGTGCGTAAGGATAGGTAGTAAAATATAAAGTAGTGGAATAAGCATTCTGGAGCACAATTTATCAGTACCAACAGCCGCAGAAGAAATCGACATGATAGATTTTCTGACCTCGTCTTCATTCACTGCTGTGAATTTAAACTGAGGGCATTGTGGAACCGGCATGGAGGAGAGTAAGCGCAATGTAGTGATCTTGGCACGAGGATCAGCTAGAACGGGAGACGAGGAGAAATGCTGATTAAGACCACTCAAATCCAGACCACTCACATTTGAAGGGGATTTGCCGATACCGTTAGCTTTAAGAAATTTCCATAATTTGGAGGAATCGCGATTATCAAGAGATTTGTGAAAGTGGCGGCGTTTAGCATCTCTACAAAGAAAATTACAGCGATTACGCAACCTTTTAAAATTATTATAATTTATTTCATTTGGATTACGTTTGTATCTGCGTTTGGCGTTATCGCGACGTAACATAGCGTCCTTAATAGCAGGGGTAATCCACACAGCTGGAAGGTGCTTAAGCTTGATACGTCGTTCCGGGGCATGTCGATCAAACAAATCTAAAATGGTTTTGTTAAACGCGGTTACCATTACATCTACAGAGCCAGAATTCATAATAGATGTCCAGTCGATATTTGCAGCGTCACCCTTGAGTGCCTCCAGATCCAAGCCACTAAAATTCCGAAGCATAGCGTACTCAGACTTACGCTTAGGAAATCTAATAGTGTAAGAAAGAAATATCAAGTCATGATAAGAGAAACAAGCAGAAAGTTGACCATGATTGGCAACAAGCTCAGGCTTAGAGACAATCATTAAATCAAGAAGAGATGGAGTACAGTTTGGAAAATTATGTGTCGGAGAAAGAGGCAATATGTGAAGGTTTAGAGCGGAAAGAAGATACTGAAGAGAATGAGCACGGTGATCATTTTTAATCAAACACGTATTGAAATCACCCATCAGGACTACGTGATCATATAGAGGACAGAGGTCATTTAGAAGGGACTCGAATGTATTAAAATAGTCAATACGGAGACTAGGACTATAAAATACACCAAGTAGTATATCGGTGTTGCGTACTCTGATTTCAATGAAAAGATGCTCTGCCGATTCATTGTAGTGTGAAGGGGAAGAGCTTATCACTTTGTACGGAATATTAGCACGCAGGTATATTGCTACACCCCCGCCTCCCTTTCCGGTCCTGTCATTTCGAACTAATACAAAACCAGATAGTGCAAAATGAGGAGAAAGAAGTGAAGGCTTTAAAAATGATTCCGAAATCAACAGGGCGTCTAAGTTGTCACTGCTAAAGGATGCCAAAAGATCAGTATGGTGGCGAGGAATACTCTGAACGTTAATGTGGGCGAAGTTGAGGTGCTTTGAATAGTTGGAAAGGATAGAGGATAGTTGATCAGACAATGTCCGCTGCGAAGGCTCACTATCCACACTTACAAAACTGGAGTCAGTGGAAGAACAAGAGAAATAATCATCATCAATAATATATACATCATCCATAAATATGTACTAACTAAATATGTATATAAAAATATAAATATATTAATAAAATAAATACTTGAACCATAAAATATTTAAGATTAAAAAGAAATATAAGCAGTTGCTAACCTCCCTGCCTCGCTAGTGGAAGAAATTTTAAATGACATACATATATAACAACAACATCAAAGACATGCACCGATATAAACATTATAATAGCAATAAAAAAAATAAAACAATTAAAAATACACTTTCAGTCACAATATATAAAAACCGTCCTAAGGTTACAACAAATGACACTTAAAAATTAAATAAAACGGAACGCATCGGATTTTGTTATGACAGGTAGAAACTGTGACAGGTAACGTTTGCTATGGCGATAACCTAGTACCGGCATTAAAATTAAATAAAATAAAGATTTAAAGGGGTATATCAGTCAAACAACACAACGCGCGACAGGAGCTCGATCGCGTAACTGTCATTGTTACAATTGATCACATCTTAATGTCATCTGACGATTCTGTTACTTAAAATTCTACTTTAATTTTAATTAAGACACGTTTCTCCAGGACTATCAGGAAAATTTAGCTCTGCGGCCTATGCTGTTGAAACTGTGAGATGACTCACTAATGTGGATACTGCTAGAATGGTTTACTTTAGTTATTTTCATAGTGTAACGTACTATGGGATTCTTCTATGGGGAAATTGTGCGGACATTGACAGCATTTTTGTACTACAGAAAAGAGCTGTAAGGTCCATATATAAACTTGGTCCGCGAGTTTTGCTACGGGAGAAATTCAAAGAGACTAATATTCTTACAGTCGCATCACAATATGTATATGAAAACCTTTAACATGTTCATAAGAATACTGATAGTTTTAAGATAAAAAGCGATACTCATAATGTTAATACTAGAACTAAGCATAATCTGGTTTCACCTGCTACAAGTCTCCACAAAATAAGCACTTCTTTTATGGGGCAATGTATACGCTTCTGCAACAAACTTCCTAATAATGTTAGAGATCTTTCTACACACAAGTTTAAACGATATGTGAAAGATAAATGATGTAAAAAAGCTTATTATAACATTTCTGATTATGTCAATGACAAAACAGCTTGGGAGTGAATTGCCCTGAAACAATACTGTTTCATTAATAATTGTAATTTGTAACATCACATTTATTTAAAAAAGGATTCCTCTGAGTTTCTTGCCAGTTCTTCTCAGAGTTGCCACGTCCAAAACTGGTGGTAGTAAAAGAAAGGGACGCATCATAAGAACATGATTTACAATATTTCAAATGTGTCTATATGAATAAAGAATTTTTGACTTTGACTTTGACTTTTGACTCCATTTCTTGCCTGACATTGGCAGAATTGTCGTTATTCGGCTAAACATTCGGCACATGTATTGGCTTGACCTTGTCACATACTCACGTGATTACTTTTTAATCATATCATATCAGTACGAATTATAACGGTTGAACAAAAAATCTCTGGCTCTCTAATTATCCTTTTGTGTTCATCTCACTCAATATAATAACTCGTTACATGGAAATCGAAATAACATTTACATTTTTATTATTGGTAGAAAAACTTCGAACTTGGAATTGTCATGTAATTTTTAAACTAATAACCAGTTCTAAATAAAACCATTAGCCTATAATGATGTGTTCCTAACTAACAATAGGGCCGAAAATAGACACGCAATAGTACCCAAACTAATTTCCTGTTCCTTTTCAAAGGACAGTCTGTAATCTAAATAGGCGTCGATTTTAATATTGTTTCCTCGAAGCTGACGGTTTTATCCAATTCAGTTCATTGTACAGATCGTTTTTCTTTTAATAGGAGTTGAATTAAAGTTTTCCAGCAATTTTTAATGCTAGTTTTAGATTTCAAATTAATTTTGAGGATATCCATCCAGTACTTAAACATTATTTTGTGGTTGTCGACGATATAATGAGCATCATAAGATCTGCAAGTGTAATTTTTTTTTACTCTTTCTCTCTCCTTCCTCCTTAGCGACATACAATCTGGTTGCAAAGTGATAGTTGCACGTTGTTCAATGCGTCTTTCGTATCTTCCACTCTGTAGGTTGAGAATACAAAAAACTCGTTAGATGGCGCGCAAATGTGTTAAGTTGCGGTTGGATTATTTTTTGCACGTTTCACGTTTAATTTAAAATAAAGGTAAAGGTCAGTCACATTTGGCTGTATGTCACTAACCTCTGCCTTTATATTCCCAGCGAATATAAAATCTTACATAACCATAACCGTTGTTAACCGTTTGTCCATATTCGTTGGCGGTTTTGCTTCAAGATCTACCCTCTTCAAGTAAGTATTTCAAAAATTTTGGTATAACTGCTATTTACAATATTGAAATACCATGTAGTTTATTATTTCAAACATTTAACTATAGAAGTTATTTTAGAAATTCGAAAGTAAATTCGCCTTTAGAATAAATTGAACTTAACAGACCATATTTTATTATTCAAAAGGTTGTATTAAATTCAGTGCCATCAACTACGACAAGACATCCTTCAGTTGTGGACACTATACATACAAGGATTAATATGTATTTTGTTTCAATGAATGAACCTCGGCGGATGTGAGCTTATATTATTATTTTTGTACAAAAATATTTTTTAATCATGTGTTAATCAATACAACCTCCGTAGCGTAGCGGTATTTGGCTCGCTTTAAATCTCGGACGTCGTGTCGACGATGCCGGACAGGAAATCTTTGTATAAATTCTAAGATTTCTTTCTAGGCCCCTCCGTGCCTGGTAGAGCACGTTAAGCCGGTGATCCCGATTGCTATAACATCATCTTTAGTAATCGTATATCAAGGAACGGGCAGCAGCGTTTCCTTGTGTGTTACTACACAATGCTGCGGTCAGCAAACCGCCTGCCAAGCGTGGTGACCGCGGCAAATACCCTTCAGCAGTGGATGTTATACGAACTGATGATGATGATGTTTATCAATTAATTGGCAAACAATTTTTACCAATTGAAAAATAGAGAGAAGTTGATTTGATAAATCTAGACTTCAGAAGTATAAGATTAGTATATAGTACCTACTATTATTTACTTCAGAAGCATTTGGTCATAAGTGCCAGTTTACGATAAAGGCACATCCGAAAAATGTTTCTGACGTATAATGGCACATCCGACATTCTGCGTCTGACTGAGGTCTAGAAATGTGTAATTAGGTTCATATAATGGCATCTGATATAAACTGACTATGTACTTGTACTTTTCTATTGATGCTAATTTGTTTTAAATATAGTCATTTAAAGAATGACAAAGTGTACTTTTGGTAGGAATTTGTTGCCTTGCGCATATCATATGCGGGTATTCAAACAAAGATACTTTGTTTGCTGAAGAGGACCTAATTAAAACTTTATCGTATCAAGTTAACGTGTACGATGGGAATTTTGACACAATACAAAAAATCGATGCCTCTTGCATGCCATTGTTTACACGAATTAACTATATGATAACATATAACTAACTAGTTATATTATATTATACTAAGCCAGTATAATACAAAGTAAAGCTCCCGCGCATGATTTCACCCGCCTAACTCCCGTTTCCTTAAGAACTTCAAAAATAAATATAGCCTTCCTCGATAAATGGGAACACTAAACACACACACTAATACTAAAATATTTTTTTTTCAAATCGGACCCGTAGTTCCTGAGAGCGTTCAAGCAAACAAACAAACTTTTCAGCTATTTGAATCAAATCAATGTATACATTGAATTGATTCAAATAGCTGAAAAGTTTGTTGTATACTATATAATAGTATAGATTCATTTGATTGTGAAAAAACGTTGAATGTCATATTTATTTATATCTAATCAACAGTCTAAAAAATAAAAAAGGCTTTGTCCTATTTCAGACTTTACACTCTCTGTGTACCCATTAAAATCGGTCCAGTAGTTTTGGCATGAAAGGGCGACAGACAAACAAACATAGTTACTTTGAAATATATATATATGGATAATAACTGAGCCATTTTTTTAAATGAAAGGAACTAAACTTTGGTAAACTATACACAGCCTAAACATACCCTATAGTAACCTTTTATGAAGAGCTCCATATTGCTACCGTTCCCTTTCTCCTGTGCAAGCCTCAGCAGGAATTTCATTCCACAATCTCGGAGTATATAAAAGGAAGTTGGATAGTAGACTACCTATAGAATATACAGCTTTGTAGAACTAGATCTTGAATCAATACCAGGTAAGAGAATACAGTGTATAGTCAATAAAAGTGATATTTCCAACTACTGCCTGATAGCGTCCGAGGTTCAATAGTTTTAGAATTCATTTCGGAATTCCAATATTGTATTGTATTGAAAATGTATTTCAGGGTACCTACTACAAGTCCAGTAATAAAACATTCCATGATTTTACAAATGATTCAAATATTCCGTTGCACTGTTAACAATTTTTGACGTTGAAATTTAAACAAAATTTTTATTTTTTGTTATATTATGACAACGTTTACAGTTCTAATATTTTTAAAGGTGCATTCTAAGTTTTCGCCTCAGCTATGACTTCAACGATTTGAAAATGGTAATTTTGGAAAAAAAAATTACATATCATCATCATCAAAAGCGGCCGTAGCCCAATGGCTAGGGCGTCGGACTTGTAATCTTGAGGTCGCGGGTTCGAACCCCACCCATTGCACTACCGACGTGAACCCACTCGTAACACAAGCATTTTGAATTTGAATTTGAATGCTAAACTCTTCTAGAAAACTTAAAAAACAAAAATATCATCAGTCCATATTATAACGTCCACTGCTGAAGGAGGGTTGCCATAGTCACCACGTTTGCCAGGCACGTTGGTGACCGCAGTATTATGGAACACGGAAACGGTGCTGCCCTTATGTCGATAGACAATTCTGTTTATCACCAAATCGTCTGCGCGTTGACTATGGTCAGTGGCGTAGCTATCGTAGGACCAGTTGGTGCAGTGCACTAGGGCCCCAGACCTCAGGGGGCCCTATCACATTAGCATTGAAAAAAGCGGGCCAGCCAACTCGCTAGCGCTTGAAGCTATGCACCGGGGCCCTTGCCCACCTAGCTACGCCACTGACTATGGTCATGTTCCTCTTGTTCCTCATCATATTCTGGGGACATTATTCGAGCTAATCTATATATATAAAAGAAAGTCGTGTTTGTTACAACACTTATAACTCGAGAACGGCTGGACCGATTGCCATGGTTTTTGATTTGTTGGATTTGTTTCCGTCCCGAATAGCAGAATACATTTTAAAAACAAAAGAAAGTTGTGTTAGTTACACTATTTATAACTCAAGAACGGCAGAACCGATTTGGCTGAAAATTGGTAGGGAGGTAGCTAAGAACTGGGAGAAGGACATAAGATACTTTTGGGTAGGGGTAGGGTAGGGTAGGGGTAGGGTAGGGTAGGGTAGGGTAGGGTAGGGTAGGGGTAGGGTAGGGTAGGGGTAGGGTAGGGGTAGGGTAGTGGTAGGGTAGGGGTAGGGTAGGGGTAGGGTAGGGGTATGGTAGGGGTAGGGTAGGGTAGGGGTAGGGGTAGGGGTAGGGTAGGGGTAGGGTAGGGGTAGGGTAGGGCAGGGGTAGGGTATAAAAGTCCACCCATGCGAAGCCGGGGCGGGCCGCTAGTGATAGTGATATAATACCCAATATCATTAACTACCTATTTAAAATGTCGTAACAGTAAGTTCTTTTTCAAATAAAGAATATAAGAAAAAGTTAAATTTGATTGTAGTTGTCCCAAAAATTCAGGTTTTGTACAAAATACTTTCATTACCAGTCCGTATAACGTCCACTGCTGAATCTCCAGCCTTCCGATGCCCTCGTAGTACCGAAGTCCGAGAGGCCCGCGAACTGCAAAGTAGAGCGACAGTTGCACAAAACTCCCCTAAAGAAACTAAAAGCCATAATCCCTCAATCTGCCCGTCAGCGACCGCCCTGAGCCGAGGTCCAAGTCCCAAGGGGGCCGCCCTCTTGCGCAGGTTGCTTGTTTGTAGTGTTTAAACCATTTATCTAGGCTGGAGCTCTGCTCGCTTTTATGCCTGGTGAAGTAGCAAAAGCCTCAAAGCTAACTATATATGTCCGTACGAAAAAAAAAAAGGAAAAAAAGCTGAATCTCCTCACTTGGCAGGCGGGCTGGTGAATGTAGTTTATGTCGTAACACATAGGGAAACGCTGCTGACCGTTCCCTGGTATACGATTGTTATATGTAGATGATGTTATAACAATCTGGATCAAAGGCATAACGTGTCCCTCAACCAACGAAACCTGGAAAGAAATCTTAGATTTTACATAGTTTTCTTGTCCGGTGCAGTTACCGAACCAACGACCTCCAAAACTTAAAGCGAGACTTATACCACTACGCTACAAAGGTTGTCAATACAATCATCATCATCATCTGCCCGTATAACGTCCTCTGCTGAACATGGGCCTCCTCCCGAGGGAGGGTATTTGCCATAGTCCCCACGCTTGGCAGGCGGGTTGGTGACCGCAGTAATATGTTGTACCACACAAGGAAACGCTGCTGCTCGTTCCTTCATATACGATTATTATAGATGATGTTATAACAATCGCGACCAACGGCTTAACGTATTTTCCGAGGCACGGAGGGCAGTCCCTCAACCAACCAGACCCGGATAGAAATCTTAGAATTTACACAAAGATTTCCTGTCCGGTTTGGGGATCGAACCCACGACCTCCAAGATTGAAAGCGCGCCAAATACCGCTATGCTACGGAGGTTGTCAACACAATACCTTGGGTCTAATTAATTATTATTGACAAGGTACAAATTAGTTTACAAGCGAGTAAAGACAACTTGAACATCCCGAAACTCTTGAATTACTTAAAATATGCCTATAACTTTGATGAGACCATATAATTCAGTTAACTGGCAGAGGTCGGACTCGCCAATTATATTGAAGAGTTTATGTAAGACCCCTTTGTTTTGGTGGTTGCAATTGATGTAATTAATAGGTACTACGTTATGCAATAACGTTTAAAATATAATATGATATTCATTTCTAAACTACGATAAGTCTTTTAAATTCTTAAAGGTACCCCATTGCTTGAGGTACCCCGTTGTCTTGACGTTTTTTACTCGTATTTGTCAACATTAATTATATTTAATATTTTTATTTTATATGCAGGTACACAGTAGGTACGTACGTACACATAATAAAAAAAAGTTTAATATGCATCTGGTTGCCGAGAAAAAAATTTACACCCGCAGTTCTAACATTAGAATGGCGGGTGTACATACTTAATTATATAACATTTTATCCGAGAAGATAAATTGAATTTCATTAAAGGTGTACTAAGGTACACTGCAGGTACACATATTTACAAAAAAAAACATATGTAAAATACGCATCTCCTGATGGGAAAAAATGCACACCCGCAGTCCTAACTGTAGGATGGCGGGTGTACATATTATACTATATATCTTTTTATCAAAAGAAGTACACTGGATTTCATTAAGGGTACACCGAGGTACACTGCAGGTACAATCTTTGTGTAGAGAAGCAGTTCACATCTGTGATGTACACCCGTGATCCTAACGCACATAATAATGTAAATTGTTATAACATTATCTATGTTTATCGTGTGTCATTCCACAGCGATTAACCATACCGGGTTAAGGAATGCAATGAATAATTCGTTATATATTTGTTCAAAAAAAATACATATAGTTACTAAATGAATAACTGATTATTAATTCAAGCAGTGTTATCTAAAATTATACCTTTTAGGAAAATAAAAACATAGATAGAAATCATAGGTTATTTTGTGAGCTCTATCTGTAACTTTAATTATCTGTCGGATAACTGCATTGAAAAGTTTGTCTTTCAGAAAAAAACAAAGCATAGCTCACTCTATACCTCATTCAAAGTGTCCATGTAGCTTGCTACAGCGCACTACACTACACTACACTACAGTAAAATTGAAAACTTCATGTTAACTAACAAATTTAAGGTGCCAGCAACAACTGTATTTACTATGTTGTACTAAATAACACAGTAAAAGGTGCCACTAATTTATTGGAGGAATTGAATTTCAAATTGTTTTCTGAATACTTTGTTTGTTAAGTATAATATATACAAACTGATCCAGCTCTCGGTGTTTCGAACATTGATGTTTGAAGGAGCTTCCGGGGGTTTTGGTGGGTTTTTCCAAGCGTTGCTACATGTACCGATACTGGCGGGATGTTCTAATTTTTTTTTTTCAAAATTGCATGTCTCTCGCTTGGCTGTCTCAGTCCCGCTTTTCGTGGATAACTTGGCCTTTGTTGTTTTTTATTCAAGTGCTATAGGATAAGTCATGTTGTTATAGTTAAAGTAGCTTAATTTAATTAAAATACATTTTCTATGGCTATTCTCGCTATCTATTGACAGGTGAAGATTTATTATTACCTAAATAACTTTTTCTTACTCTGTCCGTCTTTTGATGAGAGAATCCTGGCTGTTCCACAACAAAAAATAATAATGTTTTGAAAAAAAAAAAAACTGGTAAGTCAAATACATTGTCTTGTAGTATCAACGTAGAATATCTGGTAATATTAACATTCGAACAAATCTATACTAAATACTTAGATTGAATGTACTTACTACCAAATATAAAACATTACGATGCAATGCAAAAAAAAATACGGTATATTAACTATGTTTAGTGACGTCATAAAATTAATTTAAAAAAAAATTTAAAAGAAAACAACCATAGATTAACGTAGAGTTACTGTCCACTACTGTAGCAATAGCTACAATTTAAACAAGTTATGCCAGTTGATACTTTTATCGTCTTTAAAAACGTTCAAAGAGAAATTGGAAGAACGTTTTATCATCAAAATAATATTTAGCATAATAAGCATCTATAGAGATTTACATTTTAACAGATGTAAATCTTCAAGTAAAAAAACATTAAAAATGTATGGATGAACTTGAGCAAGTTTGTTTTTTCACATTTTTCTTTTCAAATTTTCCTTTGATCAGCAGACATAATTAGGAGTACAAATTTCCACATGCAGAACGATAAAATTTTGTTATGTGTTCCGTTATTTAAATGAACCTCTTTTTAAATTCTTTCACAAATATTTTATTTTTATTATTATCGTGCTGTCTCATTCACAGAAGTATAGAATTAAATTTAAGAAGAATGTTGTTTTTGTGGCAAGTTTTCCGTTGATATAAATTAATAATTATTGTATTTTATATTCGTTCATTTCAACAATCTGTTTAAATCCACTGCTGAACATGGGCTTCCTCTTTACAGACCTCTGCTGGCCAAGGGGTTTGAGGGATATTGCCATAATCGGATGAGATCGGAGGCGGATCGGTAGTAGAAGTAGGTAAGACAGATGCTGCAGCCCATCCACCAGGTACATCATATATGTCCTTTAGTCGGAAACCATAATTACATAGAGTTAAAATAAAAATTACCTCTAATATAGAACTTAGTGATTGGTATTGGTCCTGTTTTGCTAATTCCAACCATACTGAAATTGCTTACTTATAGCTCGGTGATAAATGCCTTGAATCCGTGCCCGCAATTAAACTTAACGGTAACGAACTACAACGGGTTTTTCAGTTTAAGTACCTGGGGCATTTCCTGACCGACGACCTTAAGGATCAGGTGGATATAAAGAGGGAACGTAGGGCGCTGGCAGTTCGCCGTCGGGGGGCCGGATTGCTCATGCGTACCCGACCCCCGCCAACGGCGGATCGAAGGAGTGTCCGGGAGGTTTTAGTGGTGTAGGGTCCTCTACTCGTGGTATGACTTTAGCATACCACGCTATGGAGAGGGCGAGTCCCACATATCCCACCGCCAGCGCGCAAATACATACGCTGCAGCGGTGGTGGGAATGCGTCAATGCATTTCACCTCGGATAACAAAAAAAAAAAAAAGGGCGCTGGCAGTTCGATGTAACATGTTGGTACGTAGGTTTGCACGTTGTAGCAAGCCAGTTAAGATAATACCTTTTAAAGCTTATTGTCAAGTGTTTTACACGTGCAGCCTGTGGACCAATTACACGTAGCGGACTCTCAGCGCCCTGCGAATAACGGATTTAGGACGTTGATGGGGCTGCCCCGATTCTGCAGTGCATCCAATATGTTCACCCAGGTACACGTTGATGGCTTCCACGCCATAATCAGATAGAAATCTGCCTCATTGCTCTGCAGAATGCGGGCCAGCTCCAACTCCATGCTGAAAACCGTGGCATGGAGGTACGAATCTCCATTAGTATATGATGTTGTTCGTAGGTGCATTACGAGCAATAAGCTTGTCTCTAAATAGTTGTTCGCAGGTGCATCATGAACAATAATAAGTATTTTTTATGTACGAAATAGCTTAGTATTTACTAACATATATGTAAGTTTTTTTTATTGTACTAACCGCCTATGGATGCCGCTGTCCGAAATAAAAAGTATTTTATTTATTTATTTATTTATAGCAAACGCTTTAGCGCTTTGGCGGTCAAATCATTAATGGACTTGCTAAAACGAAATGTAGCGTAGTAAACGATCGCTTTTTTATTCTATCACTAGCTAAAAATCAAGAAAACAATGATGACTACCAAAACTGTGACAAATAAAATTGAGCTCAATTTTATTTGTCACAGTTACGAATACAATCAAATGATTCTACTATTAAGAAAAAAGTTCAACAAGTCACTTGTCTCCCTCAGTCATAATAATAGTCACAGGTTCCAGTCATACAGCACGAGTTTTTAGACCAGTTATAGTATAGGCATTGTTAAGAACAAGTTTGGCAATCCACAATTCACGTCTGAACGTTCCAGTTTCCAGCTTCTGCTGAATAACGATATCGCAATGAGTACAATATCGTCAAGAACATTTCGCTTGTCCCAGCTTCCCAGATCCAAGTTTCTTTACAATAATACATAAGGTCTATAATAGTTATTTGTTATACAAGAGTGCAAAGTTGCTTTTTAACCGCGTGTTCAATTTTGATGACCGAGCAAGCGAAGGATTTTAAAATTGAATCACGAGCGCAGCGAGTGATTCAAATTTAGAATCCAGAGCGTTAGCGAGGGAATCAAAAGAGCACGAGGTGAAAAATCTTTGCACTCGAGTGCAACACATAACTTTTCATTCCACCTCAGCGAGGAAATGCGCATTATTAACAGTTTCAGTCAATTCTGTTGGCGTCAAACAAACTTCCTCGTCGCTAGAATCACTCATTTTAGTTTTTTCACTTGTTTTCAAGTTTCTTGTTTTTAATATAAGGTTTAACAATGACGTGAAAAAATGCCGCGTAAAGAACCGCGTACAAAGCAAATTGAAAAAAGAACACCAAGAAGGTTCCGAGTCTGAGTTTTTAACAAATTAAAAAAAAGTTGTATGATATATTCGGCACCATAGAGGTAGCAGTAAATAGGTTTAATGTTTTTTTTAATTCACAAACTTAGTGCACACGATGTTCTAAATTCAATTTACTTTATCCTCTAGAGAATAAAAACCGGCCAAGTGCGAGTCGGACTCGCGCACGAAGGGTTCCGTTTCAGTTACAAGTGCGTACCTATTTTTGATATCAAGAATAAATAAAAAAGCGTATGTTTATGAAATGAAATGTTATTTTATATTTTTATATTCGAGTTGATTGAATGAAAGCTAAATTGCGGTTTACGATTTTTGACGTATTAAAAAAAAACTACTTACAAGATCTCGTTCAAACCAATTTTCGGTGGAAGTTTACATGGTAATGTACATCATATATTTTTTTTAGATTTATCATTCTCTTATTTTAGAAGTTACAGGGGGGGACACACATTTTACCACTTTGGAAGTGTCTCTCGCGCAAACTATTCAGTTTAGAAAAAAATTACATCAGAAACCTCAACATCATTTTTGATTTGGTATTTATGAATAGGTCATTCATAAATACCCCACACGTATGGGTTCGATAAAAAAAAAAATTTGAGTTTCAGTTCTATGTATGGGGAACCCCAAAATTTATTGTTTTTTTTTTCTATTTTTGTGTGAAAATCTTAATGCAGTTCACAACATACATCTACTTGCCAAGTTTCAACATTATAGTTCTTATAGTTTCGGAAAAAAGTGGCTGTGACATACGGACGGACAGACAGACAGACATGACGAATCTATAAGGGTTCCGTTTTTTGCCATTTGGCTACGGAACCCTAAAAACGGCTTTTCCACTCAGATATTGAAGATTAAAAATACTCTTTCCGAGATGGTGGGATGAAAAAGTTATTTATCAACACTAGCGAATACCTACTAACTTACACTTTACTCAATACTGAAGACCGTTAACTTCGTTATTAACGAAGAGAGACGGCAGGTTACGAAATCCTTTAATATGTTAAAGTTATCTATCCAATTGCTATGGATAGACTAATCATTATTGGCATTATTACCCGTGTGTTTATGTAAGAAGCTTTTCAAGTTAAAATCCAATTTTTTTGCTAAACATCACTGACATAAAATCGATATTGCTAACGTATTTTAAACAGTAATTGTAACGAAATAATTAATTTGTTCAGAATTTAGGTATTTACATAATTTTTACTTTTTAAATGAAAGTAAAGCCCTGGGTGTGTGTGTGTAAGTGTTACAGTTAGACTTTAGCTCTTGTGCTTGAGTTTAGGTAGGTAATAGAATTAGGTCTTGCACTTTTTTTACTCTCTGAGAGTTTGGTTGGATGGCCCATACTGAATCTTGAATTTTTAATAGTTAAGTTTGGCTCTAAACAATCACCACCTTTACTTATATACCTAACGTTCTAAGGGCAGGAGGTGCAGCCATCGTCACCACGCTTAGCATGTAGGTTAGCGACCGCAGTATCATTCATAGTATTCGCACAGGTAAACGCTGCGGCCCAGTTTCCGATAGACAACTAGCATTTATTAAATCCATCGTGTCATATAATATGATGCCTTTTGAGACCAATGGTTAAACGTGATTTCCGAACGAAGAGTAGTTCCTCAAAGACTACGACTCCAAGTCTTTGATTCAACAAAAATTGACGGTGAAATCGAACCCACGACTTCCGCAACTTAAAGGAAGGTCTATGTAATGACATAGAAATTGTTTCTAAAGTAGCATCATTGTGTAAGTATCATTTAGATTGGCCCTCAGGAAGGAAGGACTGCGAGTACTAATAATAGTGATTATTTTATATTGGCTTGGGTTGACCAGACCAGTTAAAAAAAAAATACTATTATTAGTATAAAAAGATAATATTTTCCATGATGGTTCATACATATATGGTTTTTTTATAAATCTTGCTCGTTGGTCAAGCCATAATGTTTTTGACCATAACTAGGCTTCAGGTCAACTATAATCTGGGTCTCTTCAAGTCAAGAGTGAATAAGTGTCTTCTAAAACCTTTGAGATCCATCGTCAGCCACATCGTCGCTTACAATCAGGTGAGATTGTGGCTAAAAAAAGGTCTAACAAGAATTTTAAAAAAACCGGTTCGATCCCAAAATATCGTGTTACCAAAAATATTCTATTCAGAAATATCTAGTAGGTACTTACCTCGAACTTCGTAAGTTGATGGTGTTTCTCCCGTGCTCTGGAGAAACACGTTAAGTTGTCGGTCCGCCTGGTCACTCACCGGTCGTGTCGTTAGAACCATCTCACAAGATTTTGAGATTAAAGATATAAAGGGTGTGTACGTGTATTTGCGCACACTGGCTAATCTGCTTAGAGATTAGCCGCCACGGAAGCACTATAACTATAAATAGCTGAAGTATTTTTTCTCGTGATTGATAATAAATATTTATCAATTTTTCTAAAAATTCCTTTAGCTATAACCCAGTATGTATTTGGAAAATAAGTAGGTATTTCGTAAATGTGGGTCATTTGTTCAAGTTAGTGGAAAGTTTTGTGTTGATGTTGATATATAAAATGTATTAATACATTATGTAACGGTACCTTTATTAGAAAAATGACATCTATATAGAATGAAGAAGGATTGTTTAAATGAAATAAATCTCGATACCCGATATATTTATTTTATTTCATCCATAACGTCGACAGTGATAATTAACAACGAACTAACTAAATAATAGGTATCCCAACATCCAGTTTTCGAATATTTTTATCGCCTAAAAATATTTTTTATTATATTCATTACTATAATAATTACATGTATGTATGTAGAGTATGAAATAACAGACTTTACTAATTTTCTTATAATTTTCACTACGAAAATTGACTCAAATAGGATACAATTTGACCCAGCCTAAGTAATTGCAGACATCGCTCTCCTTTCCCCTTTTTTGTCGAAGGTGACAACGACTCTGTTGAAACATTTCGGAAAGTAAAGTAATGTCTAACATTAAATTAAATAGGTTTTTTTTAGTCTTGTATCTCTTAATTCTGATCAAATAACAACATCAATGTTAGAGTGAGTAGGTCTAAGTTTAAAAATTGTAGACGTTTTGCTTAAGTTGACTTAGTATTAAATGGGTATTATTTCTCAAAACGTTTGTGTATGTGTAACATTTAAAAAAATATTTTTCAAGATTTATGTTAATCTTTGAAATTTCTTAATGTCCCGCCTTGTACATGATCTCGTTTGTATTTTTTTTTAAGTGAAGCATTTCTTTCTTTTCATTTTTAAAGCTCTCATCGGGACTCCATATTTTGCGATAAATAATACTTTAATTCCCATTTTCAAATGAAAATGTTTCGATTGGATCTTTTATTTATTCTTAATAACACTAAGATACTAACTAGTATTTGATATATTTTTTCAGCCATAAAATTCTAATTAGACTAATAAAATCATCGTTGCACACATCTGCCAGCCAGTTTCGATGAGTGAACAAATATTGTTATTATTTTTTTATAAATGTTGTGTCAAAAAATGTCCTTTTTGCTGTACTACGAAATGTAATTATATTGTACTACTACTCACGGGAATGTGTGGCCACATTCCTTTACGATACATGTTTCAATGTCGATTTTTTGTCTCAATTTTCAAGTTAAGCAGGAAAGAGATAAGTGTATTCAAAGAGAAAGGATTTTTAGTTTAAATTCGATAGAGTTCTGTCTATATCGATTACATCATATATAAATATTATAACACTAAGTCAATTTAAGAAAAACGATGTACGTGGCACACAGATAGAGAAATATTTAAGTTATAATAACAAATATTAATCTACATTTTAGATATAAAGAGTATTCTATGGACAGACAATTCTTACGCCATCGACATCATATTAATTTAAATTATTTACAATAATCGATATATCGAAACAACAATATAATGCTTAAACTTAATACAAAACAAACTTAAGACTGAGTAAGACATATTTTTTTTATTTATTTTTTTTACTTGCATGAAGACAATTATATTGATATCACAGTAAAGTCACATCTGTAACTGAACGATAAATAAATATATTCGTATATAATAAAATATATGTATTACAGTAACCGATTTTAAACAATACATTAGCGTAGGTACTCCATTATGTTTAAACAACGTTCCTCAATAATTCATCCGCTGAAAGCATTCCATCCTGCGAAAAAATAATCTGTATTAGAATATAAAATTAAAAAAAAACTATTTGCCTATACTTATATATAAAGCTGAAGAGTTTGTATTTGTGTTTAAATGCGCTGTTATACAGGTCCTGTAGCGCAAAAACGAAAGGTCCGATTAAAAAAAATACTTTAGAGTTAGATAGCCTATTTATCGAGGAAGGCTATAATAATAATATATTTAACAATAAAGTTCCCACGGGACCAGGAGTTATGCGGGTGAAACCGCGCGTGGGAATCTAGTACTTAATATAAAAAAGAGCTGTTTGCTTGAACGCGCTAATCTCAGGAACTGCTGGTCCGATTTCGAAACTGTTTTCAGTGTTAGATAGCCCATTTGTTGATAGAGACTATATTTAATTACGAAGTTAAGTGAAGTGAAACCTAGTACTGATGACTGAGCTAGTTCTATATACAATAGGCATGAAGACTAAAAAATATAATTAGTACGTCAGTTAGATTACTAAAAAATATTGGACACGCATTTTTTTATTTATCAAATCAGTAAAATTTGACAAGTTTAAATAGCAACAACGAACTATAAAGTTCAAGGCTTGTTTGTGACGTCACTACTAGGTAAAATTGTACGTAGAAGTGACGTCACACAAATTTCAACGCGCTGTATCTTCGTTATTTTTGATTGAGGAACGAAAAATAAATGTGTCCAATATTTTTTGGTCAAATAATATAATATCCTAATAATAATATTATAATAATATCCTGGTTGACTTTTTTACCGTCTTGAAAATAAAAGGGCGTGATATATGTATATATATACGAAATAGTTACTACCTACTTAAGTACGCATTTTTGCGGTTTCGATTTTCACCCTATGCCAGTAAAAAAAAGATAAAACAACTATGCCTTAGACATCTATATCATATGCATATCACGCCCTATTGTTTTCATGACGGTAAAAAAGTCATCCAGTATAAAACAAGATATCTCTGTTAGGTACGTAACTGAAATATGCTTAGTGGAATTTTAATTTAACATTGAATGTGTTCCACTAACAAGAGCTCCGTGTGACGAAATGAACAGATTTCATTAACTAACTTCCAAATAACATTATTAATTATCCTCTTTTGACAAAGTACTTACATAAACGACATTACAAATTTACTCGCAAAAGTTTTTAATACTGTTTCACAAGAAATTCAATAAGTTGGGAAAAATGTTTCATTGTGAAATGGTCCTTCGGTAATTAGTAGGTATTTATTAAAAGGAATTCGTAAAAAAGTTAAAAATTTTAATTTCGTTTATTGAGTTTCTTTCCTCATAACAGAGAAAGTATAATTTATTTCAAAAGAGCTATGTACTAATTAGTTAACTTGTAATGATGCTATTGTAAACATAGGTATGCATGTTTTTAAATTTGAATTGAAATAAATATTTTACTTCGGACAAAAGGTGAGTCTTAACTTAACTTAATTCAATCTAGCGAGGCAATGCGGCCAGCATTTTGGGCACGTTACCAAACATTAGAGATTAGATTTTCAATTTTTGTAAGGGTTTTCTTTTTTCTTCCAGTATATGTATGTATATATTTATTTTTTTGTATATTCCTAGTTTAAGTTGTATAACAATTGTGTAAATATGTTAGTGTTGTTCGCATTATTATATGCTCGAAAAGAGAATAAAATACTAATGTCACGGTTTTTTAAATGTTTAGGGTTCCGTACCCGATGGTTAAAACCGGTACCCTATTACTAAGAAGCTGTCGGTCTGTCAACAGGCTGAATTTCAAGAACCGCGATACCACAAATGATGTGTTTTCGTTGCCGCTATAACAACAAATACTAAAAATAAAATAAATATTTAAGGGGGCTCCCATTTTTTTTGCCATATTTACTCGTTATCAGTAACAGCAGAAGCAAGCACTTGAAAATTGTACGGAACCCTTCGTGCGCGAGTCCGACTCGCACTTGGCCGGGTTTTTTCTTTACTAGTAAGGTGCTTCAAAGCTATCATC
Source organism: Nycteola revayana (assembly GCA_947037095.2). Lineage (NCBI taxonomy): Eukaryota > Metazoa > Arthropoda > Insecta > Lepidoptera > Nolidae > Nycteola > Nycteola revayana. The sequence continues at coordinate 6,456,598 of OX344847.2, forward strand.
ATCATCTTCAGCCCGTATAACATCCACTGCTGAACATGGGCCTCCTACCGGAAGAGGGTTATTTGCCATAGTCACCACGCTTGGCAGGCGGGTTGGTGACCGCAGTAATATGTTGTACCACACAAGGCAACGCTGCTGCCCGTTCCTTGTTACACGATTATTATAGATGATGTTTTAACAATCGGGACCAAAGGCTTAACGTGCTTTCCGAGGCACGGAGGGTAGTCCCTCAACCATCCAGACCCGGATAGATATCTTAGAATTTACACAAAGATTTCCTGTCCGGTGTGGGAATCGAACCCACGACCTCCGAGATTTAAAGCGAGCCTGATACACCACTACGCTACGGAGGTAGCACAAATACATTAGCATATTCAATTTTAGAATTCCCTGAATTCAATATACAATTATGTGTAACTACAGAGAAAATAAAAGAATTGACTGATACACATGCTTTTAATGCTAGTTAAGGAAACAGAGGCATGCGGCAACAAAATGTTTTTAAATACCAAAAACGAATCAAACTCCACAAATAGAGACACATTACAATAATAATGATGATTATATTCTAATTATCATCAAACATGACATGATTTCGATCGTATAACTGACAATTAGGAAACCTTATAGTTTGAACTAATGGTCAGCTTTACGCACACGGGTGAATAAGTATTATACAGGGTGTCCGGTAATTAATGGATAACCTTAAAATGGGTCATGGTAAAACTAATGGCCATTCAGAAAAAAAATACAAATAAAAAAAAATACAGTTGGTACCAAAGATATTATTTTTTTAATAATAATCGGTGTTTTTTGTTACCATATTTCACATTTTTATACACCACGGCCACAAATTAAGGAATTCTATCGGTTTTTTTTTGTTATAGTAATTTACGTTAACTAAGCTGATAGATAGGCAATAAATAGTATGACTATTATTACACGGTTTTTTTTTTAAACAATTTGAATGTTTGTTCTGGGGAAAATTTGTGAAAAATATTCAATTTGACAAAGTTTGAGCAACCGTAACTTTAAAAAAAAGTATCCAGACACAAGTGACCAATTATTTTAAAATATTATGTGCTTCAAGCCAATTTCAAAATGGTATCATTCATTATTGTATCTAATGTAAATTCTGAATTATTGCTATTAGTGTAGAAAATGTGTGAATTTTGGATAAACAACAAAATTTGCAATATTGGAATATTTATTTACATTGAATGTACCTGACCATTCGGGGTTAATAAAAACATTAATAGACGTAAGTAATGAATAGTAATAATTAAATAAAGTCTCTTTAAAACCAGAAATATTTTAACAAATACAAATTGGCTTTGCAATAAATGTCGTGTGTGTAAGTCGTGTGACCGCCATACTAGCTACCTGCGCGCACCCTGCACCACCCGTCTTTTGTTCATGTTAGACAAAGAGGATATGAGTTGGATGAGTGCGAGCGAGATAGTAAATGTAAAAAAACCGGTAGGGGACTAACAGAACTTACAGGAACAGGGACTTAGACTTAGTGCGTCACTCGACTTGCTCGACTTCGCATGTGTTTATTTCGTTTCCGGTTGCAATTGTTGCTAGTAACTGTGAATCAGTGCTAAAACGACGACCTGGCTATTTTACTGGACTATTCGTTTTGTTTACCGATTTGGACTTGTTTTGTGTGGTGATATTTGCGACGACTTGGCTTGTAACTGGATTGTTTATTTTGTGAATCAACATGCCACGTGTTGAGTATACGCCACAAGAATATGCAAACATGCATTTTATTTATGGGGAATGCAGAGGCAATGGAAACGCAGCCGCAGCTCTTTATAGGGAAAGATACCCTAATGCGCGTCATCCAGATTACCGCGTATTTATAAGAGTCCACGGTTGTTACTCAGAAGGAAGAATCCCTGGTACTGGTGTTGGTGGTACTAGTGGTGGAAGAAGCGCTCGTGCTGATGTAGAAGACGTGGTACTTGAGGAAATTGCGCAAGATCCTTCAATTTCTACGCGATCAATAGCTCGACGCACGGGTATAGGGAAATCGACTGTGCATGATATCTTAAAAAAGAACAAATTTCACCCGTTCCACGTTACGCGCGTGCAGACCCTTCAACCAAGAGATTATAATGCAAGATTGCGTTTCTACCGAAAAATGCTGGGGAAGATGGAAGCAGACCCGCAGTTTTTTAATAAAATTCTATGGAGTGATGAATCAACATTGAAAAGAGATGGCTACATGAATTTACACAATCTCCATAGCTGGCAACTAACGAACCCTCGTGCTATGCGTGAAGACAGGTCACAGTACCAATTTAAAATAAATTATTGGACTGGAATATTAAACGGAAAAATAATAGGCCCATTTGAATTACCGGGGAACCTAACTGGCCAAAGTTATTTAGAATTCCTTGAAAATGATCTTCCAAACTTATTGCAAGAGATGCCCGAGGTGGAGAGAGAATCATATTGGTTGCAAAATGACGGCTGTCCTGCGCATTATGCTGTATCTGTTCGTGCATACTTAAATAGAACATACCCAAACAGATGGATTGGCCGCCTGGGGCCAATTTTGTGGCCCCCACGTTCACCAGATCTAAATCCACTTGATTTTTTTTACTGGGGCTGTCTTAAGGAAGAAGTTTACGCAAAGCCGATCCGTTCCTTGGAAGATTTACGTAGCCGTGTCCGGGCAGCCGCATCGAAAATAAGCGATCGACGCTATACGCGACTGCTCAGGAGAGCATTCATTCGTAGATGTAGAGCCTGTATCAGAGTGGGTGGCAGACAATTTGAACATTTATTGTAATTAATAACGAATACAGTTTTACTAATGTCAAATGTTGTTTTTTATTAAACTCCAATAGTCAGGTACATTCAATGTAAATAAATATTCCAATATTGCAAATTTTGATGTTTATCCAAAATTCACACCTTTTCTACACAAATAGCCATAATTCAGAATTTACATTAGATACAATAATGAATGATACCATTTTGAAATTGGCTTGAAGCACATAATATTTTAAAATAATTGGTCACTTGTGTCTGGATACTTTTTTTTTAAGTTACGGTTGCTCAAACTTTGTCAAATTGAATATTTTTCACAAATTTTCCCCAGAACAAACATTCAAGTTGTTTAAAAAAAAATCCGTGTAATAGTAGTCATACTATTTATTACCTATCTATCAGCTCAGTTAACGTAAATTACTATAACAAAAAAAAACCGATAGAATTCCTTAATTTGTGGCCGTGGTGTATAAAAATGTGAAATAAGGTAACAAAAAACACCGATTATTATTAAAAAAATCATATCTTTGGTACCAACTGTATTTTTTTTTATTTGTATTTTTTTTATGAATGGTCATTAGTTTTACCATTACCCATTTTAAGGTTATCCATTAATTACCGGACACCCTGTATATAAAATGTTTTATTTATTAATAGGTATATAAAAGGCAACCGTTATTGACTGACCTATCAACACACAGCTCAAACCACTGAACGTATTACGCTGAAAATTGGCACGCAGACACTAATTGAGACACTAGAATTTTATTTACACTACATAGGGGGGGATTTAAACCCGATAATCTGACTGATCTGATGAAAACTAATTAACGGAATGGTACCAAATGACAAATAGATAGGAGTGCTAATTATTTAGAGCGGGGTGTTTATTTATTCAAAACTTCAGCTCTATAAAAGTATAAAGGGTGGCCGTCTACCATAGGGTGGTGCAGCGTAAATTTAGTAGATGCACTGTAATAGACACTGTATCTGAAGAGACACATACCACTAAGATAAGCTAAAGGAATACAATAATATACATAACATCGTACTAATGTTATAAACGTTAAATATTGTAGGGATGGTTGTTACTTTTTCACGCAAAATGCACAACAATTTCACTGATTAAACTGGATTAACATAAAGGCTAAAACATAGTAGCCACTAGAGTAGGGTTCTATATCGGGATGTGTCCCGGTACCCCGGAACATGTCCCGGTTTCGAGCGTCATGTCCCAGTGTCCCGGTCAACAAGGAAATGGTCCCGGTGGGCCCGCTAACCAAAAAAAAAAAGAACCCTGCTTCGTTCTTATTACGCGCTCCTGTTTGTCTTATCGTCCTGCGTATTATTGTTTCATCTCGCCAACCATTGTCCCGGTCAGCGCCGAAACATTTATGGCAACCCTACACTAGATTGGGATAGCAGCCCAAAACGGGAAAAACTGTAAGGCCCAGCTAAGGAGGATTACTGTCTGTGAAATTTATTCCAACGTTGGGAATAGAATCGTTACCATAAAAAGCAACGGCCCGATTATTAACAGTGCAGCACACAATCCATAGACAACTGAGAACTAATGTTAAAAATGCTTTTTATTCGGCACTTAGAATTTAAAGAATGAAATGTCCCAGATGGCTAGTGTTAGAAAAAAATGGAAAGAAGGAAGGGAGACCTTTGCCCTGCAGTAGGACACATCGGGCTCATAATAATTAAAAAAATGTAATGAATTATTTATAAATAACTGTTGCCCGCGACTCTAACCTCTTCGATTTCTGAAAACATACCTTAGAGTATGAATATGAGAGATTATATTTTGTTTTAATCCTCACAGCTAGTATTCTCACCCTAGTAGCTAAACTTAAAACATACATGGTGAAGGAAGCGCGGAGCATAATAATTTCTCCTTAGACGATTGTGTATGTTTAGCTATGCTAAGTTAACTTCTAACCTTAGCTAGGTTAGAAGCTTGTACGAGTATACTAAGGGCGGTTTGACACGGAAACATTTATGTTGTACTACTAATCGTACAAAGCTCTCCTAAAAAACTTCAAGTCATAATGCCTCCAACAGTGACCGCTCTAAGCCTAAGTTCAAGTCCCACAGAGGGCACCCTCTTGCGAAGCTTGCTAAGTTTATAAACCTTTTAATACGACTTTAGCCTTTATGTCATACATAAATGTCATTTCGAAAATCTATCAAGTTATCGCATCATAAATTGACTCCCAATCCAGAAGCAAATAAGATAAGTCATGGATGGCCTTTACCCATGCGATGTATAAGTAAGAGTCAGAGATTGATTCGCCATTACTTTGAATACTACTCTGTTCCAAGAGGCCACACCGTGATGTTTTTCAACCTAAGTAAGTTACAAACACCTATACTAACTTCTGCTATTGTTATATCGTCGCTAAAGCCCTAACACCACGTATGTGAAAATAGTAACTTTTCAGGAAATTGAACTATCTATAGAATTTTATATAGATACCAAAACAATGCCAGTTTACTTTATACTGTATTTTAGGAGTTTCTAATTGGTGAAACAACGATTATTCCCATTATTAGCTAACAACATCAAAACCGCCAAAAATCACTTACATGATGCTAGAACTCATACCACGATATGTAAGTTCGGAAGGTTCAACAATCATAATAGTTTCAAGTCAGATTAAGAAACAGTCATAAGGCCTTACATAAACTCAATCAGTCCAGTGCACCGAACTTATACTTATTTTAACTGTATTAACCACGTATTAAATACTCTACAATTTTTATGTTTGTATCATGAATTTATCATCATCATCATCATCATCAGCCCGTATAACGTCCACTGCTGAACATGGGCCTCCGGGAGGGTATTGCCATAGTCACCACGCTTGGCAGGCGGGTAAGTGACCGCAGTATTATGTTGTAAGACACAAGGAAACGCTGCTGCCCGTTCCTTGATATACGATTATTATAGATGATGTTATAACAATCGGGACCAACGGCTTAGCGTGCTTTCCGAGGCACGGAGGGTAGTCCCTCAACCAACCAGACCCGGAAAGAAATCTTAGAATTTACACAAAGATTTCTTGTCCGGTGTGGGGATCGAACCCACGACCTCCGATATTTAAAGCGAGCCAATTACCTCTACGCTACGGAGGTTGTCTATACATATATATGAATTTATAGTAGAATCTAAAAGTAACTAGAGCGTTTTCTCAAGATAAACTTTCCATTGTTTTCAAACTTATAGTTTACGCAAACTGTTTAAAACATAAACCGCTTCTTGATGTTTTACTACAAATATTATTAATTGAACATGAGATCATAAGTTCAACAAGCGTGTATTATAGGTTAATGCTAAATTATAAAGCTCTTCAACTTTTTACGTATAATAATGTAAGCATTATGGTAAAACAATGTTGTTAAAGTATTTTTTGTTAGGCTTTCACCTGTGGCTTCACGTAGCGTGAAATTTGCCGGAGGTTTCTTCTGCGGTACAGAAAATTGTTTATCATGTAAATATCTCACGGTGCTCTATCACGTTAATGGATTTCGAATATATGAGCCTATAGCTTTCTTCGCCTCACTTTAAGTGTCGGAGTTCGTGGGTTTGATCCTCACACCGGACAAGAAATCTTTGTGTAAATTTTCCGTGCCTCGGAAAGGACGTCAAGCCGTTGGTCCTGATTGTTATAACATCATCTATAACAAGCGTATACCAGGGAACGGGCAGCAGCGTTTCCCTGTGTATTACAATATAATACTGCGGTCACCAATCCGCCTGCCAAGCGTGGTGACTATGGCAAAACCCATGTTCAGTAGTGGCCTATCTAAATTTTCAAATCGGATCAGTAGTTCGAGAGGTTAGCGCGTTCAAGAAAACAAACACATTCTTCAGCTTTATAATATTTGTATAGTTTTAGATATATGATGAATGTGTATCTGTTTGTTTTTCTAAAATAAATAATTAAATATGGTTTTATTTATTAAACAAAAGATATAAATTTAGTAAATTATTACCTGATTCAAGTCGATAAACTTGCGAACGACAGATCTTGCGAAGTCGGGGTTGTTCAGCATCTCGTTGACAAACCAGTCCAAAGGAATACTGTTAAAACAAATTCAAGTATTAATGCATTGTTATAAAATGTACATGTAGCAACCTGCGAAGTATATCGCACAGATCACCATCAGCACACCGAGGATATATGGAGCAATGAAGAAGGCGCGAGAGCATGCGCCGAGCGACGCGAGTGCGCGGCCGGTACATCAAACCAGGCACCGCCGCGGGCAACTGAACGAAGAAACACTCGAATCTCGAATTTCCACTTAGTACCTACGCAGGACAGCTGTTCGCGGCGACTCATGCTAATTTTCCGAGGTCACGCGTTATACGAGGCCCGGTTTTTATGAACAGAGATGCAACGCGTACGCATAGCGCATAGAGAGGCTTGTGTTCGATACCCACGCCAGCCAAAAAATATTTTTTATTTAATCAAAGTTTATGGTCTGGTTGGTTGAATACCCTTAGTGTTTTGAAAAACACATGAAACCGTTAGTCCCGCTTGCCATAACTCGTATACCAGTTAATGGATTGCGAAGTTTACCTTTATGTAAGGTGCTTCTAGAATATATGCCTTCCTTTTAACAGTAGATAGTATCGTATGTAGTAAGTACGTTAATGAAGAAATTTATTTCTCATATATATATTTTTTTAAATAAAAAATCCTATCCTTTTTTATAAAATTAAACACATAGTACAAGAGGAAGGTAAGGCTTCTCTTGCTCCATAATATACCGGGAGGTGCAACCATAGCTATTTAGGGACAACTTTATTTCACTATACACAAAGATTATTTTTGGTCTGCAAGATAATACCAATAAGAAGACAATTAGAATTATGCCGCTACTTTTTAAGGTTGTGTACTAAACAAATCTTAATAGCAAAGTTCACGCAAATAATAATAGTATTCAACTTCAAGGGAAACTCTAATGGTGGTTAATATTATGTGCTCTTAGCAGCACAGAAGTGGAAAGAATTTACCGTATTAGGAAAAATGGGAAAGCAGGATAATATTTGGTATGTCAGATGTTGTATCATCCCATGGCGGCATTTACGTAATTTGTTTGTATTAAACACAGAGATAACATCAACATATAAATATTATTGACAGAGAAGATTAATATTTTTGACAATTATTTATTTGACTCAAAAACATAGTTTTGTAAATTATTTTATGGAAGTAATAAAGCGGGTGAAAACACGTCGAAAGCTAGTTCATCATCATCATCAATCCATATAACATACACGGCTTAATATTGGCTAAAGCAGCCTTAAAATTACATAGAGATAGTCCGGCGACGGGAACGAACTCACGACGTCCTAGACTTAAATTATCTATCAATACACAACTTAGACACTCCAGATTGCAGTTAAATTGGCACGGAGATACTTGTAGTTATTATGACGCAGGCATTCGAAGAAAAACGTATTTTCTAAAAGTCAGCCTCTAAATGGATCAAAGTCCGTATCATTACATCGAAATCTACAAGGACGAAGTTAATATGACTATTCGCTACGGCGTAGTAATGTGCTACGACTTTAAGAAGTCTAGTGATCGTAGCAATTTGCTACGGCTCGTAGTACAAAGCACTATTATTAATAACTAGCGGCCCGCCCCGGCTTCGCACGGGTGGACTTTTATACCCTACCCCTGCCCTACCCTACCCCTACCCCTACCCTACCCTACCCTATAGATTATGGTATTGTTGAATAACATTAGATTTTGTTAGGTTCGATTAGAAATAATACTCAGTACGGAAATGAAATTCGCGATTACTGACGCACTTAAAATCGACATGAAAACTAATACCACCAGGCCACGGTTCTGTTATTCAGGATGATTTTATTCTAATCTTACCCCAATTAACAAATTAAATTAACAGGAGAGAAAATTAGGTGTTTTAATTAAATTCCAGTGTATAATCTTCGTATTAGCAACCCCAGCACAAAATAGTATAAACAAAACTCAAAAGGGCGAATACGTTGAAATTGTTTTATTCAAAATACGTTTTAATTTAAAGCAATAAGAGTTATTTTTAAATGAAAGTACTCTGTTTTCGTTATGTCTGTTAAATCTATGAATGAAAACAGTAGGTGGCATGTTTGTTTTGGTCTTTAAATTAATATGTGAAACAAAAATAAATATATTAAACTAAAATAAAGTAAATATGATGTTCAAGATTTGGCGTAGCTAAGGAGAAATATTCAATAAATAGCTAGGCATGCTCGTAGCTCAGTGGTAACGGTAGTCGCCTCTGAGATCTGGTGTTCTGGATTCGATTCCCATCCATAACAATTATTTGCCTACCACTTGTCGTTGTTCAGAGTAAAAAAATTACGTCTGAAATGTTTTCCCGCAAACATATCACACTGAAAACCAATTTGTACGGTATGATTTGAACGTGTATTTAAAGAACATTTTTTAAACAGAAAAGAAAACTGACTCTAGTGGCTCCTTTAAAATAAAATCCAATTATATTTAAGCCTGTCTTACATTTTTTCTGCCAAACCTAAATGTAAACTAAAATACGTCTCGATATTCAATTTGTACTTCAACTATTGCTTAAAGTAAAGCTGGGCTATCAAATCGTGGTTGGGCTACTGTTGTCGTGTAAATATAATGTCGATCGCGCAGACCAAGTTAACAAAACTAAACTTTGCAAAAATGGCCGCCACGCTTTGTGTGTTGCGACAAGCGTATGAGTTATGCATCACCTAGTTTTCATTCAAGGTTTATAAGTGATTGTAACACGGAGTGGGTATGAATGGAATGCTGAACAAATGAATGAAGTGAGCGAATGAAACTTAAGAATGAGCTAAGTTATGCAGTTAATAATGTAATGTGTGATATGCTTGTTTATGATATTTATATTAAAATAACCTTATTATATTTATAAGGTAAATAAATGTATTGATCGACGTCATCAATTAATTACAACTACGCCATTTTACATACATAATAATCATTATCAAAAGCCTATTTAACGTTCACTGCTAAACACGAAACTCTCTTTCATGGGGTGTAGCCATTCACCACGTTTAGAAGGCGGATTGGTGGTCTCAGTATCATGTGTATACACAGGTAAACGCTGCTCACCGTTTTCTGATATCGTATTGTTATAGATATGTTATGATAATCGGAACTTACGACTTAATATGGTATCCGAAGCACGGAGGATAGTCCTAACAACCAGTAAGAAAACTGATAATATTCCTACAGAAAAAAATAATTCATCAGTAGTAAATTGCAGGGTCCGAGAGCACGAGTGCTTTTCCGCGACTTATTGACGCCTGATTGACGTCACTCCTGACTTGGCTGACTTTTTTTTTGCGATAAGAATAAGCATCGCCATACAGCGAGGCAATGTTGCCAGCCTTCTGGGAACCACGCTCAAGGTTATAATCTATATACGCTACGCTATAATCTCTTGATAAATATAACTTACTTGTTTTTTCTTTTTTTATGGATTATATAAGCTACTTTTAGTTGTATATATAAGTATGTTTTATTTTTTCCATATAAGTAGCCTTCTTTAAGTATTCTTAAAAACTATTAACTTATTTTTCCATGTTTTTCCGTAGGTCACTAAAATTATAAGTTTTTTATTCGCGCCTTTATCAGGTAAAATATATCGTTTTTTCTTTTTGGTTCAGCTGTACGCTACTGTGGATAAAATTGTCTTGTTAAAAGGTTTTTGTAAAGCCTTTGTACTTACAAAGGTTACAAACTAAAATGTGTAAACCAGAGAGTATCGACCTATACAGGATAAAGGTACTTTCACAATAATAGCTTTACAAAGTTTAGTCTGTTACAGTTTTCAGACATCTATTCCCGAGTGTGATGCGTTTGCAGAAAGAAACAGCAAAATTTACGTCGGAATATCACAAGTTTTGTGAAAGATATGTGTGATTTTTTTCCCATATGATACGCAACTAAGGACATAAAATAAAATAAAAAAATATTTTTTTTCAAGTAAACCTATTACAAGTATTTGTAAATAATCAAAACATATTTTGGCTTATCAATTTACTGTGTTAAAAATAATTTAGTTTATTTAGGTATTGCTACTTATTATAATAGTTTATATAGCTTTAGCTTAAAAGCTGTCAGGTATGAAAAAACAATATTATTTTATATCTATGATTAAATCTAAGTTCTGTCCTTTAAGTATGTTATTATTTAGATGGACCATAAGTATCACGACGGACGCGCGTCAGTGCTACCACCGGATCCAATACTGCGAGATACTGAGAAGAGATGTACAAGGTAATGTACAAGGATAAGTGGGCAGCAGCATCTATTAGCTCAAGGATACTAACCATCTTTCTGCAATCACCAATCCATCTTTGCGTGGTAATTATGGCAATATCCAACAAATTATGCCAAAGCTTGCCAAGGTCTGTTAAGAGGAGGCCCATGTTCACCAGTGGACTTAAATGTGCTGATTAAGAAAGTAAGTAAGAATAATATAATTAGCGTATCACTATTCACATAAATAAATCCTTAAATAAATAAACTTTAACTTTCTCACGAAATATTTTCATTCACATAAACATAGAGGCACTTTCGAACATTAATTGGAAATTATTTGTCATTAATAATAAGATAATAATAAGAGAAGCTCCATGTAAAGTGGAGTTACGCGAGTGAATCCGCGCGCGAGAAGCTATTATAATTATGCATAATATAGTTATGTATATCGCAATAAATATACTTATGTATATGGCGTACTGGGCATTTTCCTATATGTCTGTGTCTGTCCATATATTGCTGTCTCTCATCGCATCATCCCTACCGCAAGTTGTGTATGTGCAGTAGATGGTAGTTGTTTCAAAATTGAACTGATAGTACTCCATTTATGTTGCAAAATTGAATCTGTATCATTTTAGTTGGCAAAGTGCTCGCTCTACGTTACTAGGAAAATAAAATTGAAAAATGCACTGCGACATTAGGGCATGTCAAAATCCCTCTTAGTACGAGTTGAACTCGCAATCGAAGCGTACCGTGACATATCTACTAATATTATAAATGTGAATGTAAGTTTGTTTGTTACGCTTTCACGCGAAAATTACTTAACCGATCATCACGAAATTATATACACATATTCTTAGAGGTATTAGGATATAGGATACTTAAGAAAAAAAATCAATGCGAGTGAAGCCGCGGGTAAAATATAGTTATCCATATCATCATCAGCTCTAAAAATTTACACAAAGATGTCTTGTCCGGCGTGGGGATCGCTACGATACGGAGGTTGTCGAATAGTAGGTATAAGTAGGTCTCATCGCAAACAGCGATCTCATCCAGACAAGCTTTGGATGGAATGAAGAAGAATACGAAGAAGCATGAACGGTAGTAGTAGGCAATAGATGATGAGAAAATAGAAGCATGGAGTGAAATAATAATATTATATAAATAGTTAAAATTTATATACTACTAACGACCCGCACCGGATCCGCCCGGGCGCAATGCTGATGTATTATACATATAAAACTTCCTCTTGAATCACTCTATCTATTAAAAAAACCCGCATCAAAATCCGTTGCGTAGTTTTAAAGATTTAAGCATACATAGGTATATAGGGACAGAGAAAGCGACTTTGTTTTATACTATGTAGTTGAGTTACTATGTAGTGATTACATTATGTATATTTACTGTTAAAGGTAAACCTTTAATAAAATTTCAATGGAAGCGGCCGTAGCTGGGGCGTCGGACTTGTGATCTTGAGGTCGCCGGTTCGAACCCCACCCATTGCACTACCGATGTGAACGCACTCGTAACACAAGCATTTTAGCTTAGCACGAGGGGTAAACAAGAATACTAGTAGACTGCAAAAACTCTGCTAATAATATAAAAAAATAACAAAAAAAAAGAGGCAGAGTAAAGAAAAATTATTACTTATTCAAGCGATCTTAGTTCTCTTCGATTGTGTCGGTATTAAGAAATCCAAAAAGTAGGTAACAGTGAGTTATCAGTCAAACCTAAACCAGCAAGGGATTTAAATCTAACTGGAAACGACCGAAAAAAACCGGGTCGAATCGGACTCGCACACGAAGGGTTCAGTACCATTTTCAAGTAGCCAACTGTTGCCGTTATTGATATCGAGCAAAAAAGGTAAAAAAAACACATTTGTTATATGGTAGGCTCCCTTAAATATTTACTTTATTTTAGTATTTGTTGGCAACAGAAATAAATCATTTGTGAAAATTTCAACTGTCAGCTAGACAGTTGAAATCGTGGCTCTTGAGATACAGCCTGGTGATAGACAGACAAACAGCGAAGTCTTAGTAATAAGGTTCTGTTTTTACCCTTCGGTAACCTTAAAAAGCCTATTACTTAACAGAGGAAAAACAGAGGTGAGTCTGCGGTCGTATAAATTGGGTTTATGGATATATTTAATAGATACAAGATTACAATCACAAAGGGAAATACTTCTTTAACCGTTTTTACGATTCCGAATTAAATGGCAAACGGGAAGTTGGTATTAATTAAATTTTCGTATTGTTTCTATTTAGGCCGATTATTGCTTTTTATGAATAAAGAAAATTTTGTTAATAAATAAAGTTTTGTATCTAAAGTATTCTATTGTTACAGTTTAAATTGCGAATTAATTGTTAATATTGTTTCATCACTTTGATGAGAAATGTTTTATGATATAGATTCTACGGAAGATGTTCTTTAAGAATGTACTGGTAAGCTTATTATGTAATATGATCCAGCTCATTTTATCACTAATTCCTGCTAATATTATAAACGCGAAATTTTGTAAGTATGTATGAAGGATGGATGGATGTATGGATGGATGTTTGTAACGCTTTCACGCAAAAACTACTGAATTGATTTGGCTGAAATTTTGCACCGGGATAAAAAAGAAGAATGAAGGATAGGTTAAACGCTGGATTAACATATAGGCTTTAAAATATCAGCGATTCTTGAGTCACAAGAATCACATTCTTGAGTACCAAGAATAACATTCTTGAGTATCAAGAATCGCATTCTTGACTACCAAGAATCGCATGCTTGAGTACATAGGTTTAGGTATATAATTTGTCAAGGTTTGTGTTTATTAAGCTTTACTACCCATTTTTTTTTTAACTACCTGTATACATACACTTTCACCTCAAAAATGAACTTTTTTATAAATCCAACCTATCTCTACAAACAAAACTGGTTGGGTTGTGGCCTGAAAAAATACCAACAAGCATTTTTATTATTAATATCATATATGCCGAATATTATGATGGGTTTTCATTTTCAGTGTGTATGTAAAAAAATAAGTATGAACAATATAACTCGCAACTCTTCTCATATATCGAAGAAGGCTAGAACCTTTGTATTCTGTCAAGTAAAGTATACTTATACTTTATGGTACTTCTAAAGTCATTGCGGATTTACGTAAGGAGCTATAGAATCTCCATAATGGTGATATTATTTCGAGCTCTTAGTATGAAATACTATAATTTTATTACTGTCATGACCATGACACATACAGTAAGTCTTCTTCCTAACATTATTTCAGGGAAGCCGAATATAAAAGTTAGTAGTACGGTTATATGGTATTATAAAATACAGTTTGGCAGAAAGTCCATATAAAATCTGTCGAAATTAAAATGTACACACGACAAATTATGTGAGACGCGATTGACGCGCGCGGTTTGCCGTCGCCGTTATAAGTTCAAAGTTAAAAGTCCATGTTACTACTTAAGAACCTAGCGGTAGCTAGCGTAGCGGTATTTGGTTCGCTTAAAATCTCGGAGATCGTGGGTTCGATCCCCACGCCGGACAGGAATTCTTTGTGTAAATTCTGAGATTTCTTTCCGGGTCTGGTTGGTTGAGGGACTACTCCGTGCCTCGGAAAGCACGTTAAGCCGTTGGTCCCGATTATTATAACATCCTCTATAATAATCGTATATCAACTAACGGGCAGCAGCGTTTCCTTGTGTGGCACAATATAATACTGCGGTCACCAACCCGTCTGCCAAGCGTGGTGACTATGGCATATATGTTTTGGTTCATCCACCGATTGTCTGGAAGAGATCAGCTTTATATTGTGATAAGTCAGCCTATTATATCTTCGTTTATTTTACTTTGTACTAGTATGTGTCATGTATCTATTGTCTGTTTGGTGCAATAAAGTGTACTCTACTCTAAAGGCAATAATGCCAATTCAGACACGGTGGAGGAATCCTAACTAATTGTAGAAATATATATTTTATTTTCAACAAGAGTCTGCAAAGCGTTGCTAGAGTTTTATTTAAGTTCTGTTGGCGTAGGTGTAGGTCATGGTTCAAGACACTTTTACGCGCCTCAAAGCGAAGTAGGTATTGAAGTTGTGCGCTTTTAAGTCCCAGACACGGGATAATGATAGTTGCATAGCAGAGATATTAAGAATTCTTAGCTTTTGCAAAGTTTGACTAATTTATTAAATGGGTAAAATACATTTCTGAATGTTTTAGATACCGACTTTAAAGCTATATAAGTACTACTTAAAACTTCAGTACTATAAAAGTACATAGGCGGACTTAATGCCAGAGGCATTCTCTACCAGTCAATTATAGGGTGGTGCAGAGATAAAGTAGTACGTGCACTATAAAAGAAATGCATTATCACTACATAGTATAAAACAAAGTCGCTTTCTTTGTCCCTATATCCCTATGTATGCTTAAATCTTTAAGACTGCGCAACGGATTTTGATGCGGTTTCTTTTTAATAGATAGATTGATTCAAGAGGAAGGTTTATATGTATAGTACATCAACATTGTACCCGTGCGGAGCCGGGGCGGGTCGCTAGCAATATATAAAGCTGTTTCGATTCCAAAAAATATTTCAATATTAAATAGCTAATTTATAGAGGAAGGCTATATGGTTTAATTACAAAGTTCCTAAGGCAACGGGAGTCACGCGGGTGAAACCGTGAGCGGGAAGCTAGTTTTGCAAAAAGTTCACAATTTTCTTCTAAAACAAATAATTACAAATCAAAGAATATGTTGAATCCGTACGTGCGCTTCCGAGTCTTTGGACGACTGGACCCGCTCTCTATTGGACCCGCGGGTCCATTTGACCAAATGATTTATTTTCTGTATTTTCTTTGGTCAACTGGACCCACGATAAAAGTTAACAAAAAATCTATTGTTTAAAGCTACCTGCCGATACAGTTGAGCACGAAGCTGCTAAGTCATAAGTTACATCTGCATTTTTAACTTATATAAAAATAAGTACAATTTAAAAGTACATTGTAAATTAGTCATATTGATAAATCTTAGATCAGTCAGATACTCCGTACATTTCTTTATTTACCTTTACACTTTATTTAGAACGAACTAAAATTATCCTTAGTCACTAACTCTTTAAAAATAATATATGCCAACCAATTTTTTTTAGAAGCTTTTTAAACCAATTTGCCTAAATCTTATGTATTTTCGGATGCTGAAAACTGGTATTCGTATTATCAGTTTTATCATCCTTAATTCTCACACAATATGACATCCATTGTTATAAAATATATGAATAATCGGTGGGTGATACAACTATTTAATTTCGTTTTTCAGAATCAGCTCATCGAATTACATAAAGTTTAGCTAAAATAATTGAAAAAGTTATATCATCGTTGGCCTGTTTTATTAATAAACGTTACAATTTAATTTACTAATTTGATGAACTGTCAATTCACTAGATTTTTTTCAAAGTAATGGCCTACACTGATTTAATTGTTGGTTAGTCCACTTACAGCTACACCTAATCAATCTTGTTTGACAATGTAGGTATTAATTCCATAGTCAATAACAAACATTTAACTATTTATATTTTTAATGCGTAATATTAAATGCCAAATTAAATAATGTTCGTATATTTGAAGTCCTAAAGATAAAATTAAAAGATTCCGCTTTACTACGTGACTGTACCAATAGTGAAATTGAACAGCGGGTTTTGTCGACCAATTCAAAATGTGACTGGATTGACTGATACCCGCGGGTCCATTTCAAGCGGGTCCGGTTGACCAAAGACTCCGTTACCGTAGACTGGTTTATTTTTCGCTAGTTCTTGCTTCATTATATACATAAGCATTTTGTGTAATGTCCTATCTTTTGTTACTACTTAGTTATGGTATTTATTCCTCTAATCATTTCTATCTGAGTCTACAATAAATAGCTCTGAAACCAATCGATCCAACAAATGCTTATAGAAATAAATTAGTAAGTCAATTACAAGTTTCCACGACTAGTAATAGACTAAGATTGTAGATATTACTAGCTGATGCCCGTGACTTTATCCGCGTGGTGTTTGTTATTCCTTCGGTTTTTTAGCTGTCCCACGGGGACTCATTGATCATCTGTGATTCATCATCATCATCATCAACAGCCCGTTAACGTCCACTGCGGAACATGGGCCTCCTCTTTACAGACCTTGGCAAGCCAGGATCTTAGAGGGATATTGCCATAATCACCACGCTTGGCAGACGGTTTAGTGATCGCAGTAAGATGTAAATCTTGAGCTAATAGATGCTGCTGCCCATCCATCAGCCATATGTCCCTTAGTGGCCTTTTACGACACCCATGCGAGGACATGGGGTGGTCTATTCTAAGCCGGAAACCACACGGCCAAATGTCTGTGATTAAAAGTATTTAAAATGTTGACCAGGGATGTAAGTTATCACTATGTAAAAAATAATTTAAATCGATGCAACAGTTTTGGAGACAACCCATACAAAAAAACCGAGAAACAAAAATATAAGAAATCTGGATGTCTTCTATATTATTATTCTTCTAACATCCGCCTGACTCGGTTTTTAGCGTTTCATTTCTATGTACAGATTCGACCTCTACAGTTTTTTTATATGTATAGATACAGATACGAGCAATCAATAGAGAAACTTAAATAAAACTAAATTGTACCATACATTATTTCATCATCATCATCAGCCCGTATAACGTCCACTGCTGAACATGGGCCTCCTCCCGCGGGAGGGTATTTGCCATAGTCACCACGCTTGGCAGGCGGGTTGGTGACCGCATTATACTGTGGTACCACACAAGGAAACACTGCTGCCCGTGCCTTGATATACGATTATTATAGATGATGTAATAACAATCGGGACCAACGGCTGAACGTGCTTTCCGGGGCACGGAGCTTAGGGTAGACCCTAAACCAACTAGACCCAGAAAGAAATCTTAGAATTTATACAAAGATTTCCTGTCCGGCGTAGGGATCAAACCCACGACCTCCGAGATTTATAGCGAGCCAGATACCGCTACAGAGGTTGTTGCTACGCTACGGAGGTTGTCATTCATTATTTGCTTGGTTGAAAATCCATGTATGAATACGAAGAAAAAGTAAAAAAATACGAAGAAAAAATAAGAAACCTTCAATAAAGTAATAAAAATAGACAGTCATTTATTCAAAATTGAGAGGAATAAGACTCGAATATTAATGAACCTTCGAAATATCGATATTAATATTGATGAACGTAAGTTAAGATAATAAAAATATGCAAAGAGAGTTATCTCTACCAATATTTATGGCTGGCTCTCGTAACTATACTTATTATTCTCTAATAATGATGATGTTTTTTAATGTACTAAGCTATAACATTGCGATGCTATGCCGGGCACGAACAGCGTGAGAACATAAAGTTTTGTCAAATATCACATCTTAATTTCTTTATTCAAAAATTATTTTTACTATTTAATAAAGAAATAAGGAGTTGAAGGAAGACTTTCTTTAATGTTTATTTACCTTTCAAGAGTTTTGTCCTCGCCATTCTCTAGGCCTTCCCTTTCAGGTGCACCTTCCATCATTTCCCAGAAGTTGTCCATCCCATACTCTGCAAAATAACACAGTATTAGATACTTAATAAAAAAAAAACAATAATTATCGTTTTTAGAAACGAATCTCAGGTTCTTATCTTTAAGACATGTTGGTTGTGTTAACAAAACACAACCAAAATATGCAATTAAGATAGTACCTATAGTATTGATTTTGAAGTCAAAAGTTGCATTGAAACCGGTCATTCGTTAACACTAAATTCGAATTTTGATGTGCAATATTGATTGGTTCTCAGTAGTTAGTACTGAAAACCAATCAATATTGCGCATCAAACTTACAGATCAATCTGAGATTCTTCTATAAACACGAGAGCAGCACAATATAAACATCAATGCAGTAGAACAAATCCACATTGTACCTTACATTAATGGCGAACAGCGTTACGTATATACATCTTCAAAGCCTTTTTGTATTACAAATACAATAGCTCCTACAAATGGCAGTAAATAGCCAAATATTAACAACGAAGTCCACATATACCAAATAACACAAAAAAGTTAATCAACAACAGAATATGACATATCTTTTTATACATAAAGCGTTTAGCGTTTTCTCATTAACTTTCGACGATGACGTCGAAGTAATTGTGTCCATTTACAATAAAAGCTTGTTTGTAAGCATATATTTAGAAGCCAACGAAATGTTGTTTTGTTGGTTTGTCTCAGTTTTCTATTCATAAACGGTGAGATGTCAAGATCAGAGCGCCACAGACATCAAAACACAGCATGAAGTAAAATGCATGAACCTTACGAGTAAATTCCACAGCATTGTGTCATTTTTATTTTGTTTTAAACATATGACAAAGTAGTGTGATATTTGTTGACTTTTTTTCTATACTTAGCATTTAATATTGTATTGTTTTTGTGGATACTAAGCAATCCATTTTTTTCCGGACATACGTAATTTTAGCCACGAGGCTTTCGCTACTTCACCGGGCATAAAGGTGTGCAGAGCTCCAGCTTAAAAGGAATCCATAGCAAAACTGACAATTTATAAGGAAAAGTCATTTAAATTAGTAAAAAAAAATGGGTTGATTAATAGCATTCAAATTATTGCATTAGTCTACTCGAAGTAGTGTTCATATCATTTTAGGAACAAAAGTATTTTTTTCTGTAATTTAATGAAATATTATCTTCCATCAATATTGATAAAATAAATTTAAGTCTTGCATGTATTCAATAAATCCGGATAATACCGCAACCGTATATTTTCGTGAAGTGTACAGACCTATCACTTATTTTTCTAACGAATCGAGAATAAATGGCGTTTAAGATACATTTTATAGTATATAGGTAACAAAATACACAAAAGTACAAATCTGATATATTTTTACTATTTTAACTTGTTAACCGTAAATAGTATAGTAGATAATTGCGTGGGTCGACAAAGGTCACCGCATACGACCACTGTATTTGATGCCACAGATGAATTAACTTTTATACTGTTCAATTTCAATACCTATATTAAACTTCATGATGCCATATTTTTGTACCGAACGCACGCACGAATACGTCATGAATATTAATAAGGATGCAAACAAGGACAAAAAGCGCTGATGTTTAAAATATAATGTTTATTAAGTTTCATGTGTTAATGTATGCATGTTTTAATAAGCGAATGTTGTATGTTTATGTTTATCCAATGCGACGTCTGGCCAGTCCCTCAGGCTTTCAATTGGTCGATACGAAAGTCGTATTTGTAGTGTAAATAAAAAATTTCCGGCTCACTGCCGTTTTTGACAACACCCAAAAGTCACCGATAGAGTGTGATTTCATTTGTATTTGTTCAAAGATTATCTCGACTAATACCTTCATCTATTGGCTTACGGTCCCTTTTCCCATAACCCCTGGCGATAAGAATGTTTGAATTAGGTCTGAAAGTTCCCCTGGTAACTCTAATTTCTTCCTCTGTTGAAATGCCACGTCATTTTAGTAAATTATCTCAAATATTTTAAAAGCAGAAATATTCGTTATCCTTTTATTTATTGCACAAGCGTTTAATTTATGATTTTTAAGCTGACAAAGCTTTCGTAGGCCAAACTCTAGGTATTTTTTACCTTCATCGTTAATATCGTCATTACCACTCCGTTTGCCAAAATCATAGGCGGTCATCAGGCTGTTCTTGGGATTGAACTTCTTGCGAGGACGAATGTCATATGAGTAGTTGTTTTCGTCTGTTGATCGTGATTGTATGATTAGATTGTATATAAATCGTATGTATTAGAATAGAGTCAGTGTGAGTCAGAGAGAACAAAAAGCAAACCAAAAAGCGACCAGTCAACTTGGTTTTTAAAGTTCACCTCCCTTTCAGTTGAAAGAACTGCATTCACATGTTTGGAGGAACAATTAAATGTTTTCAACTTTGATGTTCGCATACCGTTTAAAAATTCTCATAGTTGTAGAATTCAGAGGAAGTTGAAAACTTTCTCCTGTATTCAGAGTGAGAATTGCATAAATTTTGCACTCCAATTCATAGTATGTCTAAAGCTAATGTGTGCACAATCAGAATGAATTACCATTTATACTAATATTCTCGCTCTGAATTAAGAAGTTACATCAAAACGTATGCCCTCGTGTAAGAACCTGCACAATACAACATAAACATATCGCCCCAAACGCCTCCAAAGCAAAACAGATTTATGAAAATCCGTCCATAAGTTTGCGGGACATTTCTGAACATATTTTTAGCTTTCATGCCCTAACACAAACTCGACCTGTGTTTAAGGCTATTGCACGGTCGCGTACTTCGCCGCTTAATTTTGCCATTCACATCGCTGCGAGGCCGGAAACTCAATCAGGTTTTTTGTGGTACCTTCTGTTTCCAACTCCGGGGTTCTTTTACCGAAATCTCTTGCAATTGCGACTGTGGAACTCTTAAAGGTGGGCGTGCCTCGTTGGGCACGGCTCGGGGGCGATTGTTGCTCTACGTCTCCTTCAGAATAATAATACTTAACTTTGTCATCCTTGCTATTAGAAATAACTAACTAATCCATAATAAACTGTCATCGATGTGTACTCATACAGTATTAGATAATAATGAAAAAATATGTTATATTGTCTTTAAAATTTGCACATGTACAAAGAAAAAAAGAAACAAATAAAAGTACTTTTTAAAGCTGAAAACCAGGCACGTGTTTTACTCCTCCTACAAGCATCCTAAAGATAGTATCAAAATTTTTAATTGCAAATACAGTGCTCTACTCAAGCGGAACTTGCACAAAATATAATTTCATTCTAATTTGTTTCACGTCGTTTAAGTTCCAACACCACGTAAGTAATTTTTTGCCAATTTTGACATTTTGACGCTATA
Source organism: Nycteola revayana (assembly GCA_947037095.2). Lineage (NCBI taxonomy): Eukaryota > Metazoa > Arthropoda > Insecta > Lepidoptera > Nolidae > Nycteola > Nycteola revayana. The sequence goes on from OX344847.2 coordinate 6,478,560, forward strand.
CTTAGTTACTGCAACAAACATCGTCGAAGATAAATTTGTAAAATAAAGCTACAAGTAACGCGGTATTTTCAATCTCCTGAAAAATTACTATTTCTGACATACCTGGCGTTAGGACTTATGCGACGTTACGACAGATGCCTGTGCAAACATAAAACTATCAATAAATATGTAACGACAAAGTACAAACATTTTTATATAAATAAATACGTCTTGTAAGGTTGAATAGCAATATTTATAGTACAAAATAGATTATGGTAATCGTTGTCAACAAACACACTTTTTGGGATGAATCGAACAATATGAGGTAAAAACATTCTGAAGTCGCCCAACAATTGACGTTTGATTTGAATTTCTATAGCCCCAAATGTAAGCACAAGGAGAAATGGATGTATAATAATTTTAGTGGTAAACTTTCGCCGTCCATTAGCCACCCATTCCCAACTTTTAAGTTGACAGGACAAGAAGATTGATGGTCTGCATGTTATACAATCTCATAAATAACAATTTACAGTCCAAATGATCTCGATAGCACTTTAGAATATAATATCACCATCAACTTACTACTCAGATCACGATTAATTAAGCGCTCTTTGAGTATCAGCACTGAACCATTCATTTTCGGTACAAACAAAGTTCGAAGTATTAAAATTTATCACTTTTGGACGCATTGATTATAAGATTTGCTTTTGCGTAATTCATATTGTGCTAGAAGAATCATTAAAAATATAATAATACTATCAACAGTTGTGTAGTACTCACTCATCCTACTCATAAATTACAAAAATTAAAATGTCAGTCCGCGATGGACACTTTAATTCCAATTACTCAAAATGAATGGTTTAGTACAGTCAGTGACATTAGTACGCTAAAGACACGTGTATCGTTACCTATTAATAAAACTGAAAAAAAATACTGACGAATATTTGTATGAAATTGCAGTACAAAAACACGTTTGTAAAATACAGCATATGATCTCAGACTTTCAAGACAGCACAATAATGGTAACATTTATATTTCTTTACTTTCAATATATGGTGGGACGGTTCTTATGACACGACCGCTGAGCGGTTAGGCACAGCTTAACTTTCTCTTTTCTCTCACGAATGAAATAAAACAAAATTCCGGTGGTACTTTAAAAAATTGTAGAAAATCTCTAGTATACACAAATCTTTACCTTACGGTACCTTACAAGTTACGGTGAAACCTGATCTGATCAAAAGTCTGTTGCAATTTCTTTATCACTATATTCACTTTTTTACTAATCTTATTACTTCGAAAAGCGTTAAAAATATCTTTAAGTTACCACGTTAGATTAAGTAACTACATAATGTTGTTGACTGTTACCTATATAGATCAGGTACTAATCGCATGGTATTATAGGCCGCTTATGAGCACAAAAAGCAAAAAAAATGCTTTCTTTCTTCTAAAACATTATATTGACTGTACATTTTCTGTAATGAACCATAAATTTATATGTCGTCTGTCACTAGCTTCATTAAATGAAGTCATTATGGGAATTACCTGTAGTGTCAAAGAAGCTATAATTAATTTCCATGGAAATTGTTTTGTTATATAGCACATAGCTATACGTTGAACACAACTGTCATAAACTCTAATATTACAGAGTAAAGCGGCTGAACTTTGAGTACCTACACCTTGTGCTGTGGTACTTCAAAGGTTGAATATATTTATTCATAATGTTTTATTTTGGTCTATTTACTGGTGGTAGGTACAATTTAAAATTTAATTAATTAATTAATTTTAATCTAGTACTTGTCGATTTGCCGTGTGGTTTCCAGCTTAGAATAGACCACCCCATGTCCTCCCATGGGTGTCGTAAAAGGCGACTAAGGGACATATGGCTGATGGATGGGCAGCAGCATCTATTAGCTCAAGGTTTACATCTTACTGCGATCACCAATCCGTCTGCCAAGCGTGGTGATTATGGCCATATCCCTCTACGATTCTGGCTTTCCAAGGTCTGTTAAAAGGAGGCCCATGTTCAGCAGTGGACGTAAACGGGCTGTTGATGAATCTAGTACGAAGAAAGAGAAATTTTTAGTATTCCCTCACATTAAGTAACAAGTCGATTTTTTTATTCAAGGACGGTGTCCATTTCATTTTTTATCACCAGTAGGTACTTTCTTTTTGTCGTACTTCTGTTCCAGGTTCTGTGTTCTGCGATGTTTTCTTAAATTTATGTAGTGGAATAAAACCTTTTTTAAATTTAAAGATAACGTATCTTTATGATATACGTACACTTTCATAAAGCAGGCGCTAAGCGAAGTGTTTAAAAAAGAAAGACTGTTAATTTCTACTGCTGAACATGGACCTCCTACACAAAACTTGGCTATTAAGGGATAATACCATAATCATCACGATTGGCAAGCAGATTGGTGTTCGCAGTAAGATAGATACTGCAGCAAATCCATCAGGTATCCCTTAATCGGCTCTTACGACACCCAAGATATGGCGTGGTTTATTCGAAATCAGAATCCATACGTTATTTGCCTCATAATTATTTTATTTTAATACTCACGCTCGGCTCTCGTATGCGGCCTGTCCCTCTTGCCGAAGCCCCTGGCGGTCATCATCTCAACATTCTTGAAGCCACGAGTCGGTCTCTGCTGCTTGGTGCGACCCATTCTGCCATCGGGAGCCGCTGCGGCTATGCAGAGGCACGCCGTGGCGGCTACTGCTACGGTTAGCATCGAGATGTTCATTGCTGCAACAAAAGGAGAAGAATTGGTAATGAAAATGTATATAGTATATCTTTTTTACCTGTAATATTTAGTATAGAGTATGAACTCGAAGTAACCTTACTTCGAGTTCATACTCTATACTAAATATACGAGAAATCCTCTTCTTGACACCAGAAGAAAGAAGCAACCTGATGCAGGCGAATACCAGTTGTTTCAACTGCTTGCCTGTTCTCCTACCTAATAATAAAATGAGTAGGCGTTAATGGAGTTAATTGTCTTCCATTCCCTGATATAAATCGTGTTGATAATCGATACAAATATCACTTTTGTCAATTGCTTTTTGAAAGATGAAAGTCTTTTTTACTAGAAAACCATGTCATCATTTTTTGATGCGGGAATCAGGCACTAAGATCAGCCCAAAGAACAATAATGATTAACGTTTTGCTCCTGTGCGTGATTCAAATCGCCAAATCTCAAGGGGGAAGGGAAACGTTTCGGCAAGGAAAGGGTGACTTATGCTGTATAAATCTACTATACTGGCACTAGCTGTTATTGTATTTTTTTTTCTTTCTATTTGGACCCCTATGCCACTTATTATCAGGTGGATAGGGCTTTTGTCCGGAATAAAAAAAAACTAAACTTAAAAAATTTGATATATGACAAAAGGCGTCATAAATGTAAGTATTATATCAACAAAGCAATTCGCTGTCCGACTGTAAAGTCGTAAAGTTATGACGATAATGGACCGAAAGAGCTCTCTATACGGGGGTTTAACAAGCCGTGGTTATGCTTTGTAGCGTTTTATGACGTTAACACTAGTAATAAAGTGAATAAGGAAGATATAGGTGCTATGCAGATACTTATACCACGGGTAGCCAACCTAATGAGACCTGAGATCGACCGTTTACTATGTGCGATCATCTATATCGATTATATTATTTTAGTTACTTAAAAAAATTAAGTAATGTTATTCTCTATGCCCTTGCCCTATTTACCCTCGAAGGTATTTTTTTCTAGTTTTATGGGACCAATCCCAACCTCACTACCATCACTCCTGTAAGCCAAGATCAATAGTGGCATACGTTGTAAATTGCAATGAGCACCGAAGCTCACCAAGTCCCGGAAAAAAGTTGCCTTGGATCCCGCAACGAATTTAATCAGAAAAAGAGGAGAAGGAGTAAGAAAGACTAATATTTTCAATTCCCTTCATTACGAAGCGGTCTCCCGCATCCCAAAAAAGGGAAATAAAATATAAGACATAATTAATCTTGAGGGGTAATTTCCAACTAAAAAGCCATTTGTAAAGCACCACGGATGGGTAATACATCAGCTCAAGGTTACTAACCTTTTTACTGCGATCAATGACAGCAATTATCTTCAGTTCAGTTTGTTAAATACAATCATAATCTACGTAAGTTTGCTTTTATTCTAATTTGTGGTTACTTGAGAATTTAATATCAACCCTTGTTAACAACTTGCCAAAAAAACGTAATTTATAGACAGTTCTCTCTCTGCCTACTTTTTTCCAGAACGACTTACCAATTTTATAAAAAGGAAGGCAGAGATTAATTCCTGTGTGAGTAATTTCTGCTGCAATATCAAAAACTAAGAACTCTGTTACGGAATAGGATCGGTATATCCAAGGCTAATGCTCTAAACAATGCAATATGCATGATGTTGCCAGTGTCACCACAGCACTCGCAACCGATACGGCGACGACACGACTACGTACGCCGAGAAGCCCTAATCCCCAGTTAATCTGACGTTATATCCGGAACTAAATTGCATTATGCTCACGGACCGTTTTACTGACGACATTTATAGATAGATCAAACTAAGTATGGAAATAAAACATGAGTTTGTGTTTATTTAGAACGATCTGAAGTCTATCCGTCACTAAAACAAATGCAAAATGCATGTAGGCTTAGAGTATTAATTAATTAATAATATTGAGAATCGTAGTTTTAATAAGAGAGTGGCACAAAAAAAAATTGACTCCGAGTAAATTGATTTTAAAATATCAAGTGCATAAGACTCATTATCAAATAGCGACACAATTGGTTTTGTGCCTCTACCAAACTAAAGCATTAACACAAAATTATGCAAAGCAATGTTGGCAAACCTATACCTACTTTTAACCAAAACTTAAAAAGTTACGATAATTAGGTATGGTCAATATTTTAATCAAACTTATTTATTTTACAAATAATTTGAGATTACTTTTTGCATTAATAAACATTTATATTTTTTAGATATCATGGGTAAATATCATTTAAACTAAAAGTCAAAAAACGTTCAGAAAATTTGAAACTGAAGTTCCATTTTTGTGAATTCAGTAACAGAAAATTTGGGAAATGGATTTTTTTCAACGCAATCATGTTCGCCAATTACTGAACCCAATTGTAATACAGAGATATAAATTTATTTTAGTTTCGTAGATATTGATCGGATATTTATAAAACGTTAAAATATACATGCTTAAAGATCGAAGTCTTAAGCGCTGAATATTATAGATTAATTCGCATGGAGTTTTAATTTTTTTGTGCCACTTTCAAATTAAACATGCGATTTATTCTCTTTTTTTATTTACTATCGTATATTACATGAATAAAATACATAATATATAACTTATTAAATACTAATATTCTAAATCTATTCTACTTGGTAAGGTTCCCAGAATGCTGGCAGTATTACCCCGCTGAATAGCAATGCTTACCTGCTGTGCAAAATAATAACCAGCACTCGGAGAACGTGCCGCACTAAAGAGGGCCGCTGCGAGGTATTTATAAATTTATTTGACTCCCGGTCCCCACGGCCCCAATGTTTCGACACCAAAAGGCACAAATATATAACTACTATCAAGGGTACTATATTTGCGCCTCTCTCTACGTGTCTTTTAAACTTGATTCAGTGTTCTTTAAACGGATAAACTTCCCATAAATAAATAATTAACGGCAAGTGTTGTCCATAAATACTACTGTTAGTTACTCCCAACATAGGCATTGATTCGCTTTTCGAAAGATATTTACACTGCACTCACTGGAATTCAATTAAATTGTACCTTCACTTTCTATCTATGGAACATGGTTCTATGTTACACTGGACTATAACGACCAAGCTCAGTGAATTGAAAATATATGTTACAGATCCGAACCAATTGTTAATAACATTAATTCTAGGCGGGCTGGCAACGTTGCATTTTTAACATAACTTTCTGGAATGTTAATTGACTTTAAATGAAAATATTTCTGCGAGGGAAATCCTCTTATAAACTAACTGTTAATACAACTTAATCTGCTTTCCAAAGCAACAGTGGTTATGGCAGGAACTTCCCTAGCTGTGGTCACAGTCGACTTATGTAGATATATTATGGTTATGGGATACTCAACTACTAACTTTGGAAACATGCTCAGGTTATATATATTCATGACTATAATTTATCAACAATCACATGAGTATTTACAAAGTTAACTTGCAATCTGGTTCATGAACAGAGACTTTTTTATGTATTCTCGTTAAACAAATAATAAAATCTTTAAGTAACATAATAAATTAACTGACTCCATATAAGAATAATGATAAATATATCGTGTAATAATAATAATCTTACAACAAACATAATATTTAATGATAAAATATAACTTTATGAGAACACAAAAAAAATCTCGGAGTAAAATCTTCGAACGTACAAAAACTAACCAAGTGCGAGTCGGACTCGCGCCTGAAGTTTTCCGTGCCTTTATCGAAACGAGTCCAATCCTAAAAACAAAACCAATCTACGGTTCTATGTAGCTAAAAAGGATGTTTGTTTGTTCGAACTCTTATTTATAAACCCACGTATTTTCCAACGTTTGTGTATATATCACGTTTCGTGATAGTAGTAACTGCAAAGGGTAAGTAAATATAAAATGTTTTATATAGGTATTTTTAATTTCGTTCAAACTACGAGAAGTTATGTACGTAGTAGTACTTAGTTCGAGCTTTTACACTAACTTACATACCGAGTAAATATACAAGGTCTTTCGACCTTTCGAATAGCTTTCGACAGCGCAGCGAAATCTCGGAAAAACTAGAACCTATCAGAAACCCCCCAAAGCGGAGCATGAGATTTGTTTAAAACAGAATTTTAGGTAATAATCAGAGCTCTCGGTTGCAGTTCCATCGATTACAACTACACATCCCTCGGTAGTGCATAAATTGACAAGTAGTTTCAAGACTGTACCTACGCATATAATCGCGACAAACTTTAATTATAGTTTTTGACATATGACCCATTAGCTTGTTCAATTCAGTTCTTTTGGTGTGGTCTTTGTTGAGAAGCTTCCATATTTTTTGCTAATGTCAGAGTTGTATGACACAACATCAAACGAAAGAGGTTGTACTGTCAAAAATGTAGATAATTTAGCTTTAAGCTTTTATTAGACATTTTATTTCGCGGATTCATCCACGAAAATCTCGGCCCCGTAGCCTTCCTCGATAAATGGGCTATCTAACTCTGGCATAATTTTTCAAATCGGACCAGTATTTTCTGATATTATAGCGAGTTCAAGCAAATAAACAAACAAACTCTTAAGCTTTATATATCAGGTATAGATTAGACGTAAGTGCCCGGCGTCGGCCGTCCTACTAAATTTAGATTTCCCGTCGATTTTGCAAAATTTTCGTCCATACCAACCTTATTTTTGAAAAGATTACTAGCAGAGTTTTGCAGTCAACTAGAATTCTTGTTAACCCGTGTGTTAATAAAATTGCAGATACAATAAAAAAAATACCAAATAGTCTTGAACTTCCGCTCGTACATACATTTTGGCGCTTCATATATATTTATATAGATAGAAGTATATATGACAATAGATTAAGACAACTTTCATTCATCTTTGTGTAGTTTTACATACATATAATATTAATGGAAGATAAGGTAATGTATACTCTTTCCCGCTCTATAATAAAGAGTGGGAAAGAGTACGAATCAATGTAAGTATATTAGACCACTAATTAATAAAAGCTACACATATTATCGACTAAGCCACAGCTACGGCAAATTAGCCAATAATGAAATCCTTTGCTGGCAGGAAACTCGTTATGTGCGAGCTTTGTTTGTTCCTGTACGAATAATAAGTTGAAGATTAACATTAACTATTCGGGTAAAGTGTGGAAAGTTCCATGTTATAATATGTGTACATCAATGTAGAGAGAGGATTTATAATATATTAGCTGCACCCGCGTTACTCTGCTCCAGTGGGTCGGAGCGTGATTTTTTGTATAATATATGTTAATCGAGCTTATTAACAATCCCCGTGCAAAGTTTCAGCCAAATCCATTCAGTAGATTTTGCGTGAAAGAGTAACTAACATCCATCCATCCATACTTACAAACTTTCGCGTTTATAATATTAGTAGGATAGTAGGATGTTTTAGTTACAAATAAATTATCTTTCTTTTACGTAAATATAAGAATATAAAGTAATGCATAACAAATGTTAACGATTACTTTTATAATAATTTGTAAAAGAAAAAGTTAATAATATATACTCACAGTACATTAATAAACCGAGACCAACGGCTTAACATGTTTTCAACACACAGAAAGTAGTCACTTAAACAACCAGACTCAGAAAGAAATGTTACATTTTACTTAATGATTTCTTGGCGAATCGAACCCACGATGAAAGAATTAAAACTAATCCACCGCAATAATCCATCCAACCAATAGAAAAATTATCATAAAAAAACCGGCCAAATGCGAGTCGTATAGAGTCCAACTGCGACAGTCCGCCTGTCAAGTGTGGTTACTAGAAAAAACTCCCCTCCGTAGAGGCTCAAGTTCTTATTTGCTTTACACACGGTTCAGAGAAAAAAGTACAAATAAAGTATACTCGATTATGTATCCGCGTTGGATGCAGCATCTTAGCTAAGTTAGTTATCTGACATAACTTGTATTTAATCTGCTAGGCCAATCATCCTAAATTAAATTCTTGAATGGAAGTAAAATAAAGTTTTCATATATGTAATAATCTTAGCAGCGTCGCCCCAAGACGAAACACAATATAGACTGCACTATACACTTATATTTTCAAATCAGCATAAATTTAGATCACCGGCAGGACTCGAACCTACCACCGTAGCCGAATTGGTTAAGGCATTAGTGGCGATATCTAAGATTCTGGTTCGAGTCCTTTTTTCGGGTTCCGTAGCCAAATGGCAAAAAACGGAACCCTTATAGATTCGTCATGTCTGTCTGTCTGTCTGTCCGTATGTCACAGCCACTTTTTTCCGAAACTATAAGAAATATAATGTTGAAACTTGGCAAATCGATGTATGTTGTGAACCGCATTAAGATTTTCACACAAAAATATAAAAAAAACAAAAAGTTTTGGAGAATATATGTACTTAGAACTGTACCTCAAAAAAAAATATTTCATCGAACCCATACGTGTGGGGTATCTATGGATAGGTCTCCAAAAATGATATTGAGGTTTCTTATGTAATTTTTTTCTAAACTGAATAGTTTGCGCGAGAGACACTTCCAAAGTGGTAAAATGTGTCCCCCCCCTGTAACTTCAAAAATAAGAGAATGATAAAACTACAAAAAATATGTACATGTACATAACTATGCAAACTTCCACCGAAAATTGGGATGGGATATGTGGGACACGCCCTCTCCATAGCGTGGTATGCTAAACTCATACCACGAGGAGAGGACCCTACACCACTAAAACCCCCCGGACACTCCTTCAATCCGCCGTTGGCGAGGGCCGGGTACGCATGAGCAATCCGGCCTTTCTGGTTCGAGTCCTGCCGGTAGGCTAAATTTATAAATCTCAATTTTGAAATTTTGTATATCTTCAGTCAATTTGGACTAGTTAGTGACGCAATTCGAACTTAGTATCTTTAGTATCATCCCAAGAAATGCCTCAAAACCCTAGTTCAGTGTCAAAGTAATAAATAATCCTTTCATTTTGTAAATTCATATTACAATGAATGTTTTGGACGGTAAAATTTAACGACCTATTAACTGGATATAATTTACAGCATAATAAAACTGTAAAAATATGTCATCTCTTTTTTTTTTCGACAGAATTTCGTAGTATTTTTATCCATGATAAAATAAACGTATTAATATTTCAATACACAATTTTGGAATAAAAATATTAAATTTTAAATTTCTCCAAGTAAGTTCGGGGGCGTTGTCATGGTAACTTCCAAACCTGATATGTGAGGCGGAAGTAACCTAACAGAATAGGTTTATTACGCCCTTTTCACCTCAGGAGATGACAAAGGGATAATATAGCATGTAAAGTAAAAAAAATATATTAAGCTGCTTCATTACAACTAATACACATTATTTGATAAAATTAAACGGAAATTAAACAATTTTAGTGGTACATAGTTTTCCCCATGTGAAATAAATTTGCGTAGTAGTAAAATCAATAGGTATGCATCTTTCATTTGTTCATTTGTCATTTGTTTTCAAACACAAAATCAAAGAGTTATTTTTAGTGGGAAACCCGTTCTATTGAACTACGCATAACAGCATTTTACACTGAAAAATTTATCTACTTTACATCTTTTGTAGTGTTTAAGCTGATAAATAGGTAGGTACTGTATAGTTTTCTCTAGTTAGTGTTTGTGTTTATTAAATATATTTGAGAACATACAGCTCATGGCGAATCGTTTTACCGGGTAAAACAACTATTAGATATTTTGCTTTGTCTTTAGGTTATTGCTGAATACGATAGAGGTTTTATGAAAGTTATGCCGTTGTTATACCATCAACTATAACAATCGTACACCAAATAATTCCCGTTCTTTGGTATTTAGCGTTTCGCTGTGTGTTACAATGTAATAATGCAGTCACCAATTCGCTTGCCAAGCAGCTGACTATGGCAAAAACGATAAAACGGGAGGAGGCTCATGTTCCACAATGGATATTGAAGTAGGTAAATAGTGAAAAACATAAAAACTTATAAAAACCTTATAGCAGACCAATTAAAATCCTCGCGGAACAAAAAATATATTTGAAAACTAAGTCTAACACAGTTTTCAGTCATCAGTTTTACAAATATTTTCCGACAGAAATCAATTCAAATATTTGCGTTTTGTTAATAGGAAAAACATAGTCCCACATCAATTAACATCTGCTTATTTATTATTTTATTCACACTGCACTCCCAAGAGAGTAAACCTATCAAAATATCTGTATGCAAAAACTATGCTGGCGAATTGATATTCCAATTAAGCAGCAAGTTTGCTTTATGGGACTTTGTTGTCCGTGACTAATAAGTCTAAAACACATTGTTTTTACATAACTCGTTTTACATTAAAGCTATAAAATAATATAATACAAAGATTTCGAATGGGGGTTAACAAATATATTACTACCACTACTAGACTACAAAAATCTGCTAGTAATCTCTTTAGTAAAAAAAATGCTATTCTAAAGAAAATGATTTCATTTACTACACATATACTAACTATACTACTGTTAACAGTATGTCATATATTTTACTAGCACCGTATATAACTGACTGGCTGGCGTCCATAAATACAGTGGGACGAAATAAACAGTCATAAATAGGTATATTTTATATTATCATCATCATCATCAGCCCGTACAACATGGGTCTAGTCCCGAGGGAGGGTTTTTGCCATAGTCGCCATGCTTGGCAGGCGGGTTGGTGTCCGCGGTATTATGTTGTAACTTACAAGGAAATGCTGCTGCCCGTTCCCTAGTATACGATTGTTATAGATGATGTTATAACAATCGGGACCAACGGCTTAACGTGCTTTCCGACGCACGGAGGGTAGTCCCTCAACCAACCAGACCCGGAAAGAAATCTTAGAATTTACCCAAAGATTTCTTGTCCGGCGTGGGGATCGAACCCACGACCGAGATTTAAAGCAAGCCAAATACTGCTACGCTACGGAGTTTGCTATTTTATATATTAGGTCTTTACCTATGAAATTGCCGTTCTGCAGTACTGGCCATTTCAAATCAAAATAATTTTTGTTTGGCTAAGAATTCTAATTTCAAATTAATTTTATTTTAAAAACATGTTTTTTTTTTCCAAAAGTAGTCATTTGTTACATTTTCATCGCATTTCAATCTTTTTCGTCATCATGGATACGTTAAAAATTCGAGTAATTATGGAATATGAGTACCGTCGTGGCAGCAACACGGCACAAGCGGCACGCAACATCAACGACGTTTACGGAGCTAACACTACAGACCAACGCACCGCTTCCGTTCTGGAAATGTCGACCTGAAAAATGAACCTCGCGGTCGTTCGAAGGCTTCGGTCGACAATGACGAATTAAGGCGATTGGCCGACATTACACGCTTAATCTGGATCGAGATCCGTGATCGCGGTAGATTGACATAAACTGATTTGGATTGTTATCACATTACACAGTCAATCCAGATCACGTCAGTCCACTGTTCGCAATGATCACATGAAGACGTGTGCTCAGGGGATTTTGATTGACAATAAATAAAAAATATGAAGATTGTGTGTTCACAATCGCGAAAGCCTCCGTAGCGTAGCGGTATTTGACTCACTTTAAATCTAGGAGGTCGTGGATTCGATTCCCACGCCGGGCAGTAAATCTTTGTGTAAATTCTAAGATATCCTTCCGGGTCTGGTTGATTGAGGGACTACCCTCCGTGCCTCGGAAAGCACGTTAAGCCGTTGGCCGATTGTTATAAAATCATCTATAATAATCGTATATCAAGGAACGGGCAGCAGCCTTTCCTTGTGTGGTACAACATAAGACTGCGGTCATCAACCCGCCTGCCAAGCGTGGTGACTATGGCGAATAGCCTCCCCGGGAGGAGGCCCATGTTCAGCAGTGGACGTTATACGGGCTGATGATGACGAATTGCAAAATGGATCAGAACAAAAAAAGCATGTGTAGTAATTAATTTTGATATATTTTTTTTATTCTCTTACTAGCAATTTTAATAGTATCTTTCGAATTATATGTTGCACATTAGATGCTCAATCTGGATTGCGATAAACGGATCGAGATCATGGAATTCAAAATATTTGATAATTTGCGATCCGATGTCCCGATCCGTCAATCACACACATTAAACAGTCAATCTGGATTGAGATCATTGATTTCGATCACGGATCTCGATCCAGATTGAGCGTGTAATGTCGGCCATTGTGGAAGCGTCAAAACAATATTGGTCCATTGCGTCAAATTGGCAAGGTAAAAAAGCTTGACAAATGGGTGCCCCATTCAATTATCTCTCAATTATCGCCAGCGCGAATTACGCGTCGAGAAGTGCCTTGCACTGCTCAACAGACATACAATTGAAGGAATTTTGAACCGCATTGTTACCTGCGATGAAAAATGTGATTCTTTTTGATAACCGCAAGCGCTCAGCAAGTTGGTTGGATCCTGGTTCAGCACCTAAACAATGCCCTAAACGAAAACTTACCCCTAGAAAAGTGATGGTCACTGTTTGGTGGTCTAGCGCCGGTGTGATTCATCACAGCTTCTTACCAAACGGGGTGAGCGTTACTGCAGATGTGTACTGTGAAGAACTGAACGCAATGATGGAGAAGCTGGCACATCTCCAACCAGCATTGGTCAATGGCTCGTCTCCGCTGCTCCTGCACGACAACGCTCGACCTCATACTGCACAGCTGACGGTCTCGAAGTTGCAAGAACTGGGGTTGGAAGCTCTCCGTCATCCGCCCTACTCACCAGACCTTGCGCCTACACACTACCACTTTTTCCAGAATTTGGATAACTTCTTGGCGGGAAAAAAATTCAATACCCGAGAGGCAGTACAAAATGCCTTTGAAGAATTTGTTGCCTCCCGTCAAGCTGATTTCTTTAAGAAGGGCATTAATAAACTGCCACTTGTTTGCGTTGGCAAAGATGCATCATATTTGTATTAATCGAAGTAATCACCCATGATTACTTCGATTAATACAAATAAAAAAGACATGAAAAAAAAATCGTTTAAATTTTTTCATACAAAACGGAAATTTCATAGGTAAAGACCTAATATGTATAATAATATCATTTTTTATGATAAAACTACGCGGGACAGCTATACTAGCTATTTTTACGGGCATATTTCCAAACAAAAAGAGCTAAGTGAAAACCGCGCGGGTTTTATTTATTAGGTTATGTATCCTATTTCTTAATTATCTAAAGCCTATACAAACATGTAAATCAATAACAAGAATAACATTACAACTTTTACATTAGCATTATTGCATATCGTTAACTTAATAGTTACGAAACAAACTAATTTACTAACACCAGCGTGTCACTAACAAAGTTGATTACGTACATACACTCAAATTACCAGCCTCATGGGATGTTCCATAGTGTTTTTGACAACTGAACATGCTACTAAAATTTATGTCAGACTGTCTGTCTGTTTACTAACGTCTCTAGTGTCCATCGTTCAAAAGTTTGTTTCGTGTGACGGAGTAATTTGTTTAGCAATTCATTTTAAAGTAGGAAATGAGTTTTGAAATGAGTATTGCTAGTTACTACGTTATAAATGAGTCCAAATTTATTTAAATGCTAGCTTCCCGCGCGCAGTTTCATTCGTGTAGCTCCCATTTCCATGGGCACTTCATAATTAAATATAACCTATGTCATCCCGGGATAGTGTAGCTTCTCAACGGTGAAAAATGTTTTCAAATTGATTAAGTCCTTTCGGAGTCGGATGAAGAGAAAAGATTTTATTGTTGGTTTGTTTGCATTGCATAGGCTCCGGAACTGATAAATCAATTTTAAAGTTTCGTTCACCATTAGAAAGCTACGTTATCCAAGAGTAAGATCTCACTTACGGACGGAGGAGTGTCCGGGGGATTTTAGCGGTGTATAGGGTCCTCTCCTCGTGGTATGACTAGCATACCACGCTATGGAAAAGCCGAGTCCCTCATACCCCTTCGCTGGTGCGGGAACGCTGCAGCGGCGGATGGGATGCGTAAATGCATTTCCGCAGGACAGCAAAAAAAAAACGCAAAAACACCTGTACTCGCGAGGACCTGTGCACCAATGATAATGCGGTGTCATTGGCCAATACTGGTCTTCTTTAATTTGCAAGCCAGGTCGACACGAAAAGAGGAAAAAGCAAAAAAAAGGAGTAACGTAGGCTATATTTGTTTTCATATTCCCATGGGAATGTAAGCTACGTAGGTGTAACCGCGTGCGGGATGCTGGTTGTTAAAGAAAATCGATGTATCGGTATTTATTCTTATTTCTATTCTCATTTATAGAATATTATCTTTTATTTATAGAATTTATTTTTATTAATATACAGCTATTGATGGTGCACACTTTAACACAGTTTAATTAAACAAATCACCATCATGTTGACATATTAATATGCTATCTCTTTAGTCATTCGACTTCACCGGGAAATTTACAGTAAAGTAATAAAATTACGTATATATATAACTATACTAATATCATTAAGAGGAAAAAGTTATTGTTTGTTTGTATTCGGAGGATCCAAACTACTGGACCGATTTGAAAAATTCTTTCACCATTGGAAGGTTATCCCCGAATGACATATGCTATATTTAATTATGAAGCTCCCACGAGAACAGGAGTTACACAGGTGAAACCGCGAGCGGGAAGCTAGTAGATAGATAAAGAGCTGCTTAAGTATCTAAAATGATGTCTCCACGCACTTACTGTTATCCTGTTGCTTAATACAACAGAGTTTCATAACATATTTAAATTACATTCCTACTTAAATACTACATAACAGTTATGCTTTTACAAAATTGGTTTCCATTTACTAGAATATGCTAAGTGTGGCTTTATTTTTTTTTTCGGATTTATTATCTTACGACCGCGTTATTGTTTTCGCTAGACAATAATGTCTTTTAAGGTCCGTTCTATAGAAGGTTTTATAAAGAGGTCGCGCAATTCACGAAAATCTGGGTAAAAACTTTCGTAATTTGTCTCATTCTGAATTTAACGGATATTTATAATGCAACATAAATCTTGAGATTAAACTTTCGTTGAAAGCTTTGTTTAGCGGTTTTAAGAAAATGTTAAAGAAAATATTTTGAAAAAAATATCGCGTGATTCTTTTTGGAAACAGTTAAGATGAGAACGCATTAAATGTAGTGTGTATAAATATAGTCAAAGTCAAAGTCAAAATTTTGTGATTGTAAGTTAAATATTATAATATTTTAACTTTTGTTACACCTTTTTAATATTACATTTTATTGTTATGTGTGCACATAAATCGTTTTGAATTTCACTGTGTCGTTAGTCTAAGTTAAAATCAATTCCACTTCCACGCGGGAAAAACATTTTTTTTAATTTTTTTTTATTTGGAATTATAAACCGTTGCATTCAAATGTATGTCATATTAGGTTGGGGAAAAAGTCTTTTCGCATTATAGTATGTATGAACTTGTAATAAAATCTCTTTGGCTTTACTATTTGTATCTGACTGGTTATGGTATCATTGAAAGTTAAAATTTTAAAGAACATTATTCCAAATTCAAATTAGGAAAATGTGTTATTTTCATTTGTTTTTCGTACTGTCAAGATGAGTGAATCTAATGAAGAAATTCGATACCTTTAAAATTTTACTACAAAAAAGGTAAAAATGCAAAGCAAGCCGCGAAAAAAAATTGTGTTTATGGACCTAGTGCAGTGTCTGTGAGAGTAGCACAAATTTGGTTAAAGCGTTTTCAATCCGGAAATTTTGATGTCAAAGATGCACGTCGCTCTGGTCGCCCTATTACGGATAAAATTTTTGAATTTTGAAAATGTGGAGCATGATCGGCATATTAGTTGTTACGACGTAGCTGAAGAACTGGTAATTGACCACAAAACAGTTTGGGCGCATTTAAAAAAAACTGGGTACACAAAAAAGCTCGATATTTGGGTACCTCACGAGCTCACTGAAAGAAACCTAATGAACCGTGTACTCATTTGTGGTTCTTTATTACGACGAAATGAGACCGAACCATTTATGAAGAAGCTGATAAATGATGATGAAAATTGGATCACGTACGACAAGAACGTGTGAAAAAGGTCGTGGTCAAAGGCCGGTAAGGCTTCACAGACTGTGGCGAAACCCGGGTTAACTTGCAACAAGGTGATGCTGTGTGTGTGGTGGGATTGGAAGGGCATTATTCATTATGAGCTGTTACCACCAGGCAGGACCATCGATTCTGAACTCTACTGCGAACAACTGATGAGATTAAAGCAAGAAGTTGAGAGAAAGCGGCCAGAATTAATCAACAGAAGGGGTGAGGTTTTTCATCATGATAACGCTAGACTTCACACATCTTTAGCCACTCAGCAAAAATTAAGAGAGTTTGGCTGGGAGGTGTTAATGCATCCGCCGTATAGTCCTGACCTTGCACCTTCAGATTTCTACCTGTTTCGGTCTCTTCAGAATTCTTTAGGCAGTGTCAGGTTAACATCACGAGAGGACTGCCAAAACCACTTCTCGCGGTATTTTGATCAGAAGTCTCAAAATTTCTATAGCAATGGGATCATGTTCCTACCTACAAGATGGCAAAAAGTTATCGAACAACATGGCACCTACATACTTTAGTTAAATGTAAATAAACTATATATTAAAAAATGTTTTGAATTTTCTTAAAAAATGCGAAGAAACTTTTTCCCCAACCTATTATTTTAAAAATAAATATCATAAATCTATAAACAATTATCCAAGCGCGGGAAATTAAAATTAAGAAGAATTAAAAAAATAACAAAACAAAAAGTGTTGAACTCGTTCTGGACGGACAATGCCCTCTTGTCCGTCCAGAACGAGTTCAACACTTTTTGTTAGCTGTAAAGAAATTACTAGATAATTTATTTATTTCTGTAACTTGTCATTACAGTATTTTCGTACAGTATTTTAGTATTTTCTGCTTTTCTAGGTAGTCGTACTTTTAGACTTTATTGATGTCATCATGCTCAAGATCTAAATGATATATATTTTGTCCATACAATCTCCTTCGATTGACGTTCTATCTCAAACCCTGACATTGGCAAAATTGTGGAAGTCTCTCCACAAAGTCAACAACAGAAGATCTGAACGGAAATTAAATAAATACTACCGGCAATAAACCCATTTTACAGGCCACAACTTTCTTCTCATCTAAACTTAATAAAGAAGAAAAAAAAAGAAAAGAAAAGAAGATATTAATTTAAAAGCACCTATCGCATAACTATGGCTACTACAAGCCATAAAACATTCTCAAGATAAACTTTGCTTACTACTCGCTCCTGTCCTTGATTACCTATGCAGTGAAAAAGCAAACAATTCTTTGAAACACGAGAGTTCTCCGCGAGAAATGTAGCGCCTTTCAGAAAACGTTAGACGCATTGTTTAACCGTTGAATTTTACAGTAGTTATCTCAGTACCGAATCATGGCTGCCTCCACTTTTTAAAGGGGATTATTAGCGGGGATTTTTTGAGATTTTCAAAATATTGACAGGTGTTGTAAATATTTCACTTCCATTAAGTATCAGTACAAATTTTTTGTTGTTCTTGAATATGTTAATTCTGGCAGACACATAAATAATGCACGATGTAAATATTTATATAGAAACTATACCTATGTATATAGTTTGACACTTAAAAAAGATTTCTAGGTTCTCTTCTTATACGTACCGAATTGTTCGCGAACATCTTTGTCACCCAAAAAATCTTCGTCGTTACCTACTTTATACTTTATTATTATTTACTTTATTCGTCGCGTTATTAAGGTCTTATGGTGTGCAAAGGCCTATGCGGAAGGTCTTAGCAGCACCTTACTATGTTTCTTTAATAGAATTATAGTTAGTCCACAGACTTATCTCTTTTTAAACTGCAAAAAATCACTTTATTTATGCACTCAGACTCAGAATCATATTTAAAAATAAAATATTTTATACAATTTATAAACGTAACTAGTCTCAATCCATCTCTGATAGTTTTCGAGGCGAGGTTGTATTCTTTGTGCTCGGTACACTTTAATTGCTGTCGAATTGCACCTTATTGCTCTGGTTGACAATACAAAGCTTTTTATTATGTAGCTATACATTAGTAACTTTATAAGTTAAATAGTAGCATGTGTAACGACCAAACATTAAATAAAGTATGTATATTTTGAGACTCGGTCTGTTTTTGTGAGTCTTAACGTTTTGACTGCACCGGTAGCTCAGTGGTAACGGCAGTGGATTCTGAGACCTGTGTTTGGGGCTCGATTGCCCAGGACAATAATTATTTGAGGGAACTACGAATAGTTGCTCTGAGTCTAAGTATACTTTGTGACCGTAAATTTTGTATTTATAAAGTCTTCCACGACACAGGAATTTATTGCCCTGGTGTGGAAGTTGTCTTGAAAAAAATTGTTGACTTCAACTATTTTAGTTATTAACTAGAGTATGAAAATCACACTCTTTGACTTCGTATTAAAAAATGAGAATCTTTTTTTGGTTTCAATTGAAAACTTGTACAATTTATATCATAAATTGTACTATAAATAGTTCTGTTCATAAAAATCTAAGTACCAACCCGTTCTGAATGTTGGTGGTGTTTCACCTCCGTCTTGCGCCTTCGTCAGTCACCGCTCGTGACTGACGGAGGCAAAAATAAAAAAATTGAGAATGATTTTATTCTACACATTGGTGCACTTTCATATGTCCTGTCGAATTGCAGCGGTACATTGAGCTTGATGCAAAGCGTGACCACTTGAAAGCCCGACCACCTGCGGTGATCAGTTATAATTATATCGATGGTGTGCTCACACGCCCGCAATATACACGAATCTTTGCAAAAAAGATTAGATACATAAGCACACGAACGGCAACTACAGCAGACAGAAAACGGTCGGATCGCATCATCATCATCATCATGTCCCGCGCAGATGGCTAACTTTCATAGAGATTTCCGCCGCAGCCGAAAATGTTTGAGAGGACTATATAATTATACAACGCACGGTCCCTCGCAGATAGCTTCAGTAACTCAAGAACACGAATTTTAAAATATCTATGAAGCAACATTTTTTTCTTACATTTATGTTAAACTGTATTTCGCACTCTCATCCCCTTTTAACCCTGAGTATCCGTGAAATCTATTATCAGCTTATTACCGTACACTTGAAGTACAAGAGAAGGGGAGTTAACAGAGAAGCGGGCAAGTGCGATCTGGACCAACACATAAAGGTCCCGTACCAGGGTAAATTATTAGTTAATACATATTTTATCTTTGTAGGTGTAACTTTGAGCGCCCTTATTACGTTTACGTCCACTGGTGAACGTCCTTTTAACAGAAGCCAAGGTCAAGGATATTGCCATAATCACTTAAAGTCCATTGAGCTGATAGATGCTGCTGCCTACCTATTACATCTATATTCTCTATGTCCCATAGTCGCCTCTTACGGCAACCGTAGGAAGATATGGTGTGGTCTATTCTTAGTATACATTCTGTAAAAGCTACAAGAATGTATGTTGTAGTGTGGTTAATGGCAATGATGTCAATACTTATTCATGTACTAAAAGTAACTTTCTAAGGTAAGCTTAGGGTAGGGTCTAGGGTAAGCTTCCCTAACTTAATGTCCGTTTCTAGAATCTATGCTCCGAAAGTGTCAGTAGTCAAGCACATCCTACTCATAAGTAGCCATTCAAAAAAGTAAAATGAATATCTCTAACTTTCATCATTGTATTAAGTCATTTGGAGTTTTTGTGAAAAACTATTACTAGGCTGGAACTGCAATTGGTATGGTAGGCTTGATTAGAAGGGGGCGCCGCGCAAAAAAAAGTACAAATTCCCTAGGTCGTTACAGTAATACTAATTTTGGAAACCTTGTTATGCCTTATAGTAATCTTACATACGATGGACACACCACAAAGTATTAAAATTCTAAAATTACAGTCAGATGGACGGACTGAGAGCGGAGTCATATTCATAGACCCATTGGCGTTGAATACGTAACCCTAAAAATGTAGAATATTTTTCCCGGTTTTTTTAGATTGTAAAGCCGAGGCCAGAAGTTACGTTTGCGAGAATATGAGTTTAATAATAAGTACAACACAAACGCGTTTATATGCCTGTTACGAATATAACACGTATAATGTTTTAGACGTGTGCTTATTATGTTTTGAACATGCGAAACAACGGTTTATTGCGAACAGATATCAAATAAATGCTTTGATGCGGGTGTGAAGTTAACGTTGAGGTTAAATTGTAGGTAGTTATACAATATATTATAGCAGATATTATTAGGTTCTTTAGCTAACTTTGATCACTAACTTTGTTCTGTTTGAATTCTCATATGTAAAATGTTTATATTTTTCGACGAGTGTATAACTATTTCTATACACCCTGATCTTTTAGTTGTTGTTAAAATCAGCAAAATTATTTGTTCTTGGTAGTACAATAGATCCATAAATTAACATTTTTAATACCCTTAAAAATTACGGATTGAAATGACTTCGTTTTAGGAGGGCCTTTCGTACAACCTAGATTATCTAGCATTACAAGTCAGTGGAGCTTATTTTGATTTATATATTTATCATTGTCAAATCCTAGAGGGAAATTTGTTTTGTAAAAAAAATAAAGTTACGTTTCGATAGTAATACTGACTTCCGTCAGTAATCGTGCTGCCAGTTATTGGCAAATATTAAAAACTTCGGAGTAACAGTGGGGCATCGGCTAGCTCTGGCACTGAGACACGTAAAACGCAATTTCATAATTACAAAACAATATCTACAAAACCTCACCAAATCATTGAAAACATAAGAAAAAACACAGCCTCTTGTTAAAAAAATAAGCACAATATGCAGAAGGGACCATAATAACATGCAAAACTACAATCACCAGGCGAAATTGGGAGGCTAAGGTTATAGTAAGGCATTTCCTATGGTTATCGTTACTGTATTTTTGCGTCGCTAGCGACAATATACATTAATTATAATAATTAATTTCATTATAAATAATTATAATAGGTTTATAAATAAATAACAAATGTGATTTAAGACTGATAAATAATAATTTTCAAATTAATTAATTTTCAAAATAATGTTTGACGATTTACAAGTGCCTGTAATTGGTTTACATAAATTAAAACGATTTTTATGGATTTTATTTTATTTATTTATTTATTATTTAAGCTACATTAACAAAATTAATATAACAGAATATTATTTTTCTTTTTTTTTACATGCATATAAGTCGTTTAATATATTAAACGACTTCGTGATAGTCATGTTGTTACGTGATCAGTCTTCGGCTGGTGATTATATTTTGTCTTTAAATTAAGATTATTTTGCCAAAATTATCCATTCAGTTTTCATTTTTAACATTCAATTTATTAATCCGCTATCAATCAGAAGTCAAAGTTATAAAATGCGGTTGGATCTTTTATTAAATTTAGATCTTATTGAATGACCGTGGGAGTATTCATCATGTCACACATTTTACGATAAGTAAGTAAGGGTTGTGGGCAATTCGAAGGGCACCGAATTACCAGTTACTCGAGAGCAAAACTATCGAAAATTAGCTATGAAAAAGATATAAGGATATATTTTTTAACTAATTCATTGCACTTAAAACATGGACCCTTTCATTTTTTTTATATTAGTTAGTAATCGATTACCTAATTCTTAGTACCTACACCATAATAATTAACTACTTGCCAAAATTCAGCGACATCGTTTACAGTGGTATTATATGCGCGTTAATAGATTTGTTTAAAACAGTTGTTTTTTATCTATACTAATATCGTAAATAGGAAAAGTTTGTATTTTTGTAATTTTATATTTTTGTATGTTTGTTTCAAATAAACTCTTAAAATACTGAACGGTATTTGATAATTCTTTCACCATTAGAATGCTACATTATCCCTTAGTAACATAGGCTATAAAAGTACACCCGTGCGATGCCGGGGCGGGCGGATAGTATATTTATAAACGGGCAAATTCTACGACCACTTAAGAGGTTTTCCTCTGCGTAAAAGTGTATAATACTTAATCCTGAAATTCAATCAGAAAGGGATGTATGGCATTTCGTTTAAATTATGATAAAGGATAACTGAATAATAAATGTACGGACCCAAAGGTTCCAAAGTCACTTGATTCAATGTTTCTTTTACTATGCCAATGTCATAAAATGTAGGGGTCACATGCAATTTACGACTTAACAAAGCTCAAGAATTAGTACCTATAGTTATCTTGTAATTGGTAGTTGTATTCAATGCCAGGTATCACTTACCTGCAGTAGTATGGATGTGGATTCCCGGTTAGTATAAACCACCATCATCATTATATCAGTCGAAAGAGGCGACTGAAGGATACCTATACAGCTCGAGGTTAGTTACCATCGAATTAACTTACCACGATATTTATTCAGTACTTAGGTATTTACGTACACTTGTACTTGTCAATTATACAAAATGAAATAATATTACTATAATTAAATACAAAATAGCAACTAATATCTTTTGCGGATTAGCTAGACGTTATACTAGACTGAAATACAGACTGTATTTCAGTCTAGTATAACGTCATAGGTATAGTAATAACGATAATTAAATCTATAATTTAAATCTTAATATAATTTAGCTCTATATCTATAGACCTAAATTATAGTAAGCACAAGTATCTATGAGGCACGTTTTTAAATATTATGTTTACGTATAAGTGACACACACCTGAGGGCATCGCTACAGCTTTACGAAATATTACTTACTGTAACAATATTTAAATAAAGAAAAGGATGTGATCACTGGCACGGACACAGACATCGGACTAGGGGGCCAGCGCGGTCTTCAGTCCTCGTTTATTGTGGCAATATCTCTCTGCCCATGTTTAGGAGTGGACGTGTTATGCGTTGATGATGAAGTGTACATTTCAAAAATTGAATTTTATGGAATCTGCGAAATGAGTCTTTGGTTACAGACAGACACCGTGAAACTAAAATTATATAGTGTTAAGCCCCTGGTGTGCGAGTTCGACTCGCACTTGGCTAGTTTTTAATGTCCACTCATAGTTTTTAATACTAATTAATTTAATTCTTAGCTATAATGTGTTTATATTTAACTGAATGATCCCTTTTCAGAACTCTTGTTTACCTAATATTTCTTTATAAGTATAATACAAAAAATCTATTTGTAAATAACTTGCAATATATAAGGGCCCTACAAAATATATGCGATGCCCTTAACATGAAATCGTTATTATTATATACCTATTTTAAATTTTTTATTTCATCGAAATTGGTTTAATAACCTGAAACAAAATTTTGAGTTAGACATGCTGGTTTCTTTCGCTGAAAGCGAGCATAGCATAAATATAAATATACAAATTAATATACAATTATGTATATAATAAGATTTTTTAAATACTTAATTATTTTATTTGAATTTTAAATTAGGTTTACATGACAAAAGATATCAAAAATGTATTTTAATGACAAAATGTAACTTCAACAATAACCGACTGATTTAAAATGAGTTAGATTGAACATATTAAAGATTATCTCCAAAAAGTGGGACGGAGCCTGTCCCGCGCGGACTTTTAAAGTAAAGTAAGTAAGAGTAACATACTCTTTATTGTACATCAGGAATATATACAAAATAAGTGCAGCATAATATTCAAATAAACATACAAATGGTAGTCTTATCTTCTGCGATCTCTTCCAGAAACCTCAGTACGAACTTGTTAGAGAGAAGTTAGAATTAATATATAATTTCAATATTAAACTGTGACGCATGGCAACGGCAACGGCTTTATATACTGTTGAAGGGATGGCATATATTTTGGAAGCACCTTCATTATGAAAAGACACCACTCTACTAAATTAAATCAGTGGCCGAATAGACCTCTCTAATATAAATAAAATGTTATTGACAAGATGTGCCTTGTGACATATACTTCGAATACACGACTATTTTTCCTTTACAATAATTTGCGCCCACACACGTCTTTATCCGTTTATTATAACGATTTTATAAGCTACCTAACAAAATTTGGCTTAAGCGGCCCTAAGAATCCCTATTAAAATTATAAATGTGAATGTAAGTTTATTTGTTACGATTTAACGCGAATCACCACCGACCATCATAAAACTTATTACACATATGAAAGTATTAGCAGTAACATAAGGACATTGCGAGGAAAGCCGCGGGTAAAAGCTAGTATACTATAAAATCTTCAAGCATAACCTGTGATGCTATTTTACGAACTGATACTCAAGAACTTTTTCAATTTCATGCGCACATTGATAGGTAGGCAAAGTTTATGCCTCTGTAAATTAGTGAGTCGAGAGAAATAAAAACCTTCCTACTTTCTTAAACGAGCTACTAGCCCCGCAACCAGATTATCCACTACGATACTTTATCTACTCTGAGCTTTTTATAAATTGCTTAAGTTACTATTATAAAACGTATCGTTGTAACTGTGATTTTTTTTTTTAATATTTAGAACTAGCTTCCGATGATTCACTTTCTTAGCTCCCGTTGTCGTGGGAACTTTATAATAAAACATAGCCTTTTTGTTTTTTTTTTTTTTTTTTGTTGTCCGGGAGGAAATGCATTGACGCATTCCCACCACCGCTGCAGCGTATTCGCGCGCTGGCGGTGGGATATGTGGGACTCGCCCTCTCCATGTGTGGGACGGCACCCGCGGCCAATATGGTACCGCGGGATCTCCAGGGCCACGCCAATATGGTACCGCGGGATCTCCAGGGCCACACTTACAGTGGCCCATTTGCCCAATTATAGGGACGCCTGGAGTGTAGAGGCGTCCCTACTCCTGATGGGTCAGCCTCGAAGGGAGCGGGGCCCACGTTCCCCACTCCCCAAGGCCGAGCCTAGGGCGGCAGGCGGCGGGTTTCGGCCCGCCGCCGACGGCCAACACGCCGTCTGCGAAGCGGGTGGGCGGAGGGATCTACTTCCCTCTCCCGCTCCGCGGCCTCCTTCTGTGACATAACTTGTCTACAGAAGGCAACCGCCTCCCACGACCTCTCGCTTTGGACCATCTTCGAAATGATGGTCGGCAGCAAGAGGTCGTCTCCCACCACGCCAACGAGCTCCTCCCGCTCGTTGGCCCACGCCGGACACTCCACCATCGTGTGCTGCGCCGTATCGTCGGCACAGTCACAGTGGTGACAGCGAGTGTCCGGCTCTCTCTGCGCCACGTTGCACAGGTAGTGGCCGAAGCAGCCATGGCCTGTTACTACCTGTGCAACGTGGTAGGTGACGTCGCCGTGACGGCGACCGGCCCACTTTTTTAGATGGGGCCGAATCGCCTCCACCGTACGCAATCCGCTCCGCGGCGCGGCCTCTAGCCGCTCCTGCCATTTCCGGAGGGTTTGGCGACGGATCTCAGTCCGCCACCGTGCAACACCCTCCGGGAAGGGGTCGCGGCCAGAACGCGCCCCCTCACACCTTAATAAAACATAGCCTATAGTCTATTCAGATCGGTCCAGTTGTTCCTGATATTAGCGCGTTTAAAGAAATTCACTCAATTTTTTTTAGTATAACATATTATCGAAAACCCAACGTCAGTTTCTTGCCAATATTATTCTATTTTCCTGTATTTCTGAAATAGCTCTGTATAACTCGAAAGTAAAGAAATATATTTTCTACACTTGTGTAAGTACAAAAAATACACAGTTTTCTTTGGTTATATGTAAGGTATTCATAATATTTTTCTTATAATAATTTACATTTTTTTTCAGACGGACATAATGTAGTTAGCCCCGAGGCTTTTGCTACTTCACCGGACATAAAGGCGAGCAGAGCTCCAGCCTACATATAGGGTTTAAATACTACAAACTAAGCAACCTGCGCAATAGGGCGTCGCCTGTGGGACTCGGACCTCGGCTCAGGGCGGTCGCTGACGGTGGGATTATGGCTTTTAGTTTTTTTTAAGGTAGTTTTGTGCAACTGTCACATATATTTCCAATTATTTATACAAGTATTCAAAATATAACTAACAAGCTTCCCACGCTCGATTTCACCCGGGTAGTTCCCGGTCCCGTAGGAGGTTTATAATTAAATGCCCCTCTTTTTCACAACCTTAGGGATTGAATATTACGAAATCCTTTGTTAGTGGACCTATACGTCACAAAATGAAGCCACGGTTCAAATATCACGTGTCTAGCTTCAGTAATTTTGCCTCGGCGTTGATGAATCAGTCAGTCAATCAGTTAGTCAGGACATGTTAGCATTCTGCACTCCTTCTTTATATAAACTATAAGTGTGGGAAATGTCATACGCCACCGTCCGCGCAATTTTCGTAAAAACTTCATGGTTTTGCTTCACGTAGCAATTTTTTTTTTCGGACGGTCTTACATATTTCTCCTCCTACCTTTAACTACTTCACCGGGCACAAAGGCAAGCAGAGCTCCAGCCTTAATGAATGGTTTAAGAAACTACAAACTAAGCAACTTTCGCAAGATGGCGCCCCCTGTGGGGCTTGGAATTCGGCTCAGGGCGGTCGCTGGTGATGAGATTGAGGGATTATGATTAGTTTCTTTAGGGGAGTTTTGTGCAACTGTCGCTTTACTTTACAGTTCGCGGGCCTCTCGGACTTCGGGTCTACGAGGGCATCGGATGGTTAGTTATACCTCTATATAGAGATTTAATTCTATGTAAAGGCATTGATCTAAGGTATATGTATGTATTATTCGTAGAGATACAATTGGCATGGTGTAGCTTTCCCAGCGGAATTATGAAAGTAATAATGAATTATAATAATTAGAGCGAAACGGTAATTTTTTTGCCGCACCTGTCGTGGCGGGGTGAGCCCCCAGGCGATATTAAACCGAGTAGCTACCAATATTATTAGGATAATTAATTGAAAATGTTGGTTACTCTCTTTATTTTCTTCTAGTTGATACATTATGTTGGCACTATTAGACGACAAACCCTTTATGCTTAACAAAGAATGTGTCAGTAACCGGTCTATATCTCGTATTGACTAGTACATAGCGCGTAGGTCTCCCCTTTCAACATAATAGTCGGACAAAAAATAGAATCTGCAAGCAAATTAAGTTCGTACTGTCTGGAATGGTCTGGAAATTCATAATCCGAGCCAGACATACATATTCATAAGATACCAAACAATACCTATATTTACCTTTATTATTACGTTTTACACTTAACTAATAAATTCAGTGTCGACTTTATGTCTCAATCGAGATATATTCTATACGGAGATCAAAGTTATACAGAACAACTCCCGAGGCGATGGCGGTAGAGGCAATTGTGGTACCTAGTATATAATTTGAATAAAGTTACGAACTTATATTTATAGATGAAATTGTAATGTTATCCCACACACGTTATAGTATGATTAAATGTTGGATGTAGGTTAACTGAAATAAAAAAGAGGAATGGATTTAGTGGATAAAGAACTGCAAGTTTCCTTATACAAGGAAAAATGTGCGCTATAATTATCTACTAGGTAATTACCCAAGAAAAAGCTTTCATGTGCAGATATTGTAGGTGGGTGTACTTTTACTATCCTATTAAGTATTTATTTTATAGTTGAACACGGTTCTTTGAAATACAAAGCATATTGTAAAAAACTGCTTTAAAATCTAAAAGAATATGGAACAAGAATACATTAATAATGTAAATAGATAGGTACTTTGTAATTCGATAAAGTTGATGTTTTAGAATACCAAAACATTTACCTACGTAGTACATATTACATTTACCTACGTACTACAAACGGAGCTTGAAATCGATATGAATATTAAACAAATAACTGTACAACAATATTGTAAATAGATACTTTGATATTACTAACAAAATTAAATTTCATCGCGACATAACTTCGGAACGTGAGTCTCCTTTTGATATCAATTGAACAAAAGCCTTTACCAAAAACAAACATCTTTGCAACATCATCCGCCAATAAACAAATCCGCCCATCCTAATAATCTTTCCTCAGTTAATTACCTTCTTCAGTATTCGTCACCATAAACTTTACTTCCGATGCAAACGAAGTCGTTAAAGAGAACCTTACAACGCAACTAGACACCGATTAAGTTTCGCAACTAGTTAAGTAAAGCAAGTTTAACAGGTAATCAGAGTAGCTAGGTCTAAGGGATGCACGTCTCGCTTTTCGCGGCAAAATCAGTAATACATACTATATTTTGCGAAGTGTTTAAGTAAGAGGCATGCAATCGGCTTCTCACAAATAGCCTAAGAACTTAATTCGGTCAACAATGACACGTTGTATGTTCTTCTTTGCAATCATTCCGCAATCCGCTCCCCAGTGTTGTTTATAGTTTTTAAACAATTTTATAAGACTGGAAACTTGCAAATCTTTTTACCCGGTCAGTAGCTAAAGCCTGGTGGAAAATGGCTAACTACACAATACACATGTCCACCAGAATTAAATTAGAAGTAAATGTCGCATTTATTTTCGCTAGTTCGCTATTAAACTAAGTCAAGTTTTAAATATTTCGTAATTCCGTTTAGTACAAGATACTCTTATACTACTCACAACATATTCCTTAAACATCGATATTAGAATATGTTCTCATTTTTCAATTTAAATCGTTAAAATCAGTAACCAAAAGCCACAGTCAGTTTCATAATATTTTTTGACTAAACGGTTTTACCCACGGAATTACCCCGAGGTACTTTACCTATATTTTTAAACTTCGTTGGTACCGACTTTAATACTATTGTAATATTATTCACGAATTTTACGTGGGCAAAAATCTCGAGACTAACTCGGGATCATGGTCGATGTTAAACGCTACTAAAAGACTTTAGCCAAGTTGGAAATAAAATAAACAGTCGACTATCCTCGCCTTTGAATATTACATTAAACTTGTGCCAATGTTCGGTTTCTCTTTGAGCAATTAACACTTCAAATTGTACGCTATCGAGACTTAGATTCTCAGGAATTTATTCGGTGAATTGATTATGTAAACGCTGTGCTAACTACAATATTATATCACTGAAAAAGATCAATCCGAAAATGCAAAATATATCACCAAAATGTGTAATATAATATTGTTGTCCCATGATTATTAAGAAATTAGCACAATGTCGCTCGTATATGCTGATACCTCATTAGCTTTAAAAACGTTTTTTTATAAATCATAATAAAGACTAGAAAAATGAATTACCTCAAATCGGTCAAGTTGTACTTTATATAGTTATTCCCTTTAAGCTTTTCTATGTCTTCGCTAATTGAAAGTATGAAAAAAAATATAATTTTAATTTACCAACTCTGGGTTAGTATGCAGAGAGCATTTATTTGCCTACTCTGATAACATCATACTGAAAGCCAATCACAGCGCTTTACTTGACTACTACCTCGAAATACAGTGGTCATTTTGTTTTACGCCAACTCATACGAAGCAAATGGCTCAATCGAAAATAGTCTTCGAAAAAGTTTTAGTAACAATTATACAAACTAGATCAAGTTGTATCATGAGAGCTAACGTCCGATTTTTCAGGTTTTTAATTCAGGCGACTTTATCGGGTATGAATGCGAGGAGAATCTTTTATTTATTTCTAACCAGGTTAATATGCCCCCGTGCCATTTAACATGAGGTGGATAGGGGTCTATCCACCTTTTTGTATTTTTATATATATATATATATATATATATAATATATATATATATATATAAAGTATAATAAAAGCTAATAAAAAAGGTATAATTTCACGATTTATGGTGAATAATAAAGTTACCCTGTTGCACCATAAATTAAAAACCTACATTAATAAACTCTGACGTTACATTTATATGTTTTCGATACCAACAACTTTAGCGTAACATAAAATTTTTAATTATTCAATAACTTCCTTGCAAAACTTCGTGACTATTTCTGTTGAAGAAAATAAAATGCTCTTAAACCGAGATTTCATATCCAGTTTTTTTTTGTTGTTGTAAAACGTGACACTTAAATTTCCTAAAGATTGACAAGGCTATTTATATCAGAAATAGGAGGCTTTCATAAACTGTTATCATGTAAATTGATGAATAAATATGAGCAAAATAAATAAATTTGACCCGTCTCGTCGCCCTAAGGTTAAATTATCCTTTTGCCCTTTCCATGACAATGAGGAATGTACCATAGCTGTGAAAGACATATGTGCTATGTATTGGTAATATCGGTATTTTAGGTAAATATATTAAATTAAGTGTTACAGAGGGAATCTCTTAAAAAAATTGGACTAGATTGGGTATTTCTTTTACAAATGATTAAATAACTACACAATGTACACCATGATAGGTAGTAAAAAAAATTAAGTACACTGCTTTTAAGTAAATAGTAATTTGATAAGTACTAATATTATAAACCGGTAAAAAAAAATATAATAATATATCTGTGATCGCAACATAAAGAGATCGAGACTGCCATTCATAAGATCCTCAAACAGAAATGACCGTCTTTGGAATTTTTGTCCTTCTAAAAGAATCTCGAATAGGCTCCGAAATCCTTAAAGGATTTCAATGAAAACTTTATGGATTAAAACAGGAATTTGAACTCAAGCCATGTCCTTTTATTTTCAATATGTTGCAGGTTTCATAGGATATAAATAGAAATAAGTTAAGGTATCAATTTTGTTCGTCCACGACTTCATCGTAGTTCAATTTCTCTATACAAACTTAAGCTTTGATCCCGCTTCACCGCTTTGGGGCTAAATATCGATAAAAAATGTTGTGCAATTTTGAAAAATAATCTTAATGCTTATTTTAACACGAATTTCATGAGCATTTTGCCTTGCCATGTGCTTTGTCAAACTTACCTTTGGATCTGACCGCATTAATTTTTTTTACGTTTTATTACTAACTAGCGACCCGCCTCGGCTCCGCACGGGCGCAATGCTGATGTATTATACATATAAACCGTACACTTGAATTGCTCTATCTATTAAAAAAAACCGCATCAAAATCCGTTGCGTAGTTTTAAAGATTTAAGCATACATAGGGATATAGGGACAGGGAAATCGATTTTATTTAATACTATGTAGTGATAAATAAAGGTAGGTACTGATGGTAAATAGTTTGGCCAATCATTAGTAACCATTAAAAAAACAGAATGTATAAGATCAATTTCGAAACATTACTAAATCATTACATTTTAGAACAAGTCACGACAAAGTTTACCAAATATTAAATTTCAAAATTGAGAAAAATAACTTTAGAACACCGATAGGGTTTGTTGCTACACCGACACTGCATGTTAGGTACCTAGGTATAGCTTTTAATGCTTAGACCATTTGATAACCAAACCGGTCCTTCATATTGAACAATCTCCTCATATCACGAATAACAACATTACTTTATCGCTATAAGTTACAATAACAAAGCTTACCTTAGTTTGGCCGGGCTTAAATAAATTAATAGATTATTTTCACGGTGTCAACCACAAACTGGGGCCGATGGTAATACGATAAATCCGGAATTCCAAACTTATTTACATTTCGGCTTTACGCAATTACCACCAAGAGCAGTTAAGCTGGCATTCAATAGTATTAAATAAGTTTAATTGTAATTTATAGCATTTATACATTACAATGTATGATTAATGCTATTTCGATGTCAAAGGCAAAGGTAAAAAGGCAGGCCAATTACGTAAAAAATGCGACAGCAGACAATGTCGCGTTACCATAGTGTGGCTAGTTGTCAACTATAACTACAGTTTATGTTGTTGGCTGCTATGGCGACCCAAAAAACTGTCGCGATGGTATGACATTTTTACGCTTTGCTAAATTATCGTTGTCGCATTCTTTACGTAATTGTCCTACCAGACATAATATAACTAGATTAAGCAGTATCACATATTGCGGGGCAGAAGAAACAGGGTTATTTTTGAAAATCAGAATTTTTGATGTTTCGACCACGGGTGTCGATGTATGTAGTCGACCACGGGTCAATTGCGTAGGTAATGGTTTTAATTTGCCAATGTATTTATTTGTAAATATCTTAAAAGGTAATATTATTATCTATAGTAAATTTATTACCATAAATGAATAGCGATGTCGTGTCAATCGCCATAAATTATCAAGTTAAGGTGGCCATAACTCATTGCAAGCAATTACATTCAACACGTTTTTTTTTAAACTTAAACGAATACCTAACCTACTCAATACCACTTAATGACTTATTTGAAGAAAGTTCATCCAAGTTGTTAAACTTACACACATTTATCAGCTCTGTAATATGTTCCCGAAACTGTGCTTAAACTTTTTTATCACTCACTTGGTGTTATTTTTCCATACATCGCTCTCAGAAGATTACTGAATGGCATAAACTTTTAGCTTCCTTATTTTTAAAAAGTTTTCCTTTATCTTTTATCAGACGTAAGTATTACGCTTTTATTTTTTCTACTTTTATATCGGAAGTATTTTATCATTGTAAAAATAATAATTACTGTAGAAGTCCAATTCTTCTTTTTATTTAATGGCAATGTGCCGAATCACGACATTTCTGCCAATGTCAGGCGTGACATGGAGAAACGTGTCTTAAGTATGAATAAAATACATATATACAACTAAAATAAAACTAACTTAGAAAATACTACTATTCTTAAACGATTCTATTTGGCCAGGTTGCCAGCATGCTGGCAGCATTACCCCGTTGAATGGTAATGCTCACCTGCTGTGCAAAGTAAAAACCAGCACTCGGAGAACGTTACATTAAAGTAGAATATCGCGAATCAATACACTAATTGCGAATCTAACTGTAGAAGTCAATAATCTTAACACCCCCATTTTATTCTTGCAAATATGACAAAAGTTTTTCATTTGCATTCATTTTGAAACTTATCTACGTGACATTATTCTAAATCATGGTGTGTTCAATTCTGATCGTTCTAATATATTCTCAGAAGTGCAAAATGATGTCAAGTATGAGTTTGCAAGTACTTGAAAGGCGAAACTATAAAAATACGAAAAGGTTAAACATTTCATTCTGAGTGACGTCAGAAATCACTTTAATGCGCAGTTAACCTTAGCATCTGCTTTTTTTAGAATCAATAACAATATTTTTGTTTTAAAAGTTCAACTCGCGACATTATAACCACAGCTATTAATAACCAGCTCCCACAAAACCATCACTTAACCATAAAGGTAGACGTCAAAGTAAAGCTCGCTGTTCATTATCAAATAATATGAAATGATCTACCATTAATTATTCCTGCTCTCCATTATATTTTACCGTTAATTGAAAATTCAACGTAAACAATATTATACTCTGTTGTGCAGATCAGCAAAATTAGACACATCATTATTTGGTTCGTATACAAACTTATATTTGGCACTAAATAAAGTGACATAGACATTTAGATGATTAAGAAGTACATTTATAATGAACTGAAAATAACTCGGAACTTCTGAACGTCTGAACGTCATTTTACTAATGGAAAGCAAAAATTACCTGTTTACATTTTATCTACACAGTTATAACAGTGAAGAAGTAATTATTTTATTATTTAAACAAATTTGTATTATTTTATACACATACCTTCTAAAACCATGTTTTTGATCCTACATAAAATAATAGGTAACTTGCTAGCTTGCTACGTTTTAACCATAAAATTAGGAACGTAGTTTTTTTTACGGTTAAAAGGCACCCGGAGAAAAGATCGTAAAGAAGGTTATATTTTTTTTTCAAAAAAATGTGCCCTAAGTACCATATTTTAATAAATAAAATATAAAACGGTGACGATTTTCGTGGCCATATTTATCATGTCAAAGGAGAACCGCGCACTTTATTACAATATATCCTCAGTTATGATTTATTATAATATGAAATATGAGCATACCTGTCGATGTTATAGAGGACCATTGTATTTTTTCCCGGGAAAATGTCAAAGGCCTTCTCAAAATTAGTGAAAGTAAGATGTTTCGACCATTTTTTTTGTTAAAAGCCGAGTAATGAATAGAAAACTTAAATGTATGCTTAAAAGGGAGCATTTTAGTCAAGCCTTTTCGTTTCCATCTAAAACTCGTTATTTCATCAATACAGAACAACTACAAGGCGTAAATAATCGTTTTCCTAGTCTAAAAGACGTAACTTTAACATTATTTGTGGGTACGACTTAAAAAGATTTTTTTTTAAATCATGTGCCAACTGTGGAAAGTTCGTTAGGTCTTAATTAATATATTTTTAGAAGGCTGCACTATTCGCCCCTAGATAAAATTATAAACATATTCAAATCAGCGCCATCTAGGCTAAGAGCTTTACAGCCTACATAGTAGTACTACATGTTATTATTTATTTTATTTTATTTTCCACATTTTACGTGAAAGAGTATCCATCCATACACACTTTCGCGTTTATAATATTAGTACGAAGCAGGACGTGAACCCTATACACCGCTATTTGTGTTTGACAGCTCATATAAACTTGACTGTGTAACTTTGCACAAGCGTCGAGCTAGTCATAAGCCATATAAAGAAGTAAATCAGTACGGCGTTGTAAGGTTACGTCAATTTATACCTCAATCGTCAATTTATAAGTCACTATCATTACCGCCAGTATAAACACTGGTGGTAACGATAGTGAAAAGAAAATTATTACATACTTATTTTTACAAACAAAAAATATAACACAGTAAAGAAGAAATTAACTCATAATTGCTTAAACGAATAAAAGAATATATTAATTGAAAGTATCACCTTATTGTATAGCATTTTTGTAGTAGGAAGATAAATCTTAATAGAATATTTTTCTACTTCCTCGTTTTTAAGATTACTCCCTAAAGACTCATTAATTAACCTAAAATAATGTTAGAGCAACAAGGTCTGTCAGCCATAAAAAATAAAGAACTAAGATAAAAAGGTTAATTGTCGCTTCTAAAGGTTAGAAATAAATGAAAACAGTGGGAATAAAGCTGTACAAAGATTACCTTTTTAATTGTGCGCTCTGTGGTCGCGAGTAAGGCATAGAGTTAACAGTTACATACAAAACCGGCCAAGTGCGAGTCGGACTTTCGCACGAAGGGTTCCGTACTAGTTGCAACTTTGATCGATGTTAATTATAGTTGATTGAATGAAAGTTAAATTGTGGTTTACGGTTTATGCCGTATTAAAAAAATTTTCGGTGGAAGTTTGTATGGTTATGTACATCATATATTTTTTTTAGTTTTATCATTCTCTTATTTTAGAAGTTACAGGGGAGGGACACACATTTTACTACTTTGGAAGTGTCTCTCGCGCAAACTATTCAGTTAAGAAAAAAATGACATTAGAAACCTCAATATCACTTTTCAAGACCTATCCATAGATACCCCACACGTATGGGTTCGATGAAAAAAATTTTTTTGAGTTTCAGTTCTATGTATGGGGAACCCCAAAATTTATTGCTTTTTTTCTATTTTTGTGTGAAAATCTTAATGCGGTTCACAACATACATCTACTTGCCAAGTTTCAACGTTATAGTTCTTATAGTTTCGGAAAAAAGTGGCTGTGACATACGGACGGACAGACATGACGAATCTATAAGGGTTCCGTTTTTTGCCATTTGGCTACGGAACCCTAAAAACGTAATTACTAAAATTTTAGGTAACATGGCTGTACTAATTAGTAAGTAATTTTATTTAGATGTAAGAATGTATCTAAAATAATACAAAAATAAACTAACTTTAATTCTATACTACTGTAAAAAGTAGATCTTAACTCTGATATTTATTATATAAATAGGTATATTTATGTATTAAAAGTACTATACCTACAAAAGAAATACTTTTCTTCCTTTCACTTGACTATCAGAGGCCCTCATAGACCCATAGTTCGAGAGGCCTGTCAACTGTAAAGTGCACAAAACTCTCCCAAACGCTCAATCAACACGCCAGCCACTGCTGTTTTAAAAAAAAGATTTTATACCAGACGAGTTGGACCTCCTTTTTCCTTAAAACTTTTTGAGGAAAACCTTCAAACTGAGCAAGCAACGCAAGATACACACCCAATGTTGCGCAGGTGGCTTAGTTGAAAGTTTTTTTACCATTAAGTAAAGCTAACTACATACATCCATTCAAAAAAAAAAATACTATCAGACATACATTTAACTCCCACGTAATGCTGACTGAAATAACTGAAAATATCGAGAGAATCCGGTAAACTACACAAGTTAACCTGACTTTTTTATTCTCACCGCAAATTCTCAAAAGCAATTTGCAAATGACGTGCATTCGCCAGTAATTGCAAAAACTTCGGACATTGCATGCAAAATAAAAAGAACTTAGTATAGTGTCAAAAGCAAAATTGACAACTATGCGAAGTACAGTTTTTTTTTTTTGATTCCCATAATGCTCCTCTTACTTCATCTACTGGGTTATTTTACTTCATGGAGCATATAAATGTAATATTTAATTTTATTTTATTCAGCCTTTACCTACTTTTATATTATGTCATAAATTAAACTAGGTATTTAAAAAATGTTTATACAAGGTGTAACGGAAAGGGTATATACATAGAAAGAGCAAGGCTTCTTTGGATCATAACAAACGATATGGCAAGGGTTTCAACTCAAATAAAATTAAAAAAGGCAGTATTATTATGCAAACAAAAAATAAAAATGCGGAACCCTTTATTCAGAAATACCAGGAGTAAGAGGTTTATTTTTACTTGCAAATAGTTCGTTGACATCGATCAGCTGATTGAGTGCTAGTGTATTCAATGTGAAAAGTTTGGTTTCTGATAACTATGAATTTAAAAAAAATCATTACTACCGGACTTGTAGAGATAGGATTAAATAACCCTTGCCATATCGTTTGTTATCATCCAAACAAGCCTTGCTCTTTCTATGTATATACCCTTTCCGTTACACCTTGTATAATTTAATCTATTAAAGGATGATTAAATTGTTCAAAATCTTTAATCTAAGTCATATTATACCTACGCAAAAAGGGGCTCTTTGGGGCTTCGACATCGGCTCAAGATAGTAGCCGATGGGACACGTGTGCAATTTTTTAGGGGACTTGTATGTTTGTTTTTGTTCAATTTTGCAGATCGGAAACTTAAGTAAAATTAAATAAAAAATGTATGAGGAAAAAATTTACGTACATTACAGTGTGACCAAGAAAGTAAACTTTAGCACTTCGCTCTGAGGACATTGTTTATGTAACTAGAGATGTTCTCCGACTTCCGAACGATCAGAACTTCGATTGAGTTTTCACATCCGATTTAGAAAGTTTGTATCGGATGTTATAGCGGACGAAGAAGCACAGCGATGATTTTATATTACTACCGTTTAAGATACAGACATTATAGAGACTGAATCAGTGGCGTAGCTAGGTGGGCAAGTACCCCGGTGCATAGCTCCAAGATCTGGTGAGATGACTGACCCGCTCTTTTTAAAGCTTAGGTTAGAGGCCCCCCTGAGGTCCAGGGCCCTAGTGCACTGCAACACCTAGCCCTACGATGGCTACGCCACTGGACTGAATAATCTATATCTACTAATATTATGGAGCTTAGGAAATTGTTTGCTTAAACGCGCCAATCTCAAGAACTGCTTGGCCGTTTTGAAATCTGAAAGCTACGTTATCCAGGAGTAACATAGGCTATACTTAATTATAAATTATAAGCCCCACGCGATTTCATCCGCGTTACTCCTGTTCCCATGAACAGGATGGAATCGCGTACGGGGAGCTATAGTTCATATTATTTTCATAAGTAATAGGAAACATGTATGTACTCAATATTTAAGTGTAGGTTTTGTTGAAATAACTAATTTGATTTCATTAAAGTTGTCGTCATCAACACTCTTTGATTCTAAATTCGACTCCGATATCGATTACTGAATTTTAAAAGCTCCGACTCTTTATATGAAAACTTGTACCATCCCTATAAGTAAACGAACGGCACAGAATAATAATAATAATAATAATAATCATTTATTTGTCAGAACATGAGTACATAGGTTGTTACATATTAATTTAAGAATCATCATATTCTACCGGGATATCCGGTGTACAAACCGGAACCAAAGCAAGATGATATCAAACAACACACCAACACATAGATAACAGAGTTAACTTACAGGGAAATACAATGGCTAAAAGTAAACTATACACTTCAGTGTATTCATCACACATTTGTATGGTTGCACTTAATGGCCGTTCATGCCCGCGGTGTCCAAGAGCTTTTATAACGTTTTTATTGCGAGTGACAACTAAGGTACGTGACTATTATCAGGAAGGGACACGTCGCAGCGTTCGCCAGTAATTTGATTTATTTCGTGAGTTATAGGAAAATTGTAGGTATTACATTAAATAAAATTACGAAATAATGTTATTAGTTGATGTTTTATTTACCTGAAAATATTGAGATGAAATATCTTATATAAAAATTATCGAAAATATAGAAATCAGTTGCTAGGTATAGTGAAATCTCATTAGTTTGCTCAATTTTGTTTTATATAACAATAAAAATCTACAATAAAATTTATATCCGAGCCTCAAGTGTTGTCCTTACTTATGTACTTATTTTTTTATGACTGTAATTACTATTTTGGATTCGTTATGTGTGTTCATTAATTGTTTTTCTTTCTTTCTTTATAATATTAGTGTAGATTTTTATCTTGTTATAATTATATTTAGAGGAAAGTTTTTATTGTTTTCATTGAATAGGCTCCGGAACTACTGGAACGATTTCAATAATTCTTTCACCTTTAGGAAGCTAAGTTATTCAGAAGTAACATATTATTAGGTCTTTACCTATGAAATTGCCGTTCTGCAGTACTGGCCATTTCAAATCAAAATAGTTTTTGTTTGGCTAAGAATTCTAATTTCAAATTAATGTTATTTTAAAAACATGTTTATTTTTCCAAAGGTAGTCATTTGTTTATTGATTAGTGTTACATTTTCATCGCATTTCAATCTTTTTCGTCATCATGGATACGTTAAAAATTCGAGTAATTATGGAATATGAGTACCGTCGTGGCAGCAACGCGGCACAAGCGGCACGCAACATCAACGACGTTTACGGAGCTAACACTACAAACCAACGCTCCACCTGTTATTGGTTTGCTCGGTTCCATTTTGGAAATTTCGACCTGAAAAATGAACCTCGCGGTCGTCCGAAGACTTTGGTCGACAATTGCGAATTAAAGGCGATTGTGGAAGCTGATGATACACAATCTACGGCTGAATTAGCAGCAGCTTTCGACTTTAGCGTCAAAACAATATTGGTCCATTTGAGTCAAATTGGCAAGGTAAAAAAGCTTGACAAATGGGTGCCCCACGAACTCAATGATCGCCAGCGCGAAGTACGCGTCGAGACGTGCCTTGCACTGCCCAACAGACACACAAATGAAGGAATTTTGAACCGCATTGTTACCTGCGATGAAAAATGGATTCTGTTTGATAACCGCAAGCGCTCAGCAAGTTGGTTGGATCCTGGTTCAGCACCTAAACAATACCCATAACGAAAACTTACCCCTAGAAAAGTGATGGTCACTGTTTGGTAGCCTAGCGCCGGTGTGATTCATCACAGCTTCTTACCAAACGGAGTGAGCGTTACTGCAGATGTGTACTGTGAAGAACTGAACACAATGATGGAGAAGCTGGCACATCTCCAACCAGCATTGGTCAATCGCTCGTCTCCGCTGCTCCTGCACGACAACGCGCGACCTTATACTGCACAGCAGACGGTCTCCAAGTCGCAAGAACTGGGGTTGGAAGCTCTCCGTCATCCGCCCTACTCACCAGACCTTGCGCCTACAGACTACTACATTTT
Source organism: Nycteola revayana (assembly GCA_947037095.2). NCBI lineage: Eukaryota > Metazoa > Arthropoda > Insecta > Lepidoptera > Nolidae > Nycteola > Nycteola revayana. The sequence continues at coordinate 6,518,924 of OX344847.2, forward strand.
CCAGAATTTGGATAACTTCTTGGCGGGAAAAAAATTCAATACCCGAGAGGCAGTACAAAATGCCTTTGAAGAATTTGTTGCCTCCCGTCCAGCTGATTTCTTTAAGAAGGACATCAATAAACTGCCACTGCGTTGGCAAAGATGCATTGATTACATGGGTGATTACTTCGATTAATACAAATAAAAAATACATTAAAAAAAATCGTTTAAATTTTTTCATACAAAACGGCAATTTCATTTCAGGTACAAGATCTAAGTGGGTAAATACGCGCGGGAAGCTAGTTTTAAATAAATCCCCTTTTTAAAAATATCATTAACCAATACCTAACATTGATCAGGTCAAATTACTGTAAATACTTACTTTTAAAAATCCACCAAATAAAAGCAAAACATTTGTATGATGAATGCTAAACAAGTTAATCTATCAAAATTTACTATTCTATGACTTATATTCATACATAGATTACAGTAATACTTCAGTAAAAAGAATACATATATAGCGTAAGAGGAACACTCTACAGCGGATGTAGATGTCAAGAGCCTCCTTGATTTTACTGCTTGTTATTTTTAGCATTTTCTTTAAAGTACCTACACTATTGTGTTCTATTTCTTAAACATTCGTTTTTTAAAACTCTCGTGTTTTTTAAGCAATGTATTGGCTATTAATATCCTGGCACTAGCAACTTTTTTAATTTTATGAATCGAACATACTCGTACAAATCTAAATTCAAATAGTTTTTTTTCCTTAAATGATTACAATGTTTTTATACTCGTTGTATAGTATATAAAAACATTTTATATTATTTCCAGTGGCTGCCTACGGGTAACCCAACTCCTTGGGAATATCGCCGTAAGATAGTAACAACGTAATAATAACAGACTACTATTATGTTTACATTACTGCCTGAGGTGACCTGGCTACAATATTATATAATACGACCTGTCTTTCTGTCATGTCCACTAGCCCCCAGTCCTGAAACTATATTATGGAAGCATACTAACATAATATCACAGTGATGGCATACCATATGAGTACCTACTCAGGTACCTACAGTTAATAAGGTTGAAAACTTTGGTTCAATAATAGTGGTGAAATGTCAATTTAAGACACTTAAATGTAGAAAAATATGAAATATTATCGAGTAGATATAGAACCCCGCTTTTAACGCGTTACGTGTAGATAAAAAAAATGCCAAAATTAAAAAAAAAGCTGTTTAATGCCAAGATCACCTATTTAAACAGGATTGATACGACTTTTGCATTTTTAAGAATTTAATATTTTTTTATCTATTTCGTTTTTAGTAAATTCGATTTATACTCCACTAAATATAATATTAAAAAAACCAGCCAAGTGCGAGTCGGACTCGCACACGAAGGGTTCCGTACCATATTTAAGTGCGTACCTGTTGCCGTTATTGATATCGAGCAAAAAAGGGCAACAAAAAAGTATGTTGTATGGGAGAATATTTATTTTATTTTATATTATTATATTATGTTTAGTATTGGTTGTTATAGCGGCAACAAGCTATCGCGGTTCTTGACATACAGCCTGGTGACAGACAGACAGAGGGCGAAGTCTTAGTAATAGGGTCCCGTTTTTACTTTTCGGGTACGGAACCCTAAAAAAGCGTATTTTATATTTTGCCGTCGTTGTCTGTACATCGCGTTTAATATGTATGTAAGCTTCATACTTTATGTTAATTCTTGTATTGATTTTTTCGATTCGTTAAAGAACACAATACTTCTACATATTTTTGCATTCGTAATCAAATGTTTCTCTTTAATGATGTTAACTGTCTTGTTAATTCTATTATGAATGCAAAAAATAATATTTATGTATTCTACTTCTTCTTTGCATTCGACCTGGCGTTCAAATTTGAGAAGACCACTCGGCCATATTTATGTATTTAAATTAATAAAGTGTGAATTGTTTCAATTCGTATTCCTATATGATTTGAAACAATTCAATATTTGTTCCTACAAATATTGATACATCATAAAACAATCAAATTTTCCAACGTAGTGTTAAATTCATGAAATGATTTAAATACCTACGTAATTATTAATAAAATCGATTCGATCGATGTTTTATATTTAGTATTGAAAATAATGTTAAAACATATTTTAAAAGATATACATGTTTTCATATCAGAACGAGAATATTATCAGAACAGTTTGCGAAAGCTTATTTCCAAACAATGGTTCTTTATTTTGAAAGAAGAAAGATTAGCTATTGAAACTTGATTGATATGAGCAATCATTACTCATACCATAATAATATGTGAAATATAGATGTCATATGGTATGACATCTATATGGACATAATTATGCGAAAAGGAACCAAACTCAAATTGCTCAAATTGAAATAAGTGCACGAAATGGTTCAAAATAACATGTTTTATTAATATACATATTACATAATATTATAAACATTTATTTGAAATCTTCCTTTGCTACACGGATCGACATATTTTCATGAGAATCTTAAAAATCCTTAGAACTAGTCGTGCGGGTTGGTTTTGTTTTGCATAATTGCGTCCAATTGTGATGATCAGCACTACAATGATATATAGATGCTTCTTGTGGTGTTTGTGGAGAGGCTTCCACAATGTCAGTTTTAGAATAGAATGTCACACGAAGGATCCATTATGTCCATATCAACACTAAAGCGGCTGTAGCCCAATGGCTAGGCCGTCGGACTTGTGATCTTGTGGTCGCCGGTTCGATCCCCACCCATTGCACTACCGACGTGATCGTAACACAAGAATTTTAGCTTAGCACGAGGGGCTAAAAAGAATACTATTAAACTGCAAAAGTCTGCAAGTAATCTCTAAAAAAAACTACGTCAACAAAAGAAATAGCAATGATTTATAATATGAGACTCATGTCAGTATAGCTTGCAAACTGCTATTTTCGTTTGGTGACATTGAATTTTCACGATACGTTCGAATGCGTTGTCTAACCCAATCCACGAGAGCTGTGGTGACACGAACGCAACATTGATCTATTAATAATTTTATTTGGCTGTGGTTTGTACTTTATTCGAGCAGGTTATTGAGCGTTTGCCGGATTTCTTATGCGTACCCGGCCCCCGCCAACGGCGGATCGAAGGAGTGTCCGAGGGGTTTTAGTGGTGTAGGGTCCTCTACTCGTGGTATGAGTTAGCATAACACGGTATTGAGAGGGCGAATCCCACATATCCCACCGCCAGCACCACAGCGGCGGTGGGAATGCGTAAATGCATTTCGTCCCGGACAACCAAAAAAATAATAAAAAAGGTTAAGCGTATTCACGCTACCTTTATAAAATACCTTAGATTGTGTATTTTTAAAGCTCCTCTTCATATAGTTTTTCAACCGAAAGTTAACTAGGAAAACGTATGAAACGACTGGATTTGTCGTTAAGTTCACAATTTAATTGTCTTTTGAACTTAAGTAGTTTGTACTTCAGCACTATTCCCAAGTTCCTATTAAAACTTACACTTAACCTCCTCGTCCGAAACAGAATAGTGTGATTTTGCCCCACGTAACAGTATATAGCCTAGTGTGATCCGTGATCGGAATAGTTTCCAATAATTGCCAGACAGATACAACCTCCGTAGCGTAGCGGTATTTGGCCCGCTTTAAATCTCGGAGGTCGTGGGTTCGATTCCTACGCCGGACAAGAAATCTTTGTGTAAATTCTAAGATTTCTTTCCGAGTTTGGATGGTTGAGGGAATACCCTCCGTGCCTCGGAAAGCACGTTACGCCGTTGGTCCAGATTGTTATAAAATCCATTATAATCGTATATCAAGGAACGGGCAGCAGCGTTTCCTTGTGTGGAACAACATTATACTGCGGACTCCAACCCATGGTGGCATGGTGGCATGGCATGGTGACTATGGCAAATACCCTCGCTCGGGCGGAGGCCCATGTTCAGCAGTGGACGTTATACGGGCTGATGATGATGATGAATTGGCAGAACGGTTTGCCACCGAAACGTAACATTATAATTGTAATTGAGGGTATCTATTTTTGGACAAAGATCATCAAGTATCTTTGTCCAATCGAGGAAGAGTTTATGAATAAAAAATTAAGAATGTACATGGCAAAATGAGTTCAAATCTATACTAAGATATAATGCCTAAGAATTTGTTTGTTAGTTTACTACTACTGGTCCGATTTGAAAAATTAAATCAGTCTAAGATAAATAAATGGGCTATCCATTTATTGAGAAAGGCTGTAGGCTATATTTTATTATGACGTTCCCACGGTAACGGGAGTTAAGCGGGTGAAACCGCGCGTGGAAAGCTAGTACAAGATAAAACCCTAGTACGAACGGGTGCTGCTTACACAAGTTCGAAGTCGATTTTTTACTGCTATTGATTTTTTTAAGACTCACTTGGTAATTAAATCTTTGCGAGACATAACGCGGGATTACGTATAATTCACAGTCACAAAGCACAACCAGACTCAAAACAAGTATTTATTCCTGCTTCACAAATAATTGTCCCGGGTTTATAGTTTAGACCAGAGGTCTCCAAACTACGGCCCGCGGGCCAATTTCGGCCCACCAGTGCCAACAATCCGGCCCCCGACAGCTTAAGACTAGTGTCATCAATCTAGCCCGCGCATCCAATGTCTTATTGCTGTGACAAGTTAAAAAATACAACACAATATGATAATTACTAGGTCGCACACTTTGCTAGTCTAGAAATAAGAGTATAGATAAGGATAGAAAAATTAAAACTGTTTTGGCCCTAAGGCGTCAAAGCTTGGAGACCCCTGGTTTAGACAAAGATCGATTGCTCTACCAAAAAATCGCCGTGCAAACATTTCTCGGATTACACGAAACCTCTATCCATACACAAGAGTTTAAAATTTTATAACTGCAGTTATGGAAATATTCACCGTAAACAAAGGGAACGTCTGTTTTTATGATAGATTGGATGTATGTTATTCCTTCAGACTATGTTTTCAATAGTTTTCGAAGTCGAATATTACCATGTTATTGTGACGATAATAACAAAATTATCAGACGAACATTTATATAGTTAGCCACGAGGCTTTTGCTACTTCAAAGGCGAGCAGAGCCCCAGCCTTATTAACCAAATTTAGCCTTAAGCTTCAAACATTACTACAGTTTTTCGTACTTATACATTATTCAAGATGTTATTTTGTTTCCTTTGATTTTTAGTTTTATACCAATATGACATAATATTGGTATAAAACAAATGAGGTATTCCTATCACAAACGCTTATTTTTTCTGGGTTGTTATTTTATTTGTTGATTTATATTTTTGTAACGGAACAGACACTGTTCCGTTACAAAATAACTTGTATGAAGGTATACGATTTGGGAATGGGTATACCTACTGCAAACGGATTTTGTGTCATTTTAATTAGATAAAAAAATAGAATATAGTATTAGGCTTAACTAAATGCAATATGAGGTTTGTCTTTAAAAACTCATTTATGTTCTATCTTCCCATATATACTAGTTTCCCTTTCACCTGCGTAACTCCCGTTTCATTAAGAATTTCATATTGAATATAGATAGATAAATGGGCTATTTAACACTGGAATATTTTTCAAATCGAACCATTAGTTCCTGAGAGATTAGAGCGTTCAAGCGAACAAAGAAACCCGGGTAAAACCGGGCGTGGGTAGTTAGTTATTTTATACGTTAGATCAACTAGAACGCAGTTTTTCTGTCGGATTTCCACGAAGAAAATGGTATTTTTAAGAAGAATATCTTATTTCTAAGCCTTTTTTTGTTTAATTAAATTCCATTGATTTTGAACGGATGTATATCAAGGGTGGAGAAGAAGATATTGTCTAAATAGGCTGTCCTTTTCGAGAATCCTTGTTAATTTCTTGATTGCAAAATAATAATTTTGAATTCTTGTTTAAATTGCCGAATAATGTTAGTTATTTTATAACACAACTCAAAGAAATTGTACTAAGTAACTTCGTGCAAATATATGATTTAGAAAATCAAGTTTGTACTTTGATATTGTAGATAATATAATATTAAATTGAATACTTTGTGATTAGTTTCCCTCTTGTGTACAATAAAATTGTTTGATTTCCTGGATGCTATTTTTTCATTCATAAATATAAATATATGATAACATTATTTATAGTATCTTACTTCTTTACTTTTAAATATATGAATTAAACTACCAGTTACAATATGAATATGTTGATTTTTATATTTTATTGTTTATTATAGGTACTTTTCATATGTAAAGAACGCCAATTAAAAGATTTCTTGATATAGCTGTTGAAGCCTACTCGGAGAACTGATATAATAATATATATTGATTAAAATTTTTGGACCGGAACAGAAACTGTTACCACTACAACTTATATAACGGATTTTGTGCCATTTTAATTAGATAAAAAAATATAATATTTTATTGGGCTTAACTAAATTTTAATGTAAAGCATTGTCTTTAAAAACTCATGTATGTTAATACTTAATATTTAAGCTTTAGTATTATTATTCCATACAAACATAATAAATAGAACAACCATGGGAATTGCCAAGTACCTAGTAGTATTTTATAAGTTAGTTTTATTGTAAATTACCTTATCTACCTTTCGTTGTAGGTATATATGTATTTTATTCATTAATGTAAAATGTTGAGATTAAATAAATGTATACTAACTCTTATAAGTAAATAATTATATAAAGGAAATAATCTTTTTAATTAAAAAATATATTCAGTTTTCAAATGTTACTTAATGTTTATTATTTTTCTTGTCATCAATAAATGTCATTAAATTTGGACGTTCAATTTCTCTGATAATTGTTCAAAAGTTGTTGCCCGCAACCGAATCGTAGACGTAGAGGGCTACGTCTACGATTCGGTTTATCCATATAAGCTTCGCCATTATTTATCCTTGTAGGATTCAAATTGAAATCGTTCTTATTCATCCGCGAGAAGTATGAAGAGTACACCTTCAAAACTTCAGGTCTTTCCGTTTAGCTGTTAATGCTGTGCGTTGATCCTTTAGTCAGTTTAGGACAAAGCGTTTTATTAATAAAGAACAAGAACTGGATTTTGTTAGTTTTAATAGCTTTGATTGATTTTATAAGCGGGTTAATTGGACCACGTAACATAGGCCACTGCTCACCCCTGGATCACATCACGCGTGAAGATTGATATAAATAACTAGACACTTAAACGTTAAGTACCTCTTCATTTATCACTTTATGCACCTAAAGATTAATTGGTATATTTCGTATGCAAAATAATGGTAATAATCGAAATATGTAGTATAATAAGTTAATATAATTTATATTTGCTTAGTTACTACTAATGTTTATATCACTGTTGTACACGCAGATGCATATAAAAAAATAGTATTTATAATAGGGTGAATATTCAAAATGTACGAAATAAGAAAGGTTGTAACATGATAAATATTAATTCCATATAAAATAATATATATATTTAATTCCTTTTTTAATTAGACTAAATTGTGTTTAATAAATGCAAGCACCTTCTTATTATTATCAAAATACATAAAGATTAAAATATTATAATATAAACTAAGTCACAATCAAATATTTCTGATAAATTAAAAAATGTTGTCAAGACTTTATCTAAGTGTAAGTTTATTTTAATAAGTAACAAAGTCAATCAATTATCAACTTGTACTAAAAATATGTGACATACCAGAAAAAAATATGTCACCTATAGTCAATAAAAAGTAATAAAATCCCTGAAAAATTATTTTTGAAAGTTAAAAACTCACCTGTAAGTTTTCGATGTCCGTAACTGTGTAGCACTGTAAACACACGTGTTGCGTTCGAGGCCGATACCACTGAAATGGTCTCGACACTTCGGTGTGGCCCGTTTTATACCGTTGGTGCCAAACCCGCCGGCCAACGGGTTGGCAAGATGCTACGACGCTACGCCCAGCGTAGGCGTGCGTAGGCTACGGCCTACGGAATTCCATGACTTAACGTATATTTAGGTAACTCAGAATGGGCAAAAATGGAGTATCCCATAACATGCATGGTTTATAAATCGGATTCTGTTTAAAATTCAATGAGATTACTGTTATTTCTATTTACACAATAAAACTTATTTATAACTTATACAGGTTTCATAATAATGATAATATTCGGAGAACTGTCATAAAATAATTTAAATAGGATATAAGAGGTCGATGGAAGGAATGGATTTTGCAATAAATTTAAAATAACATTCTAAGTTGCTAAATGCAACTGGCATTTAGCAACTTAGAATGTTATTTTGAGTGATATTTAATTATCTACAAGTGTTATTAGCGACAACCTCCGTAGCGTAGCGGTATTTGTCTCGGAGGTCGTGAGTTCGATCCCCAAGCCGGACAAGAAAAGAAATCTTTATGTAAATTCTAAGACTTCTTTCCGGGTCTGGTTGGTTGAGGGACTACCCTCCGTGCCTCTGAAAGCACGTTAAGCCGTTGGTCCCGATTGTTTTAAAATCATCTATAACAAGTGTTTACCAGGGAACAGGCAGCAGCGTTTCCCTGTGTATTACAATATGATACTGCGGTCACCAATCCGCCTGCCAAGCGTGGTGACTATGGCAAAACCCTCCCTCGGGAGGGCTGCCCATGTTCAGCAGTGGACGTTGTACGGGCTGATGATAATGATGATGAAGTGTTATTTTGAATACTACGATTTCAATTAATTTATCAGGAACTTTTGAAACTTCAGATTCAACATCGGGTATTTTTTTTTAACTTTATCAAATTCAGTGTCGACGAGATGTTTTATCTTAGCTTTTACTTCTATAGTCACAGCTATTCAATCGATGTACGTCAATAAACAATCTCGATTGTTTTCCTTATATTTTAAACGTGTTGTGAAACTTGATACCGCCAATCAACAATCTTCCCATTTTAGAAACTGAAGTTTAAATTTAACTTTCCATCCTACCGTAAAAAACGCTTCGTTTGTAAGTATTCAAAGACTTTTTGCTTATGAATGTTCATGTTTATTTTATAAAATTAAGAAAGGTATACTAACTATGTACATTGTTTTTATTTAATTTTTTGTAGTTTAAATGGCAACGACAGGTTTCATTCAACTACTTAAATAAACCCACCTTTCCTAAATTATATACCTATGTCGCGTTAAGAATCCTTATTAATATTATAAACGTGGGTTCCCACGTCGCGTCGGACAGGAAATCTTTGTGTAAATTCTAAGATTTCTCTCCGGGTTTGGTTGGTTGAGGGACTACCCTCCGTGCCTCGGTAAGCACGTTAAGCCGTTGGTCCCGATTATTATAACTTCATGTATAATAATCGTATATCAAGGAATGGGCAGCAGCGTTTCCTTGTTTGGTACAAAAATAATACGGCGGTCACTAATCCGCCTTCCAAGCGTGGTGACTATGGCAAATACCCTCCCTTGGGAGGATGCCCATGTTCAGCAGATGACGTTATACGGGCTGATGATGAAGATAAATGATTATAAACGTGAAAATTTGTGATGATGGATTGATGTATGCTCTTTTTCCGCAATAACTACTGAACGGAATTGGCTGAAAGTTTGCACGTGGAGTTAATAAGGTGGATTAACATATAGGCACGAAAATCCCATGCTTCGACCCACTGGAGCAAAGTGACGCGAGTAAAACCGCGAGGCGCAGCTATTATAAAATAAGTTTTGTAAAAATTTTTCGACATACGAAAATCAGCGCAATGAGCGTTCTAACGCTATCTACCTCTCTTATTAATGCTTTGTTCTATCTCTCTCTTGACTAAAATCCACCAAAGCTTTCGTGGCTTTGCATACTTAATACAGATACTATGTTCAAACGAATATATCAAAATAGACAGTTACAGTAAATACATTTAGTGCCAGTTAAGGATTAGTCTAATAAATAAAGACGGACAAAGCTAGTTAGTAGTGAATAACGTAACATTGCAACTTGTTCCTGGAATGTAGTCTGATCCAGGATCAATGGCAGAGCCTTTTATAATAATTATACCAACAATTTAGAACTAAACTAATTATTATTCGGACCAGTCAAATATTATTTTTATTGATGTGAGGATAATACCTGCCATACCATTGAAAACACCTACCAGCATTACCATTCTATTATCCAAACATTAGTAGAAATAAGTTATTTTTTTTTACCTTGTTAAAACTTGAAAAATAGGTAAATTAATTTTCGAGGTCTGGATGGCAATCATATTCTTGTCTGCAATTGAATGGCTTATAAAACTTTGCTTGCGTCTGTTAACTCTGTACAGGGTTCGAATCTTGAGTGGTTGTTTTTTATTTAGTTTAGTAGATATTAGGAATTTCCTTAGCAGAAACCGAGGTTCTATGGTACATAACACAGTACTGTTTCGTAGCAATAAATTACTACTTCGTAGTATAACCGTAGCGCGTAGAAAATACTCGCGTAGCAGGCAAATCCAAATTTGTTACAGATGCTCTTTTGATATAAATAATTTATAGTTATTTCAAGAAAGATTAGTAAACGCTAAAACAAAAGAATATTTTGTCACTACACACAATTTAATTCAATATTTGACAACCTCTCTTATTTATTCACACTAAAACAGACACTCTGCGCCCACGAGTGTAAAGGTTCATTTCTATACATCGTGGCTGGTGACAGTCGCACGCGATTAATCGCATGCGACTAACACGCACGGCTGATGCGACAATAGTCATTAGGCCGAATGCTGTCTAATAGTCATAAAATGAGAATATATAAGCAGCTTCGTAAAAGCCACGTTCGTCAGCCGCATACGATTAATCGCTATGCACAAAAATTAACCTTAAGTTAAGTATAACAGTTTTCATGTAACTAATAGTCCTTATTTTTCTTCCACTTGAAACGAGAAATTCGGCAACTAAAAGTTTTATCTTAAATCTATGATAAGCCCACGTGTATCTAATTTTTTTTGTACAATTTTATGGCGAGAAGCTGTTACAGTTTATAGGTATAAGTAGGTAGGTACTAATATTTGTAAGTGCCCCAGTTACTTGAAAGAGTTGGTGACAATGCATCAGCCAGTATAACGTCTACAGCTGAAGATAGGCCATCCTTGGAGGGAGTAACCACGCTTGGCGAGCGGGTTGGTTTACGTATATGTCATACACGGGGTAAACGCTAATGGCCAACTCCTAGCATACGTCCATCGGCTTTACGTGTTTTCCGAGACACGGAGACACATTTTTTTTTTGTTTGGATTTTACATAACGATTTGTTGTATGGCGCGCGAACCGAAGCACGAACTCCGAAATTTAAAGCAAGCCTTTTACTGCTACGCCACAGAGGTTGTCATTTTGTACTGACATTTATTTAAATTATCCCTTCGCCTAGACTTTTTACAATCTAAGTGAGTCCTCGTAAGACTAGTTCATTATCTAAGTGCACGTAGTAAATGCATAGTAATCATTCCTCTCGATGTTCGGAACCCACATAGTATTAATCACATGCAAAGTGCCCTTTTTTTTATTACATATCATTAATGTGAATGGGCGTTCGGCTTATATTATTCTTGATATACTTCAGGAAAGAGTGGATAAGGCTTTTTATAGTAATTCTGGTATTCTTTCCACAAAACTGTGGTGCCTATATCTGTTTTATTTTCGCACGGACTTTTGGGACCTTGAATTGAATTATTGGAAGACTTTTGGAAGAAAATATATGATTTAAGACGCATAACATATAAGTAAGTAACGATTCTTTTGTCACAACACAATTAGATTTAAACTTTGTTATGCAGGTGGCCGACACGCTTTATTAGTACATTTTGAAAAGACAGTAATATAAAATCTAACATTTCTATTATTACCTTATTACCTACTTTATATACTAGGCTAATGTGTTGTTCACACTATAAAATATAACTAATATACTATTCTCATGAACATTATTCTTCGACAGAGGGTTATTGTCATAGTCCTGCGGTCACCAACCGGCCTGCAAAGCAATAATGGCTCGACAGGCAGGTTGATGATCGCAGGATTATATCGTAACGCACAGGGAAACGCGGCTTCCCATTCCTTGGCATACGATTGTTTCGATGATATTATAACAATCAAGATCATCGGCTTAACTAAAAGAAATTTAAGATTGTACACAAAGTTTTCTAGGCCGGCGTGGCAGTCGAACCCACGACCTCTAAGCTACATTACTTTACTGTGTCGACAGAAAAAAATGAAAAAACCTCGGATGAGATCAACAAAAAAGATGTATGGTTAATTCGGATAAATTTTACACACATATATGCGTTATAATAATTACTCAAACAATGTGGAAGTTTATTTTGCAGCTACCAATTTTGTATGTACCTATAATCAGACAAATGACTCCAATACACATAATGTGAATTGGCAGAGGGATCCAAATACACTCACAACAAGGACATATACAGGACGCAGATGTAGAAAACTAGCCGCACTCATCCTGAAAAGATGTTTCTTCATGGCTTGGACTCCCCTTGCGTTGTCCCATTTTCTTTGACATGGGGTGGTGACATGTTAAATCATGAAAGAACAAATGCACTTGGATAATTGCCTTTCTTAGAGGAGTGACAAAAAATGACGAAAATGCCTTTGTTCGCGATGTAATGATAGTCTATGACAGTGAAGACCAGCAGAATGGATTTCTACATGTGTCCAAATATAAGGTTACACAAGTTGTCGGTTAATTAATTCAAACTTCGCTATATGAGAACATGTACGTAATTAGCACGAAATTTCAAAGATCACTTACAAACTCCTCATCAGTTTAGAATTTCTGTAGTTTAATGGAATATAATAATAATAGTTACACTACAACGGGTTGGATAGATACTTGCGGTCATATTGATTTCAGCATAGGATGGATCCTGCGTGAGTTGTTTCCATACATCTTGCATTGTCTGTGTGTGTAAGTTAACTTTAACTATAAAACTATATATTTTCTGTTGACATGGAAAGAAGAAGAGAACGAGGTAAGGAGAATTCAAGGCATGAAAAAACATCTTGTCAGGCAGAATGAGGGCAGTAGTTCTCTACATCTGCTGCCAGCAGCTGTCCTTATATTTGGATTGGGGTAATTTGTCTGCTTATACCTAAAAACTTGGCAGTTGCAAAAGAGCCTTCCACTTTGCTTGAGTAATTCTCTCGGTAAGCCTCGTCTCCTAACTATTAATATTCCTTCGGAATAATTTGCTCTACATTCAATATCAGCTTTTAAAGTATATTACCGCAAACCCTTATCCTTCATTAACTCACTTCTTCAGAAGGGATGGTCAAAAGTGCACGACGCCTAAATTCCACCAACATTATACAACGTCACGATTAAAAATAAATGAGGATAGAAAATAAAATGTTATTTGGGTTTATTTCAGTATGTATTTATTTATTTATTTCCTCCCCTCCATCCCTAAAAATTCAAAATCAGGAGAATTACCATATTGTTATTCAGATTCACATAGTCCGTTCGAACTGGTGGTAGGAAAAGGTTTTTTTTAAATTGTATCTATTTGAATAAAGAAATTATTGACTTTGCCTTTGACTTCGACCATTATCGGCCACGGCCCAATCTCTATGGAGATTAACCATTTGCGTAGGACATTATTATAGTGCAAAAGTTTGTGCGCAAGCACAGGTGAAAACAATTATACGCTAGGACGGTTCTACTGACACGAACGGTGAGAGATTTGTGTGCAGGAAGCACAGCTTAATGTACCTACTCAACGAGGCACTGGCGAAACACAAAAAACTTCGGCCTGTTATCTAGATTTTTCTGTCTAGTAATATAACTTTTTGCCTAACCGACCCGGGAATCAAACCTGGTACCAGCTAGTTACGGTCGAACACAATATCGCCAGACTATTGGTCTAGCGGTATATTGTTATGTTCGCCGCAGCATCATTACATTCATAACTTACATATAAAAGTCTAGAAATACTTATACATATAAATGAACGCATAAGTACAACACTGAACTCATCAATCTAATGTCGACCTCCTGAATCTCGCCTTACGCAAATGTGTGTCAATTAAAGGACGCAAACCAAATGGTTAATGTCTTATATAATTAATTACTGATTTCCAATTCTGTAGATGTCTTTCTGTTTATATCTTTTGACCTTGATGAGTTACACATGGCCATTTCTGGCCAAATTGGTTTTAGCCACAGACTATATTACTGGAACACATGCCCACTGTTACTCACTTCCTTGTTGTTCTACATATCCACTTTTACTCACTTTCTTGTTACATCACATATTATGAGAGACATCGCAAATATCTTAAAAAAGACGATTTAGTTATTTCTGAAATATTACATCCTATTTACAGTTAAATACACTATTTATCTCATAAGAAACCTCAAAGTCGCTCAGCGAGCTATGGAAAGAGCTATGCTCGGCGTTTCCCTGCGTGATCGAATCAGAAATGAAGAGATCCGCAGGAGAACGAAGGTCACTGACATAGCTCAACGGATTAGCAAGCTGAAGTGGCAATGGGCAGGACACATAGCTCAAAGAACTGACAGCCGATGGAGCAGAAAGGTTCTCGAGTGGAGACCACGAACTGGCCAGCGCAGCGTAGGACGACCGCCTGCATGATGGACCGACGACCTCATAAAGGCCGCTGGAAATCGATGGGGGAGGCATATGTTCAGCAATGGACTACAACAGGCTGAAGATGATGATGATGACACTATTTATCATGAATAACTACGAATCTGACAGAGTCTACAGCAAGACATTATTGTAACGGTAATAACCAAAGCATGTCCTTAAAAATAAATATTTATAAAGGTGTACAAAAAAAAAGGTATAAAGGTGTAGTTTACTAATACTAAATTTACCGTAAATTCTGTTTTAAACTACGCCAATGACTAAAAGAAAAATGTTACTATTCCATAAAATAAATTTAAATTGTAAATCTTAAATAGAGTTAGCTGTATGGATCAATTATTAAGTAAAAAATTGTATGCTATAGTCTGAAGTGGCTAATGTGTGAGGCGGCAACTGATATTTCAGATAATTTATACACCACATTTAAACAAATACATATATTTAATTGAATTGTTTCATTTTGAGTTTATATTTGTACAGAAGTAGGTGTAACAAAACTCTTTATTAGTCTCCAGAAGAAATCCATTACGCATCCCTTCTGTATGTTGTACCTCTTCGTCTAAATCGTATGCTAGTCCTACCACGAACCCTCAAAACCCCCCCGGTTGCTCTATCAAAAGCCACTATTGGGGAGCACCAAGAACTATGTCCTATATCAGCGTGGCATACAGCACAGGGTGTTTTATACCTACTAATAATCTCATAATTAACAATTTAAGAAAATAAATCTTGTCGCAAATCTTCTATAGCCATTAAAAGGTGCTAAAATAAATAGGTTACGCAATCACTTAAAATCATTTCACAATTTCATTCAGAAGTTTAAGGCGTGTAATTTTTATTTTCAGATATTTCTGTAAAGATGTTTCTTTAATGTGCACCAAAGAGAAACCTAATATGAGCTATTGAAACCTGAAAGCCGTTGCGAGCAGATGTATTTTCAACAAATTATTTTGAATCGCATATATTTTTAACGTTTATTTTCGAATCTACAAACATTTTCAGAGAGATAGAGAAGATAAAATCGGTCATATGGGCAACTATTGAGAAGAACGAAGGAAAATGCTTTTATGCATGGGTATATTGGTATAGCTATATTTGTTCATAATAGACCCATTAGCGTATAAAACTATAGTGCTTGAAGATTGCAGCCACGACCTAGAAGGATGAAGCTAAAAGGCTATTGTGAATGGCATGTATCTACTATAACTGCTTTTTTGTTCATAACATAACAGTTTCTTTAGTTTTATTGAAATTATTTTCTTAATTTACAATATTATCTTGTTATGCAAATTAATACGCGAACGATACGCTTCTCGGTGCGCTGATAACTCATTTATTTGACATATTTACCTCATTAGAATCACGTATCGTTTTACACACAGTACAGTTTTAAGCGCTTGTAATCTCAAAAAATATATTCGTAAAACTCATAAAACCTCAACTGCTGAACACGAGTGCTTGGCAGGCGTATTGGTGACCGCAGTATTATGTTGTAACACACAAGGAAACGATATTACCAGTTCCCTGGTATACCATTGTTATAGATGATGTTATAACATGCGGGACCAAAGGCTTAACTTGCTTTCCTAGACACGGAGTTTATTCCCTAAACTAACCAGTCCCGGAACGAAATTTTAGATTTTACACCACATGATCAGAATAATCAGAATCAATACAAACGAAAAATAAGTTTTTATGTATAAAAGCACCGCGTATCGCATACCTACTCCAGTTTTTCATTAATTTTCAAAATATTTTCATTAATAGGATTACTTACTATGGATAAAATAGAACAACATTTCCCTCAATAGAAACAAGTAGGCAGTAGGTATAGTTAAAAGTTTTAAATTTATAAAGGACTCCTCATAAAATAAATATACTTAGATGGATAAAAATACTGTAGACAAATAAAATAGTAGGAAAAAGAATTATTAGATTAGGAAAGCCCTCTTTTCCAATATTTACTTAAAGACCCGAATCGACTTAGTTATCAAATCACGTTATTTGTACCCATAACTGACGAGAGGATCGTTCTATGGATTGCGTAATCTACTCAATGAACAAAAAAAAATGTGTTTGATGTCAATTGAATCATATTCTAGTTTCCAATGAACCATATGTTAGAATTGTACAAGCGACAACGAAGACGAAGATGGAGCACGTGCATTCAGTAAATGCCTATTAATTCTAGCCTTAAAGACACCCAGATTATATCGTTCCGGAAATACAGAAGCCGGGAGACTGTTCCACGTTTCAGCTGTTCGCATGATGTAAGATGAAGCGAAACGCTTCGTGCGTGTACGCGGGATATCAACAACATATAGGTGGTAACCCTCCTTATGTCTGGTTGTCCGATGATGAAATGGAGAAGGAGGTATTAAATCGTGCAGCTCCTGGGCACATTCTCCGAAGTGCAACCCGTAAAATACCGATAAGCAAGCCACCTTGCGTCGGTGGTGCAAGCTTTGGAGCTTGTTTTATTTTGGGGGGAGGAAGCTCTTTGCTTTTGATACATTTATTTTGAATACTGATTCCATAACCAGGAGTCGATGCTGTGGGACTAGATCTTCTCCTGGCAGCACTTTGCAGTCTTTGACGTGCTTTATATTGTTGCGCCTAACTAAAAAGTAGTCGATTTGCGTCCTGTGGTGTCCGCTTTTGCATGTGATCAGATGTTCCTCACATTGTTGGAACCAAGTGTTGGCTACTGCCAGGTCAAAGGCGGTAGCAGATTGCAGCAGCGTCTCTCCCTCATTATTAGGACTTCTGAAACCCCATCATCATTCTGAATTCCATGTAGTTACTATCTCATAAATACCTTTCATTCTTCCCACATGCCCATTAAAATCACCTCCAACTATCAATTCCTCATGTACGGGATGGTCATTAAAACAGTATCAAAATCCTCCCAAAACTTATCTTTCACTATTTCATCACATCCTACTTGTTTTGCGTACACACTGACTACATTCAACACCACACTCTCTAACATAACTTTCACAACTATAAATCTATCATTAATCCTTTGTACTTCCATCACGCTTTCTTTCAATTTATTATCTATCACTATTCCTACACCATATCTTTTTCCATCACTTCCACAATAATAAAACTTATATCCCTCACCAATTTCCCTCGCTTTTGTTCCTCTCCATTTATTCTCCTGCAAGCATGCTATATTTATCCGTCTTCTTTTCAAAACATCCGCTGACTCTCTGGCCCCTCCAGTCATGGTCCCGACATTCCAACTTGCATACCTCAATCTCATTTCCCGAGCTAGCTTCTTACGTTGCCCCCGCCCGGGATGGTACAACAACCCTGGTCCATTTCCCACAGGAGCCGGGTGCTGCCCCTGCGCGTCGCCTGTGGGGTACGCCCTAACCCTACCGCGCATTCCATTTTTAACAAACATGTTGCAAGGGATTTGGCAACCGTTTTATAGTCGGCCGCCAGCCTGACACCAACCCTCCTTGGGAATGCTATTGTTGGTGGTTTACGCACCACCATGCGATGACCTTCGGTGCCTTATAGTACGCAGGGTCTCAAAATCTTCCTTAGTCGCCTCTTACGACACCAAAGGGAAGTAATGGGACGGTGCTATTCTTTACGTCCGGACACCACACGGCCATCGAGAACATCGTTTAAAAATATAGCCAATGATAATCTCATATAATTTGGCGTTCTATTGATAAAAAAATGGTTCAGTACATCTAGAGATAACACCATACAAACTCACAAACTTTACCTCTTCAAAATATGATATAATAGTGAAAAGTTTGTAAAGATTATAGCATAGGTATGTTTACCTACCACTTTCTTAAACTATCTGTATAAATAAAACGGAATCTATCCTTTATGGCAGCATTTTTTTAGTCATAATATGGTCATAATTTTATTTTGCATAACAACGAATATTACGAACTTTATTTCGCAGAAAATCTCTTGGCAGACACTCATTTAACATACATTCAAACACATATTTTTTAAATTCAGAACCATCCTTTGGCATAAACTTCATATCCATAATAATTAAGAAGTACCTAGAACCATCGTGATGCAGAAAGTTCATAGTTAGAATCGTCTTTTAGTATACATTTCATAGTGGTTTTTATTTCGCCGTAAGAAGCATGCAAGCAAGTATGCAGCATGCAGCGCTGTCGCGACACCGCTCGCTTCGAAATAAATAATGAATTTATTCAGCACTTAGGTATTTACATACACTTGTACTTGTCAAAATCACAATAAAAAAGAAATATCATTAATAGGTTATTATTCTTATTCTATGAATAAAACTACTTAGGTAACTATAACTAGCAAATGCAACCTGTGAGTGCTGCTAATTGTAGGACCTTACAGACAATGCACTCCGTCTGTCCGTGTGTCATTAATTCCTCTACTCATAATAAGTTCATATTTACATAAAAAAATTGGAAAGCATACAATTAAGTGACACACACTTGGGGGCACCCTAATGGGGCTAGGACCACAACCCAGAGGTTCCACTGATATCAAAGTCAGATTTGTGGATATAAGAGGAAGTGATCGCTGGCACGGCCTACAGGCGCTGGATCACAGGGCAGGGGTAGGGGCACAACGCGGTCCTCGCCGGCGAGAATCCTACCCTAGCTAACCTGCAACCTTTCACTAGCTACCTAGGAGGACGACCCGGAAAAGAAAGAGAGAAAGAAACTCCGGGATTTTTTTTTACGTCATCTTTTTTATCACAGTATGTCCTTTTTTTTAAATAAGTATAAGTTTTCTTTACAATATTTTATTTAAAGTATAATGTGAAGCATGTGCGCTAATGCACGCTCTAGACGTTTTCATAAATAGAGCTAAATACTGATTGAAATCCTCAAGCAAAAAGCAAGCAAAAGCCTCATAAACCTCTAGCACTAGAAAACGGAGGGCGCATCCACATTACCAAAGAACAAACCATGTGAGAAAATTATCGTCTTAAGCGGTCACACACTAATGTTTTAACAACCACCTCAAATACAACCACCAGCCACCGCAAACAGCACCCGTTCCCCCCGTACCCCTCAGCACTTCGCTCGAAATAAACGTTATGCTAAACGAAATTATGCGGAATTTTACCACTGCCGAAGGTAATTATTCCAAATAAAATTCTACCACTTTAAAAATATGCTATTGTAAATTCGGACCGACAAACATTCGACCAAACAATAATTAGGTATACTAAATAATGTGTATGCCTTAAAAATATTCAAGGAACCCAAGCTTTGTCCTGAATGACTGACTGATTGATCGAACATCGCACAACCTAAACCGCTGATAGACGATCGAGCTAGTCATATATCTCAAACTTAGAGGGTGTGTTCTCAATAAGAAGGATAATTCAATAAGTAAAGTTATTCTTTTATTTTTATAGTATATAGTACTAATTTTCTGCACAATTTTCATATTTTTTATTTCGTAAGAACCTTCTACTAACAAATAAAAAACACCACAAAAAAAGAATTACTGAAATTGGTCCAACCATTCACCCGTAATGCCGTGACCAAGGGAAATAGTGATTCATTTTTATATAATATATATATAGGGTGACTGGTAATTAGTGACCGATACCTAAACACATGATTGTGCTCATGATAACAAACAACTTTTACTATGGCACCAACCCTGAAATCGCGAAAAAAGAACAGCTGTTTCATACATTCATGTTCATATATCTCGTCAACATGGTAGGGAGCAGCTGATTTTTTTACGCGATTTCAGGTTTGGTGCCATAGTAAAAGTTGTTTGTTATCATGAGCACAATGATGTGTTTAGGTATCGGTCACTAATTACCAGTCACCCTATATATTTATATTTTTATATATTATATAGATTGAGTAAGTTCAATTAGTTAGGTGTATAAATATATTCTACTTATATAAATAGAAAGAACTCTCGAAAAAGATAAACAGTGTTGAAATAATAAGGCAATAATGTGTCCCATAGTCACGTCGCATTTGAATGACTCGACCAAAGCAAACAGCCCAATATTTGACAAGGGCAGTTAATAAAACCGTATGATTTGGTCTTACAAATGATGTTGCCTTTGTCTTAGTGTTATTTTTTAACTATAGGTATATGATGTATACAATGTATTAATTAAATAACGCAAAACCTCTTAGGTGGTGATTGTGCTCATGGATATGAACAACTTTTAATATGGGACCAACTTGGTAACTCGAAAAAAAAACAACTTTTTCATACATTTTGGTCGAGTAGGTATTGACAATTTGTATGGAACAGCTGATTTTTTACTTCGAGATGCAATGTTGGCCTCTTAGAAAAAGTTGTTCATATTCATGAGTACAATCATCACCCAAGCGGTTTTGCGTTATTTAATTAACACGTTGTAAAGTAATCCATATTTCTCTTGGTCATCGCATCACGCGTTAACGCATAGAAAAATTTCGCTAATTTTTTTCTTGTTGTTTTTATTATGGTCGAAAGGTTACTTAGGTATAAAAAAAATCGGTATTTATAAAAAATGACTGTCATCGATGGAAAGAGTTTAATTCTATTTTTATGTGAATTATTTGTAAGTCCTAGGTTATTTTCAAGCGAGGCTCCCACGGGAACGGGATAAAGATGCGGGACAGCTAGTTATATAGGTACCTATATAAACTCCAATTGAATCATGTGAATAGAAATGAATATTTCGATACTTTACTTTTTTTTTGTTCAATTATTATGTATTGATCACTACAAAAGAATATTTCACTTTTAATGAAGAATTCACAAAATCCACTAATTTAACGCATGTTCTATGTACATACCTAATTGTGGTGCGGATCACAACTGCCAAACCTGAGGTAACAGCCATAATCGGTATATTATACCTAATAAGGGTGAAACTCTGCTTGTCTGAATGCTTGACGAAGGGTCAAATGACATGTGGCAAAAAAAAGTGATTTATTTTACATGTTTTAATAAAGCATACCTAATTAGCCAAGTCTTAACTACCTTTGATGAAGGCAGAAAGTACCTACATATGTTATTTATGAAAGCCGTTGGCCCCATGAGGCTGTCCGCCCACATTGGGCGTGCGCATTACTCGAGCGTTTATATGAGGCGAGTGCTAAATGAGGGGTCCGTCTTTCTTCTTTCCTTTATTAGAATCTTTGACATAAGAGACCCAAGGTCTGTGAGATTGAAAGGATCTAGAAAAGACGAGGGGACGCGTAGCAACATTTGTAAAAAATACAAAAACCTGATTAAAGCACTAATATCATTACTGCATAAGACACTTAAATAAAAGTGATTTTTATTTATTATTCTGACTACGCATTTTTATTAATGTCATGTCACTTTTCAGTTTCCCGCCAAAAATCTATAACAATTAATAGATCTCAACTAGATGCTCTCAAAAGGTTGAGGAACCTTTTGAGCCTAAGGTGTTCAGTGTGCGGATCACAAACCACACTTCTTCAGTGTCTTACTGTCATCAATTTCATAGACTAATAATTTCATTTATTTAGTAATTGAGATTATTATATTGATTTAATAAAATTATAGTTAATTGAAATGCGAAAATATTCTGATTTATTGCATCAATCATTAAATAAAAACAATTTTAATTTTTAAATTATGAGGCCTATCAATCGTCAAATACCAATTACATTTATTTTATCCTCAAATAAAAATTAACATAGTAAATTTGACACATTCTGTATGGAATTTTATTTTCTGTCCTTTGATTTATAATAAATTAAATCAGTAAATTTTAATAACTATTTTAGTATAAATAATCTACACTCGATATTCTGTAAGTACATCCGTTCAAGTGTGACAACTCTACAACCAAAAAAATTTTTAGCCTATGGTTTTCCTTTATGGTTGGAATATGCGAACGCTATTGGTCAAAAAACACCAAATTTAAAATGGAGCGGGTTTTGTCACATCCTGTTATGTGTTAGGAGAGTGCATGGCCTCGACGTTGATCCCGTTCCTAGATAGATTTTTCCAACGCCGCTGTTTAAATATCAATAACAGCGTTAAATTTCGTGATGGTGTTCCTTAAAAGGCCATGGATTTGATGAAAACGGTAAGAGTGATGTATTTGCAGTACATTTACATAAACATTTTGTTTGGCTTTTGTTTCTTGTTTTGGTGATATTGAAACTGGCCATTACATTAGAAAAAATATCTCTTTCCAGACATTGTATGCACGTGGGAGGTAAGTGCCAATAGTTTTTGATAAATATAAAGTGTCCAGTTTCGGATTTACGCGTAAAGAATCACCAAAAAGTTGATTTGTCAATACTCTGATGGCACCCGGCAACTGAGCGTTGTTACGCCATCTTAAAGTCCTCCAAATGTTCCGCATATTTTGCAGCTTTGCGTTAGTGCAAGAGAGAATTAGACGCTGAAAATCATGCTTTAGTCGAAAGGAATTCCATTGGAAGTCAATTCGATAATCATTGGTTCACTTCTAGGTATGTCATTTTCACTTTTGCATTGCATTTCATGGAGAACCACATGTGCTATGGTTTTGTTATTGTTTAGTCGGTACTGAATATAGTGCATATTATAATTTATTGCATGGTAGATGTTTGTTTAGCGTTCAATGTACAAATTGGTTAATGAAACTTATGTCCACCATGACTTGTAAAAGCTCTGAATCGGGGATAACCTATAAAGTTGACAAGTAGTGTTGAAGTCCAACGTTCAAACTGGTTGTCATTTTACATTCTTCAGCGATTCTCAAGGTTACTTTTTCAATAACCTCATATATGTTAACCAGTCAAAACAATGCAATCGTGCGTGTACGCGGGATATCAACAACATATAGGTGGTAACCCTCCTTATGTCTGGTTGTCCGATGATGAAATGGAGAAGGAGGTATTAAATCGTGCAGCTCCTGGGCACATTCTCCGAAGTGCAACCCGTAAAATACCGATAAGCAAGCCACCTTGCGTCGGTGGTGCAAGCTTTGGAGCTTGTTTTATTTTGGGGGGAGGAAGCTCTTTGCTTTTGATACATTTATTTTGAATACTGATTCCATAACCAGGAGTCGATGCTGTGGGACTAGATCTTCTCCTGGCAGCACTTTGCAGTCTTTGACGTGCTTTATATTGTTGCGCCTAACTAAAAAGTAGTCGATTTGCGTCCTGTGGTGTCCGCTTTTGCATGTGATCAGATGTTCCTCACATTGTTGGAACCAAGTGTTGGCTACTGCCAGGTCAAAGGCGGTAGCAGATTGCAGCAGCGTCTCTCCCTCATTATTAGGACTTCTGAAACCCCATCATCATTCTGAATTCCATGTAGTTACTATCTCATAAATACCTTTCATTCTTCCCACATGCCCATTAAAATCACCTCCAACTATCAATTCCTCATGTACGGGATGGTCATTAAAACAGTATCAAAATCCTCCCAAAACTTATCTTTCACTATTTCATCACATCCTACTTGTTTTGCGTACACACTGACTACATTCAACACCACACTCTCTAACATAACTTTCACAACTATAAATCTATCATTAATCCTTTGTACTTCCATCACGCTTTCTTTCAATTTATTATCTATCACTATTCCTACACCATATCTTTTTCCATCACTTCCACAATAATAAAACTTATATCCCTCACCAATTTCCCTCGCTTTTGTTCCTCTCCATTTATTCTCCTGCAAGCATGCTATATTTATCCGTCTTCTTTTCAAAACATCCGCTGACTCTCTGGCCCCTCCAGTCATGGTCCCGACATTCCAACTTGCATACCTCAATCTCATTTCCCGAGCTAGCTTCTTACGTTGCCCCCGCCCGGGATGGTACAACAACCCTGGTCCATTTCCCACAGGAGCCGGGTGCTGCCCCTGCGCGTCGCCTGTGGGGTACGCCCTAACCCTACCGCGCATTCCATTTTTAACAAACATGTTGCAAGGGATTTGGCAACCGTTTTATAGTCGGCCGCCAGCCTGACACCAACCCTCCTTGGGAATGCTATTGTTGGTGGTTTACGCACCACCATGCGATGACCTTCGGTGCCTTATAGTACGCAGGGTCTCAAAATCTTCCTTAGTCGCCTCTTACGACACCAAAGGGAAGTAATGGGACGGTGCTATTCTTTACGTCCGGACACCACACGGCCATCGAGAACATCGTTTAAAAATATAGCCAATGATAATCTCATATAATTTGGCGTTCTATTGATAAAAAAATGGTTCAGTACATCTAGAGATAACACCATACAAACTCACAAACTTTACCTCTTCAAAATATGATATAATAGTGAAAAGTTTGTAAAGATTATAGCATAGGTATGTTTACCTACCACTTTCTTAAACTATCTGTATAAATAAAACGGAATCTATCCTTTATGGCAGCATTTTTTTAGTCATAATATGGTCATAATTTTATTTTGCATAACAACGAATATTACGAACTTTATTTCGCAGAAAATCTCTTGGCAGACACTCATTTAACATACATTCAAACACATATTTTTTAAATTCAGAACCATCCTTTGGCATAAACTTCATATCCATAATAATTAAGAAGTACCTAGAACCATCGTGATGCAGAAAGTTCATAGTTAGAATCGTCTTTTAGTATACATTTCATAGTGGTTTTTATTTCGCCGTAAGAAGCATGCAAGCAAGTATGCAGCATGCAGCGCTGTCGCGACACCGCTCGCTTCGAAATAAATAATGAATTTATTCAGCACTTAGGTATTTACATACACTTGTACTTGTCAAAATCACAATAAAAAAGAAATATCATTAATAGGTTATTATTCTTATTCTATGAATAAAACTACTTAGGTAACTATAACTAGCAAATGCAACCTGTGAGTGCTGCTAATTGTAGGACCTTACAGACAATGCACTCCGTCTGTCCGTGTGTCATTAATTCCTCTACTCATAATAAGTTCATATTTACATAAAAAAATTGGAAAGCATACAATTAAGTGACACACACTTGGGGGCACCCTAATGGGGCTAGGACCACAACCCAGAGGTTCCACTGATATCAAAGTCAGATTTGTGGATATAAGAGGAAGTGATCGCTGGCACGGCCTACAGGCGCTGGATCACAGGGCAGGGGTAGGGGCACAACGCGGTCCTCGCCGGCGAGAATCCTACCCTAGCTAACCTGCAACCTTTCACTAGCTACCTAGGAGGACGACCCGGAAAAGAAAGAGAGAAAGAAACTCCGGGATTTTTTTTTACGTCATCTTTTTTATCACAGTATGTTCTTTTTTTTAAATAAGTATAAGTTTTCTTTACAATATTTTATTTAAAGTATAATGTGAAGCATGTGCGCTAATGCACGCTCTAGACGTTTTCATAAATAGAGCTAAATACTGATTGAAATCCTCAAGCAAAAAGCAAGCAAAAGCCTCATAAACCTCTAGCACTAGAAAACGGAGGGCGCATCCACATTACCAAAGAACAAACCATGTGAGAAAATTATCGTCTTAAGCGGTCACACACTAATGTTTTAACAACCACCTCAAATACAACCACCAGCCACCGCAAACAGCACCCGTTCCCCCCGTACCCCTCAGCACTTCGCTCGAAATAAACGTTATGCTAAACGAAATTATGCGGAATTTTACCACTGCCGAAGGTAATTATTCCAAATAAAATTCTACCACTTTAAAAATATGCTATTGTAAATTCGGACCGACAAACATTCGACCAAACAATAATTAGGTATACTAAATAAT
The DNA here is from genome assembly GCA_947037095.2 of Nycteola revayana. Classification (NCBI taxonomy): domain Eukaryota; kingdom Metazoa; phylum Arthropoda; class Insecta; order Lepidoptera; family Nolidae; genus Nycteola; species Nycteola revayana. Next base: position 6,545,203 of record OX344847.2, read on the forward strand.
GTGTATGCCTTAAAAATATTCAAGGAACCCAAGCTTTGTCCTGAATGACTGACTGATTGATCGAACATCGCACAACCTAAACCGCTGATAGACGATCGAGCTAGTCATATATCTCAAACTTAGAGGGTGTGTTCTCAATAAGAAGGATAATTCAATAAGTAAAGTTATTCTTTTATTTTTATAGTATATAGTACTAATTTTCTGCACAATTTTCATATTTTTTATTTCGTAAGAACCTTCTACTAACAAATAAAAAACACCACAAAAAAAGAATTACTGAAATTGGTCCAACCATTCACCCGTAATGCCGTGACCAAGGGAAATAGTGATTCATTTTTATATAATATATATATAGGGTGACTGGTAATTAGTGACCGATACCTAAACACATGATTGTGCTCATGATAACAAACAACTTTTACTATGGCACCAACCCTGAAATCGCGAAAAAAGAACAGCTGTTTCATACATTCATGTTCATATATCTCGTCAACATGGTAGGGAGCAGCTGATTTTTTTACGCGATTTCAGGTTTGGTGCCATAGTAAAAGTTGTTTGTTATCATGAGCACAATGATGTGTTTAGGTATCGGTCACTAATTACCAGTCACCCTATATATTTATATTTTTATATATTATATAGATTGAGTAAGTTCAATTAGTTAGGTGTATAAATATATTCTACTTATATAAATAGAAAGAACTCTCGAAAAAGATAAACAGTGTTGAAATAATAAGGCAATAATGTGTCCCATAGTCACGTCGCATTTGAATGACTCGACCAAAGCAAACAGCCCAATATTTGACAAGGGCAGTTAATAAAACCGTATGATTTGGTCTTACAAATGATGTTGCCTTTGTCTTAGTGTTATTTTTTAACTATAGGTATATGATGTATACAATGTATTAATTAAATAACGCAAAACCTCTTAGGTGGTGATTGTGCTCATGGATATGAACAACTTTTAATATGGGACCAACTTGGTAACTCGAAAAAAAAACAACTTTTTCATACATTTTGGTCGAGTAGGTATTGACAATTTGTATGGAACAGCTGATTTTTTACTTCGAGATGCAATGTTGGCCTCTTAGAAAAAGTTGTTCATATTCATGAGTACAATCATCACCCAAGCGGTTTTGCGTTATTTAATTAACACGTTGTAAAGTAATCCATATTTCTCTTGGTCATCGCATCACGCGTTAACGCATAGAAAAATTTCGCTAATTTTTTTCTTGTTGTTTTTATTATGGTCGAAAGGTTACTTAGGTATAAAAAAAATCGGTATTTATAAAAAATGACTGTCATCGATGGAAAGAGTTTAATTCTATTTTTATGTGAATTATTTGTAAGTCCTAGGTTATTTTCAAGCGAGGCTCCCACGGGAACGGGATAAAGATGCGGGACAGCTAGTTATATAGGTACCTATATAAACTCCAATTGAATCATGTGAATAGAAATGAATATTTCGATACTTTACTTTTTTTTTGTTCAATTATTATGTATTGATCACTACAAAAGAATATTTCACTTTTAATGAAGAATTCACAAAATCCACTAATTTAACGCATGTTCTATGTACATACCTAATTGTGGTGCGGATCACAACTGCCAAACCTGAGGTAACAGCCATAATCGGTATATTATACCTAATAAGGGTGAAACTCTGCTTGTCTGAATGCTTGACGAAGGGTCAAATGACATGTGGCAAAAAAAAGTGATTTATTTTACATGTTTTAATAAAGCATACCTAATTAGCCAAGTCTTAACTACCTTTGATGAAGGCAGAAAGTACCTACATATGTTATTTATGAAAGCCGTTGGCCCCATGAGGCTGTCCGCCCACATTGGGCGTGCGCATTACTCGAGCGTTTATATGAGGCGAGTGCTAAATGAGGGGTCCGTCTTTCTTCTTTCCTTTATTAGAATCTTTGACATAAGAGACCCAAGGTCTGTGAGATTGAAAGGATCTAGAAAAGACGAGGGGACGCGTAGCAACATTTGTAAAAAATACAAAAACCTGATTAAAGCACTAATATCATTACTGCATAAGACACTTAAATAAAAGTGATTTTTATTTATTATTCTGACTACGCATTTTTATTAATGTCATGTCACTTTTCAGTTTCCCGCCAAAAATCTATAACAATTAATAGATCTCAACTAGATGCTCTCAAAAGGTTGAGGAACCTTTTGAGCCTAAGGTGTTCAGTGTGCGGATCACAAACCACACTTCTTCAGTGTCTTACTGTCATCAATTTCATAGACTAATAATTTCATTTATTTAGTAATTGAGATTATTATATTGATTTAATAAAATTATAGTTAATTGAAATGCGAAAATATTCTGATTTATTGCATCAATCATTAAATAAAAACAATTTTAATTTTTAAATTATGAGGCCTATCAATCGTCAAATACCAATTACATTTATTTTATCCTCAAATAAAAATTAACATAGTAAATTTGACACATTCTGTATGGAATTTTATTTTCTGTCCTTTGATTTATAATAAATTAAATCAGTAAATTTTAATAACTATTTTAGTATAAATAATCTACACTCGATATTCTGTAAGTACATCCGTTCAAGTGTGACAACTCTACAACCAAAAAAATTTTTAGCCTATGGTTTTCCTTTATGGTTGGAATATGCGAACGCTATTGGTCAAAAAACACCAAATTTAAAATGGAGCGGGTTTTGTCACATCCTGTTATGTGTTAGGAGAGTGCATGGCCTCGACGTTGATCCCGTTCCTAGATAGATTTTTCCAACGCCGCTGTTTAAATATCAATAACAGCGTTAAATTTCGTGATGGTGTTCCTTAAAAGGCCATGGATTTGATGAAAACGGTAAGAGTGATGTATTTGCAGTACATTTACATAAACATTTTGTTTGGCTTTTGTTTCTTGTTTTGGTGATATTGAAACTGGCCATTACATTAGAAAAAATATCTCTTTCCAGACATTGTATGCACGTGGGAGGTAAGTGCCAATAGTTTTTGATAAATATAAAGTGTCCAGTTTCGGATTTACGCGTAAAGAATCACCAAAAAGTTGATTTGTCAATACTCTGATGGCACCCGGCAACTGAGCGTTGTTACGCCATCTTAAAGTCCTCCAAATGTTCCGCATATTTTGCAGCTTTGCGTTAGTGCAAGAGAGAATTAGACGCTGAAAATCATGCTTTAGTCGAAAGGAATTCCATTGGAAGTCAATTCGATAATCATTGGTTCACTTCTAGGTATGTCATTTTCACTTTTGCATTGCATTTCATGGAGAACCACATGTGCTATGGTTTTGTTATTGTTTAGTCGGTACTGAATATAGTGCATATTATAATTTATTGCATGGTAGATGTTTGTTTAGCGTTCAATGTACAAATTGGTTAATGAAACTTATGTCCACCATGACTTGTAAAAGCTCTGAATCGGGGATAACCTATAAAGTTGACAAGTAGTGTTGAAGTCCAACGTTCAAACTGGTTGTCATTTTACATTCTTCAGCGATTCTCAAGGTTACTTTTTCAATAACCTCATATATGTTAACCAGTCAAAACAATGCTCACATAAATTCATTTCCTGATGTTTAAAGATTTTTTTTTATTGTAAAGGTAAATACTTCATGCTATAGATCATAATGGCTCACTGCCCGATTAACTGTAAGTAATTTCAGACACTTATTGAGCATATTTCAATTTTGAAGTAACTACAATTTTACAAATAAACTTACAATATTAGTTACATAATCTGTAGGTATTTATATATGTTTGATGTATATGGTTTTAGTTTGCTCTTTAATAAGAATATATATAAAACTGATACCTTTACAAATACATTATTTTTTTGTATATGTACCAATTATTGACACTGCCATAGGAATATGTTATTAGATTTTTTTAAGTTATTATCGTTGCTCACTGCAATTGAATTGAAATCTTCTTTAATTAGGAACTAAAAAAATATACAATTATAAAATATAAGTAATATTTGCTTGGTCTTATATATTTTTTATTATTTAACTAGCTGGCCTGACATACATTGTCTTGTTTTAACTAAAACTCTTTGCCTAGAACTAACACTGATATGCACTAAGAGCAGCATCTACATTCTGTCAATGTTATGTCAAACACCATAAGGTTACATTAAAAAAGTTACTATTTTCAAAAGTGCAAAGTTTACATCAGAAAATATTATATGGTGGTTAAATTTTCGTATTTTCCGTGCAATTTTCTTATATTGTTTTATAACAAACACAAAAAAGAATTTGCGAAATGGGTCCAGGTGCATGATGCAGTGACCAAGGGAAATAGGGATTAATTTTTATATTATAGATATAGATTACGGGCAAGAAAGCTTTCATTTCCTAATAGTTCCACAGAAGCTATAAGATGTAGGTGAACATGCTTAAAAAGAAAAAAAAAGTTGTGTATCATCATAAATAAAGATCTTTCTGGCAGACTTTGATTTTTTTTTAAATAAAGTACAGTTGGAAATTATAACTCCTTTTCTTAAATTAATGTAAAAGTGCTTTGAAATAGAAGACATTATAGTCTATTGTTAATGTCCATTGGCTGTGACAACAAATAACAAGACTACAATATCCAATCTGAAATGTGTAACATTTTCTTTAATAAATACATTTTATGTTCATTGTATTAAAATAGGATTCATTATGGATCTCATAAAATGTTTAAAAATAAAGTGAGTGACCAACTTAATGATGAGAACTATGTATTTTAATTTTAATAAGAACAATGAAATTCTTTTGTTTTACTTGCCGACATCCTTTCAATATTCTAAAGACAAGGTTGTGATAATTTAAATCTAAATATTTTTTTAATTTGTTTATCTCAATTATGTTTTATGAAGTATACAAGACTGTATTGTGCAGTTTCATCTGGTTTCAATTCATCTTGTTACCTAACAAACTTTGTCTTAAAATAAAGCCTATGTTAGTACTAGGTTATAAGCTTACTAATAAATAAAAATAAAAATCTGAATTGAATCTGTAGTAGGAATAGAGATTATCTCAAACACTCAAATGAACCAACTTTACCTCTTTATAATATTAAACAGCTGATGCCCACAATTTCATCTGTGTGGTGTTTGTTATTACTTTAGGTTTTTACCTATCCCACGGGAACTCATTAATTTTCTGCTATTAAAAGTATTTTTAAATCTTGACCGGAGATGAAATAATAAAATAATTGTTTACTAGCTTTCCCACACGCGGTTTAAGGCACATAGCTTCTGTTTCCGTAAGAACTTATCGTTGGTGATACTGCAATACCGCGTATGTGACAGTTGCTACTTAGGTGTGATTTCATATGTCAAGAAATATGTCTTTTCTTTATCTTTGAGCAAAAAATATAATTTGCTATATTTGATTTCAACCTTATAAGCTATTGTCACTTACGCGGTATTGCAATATCACCAACGTTATAATTAAATATAGCCTATATAACTTAGGGATAATCTAGCATTCTAATGGTGGTTAAAATTATCGACATTCATCTAGTAGTTTTTGAGTTTATTAAAAACGAGCATGTACAAAAATACAAATCTTTCTTTTTTACATTAGTTTCAGGCAAGGTTTTAAGACGAGTCTAACTAGTTATAATTTATTCAATGTTACTATTAGAGGAAAATCAATTTTTAAAAATCCCATTTATCTTTTGTTTTTGTAACATCGCAGCTCACAAAAGTGGAAGTGGAGTAGACTGAAATATACTACAGTTTACTTATGTAAAACTTCACAAACCCAACTATATTTATTCTGTATACCTGGGTATTTTTACAATGATGCTACTTTATTTTTCGTCTCTGAAAGTGATTTTAAATAAATCACTTTTATGTAGACAAAATTAACTGAGTAAAACTACCCATATATATAAGTTTAAGAAAAAAACCTATATTAAAGTGTTTCTTTCAATCAACTATTGGAAATAATGAATTCTTTCCTTATGTAAACCTAGGCGGTTTTTTTTGAATGATAGTGTAAGCTTCATCATGATAGTTAGATGTATAGTTTGGATAATGTTCAGAGAGCGTCAGACCAACAGTGACAGTGTTTTATACTATAAGATTAAGATATTAAGATATAATATAATAAGATAAAATATTAGCATGCAGTCATTTACCTATCTCATTTGCAAGAGGGTAATAATGGCTTATTGTTCAAAATATTCTTTTTTTTTTTTTGCTTCAAAACCAAGCTATATGCTAAGTAGGTTAAATTAAATAAGAAATGAGATACCATTATATTGTGGCAATGTAATGTAAATATTCTTGAATTCATGAATAAAATTAATATTTATTTTGTTACCTCATTATCATCAATTGTAATGTTATGCTGTGATTAGTAGTTAATGTATTTTGTGATGTAATGCTGTGGAAACTTGAGGTTTTCAGTAAAATGTGTTCAATATACGCATTTCTACTGTGTTGTGCTAAGAGGGGTTTCACTTTCTAACAATAGATAAAAGACATGAAGACTAAAAAAACTATTTAGATTACCAAAAACAATTACAAAACATTTTTAAACAAAAAACGACAAAGATACAGTGCGTTGAAATTTCGTGTGACATCACTTCTAGGTACAATTTTACCTAGTAGAGACGTCACAAACCCCCCTTCTGAACTTTATTAGTTAGTCTTTGACAAACTTTTTTACTTTTAGTAATCTAACTGACGGACTAAATCTAATTTTTAGGGTTTTTTTAGTCTTCATGCCTATTTCGGACTAGTAAAAAGCCTTTAGACTTCATGGTTTGACAAACTTGCACGCTTACTATTGTAGGTATCACTGTTAGAATTTTCCTGCACATATTGTGGTGGTCGGTGCATATCTTTCGCTTTGGTTGCATACAGAAAGTGCACTCCCTCTTCTTCTGTATTTGCTAGTTGTAAAATGTGTAATCGAATCAGAGATGGCATAACATAGCTATTTTTCTCAATTATAATAAATTTGGCATTTTTCAGGACTATGAATTCCTAGACTTGTCTGATGTGAAGGACGCGGAATTGAACAAACTGCAGTGCGCCCTGTACGAGCGGACTCCTGACATCTCGGCGGCCGCACTCGCCGACAACTGGTGTGAACCTGTTATAGGTAAGGATATGAGATGATTAGTGCTTGTCGTTATTTCACTATTTTGTTCTTCTGTTCTGTGATGTTTTCTTAATTTTTTTTCTCACTGTGTCATTTTATAATCCGTCTAGCCATTCTGGAAATGAAAGAGAAACTGTTCAGTTTTATTATACTTATAGATATAGATTTTTAATTTGTAATGTTTGTTGTCGTCGATACAGAACCCTCGTCGCGTTCATCGAGCACGGCAGGTGCACCGACCGTGTCGAGCAGCGTGGACAGCCTGTCGGGCGGCGAGGGCGAGATGGCGCCTCACTCGCCCGCGCGTGGCGCCGCGGCGCCCCCGCACGCGCCGCCCCCGCCCTACGCGCAGCCGCCGCCCGCCTACCCTCCGCCACACCACCACCAGTGGCCGGTGGCGCCTCCCAACGTGTACGTGAGCCAGGTCACCGCGAACGTCAACGTGCACGGCTACATGGGGCAATACTACCAGCCGCCCGCGCCGCAGTACGTGCCGCCCGCGCCCGAGCGCAACCCGCGTGCTCCCCGCCGGGAGAGGCGAGGCAAGCGCCCGCCCTCGCCGCCCCCGCCACCGCCGTACTACCTGCAGTACCCGCAATATTACCCCGCTGCGCAGGCGCAGGGTGCACCTCTGTACCAGATCCCCGTTTACCAGCCGCTCGTGTACGGACCCTACGCCTACCCGCCCTATTATCCCGAGTACCCGATGCCCGTGGAAGGTGAAGCCGACAAGGGACCCGAAGATTATCCCCCTGAAGTGGTTATGGAGCAGGAAGCGGTAGACGCCTATTATGCTAGTGCGCATTACGCGCCGCCCTATGGCCCTCCCGTCGAGGGTGGCGTAGAGTACATGCCGCCCATGTATCTGCCGCCCCCGCACCACCCGCCGCCGGTGCAGATGCAACATCAACCTCCGCCCCAGACCACCCCGCATCAGTTCAATGTGCACGCAAAGAACTTCGTAGCGGGACAGAGCCAGACCAAGAGCTATCCCTCGCTCGAGAAAAATCAAGAGCGTAAGACTCCGCCCACCGCAACCGCCCTTGCGATTCCCGCCCCGCCTGTCGAATCCCTACCCATGAAGGACCTCAAGATCGCCAAAGGTCCTGGCAGTCCGAAACATACTGAGAGGCCGATCGACGCGACCCAGCCGAAGCTACCGTCTCCCGGGGAGAAACCCGCCCCCGTGCCTAAATCCGAGACTCCGAAAGCGTGGAACGCTGGTGAAGTTAAACCTGAACCGTCGGCTCCCGCTCAGTCACCGGCGACCAAGACATTCCCGGTGTCCACTCCCATCGTCAACAACCAAACCTCAGCGAATAAGATCACTCCCGTCGCAGGTAAACCAACTAAAGGACCGGCCGCTCCATTCTCCGGCGGCAAGCAGTCCGCCAAGCCACCAGTACCGCAGACCGCGGTGCCGGCGCAACAAACCGTTTCCACCCCTAAAGCGCCGTTCGGCAGCAGACAGAAGCGGGACGGACCCGCAAATCGCTCGCCCTCCAACGAAATCAGCGAGAATGCGGAGAGAAACGTGGCCCCCGTCGAGCACGTCAAACGAGAACCGCCCCTACCGCCGAGCAAGGCGCCTATGCCGATTTCGATCACGTTGCACGCGGCCGGACAGCCTTTGATAGTGACCAACAAAGCGCCATTCGGGCACGGACGTAAAGGCGCAGTCGCGCCAGAGCCCCCTCCGGCACCTCAGCCCCCGCCGCCCGCTCCGACAGCGTCAGATTTCCCTCCGCCGCCCACCCCTCGTAATCGCCAGGAGCCAGCGCCGACTCCCGTCGTAACCCCGCAGCCGCCTGCGCCCGGCAAGTCCTGGGCGAGTTTGTTTTCGAGTAAGCCTAGCGCGCCGGCACCCGCGCCCGTGCCCGCGCCCGCGCCGGTAGAGGAACCCGTCAGTCCCACGATGACCGCTCCACCCGTCGCTCCTAATGTGCAGAAGCCAGTGGCTAAAGTGCAACCTTTCGACGCTTCGCCGCTACAAGCCCACAGCTCCCCAGCGCCTCGAGCCCCTCCCGTCGTGTCATACTCTGAGAAGACATCTGTCAATGCCACGCCTAGTGCCCGCACCGCCCCGGCTGCGCCCGTTCCAGCTCCAGAACCACCGCGTGAGGTACGCGAAGTGCCGATAGTCAAAGAACAGAGTCCAGCTACGCCGGTGCAACCCTCTCCTTACAGCGATGATCCGAACTCATATCGGATGGGAGGTAATTATGTTACTTTTTCAATTATAAAATGAGAGATGTTCTTCTTTCTTTCCACTTTAATATGTAAAAGGTTATACTTTTTGGATTAACCAATCTTATACTGTGTATCGTATGGTTGCCGGCTTAGATTGCAGCGTGGGTCCCAACTTATTCCGCCGCCATGTCTTCCTGTGGGAGTCGTAAGAGCCGACTGAAGTACACAGCTTATGAATGATCATGGCAATATAAATGATCCGTCCTGGCTTGCCAAGATCTGTTAAAGGAAGGCCCATGTTCAGCAGTGGACATAAACAGGTTGTTGAAGGAAGTCTCTAAAGCAATATATTGTGAACTAATTTGAATCCTACCTATGACAAATATTAACTAGTCATGAATGTGTTACAATTAAAAAATGTGATATTTACAGAATTTCTAACAAAGTACCAACTGGACAACCGACCAGTGGCGCTGCTCCCGCGTGGTTTGACCAACCGCTCTAACTATTGCTACGTGAATGCCATCCTACAAGCACTCATAGCTTGTCCACCCTTCTACAATATGCTGAAAGCATTGCCGTATCAAACCCGCCGTGGGAAATCCAGCACGCCTGTCATCGACTCCATGTAAGTAAAAATATACCTTAAGTAATTATAACCAACTTAAAGTACCGACTATTTTAAGACTGCTGGGTAGCTTTTACAATGATGCTACTTTATTTTTCGTCTCTGAAAGTGATTTTATAAATAAATTAAATCACTATGTAGACAAAATTGACTGAGTAAAATTACCCATTCTTTTGCAGTATTTTTAATCTTTGCATTTGCAAGAGCAGCTTTAAAAGTGAGCTCGCTTTAATTCTCTTTTATCATTTCTTCGGTGATATTGTAATATTTCGTAAATTACAGTTGTTAATAAGGTGTAATTTCATTTGTCAATCAATATTTTCGTTACACAAAGCAAAAAAACCATTTGAGTCATTTAATACTACTAATTTAGTACCATATTGTGTCTTTTTAGAAGTTTTGTTCCATATGGTAGTGAAAATCTATTGCAATAAACGCTTATATTAATACACATGATGAGATCCATGAACTCTTACTGAAGATATATTAGACTTATTAGAAATAATTGTCTTCAGGGTGGAACTATGCTACGAGTTCAGTCCGCTGCAGGGCACAGGCACGGCCGGTCGCGCCCGCTCCGGCAGCGTAGCCCCGGGCCCGGCTCTCGAGGGCGGCGCGGGGCTACGCGTGCTACGCGCGCTACGACCCTTCCCTGGCTCGCAGGAAGGCCGGCAGGAAGACGCCGAGGAGTTCCTTGGATGTTTGCTCAACTCGCTTAACGATGAGATGCTTGAGGTGAGTTTTTGTTTATAGATGTATGACTTAAATGTAACGTTTCGTTGTAAATGTATGTGTAATGTAATTAAACAAATGATACCTTGAATATTTTCATGATGGAATTGAAGAAGCAATAGTTTAGTATAAGTAACTTTGGTTTGGGAAAAAAACTATTCGACAGCGATGAAAAAGCTATAATAAGTCATGGCGTTTAGTCTAAGCCCTCAGAATAAAAACAAAAAATGATGTTTTAATTTTATTATTTTGGCAATAATTTAAATTTTTGTAGCTGTTTTTTAACGTTTTGACTACGAATCGGGTTTTTTCGTTACTTTAACATCGTTAAGACCAGCAGGCATTACGTTCAAACATTAAAACGGACGACGGCCTCAACACGAATCTTCATGTATTTATTTATTAATTTAGACAAAATATTAATTAATAGTATTTTCAGTAAATACGAAAGGCGCAGCTCACGACACGGCTATTTTTTTATAAATTTTACAATGAAAGAATGACAGTATATTTCTGAAATATTACTTTTCAGTTAATAAAATTAGTGGAGCCCGAGGAAGCGAGCAGCCCGAGCGCGGGCGCGGGCGGGCCGGTGGGCGCCGGGCCGGCGGGCGCCGCGCCCGCGGGCGGCGCGTCGGACTCGGAGTCGGACGAGTGGAAGGTGATGGGCCCGCGCAACCGCGGCGCCGTGGAGCGGCGCTGGGCGGCGCGCCGCACGCCCGTGGCCGACATCTTCCGCGGCCGCACGCGCCTGCGCCTCACGCGCGCCGTGCACCATGACGTCACCGACGCCGTGCAGCCCTTCTTCACGCTGCAGCTCGACATCGAGGTGAGTGTGACCTACTAGCCCGCGCAACCGCGGCGCCGTGGAGCGGCGCTGGGCGGCGCGCCGCACGCCCGTGGCCGACATCTTCCGCGGCCGCACGCGCCTGCGCCTCACGCGCGCCGTGCACCATGACGTCACCGACGCCGTGCAGCCCTTCTTCACGCTGCAGCTCGACATCGAGGTGAGTGTGACCTACTAGCCCGCGCAACCGCGGCGCCGTGGAGCGGCGCTGGGCGGCGCGCCGCACGCCCGTGGCCGACATCTTCCGCGGCCGCACGCGCCTGCGCCTCACGCGCGCCGTGCACCATGACGTCACCGACGCCGTGCAGCCCTTCTTCACGCTGCAGCTCGACATTGAGGTGAGTGTGACCTACTAGCCCGCGCAACCGCGGCGCCGTGGAGCGGCGCTGGGCGGCGCGCCGCACGCCCGTGGCCGACATCTTCCGCGGCCGCACGCGCCTGCGCCTCACGCGCGCCGTGCACCATGACGTCACCGACGCCGTGCAGCCCTTCTTCACGCTGCAGCTCGACATTGAGGTGAGTGTGACCTACTAGCCCGCGCAACCGCGGCGCCGTGGAGCGGCGCTGGGCGGCGCGCCGCACGCCCGTGGCCGACATCTTCCGCGGCCGCACGCGCCTGCGCCTCACGCGCGCCGTGCACCATGACGTCACCGACGCCGTGCAGCCCTTCTTCACGCTGCAGCTCGACATTGAGGTGAGTGTGACCTACTAGCCCGCGCAACCGCGGCGCCGTGGAGCGGCGCTGGGCGGCGCGCCGCACGCCCGTGGCCGACATCTTCCGCGGCCGCACGCGCCTGCGCCTCACGCGCGCCGTGCACCATGACGTCACCGACGCCGTGCAGCCCTTCTTCACGCTGCAGCTCGACATTGAGGTGAGTGTGACCTACTAGCCCGCGCAACCGCGGCGCCGTGGAGCGGCGCTGGGCGGCGCGCCGCACGCCCGTGGCCGACATCTTCCGCGGCCGCACGCGCCTGCGCCTCACGCGCGCCGTGCACCATGACGTCACCGACGCCGTGCAGCCCTTCTTCACGCTGCAGCTCGACATTGAGGTGAGTGTGACCTACTAGCCCGCGCAACCGCGGCGCCGTGGAGCGGCGCTGGGCGGCGCGCCGCACGCCCGTGGCCGACATCTTCCGCGGCCGCACGCGCCTGCGCCTCACGCGCGCCGTGCACCATGACGTCACCGACGCCGTGCAGCCCTTCTTCACGCTGCAGCTCGACATTGAGGTGAGTGTGACCTACTAGCCCGCGCAACCGCGGCGCCGTGGAGCGGCGCTGGGCGGCGCGCCGCACGCCCGTGGCCGACATCTTCCGCGGCCGCACGCGCCTGCGCCTCACGCGCGCCGTGCACCATGACGTCACCGACGCCGTGCAGCCCTTCTTCACGCTGCAGCTCGACATTGAGGTGAGTGTGACCTACTAGCCCGCGCAACCGCGGCGCCGTGGAGCGGCGCTGGGCGGCGCGCCGCACGCCCGTGGCCGACATCTTCCGCGGCCGCACGCGCCTGCGCCTCACGCGCGCCGTGCACCATGACGTCACCGACGCCGTGCAGCCCTTCTTCACGCTGCAGCTCGACATTGAGGTGAGTGTGACCTACTAGCCCGCGCAACCGCGGCGCCGTGGAGCGGCGCTGGGCGGCGCGCCGCACGCCCGTGGCCGACATCTTCCGCGGCCGCACGCGACTGCGCCTCACGCGCGCCGTGCACCATGACGTCACCGACGCCGTGCAGCCCTTCTTCACGCTGCAGCTCGACATTGAGGTGAGTGTGACCTACTGCTCATATTAAGAAACGTATTTATTCTGTTTTTCGACTTGCACCCCCGACGCGTGGTTTACTGTGAGAACGTCTTGATAATTTAACTATTAATTTTTTTGTATTAATGAAGTTTCTTACACAGACAAATGTAAATTTTATCGAGTATATACGATATTTTTTAGTAATATAATCTTATTTTTATGTATCTATAAAATGCCAAAGAGTCTACTTCCCTGTCTCTCCTTTTTTCTTATGAAAAATCAAAGAGCTGCATTATATTTTGATGAAATGTAAAAAAAAAACAAAAAAAATGTGATTGAAGAAAATTTAAATTAACTTATTTTATAACAACTATTTAAATCTAGTTGTAATTATCTAAAATATTTGGCACAAACATTATTACTATGATGGTACTTTATTTTTCGTCTCTGATGATTAGAAACAATCATTCAGTATGTAGACACCTATGACTGAGTAACATATCCTTAACACAAATAAATGCTCTCGCTCAAGAACAGTTTCTGAACGACAAGTTGTATGTTTCAGCGTGCCACTAGCGTGAAAGACGCTTTGGAGCTCCTTGCTGGTAAAGACACGCTGGAAGGCGTGAACGACGCGTGGCAACAATTATCTCTCGAACAACTACCAGTAGTCCTGCTTCTACATTTGAAGTGCTTCCAGTTGGATGCCGAAGGACATACTGCGAAGATCGTCAAGAATATTGACTTCCCCATTGATCTGAAGATTGACCCTAGTATGTATATTATATTATTATTTTAGGCAATGACAATGACAAATGTTAAGTTTATCTCAAGATGTTTGGTGCAGAAAAACGTTAAGATTATTTCTATGGTAAATATTACATACACTGGCTACTTGTATCTATAGTGTATGTCACTTAGGTATTTAAATATTGCATATCTTAGAAGTGAAAATCGAAGGCTCTATAGGTTTTTGAAGTCAAAAGATTTATTGCCAAGTTTGGTCAGTAGAAGGTCTACCCTCCTTCTCATGTGCGGGAGGAGAGTAAAACATTATTGATATATCTAGAGCTCAGAAGCCCAAGGTCGAATGTGCCATTACATGTTGGAAACATTCGTCGTATGTGCCTTTATCGTAAACTGGCAATTATGACCAAATGTTTCTGAAGTATACAGTATATTTGTCCTTATGCTTCTGAGGTCTAGATAAAGACTTTAAATAAATAAAATAAATTATTACAAAAAATTTCATGACAATCGTTCACTTAACAGACAGTTTACCAGTGTCAAGTATCAGTACTGTGATCTAACCCTAATGACCTTGGTGGCTATGAAAAAAAAAACTATAAGTAAAACCAAATTCATGTTATTATTTAAAATTATAATGATGTTTTTATTTTTCGTCTCTGAACAACATCTTATGTCTTATACATGTGGACAACTTTCACTGAATAATCCATCTAACAAATTCTGGATACGATTGTATTAAATGTGTGCTCAAATAATTATTTGATATTTACAGAGATAATGTCATCAAAGCTCAAGTACACGACCAAGCAGCGGCTATACAAGCTGTTCGCTGTGGTTTACCATGAGGGTGTCGAGGCTGTGAAGGGACACTACCTTACAGACACATACCATGGACAAGCTGGTTGGATTAGGTAAGCTAATTAAATTACTTGCTATGAAAAGTTTGTAATTTTTGAGGAAACAATTAAAATATGGATTTCTTGTTTATTTGACTGGAGGTTATCATAGTAGAAGATAGACCTTCACCCATCTGATAACCAGATGACATAATATCTTTTGTTAATTATTACTTATTAACAAACATGCCTATGATAGCTTACAATAGAAAATTTTTCATGGCTATTTTTCATTGGATTAATAGCAAAAACATAAGACGCGTGTAACGTTAATTTGTGGCCGATACTTTTCGTCATAAATTTAAAACGAATCCCCGTTCTCTGTCATGATGTCAATTATTTTTCGTCTCCAATCGTGGTCAAATCACGGAAAATGTGGACAAAATTTTCTGAACGAAACGCCATGTACTTTTAAATCATGTGAATAAAAGTGGTTCGGCACGTGCTAACCGGCGACCCGTGCGCAGGTACGACGACGCGACGGTGTCGGGCGTGAGCGAGGCGGCGGTGCTGAAGCCCAAGGCGCCGCGCATGCCCTACCTGCTCATGTACCGCCGCCACGACACGCTGCCGCCGCGCGCCAAGCCCGAGTGAGCGCCCGCCCTGCAGGTGTCCGCTCCACCGACTGCGACTGTGAATGACGTTTATGAATTGTATCAAAAATTTAAAAAATATCCTAGAGTAGTTTCACGTTCGCGCGTGGTTTCGGATCGCCGGACGCTCGTAGCGATCGAGAGTACAAAGCCGCCCAGTGATGTGATAGTGAGGCGAGACCCGCCGGCGCGCATGCGATGCGGTGTCGGTGCGTCGCGGCTGGAATTGTAGACGAGGGGAAAATAGTGTGACTTGAATTATGTGCAGTAATTTTAGTTAGCGATTAAGCGGTACGTTAAGGGTTTGTGGAATTCGAAGTTGTCGATGGAAACGGTGCTCCGATGGACTGACCATGGTGGTGAATGATATGTGCCCTTTGATATTTGTGATATGAAGTGTTTGTGGACGATGACAGAAGATTGTTTATGTGTACGCCCTACTGTATAGATACTCTGTTGTAACGAATAAGTGTTAAATATAAATAGATTATATTATTATCTCGCCGTTGGTACTTCGAAAAATGTATGTTTTTAATATTATTCGAATTCATTGAGGTCTTTGTTCTGTTTAAAATGTTTCGAATCGAGCGGTCTGATGATTGTGCGAGCGGTTTAAAAATATTATCTGTTTGTGCTATCAGATTATCTGCTTAGGTTTACTATCAAACTAGCTGACTTATTGGTATGTTAAAATTTACGTACATATTAGTTATTTTATAATAATGAACATTCAAAATGTGTCTGAGATTTGACTTGACTCGAAAGTGAGTGAGATAGCGCGAATGCTATAAGCTATAGTGTTAGTGTCCACTAGTATTTAATATTATCTCAAGTACTATTAGCATGACGGGAGAATGAGTTGCTTTAGAAGTGATTAAGCTAGTTTGATATTACAATTTTATTAATAGCTACGCTATTTGTTTATTATTATAAATAAAATTGATAATTAACCACTTTGATCTCACTTCATATTGTTGTTGTTTGGGAATAATCACAAATTTGGATGTAAATTTCCTTTAAAAAAAGGCAATAATATAATTTACCTTGTTTTATAGGCCTTTGGATGATAATATTGTAAAATTGACCAAAAAGTATGGATATTATTTGAAATTGCTGCGATTCTAGCTTTTCTACTTAGTGTTATGAGTATTATAATAAAACGCCAACATCATTTTAGGCATCTAAAAGAATAACTTTGAATGCACTTCAGTTACGTGTCCAAATTATAATGAAGGAGTATTTAATCTTAATTAGTCAATTTAACTATTACTATAAAGAACGAAGTAGGATTAGTTTTGTATGATAGTTTGTAAAAGAGAGTTATATACTAACTTACTAAGCTTTTATATGTATAACTTGGTTGTTGTTAATTGGTTTAATTTGGATTATGGGTAAGTATAGTGTAGTTAGCAGTATATTCGGCAATAGAATAACGTTGAGGCGAACAGAGCTTACGATCATTTGTCTGCAGAAGTTTGTGCTAAAGGTTGTGGGATCATGTTCCTTGCTCGTGAATCACGATGGACGGCAGTCGCAGTTGTAGAAATCATCTCATACAAACAGTTAATTGAATAATATGTTCCTATAATGTTAAGGTCAGTTCCTATCACTTTTAATATAAATTAAATAGCGTAGTATTGTTTTTCTAACACAACCTATCTCAGTGAATGTATCTAACAGTCATTATTTTACATTATCTACGAATAGTTATCTAGCTATTAATTTAAATAAATAGATGTTTTGTTTGTTCTTCGAAAATACCGTCAAGTTTAGTGTTATCTTTTTTATACCCGACTTTTTTAAATATTGATTCTACTTCCGAAATATCTTGATTCATGAGTCAATGGACTATTAATTGGAAAAGCTTTTTATTTTTAACAAATTGCAACTTAGCACACAGCATGAATTATGAAATAATATAGATGCAGCTGCTTGCAATAAATTGTACATAATAATTACATTAAATGTTTCATAAGAATAACACGAATTTAATCAACTGTCTTAGAATAATGTCGAATAGTCCATTTGGTAAGGTCGCTAAACTGCAGGCCTATTCATAGCATTTTATTGCACAAGTTATTGTATTTTTAGTTTAATGAATCTGTTCCTCTCGTTTTAGCTGTATTTATTTGTCGTGTGTGAATTGCTAAAGATATAAGTTTATTTCTGTGTTTGTTTATTTCCGTTTTATTCTGTTCGTTTTTATTCGGAACTGGATGCCACAGTACATATACGCTAAGATTTACACTTGAGGCATATAAATATCATATAGGTATCATTAAATATCTCGGGCTTCTATGATAAATAACGAGCCCCTTAAAGGAACAAAAGTACGTCTTTAAATTAAAGTCCTCCATTGCGTAGAATCTTTATGCGTAAGACTGAGCGCAGAGTCCCCGAATTTTTGTTATTTATGTTTTCTTAGTGTAAACTCGAGCACACATAGCATTAAGATTTTATTGAAACAAAAGCTGCCTTTTAGTTAAGTATCTGTGTTGCGTATTTATTGATGACTAACTTAATAATTTAAATATAATTGCGAGACTTATGAAATTTTATCTTATTTAAACTCATGGATAATTTCATTATTCATGTGCTTATAATAACATGTTTATACATAGTATCCCAATTTTGATGCAATATCGTGACTTACTTGCACATTAGTGATTTCATATCCATTCTAAAGGTTTTATTAATAATAACGTATTAGTTATTTACGACGTAATCTCGATAAATATCAGACTTTAGATGATTCAATAGTTTCATTAAACATCGGAAGGTGTATCAGCTTATTTATGTGATGAATATGTATAATTTGTACATAAACAATACAACGCGTAAGGAAATTCGATAGTACTGAGGAATTTAACCATTCTCGGCAATAATAGCACATAAGTACCCAAATTCGTAATTCGATTTACACTTTCAATGTATTTTCTTATTAAATTATAATATAATTCAATTATATTTAGTCAAGTTAGTAGAGAATCATATATTAAGTGTGAACTTTGGAAAAAATATCATGGATAATTTTTCCAAAATGGATATCGAATTGAAAGTGAGAAATTAAAATGAGCCTTTACCTATTTTGTATAATTTCTATTTGATTGAATCGTTGAACTAAATAGGCCGGATATAATTATATTATCTTTTGAAAGCTTTTAATGCATTTCTTGGAATTTGTAACATCCTAATTGTATAAGTATTTATGTCATTAAGTATACGATTAGAACAGTCAATTGCATCATAATAATTCATTGAACTTAATATGTTATAGAAAACACTGGATGTAAATTCGATGCGGATTTCGCATTTTTTTTTATTGACGGATTTTTCCAGTCTGAAGCTACCACTCTTAATGAAAATCTGATAAAAGTTGTAATTAATATAGATTCATTTGACAACTGAGCAGGATTTATTATATATTAAGTCTCGTTCAATAGCAATAAAACGCCGTAACATTTTGTGAACTAAATAATATGAGAGTTTAGCATCTTAATTTATTCTTAGATAAAATATTTACATCTGCTCTCTTTAACATAGCACAAACACGGGTTTCATATTTGAATCAAAGATATTTTCTATATTCTATAAATTTAGTTCTTCCTATTTTTTAAAATTTCGCTCAATCCATTTCATCAATACAAAATAACCTGTTCAGATGACGCGAATATTAGAATCGAAAGGTTATAAAACCAGAAAATGCTAGATTTGAATAGAATGACACGATATCTAATCGGCGAACAAGTGAATAAAAGGGTATCTGGAACAGAAACTACTCATTATTAGATTTTATTAAATTGTATTCACATTATATTAATGCGGACGTGTAATATTTACTTTTTTGTATATAGTCACGTTATTAATACAAGTATATTGCTGTATTATTAATAGAGTAACGCTTTCAGTCAGGGCTGGCAGTATTTATGTTTTTTGTTTATACCGGATTGTATTCACTTTTTATCACCAGAATAATATTTATTTCATGTTATCGTGATATTTGGTGCTATTTACAGCACTTATGTTGTTTATTTTTTGTATTACATATCCGTCCAAAACAGAAAGGATATGCATTACAATAGTATCTACCATTTCTTCTCCAAAATATACAATTTTTAATATATGAATCTTAAAAACACAACACCTACTCGACAGCCCTGCTCAATAAAATATAAAGAATATTAGTCTTTTATATTTCTCAAGTCGTCATCCTTCATTTCTTACGTCTAGTTTTGTTTGTAAATATATATTTGTTTAATTCAACGTCCTTTAATATACATATATCGTGATCAAAGTTGTTTTCAAACTACTCGTCTAGTCCCCATCACAGATTAAACTATTTTTGGTGCAATCCATATTATATTTATCAAAGATAATATTATTGTTACCGTCTCTAAATTATTTACCATAAATAATAAATTTTAATCTGAAAATAAATGTTCTATAGACTAAACAATGAATCGACGTAATAGATATCTGAGTAACACTACAATGAACACTTTGGCGGTCTATTTACTTAGATTTTAACATTAAAAAGATTTATGTAGTTTGCTTATCATTATTATTTTTATATGAGAAGTTCATTATTTAAGTTTCGGTTAATTTTAGATTTAAGATCCAAGGCTGTATTAATAAAAGGAGTGTTTTTTTCCTCAATCGAGCGAAGCTGAATTAACGTTTTGTTTAACCAACTGATTTTAATATTGTGTAAAAAATACTCCTGTTGGTCGTAATAGATAATGTTTACCATAAAAAGACAAAAAAATACTAAGGATTAAAACGTCGTGCCTTATCTATTATGATCAGCTTTTTAAGTTGTTATGTGGATATGTGTGTATGACTAATTATAAAATAATCCTTTATTTTGGTAACAAATTGGTGTTATGAAAATTTTTGTGAATAAAATAAGATGTCATTCTGATTTGTGAATATTTTATTTTAATAGCCTTTAATCATAGACAAATTATTCAATAATATCTCAAATTATTTTTCGTCGGCGACTATATTCTGAAAATAAAATTGTTAGTTTAAATCTTTATTATAAATCTGAATCTGACATTCTTGTGGATCCTTTATACTTGGACTTCATCGTATAAAGTCCAGCAGCCAGGAGGTTTTGCTACCGCCGCCGTATATTGGATGGGCCCCGCGGGGCCCGTCCAAGGCTCGCTATACAGCAATTCGTAGCTGAGATGAGTTTGTTCAGTTGAATTTTATTATAAACTAGCGGCCCGCCCCGGCTTCGCACGGGTGGACTTTTATACCCTACCCCTGCCCTATCCTACCCCTACCCTACCCCTACCCCTACCCCTACCCTACCCCTACCCAAAAGTATCCTAGGTCCTTCTCCCAGTTCTTAGCTACCTCCCTACCAATTTTCAGCCAAATCGGTTCAGCCGTTCTCGAGTTATAAGTGTTGTAACAAACACGACTTTCTTTTATATATATAGATCATGAAGATATCAAAGTTCAAGTGAATATCTCTAGTATTTGTGACGTCATTTACTATTTCTTGACGATAAGGAGGGCAAGTAAGTTATTTAGAAGTCCATAGTATATTATTTGCTTATATATCTGCGATAAACTTGTACGGTATGGTATTACAAATTTTAATGTAGATGTTAATTTTGTTGAAAATTAAATATGATATTATGCCTTCGGCCATTACCGAATACTCGTGTTAATTATATCAGTGTGCAGTACACATAATGAGGCACAGGCACTTACTCTAACTCTGCATTTGAAGATACCGTAGAAGAACAGGACGATCGGTATAGGAAGTACCACGAAGCTTACTAGAAGCCAGCCCGCAAGAATTTCGCTTGCAGACCATGAGCCAGATCCGGTGGCAAATAAACACTTGAAAAAAAAATACAAAGTATATAATGTCGTGTACCTACATTCCATCGAACATTTAGGATGCATTTGTAGAAGTTCACCCATTGGAGACTGATCATGTACCACTATTTTTAAAATTAAATAGACGCATACATAGTGAGAATGTGCCGAATAAGCCCATAAGCATATTAAAAATAGTGGTTGGGGCATCATTAACATCACCAAAAAGATAATGCACACAAAAGATAGATCTTATAGGTTATGTTGAAGTTACTTAACTATCGATAGGAAGACACACTAGCAAGAATTGCTTAGGCCATCAAGTATCTAGTCTTAATGCGGCACTGATAATAAGATAGTGATCAAATAGAAAGGATACTTAATCCTCTCTAATTTTGCTAAACTTGAAGTTTAGTCTTGTCTTTTGTAAAACCAATTGTTTTACGTAGTACAATAAGTACTAGTTCCGATGTATGGTTTTATCGTTGCGTTGAACCGCGAATCGGTTCCACAATGTTATGTGAGCTTTATATTTGAAAGCCTAATAAATTAACAAAATAATATCCAAAACTTCGAACAAATATGTTCAGTAGTTTTGCATGGTACGCTAGCGGTACGGTAGCTTCAAACATCAAACCTCTCACGTACCTAACCATCACCATCAGCGCATATAACGTTCACAGTTGAACATGAACCTCCCTCAAAATGCTCTTTGACATAGTTACCACGTTACCGGGTATACAATTGCCATAGATGATGTTATGACAATCGGGACCAACGGATTTGCGATGTTCGTATGGTAGTCCCCCAACTAACAAAACCAGGAAGGAAATATTAGCAGACCAATATAATAGTTACAATCATAAACGCCGGTGCCAACGCCCAGCAGACTCTCATAAACACGCTGGGATACTCCCCGACAGCGAAGTACACATCTTCGCAGAACATCTTCTGACTATACATGAAGGTGACCACCGTGGCCATGGTCGCTGATATTAGTACTCGGGGCTTCGATGCCGGCCATGACATTAGGAAGTTGGTTATGTATAGTCCACCCTGGAATAATAATTATCCTTACAGATCTGTAGGTATATGTATATATAAACTGTAGGACGTAGGCCTGTATATCCCGTGATTCGCACCATATAACCGGAAGGTTGGTGGGAAAACGTGTAGGACGTAGGCCAAAATATGTTTTTGATGTCACCATGCTTGGACGGTAGTAAATATGATTCTTTAATTGCAATTAAAAGAAATGTCCATACATACTATCTACTTATATACCTACTAATATATAAAGCTGAAGAGTTTGTTTATTTGATTGCTTCAACGCGCTAAACTCAAATACTGGTACTGGTTGAAAAATTCTTTCAGTATTAGATAGCCTATTCATTGAGGAAGGCTATAGGCTATATCTGATTATGAAGTTCCCACGGGAACGAAATTTACGCATGTAAAACTACGAGCGGAAATAAAAAAAAAATACTAACAGAGGTTTCTCCAAACATACATTAGGCACCAGACTCTCACAAAGCTGGGTTTCAGTTAGGCCCAATTTTGTAATATGTAGATGAACAGTGAATAAATAATAATAAGATTTGTAGCGACATCTATAGTAGCTGCACAAACTACTGCCATCTAGAAGATACAATTACAAACAACATATATCGCAAAAAACTACTTTACATATTTAAAACAACTAACTATACCTGTGTACACAACGTCATAACTCCAATGATACAGAATAGTATACAGACAAGTATTAAGAAGGCCCAAGATATTTTCCTGACCGAGTGACCTGTGAGCGTTGACATCAGTGTTTGGACTAACAGCGCCTGGAAAAGATAAACATTTCAGTTATAATCTTCGATAGGTACCAATAATTCGATAACTGTAACTGTTACTAGTTTTTTTTTCGGATTAACACAATATACAACGTTAATATGGCAGAGGGGCATTAAATTACGCTACGTTTACTATACGTGTTTTTTATTAATCCGATACGGTATAAAAATAAAAAGCAACCAAATTGAGATTTTTTTTTTTTTCAAACAAACTATATAGCTTACAAATCAGAGTAAAACGTAACCACCCTTTGTAAATAAATTTCACTGACCTATCAAAGCGGCAACGTCGCGCGCGCGCCGGTGCGCTGCATGTGTTATCTTGTGTCAAGGCTGGCGGCCGGTGGTGGCGCGGGCGGGGGCGCTTAGGCCTCCGCTCGCGCCGGCTTTTATGATAGGTAAGGTTTTGAAGTAGGTACGCACACAACAACAATCACAACAAAAACACTAAATTTTTAAATTCTCGATGTGTCCACCATTCACATTAATGCACAAATTATACCGACGGAGAATATTATTCTGCCGCCGTGTAAGTTACACGAGGCATTGTTGAAAACTTTAATTACACACACACACACAACAAAAGTTTAATTACGTCCTATCACAATAAAAAAACAGTCGATCACAATAGAAACACTAACTATAATAATAATCCCAAGTTACGTGTCCTGTCAAAATAAAAAAATAGAAAACCGGCCAAGTGCGAGTCGGACTCTCGCACGAAGGGTTCCGTACTAGTTGCAAGTGCCTACCTATTTTTGATATCAAGAATACAACAAGTAACATAGTATAAAAGTTCTTGTAGTTCGTTGTAACTTTGATCGATGTTAATAATAGTTGAATGAATGAAAGGTAAATTGCGGTTTACGGTTTATGACGTATTAAAAAAAAACTACTTGCTTGATCTCGTTCAAACCAATTTTCGGTGGAAGTTTGTATGGTTATGGACATCATATATTTTTTTTAGTTTTATCATTCTCTTATTTTAGAAGTTACAGGGGGGGGGGGGACACACATTTTACCACTTTGGAAGTGTCTCTCGCGCAAACTATTCAGTTTAGCAAAAAATGACATTAGAAACCTCAATATCATATTTGAAGACCTATCCATAGATGCGTATGGTATATATGACACGTATGGGTTCGATGTTTTTTTTTTTTTGAGTTTCATTTCTATGTATGGGGAACTCCAAAATTATTTGTTTTTTTTTCTATTTTTGTGTAAAAATCTTAATGCGGTTCACAACATACATCTACTTGCCAAGTTTCAACATTATAGATCTTATAGTTTCGGAAAAAAGTGGCTGTGACATACGGACGGACAGACAGACAGACATGACGAATCTATAAGGGTTCCGTTTTTTGCCATTTGGCTACGGAACCCTAAAAAGAAATAATGTCTTAAACTTATTTAGTGTCCTATCACAATAACAAAACAAAATCACAATTGTCTGCGCGCGAGTTCGGCGTTCGGCGGCGCGTTCGTAACACGTACGTTCCAAAAGGATAGCATCGGCGCACTGAGGCGCCCCACTTACCGATCGCAACTTGCGATCGGTAAGTGGGGCGCCTCAGTGACATTTGACATTTCTAGATCCTTGCGATTCGCAAGGATCTAGAAATGTCTAGAATGCAATAACAACACACTGACCTATTTCCATCTCTTTTACGCACGGGATGTTTTGCAATGATTTGCGTCAGAGCGGCAACAACGCATCGTAGGTTATACTCAGATTTATCGTTTTAAGGTGCATGACCTATGCATAGAAATAATCAGCTGTAAGGACTAAAAAATCATTTGCGACTAAACTACTGCTCCTATTTAATTGATTTTTGGTACAGAGCTTGGAAATGGTACCTAGTATAGGCAGTTTAAAGGAAAGCCCCTCCGTCGTATCAACGTTGTATATGTAGGCCCGTTGAAGTAGTATGTAAAGCATGAGGCTTTTACTACTTCACCGGGCATAAAGGCGAGCAGGGCTCCATCTTTTCTATCTAGGCTAGAGCTCTGCTCCTTTATGCCCGGTGAAGTAGCAGCTTGTAAAATATGACTTTATTTCCAGTGTAAAAGACCTTCTCAGGGACTTATTCCGCTATGCCACGGAAGTTGTCTATTACACTGACACAAATTTTTCCCATTTATCACCACTGGCAAATGGGAAAAATATTCCCATTTGTCTCCAGTTGTGACAACTTGGAATAAGACTAATATATGTAACTACTACTTACCGCAGTACTGACTGCCAATAAAAATAATGTGAAGAAGATAAGAGCCGACCAAAACTGACTGCCGGGCACACGAGCCAAAAAATCTGACCATAAGACAACAGATGATGATGAACCTGAAATCAAATAATATTATATTGTATGTATATTCTTATTCACAACTCTCGTACTAAGGTTATAAATGCCTATGTTGTTGGGGACTTTACAAATCCGGACATAAAGCACGCCCAGAGTTAGAACAACTACCTATGATTCACACAAGGTACAGTTCTTCAACTACCGTCTCCACTTAGTCAGAGGCACAGTAAAGAATCTTTAAATATTATGAATCGATGGTAAAAATGACGCAACTTACAAGCTAATTTCAGAAACTACTGCTTTACAGGAGTTTCAGAACTGGCAGTGAGGGTGGAATTACCTAGTCCCATAAAAAATAACAAAATCCTCCGTGGCGTAGCGGTATATGTCTCGCTTTAAGTCTCTGGAGGTCGTGGGTTCCATCCCCACACCGAACAATAAATTTTTGTGTAAAATCTCATACATATTTCTTTCACGGTGTGGTTGGTTGATTGAGTGCCTAACTCATCGTGCCTAGGAAAGTTCGTTAAGCATTTGATCCCGAATGTTATAATTCTATCTATATTGTCTACCAAGAAACGGGCAGCAGCGTTTCCTTGTGCATTACAACATAATACTGTGGTCACCAACCTGCATGCCAAACATGGTGACTATGGCAAAACCCTCCCTGAGAGGAGGCATATGTTCAGCAGTGGACTTTATACGGGCAATGATGAAGATGATGCCACTTAAGAATACATCTAGAGTTCAGAAGCATAAGGTCGATTGTGCCATTATTCGTCAGAAACATTCGTCGTATGTGCCTTTATCGTAAACTGGCGCTTACGACCAAATGATTCTGAAGTAGAATAATACATCCGTCCTTCTGCTTCTGAGCTTTAGTTATAATCTGCTTACCAGCCCAAACATTAGTGTCATTATCGTAGTCTCTCGCCAAAGCGCCATGAGTGCCTCCCAATATAAACGCTGAGGCCATACAACTAGTCTTAGACACAGCTAGCGCGAACATCGCAGTAGCACCCAGTTGGTGCTTCTCTTTTGGACAGTAGGATCCAAGCATTATGAGGGACCCTTGACTTATTGACATCTGTATAAGAGAATATTCTAGGGCGTCGCGCCATATCTGTGGAAATAAGTGAATATCAAGCAAAAAAAGCGAGCTACAGAGGTGAAGCACAGAGATCAAAGCTGCTCGATTGGGGAAGTACCTTACCTTACAGAATAATACAGCCAAAAAACAGTATTGATTGATATTGTATTCCTTTGCGTGAGAAAGATCGCCAGAGCTCTAAGGGAAGGAGAAAAGGCCGGCAAAATGCTGACTATATCAAGAACAAATATTTTAAATCAATTAAATGTTCATATGGTCGGCTCTTTGTTAATTAGTTACCATAAGTACACTATTAGCAAATAGATTGCAATTCATCAGATAAGTTTAGGCACTATAGCGATGCTATCATAGTAATACAATAAATACTGCTAGGTACATAGACTTCTAAATATTTTTTTAGCTTATCATTATGTAAGTAGTCAGTATCAATGTAAATCCTACTAATATTATAAAAGCGAAAATGTGTAAGAATGTAGAAGAAGAAGAAGTACATAAACATTTCAAACTTCCTCTTCATTGAATAATACAGTAAATTGGATGAATGTATGTTTGTTTCATGCAAGAACTACTGAACGGATTTAGCTGAAAGTTTGCTAACGGATAGTTTATAAGCTGGATTAACATATAGGCTACAAAATATCACGCTCCGACCCACTGCAGCAGAGTGACACGGGTAAAACAACGGGGCGCAGCTAGTTACCTTTAATTCTGAGAACAGCACGCCCCAGTCGCTTTCCTTGAACATTTTAGTCGCGCCCTCCAACCGCGCCACGCCGACCACGCCACACAACAGCACGAAGAAAGTTAGCAGGTCTTTGAATAATACCAACTGTTATAGAAATTGTTGAGGTTTAGTTATATTCACTGTATGTCTGTTCTGAGGAGCATACCTTGTCGGAAAATAATATTTACTGTTGGTATTATATAAAAATGCCTAAACTTTAATAGTCATAACATTTAGTGGGAGGAACGCTCAATTTATTTTCAAACATGTTATTAAATCGAACCTTAGAATAGCTATATATCCTCTTGATCACTACAAAGTAGATGAGTGTCCAACAAACGATGTAGTAGATAGACAGTTCCCACACCACGTTACCGAGCCCGCCCGCCAATCCGTCACGTTTTAGATTCAACACGAAGTTGCTGAAATCACATTATCATCATTACTGCACTTTTTACAATTTATGTACTTAGTCTGCCCACAACAAAAATATAGAATCAATTTCGACCTCTCATCGATAGGTAATGACATTTTAATGCCACATAACAGAATCACTGCAGAAAACCAAGTTCATTTCAGTGCTAAAATGTATACGTACAAGTAGAATGATAGCGCCCGCATGACGCTCCAGCTGGCAATGGTCAGTGCGGCACAACATTGACGAATTGTTGCCACATAGCAGTTACAGCAGAATAACAGGTTGGTACAAGTCTACTTACAAGAAGAATGATTGTGCTGGTGTTTCGCTACCAGCCGGCAGTGGTCTATGTCTCGCAGCGCAAGGGGGGTGAGCTGATGAAGCGCAATGAAGCCACGGTAGGAACGTATGTGCCGAATGAACTGTGAGGGCTAGACACCACGCACCCGCGGCACCGGCGGCTAGAGCACTGAATATACTCGTCCCTAACATTGCGAAGCCCATTCCTGGAAAAAATAAAATATGTGGCTAGCATTCGATCGTCAATTATTACAATGACTGAATTAATGGTTAGGTATACCATGCAATGAAATAATGAATTTATTCAGCACTTAGGTATTTACATACACTTGTACTTGTCAGAATCACAATAGTAAAACACTCACATACCTCTAGCAAAAGGCGCAAGATCCCAACATTTAACCACACCTTTCTTCGTCACCACACCTAAAGCCAGCTCCAAATAAAACAGCGGATACGCGATCAGCATACTGAATACATTGTGTAGCAATAGAAATGGCACTAGGCGTTTAAAGTCATGCACGTAAGGATGCCACCACAACTGGAAGATTCCGATGCAGGTAGATACGACTAGTTGACGGTAGCTGATGTTGTTCGTCCATCGGTCGTAGAGCTGGCATGAAGAATGAAGGTTAATTAAGTTATATAGTAAAAAAGTAAATTAAGTTTATCAGTTCAACATAGAAACATGAACGTGACAAGACGACCTTGGATGTGACGACGCCCTCGCTCGTCTTTTCTTGGTCCACCAATAGGTACACATGTAGGGCATACATTGTTATCCAAAAGGCTTTTGCTAGTTCACCGGACGATATCGGTGAGCTCCAGGCCTAAAAACTCATCAAACTGCGCAAGAAGGCCCCGGCTCAGAGCGGTCATTGGCGAAGGGATTGAGTTTAAGATTTTTTAGAGTTTCGTGCAGTTATTTCTACTTTATAATTCACGGGCTTTCCCGACTTCGGGCTACGAGGTCATCAAATATTCAAGTTGTAGGTATATTAACTTTCATTTTGTCCCTTTTCACCTAAAAATTAATTACCGCTAAAAATTAATATAACTACTTGGTACTATTAACTTCTGTTCCTTGTAATAACGCTTTGCTCTAAAAACATTTTTATTACACTCGAAATCATTGTTTTGCATTGTAGTTGTAAATTTTACTACCTTATTGTTAAATAGTATTTACTGTATTTACCAAAGGACCCTCAGTCGATACCGAATCATCAGTGTCTGTCAAAGTTTTCGTACGAGTGCTCTGCAATTTAAAAAAATACCTTAGTACAACAATTTATAAAAGGACCCAACTTTTTTGATTGTAAAAGAAAATTCACTTACCACGCTTTCACTCATTTTCTATAATAAATCAGTGCACAAATTATTTTCTAAAAAAAATTACGAGTTGTTGTTATTTTGAATTCATCTTCTGTCAAATGATTTGACATTCACGCCATAATGAGTTGTAGGTATGTCAGATGTCATGATTTAATTTAATCTGTATTAAAAACTATAGTTGTATGTAAAATGTTTCAATCTGGGGGCACGGCAGTGCCCCCCCAAGTCGAGTAAGAAAAAAAAAAAAAAAAAAAAAAAAGTTGCACGGCCGTACCTATCTTTTCTCGAAGCAACTCAGCCGATTTTCGACCCTCTATAACTTCGTTGTGGATGAAGATAGGAGCCTGAAATTTCAGAACCTAAGCAGGCTTTGTAAAACTACAGCATATTTCAAATTTCATTCAATTTGAACCAGTACTTTAAGAATTATAACTACTCAAAGTTCGGTAATTTCGGTAATTTTGTCACTCGCTCACACGTGATTGACCGATCATCAAAATGTTTAGGCACTTCTAGCAGACGTAGAAGCTTCAAATTTTGAGTACTAGTAGAGTTTAGTGTAAAACTCATGGGAAAATTCCAACATTTTGCAATTTCGGTCCAGTTGTTAAGTTTCATCAACTGCATTAATAACTTTGTTATTTCTTATAAATGTATAGGATTACAAAGTTACATTTGCAGTCAGTGAATCAGTGTAAATGAATATGTATGATTTAATGGAAGAATAGGTGTAGATAGGGACCTAGATGCAATTATGTTGAAAGGTGGTGGCTAAGTGGTTACGT
Organism: Nycteola revayana; assembly: GCA_947037095.2. Taxonomy (NCBI): domain Eukaryota; kingdom Metazoa; phylum Arthropoda; class Insecta; order Lepidoptera; family Nolidae; genus Nycteola; species Nycteola revayana. Next base: position 6,575,345 of record OX344847.2, read on the forward strand.
TAGTTGCTCCAGAGACCTGGTTTTCTGCGTTCGATTCCCACCCGGGACAATTATTCGTCTAAAATTAAAACAGTTGTATTGAGTCAGGGGGTGCTTTGTTTTCGTTAATCTATCGAGCGGTGCGACCTTGGCGACACAGGGATTAATTTAACAAATAAAAAAAAAATCGAAGGAAAAAAAAAAAAACTCAATGGAATGTAAAAGCAACTGTGCTATGAACGATAGTATACTAACAGGCCGCGGCCCCTTGAGAAGTAGGGACCCCGTGTACTCTGGCATCCCTAAAACTGGTTATTTGAACCCAGGAGAGCCCGCAACACCATTTGAGTCGCGGACGCTGCCATAGGGTATCCCAGATAGGCAACAGTTCCTGGGCCCCTCACCAATTGTGGTCAGAGGAGTAACCGGGGGTTTAAGTGTTTTTCTCTCAAGGTATGATTTGCATTCCACTGCTATGGAGAGGGCGAGTCCCACATACCCCACCGCTCGTGCGGGAACGCCGCAGTGTCGGAGGAGATGCGTAAAATTCTTGCATTCCCCCCGGACAAACACTACGGCTTCCACGCTTCCCGTTCGTCACAAAAAGACGGTCACTTTCTTTCAAGTAATTAACAAGTCTTACTGCGACTCGCAGGTATACACACACACCACGTTTTATTTATCTGACACAAACTGTATTTGCATATTCATTTTATCAAATATTTTTTACACAGTTTGATGTTAACTAGGTAGCTTTAAATTTACTTATGTATATATTAGCTTATGGCCGCGACTTTGTATCTGTGGAAAAGTTACTTTGACCCGCGACATAGATAATAATTTCCCTAGTGCGGGAGCTGTCTCAAAAAAAGCCAAAATCGGACATGTGCCAAAGTTCCATTAAAAACAGTTTAGTAATTTCTTTATTTAAAAACCTTTGATAGTGAGGCCGTGAGTGCCATACATAAGTTCATGTTAATCCTCTGTTAAGCTTGATGTTGTAGTTTTCGATTAGGTACATTGACAATATTTATAATGAATGAGAGATAACAATTTTAAATAAGGATTAATTTTAAATGACGTTTGACGAGTGCGACGAATATCAATAAACCATAAAAAAGTACACGACGCAGCTGCTCTTGTTACGTATGGTGAGTCTTGCCATGCCAGCTAGGTACGTGGGTATTCATATATTCGTAAGTTAAGTTATTTTGTAAATAAAGGCACCGAGTTACGGGTCTGGACGGTTTACATTTAATTTAAGTCTACTTTGGAACGATTAAAGCGCAGGAATCCTCCATTTGTGCATACAATAGACTAAAACTGGCCAAGTGCGAGTTGGACTCGCGCACTAAGGTTTCCGTACCATTTTCAAGTGCCTACCTAAAAGTTGTATTGGACCTAAAAGTTGTATTGCCACAAAAAGTTTGTTGTATTGGAGCCCCCCTTAATTATTTAATTTATGTTTAGATTGTTAATATAGCAACAGAAATACATAATTTGTGAAAATGTCAACTGTTTAGCTATCGCGGTTCTTGAGATACAGCCTAAATCCGTTGTAGGTATTCAAAAAAATTATGTAAATTGTAAAGCAAAGGAAAAAAGGTACAACTATCTACAAAAAGAAATGAGATGCCATCAAAAACATTCTTGTAAAAAAACCCAAGTCTCGTAACGCAGTTCTTTTACCGTTAAAAGTTGTGAGATCTATGTAATACCAAGTCGTTTAATTTATTCAGTCCCTACTTAAGGGACCTTCTGTCTTAAGCTTTTACGTAACTATCTCACCTAACAGACTCTTAAAATGATCTTATCAAAATTCAAAACTTTTATGTTATGAATATTAGATTGACTTGGCCATCGCAATAAACACTTGTGAGACACATTCTAATAGTATCCGATGGCCAAGTTAATTTATTATTTAAAACTTAAAAGTTTTGAATTTTGATAAGATCATTTTAAGAGTCTGTTAGGTGAGATACTTACGTAAAAGCTTAAGACAGAAGGTCCCTTAAGTAGGGACTGAATAAATTAAACGACTTGGTATTACATAGATCTCACAACTTTTAACGGTAAAAGAACTGCGTTACGAGACTTGGGTTTTTTTACAAGAATGTTTTTGATGGCATATATTTATCGATTCAAATGAGTTTTGGGTTCCGCACCCAAAGAGTAAAACCGGGACCCTGTTACTAAGACTCCGGTATCCGTCTGTCTGTCACGAGGCATAGACATAACACAATAAACAATTGAAGTTTTTACAAGCGATGTATTTCTGTGGCAGCTATAATAACTAATACAGAAAAGAGTATATGTTCAAAAGGGCTACCATGGAACAAACGTGTTTTTTGCTCGATATTAATAACTGCAACACGTAGACGTTCGAAACGGTTCTTTATTTAAAAATCTTAAAATAATAGTGTCTACTGGTGTATAAATGGTACGGAATCCTTCATGCGCGAGTCCGACGCGCACTTGGCCAGTTTTATATGTTCTACCGTATATAATTTAGGAGAAATTTAAAATAAATTTTAGTAAAAGGTAGGTAGGTTATAATAAATAATGTAAAAAATCTTTAATACTCAATAAATAATATAAAAACGGATTGAAAGGTCGTAATAAAAAAACAATATTGTTAATATAACAAATTCTATATTCAATTTTAATATCTAGCTATACATTGAGGATTTGTAGTAGCTAAATAAACTAAACGCACCAAATTATACTATTATTTGGTTTACAAATGGATAGAACAGAAACGACCTAAGTGTAAAACAAGTGCAACAAAACATCTTATCTCTAAAAGTGGTGATTTAACTATCTTATAAACACAAAACCTCACTGAAGATTATCAAATTACAAAAAACTCAAGAAAATTTTGTTTTTTACTGTAGACATTATAAAATGTTGAGACATTAAGACTTAAAAACATATAAGTAATTATGCAGTTATTCGAGTATAAACTCCAATAAAATACATGATAAGTTTAAGAATTTTTTCTTGAGTTTTTGCTAATGTGACATATCAACTTTGTCCCCTCATGTCTTTAAGCACACTGAAATCCAAAAAATGGAAGCTTTTGAGCATATTTTTAAATTTGTGAGTTAGGTTACTTTGCTTTTGAAGGTGTTGTAAAGTGCCATTACATTGTATAGTATTGTTAAATTTTTATTTTTCATAAATACAAAATATATGTTTTATATATTTTAAAAGTGTAACAAATAAGCGATCATAAGCACTTGATAGAATTATTATACTTTATTTATATTTAGTATTAACAATGCTATACAATGTATAATAAAGAAAAACGTATTTTACTAGACACTGATTATTATATAATGTGTCCATCAATGGACTAAGGACATTTTTAACATAATTTAACTTATAGCTAAATTTACAGAAAATTTTGACATGTCTATATTTTTAATCTGTGAATTTGTCAAATTACCCTAGTACGGAATAGCGTTGATTCAGGGAAAGATTTTTTTTAATGTATTATCATGTCAACTTTGTTAAGTCTTATTTTTTGTCAATGTACTTGAAATAAGCCAATGATTTAATAAGATTTATTTTAGGATTCGTGATGCAGGTAAGCTGGTTGATAGTATTCATAATTATCAATTTTATTTATTCTTAGCCTCGGTAAAAATATATACCTAATTTTATCTAATAGTTTATTTATTTTATACTAACCGCCGTATTCAATACCGCAACTTGAGCATCAATATTAATAGTGGATACATATTAAAAAACAAATTTAGTCCTTTCAAGAGCGATAAGGATTTTTGGGCATTCGCCTAAAAGTTTATATATTTTAACGACGATGTATCTTGAAAAATATAAGGCCGAGGCCGTAATAATACGGTGATAGCGATGCGGCGGCGATCCTTTAAACAAATCAAGTTCGCTTGTTGTTCCGGAGGTGTGGCCACCAACATATTTTTATATGAGTTTGTTTTCACAAAGTCGCTATCGTACCGCAATCGCCTTGGTATTGCGACCTCGGCTATAAGCTACACTAAAACACGGCAAATATAGTTTATACTGTATGAAAACACATAAAGAAGCTTAGAAGAAAAGTTATACATATTTGTAAAAAAAAATATCAACATTAATTGAAAGTAAGTTACTTGCAATAAATCAAAAAAGTGTCACATTAAATAATTACTTTATAGGTACTTATCATTTTAATATTCAAACGTGCATATACAACTGTATCATTGTTGCTTTAGCTACTATAAAACACAGTAGTTAATGACGAAACAAAAAATAGTTTAGGTCTTTTAAAGGTTCTAAGCAATATTTACTAATTTATATTATAAATTAACCAACCACCAACCTCAGTAAGGTTGTGAATAACTCAAATGAAAAATCTTGTGTATTTTCGTTAAGCCAGTCGGAAGAAGTTTTGGATTATTACTAAATATTTCGTACCAAGTACTTTGGTATAACAACTATAACATTATAGCTGTAGTGTTAGTATCGTTTGCACAATTTTAGTGCACAAAGCATGTCCTTGAAAATATTGTGTTGTTTAAAATACTAATGATTATATTTTGAATACAATTTCTATTGAATTACATAATTCAAATGTATTTTTAAGTCTACAGTACTAAACTCCACAATCTTTTCATATGCCCGGTGAAGTAGCAAAAGCCTCGTGGCTAACTACGTAAGTCAATCCGAAAAAAAATCATTTCAAGAACAATATGGTAGCCCTTTGTACTATTAGCTTGAATGCTTGGTGCACTAAAATTGGGCATACGAGATGTTGCTTAAATAAATTATAGGTACATATACTATTTATTTTACAAGTGCGAAATCAGGCGTCGTTTGACTAATTTATAGAAGTCCCAAGTAAATTAGCGAGGCGTATAATCGAATCTTAATGAATTAATTGAAAATTTTGCTGTTGATAGCTTGACAATATTTATTGCAAAATATTAACAATCATAAAAAGAGAGAAGGATCATTATATTATATAGATATTTTTTTTAGGTACATACCTACTGTTCATACCTAGCAATGATAACAAAGTATAGGAGTTGCAGAATAAAACCACATTTGACGGTATCACCACTGTTCTCCTATGAGTATTAAAAGTAATTATTAGTATTTTTCATACAACGTGGATATGATTCAAAAATTTGTCTAGTTGTATTAAAGGTATTTATTTATTTAACTATGTTAATCTCACTATTGGTTTTAATACAATTGACACCTATCAAATATGGTTTTTTATAGCAACTTTTTCAATAATTTAGTATTTTTTTAAGTTATAAAGGCATTGAATTATAATCTAAGTGGTGTAGAAACCCCATCACGATTATTTGTTGTTTGAACATTGAATAATCAAATCGAATTGACATCAAATGCCTTTAACGAACCGAAAATAGTATAATTCAATATTTTATGTTTTCTTTTATTATTAAAATATTATAACATCACAAGTGTCTTGTCTATAATGGTAGAGATATTGTTACACAACATAATTATGTTTAAAAAATGCCGTATGGTTGAATAAAAAAAACGGTAAAATGAATTTAGAATTTAGAGTAATATAAAAAAAAACAAAATAATGTATCACTTGTGCACAGAAGTCCTGATAAATATAAGCTGTCAGTAAAGTATCTTGTTTAATCAATTTTATTAAATTTAATTTTGGTCAGCCCTCTAATAATTGTTGAGTGACCAAGTATGTTTTGTGTCTGTGAATAATATTTCTATTAAGGCCCGGACCGTCTGTTACGGCGAATGTGACGCGGCGGCAATTTCTTTAAAACAAACTCATATAAACATATGTCAGCAGCCGCAATGCACGAACGACATGCGAAATTTCGTCGTACCGTTCCTGTCTCCGTACCACTTCAGCCTCAGTCTAACAGTACCCCTGTTAGACTGGGGCTTTAATAACATTACTTGGCTTTCAGTATATACTTAGGAATGTCATGTCTCACTGTCGTGGTCTCTATTGCTATGGTAATAGAAATCATTGTAGCGACGGGAGACTTCACTAAGCAATCTTAAATAGTACCAAGTGTTCTTCTACATATGACAGTAACAGTGGTATGCAAGAACAATACTTTGCTTTAAGTATTCACATGAGTAAGTAGTGTCTCACTATCATGGACTCAATTGCTATGGTAATAGAAATCATTATAGTAAGAGGAGACTTCTCTGAGCAATCTTACCAAGTGTTCTTCTACATATTATGACAGTAACAGTGGTATGCAAGAACAATACTTGGCTTTAAGTATTCACATGAGTAAGTAGTGTATCACTATTATGGACTCAATTGCTATGGTAATAGGAATCATCAAGTTGTAACTGACATTCCCAAGTAAACTCATAGTCTCAAGTATTGTTCTCTCATACCGGAGTAAGTATTCTGAGAGACACGGATTCATTGCTTTGCATTTCTAAAAAAACAATAATTCAGTACCTACATACTTATTTCGAGGACACTTTTCACACATAATCTTAACCAATCGTGTCGGGGAATTTTATTTTCGTCATCGTCCTTTTTTGATGCATTTCCGACATCGTCTGTCGCGTCAGACGCTGAACAAATCACCAGCTGAGGGTAGAGGAGCCAAGCCTCCGGTAACATCGGGTAGGCGCGACACGTCCGGTAACTTGTCTATATGGGACTTCACCTCGGCTTTTACTGCATATATCTTTTGGAGTTTTATGTTGTATTCCTGTGGAGAAATTACATTTTGTACACTTATCTATACTAATATTATAAAGAGGTAATAAAGTTTTCGGCGTTGTAGGGGGATCTCGGGATTATTATATCAATAAAAATCCAAGTCATTTGTGAGTTTCAAAGACTATATTTTTTTTTTTTTTTTTTTTAAAACAACTCCTGCACTAGGTAAATTATTCCTGTGTCGCGGGGGACTTTAAAAACACTCAATTCACGGAAACAAAGCAAACCCAGACTCATACAATTATCTGTGCTTCACACAAATAATTGTCCCGGGTGGGAATCGAACCAGGAGCAACTATCGTAACCACTGAGCCACCGGTGCAGTCTTAAGTGCAGAATGATATATTTTTTATTATGGTCGAATTTCAATCACTGGGCGACCACTAGTAATTATCAATATGTCAGGATACATGGGCATACTCTTAACAGACCTTAGGAAGCTAAGGCGGTTTGGGAGATATAACATTAATAACTACGACACTACAAGAAAATCTGTGTGTAGATTCTAAGATTTCTTTCCGGGTCTGGTACCGTTAAGCCGTTGGTCCCGAATGTTATAACATCAGCTATAACAATCGTATAACAGGGAACGGGCAGCAGCGTTTCCTTGTGTGTTACAACATAATACTGCGATCACCAACCCGCCTGCCAAGCGTGGTGACTATGACCTCCCTCGGATGGACGCCCATGTTCAGCAGTGGACGTTATACGGGCTGATGATGATGATGATAATTATTATAAATTGTTAAGTAAGTGATTTCCTCAATGTTGACTCATATAATTGTTACTTTTTTTATTAACTTTTAGTTTTTTAGGGAAGCTTTATGTAAATTTTGGTCTGGCTTATATAAGAGTTACATTGTTGATGAGCCAAATAAATAAATAAATGGTCGAACATACATAATACATTAAAACGTTGAATTTCATCCGCCATTTAACTTAACTTAATAACTTTACTTTTAGTTCAATATTTACCTCTAGTCTAGCTTCAGCCTGTTTAGCCAAGTCCTTCTGCGACTGTGCAAAGTCCCTTAGCATGGCAGCCACCTTCCTTCTTTTCTCGAGTTCCTCGCTCAGCCTCAGGTTGTATTCAGCTAGTAGCTCCACTGCAGAATTGACGATCCCGCTTAGCCTTAGCGCCGATTCCTTATCTATAATATTAAGTAAAACTTGTATATTATCACGGTAAATATTTTTGGAACCTATACACAATATACCTTACACATATAAATATACCGGTTTTTTTTTTGTCCGCCGTTGTAGCGTATTCGCGCCCTGGCGGTGGGATATGTGGGACTCGCCATCTCCATAGCATGGTATGCTAACTCATACCACGAGGAGAGGACCCTACACCACTAAACATATAAATATACCTACGCTATGGAGACTACGCTACCGTAGATCTTTTATTATTATTAAGATGTATTTCTTATCATAATGTATTTTCTTTTTCAAAATAAATGCAGCCCAAGTTACTTCATATAACATTATACAAAAGCCTGTGAGCGCCAAAAAAATTGGTGCAGCTGTTTCAGAATTTAGCCCGAACTCAAATACAATATGCTAATGCTTCTTTTCTTTGTTGTAAATAAGTACGCGTACAGATTAAAAAAAGTTTTATGTATGAAGAAGTTCAGATAACTATAGCAAGTGTATTTTATTTATAGTATTCGCTGTATCATCACATCGATGTTTTGAATCACAAATTCCTTGGTTACGTACCAAAACGGTTAGATGTTCTGAGTCCGTGTTTTTTTTTTAATTATTAGTTTCACCAACAATTGTTTGCAAAGTACATGAAATAAAGATACATAAAAAAAGTAACATTATGTTCCCAAAAACAAGGTAATGTAGAATGAAGTATACAAGTGCGCAGTTGCCACACCACAACTTCTACAGACATGGCTGTAGAAGTTGTGGTGTGGCAACTGCGCACTTGTGCCACAATGTTATCTACGAGTATCTACTGTTCTTTATATTATTTATATAAAGGAGTGTACCTCCAATCTTATGGATTAAATAATACTATAATAGATGAAATAAGGCTCGACATTTCTATTAAATAACGTTACTCTCAAGAAAAACTAAAGCTTTATTATAAAAACTACAGAGGATCTGTCTGTCTGGAATGTTGAAACTAAATCAAGTATGTCTAGGCATTCATATTGTAGCAAAATTACACTTATTTTTGAAATATAGATTCTAAATACATCATACTATTGTTGCTTTAAAATAATTTAAAATTGAGCGACTAATGCGACTTTGAGTACATCGATGTCATGATACTGTATTTAAGTTTTTTTCTTTAATCTGTATTAAAGAAAATAAAAACTGCAGAAAGCTCGCAACACGTATTGTACTGAATTGAACGTCGGACGTCCATAACATGCGCGAGCTTTAGCTTAATGAAATAATGTACATAGCATTCTTATAGTACCTGGGGTTGGCAACTTTTTTTTAGAAGAAAAAATTATATGGTCTGGGAAGAATATTAAACAGTATATGAAATACTTGATGTTTTGAATATTTGATGGTCAAAACAGTATTTTTTTGTATACTTTATTTTTGGTCTACAGTAAAAAGTATAATGTAGTGAAAAACAGTATAGTTGACAGCCCTAATAGTACCTACCATTTTAGACTACATTAACTACAATTAAAAAAATGGCCCATGTCTGGTTTTTTGTAGTGAATATATTATTATATTCATGATGAAATAGTGGGGGGCTGAGGGAAAGATAGATACCCCTTTTCTTCTCAAGATTTACTAGAAAAAAGGTCGGAAAACCATCCTATATTATTTAAAGCTATAATAATGTCTTTGGTATGTAATATATGTGATATGTAATTTGATAGTTCTAGCAGACTTTAGCTTCTAGAAGCTGATCAAGTAGTGTACCAAGACACCTCTCTCACTATGGTGTAAGAACTTACTTTACTACTTAATATTTCTTATGATATATTATGTTTATATGGATGAATGCTTTAGTAACAATGATAAAATGTCATCGATGATGGGTCGCCGTGAAGCCGAGCAAATATGAGTTGAAATGGACTTAATATATTGAGTATTAGAATTTAAATCGAACTTCTTGATCAATTTAATGAAAATGAAAATATGGCGTCTAATTTAGTTTATTTTTTCTTGTGTGAGTCAGTATCCAAACTCAAAATGTAATGAAATAAGAAAATACCTACAATCTAAACTTTGACCATTGTGTATTTTTTAATTGCTACTAATACCAAGCAAAGCCATTTACTATCAGTATTATTATCGAGATGTAACTTAAGAATGTTAAAATAGACATGTATTAAAAAAAAAAGGTTTCCCTCAAGAAGATGACAATCATAAACGTAGATGACAAAATGAGGTCTAGTTCGAAGATAATCTAAGTTGTACGAATGCCCCTAGCACAGTTTCGTAGTCATTTCGATCTGTAATTTTTAATGCAATAGAAAAAGTAAATACACAGATCGATTGCTCTACCAAAAGTTAATAATTTCGCTGAAGCAAAAATTACAACTAAGGCAGGTTTAATAAAGATTAACGAATACGAAAAGACATTCATTTAGAAAGAGAAGTTAAAGAAATAGGACGAAGTACTTATTTTATATGAAATACAAAATACTTATGATGCGAGGAAAATAGAACCCCATAAACAATGAGATAAATGAAACAAGAGTAATAACATAAGGTCATGATTTATTGCTTGCTTTTAGTACTTGGATATACAGGTAGAGGCGTCTTAGATACACTACAAGATTCAGAATAGCATTCACTCGGTAAAAAGGTGGCATTTTACCTTCTAACTTAGACAATAATTGCACTTCGGAAACTTCTGGAGGCAGCGATGCTATTTGTTCGCGGACCGCCTCGTCGCTTGAAGCACTCGATTCTAACTCCAATAGCGCCTGGAAACAAAGTATGGTTTGTTTATTGAATTACTCATCGTCATCAACGGGTTGTATAACGACCACTGCTGAATATGGATCTGCCCCTGCGGCTCACACCAGTGATGTACAAGTCTCGAGGCGTCCGAGTCTCTTTGCCTAGAGCTCGGTGTCGTTTACAGGGCTCGCCTCGTATGTATGGCGCCCGACAACTCGGGAGTCTTTTTCAGAGCTCGAGCTTTTTTGAAGTCTCGAGTCCTTTTTGTGTCCCGTGTGTGGAGACCCATGTTTTTAGGTTGGTTGGTAGGTGACCGCAATATAATGTAATGACACACACAGGGGATCGCTACTGCCTGTTCTCCAGTAATACAACGACCTAATGTAATTTTCGAGGCACGGAGAGTAGTTGCTCAACGAACCAGACGCGAAAGCAAATCTTAGAACCTACACGATTTCTTGCCTAACATGGGGATTCAACACAAAACCTTCAAGACTTAAAGCAACACTTATACCGCTACGCCATGGAGATTGTCCAACTATCAAAGATTGGCAAATAAATACAACTGCATTGTTTTTGTGTACTTTTACTTTTGTTAAAGAAAATTTGAAGAATTTAAACAATGAGCCCGGGTTGTAACAAAAATATATGAATGCCGCTCTGATTATTCAGGAAACTCTTGCGAGATGCATTCAACATAATTAAACAACAAAGTATTTTACAGCTAGAGACAATTCTGGCATAAGAAACTGGCACCAAAATGAAATTGGTTGCCATCAACATTCTTTGCTTTTTAAATAAATATTTAATACTAGCTGCCCGCGACTTTGTCCGCGTGGTGTTTGGTATTCCTTCGGGTTTTTAAATCGGTGCAACAGTTTCGGAGATTAGACCCTACAAACAGACAAAGAGACGAAAAAAAAACAAAATCTGGATGTGTTTTATTTTACTTCTGACATCCCCCTGACCCGGATTTTAGCGTTTTTTCTTTTCAATTTACAGACATTCGACCCTAGCTTGATTATAATTATGTATAGATAGAGATTTACACAAAAAATTAGTTCCACAAAAATGGCAATAGTTGTCAATCTATGAAAATTTGTGCCTGCCAGATATCTGTCGAATAAGATAACCTCATGGTATCATTGGATTTTTTTGTCTAAGCTGTAAAGGTGTGCATGAAGAACATGTTTTATTAATTAACTAATTGCTAAATATTAAATTATACAGTTTATCTTACATCCATACCTTTGTTAGATCCTCAGGCTCTGGTGGGTCTCCAGGTGGAGTCTTTGGGCTGAGAGTGGTGTGGGTCTCGAGATGACCATCCACCTCTTTAGTCTCACTCTTACGCCGCTCCTGCTTTGCTCTACCTTCGAGCTTAGGCTTCTTCTCTGACTCTTTCGGTTCTATATCAACTGACTTTCTCTTACTAACTTTCTTGGGTTCTGGTATAGCATCAGCTGGATCCACTGGAAATTTTCAATTAATGTAAATATAAAACAAACTGGCGGTGCCTGCGACTTTGTCTGCGTGGCACGGCAGTTTTGGCGTGAAAGGGCGATTGACAGACCGACAGAGTAACTTTCGTACTTTATAATATTAGTAAGGATAACTGCGAGATATTATTGAGCATCACATTAGAAAAAGGGCATTGTTTTGTGCAAGGTTTTTCTGAAAACATTTACATACTATGGAATACATACACTTAACTCTTTGTCAGTTGAAACTCCAACTGACTAGATTATAAGATCATCACTAACATAGGTACAGGCAAGAAAATTCTTTGGTGGATCTCTGATTAACAAATCTAGTAACAGTATCAATAATGGCTTTTTCAAGTTTCCTATCATTTCTAGCTAAAATACCACTACTTCTAAATTTCACTAGCAGTTTAGTGCCTACTACTATGTGGTGTAAATGACACAGGTAAATGCTGCCCATTTTACAGACAGATGATGCTATCAATGGCACTAACTCAGGAGTTTTCAGAACCATTGATATTGTGTGGTATGAGTAGCATAGCACTGCTATGGAAAAGGGAGATCTGCATATCCTGTTGTTGTTGTATGATTATTGAGGTACAATTTTAATATTACATACCAGCCACTTTAAATTCCTGTATCTTCTGTGCATCATAGACCCCTCTCTCCTGCCAAATGTTCAAGATCCTATGTAGCGTATGTTTAGTCTTAGCGTTAATACCAATCTTAGCCATGTGCTTGAATGACTCCACAAGCACTTCGCCAAACGCTTTTCCATATTCCGGGCCTTTCTTTTTGCTATTTTGTATCACATCATTTGCCAGGTACATAAATGTCAACTGTTTGCCATCTTTAGCTGTAAGGATAGAATAACTTGACATTATTAGCTTAGAATACATAATATTAAGATGCTTAAAAATATCAAAAACAGTGTTTATAGGACTATCCCACTACTACTCTTCTGGTAATTTAAGTCTATATAATAGATAAGAGCCAATTTGTGATTTTTGTTGTTGTGAAAAATCTACCAAATAAATCATGTACCTAAGTTTTAAGTTGATAAACTGCTGACTCATATCACTGCTGTCTATTTTAGAAACATAATTGAATATAAAGTCGCCCATGTACATTGTTTATTATTTCATTAAGTAAATCATAATTATTATTTAATTGGCTAATTAGCTAGTTAATGTTTCAAGTAAGTAGCAGATATTAAGGCATTAATGAATGTCATCCTCAAGCATTAATGTTCTATCAGACTTTGGTTAAATAATAATAAAAATTGGCTTATAATTTAATTCTAGACCGCAGAAACTTTTTTTTTAGACTAGAGAGCTAGAATAGAGGCTTTTGCTACTTCACCGGGCATAATCTCAGAAGCCTGAGGATGGATGTACATCAGAAGTAATCCAGCTAGCATTTTCCCCATCACAAAAAAAAAGTTAGTAAGCTAGCAAGAATCAGATGTCAATCATTTTCAACAACCTATATGCAGCAAGCAAAACTTAGCTAATCAAATTTATTAACTGGAACTCAATACAATCTTTAAAAAAAATCTATTTCCATCCATAATGATTCAAAATATATTTAATTAAACTTCTTATTTTATTTTTTATGCCATAATAAATGGGTGTTTCTCTGCTATTAGGAAATTCGTCCATACAAAACTGTTCTAAGCAAATTCTAGTTAATTTTTAGAATGTTTGTTAATAACATTAAGGGCAATAGTAAATTAAATATAAATATTAAAAAATCCCACTTATTTTTTTCTTGGTTTTTGAGTTACAGACAATTTTACGCAAAACCATGGCACAGGGGACTGTTTTTTATGGTAAAAATGAAGTATTTTTGTATATAAAACATATCAAGGTCTTTACTATTAATAAAAGGAGTAAGTTCTTAGGAGAAATCAACAATGTTAAAAGTAGTTTTACATATTATAGTGACTTTTTTGGAGCTTATAAATTTTGGTTAGTTTAGGTGAGTTGCATCATAATTTTTACTGTTATTGAAACCTCTTATTTATTTTCCATTTTTTATATTTGAATTCCTGAATCTCAAGATCTTTTTTTTTTAGTTTTCTTTGGTGTAGTATGTAACCTTGTGCTATGAAATGACAGGGGACTGTTGGCCAGGGGACTGTTATTTTTACATTTAATCTTAATAAACCAAAATCATTTAAATATATCAGATAACAGAAACAGAAGAGGCTACATGCAAGATAATCAATTATTTTAAACTAATTTTCGTAAATTAAACTCGTAAAAATAGTTAAAAAAGGCTTAACCAGAGGACTGTTTGTGCTCATTACCAAGATGCATAGCAAATATCAAGGCTGCCTGCTGAGATACACTATGAACGAACTTCACAACAATTGCATGACTGTTTCATGATCTGAATGTTTTGCACCAATACAAAATTTTGCTTTAATATTGTTTTATAATTTTATCAGGGGACTGTTTTTTCGGGTATATAAGGGGCATTTATTCTAACATCACACTATAAAATTACTATACAAGCTGTGGCGTGCCAAGAATTCCAAATAATATGTCGTTATTTATGCAAAACATTGAGAAATATTGAGATTTATTACATAAAATTTGCTTGGGCCAGTGATTTTCCAAATAACAGAGAAACGCCCAAATAGCCCTTAAGGATGGGATACCAGTATGTTACACCCTGTATATACTAGCTGCATCTTAGCTGGTTTAACCTATATGTTAATTTAGGTTAGATAACTCTGATAATGGGGAATATATTATAGTCAAGTGTATATTGACTTAAAATTGGAAGAATAGAATAGAATATGCATTGATTTTTCTCATCACAAAATTTAGTGCATTTGCCAACTTGTATATATTTCATTTGAGTACATTTAGGCAGTTCGAAATGCGAAGTATGTAACATAAAGTAGATAAGCAGATTTTGTATGACACGATACAAAATCTGTGTCAGGATTTATAGCAATATATTTTTGTACTTTTTGCTAGGTTACCTAGTTAAAGTTAAACTAGAAAAAAAAAAATATCATACTAAAATTGAAACATTTTGATGTGATGTACCACTGTGCCTTAGATAAAATAAATTACCAACTAAAGCATTGAACACTCCAATTCAAAAAATGACATCTATCCATGAATGATAAACCAGTTAAATAAGTTATTTTAATTATTTGTTTTTAAACGCTGTGTTGTATTGCAATATTTTATTTAAATATAACAGCTGATATTTTTATAAATAAAACAAATAAATTACTTATATAATTATGATTTTAGAACTAGGTTATGACAACTATTTTATTTATCACTGACAATTAATATAGAAAACATATTGGCGATACTACCTAATGAAAAATAGGTCGCCATATACAGGCAAGCAGAGCTGTTTAAAAAAGGAAAATGATTATACTATGTTGATAAATATTATGTGTAGATGGTGTAGGACGATAAAATGCTGTTAATAAGGTAAACGGTTCTACGGTTTAGCTCTAAATTGTCAAAGTCTTTACTAGATCTTTCCAATGTCGGTTTTTCACAAGCAAAGATTAACTTTTAACGAAACTGTTATTGGTGAAACTACACATTATGCTAGTATTATATATGCAATATAGGCACAAGGGACTAATATTATTTTCAAGGTATACAAGTACAAGTTACATCAGAAGTAAATAAATATTATAGGTTACCTTTTAGCATTTCTTTGAACCAAGTTTTGACGATAACAGCGTGGTGTTTTCTATGATGTATAAGCCACAAGGATAACGTTTGTATACTTTGTTGGCTTGAATTCAATTCTTGAAGTTTACGAACTAACGCGTTTTCTGTAAATCCGGCCATGGTTACGAAAATAATCGCCACGAACTACACAAATCGTAGCTTATTTTGACGTTTACTAAAACATTTGTAGAAGATCAAGACGCCATCTGACGCCATATTACAAAATTACGGAAAACTTTAGTTTGTTTTTTAAATTGCCTTGTAGATACTATTTATTTTGATCTTTTGAGCCTAACTGTTTTCAAAAATTATATTTAAATCATTAAGATAATAATATTAAATCTCAGTTTTATAATTTTCAGTCTAAAATAATTAAATGCTCATTTTATTTATTAGCTTATTGAATGAACATCACATCTTTAATAAACAAAAAATAAAATAAACAACCGACTAGGTACTATGTTTACATTTTACAACGACAGACTTATATAATTTGCCGGTGGCGAATTAAACCGATTTATTTTAAGTCTTTAATTCAATTATTGTGACCAAAACGTACGAGTTGGAGTTATGTTATCAAGATAGGGAGGTACATCAAATCTAAAGAAGTATGATGATGAGCTATTGGGCTACTTTACAATATACTCATAAATATCGACATCTCGTGGTCACCTTACTAAAAAGTATTTAAGTACCTACAAGTACACATAAGGTACTTGATACAAATAAAGCATATGCTCAAATAAGGCCTGTAGTGCGAAAAAGTCGTTTAAAATATAATTACATCAGAAATACTTTACACTCTCATATTCTACAGCTCCGAAAACAGTGCGCGAGAGACCTGGCCGCGCTCACAGCGACAGCGACTGTAGTGGCCAGTCATTTGTCGAGGATGCGCGTTTTCATTGCGCGTTATTAATTTGTCGTCATTTGTATCGAATTTTAATACGTTATTCATTGAAGTTTTGTTTCAAGTAATGTATGCGGATCACAGTATAACTCATCAAAAAGGTAACTATGACTTCAAATTATATTTTTTTTAATATGCGAATTAAGTACTGCTTATAACATTTATAAAGTATAATTGACTAAATAAGGCCAACTTTTTTAATAGGCCTTATTTCGGACCCTAGGCCTTAATAGGAATTTTGCTGAATTTAACTATTTTATTACGTTGATTTACAGATTGATCATCTTAGTATGTCTCCTCCAAGACCAAAACGTGTTACGTGGTCCGAAGAAAGCAAGACTGAAGATAGAAAACCGTGGTACTGTCTTGCATGTAAACAGGATAGAATTGCAGATATGAGACAATGTGTGGAGTGTCATCAGTGGTACTAAGAGGATTGCGTCGGCTTGACAAAAAGTGATTTAGATGTATTTTATGTATATTGTATGTCCTAATTGTCAGAAAAAATGATTTTAGAGTTACCTTGAAAATCGATTGACATTAATTTATTTTAAAGCTTGGGGCTAGCTTTAAAATAAATTAAAATCAATGCATTTTAATTTTTTTAAAGTACTTATTATCAGTAAGACTGATTAATGTTCCTAAGCAAGTTATGCGACTTTGAACGTTCCAAGGCCTTATTTAGTTACCTTGTTTAATTAAAGCCTATCAAAAAATATTAAATTTATCAATATTTAATAATATTTTTTGGAAAATATGTTAATTTGCTAATATTTGTTTGAATGGATACGATATTTTTTAAATTATTCTTTATTTGTTGTTAATATTCGACTTCAAGTCTGACTAGCAATTTAAGCACAATATTCAGTTAAATAACTAAGAAAGTTGTTCAAAGATCTCATGGAAACACTTGATAAAAGGCTCAGAAATACAAATTTTATGTATTTAATACTCTAATAACAATATTCCTATAATTTAAGTACATAGGCTTTGTTAAGTCACTATATTTTTAAAAGGCCTAAGACTAAGGTTCTACAATTACCTCGTTTTAAGTGATTTTTTATAAAAGATTACAATATGTTTTCTTAAATAATTAAAATTTATAAACCAAAGAATAATGCCTTGCTTTTATTTATCACCATATTCGAATAATTTATCAAGATATGAATGTTTGAAATTAGGAAGGCCTTATTTGTATCACTTACCTTACATCAATTCCTTTAGGCATACCTACAGAAGCTGACATCGATCTGAAAGACCAGATCGATTTCGGTCACGACAACCAATATCTATATATTATAGTGCACTATAATAATAATATGTAATTCTTTTAATATAAAATGATTCCTTGGAATCATTACGTTCGAACATTAATGCTAGACCAAAGCGGCATTCCTTGAGGTATGTAGGTCATAATATGCAGTGGGGAGAGCGCTCATATTGTAATCAATAGAAATAAAAGTTTGAGATGTTTTTATTTGAAGTTAAAAATGACAATATAATATAACATATACCTACTACTAATTTTATTTGATTTTGAACCTAATGACTCACTGCTTCGGACATACCTACCTACATTTCGAGATTATTACACACTTCTGCACTGCAATAAATCATGCGCAGAAACATGATCGGTTGGCATGACACTAGGTACCTATAGGTATAATTAGCGTCATAAGCTCTACAATGCAACATAATATATTGAACATACAAGTGATTCCGTTATAATCAACATTCACTGTGCAAGACAGTGTTTACCTAAAAATAATTAAACAAGAGCTTCCCGCTCGCGGAGTCACCCGCCTGACTTCATAATTAAATAAAGCCTAATCAGGGCAAATGTAGCATTCTAATGGCGAAAGAATTATTGAAATCCGTCCCGTCGTTTTTGAGTTTATTCGAAACAAAAATACCTACATACATTTCCTCTTTATAATATTAGTAGGTATAGAAGTATAGATATAGAAATAGGTACTTACATAGGTAGACAGATCGGCTACTTTATATGGTGGTTAATATTGCATCACATTATTAAACTAAAAAAACATATAACACTTTGTTCTAGTCCAGCAAATAAAACAACTTAATAACTAATCAAACGAACAAGAGAAAAACTAGTCTATTAAACCTAATAAGTAAAAAGCGAAACAACGGCGGATGCACCCACACACACACATTTATAAAATAAGAACTTGTACAAGGTCAATCAGGGCCATAAGTATATTAAAAAATAGTATTTAACAAGAAATTCATAGCAACTTGACTTCCATTCCCGTGGGAACTATATAAAAATACATCTTAGATTAAAAATACACCCTATGCTACCCTATTTCTTTTTCTTTTACTTTTTGGTCCAACCTATGCATAAGGTTGCCTGGAAGAGATCGCTTTTAGCGATGAGGCCGCCGATTGCAAAATATAATTAGGATAATTCTCATATTATGTTACCAAAGTTACTTGTATTGTTTTATATTTTGCAATAAAGTTTTGGTACTTCTTCTTCTTAGCTACTGGATAACGTAGGTTTTTTTTATAGTGAATGAATATTTGAAATCAGTCCAGGAGTTTCTAAACCTATTCAGTGCAAACAAACAATCAAATATTTCCTCTTTTTATTAATAAAAAAAATAGAGAAAAGCTATAAAATTAATATTTCGAAATTATATCCACACGCATGTGGTGTACCTGCGTGTTGATATAATTTCGACTATTGACTTAAATAAAATAGGTACCTAACTAACTACCTTTTATATGTGTTTATAGTGTGTAAAAGCGTGGAATTAAAATAATTTTGTTTGCAATTTGAATAAGTACTTATTGTACTTATGCGGTTAGCGATTGAACTACAGACCGGATATTTATATCTTTTCTAATATTATAATAAGATAATTGTACATTTGTTTCTGAATTAGTGAATAATAATCTCAAAAATAACTTACTGATTTTGATTTGTTCTTCAAAAAATGTTAGGAAAGATAGGAATTGGCTATATTGGGATGAGGTTCCCACGGGATCGGGAGCTACGTGAATAAAATCGCGTGAGAAGGCCAGTCCCATATTTCAGTGATTCTTTTACTTTGCATATACAAAGTGTACCTACATTGAGTTAAGGGTCTTCTGAGTATGTGGGCTGTAGGTATTGGCACGTTTTTAAATTAAATGTTAGGTACCTAACATTTGACTATAATTTCTTGTCTGAATGCCGCGGATGCTTCCAAATAGTAAAAAATGTAGTAGGTAGGCAACGAGAAATTGTTCCGATGATAGCGGGCAATGGCATCGACCGGTCTGATCAACTGAACATGCGTTCTTCTTTCTCTAGGCTTGCGCTGTCGCTTCTCAGTTTAGTTTCCAAAGGCTGTGCATGCGCTCCCCCCTCGGCGGCCCTCTCACGAATGCTCGCGCGAAAATGATATCGTGTTTTTAAACATCGAAATTTTAATTCTAAATTAGATTTTTTTTTATGAAACTTTAGTGCTGTCTATAACTCTTGGATTATTTTTTTGGAAATTAAGTGAAGAAAATAAAAAAAAGTCAATATGTATTTTCTTTTTGGCAATAACATAGCAAGTGTTTTGTTGATGTCACTGGTTGTACTGGCCAGTGCGCAAAGATCGTCAAACAATTACAGAGATGGTAAGTGATATAATATAGTATATTTTTTATTTAAATAAATTACAATTTTTTAATCATTAGCTCTAGTTTTAACTAAATATGTAAATTTCATAATTTCCAAGTTCATTGTAATTCTAAAGTATTTAAAAGCGTAAATTTTCTTTTTGTTTTTAAGTAGCCTCAATGTGTGAAAGTGTTTTGTAAAACTAAATTTTAAAGCGAATATATAAAACTTTAAATAATTGACTTGTTAGGTATATTTGTTTTTTTTTTAAATATTGTAGCGTCATTAGTATTTTAAAGTTTTAAGTAGGTATCAAAACAAGTTCATACATATAAGAGGATAGTATGACAAGATTTTATGACAAGATTATTTTTAATCGCGGTGACATTGATGATGACCGCATTGATTATTTTAGTTCACAACTGCATAAAATAAAGAACAGGGATTATGTTTTTAATGTTTATATAACCATAGATACCATGTTAAAAAAAAGCTTGCAGTGTTTATTTATTAAAACATTTAGTGCCTTGAAAAGTTTTTTTGTTTTCCAAATGGATACCTATAAATGAATACCTGTCAAAATGCCATTAAAATATTATGTGGTATTGGTGACAGACTATTAACGAGTCTGATGGATGAAAGCAGTGGATATTTTAACAATGTTTGGTGAAGTTTGTAAAGTTATTAAAAAGAAAAACAAAACACTTGACTAATGGGTAGAAAAAAGTTTTGAATGGTTTCGTTTAAGGCGCTACCCTGACCAAATAACCTTGAGCATTCGTTCCCTCTTTGCCGCACCTCACCTCTATAATACTTCGTAAAGCAGTACTAGCTCCATCTAGCGATCATCTTACGAATACAAGTAAAATTCGCAGACCTAAGAATTCACAGACATGGCATTCAATAAGAAATATCTTTTTATGAAATATTTATTGGTGCGCCAAAATAATTTTGGTCATGATGAATTTAATGACCATATTTACGATTATGAATACTTCTAACATTTATTCATATAAAAGTATTAATGATATTCTATAATAAACTTTGTGCGGTGTTTATTATTTACACCTGTTATTCAGACCGTGGGTGATTGATAAAAGCAGAAAAATGAAATAACAAAGTCAATTTTATCATCATTTATTATTTTTTAGTAGGTAGCTATAACAGGTATAGGTAGCAGGTTCAAATAAAATTAGGGTAAGTTCGCCTGTTCGCGTCCATCGCCCAATTCGCTTCCATTTTGCGGATCTCCCTTTAAGAATCCTCAAAAATAAATAAACTAACGCACTAATCAAACAAAAAGTCATTACTGCTAGTATATGGACAAAAGGTCCGTGCGCCAAACCAATCCCGTTTAGAAAAATAAAAAGTCTCGGCTGTTCAAAAAGAAGCGCGTACAAGCGGGATTTTAGAAAAAAAATAGTGTGCAGCGGCGCATTGTATGGTAATTTTTTTATTGTTTTATGTGAATTTTAGGATACATAGCTAATTTTAGACTTTTATAATGAAAAAAGGAATAATATTAATTATTAATCTGATTATATTTTTTATATTTAACGCTTAATCCGGCGTGAGTGAGGTGGGGTATGTCCTACCCGCTAAGTTTTTAAACGCAAATTATTTAATGTTATTGGTGCTATGCGAGTCCCGCCTTTGCAGTAGCTGGAGGTAAGGGTACGGGGGATGAGATGCGGCATCGAATTCAGTGTTGTACCGGCATCGACTGGAGATATACGTGCGCAAACGTCGCAGGGGTATGTAATACCCGACCTCGTAGTCGGTGTCACATATTTGTGTTGACAGTAAGTTTATAATTTATTGTTTTTTATAGTATTTTGTGATTAATTCGTTTTTGCAAATAACATGCTAGACAAAACGCGAATGAAGCGCCGAGATTATATTCTTAATTTAGGTTTGGACCTAATAAAAGGTAGTCTTCGCAACAGACAACAGAATGTTCGTCTTCCAAGAGAAACACGAAAGAGGATTGCTGATCGCTAGGGGTAACCTGCACCATCAATACCTAAAAAATAGTAGGGAAATATGTTCGATGTGGTCATTGTACACAAAAAAAAGACAGAAAAACAAAATATTGCTGTTTAAATTGTGATAAGCCAATATGTTTGGAACATGCGAATTTTGTGTGCGGAAATTGTGCTGATTTGTAGGTGTAAATTTAGCGCTATGTTACATGATCTCATAAAACTTTCAGTTCCTTGTTTAATTATAATTATAAGAAAATACTATTTTTATGTTGATTTACCAAAGAAGTTGGATTTTTGTTAGATTTTTATGCGAAAAGTAGTACAACTACCAAAACTCGTAGTTTTTCACAAAAAACATTGTTACTATATTTGTTTTACTATAAGGTAACAAGGTAGACAAATATTATATATATAATATTTGTCTACCTTGTTGAATGGATCCTATTATTATTATATTATCCATTTAAAATTATATTTACACAATCTAAATAAAAAAAAATAACATCAAAGTTTCGAGTATCTCATACCCACCTCGTAGTTGGTGTAAAAATTTGTCACCTCATTCACGCCGGGTTAATATAAGGTGGGCGCGAATTACTACATCGAATTTACAAAACTTCCACTTTGCGTCCGCAATGGACGTAAACTGTACATACAGGGGATAATGATAAACCAAATTGCGTCCACTATTTTCGTTATATACAAACAACTTGCTTGTAAAAATAATTGAAAATGTAAGGTGACACAACCATGTTGAAAAATTATAGACCCATCACATTGCTGAGCCATGTTTATAAGCTGTTCTCGAGAGTCGTCATATATGGTCTCGAACACAGACTCGATGACTTCCAGCCTCCCGAACAAGCCGGTTTCCGAAAAGGCTTTAATACCTACCATAGATCACATACATACGCTGCGGCAAATTATACAGATGACCGAGGAGTATAATCAGCCCCTATGCTTGGCGTTTGTGGCCTCTTTGATTCGGTCGAAATCTGGGCGGTTCTAAGGTCTCTTCAGCGCTGTCTTATCGACTATCTCTATGTTGAAGTGCTGAAGTGCTTGAACAAAATCGCCACAATGTCGGTCCGAGTACAGGGCCAATGTACGAAGGCAATCCCGTTACGGAGAGGCGTAAGACAGGGAGATGTTACATCTCCCAAACTTTTTACGGCTGCTCTAGAAGACGCCTTCAAGCTCTTGGAATGGCAAGGATACGGCATCAACATAAATGGCGAGTACATCACTCACCTTCGATTTGCCGACGACATAGTGATCATGGCAGAATCGCTGGAGACCTTGGACAGATGCTCAATGACCTCGATGGAGATGGAGATTCCCAACAAGTTAGTTGGGCTTAGAATGAACATAGGCAAGACGAAAGTCATGCATAACGCCCATGTAGTGCCCAACTCTATAGCCGTTGGGAACTCCCATTCTCGGAGTTGTGACCGAATACCTAGGTCAAACGATCCAACTAGGTAGGACCAACTAAGAGAAAGAGTTCAATCGTCGAATCCGACTCGGCTGGGCAGCGTTTGGGAAGCATCGGGAGATCTTCTCGTCCAAAGCTCAACGGATTAGCAAGCTGAAGTGGCAATGGGCAGGACCCATAGCTCGAAGAACTAACGGCCGATGGAGCAGATAGGTTCTCGAGTGGAGACCACGAACTGGTAAGCGCAGCGTAGGACGACCGCCTGCACGATGGACCGACGACCTCATAAAGGTCGCGGGGAGTCGGTGGATGCAGGCCGCTAGCGATCGTTCCCGCTGCAAATCGATGGGGGAGGCCTATGTTTAGCAGTGGACTACAACAGGCTGATGACGAAGATTTCTAGTTAAAAAACCAAGAATTGTTAGATATTGTTCAGAAAATAATTCGAGACGGGGAGCTTAAAAAATATTTCAAACACCTACCACTTACCTAATTTTAAGTTCAATCAATGTGTTTTTTTTTAATAATTTTTATGATTTTTAATTTTTATATTCTTAATTAAAGGAATTGTTAAAATATAAACTTTCTTTACAAATTCTTAAAAATATCACCTTTATATTCCTTTTCTAAGCTGGTGGACGCTAAATGGTCCACGGGTGGACGCAATTTGGATTTTTTGGACGCAAGTTGGGTAAAACGCCTAATTCTGATGTTTATCTATTTAAAAGAAAAAACGCAAGATGTTTCGAACAAAACTCTTTATCTTAAAATAGACTAAAATAATGAACAGATTACGTAAATATTTCATAGAAATTAGTAATGGAACATTTTTATTATCGCCGTCAAACTTGCCAACTGCGCTAAATGGACGCGAACAGGCGAAATGACCCTATCTAGCGAAACTCTGCAGACGTGATATTGACCGCTAGTGCTGTTGTTAATGAATTGTGATTATTTTTTATCGTTTTTATTTATCGATACCCATCACGTCTATGAAGTTTATACAAATAAATAATTTTGGTTTTAATCTGATATATCACTAACTGCGGTCAATGACCTCACAAAAAATCATCTAATTATGTTCTGGTTCATTATAGCTTGTTTATACAAGGTGTAAGTAAGGGTATAGCCATATGAAAGTGTGTGATGGGAACACCATCGTAATCGTGAAAAAAATAATCAACGGCCCCATCCAAAATTCTAATACCTACTAGACCAAATGTATAAGACAGCTGATTATTTTTTTACGATGAAAAGAACTCAATAGTTCTTCATACACACACAAAGCGTCCTTTCGCGGTCAATAAGAATAAATAAATAACTAACATAAAAAACGATCACTAATACAAATGTCACTAACTATAAAACACAATAATATAAACTAATATTATTGTGATGTGTGTGAGCGAACAAGTGCACGAGTGCCGACGCGGCGCGATGACGAACGACACGTGTTTCACCCTCGAGGCCTTGTGGCTCACTAACTTTGCGCAAGAGTTACTTAGCGAGTACGCTCAGATTTGAGAATAAAATCTTTATTAAATCAAATTTTCGTGTTTTGAAAAAAATAAAACTAGCAAAATGTTCTTTATTAAATTACCTATCCATTCGTTTAGGAAGCAAATCAAAATAATGGTTATTTTAGGAGGAGATGCATTTTATAAATCATTATTTCTCATTTCTGTAGCTTTTTTGTGGCCCTTTAATTAAATATTATGCCGCTTAAAAAAAAAAAAGAAACTACCATTTTGGAGTCCAGATTATGTAGAAATTTAATGTATTTTTTATTAGTTGCTAGTTCTTTTAGAAAAAGAGAAGATAGCTCCCAAAAACAGCCTAAAAACGGCTACCGCTGTGTTTTGCACGGGAACGCGCCTTAATATATAAATATGAGATTATTGAATACGTATACAAAAACTAAGTCCTTTCCTCTAACATTGGTAGGCAGGTTAATATTTTGTTAATCACCTTTTTAAATTCTTCTCGAATATTATTAATACTTAGTCAAATTTAATTTATGTTAAAGCTCTACATAACTGACCATCCGATTTCTCTTTCGGTTATCCAATAATGTAAGTAGGATATTATATATAACATTTCGTTCCGCATTTATTATCATTTGGGTAAGTGTGATGCTCTATGGCCTGGATCCATTGAATTTTCTTAACTTATTTTATAATCACGACTATAAAATGCATATTTAAAAGTGTATCAATTAAACATTTGAATTTCGAATAATAACTAATTTAGCCGGCAATTAACATAAAGAAATGTGATTGCTTTTATAGTAAGCTCTACTTCTTCGGTATAATAAGCTGTGATCTAACATCGATCAAGCAACAATAAAAAAATAAACCTTACATATAGGTGTCAAATCGTATGCAGTGTATTTTTTTATGGCAATGTGCCGACGAAATGTCTTTTCTGAAACATGAATTAAGAAAAACTTCAAGTAGGCCCAAAATCCAAAATGAAAATGTTGAACATAGATAAAAAAATCAAATTATCTATCATGCTTTCTGAAACTCATATTATCATGACAAGTTTTGAGAGCTAATTAGTTAATTTCACGTTATTAATTATCGTTTCAAAAATTGGGTGTTGTATTATATACCTATAGAATTGTTCTTATCACCTTTTAGTTATGGTTATGTACTTTACACTAATACGTATTATAAATATTTGATTCTTATCCTTTTCCACAAGTTCTTAAAAAATATATTTTACCATTATTAGTTAGAAAGCTCCATACATAGCTGAGCTTTTAAACAGTTATACCCAAACTGCAATTTACATGAAATTTGTCACACGGATGATTAAAACATTGTTTTAATCGCTATTGTAATTATTTTCATTACTCAGAGCAAAGTAAAATTTTATTGCAGCTTAATCAGCGTGTTATTGCTAGTGTGGTATAAATATATTAAATTACATATTCAGCTTACGGTGAATTATAAATTGTTACTACTGCATAAATATTGTTTATGTTATTTATTCTATCTTTCTTATTCCTATCTATCTTATTTTATTACGTCAATCTATATCAACCTATCTTTACCTATCTTATTCTGACATTGCTTGAACGCGCTAATCGCAGACACACACAAAAAGTCCGATTTGAAAAATTATTTCAGTGTTAGATAGCCCATTTATCGAGGAAAGCTGTAGGCTATATTTAATTATAAAGTTCCGCCGAAACCACGTGGATAGCATTTTTTTTAATATAACTACTATAACCTGTACTTTTATAGCTTTCAAAACAACTAAAATGATTTTTCTTTCATCTAAATTGAAATTATTCATCATTTCAGCCGTAGGACGTCCACTGCTGGACATAGACCTCCCTCTGATCTCCCCTGTAACAACTAGAGATCTATATCTCTAGTTGTTACGGTTGGAAGTGGCCTGCATCCATCGTGATCCCGCGGCCTTGACTACATAATCCGTCCTTCTAGTGGACGACCTACGCTACGCTCCGCGGTCTCGATTCGAGAACTTTTCGGCCCCAACGGCCATCTGTTCTCCATTCTATTGCCTATTGTTGTTGGTTATTGCCCCTTCAACGAACCGTTGGGCTATGTCGCGTTCTTCTACGTATCTTCTCATTTCGGATTCGATCTCGTACAGAAACCCCGAGCATAGCCCTCGCAAAAGCTCGTTAAACGACTCCGAGTCGGTTAATAAGGCCTATAGTGAAGAAATTATTACGATTACAAAATTAATCAATATCGATCATCGACTCGATCTTGTTTACTTTTACTGGCATAAAAACAATCATTTGACACCTACCTACTTACTTATTATGTGTAATCACTTTTAATGAAGGCTTTATATTATCTTATTGCATTTCTGAAAAAAGCGATTTTTATTAATAAGTACCTACCTACCCAATCACTATTAAAAGTTACAAGTTTAAGGAAACCTTGATAAATTCTAGTACAACCAAGTTATTTGCACACATTGTGTAATAAAATTAATCACGGTTAATATAAAAACGATTACTTATAACTACTGAATGTGTAACCAAAATAGCTGTATATTTTCAGAAGTCGTTAATATAATGCTACTTTCTTTTATATAATAAAGCATTTAAATTATAAAATACTAGCGACCCGCCCCGGCTTCGCACGGGTACAATGCTGATGTATTACATATAAACATATAAACCTTCCTCTTGAATCCCTCTATCTATTAAAAAAAACCGTATCAAAATCCGTTGCGTAGTTTTAAAGATTTCAGCATACATAGGGACATAGGGATATAGGGATAGAGAAAGCGACTTTGTTTTATACTACGTAGTGAAGATTATTTTATGGTATTCATTTCCATAATAGTAATTATTTTTTTTACATATTTAATTATTTTCACGTATTCGTAATTATTGCGATACAATTAAATGATATAGAGAAAATTCTTATTTGCAATACATTTTTATAAAATGTCTATCAAGAATAAGTGAAATGTATACTCAAATCAACAATTGGACTTACTTGACTTAAGGTCCTATGTCCCATAAAGGGGGTGGAGGTGTCCACAGTAACTCTACGTCGTAACGTTTGTTTGGTACGATCGCAATTTCGCTTTCCTTGGGGGCTCCAATCTAATGTGTGGTTATACTCGGGAGCCATTCGGAGCATGTAACCGAACCAATTTCATTTAATTTTTTGCTGGTAGATAACTAGCAACAATTATACAAATTACAATATTATACATACATTTTATGATTCTTTGCACTTTCGGTTTTTTTGCAGCAGCCCACTTTGAAATGTTCCAAAAAATGGGACATTTGTGTATACATATTGTTTTTTGGAAACAATTAGGACTTTTTTTAGTTTTAATTTGTAGTAACTTAGTATCACTGTCTTATTGATTTAATTGTCTTGAAGGTCCTTTTACTTTAAAGTCTAATTTTAAACTTTAGACAGTTATTTTACTTAGACTCTAGGTACATAATAATGTATAAATAAAGCATTTCGGATTGACAGCCGACTCCACTTTTACTTTCGTGACAACGTGGGTGAGATTTCTCTTTCGGAAGCGTTGATGCTGACCAAATGAACACTGTAGGTATTACATGATTCTTGCGTCCGATAATATATAGGTATTTACATTTACTATTTGACTAATGAATAGAACAAATCCTGAAGCAGTGATAACGTTTTTATTGAGAGAAATCTTGTTTGTTTGAGAATAAGTTAGTTATTTTATTACTTTACTTGTTGTTGTAGTAAGTATAAGGTGCTTTTAAAAGAATAATAATATGCCACCCTCTTGTGAACCTTGTTGCTCTGTATAATTCTATTTTATTAGCTTTATAAAGCTGAAGAGTTTGTGTTTTTGCTTGAACGAGCTAATCTTAGGAACAGTAGGGTCTGATTAGAAAAAATATTCTCAGTGTTAGATAGCTCATTTAGCGAGAAAGGCTATATATAGGCTATATTTAATTATTAAATTCCTCCGGGAACGGGAATGACGCAAGTGAAGCCGCCCGCGGAAACTAGTTAGTTTGGTAAATAAAAAAATAAGTGTCCAATCTTTTTTGGTAATCTAACTGACGCGACGGACCGAATAGACCTTTTTAGTAGCGAATCCTATTATCTGTTTTAAAGTTCAGGCTAAAAAACATCACGCTTAAACCCACAGGAGCAAAGTACCACTTGCTTTGAGGTAAAGCCGTGATTCATACACCTAGTAGTTACCTAGATATAACTAAGATGAGTTTTTTTTCTGATGCTCCAAAACCACTCCTTTTTAAATATTATACTTTAAAATGCCACTAGAAGAATTGCATGTAGATAATTCTTTGCTTAATATAATAATAATTATGCGTGTTCGGTAGGTTGTTGGCGAAATACGAGTAAAAACTAGTCTGTCGCTTGCCTAATGTGTAGTGTATTAGCAAACTATATGCAAATAACTAAATGTGTTTTTCAACATGAATCTACTATTTTATTTATGGTCGAATTTCGACCACTGGGCGAATAATTTATTTCCTCATCACAATTTTACATTTACTTGAAAAATTAGGTATCCTACTTATAGAAAATGCTGAAGCGACGACACCCTGTAGGAATAACATTTCTACCATAGAAAGCACGAGCAAAATTAATGAAAACTAAAGAAAAATCTTATTTATTTATCTATACTAATGTTATAAAGAGGTAAAGTTTGTCACGTTGATCTACTAAAACGATTTTGAATATTTCTTATACCAATAGTAAGCCACATCATTTGTGAGTGTCATGGGTATATTTTAAGTTAATGTTTCCACGGGAACGGGATCCACGCGGGACAGCTAGTTATTTATATTTTATTTACTTAACTGACTTAACAAAACAACACTAAACGCTCAACTAAACAACACTAAATACCCATTTAAACACATTGTCACGGTACGGCTTATGACGTGGTATTGTAAAACATAAGCCACCAGCTCTGACCATAAACAAAAAAAACAAATCGTAACGTCCGTTTTGAAGAAGTTTTAATATCACGAGAGAAAATCTAGTTTTAAAACTTAGCAGATATCTGTGGTTAATGCTTTAAAAAAATATTAAAATGCTGTCCGTAATGAAACAAAATTAAATGAAATACTAAGAATTCTCTATTAAGTTAGTAGTATTTTTACTAAATAGGTAGTTATCTAGTAAGAGGTCAAGTTTAATATATCTATCCAAAACAATCAAAATGACCGTTGCTAATAATAATTGATCGTTAATTTAATACTAAAGTTTATTGAAATGCTACTATCCAACTAATAGCATGAGTACCTATTTATGAAAGTTTAGTGGAGTTTGTAATATACTAATAAATTTCTAAATTGAGATTATTTAATTTAACCTGAGTTTTTGGTATAGACCCTGCCTAGTCCATTTGACCACGGTGGATCCCAACCACGTCGTTTAAAACACGTCTTATCTCTCTCTCACGAAATCTCAGGTCTCTTAAAATATTTACGGCTCGTAGATCTATGTCATCTTACGATAGACAATAAATACATCTATAGATCAAACTACCAACACTAAATCACGGTAAGTATATTATTATATTTACACTAGCTTGTCGCGCGCCGTTTCCCCCGCTTTACTACCGGTTCCGTAAGGACTTGATAGCTAAATATTGATTAGCTTGATAGTCTTACTCGATAAATGGGCTATCTAACACTGAAATATTTTTTCTAATTGGACCAGTAGTTTCTGAGACTATCACGTTCAAGCAAATAAACCCTTCAGCTTGATAAATTGGTTTAAATCTATACCTACCTAAACCTTTTTTATTTTCGTATCTACATGAATAAATAATCTGAAAATTTTTATTAAACTCAAATTAATTAACTATTGAATTTTAAAATAATTAACATGTACAATTATAGGTTTATTCCAAATTCTCCTTGTTATGAATAAATGTGCACCTACTCCTCTTTTCTCTGCACCACCCTAAGGTTGACTGGTAGAAAATGCCTTCGGCATTAAGTCCACCTTTTTAGATACGCTTAAAGTTTAAATAACGAAATAAATAAATAAATTATACCTAGAATGTACTAGGCGGTATAACTAGTGCAGGTGAGATGAGCCGCCTCGCTGTCCTTCGATGCATTTGTTGTAACAACCGGTCACATTCTTATTTAGATACGTCAATCTTTTTGTGCTGTGGGCTGTGATGTTGTCGTTATTTGAAATATCTCTCGTTGGTTTAGCGCAGTGATTCCTAAATTTATTCAGGAGGTCCCCGGGATTCACGGCGGCAGTCTACGTTGGCGTAAAA
This sequence comes from Nycteola revayana, assembly GCA_947037095.2. Classification (NCBI taxonomy): domain Eukaryota; kingdom Metazoa; phylum Arthropoda; class Insecta; order Lepidoptera; family Nolidae; genus Nycteola; species Nycteola revayana. The sequence continues at coordinate 6,606,837 of OX344847.2, forward strand.
AAATGAGGCTCTCAAGTTGTAAGCGTGTATAACATATCTATACTAATATAATCCAATATTTAAAGTTAAAAAGTTTGTTTACTTGAACGCGCTTATCTCAGGAACTACTAGTCCGATTTGAAAAATTCTTTCAGTTTTAGATCGCTTATTTATCGTGGAAGGCTTTAGGCTATTATATGAAGTTCCTACAGGAATAGGAAACCGCGTGCGGAAAGCTTTTTATTATGATAGAAGTGGAGCAGTAGAGATTCATCCGAAATCAGTAAAGTTTTTAATGGGGTCACGAGACGAGTTTGGAAGCCTCTGGTTTACCGGTATAGATAGTTCAGCCGTAACTTCCGAGGTCCCGGCTTCTTATCTCGGGTCAGGAAATAATGTAATACAAAGTTAAACTTTTACCACTAACCGCGATCAGACTATCGCGGATACTTAATTTAGGCAGGTTAAAATGTCTAAGGGCCTTCGCGCTTTCAACCGATAGTGGTCCCGATACTTTATATCCTTGATCTAAATTATGAAAGTTTAGTATCTAGCCAATCACATATACTTACATACATGTATTTTTACAGAAAACAAGTTTCCAATACACCTGTCAGTACGAAAGTAATTTTGAAATTATTATCTGTGTATGACAGCTTTAACATTTTGAATTATTAGCATGTACTTAATTTAGTACATACTTACACAATTTATGTCAACATGATATACAGGCTATTTTTCAAATGCAGTAAAAGTCTTACGGCTGAATTATGGAATCACATAATATATAAATTCTTGCAAAATATTAACTAACTTCAGTAATAAGTGAGTATTATCCAAATGCAATAAAACAACGTGATTATAAGTCACCACGTTTTATAGCCCAATAACGAATATCTAGGTCTTAGAAGAAACTAGGTACCCAATGTATTACAAACCCAACAATTCACGTGTATTTAAGGTCATCGACATCATCATCAGACCTCACAGAGACCACTATCCGACCCTCCGGAGAAGGGAGGCGCCGGCGAACGCGACTCGTCCCCCGACACTTAGTTTGCAAAGAAACTTCCGATGCCTTCGTAAACTCAAATTCCGAGAGGCCCACGAATTGTAAAGTAGCTCTACCTACTTTACATTCGCGGGCCTGATAGATGCACTAAACTCATATATAAGTCATAATCCCTCAATCTCCCCGACAGCGAACGTTCTGAAACGATGTCCGAGATCCACAGAGAGCGCCCTCTTGCACATGTTGTTTAGTTTGTAGTTATAACCTAGAGCTCTGATTGCCTTTATGTCCGGTGAAGTAGCAAAAGCCTCCTAGCTAACTTCATAATGTACGCCTGAAAAAATCGAACAAAAACTTACTTACTTCTTCACTTCTTATGGTGCATTGCATTCAGGATCGAGAGGGAGAACTAATGCCTGCCCGTTTTATAACAAATTTAAAGTAAGATAATGGCTTATGTATTCACAAGATTGGTATCTCTGCATATACTAAAGTAAAGCCATTATGAAGTAATTTAGGTCAGCATTGAACATGCAAGCTTTATCTAACTATGCTTAAAATGTTTGATTAATCGTCATCGGATATTTCCTATAGGTCACCTCAGAATGTCGCGTGGTTCACATACATTGTTACTTAGCGATTAACAGCTGACTAGGATAGTGTTGACAATGCTGGCAATACTTCATTAAATGTTGTGCTATATATGGTACTACGTGAGTTATATTTAGGTTGTCATTATTTGGGGCCGGATTGCTTATGCTTACCCGGCCCCTGCCAACGGCGGATCGAAGGAGTGTCCGGGGGTTTTAGTGGTGTAGGGTCCTCTCCTCGTGGTGTGTGTTAGCATACCACGCTATGGAGAGGGCGAGTCCCACAAATGCCACCGCCAGCGCGCGAATAGGCTGCAGCGGCGGCGGTGGGAATGCGTAAACGAATTTCCAGACAAAAAAGAACCTTGTCATTATTTTGATAATTATATAGTTAAATAGAAATAGAGAAGTATGTATGCGCATAACTAGAAACGAATCGAGTGATTAGGCTGTTTCGTTTTTTATTGGGTTTATATTCTGAAGACAAGGTTTGTATGAAAGAAAATGTTGAAAAGATCACGGAAAGTGTTAGAATATTAATTTGTAATAGGTAATAATAATCTTAAACAAATTATAATTAAGTGAATGTTATAGTTAATATATTTTTGTGAGTAATAACGTAAATAGTTTTTAAACAGCAATGTAAATTGAATATATTAAGTTTGAACCTTTTTGTCGAATTTCTTATTAAGGCGCGGTGAATAGACGACTTTTACGTATTGGTTTTGTCACTGTTGCTCCGCGTCGAAATGAAAGAGAAGCGAAGAGACGCCGCGTTGGCGCAACGTTTCGTTCGACTCGTTCGAGTTATTTAATACATTAATCCTTGCAAATATTTTATTACAATCGATAAATAAAAACAACAGTTCCCTTTATTATTATATATTACATCACTGTTATTAATATTATCAAGATTTGTTTATAAATAATACAGTTACAATTGCTACAATTTCAATTTAAATGGTTATTTTATGTTTTTTTTATCGAGAAAATTTACCGAAAACGTGTTTTGAACACAATGGTCCCCCCATAAATTTGATCAAGATTAACATATATTTTTAGCTGCTCTAAAATGTAAACATTTGGCTAAAAAATTGTTTTGTGAAGCCTATTTTGAATAAGTACTGCGCCTTAATACGAGTATTTTGAAGGTTTACATTTTAAAATAAATGAAGTACTGGTTGTATTTTAGGAATTGCCGATTATTTCACTCTAAAAAAGCACATTTATCTACAATAGCAACAGTATTTATTTATTTATATAAAAACTTAAGAAAAAATGCATTGGCGGACTGAATGCCAGAGGCATTTCCTACCAGTCAACCATTGAGTGGTGCAGAGATAAAGTGGTAGGTTTAGTAGAGAAGATATGAAACAGACAGTATGCATTGCGTCTACTTATAACTCTTACACATTGTAACTACATTATAAATATAGCTATGGAAGTACCTACACAACATAATGTCGATGTCACCGGTCATGCCCCGGCCTCGATGACCGATGCCGCGATGGAGCAAACATCCGTAAGACGACACTTTCCATAGCCCCATGTGCTAAAAACGAGAAAAAAGCCACCTTATGTAAGAAAGGTTTTGTAACTCTTGGAAAAATCATTTTTAATACAATTAACTATTCATTTTGTATTGAAAAGTGTCTGATGTAAATCTATTAAACCATAGATGATATTCAATAAAGAAAATGTTAAAATGGCGACAATTTTAAATATGGTTATGTGATATGATGATTAATGTTAACCAAATAATTTACTACAAATGTAAGCGTTCATTTAATATTCATTTTTTTATATTGTTTTTTTATTATGAAAACGATTACCTATACTATTCAAACATAGTTAGTTAGTTAGGCAAAAGGATTTCCGCACTTAGCCTCCTTATGCAGTAGGTATAGCCTATGTTACTTCTAGATAACGTAACTCTCTAATGGTGAAAGATTTTTTGAAATCGATCCTGTTGTTCCGGAGCCTATTTAAGGCAATCCATTTTTTTCTCTTAATAAAAGGTATAAGTATAGAATTTCGCACGTAAGCTCTCTCCGGCAAAAAGTATCATATATTTTTCCAAAATGATGGAACACCATGATGCTCATATAGCTATAAGCCAGCCAAATCTACCAGTCATTAATACGTCGAAACGAGGAATTCGTAAATCCGCGGTTCTACGCATTCCTCATATCTACCTATACGCCACCACACCTAATCAAGTGGGGGCTACGCTATTAGCTAAAAGTTATATAAGGTTATAAGCTAGATCTAATATTAATTCCTCAGACATACTCTACTTGTGCCAAGAAAACGCACGACTACCACAAATGTACATTAAAGGAAACGTATTAATAACACGTTACTCAGTTGAGTTGTAAAATTGCGTCACTAACTACATTTTCCAGTCTCCCTTCTTCAATATAATTTTAGGTATGTATGCCTGCAGGAAATGCATATTACGTTTGTACGTAATATGTACTAGAATTGAGATTAGCTAGATGCTATTAAAATGATTTGTAACTTGAGAACATCGTTTGTATTTTGCGACTTTTAGGACAGTTAGTACCTAATATTATTTTTATTTTTAAATAGACCACAGCTGTTCCTGTTTTTTTTCGTAGTGGAAATCCTTTATAGACTTTCCACCGTCTGGAAAGTTGTGCATCAAAGCCTGATATTTACTGTCATATATTTTTAATCCGGGATATATATTTTGTATAATATTATTATTATTATATTATTATTTTCCTTTATTGCTGAAGAACTAAACACAAGTATAATCTTATAGTATTAAAAAATTCAACTTAAATCTAACACATCGGGTATTCCGGTTGAGTGATCAGCGTGTCCTGTGAGGCCTGTTCCAGCTGCTTCCACTTAATTCTGTCTCTAGCTTTTCTAGACCAGGTAACGCCTACAATTTTTCTTATGTCGTCTATCCATCTTTTTGCCTGTCTTCCCCTTTTTCTTTTGCCATCGCGTGGTTGCCATTCTGTTACATTTTTTGTCTATTTCAACTTACTATCTCTCGTCATGTGTCCTGTCCATCTCCATTTCAACTGTCTTACTTTCTTTATTATATCCTCTACTTTCGTTCTGGATCGTATATCCACTGCTCTTAACCGATCTTTTTTAGTGACACCAATCATGCTTCTCTCCATTCCCCTCTGACATGATCTCAGTTTTAAAAGATGATTTTGATTTAGGGCCCACGTTTGGCTCCCATACGTTAGGCAAGGTAAGACGCTCGAGTTGAGGACTTTTCTCTTAACCGCCATGGAAAAGAATTTTCTTTTAAGTATTTCCTTAAGTGACCAATATCTTTTCCATGCACAGGCCACTCTTCTTTCGATTTCCATGTCCATATGATCTTTGAATGATATTAACTGACCCAGGTATGTGTAGGTTTTAACGTATTCAATGCTTTTGCCATCTATTGTTATGGCTATTTCTTCCCTGTTTGATATTATATTTGTTTTAGATATTTATGGTAAGACTTCGTTATGGGGAATACTATTCTACTAGCTTCTAATAACTGTTGCAGTGTACTAGGGCTGTCCGTGACTAACACTAAGTCATCTGCGAATCTTAAATGGTTGAGTTCTACCCAGTCAATATATTTTATTCCTACGTTTTTCCACTCTGTGTTCCTAAATACACTTTCTAGAATTGCAGAAACAAGTTTTAAGGACAACGGGTCTCCTTGTCTTACGCCTTTCGTTATGGGGAATTCCTTGCCGGTTGTTTCCAATTTTATTTGTGCCGTGCTGTTCTTATATATATTTTTGATTATACGTATGAATTTCTTGGGAATTCCTTGTTGAGTTAAAGTATTCCAGAGTGACTCGTGCTTAATGTAATCGAACGCCTTACTGTAATCCACAAATGCAATATACAGTGTTTTATTGTATTCTTTGGATTTCTATTAGCTGTTTTAATACATGTATATGATCGATGGTTGAAAAACCCGCTCGGAATCCAGCTTGTTCAATTGGCTGCTGTTCGTCTATTATCCCTGTCAGACTATTTAGAATCAGTTTTGAAAATACTTTATATATATTTGACAACAAACTAATTGGTCTATAATTATCGATGTTATCCCGAACCCCTTTCTTGTGCAAAAGGATGATTGTGCTCTTTGTCCACTGCGATGGCACAGATTTAGTTCTTAAGATGGTATTGTATAGTTATGTGAGTTTTCTTAAGTTTTCAGGTACAATGATTGAAGATTTTATCATTCCGTTCGTTATTTGATCTCGCCCAGGCGACTTGTTGCTCTCTAGCTTTTTCTATTTCTGATTGTAGAATAACTGCAATATCCTCAAATTCGTCGTCTTCTAAATTTGTAGTTGGAATCTGAATTTCGATTTCGATTATAGTTCTTCTTATGGTCTCCTGCTTCCCAGCTTTATTCTTAATGTTTGCTATCCAATGTTTTAACTCCACCAGTTCTTTTAAGGCTCTTTTAACTCCTCCTGTCTTCTTTATGTGATTGTTAAGTATGTCGAATCTTCTTTAGTCTGGTCAACATTTACCTTTTGGGGTGAAATTTTTGTATAGTCTCCGAAAATTACGATCAAGGTGTCATTCAATTTGGAATATTATGTAGAAAGTTTAAGAAAAAGTTCCAAAAGGGGCCGATAAAAATTGCAAAAGTTATAAACAATTAAAGAAAAAAGTTTTTTTTAGTAAGTTTGGTTTTTTTTGAATATCTCATAAACTTTCAAAGATATTTGAAATTTGAAAAAAGATCTGAAAAGAGGAGGAAATTTCCTAAAAAAAGTTTTGCTTCCCGGAACTGTATCTTTAATATTTATAATTTTTACGAAAAGCGGACACACTTACACACTTTTCCTCTTTATAATTTGAGTATAGAAATAATTGGACCGGATAGGATCGAAATCAGAACACAAAACCTGAGAAGTACCTAACTACCGTACCACTGATTCGCAAATGCAGTCAGTCGTCACTACGAAAATATCCTAAAAGAAAACATGAATGTACTTTTGCTTTCTCTACCGTACGCACTACAAAGAGAATTCACTAAATCATATAATGTAATCACAACTCTGTATCGCTGTTCCACTTTAAATCCACATAATATTAAATGTAAATAGAGCAGCGTCGCTCCAAAAAACAAAATCCGCCGACCGTGGAGATAACATCAAATGCAGAACCGCATAAAATTAAATTTGGTCCGCAATATGAAGCGACGTGCGACACTCAAGTACGGTTGCATTCACTTATTACATTTCGCAATGTCCGCAATCGTTCCACTATGCATTTTGTTGCAAATGTTTTTTTAAGTAATAACAGCTAAAAACCAGTTATGAGGGTAGTTAGTAAAAGGTTTTTGTGATTATCGACCGAAATTACTCGTTTATAATGTCACATAGCGAAACATACGTCGAAAGATTTTTTTTAATAAATGCAAAGGTTTGTTGTAAATATCGACTTAAATATGTGGTCTTTCTGGAAGTTTATCAGATACAAGCTTCTTGTGCACCCTCATAGCTCCCGTTCGCGTGAGAAGTTCATTACTAATTTAAAAAAAATTAGCCTACTTTACTCCTGTATAACGTAGCTTTCTAATGAAAGAATTTTTAAACTAAATGTCAATGCAAACAAAAATTCAAATCTTTCCTCTTTTTAATATAAGTACCTAAGTATAGATAAATTTTCATTTATAATTGCCAAATTTAACTTTTTTTATCACAATTAAAATTAGACTTTTTATCATAGTCTTAATTCCTTTATTTTATTTACTGTACAAATTTCTTGTTGAAAAGCTCTTTATAATCAATAGGAAAATAAGAATTCGGTTCCTATTAACAAAGGATTACACGTTACGTTACGTTGTAATGATGCTAAGATTAAAATATGTCTATCTTTCGGATTTCATTTTTTTTTCGGACGGATATATGTAGTTGGCCACGAAGCTACTACTTCACCGGACATATACGCGAGCAGAGCTCCAGCCTTTAAAACTACAAAAAACTAAGTCAATTTGTTCTATTATGAAGTGCTTACATACAGCAGGTTCATCGATGCTCTGTAAACGACCTTCGCCTCTTGACCTTCCATTCATTATGAAATGGCGCTTCACCTTACAGCACAGTCGTCAATCATACGGACTATTATCATTATTGTAACGTGCTTTACGTACTCAGATTATCTACAAAGCATCGGCAATAATAAGTTTTTGTTAGTTTTCACCACCTTGGTAGCCAATATGTGACTACGGGGCTTGAGATGCCATCTTTTTTCGAACGGACATTATGTAGTTAGCCAGGAGGCTTTTGCTACTTCACCGGACATTAAGGCGAGTATAGCTCAAGCCTCAATAAATGGTTTAAATACTACAAGCAACCTGCGCAAGAGGGCGCCCCTTGTGGGACTTGGCCCTTGGCTTAGGGCGGTCGCTGGCGGAGGGATTTATGCATGATGCCTTAAGACGTTTAGGGGAATTTTGTGCAACTGTACCTCTAGAGGTACTTTATAGTTCGCGGGCCCCTCGGACTTCGGGTCTACGTAATCGGAAGGTTCTTTGCAAACTAAGGGTCGGAAGGGTGAGGCGGGGTGAGATGCTATCATGCGATTGCCGGTTGGATAAAAATATTTTAAAAAAATAATAAGAAGAAGGAATCAATAAAATCAGAGTTTCAGAACGGAGTCGTCTTGTGTTAAAAAGTCTTGTTGGAAGAAAATGAAAGAAGGCATCATAAGATCAAGATGTTAACCTTTCAATATGAATAAAGAAACTATGCCTATGACTTGCTAAATATCCTAAAAAAATACAAAAATCTGTGATGAATATATTACGTAGCAATGGAGTTTGCTCATTCCGCTTCTCTCTTAAGATAATATTTAAGCAATTCATTTGGATTTTGTAACTCAAATATGTGTGTACGTTATGTGACTTTTGCTTATAATTAATTAATAGTTTTAAATGAAGAACACAGAAAAGTCATTAACAAAATAGGTAGCCACCGTGATATTTTTATTGTTGCTTATATTTTGTCCATTAACCATATTTTATTACATATTAACCATTACTATGAAAACGTAAGACATGTATTTTTTACATCTACAAGGACAGTAGCCATTAAAAAATCACGGCGTGTAAAAAAAAACATTAATGATAATTAAAATTAGATTTGGCTGACTTCATCTTAAGAGATTATCTCAATACAATGTATTTAAGGAAAATCATGAAAATACGTGCTTTCAGATTTTTTGGTTAATTCGAGGTTTTATTTATTTACATACCAATTAATATTTTACAGTGACGTTTATCAATTAAAATCACAATTACCTACACTTATGATACTAACAATTAAAATATTTGTTTGTTTTGTTATTGAGTAATTATTATGTATTTATTTCCATTATGTTATTATATACAACCATATTATCAATGATGAAATAGGCACGTGTATTTTTTTGTAGCAAAATTTGCATAATACCCATTAATTAATTGTCATCTATACTGTAATTAAAAAGACGACGGATTGAAGACATTGATGATGTAAAGATTTCAAAATTTATATTAAATTACATTGGTAAAGAAGAATTTGTCATTATATTTTCACTATCATGATAACTGCGTCGGTATTAATTTATAAGATTAGGTATTAGGTACAGTCAACAAAAGAGATAGGCATGTGATGATTGTCCCCATCCTTGACTACGTCCTTCCTGCGCTTACGCACTTAGTCAACTTTTCTCTCCACTCCGGAATTTTCCCTGACCAGTGGCGTAAAGCATTTGTCCTCCCACTCCCTAAGATCTCAAATCCTGTTGATCCAAACCATTACCGTCCAATATCCATTCTTCCAAAATAACGGAGTCAGTTGCTAACAAACAACTGTCCCATTTTATTCTAACCAATAACCTAATTAGTCCTCTCCAATTTGGTTTCCGGCCGGGTCACATAGTACCACAACTGCTCTCCTAAAAGTGACTGGCGATATTAGAAGGGGCATGGAAGATACTAATCTCACAGTGTTGGTGCTGATTGATTTTTCCAATGCCTTCAATACCGTCAGTCACGACATCCTACTATCCATCCTGTCTTACCATATGATCTCTGACGAAGCGCTGAAGTGGTTTTCTTCGTATCTTCGGGGTCGTCAGCAATCTTGTTGGTGATTCTTCATTAGACTGGTGCAATTTAGACGCTGGTGTACCCCAAGCGGCATCCTTTCTCCTCTTCTTTTTCCTGTTTTTATAAACCTCGTCACTAATAATCTTCAGTGTGCGTATCATCTATATGCCGATGATCTACAGTTATATTCCCAGGAAAATACTGATAGTCTGCCAGAAGTAATCGGTAAATTGAATCGGGATCTTGAAGCTCTGAATGATTGGTCTGGGAAATTTGGCTTGATGGTAAACCCATTAAAATGCCAAGCCATGCTGGTGGGTAGCTCCAGATGGTTGTCGAGACTTCGAGAGTCGATATGAGCTCGTTGCCACCAATTATTCTTAACCAGACAGTCATTCCATTTAGCCCGAGCGTTAAGGATCTCGGTTTGTTTATCGATTCTTCACTAAGCTGGCAAAGTCAAATGGCTTGTATATGTCGTAGAGTAACCAGTATTTTGCGAGCACTCTATCGCTTGAAGAATTTTCTTCCCTCCAAAACAAAAGTAATGCTGGTGCAAGCTTTAGTATTCCCCATAATTGACTATGGTGATGTGTGCTACTTTGACCTGAATGCAGATCAGCTCAATAAGTTGGACCGGCTTCTCAATAATTGCATTCGATTCATTTGCAATCTCCGCAAGTACGACCATGTTTCTGCCTATCGGGCTAAACTTAATTGGTTGCCCATTCGACAACGCCGTAATATGAGAGCACTAACAACTCTCTTTTCTTTATTAGATTCTCCAACTACTCCAACTTACTTAACCTCTCAATTTCAATTTGTTCTTCTAGTCGTAATAGATCCACGCGCTCTGTGCACAATCTACTTCTTCATTGTCCTCCACACCGTTCCGATTTTATTCATTCCTCTTTCTTTGTGCAATCTATACTTCTATGGAATGAGTTACCTCTTGAAGTCAGGATGGCTAAGAATCGTATCTCATTTAAGCGTAAAGTACGCTTACATATCAGTAAACAACTTCCAGAGTCGTTTCAGCGATGAGTTCTCTTTATGATTATGTAAAGTATAGTATAATATAGTATTATTATAAACCTATAATAAGTATAGTATCACCTTTTTGTATAGTATTTATATTATATGTGTATTATTAGAATGTAGTCATAGATATTACGTTATTATTATTTTTTCCTACCAGTACGGTAGTTAATTAATGACCTATCTACTACTTCCGTGCACCTATCACTTTTTCTCGGCACCACCCTATGGTTTACTGGTAGAAAATGCCTATGGCATTAAGTCCACCATGTAATTTTATTGTGCAAAAGGTTAAATAAATAAAAATAAAAAATAGGTTTACACCGTAAATATGTAATAATGTAATTAAATATGTTTTTGTCAGTACAACAGCCGGTAAGTCTTTATGGGCAAAGAGTTCGCTGCTAGCTGTGTTCAAATATACATAATAGTTAAGGTTACGATAGTTGCCTCTGAGACCTGGTGTTCTGGGTTCGTTTCCCACCCGGGACAATTATTTGTGTGGACCACAAATAGTTGTTCTGAGTCTGGGTGTTCTGTGTGTCCGTGAAATGAATGTTTGTAAAGTCCCCCGCGACACAGGGATATATTTTAATAGTGCGGGAGTTGTCTTTTAAAAAAAAAAAAACAAAAAAACAAACGTGTACATATAAATTTAAAATGCATTTTACAGGGTGTAAACCTATCTCTTTTGCTGACTGTACATTACCTATATTTACTTCTAAACTACTATATCGAGCTAAAAAGTTTGTTATCTTGAACGTACTAATCTCAGGAACTACTGGTCCTATTTTTTTCAATGTTAGATACTAGATAGTAGATAGCCCATTTATCGAGGCTGGATATAGGTTATATTTAATTATAAAGTTCCTATGGGAACAGAACTTACGCGGCGGAAACAGCGCTTGGGAATCTAGTCCTCGAATACAATAAAAATAAAAGTGTCCAAAATGTTATAGGCATAGTTCTGTATGTCAATTTATTTTATTTTACTAATGCATAAATAGATATGAAGATTTTTTGGTGAGGGAAACGACAGCATTTGTTTCAGTGAAAATAAATATTTTAATTATTAACACGGTGTTGTATTTTGGCGAAGAACTCGAGTAGAAATAAATTATACAAGACGTTTAAAAACCAGTCAATTGCGCAACTGTTATTTTCTAAATTCGTTTTCATTTATATTAAGATCTGCAAATTTAATAAAAATAATAGAATACCTATTTAATTTTAATAATGCCCACTAAATATTTGCAACTAATTTAAATAAATATTTAATAAAAAATGTTTCAATATTAGGTAGTTATTAAGTAGTTTTTAACCTTTCACAAAATTAAAAAAAAGTGTTTCGTTAATTTATGCTTAACGGATATTTTGTACCTGAATGAGGTCAATGAACTGAAATTTGCTCAGAAACAACATTTATATTTCAAATTAATTGAATATTAAAATAAGAGACATGTTTTAAATAATGTAACGTAAATAAATAAATATTACTATATTTTATAAATAATATAATTCTAATTACAGGTTATTGACATTAAACATTTAATTTTTGATCATCACAAAAAAATCAACAATTTATTTTTGGTGACATTTTTTAAAATTTATATTGGATAACTATAATATAGGTTCCTACTAATAATATGATAATTGAAAATACTATATTTATAGGTGTGACAGAAAATACCAAGTACAAAAGATCAGTTCATTATTAGTAGAAAATTATTTTCAAACCACATACAAAACCCTTGTGTATGTATCTTATACAAATAAATGAAAATTAGTATATAAATTTATAATAAAACTTTCTCAAATAAATGTAATATAATATTATAATAGACAACTCCTGGGCCTCATATAAAGGAGTTCAACGCGTTGTAACGTTAAAAAAGGACGGAGCGAATGTAAACCTATCTTACCTAAGTTTTTTTTTTTAACTATTTCTTTGCACTGACCCGCGACTGTAATTCCTGTGAACCAGGATCAACTGCGGCATACTCAGAAGAAGCTCTAAGCTGTTCGGCTCAGGCTGGTCCCGGGACATCTAAACGCCTTAAACCCCGCATCGAATTTATCCAGAAAGTTTAATTTTAACTTTATAGCATTATTAGGTATTTATAGGTATTTGTGGGTTTTGACCACCTCCGTAGCGAATCGGTATTTCATCATTCATCATTTCAGCCGTAGGACGTCCACTGTTGGACATAGGCCTCCCTCAATCGGTATTTGGCTCGCTTTAAATGTCGGAGGTCGTGGGTTCGATCCCCACACCGGACAAGAATGGTTGCGGGACTACCCTCCGTGCCTCGGAAACCACGTTAAGCCGTTGGTCCCGACTGTTATAACATCATCTATAACAATCGTAAACCAAGGGACGGGCATGTGTGTTACAACGCAACACTACGGTCACCAACCCGCCTGCCTGCCAAGCGTGCAAGCGTGCGCCTGCCAAGCGTGGTGACAATGGCAAAAACCCTTCCTCGGGAGGAGGCCCATGCTCCTCCCGAGGGTTTCAAAGGTTCAGCAGTGGACGGCTTTATATTATTAGTATAGGTTATAAATAAAATTTGATCTAGGCTGGAGCTCTATTCGCCTTTATTAAAAATAAAAAAAGTTATAAATAAAAATTATTTATATGGCCATATATTCAACCTCATTAGAAATTAATATAATCTATCATACAAAAAATATATATATAAAAATATCTTGAAAATATATTTTGAAGTGTATTTTAGTTCGTCGACCTTTTCCAGTTTTATTTAAATGATATTTGATATTCATTTATAATGTTTAATTATAATTCAATTCTAAAATATCGTTTTTGAATAATTATATAATAGCGTGAAATGATATGTAAGGTGCTTTTTAAATATGTGCTATTCCTTTAACAGTAGATAGAATCGTGATACGTATCATATGTAGAAATAACTATAATGAAGATTTTTATTTGAAATTATATTTTTTATTTTATCCTTTTTTGTACATAAAAAGAGTAAAATAAATAATATAATAATAACAAATATTAGTTCAATATATAAAAAGCAAAACTTATAATATTCATATTCATTTATTGCACACCATATGTATAATTAATAAGAGGTTACAAAGATAAAACCAGTACAAAGTATGGACCCTGTCGGGCACGGCAAGTTAGAAAAGAGAAGAAAGCGATAAATTTATTCTTCAAAAATCTATAATAATATAATTATAGTAAGTAACATATTATATACATATCTATAAATATAGATATACATTAATTTATAAATTTATTCATTATAATAAATAAACGTTAGTAAAATAGCTCCGTAGGGTAGTGGTATTTAGCTCGCTTTAAATCTCGGAGGTCGTGGGTTCGATCCCCACGCCAGACAGGAAATCTTTGTGTAAATTCTAAGATTTATTTCCGGGTCTAGTGGGTTACCCTTTAGTCTAGGGTCTAGTCTACCCTCCGTGCCTCGGAAAGTACGTTAAGCCGTTGGTCCCGATTGTTATAACATATGATGATGATGAAAATACCTAAGCATTGATCCGCTAACAAATCTTTCCTACGTCTCAATTAACACGCAACTTATCTTGCGTTTATACAATAGAATTACTCAAGTATGGACTCCAATTTAAAACACATTACGGCAATAAATTGTTACGTAAGTGAAACAAATATAATCTGGCTGATTGCAAACAAATTTAGCATATTTCTTAAGCACTAATTATGATTGTTTTATTTATATGTTAAAAGCGAGATAATTAAACTGCGTGATATATGAAGTAATGTGACGGAAACAGTGCGTTACGGTTTTACTATATTATATAAATTGTTTTACTTTTAAACTCACCGATGTGAACTAGATATTGTAATTCTTCCTATATGGTGTAATATTTTGGTTTTGTGGTTTTATTTATTTCAGTTACGTTGCTTAAGCATCATTCATTAAATCTTTATTAAAAAAAAACGAAACATATGTAGATACGCGCATAACTTAAGAACTACTTAACCAATTTTATTAACATTTTTTTAATGTATTCGCAAGTACAATGTTTTTAAGAAAATTGTAAAGAATGTTTTGGAACAGCCACGGGATATGTCAGTACAATGTTCGGGCGAGGCCGGGCACGAATAGCTAGCCCATTTATAAATATAAAACATTGGAAACGTTTGGTTGTTTTTTTTACATTTTTTTGGCGTTCCGTACCCGAAGTGTAAAAATGTCTGCCACCGGGCTGTATCTCAAGAACCGCGATAGCTAGACAGTTGGAATTTTACACAGATGATATCATGATGATATCAATAACGGCAAAAGGTAGACGCTTGAAAATGGTACGGAACCCATCAAGCGCGAGTCCAACTCGCACTTGACTAGTTTTTTTAATTTATTTTATTTAAGTAAGTACTTAACGAGGCTAAGTGAAAACTAGTAATACAAATGCAGAACGTGGCCAAGCATCCAGGTTTTATTTTATCCACCTTAAATCTTCATAAAACTATATTAGCCCTTTAAGATTATCACCTATTACAGTACTAACGGTACGGTTTGTGTGTTAAATAAGTTGACGTAACTTGAACAAAGTGATTCTCAAAGTGGCCAGATGAACCCCCCGGGGCCCACGGAAAAGTCGGCTTGGGTCTACGTTGGCGTGTCTATCGGGTTCTCAACTAGTTTCGTTGAATGGGGGCTCAACGAAACTACTTAAGTTGTAAGTGCATAATATGATAGAAATTGTGGAAACGTACGGGGACCACGGAAACCAGTTGAGTTGTAAGTGCGTAATATGATAGAATTTAAAAAAAGGGTTTCACCGAAACCAGTTGAGTTGTAATTGCGCAATATGATAGAAATTGAGCAAGGGGGTCCACCAAAACTAGTAGAGTTGTAAGTTTGTAATATGATGTAAATGGAGCAACAAGGGTCCACCGAAACTAGTACAATTTTTGAAGAGGTCTACGAAAAAGAAAGTTTGGGAGACTCTGGCTTAGACTATGTTAATTTAGTTAGGTCCTTTACTAAGTTATAAATCTAAAATCATTCGAGATCTTGCGATCAGAATCAATCAAGTATTGATTTAATTGGTACTTTAAAGGAAACTAAACTTAAAAAGGAGTGTCTGCCTGCATGCCTATTTTTATTAATTTATTTAACTTTAGTATCCTATTAGGTATTTCTTATTAGGGCAAAATAATTTCGGTTTATTTATAAGATTTGTACGATAGTAAAAGTCTACTCGACCGATTTCGGCGACGATGGCCACTGTCTTAGGGGATTCTGCGCAGGAAATGTTGTGCCTAAGTGAAGCAACATAGATGCACTCTCTATTTCTTTACTCCCAGAATCTAGTTATACCGAAACGACTAGTGATAGTTCATGCGCTGGATCAATAGCTTAACGTGCTCACAGAAGTATGGATGAATCACCACCAACTTCATGTCTTCGAAGTACCAGACCTACTTATATTTTTCACGAGTGAAAGTTCCTAGTCACACCATTTTTAGTCCGGGACTTCTCTACGGTTGGACATACGCTTAACTAAAGAGGCAGTAAAATTTGAGGGAACTTTGTACGATGGATCAGCAGTTCCCAAATGACGTTTGGGATGGCCTTCATTTTTTGGCCGAAACCGGCCAAAGAATACGAAACAAAAAGGGCCCCGTAGCCAAAAGATTTCGGGAACCGACGATAGGTGATAGATGACACTATAAATCTTTAAATCAATCTCATAAACATAATACAATCACATTTAGATGATCGATATAGAGATCAATTCGATTGCAACAACTATTATTTAAAGTTCAATGCTAGAATGTATATTTTTATGGGATTGTTAAACAACATTAATATAGTTTTATGGCTCGTAAGATGCATCACTTACTCGTATATATTAAAAACATTAATTTGACCTCGGATTTTTATAACATTGAATCGGTGTAAATTCTGTTTTGAAATTTTCTTTCTTAGTTTTTACTATTGTTGCGAAAATATTTATTCCAATCGCTTGAAATCGATTCTTGGAACTAATAAAGGTTATAATTATCACAGATTAAATTAATAGATAAGTGAAATAGCACTAGCGTATCAAACCATTGATGAAATTAAAAAGATACGCTGTGAGGTACCATGTTGCCAACATTTCATACATAGGCAAATATTTGGATTTGAAATGCACTTACAGTTATTGCTTATGCAGTGGATGCCCCAGGTTTACCTCCTTTCACTCCTTTTTCTTCTCTTCCTTTTTTAGTTGATCAGCCAGTTAAAGTCCACTGCTAAACATGGGCATCCTCTTAAACAGACCTTGGCAAGCCAGGGTCGTTAGGGAATTACTGCCTTTAGCCACGCTTGGCAGGCGGATAGATGATCGCAGTAATATTGGAGTATCTTTGAGCTGAAAGATGCTGCTACCTATCCATCAGTTGTCCCTTAGCCGCTTCATACAATACCCTTAGGAAGATATAGGGTGGTCTATTCTAAGCGAATTGATTTTGCTTCTCATCCAGGGAGGTATCAACGTCCCCGCAAAGGCTGTGATAGGTATGTGTTCCACGCAATGGTACTGATGAGGAGTTCTGCGTGTGTGCCCCGAGTGACGAGCACGATAAGCCAAGCTTACCCTTACTGTTTAAACTATTATGTTTTTATTTGGTTAGAAGTTCTAATGTATATAAAAAATAAGTTTTGCTTTCATAATATTAATGCAATTATAAAATACATAGATGACATTCACGTTACATGAATATAATTTTTATATATTTTTTTTGTTTTAGGTAAGTTAGCAAAGACTGTTTCAATATCTCCCTACTTTATGGTAAGGTATCTAAGAATAAGTCAATATTAAGTATTTAAATATTCTTTAAGAAAATTCCACATTTCTGATAGTTCCACATATAATCTGCAATGAAAGTAAAACTTTATAAAGTTTTTATAAAGGTCCATGTTTCTTACATTACATAATTACTCTTCTCAAATTGGTAACATGTCAATACGACTTTGTTCTAGGGAACCATCGTTGTTTAGGACGCAAGTTGTTGAATTTTACTATAAAATATTCCATTGTTTGTCTTGATCGTAACAGTTAACGATATACATTAATTTGTACAAACTATTGGCTCTAGTTAGATACGTAACAACACTTTCACAGCGAGACTCGACTCGAACGGGATTGGGGCTTAATTAATCTTTAGTTGTATTGAGATCAGTTGTATCTACTACGAAAGTGTATAGATATTTCCTTCCTAGTTAACAAGCGCACTTTTGACTTGGTACCTATATATTCTGACAACCTCCGTCCGTAGCGAGTTTTAGGGAAATTATTTATTTTTGGTAGTACAAACTATCTATGTATTGAAAATTACAGATTTGAATGACATCGCTCCTATGTTACCCGTTCGTATAATCTAGATTTAGCTAAGCACTAGAGCTAATTTTGCCATCTACATTAAAATTTATCATTGCAGTCGCCGTGAGACCAAATTATTTAGTAAAAAACATGCCTGTTTTAAAAGCTTAATGTTACATTGCCATAGTCGTACTAATGAAAACCGTCGTGCCAATTATAAGCAACCCCGACAAAATTTGGTGTATCTTTTAGGCTTCGTTTTTATCAGATATAAGCGAGAATGTGTAGCGGGGATGTGAAAATCTAAAAGACTAATATGCCAGATTTCCAAACAGAAAATAGTTTTGGGTATAATTAAAAACTTTTCTTCATTTTATGAAGATTTCAAAATGAGGAATTATCTTTCAGCGCAGAAGGACTATTGCGTACCTACTTCGGAATTGTCATAGAGACGTTGATCTCTATAATTATAACATTATTAGGGGATGGCTTGCTTCGTTTACCTTTACGTTTATGAATAGGGTCTACGAAGGTTTGCGAAGATGCCTATTTCCAGTGGTACCACTTCTGGTGCCCGATGATAAAGATGATATTCTAGAATTCAACAATTCGGAGACTTTATTAGATATGTTGAATTATAAAGATTCTGGCGGCTTCGTTCGGGTAGTTAAAATTATTATTTAAGACAGTATAACTTAGACTTTGAAGTTGTTTTTCAGCGCACTGAATATAAAAATATATATACAAAATATAAAGATTTGTCAAGCCGCTTCGATCCTAAAGATAGTTAAACCGACTTTCACTGTTATTGCAATGGCGCTTGTATGAGTAATGGCTCTTATCTTTGTGACATATCACCATTTATTAATTAGCTCCAATTTAAGATAGGTACCTATTAAATAGGAACTAAGGTAGTTCTATTATTACCATAATGTAACCATTACATTGAAGTATACAAATTTAGGCCACCGTTTACCGTTCTTTGTACGAAATAGGAGTTTCATGGAGCGATACATGCAAGATACAGTTCGTTACGTGTTTCCGATGGCCAAGCTACGGTAGGAATGTATGAAACTTGTTCTACCTACGTCACACCATAATTTTAAGGAAAATAAACCTTAAAAGTGAAAGCCAAAGTTGAATATTGCTTGTGAATTTTGTATGGTAGAGTTAAATTATTATCCAGTTGCGTGGAAACTACGGTTAAACGGTTTACGTTACAATTTCGTGCATCAATTTTCAATGTAGTAGCTATCTATTTGTATGTTTATTTTTATTTGCACGATTGTGTAACGTGTCTTGGGACATTTTAATAGAAATACGATTAATTACAGATACGAAACTATAGCTAATATTTTTTTTAAACGAGGATGTCCATTATATTTTTTCTCTTTTGGGTTTCATTCTTTGTATTTATAAGTTTAATGTCATTCCTAAGTAAACCGCATTTCAATCTTATGCCTTTCTTTATTATTATTTTTGTTATGTCATTTATTTGACAAAATAAATGAAACACATAGTTGTGTGCCAATTATTATGTTCCCATTTTCTTATTTATGACTTCAAGTGATTTATACTACGCAATAAGTTAAGTAGGACCGATGCTATTTGTATGTAGGTTATTATTAAGTTTAACTATCTATAATTAGCATAGGTAATTCTTATCTATTTCGCACTTAGGCTGATCCCATATTGCGCATTCCTCGAACGTGTAAACGACGCGACGCGCGACGCGCGACATGAGCGCGCTCGCCCCTCGTCAACCGCATGCGATACGCGCTCCAGGAACGCACACTCCTAATAATCTAAGAAAATTAGTTTTAACTAATACACCGTAAAAGTGAAATCCTGTCATTTCATGCGAATTATAGTTATAACTCATAGTACTAACTGAGACGTTATCTAAGTTGTCTCACCAATTTACTGTACTAGGAAGAGAACCAAAGACAACGTTGTGCAATAGAACTAAACTGGAGCAAATGCTTGGACGCTGACCATAAATTGAAGACATTCACTGTCCCCGATCTAATATCTATTCTTCCAGTATCGAGAATTTAGACAATCGGTATGTTCTCACGCGAAATCCTTGCTGTTGAAATACCAATGAAGTGTTGCATGATCACCCATAAACTATTATACGAAATAGCTAAGATTACACTGCGTATATTCCATAACAATACCAGGAGGCCAAGAGTCCTATTAACTCGGAAATCCATACAGGAAGGCTGCTCATCATCATCATCAGCCAAACAGATCAATGAACATCAAACATGCATAATTGAAATATTAACTTTTTTAAACACATGCATACCAGTACATTTCGATTTTTGTTATAGCCGGTTGCAATAAAATTAAAGTTGTGAATAAATATAAATATTTCACAAAGCGATAGTGACAGTAAATATCTCCAAATATATTGCATCATCTAAAATTATCATTAATACCGGGGCATCTACAGTGATCAAATTATTCAGAGCATCCACCATGGCAGAATATACCGGAGCATCAACACCTATTACTTTATTACAACCAAGCGGCTATTAGTAGGTACTATAGACATTTTTTTAACGACAGGATTTTATCTACTGTTAAAGGGAAGGCATTATTCACCTAATACACGGAAAAGTACATAACTAGTGGTTCTAATGTTATGTTATAATCAAAGTCACAGTTTCACTAATAACATCCATCGATAAGAGCTGTACACTCGACGGACAACGACGAAGCAGATTAAAAACTAGATACCTACTGTTAATCCGCGTTCTGGGTTAGATTCCCACCCGCAGGAAAATTAAGTGAAAGTGCGATTAGCGATAATTTTGCTGATGAATCACAAAGTGTTAAAAATTGACGCATTATCTTAGCTACGCCACATTATTGTACATTGTCCAGCCAACAATATTAATTGTAGCTCGAACAATTTTATTTTCGGATGGATATTAGATAGGTATATAGTTAGCCAGGAGGCTTTGCTCCTGGCTACTTTACCGGGCATAAAGGCGAGCAGTGCAGAGAATAAATAAATGGTTTAGAAACTAAGCAACATGCATAAGAGGGCATCCCCTATAGTTGACCGCTATAGTTGAACACTAGCCACCAATTACTATATAAACGCGACATATTTTGACATTTTGCGATGAATTTGCTAAATGTCACGTTACTATGACAAGTTACACAATTGGCCTTGTTTTTTCTTTTTTTTATGGGACTAATCGCACCCACACTCACACCACTGCAACGCCTGTAAGTCAGGATCAATAGAGCATACACTGGAAATAGCAATGAGCACTACTTACGGCTCACCAAGTCCAAAAAAAAAAAATTGGGACCGGTAATGCATTTAATCAGAAAAAAAATTAGGAAGGACAAGGTAAGACTTAGGTATTTGGCTTATTGAACTTTTTTTGTGAAACACACAACGTTGCCCTGAATATACGTAAAATATATGTTTATAAAGTTCTTCGCGATACTTTGATTTATACACGCGGTTTCACACGCGTAACTTCCGTTCCCGTGGGAACTTCATAGTAAAATATAGCCTATGTCACTCAGGGCGAATGTAGCTTTCCAATGGTGAAATAATTTTTGAAATCGGCACGGTAGTTTTTGAGTTTATTCATTACAAACATACACACACACCCACACACTAATCCTCTTTATAATATTAGTATAGATGAATCAAGATGTCTAAAACACATATTAATCAATGTCATGATCGGAGAATTCATAATCTACGAAGTATATTATTATGATGTATATTAGTCTTTAATAAATATATATTATTCAGTAATTGTCTAAAAGATACAAATCTAAACCTAGTAAGAGTGAAAGTCAATTTTGTAACTTTCTGTGGAACGTTTGGAGTTGTTTTAAACTTCACAAACATGAAAATTGACAAAAAAAAAGTAACCGTCACATTTAAATTATAGCCTCTGTTTCTAATTAGTACTATTATTAACAAATTTCTAAATGAATTAACACCGTCTTGCTAATACTTGTTACGTAGGTGTATACATTTTGTTGTAAAAAGCTTTTAATTAGGTACATTACATATTGGTTTTATTGATCATTCCTCACATAAATGTTTATGTAATAGTAATCACTAATCACTCTTCAGCTCTATTAGTATAATAAAGCTAATGAGCTAGTTTGTTTGCTTGTACGCGCTTATCTCAGTACGAACTACTGATCTGAAAATATTTCAGTGTATTATATGGGTACATATATGATTACGCTACTATTCCGCGCGGACTATGTCGCGGACACAAGCTAGATATTAAATAACTCTGAATTATTTAAATTTAGAGGTATTTAATATTCCAGTAAATTATCAAACACCGACGAAGAAAATGAAAGCGTCATGTCAACTATTTTTCACATTATAATAAATTAACTTTACACGTGTGTACAGGGCCGAACTTACAGGTGTAGAGGCTCCGGAGCAACTAAGGAGTGGAGGCTTGGCCACAATTCATTTTCCCTCAAGATAAGTAGTAAATTCGTAGTATTATCAAGTCAATTTGGAAATTAGATAATATGTTAGTAATTGCCTAATTGAAGCGATTTTTTTTTGTCAATATAACCATGTTTCTACGTCACGTAGGGAAAACTAAAACAGCGAAAAAAACTATCAAAAGTAAAGTTTGCGAAAAAAACTATCAAAAGTAAACACGTCGGAATTTAAAAGTTGTTTTTTCTCTATTGTGGACGCTACGGGGCTTTTGCCCCGGTCGCCCTTAAAGTCGGCCCTGTGTATACAGTAATTATATGACACCACACCATCGCTGCAGCTATTTTAAGTTTATCTAGTTATAGGTAGGTTCATGTTGCAGGCAAGTACTGAAATAGAAAAAGAAACAAGTATGTTTGAATAGTGAATCAAACATACTCGTTTCTTTGTTTTTTTAAAATTGCTCCATCGGATTATTAAAAAAAAAAAATGTAGGTATAGAATCGATATATTTGCATGATGCAATCAATATTTGTTCCAATACCTTTATTACACACAAGAATTTCATGACCGTCTAATAGATAGACAATAGTATAATTATATACGTTTAATAAAAACTTCGAACATGTGTATGGGGTGCCCGTTCATATAACCTCAATTTTCTTTTATTGCAAGGAGTAGGACTAGAGCCTGCTTATTTTGCGTTTATATTTACGTTTATCATAGCCGTTTCCTTCCGGGCAACTTTTTTTGTAAAAAACATAATGTCTATTCGATAATATTAATTATAATGTTTCGTTGCGATAGTAATACTGATGGCAAATCATCCTGTCAATTAATAGCAACGACTAAAAATCGATGTAGGTATGTAAAGTATAACCTTAGGCGTCCTTTACAAATGCCGCCGTCAAGCTTTTAAATTGATGTCTGACATTAGTGATAGTGCATATTTTATGATCGACACAGCTAAAACACTTTCCATTACTTTAGTGACAGATTTTGGACATGTACCGATCTATGCTATTCAATATTCTGAAATTCTATCCACAAATACTTAAGTTACATAATAAAAGTAATGTTAAAAGGAGAAAGTGAAATATAATATACAAGTATAGATAAACATGTTCAATTCAATTCAAAATTCATTTATTCCGTAAAAATTCCATTTGTTTGGAATTCCATTTGTTTGGAATCGTCATTAAAACGAACTTTAAATTAACTACAATATCAAAGTTCGATTCTTTATTATTGGTTCATGTCAACACAAAAAGAAACAGTAAGCAAAACATCAAAATTAAATAAGCAATAAATATTGCGACTTTCAAATTTCATTCACTGATGAAATTGTTAGTCCTATAACTACGGCCGCTTAAAGGTATTTTTATGCGTCACCACTATGCTTTCACTAAGGTTATTAAGTCGTAGTTTGGTAGTAAATATTATGTAGTTATAATTTGAATAAGAGTAATTATGTGTGTATCTAATATACATATAGGTAGGTTATAATATTTCAACTTTTAAAGTACCGACACTTTTATGTACTCACAACCTGCTGCCGGTGACATCCGCATGAAATAAGAATTTTATAAGCCATATCTAACAAATTATGTCCAGTCTTAATCGTGAGGTTCCACCGTTTTAACAAAAATAATAATGAGTATTTACTTATAAGCTATTTACCAGTAAAAGTCTCGTCAATATCTAACAAAAGCCAGAACAAACAGACATACAGAAACAAAAAGTGTTTTTATTATTAGTACCCTATATAGGTA
Organism: Nycteola revayana; assembly: GCA_947037095.2. NCBI lineage: Eukaryota > Metazoa > Arthropoda > Insecta > Lepidoptera > Nolidae > Nycteola > Nycteola revayana. The sequence continues at coordinate 6,631,114 of OX344847.2, forward strand.
GGTACATTCATATGCATTTAGCAAAAACCTGTTATTTTGACATCATATTCAGACACTCAATTTTATTTATTTGTATAGATAATAACCATTTTGAAGACGGATCTAGATAAAGTTAGGTATCAACTTATTTTATTTGAGACTTCAATCCGTTAGTAATAACGAATCTAAAAGAAAACAACTGAACCTTAAACTATCTAATCTAAAAATACTAATAAGATAGGTACAGACATTTTAGAATATTCCTTATATTTTAAATTGACTGCGACATATTGACTCGGCTCAAGTCACACACCTAATGAGTTTTCGGCTAAATCCCAGTTGAACGGCGGCTCACTAAATTGAGCTGGAGCAGTCAATTGAGAATGGATTTGGCAGTGCATCACAGCAACGAGCACTCACACACGCTTTTTTCGCAGTGTATGTTGTCACAGACTGCGAAAAATGGATTATGCAAGTGCGAGTTAACACTCAAATCATTTATTGATGTATGTGTATTTTAAATTATGTTTAGGTACTCGTTCCGGATGAGTGAACAAAACGTAGCTACTTTTTTTTTTAAGGACGAAGTAATTACATCACACACCTTGATAATTAAACATTTGAATGAAATATTTGTATAACTCATGCATACGCTACTAATTAAAATAATTGTTTTATAATATCTACAAATGCAACGCAATAATAACATAATTTGAAAATTATTAGCGATTGATTGAGATAAAAAAATAAAGTACCTAATCTGTTCTCTAAAGTGTTTAATAATCATAAAAATGTTAAGTAGACCACTTAATTTTACTTATAAATAAATTCGTATTGTAATTCTGTAAATGGGTAACTAAGTTAAACATTCGTTTGCATAACCGAGAAATAAATAAACATAGACATTAATATACTTGTAGCAGACATTAACATAATTTTCTATTATGTATACGCTCTGCTTTTCTCATACAATAGCTGAGCGGTGGCTTGTAAACCGTGACTAGCTCTTGCATAAGGAATGTTACCATACTGTTCATATTATATATGGATTCTATCACAATATTTGTGCATGAATAAAATATTAAGTTGTAAAATGAATTAGTGGCGCAGTGATTACGATAATTACTTCAATAGTTAGTTGTTTGTTTACATCTGATCTCCATTGCCATCCATCAAAAAGAGGCGTCGGAACGCTTTTTCAAATCTGCGGCTCAACAACCAAACCCTTTGGTTGTTGCAGCATCCGACTATAGGCTTTGCCCACAAAGCGTCGTAAGCACCGTCAGCCTCGGGACGTCCTAGATGACCCCAAGGATGAGATCACAACTTACCAACTAGCAGTACAGAGACTGCAAGAAACTAACTCCACTATAAAGAGACACTCTATCCGACCCACCACAGAAGAGTGCGCTCGCGAACGCGACGTGTCAACCTCGCCCTCACGACCCTTAGTTTGCAAAGAACCTTCCGATGCCCTCGTAGACCCGAAGTGCGAGAGGCCTTCGAACTGTCAAGTAGAGCGACAGCTGCACAACATTCCCCTAAAAATGTAGTTAACATTCCTCAATCCCTCCGCCACCGCCCTCAGCCGAGGTCCAAGTCCCATATGAGCCCTATGTTGCTTAGTTTGTAGTTTTTAAAAACATTTATGAAGGCTGGAGCTCTGCTCGCCTTTATGACCGGGGAAGTAGCAAAAGCCTCATAGCTAACTACTACCTATATATGCTCGTCCGAAAAAAAGGGAAACGTATTTGTATTTGGGAACTACGGATGGTTGTCCTAAGTGATTTATGTATTTTTAGTCCCCCACAACACAGGGATCTCTTTTCCTAGTGCGGGAGATGTCTGCAAAACTGAATAAGAAATAAAGCTAAAGAAACAAGCACATGGCAAGATTGACTATTACGCCCTTCTATCCTATTCCTATACTTAATTAAAACGCGTCGTTAGCGACAGCTGCGTCTTAATACTGTCTAAGATTGTATATAAGTATGTCTATTAGTTTAATAAACCCAATATCATTTATAAGCTATTCTTATTTATAAGTTTGTGTAGCACACTGATAAAATATAAAGATTAGCTTTAAGGAAAGCCCCACATTAGTTGTACGCATTCTTAGAGCTTATCTCAGATGCAGACGACGACGGCGGAGTTAGCAAGTGAGTCGTGCAGACTACACGCGCTCGCTAAGCGCCCTTCACGTTCATCAGCACCCACGTCTAACTAGCTTTGAGTTATTCCACTCTCCTATAACCCATGCCATATATGGGGTTATGCTTATTAATAATGGCTATATCTAAATCCAGCTAATAAACTATCCGCGTGCAAACTTTCAGCCAAATCGATTCAGTAGTTTTTGCGTGAAAGAGTAACGAACATTCTTACTACCACACATACTAACTTTCGCATTTATAATATTAGTAGGATATATACATTTCTAAAGTTAATGTAGCGTCAATAATACATTTGGTAACAATAATGGAATGGAAGTTTTATCGATGTCATAGTAATATCATTACGTGATTAGATATGGTCTACTCTCAGCTTGAAACCACGTGGTAAACGAACAATCTAGAGTATTTTGCTATTTTGTTTTGTGAACTCGTAATTGAGACATAACTGTGTACATAAAACAAACATGACAATAGACTTGTAACGGGGTCACACGAGCCAAGAATGCCTTTTTTTGTTCTGTTAGCAACGCGCGTCATTGATGCCCTCTACGGCATTGTCATCTGATATCGTGAATGAGAGTCCATTGTTGTTTGCTATCGCGATATGGCGACATTTGTGTAATATGTGTATATATAAAACACTGGCTTCTCGCGCGTGTTTCCACCCGCGTAACCCCTGTTGACGTAGGAACTATTAGTATAGGTACTAATAGTTCCTACTAATCACAATTAGCCTCGATAAATGGGCTATTTAACATTAAAATCTTACCAGTATTTCCTGCGATTAGCTCGTTCAAGCAAAACAACAAAAATACTCTTCAGCTTTAGTATTAGTAAATATAAATACATAATGCTGGACGAGAATCTATTATTCAATTATAAAGCTCGACTTCGAATATGTCGGATCCTATTAATAAACTATTAATTTTATTTTTAAGGCTTCTTTTTATTTTCCTGACCAGGCCTCCACCTGATATTAAATAGAATAAGGGTCCAAATACTACTTCTAACTTACCGTGCCCGACGGGGTCCATACTTTGTACTGGTTCTAACAACTTATACATATGGTGGATCAATAAATGAATTTGAACACACGAACAGCTAATTCAGTTGATTTATACATATCAATCAAATAATAACATTGTAACGGAGAAGTAAGTAAAGATAGACACAATTTAATAAAAAAATTATTGGAAAGATTGAGCTTACATTGGATTAAATGAAATGTATCAAAACGAAAGGACGACGGTAAAAGTTGCCTCGAACCAGTGTGTTTTGACCCAGATTATTATTTTAACGGGAGGGTGTAAGAGGATTGCAAACAATCAAGTTAAGTAACAACTGCGATAATAATTGTTACTGCAAATTCTACTGAATAACTCTGGTTCGGTACCCGCGTTGAAACAGAATGCTGGAATAGAATGAAAATATGAACGGACTCTATATGAACTGGTTTAATGAAAAGATGTAAGACTAGTTTTCCACGCGCGGCTTCTACCGCATATCTCCCGTTACCATGGGAACTTCATAATTAAATACAGCATATGTTATTCCCGGAAAACTTAGCTTTCTAATAATGAAAGAACTTTTGAAATCTGATCGAATATCGATGTATGTCCATGACAGACACCGTGGCTCTGTTTTGCTCTAACATATAAAGCAAAAAAAAAAGATCAGCTTCTAAAGGAAATCCGTTAGGCCAATATTACGTAAGTAAAATAAGTAGGTAATTGAAGTAATAAGAATATATTTAGTACAAACACTTGGTATATTATTAATAATTATTATGTACATACATACCTAATGTGTACGCTTTCTCCTTCAAACCGGATTGGAACTAATTACGAAGATGTTATTCTTACCTGCCTATGGTGAAATGGTTATTACCAGATGCAAGGTACATAAGTGCCATGACATAATTAATACATTATTTTGTTTTCATTATCATTGTATTTGACTTATAATAAGTACGATCGATTCGTCTACATTATCAATACACGTTTTTATTCCATTTTCATTTTCATTACTGCCAATTTCGAATGATTAAATAGTTACTTACACACTACAGACCTAGAGGAATAAGTCTCACCTTAATTCTAGGAGGGTTCTAATCTCGCGTCGGACAAAAAATCTTTGCGTAAAATCTAATAATCTTTCCGGGTCTGGTAGATTGAGGGACTACTTACCCTACTAACAGTCAACGTGAATATATTAAATCAGAATTGGTTTTGTTTTTACGTTTCAAAGGGGCAGTGTTTATATGAGAAATCATTGGTATTTAGTTTTAATTTAATGTCAATCAGTATTTCTCCGATTGGTCCTATCTACTCGAAACGATCTCAAAAAGTAGATATTGTAATTTAAATGGTATAGTAGGGCTATAATATAAAGAGTTTGTTTATAGTTATAGAATAAAAAAAGAGGTGTGAACATTAATTATTGGGATAAATGACTTGCACCCATTCGACACTATAATTGCCACTTTCACCTGTCTCCACGTCACTCATACGCCAAACTGACATCTAAGTGATCTAATCATTATAATCTCTACGACAAAGTGAGAACAGAAGTGATACGCTTACATGTCATTTAGATGAAAATCTTATTAAGTGACCAAATAAGATATTATCTGCGATAATCGCTGCATTATTTGATAATTATTATTCATATCTCGAATTTATTAATACGATTTGAAGCGGAAGAGTTTCTTTGCGCGCTGTATATCTGTAGCTAAGAAACAGAAAAAAAATTGTAATTTAATAATATTATGGCAAGTTTAGACTTGAAGACATCACGGTCCCTTTTGTTAGAGCATAGTTCAAAGTGGGAAAAAACACGGAACGCAATACGAAAGTTTTAAAGCAATACGAAAGCATTTGTTGAAGTTTCATTTAATTTTAACAGAAAGTATCAAGTAATTTAGGGGCAACATTTGACAAGATAACAAATAGTTAAAAATTTTTGTTCATAAAATCCTTAACTCGTTGTTGATACATGCGATGTTTTTCTTCAAGGGTTTTCAGAGCACTGGATGGTCGGACACTGCCAACGTTTACCATGAAACTGATATGTACTGGTGGAGTGTCTTTGCCTTTTGCCTCGACTTGCATAGTACGTTCAGTGCCTTCAACTGAATTTACACAACTTAGTTTAGTTTTTCGTTCAGTCCTGTCTTTTTCCTTTTTGTTTAACAATGTATTTTTATAATCCTTTTTATAGTTGATCATTTCTTTGTTTCTGTGTGATTGTTTATTTTCTGCATTGTTTAGGTTTCGTTGATTAGTTCTTTGTAAACTAGCAGATCTAACTTGTGAATGTGAGTTTTTAGTATTTTTAGGAATTCTCTCATTTGCTGATTTATTTATCAAATAGGAAGCCATTGCTTTGTATTGGTTAACTTGACGTTCTTTGGCTTTTGAAGAATTTGGACATTTAGCAGATGGTAGTCTTTCAGCTTTCTTATCAATATCATCTTGAACGGATCGTTTATAAATTTTCAGACGGTTTTCCATTCGAACTTTTTCCGAGTATCTTTGAAGACTTCTAGCTCTTTCAAGTCTTGGCTTTATTTTTTCCATATCAGGGCCAAGACCACCGAGCTTAACATTATTATCGGGTCCGATAGTAATTCTTCTTGTCGGACGGCGATTGTTCGTCACTTCTGAAACACTTTTAAAAATGTCTGGATCAAGATCAACATTTTCATTACCTAAGTCATGTGGTGATCGGCTGGCTAAATCTTCAACGAAACGTAAATCATCCTCATATGAATTATCACAATAAGCTTGAAAGTCTTTATTTAGAAGCTTTTCGTAATACATCTCATTGTAAGATTCGGTGTTTACAAACTCTTGCACAGGATTGCTTAGTTCATCGCCTATGCTTTCTTTTTCAGTGTCACCATATTCTGGACAAAGTGAGCTTATTTCATTATTGTCTACACTTTTATTTATATTTTCAGGGGCAAATTGCTTGCGAAACATTTCCAGATACGTGGGGCGTTTAGAGGATTGTCTTTCTTTATTTACTAGGTAATTTCTGGGTTGATTCGAGTCTTTTTTTATCTTTTCTTCGGTTTTAAATATGGTTTTTCTTTGTTGATATTTTGGTACTTTTATGAGCACATCATTTTCGTAAAACGGCACGAGTATTGTATCAACCTGTTCATCTACAGTCTTTTCATTTAATATTACTTTTCGTTTGAAACTATTCTCTAAACTGTCTAGCGATAAGTTACTGTCGTGACTTGATTGGTTTTCCATTACTTTATAAGAAAGGTTTATTTTCCGTTTGTTTATTAAATACGATGGCCTGTCCATAACCTCACTCACTGACATCATCTGACAAAGAAACGTTTTTTTATTATTAATTCAACATCAACCAGGAAAAGTCAAAAATTCAAACTGTTTTATATTATATTGTTGATAAACAAAACTTTTTTATACGACGTTTACGAAATATATTTTTTTAATTTAAAGTTTTGGGTTCTATTTTGTATGTAGAGTTATAGAGTTATTTATGGAATGTCTTAAAAAGCGCATTTAAAATAAAGAATTCATACATGTTTAATGGTATGGAACGTAAACAATAAATCGTGTTATTGTCAAAAGTTAGGGCACGTCGTGTGTTGGCCGAACGCCAGAGTCCAGAGTAGGAACAAAGCAAGCAAATTACTTTACGCCATCGTCGGAAAGCTAGGACGTGGTGCATGGCGTACACATACATACAAGCGACACCCAATTTTATAACTGTCCTAGAAATGAGATTAGGAATTTAAATTTTGTTTTCGATTTAAAAATTGTAAACGGAATATTTTTAAAGACTAGAGTCGTAAAGGGCGGCATCCTAACGACCAAACCACTTAATTATATTTATGATAAGGGAAACTATATTAATGTCTATGATGCTTTCTTGCACACCAGACTCACTAGTTTTATAAAATTTTACTTTTCATTAATGAACTGCGACACAAATATTCAGATGTTTTTCTATGACGTGAAATATGAATTCACGTGCACAAAACTATCGACGAGACTAAGTAAAGTAGACAAATAAGTAACATTATACAAGCAAATGTTGCGACTCAGAGTCAGATATCGTATTCCTCAAAATAGCTTTTTTGATATTTTGCCAAATTCTGAAACCAACTATAGACAAATCCGTCTTATGTACAGTTAGGTGGAAAAAGTTAACAGCTTCCTGGGTGAATATTATCATCACCAATTTCTTTTACTAACGATTTTATGATACTTCATCTTCATCATCATCATCAGCCCGCATAACGTCCACTGCTGAACAAAGGATATCTCACTGTTCTCGAGGGAGGGTTTTTGGCCCAGATACCACGCTTATCTGACAAGTTGGTGACTGCAGTATTGTGATACTTTATTAAGACTTTATTTAATCGTAATGATTAGTTGAATCAGCCAAAGTAAGAAGTACCTATAGGTAATAATAATATAATTACTAAGTAAAAGTGCCATAATCATACAGGTATTATAAATGTTAAATATATAAATAATATTAAAAAAATCATTATTGAATTCAGCTCGCCGGTGTACATGTTGTTTCTGTTGTATAAACTTTATGTTATGTTTTAACTGTGTGCAATAAAGAATAAATAAATAAATAAAATATCTAACAGAAACTGTATTGGTATTGGTGACTATCATCATCAGCCCGTATAACGTCCACTGATGAACATGGGCCACTTACCGAGGGAAGGTTTTTGCCATAGTCACCACGCTTGCCAAGCGCGTTGGTTAGCGCAGTATGTAACAGACAAGGAGACGCTGTTGTCCGTTCTCTGGTATACTCTTGTTATATATGATGTTATAAAAATCGGGACCAATGGCTTAAAGTGCTTTCGTAGGCACGGAGGGTACTCCCCCAACCAACCAGACCAGTAAATAAATCTTAAAATTTACACAAATATTACTTGTCCTGCGGCGTGGGGATCTGAGTTAGTTAGTTAGTTATTTAGTTAGTGGGGCTTCATTAGTTAATTTGCGTCCACTGCTGAACATTGGCTACCTCTTCATATATACCTTGGCATGCCAGAGTCGTTGAGGGATTTTGCCATAATCACTACGCTTGGCAGAAATTAGTGATTACTTACAATAAGATCGTGATTTGGGCTGCTGATAGATGCTGTTGCCTATCTATCAAGGGTGTGACCCTTAGTCACCACTTAGGAAATCCATGGTAAGACATGGGTGGTCTATTTTAAAAACCAGGGCCCCGAGTCTACTATCGAAATGGCGTGTCCATGAACCGTCAATGACAGCTCAATGGTCGGATTTTTTCCCATTTGGTAATCTACTAATCCAAATGACGTCATAATGGTGTCACTATGTCGCCACGATGAACTAATGTCATCGTCGTTAAATATAATAATAAATGATATACATTTATAAGTTTTGAAATCGCCTAAATAAACATTACAATCTCCCTAACCATCTCCCCTGCTACTTCTGTTGACGGCCTTTTTCTGCGGTAGCAACACCGACTGCCATTCCAGCGCCGACACCATAGTGAGATTAGTAGATTACTGTTTTTGGCATAATGATATCACGATGGCACTACGGTGGCACAATACTTGAAAATAGCAGACACGGTCCCCAGATATCTTGCATGGGAAAGTTAACCAATAGTGATTTGAAACTTCAAATCAAATTTGAGTGCAAATAGCACTCAAAATTGAGTGGCATAAAGTACAATTTCACATAAATCGTTATTACTATAGATTTGCTTACTACAGTAACGTATTGCAATTAGCACGGACAGTGCGTCACAGAAAAACAGATATTAACTTAGATGGCAAACTGCGTGAAAAAGATTGTAAGTTTTAAAAGTTTTCTTCTACAATTATCAACAAAATTATCAAAGCGGATGCTATCACTCACTTTCTGTGCACAAGTGAGTGAGTGCGACATGAGTGAGTGATGCCCAATATCTGCTATCAAAAAAGTAAGAAGCGAAAAAATGCTATTACTAATAAAAAGTAGTGGTTTGCTATTCAATTTACATTATTCTTTCGATCAATGACAACACTGCTTGGGGTGAGTTGCTCTGAAACAATACTGCTTTATTGATAATTTAAATAAAAACATTTATTTAAAAAAACGATTTCTATGAGTTTCTAGCTCGTCCTTTTTACTAATGCTACGTCTAGAACTAGAGTTAGTCAAAAGGGGACGCATCATAACAATACGATTCAAAATATTTTAAACGTGTCTATATGAACAAACAATTATTTTGATTTGATTTGATCTTTAATCATTCAACCTCGGCACTATACCATTACGAGTAGATATATGTTCTGATAATGAGGAAAGTAATTTGCCAGGCAGTATGTCTTTGAGCATTCTTTTGAGATTGCACGACGCTTTGCTGCCTCTGAACCGCATTATATTAATGAATAACCCACTATTGTTCTGTGTAGTAAAGAATACTGCATTCTAGTGGTAACAGATTCGTGGTTGGCTTGCAGCCAATGTCCGCCTGAGATAACGGATTGGGGGCAAGCTCCTACCCCCAGCATTTCCACTCTTATTATACCCCGTTACACCTATTTTATGCATTTTATAAGAGCTTTTAGAGCTGCATTCCGCTTAAGTGCTTCCAAAACGTTTGTAACCTAAATCATATTTACTACGAATGTGAAAGAATATTGAGAATTGCGATTACTTGAATTTTACCATTTGAATGTTCTTTCTCAATACTCAGCGAATGAAACCGTCAAGCAAGATATTAAATAGAAAATGCTTGCACCGGTAAATTTAAACGCTGTTTCTTAACTTTACAAAATTGACTATTTGTACACGCAATTTAGTAACATAAAGTAAAGACAAATGAACACAGAATAGCTTTTTGTAGTTTATGTTAATATATATATGTATATAAAAGCAGAAACTGGCGGAATGATCGATCAACGCTCAGCTGAAAACATGAAATTTTGCACAAAATTTCTTTATGTGCACTAAAGGAGGTTTGAACATTCAACATTCCTCTAAGGGTATGAAAAAGGGTAGCAAAGTCTATTTGTATAAATCGACATCTATGCGGACGAAGTCGCAGGCAACAGCTAGTAATTTATAAAAGTAACTCTAGGGATTCAAAAAAAACTGTACCCAAATAGAAATTTGTTTAAGAATTTTTTCTCGTCTCGCCTGCCTGGTAAAACCATCCTTAGAGTAGACCAATGTACCTACAGCAGTGGATTTTAGGTATACGACGTTATGATGATGATGACATTCATCATCAGCCCATATAACATTCACTGCTGAACAAGGGCCACCTCCCGAGGGAGAGTATTTTTCATATTAAAATGATTATCGACCTATTGCTGACACAAAATTGAATTAGGATTAGAAATAAGAAAATGACGAAATTTATAAAATAATGTAACTATTTAAATTGAATGTAACTTTATACCCATATTGTAATTTATAACCTACTGTTGCTGTGCCCTAACAGGGTTCATGTTGGTAACATTATATTCTACCTATAACACCTATTGTAAACCCATGAAGAAAGCAATAAATGAATTGAATATTTGCCATAGACACCACGCATGGCAGACGGGTTGGTGACCGCAGTTTTATGTTGCGCCGCACAAGGAAACGCTGCTGCCCGTTCATTGATATACGATTATTATAGATAATGTTATAATAATCGGGACCAAAGGCTTTACATGCTTTCCGAGGCACGGAGGGTATTCCCTCAACCAACCAGACCCGGAAAGAAATCTTAGAATTAACACAAAGATTTCCTATCCGGAGTGATCCAAAGTTAAAACTAGGACAAGAGAACAAACCTTTAATATGATTTCTTATACATTTGGATCGGGCTTTAATATGACATTGAAAATTATCATCATCATCATAATGACACCATACATAAGCCAGCTGCTAAACTGCAGATTAAACTGATGAGCGATAACACCTGCTTTTCTCATGACATTTCATTCGATTGAATAAACATTATAATTAGCATTAAGGTTTTCAATTTGTATGATGGACTACTACAATGGATATTGAGCATTAACAATTTCAGATAACATCACGCTTGTGAGATGACATTTAATACATTTTAATAAACAAGAACTTCAAATGTTAATGTAGGTACTTATAAAACATGAATATTATCATTTAACATTTCCTATAGAGTCGACAAACTTTTTAAAACATCACAGCGTAAAAGCTACTCGTATGCATTTCGAAGCCCGTCAACTTCCCCCAAATATTGCAAAGGAGACGTCGGCCGCAACGCATGTCACTGTTAAAAATAATTAAACTTGTAACTATATTGATTTGTTTTTAATTGTCTTCTTACTCGAATTTTAAATAATTGCGTATTAAATATGACCATGTAGCTCACTTAGTCAAAACTTTAAAAAAGTAGGGTGCCACTCTATGAAAACTGATTCTGATAAATTCGATTTTCAAATTTTATTTATTTACCTACAGCCATTGGTGACAACTGACAATCGAGTACAATACTAATTTTACAATCATAAAATGTACATAGTAACTTTTGACTCCCAAAGGGGAAATAGGTACATTCGTGACGCTTACCTAACTTTATTTTTAATAAGTCGATGTATAATTTTATTAAGGTTTACTTTAAAAAAAAGTTAAGTGTGGTTTCACTATTATTTCTTAACATTTTTGCTAAAGGAAAACACGGTGTATATAAAGTATAGACGAATAATATCAAGGTGATGTTATTCGTCTGTTCTTTTCATAACGCAGAACTAAAGACTGCCTCCAATCCACTGATGGATTTCCCCAGGGATATTTACGACTCTGCAAATTACTCCACCGTCTATTGAATGAGTAATTGTTAGTAGATCTTTAGTTATTGAAAAGTTATACACTTATTCATTATTAAAGAAACTTGTAAGACGTTTGGTTCTGATTAATGGTAGTTTAATAATAGATTCAAACAATTCGATAAATAATGATAAACATTAATGATATAAAAGTCGCTTTCTACTCTTAATTAGAATTGTTATATTTTGTTTTTCATAATTGTTATATTATGTTTTTCATAATTGTTATATTATGAAAAACATAATATAACAATTTTAAATTGAAAACACATGCCATATATTCAGGACACATTTTAAAATTCTTCCACACTGTTGTTTAAGATGTTTACAAACATTGTAAACATTGAATACATGTAACATGCATCATATACACTGTTTTCGAAAATATTTTCACATAAGCTAATGTAGGTAGATAACTTGTGTTGATATAGTTTGTTCTTAACCATTTTTGGAGGCGACAGGTTGTTGGAAGACTACGGGTCCCGTTCTTGCGCACACCCAGCGCAGTGAGGAACCGATGGCATGATTTTAAAAGCTAAAAACATTGTTAACACTTTCCATCAGTGTAGGACCTCTAAAAACAGTTAACAATCTGTAACAGAACATGTAAATATATGCATTTCTTTTTATATCTCCTATTTTCAAATTAAAATTAAAATGGGAGCAAAACAAGCTTTTATAGCATGCAAAATACCATTTTAATGTGACTCGTAGTTTTGAAGAGTGACAAGCATCTATACAAACTTTCGCGTATAATATAAATAGGATCTACAATTAACAATGTAGTCTATAGGCGACAACTGTATCAATACACCGTTCTAAAATCAAATCCAAATCAAACGCAACAGTATATTGGCCATTCCACACAATACAAACTTAATTATGTTATCATCATGATGACGCGTGCATATTGCATCCGAAGAGTAGGGTCCCATTGCGAGCTAAACTAGTAGTAAGTGAACTATTTGGTGCAACTAAAACAGTGGACATTTACTTACTCACACATTTTTTGGTATATATAGTGTATCTTATATTGTAATTTAATATTTAGAATATGGTAGAAATATAATTAGTAACGGTTTAATGTCACATAACCATCACAATTTCAAAAAAAAAACAGTTCTGCTAACAGATGGTACTAATAGCTAGCTATTTTGGTTAAATAGATTTGATGTTTACTTCATTTTGTAAGCAGTAAGTAAAATCTAACCAAAGTGATAGATAGCTCAGCAAGTTTCCTTTTCTCTTTGATGAATTTTCAATTCCTGTTCACTGTGTATTGCAGCTAAGATTCCCTCTACTATGACGCTTCTATTTCGGGCTTTGTCTGTCTTTTGTCTTTACAATAGAATGTTTTCTCACTCCTAGACAACATTAAAATAAAATTAGCTTAACTGGAACACATAAGTTTTGATTCACTTGATTGCTTGACAGAATTGATAATTTTCTTGGTTCATTACTGATGGCCATCATGCTGACTATCTTCTCTATTTTATAGGCATTCTATAAGCACCAAGCTATATTTTCTACAATAGTGGCTCTTATAAAGTGAATTGGACCTTTAGCTGCGCGAAAAGTATTGCGCTGCAGCAAAATTAAAGGTACAAGTTGGTAGCGGACCCTTCGTAGTTAGCGACATGAAGCTAGAAGGGAATTTCATAGAAATACATAGAAACCAGTAGTGTCGCTGAAACACGTCGTTTGCTGCTGCTTCATGTCGTCCGCTACCAACTTGTACCTTTACTGAGCATAGCATTTATAAGTAATTGAAATTGTGTTTTTTAGAGTGATTCACACACTCACGCCACCAAACTCAAACCCAGAGCTAGAAAAATATGTTGTAAATTGGTTTCTTATACCTTACAGGTTGGGAACCACTGTTCTACACGTACCAATTACTGTGACCACCATTAAGTAATAGAATTTGTATAGTAAAAGTGAACTTTACAGTAACTAGGTAATAGCTGTTGATGGAACCTCGCCCTCATTTTATTAGGGCGTATTCGGCATCAAAATCACATGACACATAGCATTATCATTTAGATTGGACTCGAATCTGATACATTGTTAAGATATATGATATTAAACCTACATAGAGTGCATTTCAATAAGTTGATCAGGTGTTAAGGTCACTCCATTGTCAAATCTGACTCACGACTTAACATAAACGGTCGACACTAAGTTTTATTTCATAGTGAAATTAGGTTCAAAATCGTTTAACACTGCACAAAACAGTGACAGATATGATAACATCGGTGGTATTTGGAATTAGAACCGGATAGTTTTAGGAGAGCCTAAATAAATTTGACTAGCTTATGGCGTCATTTCTATAGGCCTCGAAAGGTTAACAAGTGGCGGTAGAATTGAATAGCTACCGGTCGATCTTTATATAAGGAGGTTCTTAATTTATATTAGTACTACAGAAACGAAATGTTCAATAATTGTTTTTAAAATACAACTAACTCCCGTCCTAGGGAAACTAATCCCTGTATTTCGGAGAATATTACAACTAACATAATTTACGGATACAAAGCACACCGAGACTCAAGACAGCTATTTGTGTTTCACTCAAACATTTGTCCCGGGTAGGAATCGAATACAGAAAATTTGATCTAAATAACATTTACCGATACTACTAAGGTATAAATTCCAAGTTTCAGATACCCATTTCTATTATATCGAGTTATTCCGTGATTAAAGAACTTAAGTGGAGGATATCCGTCGTATTAGGGACACCACATGTTCGTCGTGGCACTATAACGTTATTAACCGTGTCTATTTCTCAGTCAACCTTAGACAGCAACTTACATACGGATTTCAGTGAACACACTCAAATCCGGTTACTACCAACATTCCTCGCCAGCGACCACCGTGAGCCGAGGTTCAAGTCCCACAGTCCTTTAAGCGCAGTTTGTTTAGATTAGGCTGGAGCTGGTGAAGTAGCAAAAGCCGGCCTGGCTAACTACATAATCCGTTCGAAAAAATAGGCGTGAATCAAGTTTGTATAATAATATGTATGTAAGTTAAGTAGAACTTCACGCGTTTTTGTCCAAGATATTGACCGAGTCCCAGTAATGAGCCTTCACCTTCGACTTCACCTTGAAAATTGCTTAAGTAACTTTCAGCATGGGTTTCTGGCACAAATCCGTTATAGTTTGTACATACTTAAAAAGTCAAAAACATCCGTCTATCTCTCCAGACATTTGAACAAAGTTGCGCATTCATAACATCCTAGTACGTTTAGATATTATCCAAAAATACATTTAGTAGAAAAAAGAAATAAAAATACTAGTATTAATGTTACTAGTAATGTAAGTAGTTTACCTTTACCATTAAGGTCATTTCGGGTCATGTCTGTGATTATTATTAATTCTAACAGTTATGACCTAATCGAATTGCGAACTAATGTTTTTTCACATCACCTTGACATTTTGTTCATCTTCTTGTTTTTTACCAGAAACTGTAGGTAGGTAAAGTTTTTCTTTAAGATACCTAAAGTAATTTAAAAATTAGCTTCATTTATAAAATATCTAGAACTAGCTGTGCGGTCGGAGGGTAATGTGTTGTAGCCTTTATGTTAATCCAGCTTATAAACTATCCGCGTGCTTTCAGCCAAATCCGTTCTATAGTTTTTGTATGAAAGAGTTACAAACATCCATCTATCCATACTCACAAACTTTCGCATATATAATGAAGCAAGGTGAAGTAAAGATGTACGGTAACGACAAAATTGGTTTCAATTTTATCGAAAGAAATCTTACAATTTATATAAGACAATTTCGTCCGGATTTATAAGGAATCGGCAAATTAAACAAATGTGTTGCTCTGAAAAGAGCAAAATTTTATTTTAAAATAATTTTACATTTTACGCTATATGCAATCACTCTATAGTTTTTATACAATACCTGAAAAGACAAAGAAACGACATTTAAAGTAATTCAATTAGTTTGTCGATTCCCTGCACAAGATAATTTTTATTCACAGCTTTTCGATTTCATTAATCATTCTCGCCATATTAAAACAAAACTCTTGACATTGACTTTTGCAGTTCCGTAGACAATGAAGGTGTGTTTAGATTAACAAAGAAATGTAATCTCTTTACATCTCCCCCGCCAGAGAGGAAAAATTTTCCAGAAATTTATACAAGAATTTCTTGTCCGGATTGAACCCACGACCTTCGAGATTTAATGCCAAATACCGCTACGCTTCGGATGTTGTCACATCAAACTATACTTTTGACAAAATAATATTTTTAAAGTCACAAGCTAACTAAAAATATTAAACTCGCTAAATACATTTAGGTAATCTAATCGCAATAAATTCTACTATTTCAGTAGATTTTTTTGCGGTTAGGTTACCTAAATGTATTTAGCGAATCATACGCTTCTTACGTTTCGTCATTATGTATACATATACAAATATTGACAAGTAACTGACATCAGGATATATACCTAACAAGGTGACACAAATTAGGATAGTTTTACTAACGTCAACCGTAGATTTGGGCCAAGGTGCGATTAAATTGATGTCAATTTGTTTAACAACTAGATAGTTAAGATGTAACTTACACGCCTAAATGTTTGAACAACAAAGAAATCCTCCAAGGGCAAAAGAATTGCTTGTTGCATTGTGGAAATTGCATGCGTTGTGATTTGGAGTATTTAATAGACCTGTGTTTCTTGATTGTCTTTTATTTATACTTATTTGAACATCTTTGAATACGTAGTTAGTTAAATGAACTGCTATTAGATGTTGTATTATTATTTGAAGCTTAGTTATCTCAGCTTAGTATAGTCTGCGTGCATCTGCTAGAACTAGTCATAGCTAGATGAGGCAGACCCCACATCGGTTGCGACCGTCGAGCGAGTGTCACATGTGGATAACACTGGGGTTAGCGGGTGATGGGGTTAAGATCCCGCGTCGTTACATGTTTGTAATTGACGATGTGTGTTACTAATTGTTTTATTTATTTACTAACTTCCCACTTCGCGGTTTTATCTGCATAACTTCCATTCCAGTATGAAGTTTAAAATTAAAATAGCCTAAAGCCTTCCTCGATAAAAGGGCTATCTAACACTAAAATAAGTTTTCAAATTAGACCAGTAGCACCTGAATCAAGCAACTCTTCAGCTTTATATATTAATATAAAGTTTATGACGTGATAAACATGGCTCAGGTAGTTTACATAAGTACCTACAATAACTTTAGACCTGAAGCACATGACAATTGGTTGAAACGATTGTTATTCCGCGCTTCCGATGCCCTAGCAAATGTTATCAAAATATCGAAACCACCAAAAATGACTAACGTGGTGCTAACATTTTAATGACGATATGTAGAACGCGCTCTGATCTATATCAGTACCATAAACGCCTTAATTATGAAACCATTAATCATATAGTTAATAAATTTGATGAAGTTTATGATTTATATAATTTATATGTAGGCTTTACAAACAATATAAGTAATTTAAATTTGATAGTTTTGATTATTGATTAATGGCGGCATTGCTTGATTAAACGATTTGCATAATCGCTAGCTATACTATTAATATTTCAAATAAATATTTTTTAATCTCAATCTGCTAGTGCTAAATATTAATTTATAATTTTTATTTATTGCTTAATAAATCAACTCCTTCTTTTATTTATGAAATCGTAATAAATACTTTCTTTTTTTTACATCATCAGCCTGAACCTCCACTGTTGAACATGCACCTCTCCAGAAGAGGGTATAGAAATAGTTACTACGCTTGTCAGACTTGTAGAGTAGTGTAGTGTCTAGCTTGTCAGGCGTATTGCTGACTGTAGAGTCGTGTAGTGTCTAGCTTGTCAGGCGTATTGCTGACTGTAGAGTCGTGTAGTGCCTAGCTTGTCAAGCGTATTGCTGACTGTAGAGTCGTGTAGTGCTTAGCTTGTCAAGCGTATTGCTGACTGTAGAGTCGTGTAGTGTCTAGCTTGTCAGGCGTATTGGTGACTATAGAGTCGTGTAGTGTCTAGCTTGTCAGGCGTATTGCTGACTGTAGAGTCGTGTAGTGTCGAGCTTGTCAATCGTATTGCTGACTGTAGAGTCGTGTAGTGTCTAGCTTGTCAGTCGTATTGCTGACTGTAGAGTCGTGTAGTGCCTAGCTTGTCAAGCGTATTGCTGACTGTAGAGTCGTGTAGTGTCTAGCTTGTCAGGCGTATTGGTGACTATAGAGTCGTGTAATGTCTATGCAGGTATAATGATTTAACGTTGTTGCCGGTATCCAGGTAGATATATGATTGTCATTACCAGACTGGAAACTTTGATTTTACAAATTTTTTGACCGGCCTAGGATTAGAACCTATATTGTCTATTTTACTGTAGTCTAACGTATAGTGTAGCACAAGCTCGGCACGCACTTAGAACACACGTCCACTCTTGCCCAAGGATCTCGTGATACTGACGTGGTGCGCTCGAAACAGTGAATTATATGTATGTATGTTGGTTTGATAGGGCATTGTAGAATATTTATTATGAAACATAACTACATATTCCACAGAACCCATACTATATTTAAAGCGAAACTCATATCGGCTTAGGTAGTTTAAAATCTCTAAAACCTCTTAAAATTACTATTACTACGCCTAATGTTCATTTTGTGACCAAAACCGTAACATACCAATTACTATAATACCGCAGTCATTGAAGCGTGCAGATTATCTAATAGCCATTTATCTATGCAATATTACCGATAAGTTCCGGATATCTAGACAATATGCCGATTACCTAGGCTAGGCTGTATGCTCTTGACCTACTTCCGTTTATTATTTGAGTTTAACTACCTGCATTGATTGGTATTTGTTGACGAATACAAAATATACAAGTGGATGTTGGAGTAAACCAATATTCCTAGATTAGAATTGATGGGGACATTTTGCGAGATGCATGTGATATGTATATACAACCTCCGTAGCGTAGCAGTATTTGGCTCGCTTTAACGCTGGATAATAAATCTTTGTGTAAATTCTAAGATCACTCTCCGTGCCTCAAAAAGCACGTTAAGCCATTGGTCCCGATTGTTATAACATCATCTATAATAATCGTATATCAAGGAACGGGCAGCAGCGTTTCCTTGTGTGGTACAACATAATACTGCGGACACCAACTCGCCTGCCAAGCGCGGTGACTATGGCAAATACCCTCTCCGGGGAGAAGGACCATGTTCAGCAGTGGACGTTATTCGGGTATTTCGATAGATTAAGTCGAATATCAAAATTCCCTATACCCTAAAGTCCCCAAATTCGAGACTGCCGACTATTTTTATTAGATTTTAAAACTTGTATTTCTAGCAATATGCATTGTGTCATTGACTTTACAAATAACGGTAATAAATGATTATATTTATAACATGGGATTAAAAAACAAATTAGCACGCTAAGCATTAAATCACAGATTCTATGGGTTTTTTAACACATACCGGCTTAAGGGTCATTGTACTATTTAAATAAACTATTTATCATCACAGAATAAGGTTGTTAGCCCGGCTTTAAGTCAACAACCTCTTGGAAGTAATTTTCTAAAATATATAAATGTCCTGCAGATAAATATTTACATAAAAATTTAAGTATAATAAAACATTAAAGTTATTTTGTATGTATATTATTGAACCGTTTGGAGTTCAAAAATGTATTTTTTAAGTATCATAATGTATTTTTGTTATTTGGTGTAAGTAATGAATATTTTTATCATACTCATAATTAGATATGTGGTAAAAAATCGTTAACATTTTTAGATTATAATAAATACGTTGTTAAAAAAATATATGTTTATAATAATAATTATTATTATTACTCATTGAACTTATTATGTACTATAGAATGAACCAATCATAATAATTTGCGCGACTTTTATCTGATACATGTAGGTACTTAGTCATAAAACACTTAGAACTACTACGCCTGTACGCCTGATATTAGATTGTTATCCTTGAAGTTTTGTACAAAAGATATTATTAGTTATCTAAATCAATATTTTGCCTTGAATATGACGAAGACCGGATCATTATTTAACCATCCCATGCCCTCGTAGACCCGAAGTCCGAGAGGTCCGCGAATTGTAAAGTAGAGCGACAGTTGCACAAAACTCCCCTAAAATGCTAAAAGTCATAATCCTTCAATCTCATCGCCAGCGACCGCCTTGAGCCGAGGTCCAAGCCCCACAGGGGGCGCCTTCTTGCGCAGGTTGCTTAGTTTGTAGTTTTTAAACCATTTATTAAGGCTGGAGCTCCGCTCGCCTTTATGTGAAGTAGCAAAAGCATCGAGGCTACCTACGTAAGTCCATCAGAAAAAAAAACAAAAGGATCGTTATATATTGACGGTCAATGCAAACTCTCTGAAGAATTGGTTGAGTTTGTTTAAAAAGAATACAAATAATATAGTTACCAAGATTTTTCGCTATAATTTCCCTTGATACTTATTTAAGTTATTATAGAACTAATCAACAATATTCATTAATCTGTTACTAAACTTAGAAATATGTACTTGATTATTAATACTAAAAACTAACCATGTTTTTAGTATTAAAATCGAGTAGGACATATTAAAGTATTGTCTTAACTAATATTGTGTCTCGTATTACGAAAAAGGCATACTTTAACTTCTTAAAAAAAAAACGCAAAAGAAAAAAAAAACATGGCATATGAAATAATCACATAAAAAAACGAAATGAAGTGTCGAACTCTTTTTAGTAAATATCATAAAGACATTTAAAATGAGTCAGGTGAATACAAAAAGGACGCGGTTAATGCAAATGTATTAAGAACACTTAATTATTACGTGATAACTCCGTGCTTCGGTTAATAAATTTACTAATTTATTGAAAAAATACATTATTTGCCAATGATAATATATTTTTCATGATTTTGATCTTCTCCAAAGAAATTAAATTAACTGCGTTTCCTTTTTCGTAAATGTAATGTCCTTAACTGTTAATTTTACAATATTTTCGATTAAGAAATTTTAATTTATTGCAGGCGTCGGTTTTACCATTTAAATGCTTATTTATTTCAAGAGTAATGGTTGGGTCACAATTGATATTCAGATTTTTCTATAGCAAACTGATGGATGCTGTTTTTTTTAAATATTTAATTTAAGAATCAATAGACAGATTTTATAATGATCATTTTATTCGAATTGATTTATTACTACTTTATTTATCTGTTGCCATAGGCAAGAATGTGCCGCACTTTCTATTCTTAAAAAATTCTAGAAAGAAATGATGTATACTCTGTCTATATATTGTTGGATTACATTTCCTATTTGAATTTAATCATTCAAAACCTAAATATTGTAAAATAAAGTGACAATAAAAAATCTAATGTAGAAACTGTGTACCTACACATTACTATATGTATAGATAACTGTACATGGAGATTATTTACTTATATTTGCATTGCTTTTTTAAATAGTTTGTAGAATATTTGGTTTCAGTAAAAGCTTTCATTCTTTCAATACAAAACAAAAATACTTAAATCTAAATCGTTAGTGTAACAGAAGAAACAAATCGTTTCGTTATGCTTTTAAAAAAAAGACGAACATGTAAACCATGTTTTGGATATAAAATTTTCCAACATCACAGATTTTTCTTTGTAAAACTTCGTAGGTTTCATTTGAAATTAAGTTTCACGTAACTTTTAATAACATAGGTACATTTATGGGATTTTACGCGCCATTTTACTAAATTTAATTTTTCTTCACACAAAATAATATAATGCATCAAAATATAAACTTTAAAGCATTTTGTATCGACAACAATTAACTTTTATATTAATTCGCTCCTTGACATATAACCTGCGCGGAAATTAAACTTTTTAAAATAGTACACAACTACTTTTTGTGACTTTTCGCCACCTTCATTGAACCGTGTACATGTAGGCACATCGCAAAAAAACATATGAAATATGTGACCTCAACGCATCTTGCCGAAACAAAAGCTCCCTTCCACCTTGACACAAAACAAATACATATAATCAACACACAATTCAAGGTGCTACATATTTAATTCATCAATTAGTAGATACATCCTTTTCACTTCCGCGGACAAGCCCTTTGCAAGGAGCCACAACATTTCCGCGCATTCAAGTAATGGTACTTTGCAGTAACAATTGGCAAGTCAATATATTGAATATACCCATTGTAGCCAAACGGATGTATTCTATAACAGTAAGATGTTCATTCAAACCTTGTTTTGTTGATGCTATCGGCGCCTATTGAATTCGGTGAAAGCAAAAAGAGAATATGACCATAATAAGATAGCATCGCTACTACTTATTAATTATTTTTAAGTTATAGAAAGCTTTGGATTTGTTTTTTGCTGCTGACATTCAATTTATAATTGGGATGTTTTGGCTGAAAGTGGGCTGATAAGTATCTAAATACTTACTTACGTTTGTTCAATGGTATGATAGAAATGTCTTTAACAAATTAATTGATTAACGAACTTATACGTAATCGTTGAGACGAAATTCATAGCCGATATTTTTTGGGAGTTATTGATATTAATGTGATTGCTAAATCTCACGCATGCGTAAAATACCTATATCTAATTTAAATTTGTAAAAAAAAATTAATAAGTTTTTTCTTTTTTTCATCTCAATTTTAGTGTACCTACTCTACAACTTGTGTATCTCCTCTGTATTTTGTAATCCACCTGATCCTAAATATTCAGTACCTACCTTGCACCTATTAAGACAGTTAACACTAATACCAACTATTGGCAAACGAAAGCCGAGCTGAGACAGTGGTGGAAAATCTATTGATACAATATTACTAAACATCAGAAGACCTTAGCAATACCAAATCATTTAATATTTAACGAATCATCAGTTTATCTTTGTATACGAATTCCATTAGGCGTTCGATACTTAATCATAAGTCCATAAATTATTTATAAGTAGCTTATTAACGACTACGTTGCATCCCCCGAGAAGGGAGGAACAGATAAAAATGACGTCGATATCAATAATTTTCCTCCACCGTTCTTTCTGTCTTTTTTTGGCACAGTCATTTTTATCTGCTCTCTCTCTTCTCCACAGGCGTGCAGCAGACACTTTATGAATTGGAGAGACAGAATAAAATCACCAAGCAGATTCTTGAAGCTTATATACAGAAGAAATTGGGAAGGTCGCACAGTTATAAAGCGCCGTCTATACTTGATATCTTGCCGGTGAAGACGACAACTAAGGCTCCTATCCTGCAGTCTGAACAGAATCCCGATGAATTTGAAGACGATCTACAGGAGAATCCTGATAGTCAAGAACTCCAGGAAAACCAGGAGTTAAGTGAAGATGACAGCCTCCAAAGCGTCGAAAGCGAGCAGATCGACTCCATATATAATACAGAAGGCACGTAAGCATGAAAAAAAAATTATGTACTCAGTATTAGGTTTTATTATTAAACATTTCCTGATATCAATCAAAATGTCAGTTCCGTATTTTGTTATATTTGTTTGCAGTTCTAGTGCATAATACCTAAGGTCATTGTCAAAGGAATCTGTTAAGGGTCAATAGGCATGTGGACTAAAAAAATCTATTTAGTCCGTCAGTTAGATTACCAAAAAATATTGGACACGTATTTTTTTTCGTTCCTTAAACTAAAAATGACGAAAATACAGTGCGTTGAAATTTTGTGTGTCGTCACTATTAGGTACAATTTTACCTAATAGTAATCCTAAACTTTATAGTTTGTTTTTGCTCTGTATCTTCGTCAATTTTTATTGATTTAATAAATACGTGACCAATATTTTTTAGTAATCTAACTGACGGACTATATAGATTTTTTTAGTCCTCATGCCCATTCGAATGTAATTGATTGCTGAGGTGCTCTTAATTAAACCGATCAATTATTTGCCCACTACAGTATTTACACACTTACACAAAAATATGTCTAACATCCAGGGCGTCATCATATTAATTAGTCCATATCCATATAATTAAAGCAAACCATCAAGAATATATTTTATTAATAATTTACTTTTATATACCTACAAGGAATATTTTTAGAGGGAACTTACGCTGGGCCCACAATGGTCATGCGCATTACTCGTACGTGTCAGATGCCCACGAAAGCGGGTGACGGGAGGCAAGCTTGACGCTCGCGTCGTTCACGGGCGCTAAGAAAGCGCACTCCCAATGTGTGGTCAGCCTTAGGCTTAGTTTCTTTAGGTAAAGAAAATAAATTCAAATATGACAGTAGGAGAAAGTCTTTTAGGTATCTACAGTTTATAAAGACGAAGGGAGGGAGGCGCTTTCAGCGTATGGGTCACTGTATGGGGTCGCCCCTTTTTTTGTTGTCCAGGGGGAAATGCGTTTTCACATCCCCTCCGCCGCTGCCGCGTTCCAGCGCGACGGGGTATATGGGACGCGCCCTCTCCATAGCGGTGGTATGCTAATCATACGACGAGAAAAGTACTCTACAACACTAAGACCCTCCTAAGACACTCCTCCATCCGCAGTTGGTGAGGGCCGGTAATATTAAAACAGGCTACCATTTCGTTTACCTACAAATCCTAAATCCATATAACACGCAATGCGTAGTTAACGTACTGGTATTTTTTACCAAACATTGGCAAATCCTAAGCAGTACGCAATGGATAGTGACCATGCCATTTTTCTGTCAAATATACGGAGACCCAAATAAAATACTGGGGACAAACATTATGTCAAATATTTGTGAATAACTCTTTTTTTTTTGTGAAATATCTTACATTGCGCTGTTTTACCAGTTAACTGGTGACGCAAATATGTGAACTGTTTGCTGATTTTAATTAGCAATGACGATTTTTATTTATTCTGCTGGTTGGTTAATAGTGCCTAAGTAAATGTTGATAAATAGGCATGATTTAGTTATCCTTTTGCAATATCTTTGATAAGACTTAAAATGTACAAATGCTGTGAACCGTGAGATGTTACTGATGACTTAGAAGCTTGAGGACATAAATAGGCCTGACAGAGTATGAACTGTAGGTAACCACGAGTATGAGAGTGGCAAAAGTGACTCACGGAACCAAAATCAAAGAAACGAATTATTTCTTTTCACTATAAAAGTCTTATATATCATATCATCAGCCCATATAACGTCCACTACTGAACATGGGCCTTCTCCCGAGGGAAGGTATTTGCGATAGTCACCACGCTTGGCAGGCGGGTTGGTGACCGCAATATAATGTTGTTGCACACAAGGAAACGCTGCTGCCCGTTCCTTGATATACTATTATTATAGATGATGTTTTAACAATCGGGACCAACGGCTTAACGTGCTTTCCCTCAACCAAACAGACCCGGAAAGAAATCTTAGAATTTGCATAAAGATTTACTGTCCGGCGTGGGGATCGAACCCACAACCTCCGAGATTTAAATCGAGCCAAATACCGCTACGCTACGGAGATTGTCCACTATGAAAGTGCTATGCCATAAATAACACCCGCTTGAAATCGACGCAACGGACTGATAACGGATACGCCCGCTCTATTGTTTGATGAAAACACTGAGGTTGGAAGGTTTATCGTGTTTTTTTTATTATTGTGCCTATAAAGATGTAGTCCATTGTACCTACCTATGTTTTTCGTCAGTATATATTTTATTATGTCTGTCTTATTAGAAACCAACCACTTAGATGATGTCTTAGGCCTCATCTATCGTGGCTTTGGACGCCCGCTCTAAAACATATGGAGTTGTATAAGTGTGTTTATGGAGAAGTGATTTTATTTTCATTAAGAATTACAAGAATATTAGTAGACTGCAAAACTAGGCCAAAATAAAAATGATGTATAGATGCGACCCGCACCGCCCAACGCCACGCGTGACGCACCGCGTAAACGAGGCCTTACTTAGATGTCTTGCAAATAATGAAGCAGTTCAGTTTATTTCATTAAGTTGATGAGTAATTGCACGCCATTGTATTATTAAATTGAGTCAATTAATCATCTAGGTTATATTATGAAAAGTTTGAAAGTTAAATAAAAGATTGTACGCGTAGTTGCGTTCTGCGTTGATAGATTATCCTAACTCCACTAATGTATAGTAATTAGTCATTGATTTGCATCACGAAGCGTGCTCTAATTGATATCGAACCTTGGACTTCACTACAATTTAATTAATTACGGCTATAATGTTGTGAGATTCACTTGTTTATTACCTGATCGTGGCATAGAGACTGTTATGAAATGAATCGAAACGAATTTAAAATGTGAAGATATAATTGGCCTGCCTCAAGGCAAATGTAATGCGCTACTGATGTATTATATTCGTTATCATAATAATTGGTAAGAAGTATAATATTACTAGCGACTTGGCTCGAGGTACCTACTTAAAGTCACGCCTTTCTGCCATAAGGGTAGGCAGAGAAAAAGGAACGCCACCTGTCTCGATCCTGGCACACCTTTATTATTTCTTTCACTTTTATCAGTCTCTTCATGCATGTTCGTCGGTTATTGGTAAATACTTTAGGAATAAATTTTCATCACGATCGTAAACAGTATGAAAATTATTTTATTGGTAAAACAGGTAAAGGGGAAAATGTTTTTAAAGATATAAAGCATACAATAACATACGATCTATATAATATAGCAATCGTTCCCGCTGGAAATGGATGGTGGAACTTCGTTAAAAGTTACATTTCAGACTATTAAATAACGATTAACGGATTACCGAGGTATGTCCAGCTATGGGTATCTCATTGGTCATCTGTAGGTACATATCAGAAAACCGAGATACAACAGTCAATTGTTTCTACTACAAGTTAGGTTAGGCTACCTACTAACAGTGTATCTAACAAGACGGCAAAGCCTTATAAGTGGATGTTACACGTTTTGTCTTCGATCCAAGCTATTTTAAATATAGAGCTCATTTCAAAGTCAGAAATCAATATTACCTGACGTTTAGTAGTTCACCTTGATAAGTTCATGTTTAAGGGCAGTTGTGCAGGGCATTTACCCGCTTGTATTGAGTTAACTATACACTGACTTGTCCAACGGGTTTTGACTGAATATTCAAATAGCTACCTACAAATCTAATATAATTAATCATAAATTAGGGTTGCGGCCAATATAAGAATGTATTGCTGTAAGAAGGTAAAGCTTTTTTTTTTGTCCGGGGGTAATGCATTGACGCTCCCACCACCGCTGCAGCGTATTCGCGCGCTGGCGGTGGGATATGTGGGACTCGCCCTCTCCATAGCGTGGTATGCTAAAGTCATACCACGAGGAGAGGACCCTACACCACTAAAACCTCCCGGACACTCCTTCTATCCACCGTTGGCGGGGGCCGGGTACGCATGAGCAATCCGGCCAAAGAAGATAAACCTGACATTATATAAAATTAGCAGTAATTCAAAATAACAATCCTGTGACAAATGGACAGACACATAGAGAGAAGGGCAATTGAGCAACGGTTGGTTGAGAAAATTTGAATATGAAACTTTGAGTAAACAAAATGTTCGTTTATGAAATATTCTCTAGTGATTATGGTGCCAGAATAATCATGACACTAGTTAAAATATTCAAAGAGATTAAAAAAAAAATTTACGTTATCCTTAGAAAGTAACTTGAATAGCTAGATCTATTCTTACTCTATTTCAATGAGTACTTCAAACAGTGATTTTCATAGGTAAACGCTCAGCCAAGTATTTACTATGAGGATTAGTTTAAAGCACAGGCCACACTGCCAGCGGGTGGGCGAGCGAGCTAGGCGGGCGGGCGAAGCGACAGATGGAAACTATACAACTATGCGGAATATTGGCGAGCTAAACTATGGGGATCATAACCGAACCTAACGAGGTGAGCGAGTAGTTCGCTGGAATCGTTGGATATTTCGTTAGCTTCGCTTGCATCGCTGACGTAGGTTAGTCGGTAGCTCGCGGTGGGAACCGAAGTATGTAAAAGAGGGGAAACGATGTTCGCCCGCCTAGCTCGCTCGCCCGCCCGCCCGCTGGCGGTGTGGCCTGCGCCTAAAGTTGAAAAGTCAATATTTTGTAAAATAAGTGCGTGTTTAACAAAAATATATTGTTCATCAGACATCTATATATGAGGGCACCGAGATACTGCAGTCAATTCTTTCTACTACCGATGATGATGATCCAGATTCAATGGTATATTGTTTACTCAAAAGAAAAAAAAGTCTCATTAAGAATACCTAGCTGTGCTCTGCGCTTTTTACCCGCGTCTCTCTGCTCCAGTCCTTTTTTGTTATCCTGGTGGAAATGTATTTACGCATTCCCACCGCCGCGCCGCAGCAGCGTATTCGCGCGCTGGCGGTGGGATATGTGGGACTCGCCCTCTCCATTGCGTGGTATGCTAAACTCATACCGCGAGGAGAGGACCCTACCAACAGTACCAACCACTAAAACCTCCCGGACACTCCTTCGATCCGCCGTTGGCGGGGGCCGGGTACGCATGAGCAATCCGGCCCTTATACATTAAGCCTGCTCAAAACCAAACCCGTTTAGAAGTTTTAGTGTGAAAGCGTAAAAAACATACATTCTTACAAACTTTTGCGTTAACAATATTAGCAGGATAATAAAAATGTTTTTTTAACCCTGTAACCTTCGATGGCCAGTAACAAAGTATAAAAAATGACCTATTGAAATCCCTACATCATATAAAACTAATGTAAAATAAAAACAAAAGTCAACTAAAGCAGATCCTTTTACAATCACTAAAAATAATATTGCAGCATAATCAGATTATCATAAAATATTAAATAAAAAACTCAATTTAAAACAATTAATGTCATGATTTAAAAACCAAATTGTATAAATGTCTAAAACATAATAATGCATTATAAAAAATATCGAACTTAATGTCCCTACTAAAATTAATGCAATACATATATAAAATTCGATAAGACTAAAACTATCGAATTCACCAATAAAACAAATGATAATCACCTATCTGACAACTAAACAGGTATAGCATCACATTTGCGTTTTATATTTTAACATTTTTATATGAATTGCCTCCATAATATATGCCTTCTCTATAACGGAATATAGTATCAAGAATATTGGGTGCATTAGTGAATAAAAATCTGTGATACCCAGACCTTGTCCCTCGGTATCCCGTTATGAATATTTTTAATTACTACTCTGGGGTAATAATTACGGGACTTGGATAAAATGTCTTTGCTATTCGAGATATTCTATGCATGCGAATTATTTAAAATATGCCAATTTATTAAGTTAGTATTACACACTAATACTAACTTAATAAATAAAGACGCTGGTTTCTGGTTACGTTATAGCACAAACAAAAAAGCATAAACTATGACAAGTACGCTAACATTTAGAAAAGACAATATAAATGTTTTTTTTTTGTATAAGATGCATGAGTTTTGAAAATAATGACGACAAAGCTCTTTGCTGGCGACCTCCCGAGTCTGGCTACCGACCCACAGATTGAAAAACACTGGTGTACATAAACAAAAACAAAATAAGTACATAATATAAGTTTGATCCCAAAAGGTCAATGCTACCTTCACCATTAAATTTATTATAATAAGAAATGATAGAATCGTAATGAACTATTAATTTTATGATTTTTATAAATTAAATTATTAAAGCTTATAATTACTAAGCTTCGACAAAACACTGTAACTTGATCACAACATTAAAAATAATAATAAATAAAATAAAGGGTACAAGTTTTCCAGGCCTCCTTGACAGGTCATTGATACCGTAAAAATTAATTATAAGAAAATACTTGAGCAGCTAATATGTAAATTATTTCTAGTTTTTATAATTATAATCAAAAGCGATTGAAATAAGAATTATTTTATTTTAATTTGAAAGTAAATAATTAATATTATTTGTTTTGAAATGAAATGAAAATGAAATGAAAATGAAATGAAATGAAATGAAAACGTTTATTGATAATGTAGACGAATCGATCGTACTTATTATAAGTCAAATACAATGATAAAAATATACAAAGACAAAAAAAAAAAAAAAATCTTGACTAATTAATTAGTACTTATACATTTCAACAGTAATGTTATTAAATAGAATTTAAATCTACCAATGTGACATGTGAAAGTCGCGTATTATAAATATAATTAGAATCAACCAGCGCGGGCTGGGATTAGGTCAGAAGCATAGAACGCGTCGCGAGCCTCGCCTTGCAAGGACGACCGGACCCTATCCTAGCTTCCTACGAGTCTTTCTCTATCTACCTACGTTGTGACACCCGGAGAAGAAAGACTATAAGAAACTCCGAGATCATTCTTTTTGTCATCTTTTAAAGTCTTTGATTAATCATTTGTACATATTTTAAAGACATTTTTAGTATCTAGGTTAGTGATCCCCATACATCGATAAGTAGGTACTCGCAGCACGAAATTGCTACGGAAACAATTTTATTACTGAATTCCGAAAAATAGAATAATTACTTAAATAAAAATAACAAAATGTTTTATATTATACGCCTCCTTGAGAGTGACACTTGAGTGTTTTCTTAGAAATTATGTAGGTAGTTATAAAAGTTGATGACGTATCCTTAATATTTTTTTATTTTTATTTATTACATGACTATGGATACGTATCCTTAACTTCGATAATTATTACCACGTAAAAAATAGATACATTTAATGTGATCTTCTCAGTATAGGAATATACATTTGTGCGCGATCTTTAAGTACATACTAGATTATATGTGTTATTACGTCATTGATGCAGGAATGACGCCACGACACAGATAATCCAAGATGGCTGACACCCTTTTCATATATGCATGTGACGTCTTTAAATATTATAATATAATAATAATATTATTTCAAAATATTCAATTTAGAGCTGTTTAACCCTCAAAAACGTATTTTTTCTAGTTCTAGAAAAAACATTCTTATCCATATAAAAACAATTTAAAAAAAGTGTCAACTATCTTATTTGCGAAAACCTATTTCGCGTGTATTCAAACAACAAAGCTAACTACAGTCAAAAAATTCTCAAAGGTGTCTAATTAAAAATCTAGGTTTCATAATAGTAGCACACGACTACAGGATCTAAAGTTAAGGAAATACTCATTGGTATTACCGAAGCGATGGGCAGACGGACTCCCTTGTTATAATACTGAGACCTGACTACCGACAGCCGTCCGTAGAGGTACGGAGTAATGGAGGTGATATAGTTACAAAACTCTGTAATGTTTGTATATAAAAGAAAACACGGCGTTAGGTATGATTTTGCTCTAATAAAGTACTAAAAATAATAAGCCCCAATACTGACCCCACATTATGTGTGAGCGTTCCTCAAGCGTGTGAACTCCGCGACGCCGTATGCCGGCGCGCCGTAAGCGGCTGAGGGATCCAAACGCAGGATGCTTTATGAAGGCTCGCTTGATAGATCAAAAAAAGGAAACAAGTGAAAAGAGGGAACTAAAGAATTACAATTTATAGACGTGTGTTCGTGTGGAATGTGGTATCTTTATATAAGATATTGTTTAAAATTCACAACTAAATACCTTTAACACTTTTGTTTGAAGTACGAGTAGCAATTGAATAAAACGTAGTAGAACCATACACTCAATACATATATTTTTCACTCAAAGAACAGAACTTTTTCGTTTTCCGGAATTTAATAAGGCTGCTTAGGTACTCATTTTTCTGAAACTCCGAACTCCAAATCCGAAACCTGTCAAATACTGAAGTATAAATAGTTATGTTAATATATGTAAATAATGTACTAAATACTGTATATCTAATTAAAAACATAAAATGTAAGAGATATTATACATCCTTTGCGTGAGACTAATAAAATAAGCATCAATTATTGACCCTGGATTTACATGTAGGTATTTTGACCCCTTGCCCCAAGCTTAATCTTACAACGGGTCAAAAGTTATGAAAAATGAAAGAAACGCTATCATCTGACAACGCCTAAGTCATTAATAAGTTAGAAATATACTCAAGTAGTTTTGATAAATGAAATATTCAGTGCGCACTTAAATGTCAAGTCATAAACTGTGCGTGGGATTTGAGATAATTTATACCTGTCACGAAGCTTCCATAGACACTAAAAATGGTGTGGTATGTTACCAATTAAGTTCACATAAAAAAGTCTGCAATATACTATATTGAGACAAGGTTTTTTTCGTGTGACCAACCGGTCATAAAGGCGAACTTATTAAATGGTTTAAAAACTAAGCTATTTACGCAAGAGTGCTTCCTGAGAGGCGTGGACCACAGCTCCGGGCGGTCGATAAGATTTTATAAGACTTAGTAGTGCAACTACCGCTCTGCTTTACAGTTTGCGGGCGTCTCAGAGAAACTTTGATTCGTATCGATAAGGTTTTTATTGGAGAAGTTGGTGCCAAATAAAATTATTGGTTGATTTTGTGTCGCTGTGTGAGATATATGGTCCCAGAAACCCTTCGCATTGCAAACGTTGGTAGGCTACGGTATCTTACCATCAGACTGACCGTCAGATAATCGGACCCGCAGTTCCTGAGATTAGCGCGTTCAATCAAACAAACTTTTATAATTCACAATATTAGATTTTAGGTATTATAAATACTTATCTACTCACGATATTTTTCTCATTTAATCTACTTTATGTTCGACTGGCAGTAAATGCGTTTAGCATTAATTTCGCCTATGTACTCGTACATCGTTTGTAGAAAAGAAAAAAAAAAGTGTAATCAATATTATTGCTTTGTTAAAACAAATAATTTAGAGTCTCTATTACTATAGATTATTGATGTTTATTAAAGTGTAACCGCACGATCAGCTGATGATAAGACTGCTTACTTTCACCCGTTCAACCTTGCGTTGTGCATAAGTTTAAGGCCAACATGCACTTGCTTTTAGCACATTTTAGTTGCTGGCTGTAATAGAAAAGATAAGTTCACCTTATTTGAACTTCGTCACTAGCTAACTTCCACTGCTGACAATGGGCTTCCTCCCGTAGGAGGTTCTGTTATAGTCACCACGCTTGGCATGCGGATTGGTGACCGCAGAATAATGTTGTAACGTGTTTAGCGTGCTTTTCCATCAACCAACTAGATCCGGACTCCAATAAAAAA
This sequence comes from Nycteola revayana, assembly GCA_947037095.2. Lineage (NCBI taxonomy): Eukaryota > Metazoa > Arthropoda > Insecta > Lepidoptera > Nolidae > Nycteola > Nycteola revayana. Next base: position 6,664,132 of record OX344847.2, read on the forward strand.
AATACACAAATATTTCTTGTTCGGTGTTGGGGTCGAACCCACGACCTCCAAAACTGAAAGCGAAACTTATACTCCTGCACCACAGAAGTTGTTCTTTTGGAACTTATCTATACTTTTCTCTTTCTTACAATTATTTCAGGAAGGTACTTTCTACAGGAGAAACAAAAGATATTAATATTATGATGAGGTTATTTTCCTTCTATCTGCGAGCTCTGTTTAGTTCAAATGTTAGTTAGTTCAAATAAATATATATATATATATATATATATATATATATATATATTTATATATAAGGAGGCATATGTAATACCTCCTTTTTACTGTGAACCTCCATACAAATTTTTTCTACCCTCTATGACAACAAGACGGTAACGAAAACGTGCAAAAAGGAGCATCGTTAGAGACGCGCTGACCCATTTCCCGGTGTCAGTAGTATCCGTCGCCGAGTGCCTTGTTTACACGGCTGTACACTCCGCTGCACCAATATATACCTATGTCACCGGAAAATAATACGAATCGTTAGTTGATCAACCACTCATATTGTTAATTTTAGTTGCCATTTTCAGTGAACGCGCATAATTATTATATTATTTACTTAAGGCGCGTCCCCGTGCAAAACGCTGTGGTAGCCGGCTTTTGTGCAGTTTTTTGGAGCTGTCTACTCTGTATCCAAAAAAATTCCAACTAATAAAAAATACATTAAATTAGCTAGGTATCTAAACTCCAAAATAGTAATTTTGTTTAAGTATATAATGTATATAATATAATATAATGTATGTAATTGTATATAATGTGCAATTAATCTCCTCACAACGAAACCACAAGAAATGATAAATAATTATTGATAAACTACATCTCCTCGTAAAGTAACCAATATTTTAATTTGCTACTTATATTAGTGGATAGGCTATTTAATAATGAAAATTATGGTAGTGAAAAAAATTGCATAAGATCAAAATTTGATTTTATATCGATTTCATTCTAAAATCGGGTATTGAGGGAACGAATGCTAAAGGTTATTTGGTCAGGGTACCGCCTTAATTGTCGTGGCACTTGACCTAACCTAACCAAATGAGACTATACTACAACTGTTGTTAAAAAACAAGAAACTTTACCTTCAATAAGCCCTGTTCAACCCCATTGGTTTAGTTTTAGGATTTTTTTTACCCCCCCTAAACCTCGTAAGTTAACAACTAACTAGACAGTTGATCAAGTTACGATTCTTATTTTTTTGCGGTGACATAACCTCTTTGTTCTATGGGTAATATATTCGACCGTAACAACATCCCTGGGTCGGGACTACGTTATGGAAGCCTTTGAAGTAGATTAAACTTCAGGAAGAGATTCCCTCGGAAACTGGAATAAAAGGGTGAAACTGCCCAGCTTCTGTAATTCCTACTTTATATTATGAATGTGATTGTAAGTATTAAAAGTAACATAGGGACATTGGCTTAAATGAGAGCGAAGCCGCCAATAAAAGCTAATGTCCAAAGGAGGAATCTTGATAACAATAATAATATACATTTGACTGTACAACACAGCTTTGGCAAGCGATTCAAAAAAGTTTTTTTATTATTAAATTATGATTATCCATGCAAAGCGAACATTTTTCACGAATTATTCCTGCTGGTAGCAAATTGCGGTTACAAAGGAGTAAAACTCAGTGAATTATTTGCACCGCTAAACGATCACCGTTAAAAAGCAAAGAGAATCTTTTCACCTCCAAAAGTAAGAAGTTGAATCTTTGAAACACTAATTGTAGTACTTTTATGTAAAAAATCTGCCTTACTTAGATTAAGTTTGGTGTGTTGGCTTTTAAAAATACAGGAAATAAACTAAATAATTCCATTGAGTGGTTAAAAAAAAGGAATGCGAAAGTATTTTAAACTGTGGAGGTATAATATTGTGTGCCTTCCCATACTTAAGTAATGCACCAGACAGGGTAAATCAACACATACATAAATTAAATAGACACTTACAATTCTTGACAAGTCATTATAATGACAAATTTATATTTTTTGACACAAACTGTTTCACTGACAGTTATATATGCAAGTTGACTAGAGATAGTGTAGTTATCTCAAAATTATTTTTAAATGAGTTTGCTACACAGTTAGCATATATTATATACACGGTCATATGCAATATGACAATTTTTACAATTAGTAATAATACTAAGATTAATTTAGTTAGTAATTTAAACCAATAAGTATGACAAAAGAGAAGCATATTAGGTATTTAACATTAAGTCATCAAAATATAAACCGCTTCTCTGGCAAAATATTAGATGTTGAACTTTTTTGTGAGAAATATAACCCAGACTTTATGTGTTTTACTGAGACATGGTTGAAGGCACACAAAATGGGGTTCGGTGTGAGTGGTTTTAGGGTTGCCAGCTCGTTCAATAGGATATCAGCCGAAGGTGGGGGGGGCACTGATATTAGTTAGAGACACTATAATTTTTAGAGAACGCAAAGATATTTCTCAACTCTCCGTTGAAAGAGTGTGTGAAGTTGCATGCATAGAAATTAAAATGTACTTAATACTTTGTGTGTATAGACCCCCATCATCTGACTTATTGTTATTCTTGTCCACAATGGAAGACATACTCAAGAAGTTTAAAAGTAATAAAAAAATAGTTATCTGTGGGGATTTTAATGTTAACATATTGGGACCATCAAATGAAAAAAATAGTTTTATATCTTTGTTTACTTCCTTTAATTTATATTGTTTATTTGATGAACCAACTAGGATAACACCATCAACAGCCACTTGTATAGACAACATAATTACCAATTTTGAAGTTCAGGAAAAGTCCTTAATAACTGGGGTCCGTTCTGATCATAAATGCCAATTGGTAAAATTTTGTGATTCTATTGTAAAAGAAAATATTAAAATTAAGATTAGACCTTTGACCCAAAATAATTTAGTAAAATTTAGTAAAAATGTTAATGCTGCACTATATTCTTTAAACTATAATGATGAAAGTCCAAATGATATGTACAGCATACTGCTTCATAAACTTTGTGAAGAATTCAATAATGAATGCAAAGTAAAATATATAAAAGTAGATTATAAAATTAAATTTAGTATGTGGGCATCAAATAGTATACGCCGATGTAGGGATAAGTTATATGAGTTATACGACATGAGGTCCTTTACACCTGATCCCAATTTTAGAAATTATGTCAGTAGATACTCAAAAATCTTTAGAAACGTGTGTGCTCAAGCTCGAGCTGCCTACATTAGCGAAAAAATATGTAATTCTGATAATAAAATTAAAGCAACCTGGCAAATGATCAATAAGGAAATTGGTAAAAATAGGACTAATGATAGATCAGTGACATTAAATATAAATAATAAATTAGTTTCAGATAGACTTACTGTTGCTGACTTTTTCAATAAATTCTTTACTGATATACCCCTTGAAACGACTTAATCTCTCTCCTCATCACCGAAAGTGGCTGATAAACTGTTGAGGAAAAATGTCACTATTGATGTGTCTAAATTTGGCTTTAAAGTTATAGATCCGGTAGATATAATAAAAGCCTTTAAAACTATTAAACAAAAAGGCACAGAAGACATATGGGGACTGTCTACCAAAGCAATAAACTCCATAATTGACAGTATTGCCCCGATCCTAGCAGATATTTTCAATTCTTGTTTAAGAGATGGAATATTTCCAGACCTAATGAAAATTAGCAAGGTTGTTCCCATTTTTAAAGCAGGCTGCTCAAACAATGCTTCGAATTATAGGCCAATTTCTATACTACCAGCGCTAAGTAAAATATTTGAAAAAATAATGTTAAATCAAATGCTGGCATACTTTAACTTAAATTATTTATTAAACAATAAACAATTTGGGTTCACGAAAGGCCAATCTACTCAAGATGCCGGTTCCAATCTAATAGAATCTGTATTTAAGGCTTGGGAGAAATCGCAGGATGCATTAGGTATTTTCTGCGACCTTTCGAAAGCTTTTGATTGCGTTGACCATAACACGCTTATTATGAAACTTAAATACTACGGATTCACTGACTCAGCACTTGATCTTATAACATCTTATTTAACAGGTCGAGAACAAAGAGTATCTATTGGCAATGTAATTTCCGAAGGTTCTACTGTCAAAATAGGAGTTCCACAAGGGTCAGTCCTAGGTCCATTTTTGTTCTTAATCTACATTAACGATCTTCCAAATGTTGTCAAAAATGAGTGCGATATAGTTTTATTTGCAGATGATACATCCCTTATATTTAATGTAAATAGAAAAGACAAAAGTGTTACAGAGTTAAATCGCACACTCGCTTTAATCTCGGAATGGTTCTCCGCCAATAATCTCCTTCTTAATGCAAGTAAAACGAAATGTATTAGATTTTCATTACCAAATGTGTCGAATAACATTCCTAATGTAGAATTAAATGGGGAGCCATTAAGCTTAATTCCATCAACAATTTTTTTAGGAATTACTCTTGACTCCAAGTTGCAATGGGGACCACATATAGAAAGACTATCTGAAAAACTAAGCTCTGCATCTTATGCGGTCTGGAAAATCCGACAAATGTCTGATATAGAAACAGCTAGATTAGTTTACTTTGCTTACTTTCATAGTGTAATGTCATACGGGATCCTATTATGGGGATCGGCCGCAGATATCCAAAGTATTTTCATACTACAAAAGAGAGCAATCCGTGCTATTTATAAAAAAAGAAGCCGTGATTCTCTTCGTAGTCTATTTAAAGAAGTTAATATACCTACCGTGCCTTCTGAATACATATACCAAAATATAGTTTACGCCCGTAAAAACATAAATAAATTCAGCAAAAAGAAGGACGTACATAATTTTAACACTAGGAACAAAGATAAGATCATTACACCTTTTTATAGAGTTAATAAGACAAGTAAATCATTTCTTGGAAATTGTATTAGATTCTATAATAAACTTCCTTTAATTGTGACAGCTTTGCCAGACCATAGATTCAAAAAGTATGTGAAAAAGGTCCTTATGACTCGTGGCTACTATAATATTAAAGAATATATGGATGATGGAGATGTTTGGCGGATGAATCCATCGGTCTCATTGCGGCAGACTGGCATCCTTTAGCTATCACACCGAATTGGCAATCAAATTAAGTCAATGCTATGTACTTTATAAATTTCGAATTCTTAAAATATACGCAAGACGACTGATCAGATTGTAGGCATGTTTCTATATATGTGAATCTGGGGGAGCGCTCCCTGTACTCGATACCTACTTGAAATTATCATTGTTTTTTTTTTTTTTCACACTTTCCTGGTATGAATGCCTATATACATATCGATGTATGGGGATCACTAACCTAGATACTAAAAATGTTTAAACAATGTATAAAATTATTAATCAAAGACTTTAAAAGATGACAAAAAGAATGATCTCGGAGTTTCTTATAGTCTTTCTTCTCCGAGTGTCACACCGTAGGTAGATAGAGAAAGACTCGTAGGAAGCTAGGATAGGATCCGGTCGTCCTCGCAAGGCGAGGCTCGCGACGCGTTCTATGCTTCAGACCCGATCCCAGCCCGCGCCGGTTGATCTTAATTATATTTTATAATAAGCGATTAATTACGGACATGCCATAACAATATTAATAAATTTAATAACATTATTGTTGAAATGTAAACTAATTTATTAGTTAAGATTTTTTTTTATTTTTTTTCATTATCATTGTATTTGACTTATAATAAGTACGATCGATTCGTCTACATTATCAATAAACGTTTTCATTTTCATTTTCATTTTCATTTTCATTTTCATTTTCATTTTTCATTTTTGAATTCGGTTTAGCGATATTTGACAGCGTACTTACTCTATTTATTTTTTGTACTATGCCATTGTGCTATGTAATGTTATTATATGCCATGTTATGTTTTATATGTAGGTATGTATTCTACTTAAAGTTAGTTCGGATACCCTGTATCTTAGTTGTTCTATTGATATGAAATATTATTGCCAACATATTTCAGAAACCTTAACAAATGTGGGGTGAAGAGGAGTATTTCAAAAATAGCTGAATCTATTTGAAAAATAACTTCGCAAGGGAAATCATGTACGAGAGAATTAATACTTACTTAGACATCTTTATGCGTAGGTCCAGACAATATGCCTAGACTGGAACCGGCTTTGATCTGGCCCAGTTTCTTCTCCATGATTAATAACGCAGTTATCCTTCGCTTCATACATTGACCCCGTTGCACATACTATGCAGGGAATTTATAAAATGTTTTTTTTGTTTTCAGGTAGGAGCAAAAAGTACCCCACTCCGCCATTCGAATCCGATTTGGAACCGACGGTTTACAATCGTAAGCAATACAGTTTTAATAATTGGCTTATTTTTTTTTGCAAAATTGACTATAAGAATGCTGGCCATGGCCCGCGGGCAATGAAGTAGCCCACCGCTGCACCGGCGCGTTGATCGGCCTTTCTTCTTTTCGTGTTTGGATTTCTTTTTTCGTATTTAATTTTACTTCTTACCACAAGAAGATGCCCGGCGGCCATCTTCAGCCTTAAAAAAAATGTGCCCACGTATAATGCATTGGCTGGCCTTGATCGATAAAATATATATCGAGGGGTGAAAGGCTATTTGTTTGAAGCGACATTTTACGAACTTTACAGGAGAGCCATTTAAAGATTCAAAATTTGGAAAAAAAATCGTTATGAAAAAACTAGTGCTCTTTCTATAATGGGGATCGCAAATTTTTATTGAAAAAAAATCCCTGAACGTTTTGGTATAATTTTCATTTTCAATTAAAAAACAGTTATGAGTATAAGATAAATTGTCGCTTAATACAAAATGATCTGTATCGCCTTATTTTTAGAGTAAAGAAAAATGATTCAACTTCCAACATTGTCACTAATCAGCAGCAGGCAAAATGGTTTAAGTGACTTTACAGTACTTATGCAGGAGAAAGCAAAATGATTGAATCGACGTTACTCAATAATAATAGGAATAGGCTATTTTGTATAACTGCCAATTTGGGTTTGGGTTTTGGGTTTTGTTAACGATTCAGGAAAGTTGGCTTAAGCAACGATGAACATTCTTAAAGAGTTGTTTGATGTCTCAGATTTTGAAAGGAGTTATATAACTTGGTTGTTCTAAACAGAGTGAAAAACAGTTGTAGCGAAAGGGTTGAACCGACGACATGTCTTAATGAATTTGGCTGACGGCAAATTGGTTGAAGCGACATTGCACAGAGTAAGTAGTCGTAAGCAAAATGTTTGAAGGGACTTTTCATCTAAAGATAGCTACATCAAAAAACGATTTATCTGCCATCGAACTAAAATTTTAGGAACGGAATAACGGCTTATGATCCGATTCTCTGTTTTTGTATACAGCTTAAATGATATACTAAAAAAATATGGCAAATTTGAAGTCTGATCATACATCATGTTTGAGAATTATGCACTAAAATGGCATTGTTTTAAGCGCCATAAAAGTGCTCAGAATTGTACGAAACCCGGCTCAGACGACGCAGAAAAATTCGCTGAATCCGAATATGTATATAACTCCATATCGTCCAAAATGTCGCTTCAAACAAATAGCCTTTCACCCCTCGATATAAACACAAGAATGGATGTACTATCGTCTTCAGAAGCATTTGGTCGTAAGTGCCAGTGACATTAAAGGCACATATGACGAATGTTTCCGAAGTATAATGGCACATCCGACCTCATGCTTATCAGCTCTAGATATGTGCTGTTTGTTTTACTAGGAATTGCTAACCTCGTTACAAGTATACCTATCTACCGTATGGTTTATGTTTATGGACAAAATAAAACCAATTTATGAATAGACTGTCATTATATTTTTAGTTGATTACTCATTTTTTCTCATGGGTCTAGTATTTAGCTTGTTTCTTGTTAATACTTTATTACTACATAGTATAAAACATAGTCGCTTCCCGCTGTGTTTGTCCCTAGGTATATCTTTAAAACTACGCAACGGATTTTGATGCAGTTTTCTTTAATAGTTAGAATGATTCAAGAGAAAGGTTTATATGAGTAATATTAGCATTGCACCTGTGCGAAGCCGGGGCGGGTCGCTAGTCTTATATATAGTGTATATGCTTAGACTAGCCCTTCCGCGCTGTTTATGCTACATACCTAGCTCATGTTATTTCTAAAGGAAATGCATTAGACAGCAGGTAATTGACATCCGGTCCCTTCACGTTCCTGTCAGATATTTTGAAGGGTTTTCAGTTTATTTACTACTAGCTTCTCGCGCGTGGTTTCACCTGCGTAGCTCCCGTTCATGTAAGAACTTTATAATTAAATATAGCCTATGTCATACGGGGATAGGGAAGCTTCCTAACAGTAAAAGATTTTTTCAGGTCGGTTGAGTAGTTTCGGAGCCTATAATATTATAGTAGGTATAGACAATCTTTTGGATAAAATCCTTTCAAAAATTTAAATATGCATTCAGTACTTTTCCGAACGAACGAGCCACGCCCTACTTTTAATCCATCCCTTCCTCATCGGGAACAGTGCATACTTTCTCGTGTCATTGTATTCTAATCAGCATATTTTTGATTAAGCGGTATTGCGTACGAAACAATAAGATAACAACTACATCGCACATTGTTGTGCCAACATGTAATTTATTGTTACGATACACATGCATAATGTAGGGTCAGGCCATGCAAATGTGCTGCCTCATGCACTAATGCCTTAGAGAACATATCGTCGGTGATACCGTAATAACGCGTAAGTAACAGTTGCTTATAAGGTGCAATTTCATCTGTCAAGAAATATTTTCGTTATATATGTTTTAAAGGGCAAAAAATCAATTTGGTGCATTCGATTTTCAACCTTATTAGGTATTGTCGCTTACGACTTACGAGGTATTGTAGTTTTACCGACGATATACAGTACATGTCTAGAGCTCAGAAGCATAAGGTCGGATGTGAAGGTAAAGCGCGCCTTACAGGGCATACCTACACTTAAAGTGTACACAGTGTACACGTGGGAACTACCCGGTGGTGTCTAAGCCGAAATAATATTCGTCATATTAACTCGGAGACATATTAATCCTAATATACAGCTGAAGAGTTTGTATGTTTGAACGCGCTAATCCGAAAGCTTCAGGTCCGATTTAGAAAATTCCTTCAGTGCTAAATAGTCCATTTATCGAGGTGGGCTAAGGCTATATTTAATTATGATTTTATTACGGAAACGGGATTGGCGCGGGTGTATAAATATAAAATTATAAGCATCGTCATTACGAACCCATAGCGACGAGCAATGCGATCGCAATCTGACATCTGCGCCACTTCCGTTGTATTTTCTTTTTGTATGATCTCAACATAACGTATGGAGCATATGAAAGATGCATTGAACAACGTGCATTTGTCACTTTGCGATCTCATCGGATTGATTGTGACTAGAGATCAACGAATAAGGAATAATTAGGTACTAATTCGTTGCTAGAGATACGTAATCATCTAACCGATAATTATGTCATCGTGACATTTGCTTAACAAATATTATACTATAGGGTTAAAAATGACATTATTTCCCGATCGGTATCTGACATATTCCGAGGCAATCACGAGAGAATACATCGATAATTTACAAACATAATAATCCTCTCATCAAAAAGCCCTATTTGGTAAAAAAATACATATAATAATATAACATATTATAGTGATTAAGTTTGGCAAAACGAAAACCTTAACATTTTATTTTCGCTTTTTAAACGAGGCGTGTCATCTTCATGACATTAAACGTAGGTAGGTATATATTTTACATCGAAAATGTCCGCCTCTCTTACGATATATTTATGTTTTAAAGCTCAATTGATTGCCTTATGTTATTATTTTTATAATAAGTAGGTATCATGTACTTACAACCCATTATATAGAATCTTACAGTAATTTATATTTTAACAAAGTAATTTTTTTGTCAAAATGTGACACAATTTTTTACTGACTTTTATTTTTTGCTGAATATAACCTTTTTAAAACTTTGAAAAGTGGTTTATCGTTCTCTCTGTTTGTTGTATAATTATTTATTCTGGAACAGCATTTGATGTGAATTTGTAATAAATGTTAAATATGATTTCTTAAAGTACGTAAAAATTTAAATTAGATACGCATCCAAATTGCATAAAGTGTCTTTTTTTTTTACTCATCCGCTGTTTCATGCCTTGGGATGTTTCATAGAATTTTAATAGTTTTTCTACGATTCGTCGAGAGTCGTGGGAACTTGTTTTTACAACAAAGTAACTATTTAGATCTGAGTGAGGATCAAACCCCACTATCAAAATAATCATTAGCTATCAAAATGCATTCTAGCAACCAAAATGCATTTATTATATTACGACTTTGACAAATGTCTCTATATTATTAATTAATTCCTAATAAATTCTGATTAGCAAATCTTTGCAATAATTACGTCAATATTGCATTCATAACAATAAACAATTGGACATCTTAGCAAATTATAGAAAGATGCGTTTAGACTAATTTTAAAATTCTACTAGATTTTTGTTGTTTTCTCGAAGCAATTTTTTGCGAATACGGTGTACCAATTGTGAGCGAGCGAGTGGACTGTATTTAAAGGCGAAATGAAATGAAGGGAGATTACATTCTCGTTAAATTATAATAATATTTTTATTCGGTCGCCAATCGGCCGTAAAACGGACACACTGACACTGGATAAAAAAATGACAATAATAACATTCACGCAAAATTTAAAGAATTGGGGGTTTTTCATGTTTCAGCAATGATAAATTATTAAACCTAAACATTATATTTCGTTTTTTTGACTTATTTTCATCTCATATATACCTTTATCTAGCCCTACTAATATTATAAGCTATGATATGTACCTATGCTTAAGTAAGCTAACATTTTCACCGATTTCGATAAAATTTGTTACAAAAGCATTTTATAGCTGATAACAAGCTTCTCTGCATATGAAAAGCTACAAAATAATACAATCAAATTAGGTATATACGCTATCAAAAATATAACTATAGTCCTTACCAAGTAGATATATTCATAACAATTGTTTCAGTTTCAGATTGAATTTGAGCAACACATTTTTTTTATGTACACATCGTGTACTTACTATAAAAGACATTTGATACATAACTACGACATCCGTTTCGAGTTCCGCTGCCACCCTTTACGACAATACCCTTAACAAGCCTTAAAGCCCTTAGCAATGTATGAAACATGTCAAAAGAGAAAGAGGGAATTCAACCGATACTAATATTAAGGCGAAAATTCTTTTTGTTTCCGGGGCCGGATTTAAGGGAAGGCATCCAGGGCAACTGCCTGGGGCCTCCATAATAGAGGGGCCCCCAAAATAGATTTAAAATCTTTCAAATTCTGACGAATAAACTCTACAACTTTTCTTTTATTTATTTTTTCGGCGTTGTATAATCATGCTTAATATAAATAGTTCTTAAATATTGTAATAACGGTTATTCATCTATGCTTGTTCACTTAAATTAGACAATCAGTAAAATATACGAATTCAAATAGTCCTAATTTACATACTACAAATTTTTTCACATTTAGAGGGAAACTAATTTGTGGCCAGGGGGGCTCTTCTTCCTTGTTGCCCCGGGGCCTCCGGACTTCTGAATTCGGCCCTGTGTGTTTCAACCGTATGAATTACAATTTGATTTTATTGAAGATCCAACCTTTATACAAGATGGTATGCAGACCGGCTCGACTGCATTGTGACATTTGAATTTTGAACTAGCGGCTTCTACGATAGCTGGTCACTCGAAGGACGCGAATGAATTTAGGATGATACGATGAACATATACATTTAAGTAGTGAATCCAGTTACTATATATCTCAGAATGAGTCAGTTTTCAGCGATTTTTTGCTACTTCACAGGACATTACAGTTTTATCGATTGTTTTTTTTTAAGATAGCACATTTTTGCAGTCTTTTTTAAAGAAATTCTTGTTAACACCCCGTGCTAAGCTAAAATGCTTGTGTTACGAGTGGGTTCACGTCAGTAGTGCAATGGGTCGGGATCAAACCGGCGGCGAACACAAGATCACAAGTCCGACGCCCTAGCTATTGCTACGGCCGCTTCTTCTAGAAGTTGCGCGCTGTCTGCTTAATTCAAATGACAATTCAAACTTTACCGATCGCGTGTAGAAGAAAAAAAAAAAAAAAAGAAAAACATGTTTAATACAATAATACCTATCGGACCAACGGAACGACCCATTTCGCGCCCTGAGCTCATCTACAAGGAACGAAAGAAATAAACGAACGAAATTTGTATATAAAAAATTACATGTTAAAAGAGATAAAGCGTAGCGCATTCAACAATCTTAACAAAAGCTTGCAAATATAATCGTAGAAACAATCGCTTCAATACTTTAAAACAAATCAAAACCTGACTGTTCCTATCTTAAAACAAAAATAGTAGGTAGGTACTAAAAATAAATGTGACTGAATTATAAGTTTTATCCATAAATTGTTGTTAGAATAAATTCTAGAACTCAGAAGCAAAAGGACGTATGTACTATTATACTTCAGAGGCATTTGGTCGTAAGCGCCAGTATACAATTAAGGGACATCACGACGAATGATTCTGACGTATAATGGGACATCCGACTTTATGCTTCTGAAATCTAGAATTTTAGAATGCTGCCCATCTGGATTTGGAATTTATGCATCGTCAAACATTAGCTTTACAACAGGCGACCATTCATTTGGGAACATAACTTTTCATTCTATGAATATCGTATGATAAATTAAAGAGTTTGCTAACAGGCCCGGCTCTTTTCAAACAATGAATTAACTATGCTCTCGTTTTTCTGGCGTTTTTCCAATGTTGTTGATTCTGATGCTGTATTGCGGCATATGGCCTGCTTTCAAATCAGATTTACTTCAGTAAATTAACTTAAAAATTGTGTCACCGAAACCTAGCAGTTGAAACCCGACTGAACCTCGGTTCGTCGGAGTTCTTATTTAATAGATATTCTTTAAAGAATAGAATCGTGTTCATTTTTATAAAGTTAGCAAAAAATTAAGTAAAAGTAAAGTAAAGTAAAGTAAGTTATCTTCGATACTAATATAATAACGAAAAATAAATTATTTTGAATCTCAAATTTAAAAAAGAATATAAATGTCAAAAAATCTTTCCTAATCGAATTTCGAATGAACGATTTTCTTATTCATATATCTATATGAATCTGCGAGATACCATTTTGTGACCACGTTAGTACCAGAGGTTTTAATCACACACCCAAGGTTAACAGAGACTGACAGAATACAGCAGCCATAATGCAGAAAGTACTATCCCTAGACTGCACATGACAACCTGGATGAACGGATATTGATAATAATCTTACTTTCCCTTTCTCTTTAAATTCCCACGAGTACAACGGTGAATGTATCCCTCTTCAGTTCTACACGCAAAGTTTATGGTTCACAAAGTAAAATATAATCTTGATCACCAAAAACAAAACTAAAGTCACAAACATAGACATACCTCCTTATGTAACTTGGCTTTCTAATAGAAAACAAAACAAATACAAAAAAATCTTCGAATAGTAAACATAAAACATTATTAATACCTGCCTACTTAAATATACCTACGTAAAGCTTATTACGCATTACCTTACCGCGCTTAACAATGTTACTTACAGCTAATGATTTGCAGTTAACAAATTTCGATGAGAATGATTTACGAAATGGTTTATTAGTTAATTATTATCTATAGTTGTTTTAAATGTCAAGGGTACTATGATCTTCGGAAGTCAGTTATTGGAGTGGAGTTGATACTGCGCATACACATACCTATATACTTACGGGCTGATCGCGATGTGGGCCAATGCGTGGCCATTCACTTAGTCTTGTAGCGTCACTTTATTGGTTTCGTTTCATTGAACACTTACCACGTTTAGAGGCAAATGCATTGAATCCTCATTAGTATAAATACTCTAAGAACTATTAATTTATTTTAAGCGGCCGTAGCCCAATGGCAAGGGCGTCGGACTTGAGATCTAGAGGTCGCCGGTTCGAACCCCACCCATTGCACTACCGACGTGAACCCACTCGTAACACAAGCATATTAGCTTAGCACGAGGGGTTAACAAGAATACTAGTAGATTGCAAAAATCTGCTAGTAATCCTTTTATGACGGGAAAAAAAAATCCAACTCTTTTACTTATTATGTTATAAGCCCGTTGACGTCCACTTCTGAACATGGCCTCGGAGACCAGGGTCGTTGAGGGATATGCCATAATCACTATGCTTGGCAGCCGCATTGGTGATCGCAGTAATATCTATATGCTGCTGCCCATTCATCAACTGTATGTCCCTAACTCGCCTTTTACGACACCCACTCTATATTTAAAATAAGTAGTTTTAGTTTGTTGTTGTATTTGTTTAACCCATATTTTAGATAGATAATCGAATGTACAGCTTCATTACTCTATCGTAATTCGTAGCTAATAATTTACCGTCACTATTATCATCATCAGCCCGTATAACGCCCACTGCTGAACATGGGCCTCCTCCCGGGGAGGGTATTTGCCATATTCACTACGCTTGGCAGGCGCGTTGGTGACCGCAGTATTATGTTGTACCACACAAGGAAACGCTGCTGCCCGTTCCTTGATATACGATTATCTATTTTTTTTCATTTTGTTTCTTGTGTGTTTGTACATAAATAAATAAATAAAATTATTATAGATGATGTTATAACAATCGGGACCAACGGATTAACGTGCTTTTCGAGGCACGGAGGGTATAGTCACTTAACCAACCAGTCCCGGAAAGAAATCTTATAATTTACACAAAGATTTCCTGTCCGGCGTGGTGATCGAACCCACGACCTCCGAGATTTAAAGCGAGCCAAATACCGCTACGCTACGGAGGTTGTTCGTCACTATTAAGTACTATCGAAACTTTCAATAGATATGTTTAAAAAGAACAACAAAATCAATTCAAATTAATAGTACATGTCAAAATTTGCTGTAGTGTCTTCCAATACAAGATAATCGGGGTTGCACGAACGGTGCCCTTAACACAGGGCGCAGTCTATTAATGCTATTAAAAAAGTACCTACAGGTACCCAAACTGATTATATTGTGCAAAAAATAAATAATTTCGCTGAGCAGTAGGTTAGGTACTAACGACTAAAATTAACAGTTATGTAATGATAATTATTATAAACCAATAAAAACAAATACAAAGAATATAATAAATCAAATCAAACTTAATTCAAATTTTATGGAATTAAGGAATTATACCAACATTTCTTTAAGTGACCGATAATACAATTTGACATACCAACAAGGAAGTAAATTAATATAACCGTAGTAAGTATTATTAATTAAAAAACCGGCCAAGTGCGAGTCGGACTCGCGCACGAAGGGTTCCGTTTCAGTTACAAGTGCGTACCTATTTTTGATATCAAGAATAAATAAAAAAGCGTATGTTTATGAAATGAAATGTTATTTTATATTTTTTATTCGAATTGATTGAATGAAAGCTAAATTGCGGTTTACGATTTATGACGTATTAAAAAAAAACTACTTACAAGATCTCGTTCAAACCAATTTTCGATAGAAGTTTGCATGGTAATGTACATCATATATTTTTTTTAGATTTATCATTCTCTTATTTTAGAAGTTACAGGGGGGGGGGACACACATTTTACCACTTTGGAAGTGTCTCTCGCGCAAACTATTCAGTTTAGAAAAAAATTACATTAGATACCTCAACATCATTTTTGAAGACCTATTCATAGATACCCCACACATATGGGTTCGATGAAAAAAAATTTTTTGAGTTTCAGTTCTATGTATGGGGAACCCCAAAATTTATTGTTTTTTTTTCTATTTATGTGTGAAAATCTTAAAGCGGTTCACAACATACATCTACTTGCCAAGTTTCAACATTATAGTTCTTATAGTTTCGGAAAAAAGTGGCTGTGACATACGGACGGACAGACAGACAGACAGACAGACATGACGAATCTATAAGGGTTCCGTTTTTTGCCATTTGGCTACGGAACCCTAAAAACCTACTGACCTGCCGCTTTCAATTCAGTACAAGTTGCAAAAGTCTTAATCTTTTAAGTAATGGTATAATTACTTAACTTAACCGTATTTTGTCCGGAACTCATAAATGTTCACAGTTGAAAGGGTTTACAATGTAATAGGTATCATTCACGGAGAAAGGACTGTCTGTTTAAAACTGGGTTTCTGTACTAAACCTAAAAGTAATTGAAGAGAACCTTAACTGTTTATGCGTTAACATGCTTGAGCTTTTATATTGTTACTAGATTCCCGTGCGCGGTTTCACCCGCGTAAATTCCGTTTCCGTGGCAACTTCATAATTTAATATAACTTATAGCCTTCCTCAATAAATGGGCTATCTTACACTGAAATATTTTTTCAAATCGGTCCATTAATTCCTGAGATAAGCGCATTCAAGAAAACAAACAAACTCTTCAGTCTTATACATATATATGTAAGTATTAGTATATAATATTAGGGTAAAGAAAATAATAATAAAAGAACTACCAAATTAACGCTGTTTATTAAGTTCTTTAACAGCACGTTGCGACGGACTGGGGAGACGCGGTAATTTTTCAAATTTGAGAAAAATAAATTGAGGAAAATCCTTCTCATTAGTAGCCATTCAAAAAAGTATAAAAAATATCTTCTAATTTTCATTGTTGTTTCAAAATTAGTATTAGAACTGGTAAGGGAAGTAGTTTTTGACAAGAGTGGGTAGTCACAAAAAACAAAATAATTACAAATTCCCAAGGGCGTCACAGTAAAAATAATTTTTGTTCATTAAATTGTGAGGCGCCGCGTGTTAAAAAAAAAAATTAAAAAAAATGACATTAGATACTTCGCTATCATAACATTCTCAGACTCTAACAACTTTAATCGATTTTCACTTTAATTTCAATTTAACTTTATAATTTCAAATTTTAAAGCTCAATCGGTTGAATATAATTTCACGCGAAAAAGTTCAAATTAGAAGGTATATCTACTTACAAACACTGCAAGTTGTATAGAAAGAAAGAAAGAAAATACTTTTATTTACGGCACATACAAGGAAATAAAACATAAGACATTGATTAATACTATTACATACATGCACCATAAATGGGAACTGGCTTCAGCATTAAGCTACGTCAAAAATCTAAAAGAACATTGCGCAGCGCTGGTATTCTAGCCAGCCCCAGTTTTGACGCCACGCATGCCAAACATCAAATAAAAATATATAGAAAAATTATATTTACCTACTGTTATACATATGTGTAATAAAACCTTATAAAAAATTACGTTTTGTTTATTTAATTTGTTTAGTTTGTTTTAATTACGTTTTTCGGGTGACATAATTGAGAAAACGTAATTTCGGCATAGTTACATTATTGTAACTATGCCACAAACATATTTATATGTATATGGGAAGAAATATTGCTATTCGTTTCAGAGTCACGCTTGTCATAGAAGATGTTATGACATGCGTTTTCAAAGCATGCGTGCTATATTGTTACAATACAAAATATTTACGTGGATAGGTACCTGAATAATTACCATGCTAAATTGATTAGTCATCATCAATTTGTCAAGACCAAACCATTGGTTACACCACTTTTTTATTTTCTTCTTACTATGAATTTCTGGCGCCATTAAATTGTGAGACTGCACGGCAGCGGTTACAGTAACTGCTTCCAAGATCTAGAGGCTAATCACGATATAACTATGACTTCGATAAAAAGGTTACTTTACTGTAAGGTTTTTTTTTATATAGATTTTGTTTAGGGGTTTTTATCAAAGATATGTCATTGGCTAACATGAATAGAATTAGTTTGTAATATTACTTAATAGCTAATGAATAAGAGTTATTCGTGGAGGACAATAATTTAATGGCACAACTTTTTAATAATATACGAAGAGAGAGAGGTACAGATTAAATGGATTGGATTATGCCTACATCTAATTTATTTTCTTTTAAAATCATTCACGAATAACTCTCGTTTTACTCTGTTCCGAGCACACTCCATCAGCAAATGTTGTACGTCTTCGATTTGATTGCAGACTATGTTATTATTACTGTATTATTGAAGGTACATTAACTTAATAAATTGACATGTATGAAATATTTTTTGCATGCATAGTAAACGTTGAGTACCGAAGACATTTTTATCAAAATCATAGTAATATCGTTACGTGATTAGCCTTCTGGTGTTTTGGGTTTGATTCCCACAAATTTGTGTGAACCAGTTATAATTGTTCTGAGTCTGCATATGCTTTCTGTTCGTGAATAAGGTTGTAATTTAAAAACCGGCCAAGTGCGAGTCGGACTCTCGCACGAAGGGTTCCGTACTAGTTGCAAGTGCCTAACTATTTTTGATATCAAGAATACAACAAGTAACATAGTATAAAAGTTCTTGTAGTTCGTTGTAACTTTGATCGATGTTAATAATAGTTGAATGAATGAAAGGTAAATTGCGGTTTACGGTTTATGACGTATTAAAAATAAACTACATGCATGATCTCGTTCAAACTAATTTTCGGTGGAAGTTTGCATGGTTATGTACATCATATATTTTTTTTAGTATTATCATTCTCTTATTTTAGAAGTTACAGGGGGAGGGGATACACATTTTACCACTTTGGAAGTGTCTCTCGCGCAAACTATTCAGTTTAGAAAAAAATGACATTAGAAACCTCAATATCATTTTTGAAGACCTATCCATAGATACCCCACACGTATGGGTCCGATTTTTTTTTTTTACTTTCATTTCTATGTATGGGGAACTCCAAAATTATTTGTTTTTATTCTATTTTTGTGTGAAAATCTTAATGCGGTTCACAAGATACATCTACTTGCCAAGTTTCAACATTATAGTTCTTATAGTTTCGGAAAAAAGTGGCTGTGACATACGGACGGACAGACAGACAGACAGACAGACAGACAGACATGACGAATCTATAAGGGTTCCGTTTTTTGCCATTTGGCTACGGAACCCTAAAAAGGAAACTTAGTTGCTATAGTTTTGTTAGTAAAAGGGAAAAACTAAATCTAAAACAAATTAAATTTTGTAAGTATTCGGTACTTTATTCTAGGGCTTAAAATTTGTCAGATACTAATTATCTCTGTGACGTAAGCTCACAGAGAGAACGGGTATGAAGATTTAAAAAAACTATTTAGTCTTGTCAAATCAATAAAAATTGACAAAGATACAGAGCGATAACAAACTATAAAGTTCAGGATAGGGGGGGCTTGTGACGTCACCATTAGGTAAAATTGAACCCAGAATTGACGTCACACGAAATCTCAACGCGCTGTATCTTCTCTTTTGTAAGTCATTTTTTGTTTGAGGAATAAAAAAATTCTTGTCCAATATTTTTTGGTAATTAAACTGACGGACTAAATAGTTTTTTTAGTCTTCATGCCTTTTCGACTTTCCCGAAAAATCCTGTTTTATATATCATTAGTCTCTTCAAAAGCCCAATTACGTCAGTATACGTCGTATATTTCTGTGATTTGTTTAATGTCGAGTATACACAACTTGGCAACATTCAACACACACCATTGTAACGTAGTACTGCAATAAACTTTTAAAATATCGTTATTAACTTTTACGACAGTATAACAAAGATCATTACTTCATTTTATATTTTCTTTACACTTTGTTATTGTCTTTATTAACGGTTACGTGGTTGGTTACTAAAGAACATGAGGTAAATTCCAAATTGGTCTTTTTATGTTACGCGTGGGAAAATGTATTTAACATTGAAGACGCAGCAGGTACCAAAAATAAGTAACCATGATACATAGAAAGAAAAAAGAAAATGAGTTAATCTAACTCATTAAGCACAACACACAAGATAATAGATACAAATTAAATATGAATATACAAGTAACATTGGCTAATAGGCAATACCTGGCAGTGGTTTTCAGTTGGAAACCCAAGTGACACACGAGAAATTCACATTAAAAATATAATATTAAATATACATATTTCTTGAAAATATCTATATTACCTGATATAACTAATATAAACCTAAAGAGTTTGTTTGCATAAACGCTTTAATCACAGGTACTACTGGACGTACCTATTTAAAAAAAAAACTTTCGACATCTTCTTTACGAGGTGAAACCGCACGCGCGAAGCTAATAAATGATCCAATAGTTTTCGTTTAAACTTCACAAACAAATAAACAAATATCTTCTGTTTTATAATATTAGTTTAGATATTACTATATAACTTTGGTATATTGTTTTACTTATTAACTCTCTTTAATTCGTCCCATGACATGGCCCAAATGATAATAAGATACTAAATATTAGAAAAGTTCGTCACGCTGGAGTGTCATTACAATTTGTGACGTGGCGTGACGACAAGTCATCCCGTATCACGCTTCCTCAGCAAAATGTTTTACTTTAGTTAAAAGATAAAAAGGTAATACGTGACATAATACTTTGTAGGTTTCATGTAATTTTGCCAACTTTAAACTGTGTTAAATGTCTGGGTAACTTTAAAATGTGCATTTTAATAAAGAATGAATATTATTAAAGACTTTTAATTAGTATATATATAAACCCTAGCTTGTGCCCGCGACTATATCCGCGTGTAATCCTTCCTCGATAAATGGGCTATGTAACATTGCAACATTTTTTTCAAATCGGACCTGTGATAAGCGTGTTCAAACAAGCAAAGACTTCAGCTTTATAATGTTTATAAGTGAACTATATTTTAAATATTTTATCACATTTTTGACATCATCACACCTTTTTTAGATATTACCTTTTTAGCCTAGTGTACTTAGTTAAATAAAAAACTGATCAAGTGAGAGTCGAACTCGCGCACGACTACCTATTTCCGTTATTGATATCGAGCAAAAAAGGGCCAAAAACTATAGTTTGTTGTATAGGAGCCCGCATTAAATATTTATTTTATTTTATTTTTAGTATTTATTGTTAAAGCGGCAATAGAAATACATTATCTGTGGAAATTTCAACTGTCTAGCTATCGCGGTTCTTGAGATACAGCCTAGTGACAGACCCTTCGGGTACGGAATCCTTAAAAGAAAATAATTTTGTTTTAGCGTTTTAGAATTTTGGAAATGTGTAATAAAGCCTTTATTTCGTAAACACAATAGATATCTATTGCTTAATTTGGGCACAACAGTACTCGAGCATCTCTTAGGACTTTCTACAAGTAATCACTTAACCTCGCTTAAAAATCTGTATAAGGAAATCGTAAAAGTGACGTGGTGTTGAATACATCGGCAATAAATTGCACAACGACATGAACTTTTGAATAAAATAACACAGGAATTACATTACAATAGTTAACAAGTTAAAACACTAAAGGTATCCAAATAAATTATGGTATTTTACATTACAAGTATAAGAAACGAATGTGTCGATATCAACCTTTAAACATATGTAGTTCTGATATTTATATCAATCGGAAATGTAATCAATTTTTGTTATAAGATACAATCAAATACTACTATTTACATCATAAGTCCATAGTTATAACATCCAATGCTAAAAATGGACCTCCCTCGAGGCTCGAGCTCTGTTTTGCCAGTCTCTACAATTGGCAGGCGGGTTGGTGACCGCAGCATTATTTACAACATATATATAGATAACGTTTGATGCACGTTATCTGGTATACGATTGTTATAGAAATAGTTTAATCCTTTTTTTTGTTATATTTTGTGCCTTATTTTCGCACATAATAATATGTCAATTGTCAAGTTAAAGGCTTTTGCTACTTTACCGGGCGCGCAGGGCTTTAGCCTTATTTATTTTATGCCCAAATTAATTAAAATGGTTGTCGTACTTCAATCTAATTTAAGATAATTTAGACCTAAACATGAACTGGATTAATAGTATAATTAATTATTGCATTTATCTGAATGTTCAATTAATGAAATGTAAAAAGTATGTACGCCTTTTAAGTGGGCAGAAGAACCGGACAATGACTTATTAATTCCATTTTTTATTTCCAAAATATATAGTACAACCTGTATGTTAAATGGGTGAAGCAAACGAAATAAAAAATCTTAAACGCCAACATAATTTGTGTACAGTCAGGAATAAAATTAGTAACAGGTATCTCTGAAATTTTCAAGTTTGGATTTTGGACATTTTTTCAGAAGGATTAACGCATAATGCAATGATATATTACCTAAGCAAATAAGAACAACACTACACACAACAAATAATAAATCGATAGAAACGATATTAATCTTAAAGTTATAAATAAATCAATATTGCCTAACTCGAAACGTGTGCAATTTTCAAAGACCATGATCAAACAAATAGTGAATTGAAGAAGTTTATTTGACTTCTTAGAGGCTAGTATATACTTTGCCACATCCGAAATTGTCCGTTAATAAAAAAAAAAAAAGGTTGCTTTGATTTTAACATCGCATCGGTCACCCCAAAATTCTCATATACCTACGGCCGGAAGTTAATTATAATATAACCTTGACTGGTTCAATACATTTTTTGCTGCTGACTGTACATACCTAGGTCTTAAGTCTAGACCTTGCCCTTTGTCGGTTAACGACTTGTACCTATAAAGTACTGGTTTATTTCGAAACGATCTAATTTATCCGATTAAATTGTTTTATTGTTGTAATTAAATGGTCGCTATAACTAAGATCCCTAAGATAAATCTTTAGATTAAAACTGCACGAAAATATATTAGTTATTAAGTGGAATGGTCAAGTTAAATAACTAAATGATATCAAATTCAAGCGTTATACTTTAATATTATAATTTATCTATTCAGACATCACCTCATACTACAAACAAAAAAAAATGTCGAGTAATAATTATTATCGTTCGCAATCATAGTTAGATATTATTTATAAAATACCTAGCTTTCCGCGCGTGATTTAACCCGCGTAACTCCAGTTCCCTTAAGAAATTCATAATTAAATAATATAGCCTTTAGTATTTCTTGATAAATAGGCTATCTACTACTGAAATAATTTTTCAAATCGTAGTTTCAACGAGTAGTTCAAGCAAACAAAAAGAGAATCAAACTATTCGGCTCTATATATTAGTAGGTATATATAGATAGGTAAATATGTGTATGTTAAGTTAAACATATACTTTTGCTTTACATTGCGCATATTATAACGTAATTAAAGTTTCTAAATTACTGCTCTTGAGTTCTAAGGTGAAATAAGTCGAAAAAATTAAAAACTCTTTTCTATTTTTTACGCGAATATATCGGTTTTCAAACTGCTTTAAAATATACATATATCTGTGTGATCGTGGGTGGCAACAAAAACAGTTCCTAATTGACAATTGCAACCGATTGCCAAATAAACACAATAAACACCTAACACCGAATTAAAACGACCTTAACTTTCGACCGGGAAGGTAAAGAGTGTTACATAAATTCAAAACATAAACCTTCTAAAGGTCACTCAATGTGGAACTACATCATTTGCGCCCAGTTTGCGCCATCTTCAGAGAACGCGCTTGACCACAAAAATGCGGCTTTCGAAGGTTGCATAAAGGCTTCGCTCAAACATTGTCGGCTGCTTTAGTACAGCCGGTCCAACCGCGGAGAGCGCATGCGTTGACGCGCCAAACCACTCTTGCGCAGCTTTTCGCGATCATTTACGTCCATATTCCATTCGCTCGCCGCTAATGAGGTGTCAGTGTGTGCTAAACGTGTTTTTTTACTTATTCGTAAGCAACCTACTTTTAAAAATTAAAGTTAAATAGGTTTTATATTCTAGAATTTATTTGACTTTAATATATTTTGTCCCATATTTGAATATGTTGCCTAAAGCAGTTAGGCTAGTATTTAATGTGATTTTTTTTGGTGACCTTGACATTAAACACTTAATTATGTTAATATTTATTTTTATACGTATTTCGTCATTGAATCTTCATGCTGTTATAAAAAATCATTGAGCGTTGAATCTCCATGTTTTTATTGAAATGAGAAATGATTCAATTAGTTGTGAGTGAGAAGCCAAAGTGAATTAATTTGTAATAGTATTTGCGCAGTTTCTAGTCGATTGGGCGTCGAAGGGAAATGCTAACATCCTATGAAACTAAGCCGGACGCAGTCGAGTCTTCCCTTCGTTCAGTAATAAATCATCCGTACATTTCGTAAATAGGTACAACTCCGATATACGAAGTTAAATCGAATCGCTACTGCTGCTAATATTTAGATTAAAAATGATAGGAGATTATAAAATTGAATATTGCTATTAGAAATTCGAAGTTCCGGTTTTTGCTACTAATAAGCCTCGCCTTTATATCCGGTGCAGTACCTATAGCATAAGCCTCATCAAAAACTGCACCGGTGCGGTGGCTCAATGGTTACGATAGTGGGTTCTGAGACGTGGTGTCCTGGGTTCAATTCCCATCCGGGACAATTACTTGAGCGAACACCGAATAATTGTTCCGAGTCTGGGTGTATTCTGTGTCCCTGAATAATGTGTTGGCAATGTCCCCCGCGACACAAGGATTTAATTCAGTAGTGCGGGAGTGTCTTTTTAAGAAAAAAATAAATAAAAAAAAAACGACATAGGTTTTTGTTCGTTTAAAAACAAATAGGTTGACACTTTCGCTGTGCCATGTATAATTGATCGGCGATTTATTTTACATCTGACAAAGGTTTGGAATCGAACCGTTTTTATTTGCCTTTAGTATTGTTATTTGTTTTATACTGGGTGACTTTTTTACCGTCCTTAAAAAATAGGGCGTGTTATGTAATAAACTAGATGTCTAAGATTGATGTATATATAAATATGATGTTAGCATTTTATAATTTAATTTTTTTTACTGACAGAGTGAAAATCGTAACGGTAAAAATGCGTACTTTCGCTCACTCTTTTCATTCATGTGTGATTGCGGGCTAGGTATTATAGGCACCAATTTTATTATTATGCACGCGCTATGTAGGGTGTATTCTTTTAAGTAATTTATGAGATTTACGAAACTCAAATAACCGAAATACTAGTACTAATATACTGTGGTCTATAGCTCTATTCCACTTACTCAACATACCATATTATTATCAAGACGGTAAAAAAGTCACATATTAAGATATACATATTAACGCAGCATTATTAATACCGATTGACTGGACCAGTAGAAAGAAAGCAGGTATTTTTTTTTTATGCCAACTGTTTTAACTTTTAATGTACATACCGGTTTTGTTCTTAAATAATCATTGGCCAGATATATAATATAAATGATATAATTTATACGTATCCTTAAACTCTTAACGCTCGACATCTGATATTGTAATTAGATTCTAATGAGATCGTAATAAAAGAGATCACTAACATTGTTTTTTTAATATCTTAGCCACGTATCAAATGCAACCCACTTGTTGTCTTTGAAAAAAAAGGAATAAAACGAATTGTTTATTACCACGTCTACCTTTGGAAAGGTGACATTCACACAATTTATATATCCGTAAACTATTGTTTTTTTTTATTCTGTGCATAATGAATAACTTACAGTTACCTAGCCTTCTATCAGTCCTTTTTTTATTTAATATGTATTTAATGCAATTTATATTCAAATGAGTCATTATCACTTACTTTTATGTTTTTTCTTGATATGCCACGAAACTTTGGCTACTCTACTAGGCCTAAACCAAGCATGGCTTAAGCCTTTTTAGATGAAGCCTCTCTAAATAAAACGTTCAATTATGACAATCAATTAGATTCAGAATGAATCACAGCCTTGGTTATGTTCTGACATTTACACATTCATTTCAAAAACAAGCATTGAAGATTTATTACCTACGTATTTTTTATTTGATTATTAATTATAAAAAAAAGTTTTTACTAACAAAAAAAAACATTTGCACGCTATTGTATAGCAAGCATGTCTGATCAGAATTTTAATCATAATTATGTTACATCTTGCAAACAAACAAGCATTGAAGATTTATTACCTACGTATTTTTTATTTGATTATTAATTCTAAACATATTAAATTTGAATTATTTACTATCATAACATCTTTAAAATGTAGTTTTTTTCACAGAAAATAAAGTCAACAGAACAACTCCTAAAATAAAATTTGGGGAACATTCTCTCGTATTAAATATTCAATGAAAGCCGCCAAAAATAAAATTTACTTTCAATACCACATTGAAAGTAAATTTTATTTTTTGCTGCAAATTTCAAATGTATTGTGTTATGTTAATTTTCCTTACCGTAACAGTAAAAAGTAGTTCAAAATACGAGATCTCTCGTCTCGCTAGCAAAATTGAAAGTTTCTGAAATACATTGGTGAAGGCACTACGGGACATTAACACGTAGCAATATCTTATTTACCAAATAACTGAACAGATAAGATCGTAATAAAATCACTGACTGAAAACGACGAAAGTAGGCTCTTAGAGCCTTGAAACATTTAATAAGACCTTGTTTCCGTGAAACTTCGTAACGATTAAAATAAACTCACAAATCTTGCGTTACATAAATATCAGGTAGGCACGTGCATTTTTTTTCTTGTTCAACATATAATATAATAGATAAAAAAACAGTCAATTTACACTATAATCAACGCTTGCTGTGCGGGTAATCGGCGATCGAATCCCGTGGCGTTTCAAGATCATCGAACGAAAAACATCGTAAAAATATAGTGGTGTTAAATTGTTAAAGTATTTTAGCCAAAGGTACCTATTGTATATTTTTCTTAAATCTAGAGAAAAACGGTTGACTAAAAATAGACGTGAGTGTGTAGGTAGCATCAGATAAATCTGGCAACGGTGCCATTTTAACGTTGAATAATTTATTCCGGGGGATAATGTAGTAGGCATGCCAACCTCTACAGCGACAGTATTTCATATCCCGATGTAGAATTTATATTCCCTCTTAATAGCGATGGTATGCTAACCATATTACAACAAGAGGATCTACCGATTAAAACGAATCAGAGTACCACCCGGGGAGGTGAATTAATCGAAGATACTAAAATATTGTTGATAGCATATCAACAATAGTTTTCATCATACATGATAGAATTCATCATACATGCTCGAAAATCTGGAACATCATCTGTAACATAACATTTCTGAGCATTAAAAATGCCTGAACTATATTTACATTGTTTGTTTTCTATTTGTATTCTCTTTACTTAATCTAATCAAAATGTTCATTGAACTGACTTATATTATTATGTATAAAACTTACGTAATTGATAAATAATATCTTCATTCGGTTATATCATCTTCAAAGATATTTAATATCACAACTTTTCTAAAGGGTAGCCAATGTCACACAGGTTATATAAGTCAACACCAGATGTTCCTAGGCTAATCAACTGACCTTTCTTAATATTTTCATACAACTTCTACGGTTCTCGGTTCACACCTTGATGAAATAAACGTGAGCTATGTTAATTTGTAACGCTTATTATACACGTTTTTAAATAATTACCACATAGATGTACAACTTTATAAATTGACTGCTATTAAATAAAGACCGACATGGCATTGAAAGACTACCGGAAGTTAGTAACAAAACTAATTAATTAATTGGAGATAATTAACTAGATAACAGAGATACCGACAACATTGCAGTCGATGTTAGTAACAGTGGTTTTTTTAGTGTAATATGTGACACGATTTCCAAAGTTTTTGTAAATTATGGACCAGATAAAACTTACTCGTAGTTTATTTATTAAGAAGCCTTTATACCCACCCCGCCAGCGACCGCCCTGGGCCGAGGTCCAAGTCCCATAGTGGGCGCCCTCTTGCGCAGGTTGCTTAGTTTGTAGTATTTAAACAATTTATTGAGGCTGGAGTTCTGCTCGCCTTTATGTTCGGTGAAGTAGCAAAAGCCTCCTGGCTAACTACTTTATGTCCATCCGAAAAAAAAACCTTTATATCTTTAAAACGTACAGGATATACGATGGCTTCCATAGCTAAAATAGTATAGATTTGCATCAATTGGTCATAATACATAAATTTAGTTGAAAATTCCCGTGGCCTTTTCCAATGAAATGTTTACTAATAATTCCAAATTATACGCTAAAGTAGAATACCGGGTTTTCCAGTTATATGACGAACAATTGGACTATATATATATTAATTGTTTAAATAATTGGTGCTTGCAACCACCAACTAATGGCCTTGCAGAAACCAGCTTAAACTTATTCGTTTTATATCCCAGTCGTTAAGGTTCCTACGTCACCTCATTAGGGCGAGTAAAGCAATCAGTGTGCAAGTTGCGACCTAAAAAGACAGTGTTAAAGTGAGTTAAGATGTGGCAAAAGCAGGTTGTTTTCGGTCTGATGTTTGTGATGACATGCATCGGGCACACGAAGACTGTCAGCTATCCCAACCAAATTGGAAACGGCTTGTCAAAATCAGGTATTTATTTAATTTTGTTTTACTTCATATATTTTGATATTTCTTTTCTAGGCCTTCGAAATAGGATGAGTCGTCTTAATCAATGCCAATTTATTTACTTTTTTTAAGAATCCTCCAAGCCCATCTGCAGAATCAAAATTTTTATTTTTTGCAGCTTTGCGCCATTTATCGCACGCCCGTAGTTTCTTATCTTAATTCGCTTTAAAGTTTTTCTTCATCGAACTCTAGATATTGAATAATTTGAATATTTTCAAGGTGGGTATTTAAAATTCGGAATTTACCGGAATACCAACACGCACTCGCTGTGAGACCACAATGTGAGGTATTTATCATTGGAATATCGCATCATTGTTCATTCGAATAAAATATTCGGAGTATGCTCGTAAAAAAGATATTGTTCTGAAAATAATATACGAGGTTAAATTCGTTACTTATAACTTTTCGTACTAATAAAAGATATTGTATGTAAAAATGTCTACAGCGATTATTAAGGTCATATTTCAATTTCATTTATTTAGCAAAAAATATATTAACTATTTTATTACGTGCTATCGGTTGGTGCCCAGCATCGCCAATCAAAAATGCTGTCCCTTACTGTGAAGTTTTCCCTGTTTATTTTCATACAAACCTTGTCCTCATAATTACGAACACAATAAAAAGTTTCATATCGTTCTCCAGTTTTGCGCGTACCTCCATTTTAACGATTTTTTTTATACCTTTAGTTTTCATAAGCATTGAAAAAAGCAAAACAAGTCTTCTATTTTTATTTACCGAGCCTAAATGGTCACGGTATTTAGGAACCTAAGATATTGCAGATTAGAATTATGCCGATGATAGTTTAAAATTATTACTCACAAATGTTAAACTTTATATTTTATTAACAACTTTACGCCCGACACCAGCTGCTGTCGTTGGATGTTATTAGTATTTGCAGCAATGTTTCATCATAATGCTGCGGCATTCGCTCCTAAAATAAACTAATCAATAATATTGTTAATATTTGACATTGAGCAGTCATAGAATAATCATTTTACTTAAGAGCCAATGCCGAGAAACAAAAATAATAAAATAAGTGAATGATTAATCTTAATCATCATTACTAGGTACTGACATTTAAATGTAAAGGTAATTTACAATTTTATATGACATGTAATCTTTTGACTATCAGTTGAATTTTAAATTTTATACATGTAGGCATAATTTTCTATCGGATTTCGGAGTCTATTAGTACTGACGTTAACTTAAGCCCATTGGCATTTATGATGCAACGTTGGCGTGATCTTCATGATCTTTACTTTTATCTATAAAAACATACATATAACTGGAGGTACCTACATCTATTTATTTTAAAACCTGACCAGGCAAATGTCTTTTATCCACCAGATATAAAGTAACATAGGAGCCCAGATACAAATAAAACTAGTGCCAGTACATAAGATATGTATAACACTAGCTACCATTATCTAGTTGGCCCATTCCCCTTCCCAGTAAGATAATTTTACATAAAGGTGCGGTGTAGTCAAGATTACAGTTTTTTCTTATACTGTATGTATTACAATTGGGATCCCTGTTCAGTATCGCATTTCCGACAAAATCATCAGCTCGTATTGTTATACGAGCTGATGATTTAGTTCCAATGCTGAACTTTGCCAGAGTCACCAAGCTTGGCAAGGGGATTAGTAACCAGTAGCACCAGTACCTAGTATATTGTAACTTACATGAAAACGCTGATATAGACCAGGGTAGATAATTTTTGAAACCAAAAAATATTATAGTAGTATGAAACCCATTGGAAAAGGAAGAAAATATAACAAAAATTAAAGGAAAAATAAATTACGGGCGATCTGAGGTTGGGAAGTGGTAAAGGGTGGGTTTTTAAGGGTAAAAAAAGGTTACTCTCGATTTCCGACAAACTACAAGTCCTATGGAAAAAAGTTAAATAGCAAAGTTGTAGGTAATAAAAAGATCTACAACTTTTATATTTACACTTTTTACCTTAACCTCCAAAATCATGTGCAAAACTCAAAAAACCGAGTTTTTGGTTTTTTATTTTTATCTTTTACAAATTTTGATTTTTTTTCACGAAATTTGCTGGAAACTTAGCTGAGTATGTCCTAAACATACAAGATTTTTTTTGATTCAAACATTTTTTTTTCTTTTTATTTTAACTCAAAAATCTAAATATCACCCTAATTTACAATCGAAAATTCTCACGTCAAAATATCTGCTTTTTTTTAAAAGTCGGTACGCTTTTTGTTCGTTGAAATCTCTACTTTTAATGGTATCAAAAAATGTACATTACTCCGGTATTTTTTTTTTATAGAATGCTAAAAACGAAAATTACTCTAATTCGTTTTTTTAACTTTATACTTTAATTACTTATTAATAACGTAAGATTCCACGGTATATCCACGACATACTCAGGTAAGTTTTCAGCAAATTTCGTGAAAAGAAATCAACATTTGTAAAAGATAAAAATAAAAAACCAAAAACTCGGTTTTTTGAGTTTTTCACATGGTTTCGGAGGTTAAGGTAAAAAGTGTAAATATAAAAGTTGTAGATCTTTTTATTACCTACAACTTATTTTACTTTTTTCCATAGGACTTGTAGTTTTGTCGAAAATCGTGAGTAACCTTATTTTACCCTTAAAAACCCACCCTTTACCACTTCCCAACCTCAGATCGCCCGTAATTTATTTTTCTTTAATTTTTGTTATATTCTCTTTCTTTTCCAATGGGTTTTATACAACTAAATTTTTTTTTTCATTTTTACCATTTTCAAAGGCTCTGGTCTAATACCCGTAAATAGGTAGAGCCGTAAAAAGTCTGAATGATCCAAAATATTTTCCTTTGACAACATTGTTGATACACAAAAATACAAATAATACAAATCATAAGCATATTTTAAGTCAAGTTTTCCATGGGAACGGGATTTAAGCAGGCGAAACAGCGCGGGACAGCTAATTGTAGGTATATATAATTAAGGTAAATAAGTTATTTAATGAGATACTAAACTATGGACTATCATTTATGTTGATAGTTAAGTCAGTTTAGTTTGCACAGGGGTCATGACATTTCACTTTGCATAAGAAGTACTAAGTTAAAATTCATATTACCATAATTATTGTTTTTTGATGTGTGCATGACTAGATATATTTCGGCTCAGCTAATTGTCAATCTTCTACAGACCGATTATGTCCACTGCTGAACGTGGGCTGTTTATCAACCAACCTTGACAGGCCAGTGTCATTGGCTTACTGCGATCAACATTCGCCAGCCAAGCGTAGGGATTATGGCAATATCCCTAATCACCACGCTTGGCAGGCGGATTGGCGATCGCCTTCAGATAATAAGTAAACTTGAGCTTATAGATGCTGCTGCCCATTTATCAGCTGTATGTCGCTTAGTAGCCTATTACGACACCCATAAGAAGATATGGAGTGGTCTTTTCTACGCCAAATACGCTGTATCCACTAGGTACAGCCGGAATCCACACGTTACTTTATTCAATAAGAACGATAAAATACTAGCTATACAATCTTACGCGAAGGTTTTGCTTCATAATTTCAATGATTACAACAACATATTGTAATCTTTTGACTATGACGGATGACTGACATGCAAGAGAAGAACCACCAATTTGTTAAACAAATGTCATACATAAGATTTCAATACGTGTACCTTCAATGAAACTGTAAATGACTACATATAACCAAATTACATTACAACAGAAATACCTACGGCCATACTTAATACAGTAACGTTGCAAAATATTAAATTGTTTAACTCCACACGCTACGTTTTCAGTTTAACAATACAACGTGGTTTTCAATCACGCAGAAAACTGCTGCCTTTAAACTTAAACTTACGTTCTCACGAATTTTCTGCATACACTCATATAACTGATGTAACATACAGCATTCATTGGATTTAGTTGTCATATAGTAAATAGCATCGAAAAATTGTAACGATATTTAAATATACCGATATACCTATTATAGTCGTTATCTGAACGTCTACGTTTTACACGAATTTTCTGCATACACTCATATAACTGATGTAACATACAGCATTCATTGGATTTAGTTGTCATATAGTAAAAAGCATCGAACAATTGTAACGATATTTAAATATACCGATATACCTATTATAGTCGTTATCTGAACGTCTAAGTTTTATTCATGTACCACCGTCACGTCCTTTAAGGCGGAAACATATTGTTAAAACGCGATGCGACCTGATGAAACGCGACGCGTGTTGAGTCGAACCAATGCGTTGTTTTCTATAGACCAGAAACACACTATGAATACGTCGCGTCGCGTCGTGTCGGGTGTTCATAGTGTGATTCTGGTCTATAGAAAACAACGCCTCGCGTTTCTTCGGGTCGCGTCGCGTTTTATCAATATGTTTCCGCCTTTACATGGCGCAGTCGGTAAGATTTTAAACACCCACGTTTGTCCCGTTCCCGTCGGCACTTCATCATTAAATATATAGTCTATAGCCTTCCTTGATAAATGGGCTATCTTACACTAAAAGATTTAAAATTGGAATATTAGTTCCTGAGATTAGCGCGTTCAAACAAATAAACTCTTCAGCCTTGACCTTTACACGGCGCAGTCGGTAAAATTTGAAAGTTTACGTTGCATTGTGTTACGTTGCATCGTCGCAATATGCAGAGCTTAGTGTCAGTATTTTATCGACAACTAGCTATCCCGCGGTTAAGCTCTCATAATGGATTTTTATTATCATGTGTGGAACCTTAAAAAAAACCGTCACACATGGTTGCCGGCTAAAAGAGCGTATGGCTTTCAATTGCGGAGTTCTAAGCCAATTTTATCTAAGAAAAAGCCTTTTAAATTGATTGAACTAATTAGTTTCAATTGAGCCAATTCAGTTTCAAATTATGAATAATAATGAATACATTTTAAGTTTATTCATCATTATTGTGATTTTAATATAGAGACCTATAGATATACCGCGGCACGCGGGCAGCATGTGGCCTACCGGGCCTTTTGGTTTGCCCACCTTGGGTGGCCGAATAGTTATTATTTTTATTACTTTTTTTATTCTTATTATTATATTGGCTAAGGTTAATGTTGCGACCCAAGACACCAAAGTAAAAACGATAATGTAACCGCAATAAAAAAAAAAGTACGGCTGATATAGACATCCGATGCCCTCGTAGACCCGAAGTCGAGAGGCCCGCGAACTGTAAAGTAGAGCGACAGTTTCACAAAACTCCCCTAAAGAAACTAAAAGTCATAATCCCTCAATCTCATCGCCAGCGACCGCCCTGAGCCGAGGTCCAAGTCCCACAGGGGGCGCCCTCTTGCGCAGGTTGCTTAGTTTGTAGTTTTTAAACCATTTATTAATGGTTACCGAAAAAATGGAAAGCCGTGTGGTTTCCGCCTTAGAATAGACCACCCCATGTCTTCCTATGGGTGTCGTAAAAGGCGACTAAGGGACATATAACTGATGGATGGGCAGCAGCATCTATTAGCTCAAGGTTTACATCTTACTGCGATCACCAATCCGTCTGCCAAGCGTGGTGATTATGGCAATATCCCTCTACGATCCTGGCTTGCCAAGGTCTGTTAAGAGGAGGCCCATGTTCAGCAGTGGACGTAAACGGGCTGTTGATGATGATGATGATGATGATCTATAATATGTGTAGTTTCGAAATTAGTATACCTATGAAACGAAGCATTTTTAATGCCGTCATAATATAGTTTGGTCTATAGGTAGGTTCTACAAGTACCTACAAGAGCGGGTTCTGCTGTAGGTTATAATTCTGAACTAATATTCCTACATTCGACGTAATAACGACGCAACTTACGCGTAGTATTACTTTCCGTTTAGAGTTTATTTTTCCTTGAAATGTCGGATTTGCTAGTCGCGTAAATTACGTCTGCTTTACCGCTTCATTGGTCGTCTAATTACACAACTAATTGTGTGAATATACAGTCAGTGAAGCGATGCACTCATTATCAAATGATAACAAAACTTAAGAGGGCCGGGTCCCATGATTTTACGCTTTTTTATTCCTGAGCCAAAATGCGCGATTTTATAATAAATTACTTATTACAATTTGACTTTTTTTATTTAAATTAAAAATTTAGAATGAATTTATAGTTTTATAATTTGTTTTTTTATGCTTATCTTAAGTTTTTATGTCAGTGGTGAGAGTTAGCTAATTTAAATATAAAGACGAATCAATGAAATTTAAAACCTATTTGTCAGTTCTACTTATTATCCCTATACCGCTAAAGTTTTAAAAAGTACATATGAGTGCTAACGGACTGAGACACCTTTATCACCATCAGGTGAACATGAACCAGGTGGTAGGAGCTATTTATACATAGACCAAAACAGTTTATTGACCTAAACTCCACACAAAGTCCTAGGTATGTGCAGTACGTACGTATGTTAATATGTGCAAACGTAATTGCACAACAAAAAGTTAATGGAGTCATTTCAATAACCTTTCGTGTTACTATCGATTGGAGGACTTAAATGACAATTTAAACAACCTACATGTACAGTTACACAACTAAATTACTTCTAGACGATCACAGTGCCAAGAATTTATAAATATACTAGGTTGACGCGCGCGGTTTGACCCGCGTAAGTTGAATAATAAAATATATAGTTTATAGCCTTCCTCGATAAATGGGCTAGCTAACATTGTAAATTTTCCAAATCGGACCAGTAGTTAGTAGATTATCGCGTTCAAACAAACAAATCAACTCTTCAATCAACATTATTAGTTAGTACTTGTATTAGCCATTGTCGATCACTTTACATTTAAAGTTTTCAACTCTTCTTATTTTTACTTATACTTACTTTGACTGCGGCCTGAGGTGCCAGCCCCATAGGTTGCGCATGTTTGCCCAGGTTGCTTAGTTTGTAGTTTTAAGCCATTGAATGTTGGAGCCTTGCCTTTACTTCCGGTATAGTAGTAAAAAACTCGGGCCTAGTCATAACATAAGTCCGTCCAAAGAAGTCAGTTTACAGTATCTACTGTCACTAATATAGAAATTCAAGTGCTCTATACTTTAGTCTAAGTCCAAATAAAGTAAATGATTTCCTAAAGCAAGTGTGTCCTTTTTTCTTTTATATGGAGTACTCAGGGCCGGATTTAGAAGTCCGGAGGCCCCGGGGCAACAAAGGAGAAGAGGCCCCCTGGCCCCTAATTAGTTTCGCTCTAAATGAGTGAAAAAAATAACCGTTTTAACAATATTTAAAAACTATTATATTAATCATGATTCTATAAAATACTGTATGGAAAGTTTTTCAAAAGGTACAACAGTGAAAAAATAAATAAAATAAAAGTTGTAGAGTTTACTCGTCAGAATTTGTAAGATAATTAATCTCTATTTTGGGGGCCCCGCTATTGTGGAGGCCCATGGGCAGTTGCCTATATTCCTTAAATCCGGCGTTGGGAGTAATTCTAATGAGGCGTTAAAAAGAATTTTGCAGGCAGACAAGCACCGTCTTTATATTTGAATATACAGTTTCGAAAAAGACACATATATCATATGGTTTGTCTATTGGAGTTGTGTCCTTTTTGAAATTGGTCATTCTTTCAAATTATAGGGAGGATTCGAGTAATTTGGCTCCTTCTAAACAGGTTGATATTACAAGATTATTTTCCCGCTGAAAAACGATATAGACTTAGTGGCATCCACAAACAAAAGAATACAAACAAGAACACTACCACTGCCATACCGGCCGAAACCCAGTCATTACATTGCACAATAGACAAAACTTATCCGCATTACAATAAACAAAACGTAACAAACACTTATTAGTAATTTCTCTGCCACTTCCTTTTTACCTTATTAGTTATAAGTAACTGTACAGATGTTATTATACAATGACTACGCCTTGCGGTTTTATGTGCGTATGATTGGAATCCATTTCGCTTACGCGGAGTTGTTTTGGTAAATGAAAATAAACTGTTTTGCGTGATAATTTATATGTCTATATCTGTCAATGATTAATACTAGTCTAGTCTAGTATGTATTCTGAAAATATTAAATTCTATTTAATGAGGTTCTATTTGGAAATTTTTATTTAAAAGATTTTAGATAATCTATTCTTAAAACTTTGTTTTTTAGAATATCATTATGAAACAATTTTTGAATTGTTGTTGTATAGTAGATTTTTCCAGTTGATGTAAAAATAAACAATATTAATCATTTATTCACCAATCAACATATTTTTTCACAAAGTACAAAAAATGAAAACAAGGATAATGGATTCGTCTTTGAAATTAGATTAACTGTATTATCAGAGTCAGTGAATCCTCCTATAAGAACCCTAGTAACACAATCCGATAAAAAAAGAAAAATTAAAGCACAATACTAATGTACATAGTTTTGATAATCTAGTATGTACTAAACATTGCCGTAAAAAAAAGAGTAAGTTTCGTCGATTTGAAGAAGATCATCACTCATTTTGCTCTGAATCTAAAGAACATAGCTAAAGTCAACGACGTCTACGCCAAGCGAACTCATGCAAGGCCAGACATACCACGAGGTAATGTTAAACACGATGGTCGTGTCGGCCATGTTCTACAATTTAGAACCCTAAATTGCAAAATGATTTTTAATTTACCATAAAAGAAAAAATACGACAAAGGTAAAAATCATAATTATTCAAAATTTACTTATAAGAACCTCGCAGCGGCTATAGTTAATGCGATTTTTAGTGCTAGCATTAAATTTAAATAGCAGATATAAGCTTTGCTATTCAATGGGGCAATGTGAACATTAAGAAACATATTCAATTTTATTAAAACTATTTTGGCTAGCAAATTGTTATCAATATTGTCTTAAAGACGTTAAAACTGTGCATTGAATTGATAGGTTTCAGAATATTACTTTCACAACATCACCCAACATTTCTTGCTGTTGATATAGCTAGAAATTATCAAGAAACACATATAGTTAATTTCTTTTTTTTTAATAATATAGTATTATACGATTTGAAATAATCGATCGCTCAAATGGCGAATTTCTATTAAAATTGAAGCTTCAAGACGCACGCTCAGGACGCCACTCGCAGGTTAAGCTGTTGGGCTTATAACATCATGAATAACAATTGTATACCAGGGGACGCCATCAGCGATTCCCTCTGTGTTACAACATAATACTGCAGTCACCAACCATAACATGTAATGACAAAAAAAATAACGATTCTTGTTTGTTTTTGTTGCAGAATGTTCAAGCTGTAACGACGATGAGCTGGGTGTGACCCGGTGGACGATGCCTCTCCTCAAGTCGGGAGAGAAGAAGTACTACTTAGGAATATTTTTCAAGGTAATTAATAATAAAATACTTATTCAGCGTCACCCGTTTGTATTTTGTGATATTCTGAGTATAAACATTTGTCTGAATGTTTCTAAAAATATACCTACCATCAAAAACATGAATTTGAAAATGGTAGCCAAGTTCAGTGACTTTAGAGTGCCAAGTCCGGTAGACAATACTAACATTTTATTATAAGATTTTTTTCTGTTACTACAATATCTAAGGTGCAACTGGTTATAAGTAGGTACCCATGTGTCGGAAGACTCAGTTTTTATCGATTACCGGAATATAATTTGGGCTCTTATGAACATTTTTCAATGAGATGCAGGGGCAAAAATGTTGCAGCTCGCCAGATCTCTTAGCTTGAACTTGATTTTTTTAGTCAGTTAGTCACAGTATTGCCTCAACGAATCAGACACGGAAAAACATGAAATCCCAGTGTCTTTGATTACATATATAAAATATCCTACTTTTCCGAGGACGAAATGCATTAGGCATTCCCATTGAAGTAGCGGCGAGATATGTTTTACTACCCTCTCCGTCACAATGATATACTTGACATACCAGGAGGTACGCGGTAATGGGGTATCTACATAAAATACCCTGCCCGAAAATGAACCCCGGGACCTTCTAGACTTAAACCTTATATGTATTTTCATAAAGTGCCAAAATCAAATAAGCAGTGATTTTAAATAGGTACTAAAGTAATAAAGAGATATAATCTCACGATTAATTAATTGCTTTAAATAAATTGTCCGGTAGTAATAGTAGCAGTCATTAATAGATTATTTATTGAGCTGTATACCGACTCAGGAGTTGAGATAAAGCAATGACCTCACTCTAAGCTACAAGGCTAAAATGCATTGTATTACTACCCTGCGTGGGCAACTAACATAACCGCATTGTCAGGATTAATAATATTATAAAAGTATATTGTGTAGTTATGGACCTTATAATAATTCAGAAGTAGTTTCAAACGTAAATATATTAGCTGCGCAGCTTAACTCACGTTAGTCCATAGAATGTCCCAGAAAACTATGGGTTTCTGGGCCCCTCACCACTCGGTTTAAGTGGGTAAGGTCCTCTCGTCGTAGTATGACTAGCATACCACCGCTATGCAGAGGACGTGTCCCGCATACCCCTTTGCCGGCGCGAGAACGCCGCAGCAGCGGAGAGGATGCGTAACATCAATGCATTGCCCCCGGACAAAAAAAATCAAAAAGGTAGTTCATAGAATACTGTGAATTCAAAAGGTAGTTCATATCTCTACAAACATAATATTAGCTAGAAATCTTATTAACATCATGATTAAATAAATCATTATCAGGAAAATTGGTCCAATACGAGTACTTTTATCTTTTTCACGCAAGCATGTTCAGACCAAATAAAAAGTAAAGATGTCAAAAAATGCACTGAGGCTGGATTTTTGTGCATTAGTGTGGGTAAAAGTGTTCTAGAGTCTATGACACAATTCGGTATTTTTTTTTACAAATAATGAATTTTGTTATGACGTCAAGCACATGACGCTGCGACAGATTGACGTGCAAGGTTAGGCATAGTTTCAGTACGCGTGTGTGGGTAAGCTGTGTATGTGCACGCCAAGGCAGAGTTTTACCGGCGTCAATATAGCGCTCCGTTTTTACTTTTAATTTAGTTTGAGCAAGCATGATCAAACATGCCAGAAAAATTTAACGTCAACTCAACAACAGGAACATTATTCGAGATATTTACAAAAACTCTAAAGTGTTTACATAATGTTACGTTTTCCAAGATTTTATAAAAACACTTCTTCGTCTATTCAACTATTCAATTGTTGTTCACCTAGTTTTAGGGGTCCGTTGTACAAAATTCATCTCAATAGATAAAATGTAATAACAACTTTTCTTCAAAACTCGAATCTTCTATTCATTATAGCGTTGCTTTTGATTGACGGTTTTTTTTTCGGACGGACATACGTACTTATCTACGAGGCTTATGCTACTTCACCGGGCATAAAGGCGAGCCGAGCTCCAGCCTTAATTAATGGTTTAAAAACTAAAAATTAAGCAACCTGCGCAAGAGGGCGCCCCCTGTGTGGCTTGGACCTCGGCTCAGGGCGTTCGCTGGCGATGAGATTGAGGCATTATAACTTTTAGTATTTTAGGAGTGTTTTGTGCAATTGTCGCTTTACTTTACAGTTCGTGGGCCTCTCGGACTTCGGGTCTACGAGGGCATCGGATGTTTTTTACCAAGGGTCAGGAGGACGAGGGAGTTTTTATTAGGCACATTGTTATTTGTAAGATATAATGTCATCTAATATTACAAATAATAAGATATAGAAGATACCATCGCTTTATTTATAATTACTTTAAACTACCTAATGTGGTAATCACCGTTATCTATACGGATATTTTAAGCTGAAAGATTTAATAGTTTGTTCACATTGTATAGGCTCGGAAATTGCTGGATTGTTTAAAAAAAATCTTTAACGATTCGAAAGTTACGGTATCCAGGAATGACATAGGCTATATTAATTATGAATTATGAAGTTCCCAAGGGAACGGGAGTTACACGGGTGAGACCGCACGTAGGAAACTAGTCTTAATATAATATTAACATCGGTTAAAGAATAGTTGAAACAAATGTGTACGGAACTAAAACTACCAACAAACTTATCTAACTAGTTTGTAATGGTCGTTTATTTACATTTTTATTTCTTTTATCACCCATTTTGTAATCAATTGCTACTAAAAGCGTGATTATAACAGAAGCGTTTTGAATTTGATCTACTCACCGAGTTTCTTTGTTGTGTTCAACTCGTTTTATACTCCATGTTATGTCATGGCATCATGTGTTATCTAATTTTATGTTTTGAGATGAATTTATGTGACCAGCTTTATGTTGACCATACATTTTTGAAGTGGAATTGCATGTCAAGGTAAAATTATGCACTTTTTAGGGTAAAAACGGGAACTTATTACCTACTAAGACTTCGCTGTTTGTCTGTCACCAGGCTGTATTTTAAGAACCACGATAGAAAGACAGCTGAAATTTTCACACATGATGTATTTCAGTTGCCCCTATAATACGATTTTTTTTTTACTGGCCTGCTCTGTCCCACTCCTGGGCAAAGTCCTCCCTGCACTCCATACCAAATACTAATAACAAAATAAAATTAATCTTGATGGGGGTTATCATACTACAAACGTGATGTTTTTGCCCTTTTTTGCTCGATATCAATAACGGCCACAGTCAACGTGCGAGAGTCCGACTCCCACTTGCCCGGTTTTTAAGATATAGGTAATTGCTTTATTTTAAAAATAATAAATATACAATATTAGATTGTCTCCACTATTTTATCCGTTTTGTATGTAGGTATCGATCTGATGCCTGATAAAGTAGCAAAACGCTAACAACATACAGGGTGGCCGGAACATTGACGTCCAAAATTTTGAAAGATTTTAGGGTCTTTGATAGGTAAACCACAAAATCGATTTCGGAATCAAATAATAGGTAGATGCCTACTTATAGCTACACCTAGTTATCCTTTAAAACTTGGATAACTTTTGCCGTATTCAAAATAAAATAATCTTATGAATTCTGTTTGTAGTTCGAGATCAATTTAAATCGGATTACAAGTCTATTTCATTACATAACAGTAATTTTAAAATGAAAATTAATACATGGGTAGCCATTCGTCATTTAAGGCGCGTACGCATCTTAATATGACGTAACGACTCGCCGGCGCGGGCGCATACCGCGGTGTTGATAAATCGGCTTTCCCTTTCGAAGCTCCATTACGAACATGTGATTATCGTTATTATAAAACTAGGTTCTATCTGCAGCTGTAATAGATTCCTTAGCTTTTTAAGAACGCAATTAGGCATGTTAAGTTTGCATATCCGTTTGCAGTAATCACGTATGAATAGGTAAGTACTTGCCTAGTTAATAATCCGATAGTTGAAGAATTGTTAATGAAACTAAAATATTTTATGAGACTGGTTTTATTAAAATATATAAAGAAAACTGCAACGACAAACAGCAAAATGAGTAGCTATTTTAAAGATGTTTTTTATGAGTTTAAGTTTTTAGTAAACACTTAGTTTACCTTAAAAACCTCCTTATCACAGCTCTTTAATCTATCAAGCAGTGGATGAAAGTCGCGTTGAAACTCTTATACGAATCCGCGGCTCAACGCCCAAACTCGTTGGGTTTTGCAGAATCCGACTATAGGCCTTCAGCGTCCTAGAACATCCAGTCGACGAGATAACAACTTACCAACTAGCAGTACAGAGACTGTCAGTAACTAGCACCACAACAGAGACCACTCTATCCAACCCGCCGGAAATGAGTGCGCCCTCGTACGCGTACCCCCTCGCCCTTAGTTTACAAAGTACCTTCCGATGCCCTTATATCCCCCAAAGCCTGAGAGCCTTTGTAACGTAAACACATTCATATTTTGTCGAATACA
Organism: Nycteola revayana; assembly: GCA_947037095.2. Classification (NCBI taxonomy): domain Eukaryota; kingdom Metazoa; phylum Arthropoda; class Insecta; order Lepidoptera; family Nolidae; genus Nycteola; species Nycteola revayana. The sequence goes on from OX344847.2 coordinate 6,706,261, forward strand.
TTATCGCTAGACAAACGGGGCAGTCATTTTTTTTATAATAAATTGTGGCATTATATAATAACAATATATGTTGTATTAGTAGCATTCAATTCACAGCAGGTGAAATAAATTTTACGATAATAACAAGGCAGTTTTACTTTAATTAGAACATTGACCATCGTATTATTCGAGTACAAAATTGATACTTATGAAGTATCGTTGAATGTATGTTAATATCATGATGTTTTAATGACATCTGTAGCAATCTGCGTTCTTTTTATGTAACTGTCCATCTCTGGGTCACGTGTTATATAACTACGAATCTCATGATCATGGTTGACACAAACGAAGTTACAATAGGAATATATACAATATATACACACATATTTTTTTTATTTTTTTAACGGATTACTTTTCTATCTTGTTTTTTCCAATCTACTAGTATTCTTGTTAAACCCTCGTGTTAAGCTAAAACGAGTGGGTTCACGTTGGTAGTGCAATGAGTGGGGTTCGAACCGGCGACCACATGATCACAAGTCCGACGCCGCTATAATATGTAGTAGGTTCTTGAGTTTTGGAAATCATCAAATGATTGATTGCGGTGCAGCTAAAGAGGCTATGGCAGTTGCCTGTGTGATTTGGTGTTCTGAGTTCGTTTTCCATATGTAACAAATAAATGTGTGAACAGCTGATAGTTGTAGATTAAGTATTAAAACGTCTATAAAAAAGAGAGATTTAGTTTTTTAAATCAAGAAAATCAATTTAAAGTTATATATAAAGCTGAAGAGTTGCTTTGTTTGTTTGCTTGATTGAACGCCCTAATCTTAGAAACTAGTCTTACGATTTGAAAATTTCTTTCAGTGTTTGCCCATTTTTCAGGAAAGGCTAACTAACTATATTGAATTATGAAGTACAATTTTCAAAACCAGTTCAGTGGATCCAGAGATTACCCCTACAGCGTCACAAACATTATTATCTTTATTATATAAAATTCAACTGTACGTGTCACTGAACTCCTCCTAAACGGCTAGACCGATATGAATTATGTTTTTGTATGCGTATGGGTGGCGCCCCGGATGGTTTAGATTCACACATCACTACAATGACATAGTATAAAACAAAGTCGCTTTCTCTGTCCCTATGTATGCTTTAATCTTTAAAACTACGCAACAGATTTTGATGCGGTTTTTTTTAAGAGGAAGGTTTATATGTATCAGCATCAGCATTGTACCCGTGCGGAGCCGGGGCGGGTCGCTAGTCATATATGAAATATATATTAATATATTATCATGCGACGTTGTGCTCTGTATGTCGGGTGCGCTAATCTTTATATATATAATTCTACTGTTCATGTGTATGTCATTGAACTCCTCCTAAATGGCTGGACCGATTTGAATGTTTTTTTGTATGCGTTTGTGTGGCGTCCTCCTGGATGGTTTAGATTCACAAATCATATATATATTATCATGCAGGACAACGTCTGTCGGGTCTAATATTAGTATAGATTTATCAATCTGCAATGAACATACACATTGCTAACAGGTGGCGCAACTAAGAGGGTTATCAGAGAAAGTTACGAAGAGGCTGTGTCACTACTTAGTGTATTCAACAAGTCATACCTAACATCGCCTGACATAAAACTGGGTACCTGAGTACAGAGTTTTATACATAGTAGAATAGGCAATGTTTCATCACTAGGATATTGAACAACATGATATCTTTGCCGAACATTATTAGAATAATCTTCGTTTTAAAAACTGATGCTTTGGCAGTGACCATTGTTATCCACCGAATGTTCATAATACAGTAAATAAAACGAAGTGATTATGCAAATATGTATATAGTTTCATAATGTCTTAGATACTACGGGACATATATTTGATACTGCCATGTTCCGAGTCTGCGTGTGTGATTTTTTTTTATTAGTTTTCTAGCGGCCCGCCCCGGCTTCGCACGGATGGACTTTTATAGTACTTATATGTTACTCAGGGATAATGTAGCATTCTAATGGCGAAAAAAATATCAAAATCCGTTCAGTCGTTTTTGAGTTTATTAGAAACAAACATACAAAAATATATAAATACAAACCTTTCGTCTCTCTTCTCTTCTCCTCTCTTGTTAACCCCTCGTGCTGCAGCTAACATGATTGTATTACGAGTGGGTTCATGTCGGTAGTGCAATGGGTTGGGATCGAAACGACGACCACAAAATCGCAAGTCCGAGGACATAGGCATTGGGTCCTCGCGACACAGAGGAGATGAATTTCCTTAGTTTTTTTTGTTTTAATTACATATAGTCTTACTTGTGACCATAATCTCGCTTGATGGAAGGCGAAGATAAGGACTAAGATGATACACGCTTGCCTAGAAAGTGTCTGTTTACTTTAGTCTTAAATATGTCCAAATTAAAGCGTTCCGGAAAAACTGCATTATGAAAGAAGAAGCAAATCGCTTCGTGCGTATTGAAGGAATGTCTACAACAAAAGGGTAAAACCGCTCGCGACGCCTAGTCGTCCGGGGATGGAAAGGTGAAGGGGGTATCAGTTTATGCAGAACCAAAAATTTCAGCAACTTAAATTAGTGCTGGCGTTGTATTTTCAAAGCAACAACTTGTTGCTTTGAACCAAACAGCATTAGACACAAAAATTGACAAAATAAATAATTCTAAAAGAGAAATACGCCCCAGCATTTTTGATTATAAGACGTCTCCATTTCAAATTTGCATAGCTATCCCGTAGCCTGCAACATATAAACGTTTTTTTAAGGTATTACCGAACAATATTTCATCTCAGCAGAACTGTCTACAGGAAAACGAAAACGGAGGGGCCAGAGAACTCATAAAACTGGGATTATAGTACTGACAAACATTTTATATGCAGATGAGTTGTAAAGCTCCACATTGACGATATCGTTTTTTTTTTGGACGGACATATGTTGTTTGCCATGAGGCTTCTGCTACTTCACCGTGCGGAGCTATATCACCTCGGGTTAGGTCGGTTGGTTTGAAGAATGAAGACATGTAGATTTTTTTAGCGAAATGTTGTACAACTGTCTTTTACTTTATAGTTCGCGGACCTACGAGGTCTACGAGGGCGTTGGGTGTACAAATTTGACCAACAGAACAGTGACAAGGACTTATCAAAATCTCATGACATTCGTGTGGCGTACTTTATGGATGGACTAGGGGTGCTATCAGGCGTTATCGCTTAAACTAAAAAATATTGTATACAAATTGAATGATTAGCTTATTCAAAATCATTTTAGTTTATAGTTATATCTTTTCATTGCACGGCTTTCAATGCATTTCTTTGCGAATTCCACATTTTCTTATTTATACTTAAATCATCAAGTCTTAGTTTCATGTTGTAAATCTTTCGTTAATAAAATGAAACTAACAGCAACGAGAATAGCTTATTAAATATTAATATGCAAGCTTCATTCGAATACCAGTTTTGGTATGTCTATCGTATCAGCCAAGCGTATCCATTGTATCGTCTCCTACCGCCTTTACACCACTTTCATTTTCATTAAGAACAGGTGGCTGGTAGTCGAACTGATGAACACCACATATTGCTATTGCATTGTTACTCTTATAAGTAATACTTCCATTGATATTGGTTTGATGATAGATCATTATGTTTGAAATTGAGAGCAGTTTCTTTTTTATTGTGTTATAATAAATAAGTAGATACATATTTGTGTATGAATGATTGAATAACACCTATAGGTAGTAGGGTGTAAGTATGAATAGACTGTAGGTACCTGTAGTTGTAGGTGTAAATGAATTAAAAAATCTTTCTTCCTGACTGCCTATGCCCGGTTAAGTACCTAGTGAAAGCCTCGTGGCTAATTATATAAACTGTCCGTCCGAAAAAAAAACAGTTATTAAAAACAAATTTGTGCATTTTTTGCGTTATAGTTAGTCATAGTAATTTGCTTTCTGTTTTGCTTAAAAATTTTAGTCAAATTGTTACATAAAAGTATAACACAGTCCGGCCGTGGCTGAAATATATAAAACCGGATAATATAAGGTTTATTTCTTATATTTATATCACATTTGTTTTAATATCATAAATATTGAACTATATTATAGACACCCGCGTAACTCCCGTTCCCGTGGGAACTTCATAATAAGATATACTTAGCCCATAGCGTTTCCTGATAAATGGCCTATCTAACATTAAAAGATTTTTTCAGGAACAACAGGACCTGTAGTTCCTGAGATTAGCGCGTTCAATTAAACAAACTAACAAACTTCTTCAGCTTTATATATTAGTATAAAAATATACGCATGTAGATAAATTTTACGTGATCTTTTAACCCGTCGAATTTAGAGTTAAAATTACTGGTACTATTAAACAAATATAAGTGTGCATATAAAATATTCTATGTAATATGTATTATACAAAAAGGTGAAGCTGCCGCCATATTAAAAATGGAACTAAAACAAATAATACATATTTATAGTTATCGTGTAAATTGGTAAATTATACAAATTGTATAATTTAACTAACGAATCGATTATATATTTAATATAAATTATAGTTAAATATAACCGCTTGTAAATAACTTAATTAAGGCTAAATGTAAGTAGTTACGAATGTTCTATTGATATTATAACTTTTGTCATTACTAATTGTATAAAAATGATTGAATTCATCAAAATACTGATTTTGATACAATTTTAATGATTTTGATAAGTAAGTAGGTAAATTTTGCGGTGTTTCGGTTCTTCATTTAATAGTTAATTGTAATACTTAATTATATGTCAACATAACTAATAGCAATGTTTATGTATATTTCAACATTTAGAGGCAGGTTTTTTTTTGAAAGATTAATATCAGAACTTTGGCAATCTACTTGTTCTATGTATGTATGTATGTATCTAATCTATTCTTGTTGTTAACCCCTCGTGCTAAGCTAAATTATTGTGTTACGAGTGGGTTCACGTCGTCGGTAGTGCAGGGTGGGGATCGAACCGGGGCCGCTTCTTTGCTATAAAGTATTATAATTTCTGCGTTGTTAATACCGAAGGTAATGACGTAACGAATATTATGTTAGTAATTTATTGAGCGGTATGAAGCTCGGAGGTCATGGGTACGATTCCTGCTCCGGACAAAATATATTTTTTATTAACAAAGATTTATTACCGCGTTAGATCGTTGAGTTTAGTCCTGCCCTCCATGCCGGATTGCACGTTAAGTCGTAGGCCCCGATTTTTAAAACATCATGACAATCGTATACCAGATCAGCAGAGTTTACCTGTGTGTGCACAGTACTGTGGTCACCAATTCACCTGCCCGGCCTAGTGACTATGCCAACAACAACAGAGGGAGGCCCATTTTCAGCTATGGACATTAAACGGGCTAATGATGAGAATAATTCTTATATGTATTCAACGCTTAAAGTGATATGATAAAATGTAACATTTCAAAACAATGTCAAGAAATTGATCAGAACAATTAAAATACTTCTCAAAGAATAAAACTGTATGTACCGATATAAACGTTATAACTTAAAAAATAAATATTGCAAAAATAAATACTACTTATAAAAGTTTAAAATAGGAATGTTAACATACAGGACCTTTCAAGGATCCCAAAAGTCGTGGTAAACCAAAAATCACCTTAAAACTCATGAATTTTGAAGTAACACGCCAGTTTCCACCGTATTAGTCAGGTGGCAATGGAGCGCGACTAAATCCGGCCAATCCATACTCATCCTCATATCTTTAATGGCTAACGTAACTTTCATATTAAGATTAAAATTGATCCGTATATTCTAAAAAATAAGGTTGAATTTCCAATGCTTGGGGTAATGTAATATTGTAGAAATTGGGCGCTTACCACAACCCCGCAGTTTTGTTGCATCAGACCACAGATTATTCGTGATTTAGGTCTGATTCTGGCTGAATTGACTTGTTTCCTTCGTTGGATTGTACGGTGAATTGAAATTTATTGCAGGTATAATCGTGGGTTCATATTCCTGATACATACTTACATAAACAATGCTTAGATTCTATGTTTAAATATAGCTTTTCTATTATCAAACTATATAATAATATACCTTTTGATTTTTTTACACAATCAAACGGACATAAAATTATAACTAAGTTAATACACACATTTCAGCGAATCTTAATAGAGCTGAAGAGTTTGTTTGCTTGATCGCGCTAATCTCAGGAACTACTGGACTGATTGGAATATTTTTTTCAGTGTTAGATAGCCTATTTATCGAGGAAAGCTATAGGCTATATTTAATTATGAAGTTCCTACGGGAACGGGAGTCACGCGGGTGAATCCGCGCGCGGGAAGCTAGTATAAAATAAGACGCCGCCGTTTACCCACCTGTTACTGATAATTACTGCACGTGAGCATTTCAACTATTACCTACCTACTACTCACTAACAGAATCGTTTACATTGTATCTACTAACCGGTTAGGAATTACTCACGAATACTAATGGTATTCGACCATTGTTAAACACAGAATCCATTTAATTTGATTGCATAGTTAGACCGCAAAACAATTTAATATTTGTTACTTTCGATTTGTTCATGATGCAAAGTACCTAGTGTCTAACTGAAGACGATTATATTATAGCTGTTTGTGATGGTGAATGTTAAGAAATTTTATGAAGCATTGATTGACTTAGCGCTGGAGTCCTAATAAAGAGGTTTTATTTTCGGGCGGACATATGTAATTAGCCCCGAAGCTTTTGCTACTTCACCGGGTATCCCAAGCAGCAAAATTATCCTATAGTGCAAATGTTATAGGCCTCCATCACTTATAATGATCTCTTAAGGGTTCTAGTATTTGCTGCCACGCTTGTAATAGGAAGCATGGAGTTAGTTGGGTCTTATAGTATATCTGATCTTATACATTAAATTATAATTACTTATAGGTCGAAATTAAGGGTGCATTATAAGCTTGGGTGACCTATAAAAGTATCGCGAGGGTGTAAATGCACTCAAGAGTAGATAAACTGGTAAACTATACTTACTTATAACTGCTAACAAGAAGTATTATAAAACTTCTATAAGTTAAGTACGCTAAAAAGTGTGATAAACAGAACTAAACATACTGGAAACTATTTGCATTTATTACTTGGTTTTTATAAGGGTTTATAAGTTCACTTTACAGATCAATTATAATTAAAATGGAGCGGTTTTATAGTGGTATAAACCAATATTGTTATAATCTTAACACGATTGTAAAGGTTTAATAGAATATACTTAGTATCCAAAACTGTATCCGTAGTATCCTGTACAAGAATAAGTATAATGGTTTATAATGGTCTTGCAGATGCTGTTATAGTCTCTGTACCGACATTTTGATTTTGTTGTGTCGTATTCGTTGCCGAGGTGGTGTTCTAATTACTATTCTTTCAAAAATGGATCTATTTAAATGGAATCTCTAATTCCAAACAATATGGCCAAGCAATGGTTCTGATATTAATCTGATATTAAACAAAGTACGCTTATAACGGTTTGTTAATGTATTTGGGAAAACCAACTTTGTCAAAATGGCGACTTTTCGTTGTAGGTCTTACTGAAACCAACATTATTTTAAAATTCAACTTAATAAAAACGCTAATTTCAAGGGGCGTGTAAAAATTTTGATAAAAAACTTATTATACTTCACCGAAAATATACGTGCGCCATGCACATTCAAACACATTATACATCTTGACTTATTCTTAACTAACACTCTACCCATAATTAATATGCTGGTTAATATTTATAATAAGATATTGATGAATAAATTACCTTTATCAATATTAATTTTTACAAATGTACGCATCAACATTCACCAATTCACAACACTTTGTTTGAGCTTGTAAGGGATTCAGTGTGTATGTTATTGTCGTGTTTGGTTCCATTAAGCGCTGATAGTTAGCTTCGCGGGAGCAAATAGTTCTACGTAGTGCAACTATAAGGTCGTAATTGGTCAAAGTGGTGTTCACCAAGTCTACTGTAGATATTTAATTAGATAGAATACGCCTATAAATTGAGCCCTTTTCCGTGGTTATAATTGCTTACTATTTCGGTATAGTCCTAATGAAATGGTGGTTCCAGGATAATTACTAGACCATATTTTGCTGCTTGGGATAAAGGTGAGTAGAGCTCCAGCCTAGATAAATGGTTAAACACTAGAAACTAAGCAACCTGCGCAAGAGGGCGTCCCCTGTGGGACATGGACCTCGGCTCAGGGCCCAAATAAAGAAGTAGCTAGTGGCTGTGCAGCGGGAATGTGTATAAGAGTCCTTCACCCCGCCGGCCTAACTTTAAACATTTCGTGAGTATTGTTCATAAAATATGAATATAAAATAAAATATAGGTAGGTACTAATGTCGCGCAGGTCGAGAAATTGACATAATAATAGCACGTGAGTCAAACCTTTTATATATTAAATATCCCAATACCGTTTTTAGGGTTCCGTCCCAAAGGGTAAAAACTATGCCTACTCTATTACAAAGACTCTACTCTCTCTCTCTCTGTCACCAGGATATATCTCATGAACCGTGATAGCTACACAGTGGAAACTTAATCACAGAACATGAGATATATTAATATTCGTTGTTGCTTAAACAATAAATAAAAATAAAATATATACCTATTTAAGTATCGAATACAAAAATCGTTGTTTGCGGTTACTATTTTTAGTTGTGTTTAAAAATAAATGCCAAGCCTTTTTTTTTGTAATTAGGCATTTTGTCTTAAGACGGAAGTTTGCGGCGGTCAGTTAAATTTTCAAATAGGACGAGTACTTCCCGAGATTAGCGTCTTCAAGCAAACAAACAAACTCTTTAGCTTTATATATTAGTATAGATAACTGTTTGTATTCAGTTGCAGTCATATGATTAATATTTAATGAGCTTGCTTCTCAATAATTATAACAATGTTATAACACTGTGTACAAACAAGTCGTCACTACAATGTGAAAGCAGACGCCTACTTAATACATCGACTAACATCCAACCTTGTCCTCACTGATTCATTCATACTCCCACAAAAGATGACCTGGATTTTTAAATGATTAACTAGAATTACATGAGAGAAACAATAGAGAGATTAAGGGCTTAAACTTAAGTAAGAAAACGTTAAAACGTGATGCTTAGCAGATTTAAATAATATATTTTTGAAAAACTATTGACACTATTACTTCAGATGGTTAGTGCCGTAACTAGCCTTTTGAACGTCCGATACGATATTCAATCACTACGTCCTTAATAGATATTGGTTTATTCTCTGTTTGGTCATTGCTGCACTCCTCCAGGGACAGATATGCTACCTTACTTGTAATACGGGGCAACTGGACATATCTAGCGCTCAAAAGCATAAGGTCAGATCTGCCTATATCGTACAGGTACTTACGACCAAATGTTTCTGAAGATAACAGTACATTCGTCCGTCTAGATCAGGGTTTCTCAAACTTTCGGCTCCACGAACCCCTTGTAAAATTTCCAGGTGACAGCGAACCCCTAAGTAATCGAATGCCCCCCCCCCCCCCTCAGAGAAAATAATAAAATTGACTGTTGAAGAAAGCGCCTGCCAGTTATCAAGCCACCATTACGTAAATCTTGTCGCGAACCCCCTGCCGTCGAATGGCGAACCCCTAGGGGTTCGCGTACCCCACTTTGAGAAACCCTGGTCTAGATATATCTACATACATAACACCTGCGAGCCGTGTGTCAGCTTGTGTCATATGGTCGTAGCTTAACAGGTCTGACTCCTGGTTCTTCGAGAGCGTGTGAGAAGGCTCCAGCTATCACTATTGATCTAATATAAATAATAGATGACCATTTTGTGATCCCAATATCACTCTTTATTACTCTATAAAATTAAATAAAACGCCACAAACTCTTTTGTAATACAATTACGATGGGCTCCCGGCCGAGCTCGTACAAATTTAATAATACAAATATATTTCTTTTTATTGTCATTTTTTGTTTTTTAACTCCGAAAAATATTTAATATAATAATTAATATTTCAGTCGTCAGAACGTCACAACGGACAATGTAGATAGGATTAAAACCTCAACACTATAGGACCATACAGTATCGAAGGACTGTATTCAATATAATCAGAAATTAAAAAAACTATACGGGTTCCTTGTGGACTACGGAACAATAAACATACATTTACCCACTTAACCGACCTAAACATAAGCAACATTATCACAAGATGCAACTAAATGCAGGACATCTTCAACATAACATGCCAAAGACAAACACAAACCGGTATCACAAGTTCACAACATCTAAATGTAAACGAAGCATCGTGTCACATTGCATAAGCTGAGCGGGAAAGCATTCCACCCGATTGCACGTCATTCCACGTTTCTTATTAACTATTGCGGCATTCGGCCATTACCGCGTAAGCTGCGATAGGGTTGGCAACATCCGAATAAAATTGCAAAAAAAAATATTGGTATCTACTATCGCGATAATACAAGGAAATTAGAATATAGATTAAACATTGAATGTACAGCCACTAAATCGCTAACTAGAGCGTATATAAAATAATAATAATGTAATATGTAAAGTAGTAATAAAATGTTATTATTGCTATAAAAATTCCGAGGTAAAGTAATAAAATTACCTGCAATTAGTCGAGAACTAATTAAGTTTACAAAATATGATTCGAATTCATCGATTTTTTTACAAAGGTTGATAATTTTTGAAGCAATAATTAATAATATTGATAATATTCTATTTGAAGCCTAACCACATATTTCTGGAAGATTTATTTACTAACTATTTTGACGTGTGTAAGAATAGGATTATTATCAAGTTCTAGTTAGTCCATGTATTGTGGATTATTACAAGAGCTTCTATTATAAAAGCCATACAAAAATAAACGTTTTTGTGTGGCTTTTATGATAGAAGCTCTTGTTGCTAAGTAAAATAATTAGCTAAATCGGTTTACTCGTACTCAATTTGTAGCACGATCGAGAGAAATTGAAACGGAATGTTGTCAAGTAACATAGATTTATAAGCTGGTTTTAGTTTAGATTAGTTGTATATGTGCCCACGACTCCCGCGAAAAGTTACTTTGGGCTAACCCCGATTTGGAACAATTCTCCATTGGTCCGCTCTTAATGTGATGATATCCTATTAATTTCTCGATAAATGGGCTATTTAACACTGAAAAAAATCAAGTCGGACCGGAACCTGATTAGTGCGTTTAAGCATACAAACAAACTCTATGAATAATATTAGTATTAATTATTATTAAATTATAGTTAGGGAAATTAAGTTAAGATATACATTATATATTTTAAGATTAAGATTATTTTCATTCTACACTATTCTAACTACTCACCTCAATGTTATGATCAGTTAATTCTTATTTGCTATTAAATAAATAAGTATTCATTGATCATCTCTAAGCCCTGTAAGTAGAAGCTAAGCCATAACCAGTAAACAGTAGATACTTTCTCTACAAATTAACAATCAATAAATCGCACAATTAAACACGTTTACTTAACATTTCGCAAGCTATTATACACTTAATAACGTAAGAGTTGTTAATACTAGTGATTTACCTTGAAAATTGTCATCACATTCTTATGAAACAAAAATTTCTCTACACACACCGTCTCTTAAGAAGGACATTTGCTGTGTGAGACAAAATATTATTCTAAGAACTAAGTAGAAAGTAGGTACCCACTTTTAGAGTTCCTGTCTACCGCCTACCACCGCAATCAATAATGATTTTGTCGACATGCTCTGATCTTTTAATATTAATATGTTTTTTAATTCCTAACCAGGCAGATTATCCCTAATGTTTAGTGGCATAGGGATCCAAATATAAGGGTAGTACAGTAGAGAGATATGTACAGCACTGGCCACTCTTATCTCTATCCGACCCGCCGGAGAAGAGTGCGCCCGCGAACGCGACGCGTCCCCCCTCGCCCTTCCGACCCTTAGTTTCAACCCGACCCTTAGTTTGAAGTGTAAAGTAGAGCGACAGTTGCAGAAAACTTCCTTACGACGCCCAGGATCTCTCATCAATGCTCTACTTCCCTTAAAATTCAAATAACATTAAAATTTCTTGTAATCTATCTATACTATTATATAAAATTGAAGAGTTTGTTTGTTAGCTTGAATGCGCTAATATCAGAAACTATTGGACCGATTTGAAAATGTTGTTCAGTGTTAGATAGCCTATTTATCAAGGAATGCTATAGGCTATATTTCATTATGAAGTTCCTACGGAAACGGAAGTTACGCGGGTGAAACCACGCGCGGAACTTCATAAAGTAAAATGCAATACATATCACACCATCTTGAAAGATGACGACTATATTTGATCTCCCTTCCTAGCGTCATCACCCAACAAACAAATGCTTAAGCCTATTTGTCGCATAGACGTATCTAAAAACCTATCTTAAACGTTACAAAAGTATGTAACATTGTTCACATATTATCAAATATTACATCTCAAAAATCTTAGTTATCGCATGACAGTTTTCTGTCCACATGTTGCAGTAACTGTGTTTCCCACGATTAGTTTTAAGCGGCTGGCTAAGTAGGTTAGTTTCGGGTGGAACAATTGGTTAACTTAATTACCTTCCCGACTTTAAACAGTACAAAGTTATGACACGTTAGATTACATGATCCATAATATGTGTTATATTGACGCAGACAACGTATGCGATAGTGACTGGAGATGTAGTGATATGGCAACTTAAATTAACTCAATTTAAATCTTAATCGATGATCTAACACTTGTCTTAAACAGTAAATTCTATGTACGCCGTAAGTCTCATACCTATATGTCAGATATTAAACCAAAAGGCAATTTGTTTAATATGTATGATGTGGCTGATTTTATTTCAATAAATTAAGAGCTTCATAGAGCTTTTTCGTTTCGACCCAAATTGTAAAAATATAAAGGATTGAGTTACCTACTAACCAAATACACCACATGTCAGATTTGTATGGGGCTTAATGCAAAAAAACGTGAGTCAATTATGATTCAATCTGCCCAATACAAAATTTGCATGAAAAATATTCTAAAAAGTATCTATTGTAGATACAGCTTTAAGGGGTGAAAGTGGGCTGCAGGCTTTTTCGAAAATTTTTCGTTGTATCTGCGACTCATCATACCTAACCTAACATTGGTATATGCAAGAACATGACTACTTGGCTGTGAACATTGACTTGAGTATATAGTGTCTTACAGTATTCACTTTCATGTCCACTATCGTGTTCTCAATAGAAATCATCAAAGCGACACTAACATTCCCAACTAATAGTCTCAAGGTGTTCTTGCATACGGGCGTAAGTCACTAACCTCTTGACAACGTCAACGGTTACGTGCTTAAACTAAATTGGAATAACATCCCCTAACCACCAGTTAATTCCACATAGTCCCTTGAGAGCTAAACAAGGCCCGCTACAAGGTTAGGTACTATCTAATCGATATCCAACGACTGGAGTGCACGTTTTTGTCATAAACATTTGATTAAGTCACGCTATCTACTTCATACAATTAAAATGGTCAGTTCGAGTCAGGTCTTAGACTTATGACTAGTTCTCTTTCAATAGGTTACCAATAATAGTATTACCAAAAATGAAATTGACGGTCAAAAAAAGTACAAGTGACACATTTTAATATTAAAAAAGTGATCTAAATAAGGCAAAACACAGTCCTATGCCATACCTATGGCCTGCCAAATTATTCCATTATTTATATTATTGGGACTTGAACTGATTTGGTTTCTTTATTAGCTGAACATGGGCATCCTCTTTAGCTGATCTTGGCAAGCTAGAGTCGTTGAGGGATATTGCCGTAATCACCACGCTTGGCAGGCGGATTAATGATCGCAGTGAGATGAGATTTTCTTTCAAGAAGATAGACAGACGATGCTGCCCATACATCAGATGTATGTTCCTTAGTCCTTTTATGCCATAGGAACCCATACACCCATAGGAAGACACGGGATGGTCTTCTCTAAGCCCGAAACCATACGACACTCTTTGGTTCACAATCTGTCAATTATACTAATGTTACGTAATAAAATAATAATCTTTTATTCATTGTTTCTGGATGATTACTCCGATTTTATAAAAGTTTATGGCGTTTTTATAGTTTAGTAATTGTCGCAAACAAGTTCCTTAATGCTGTATTGACATTTGCACAACATATTTTTACCGACATTGTATTGAGAAAATACTCGATAAAGTTTATATTTTTTTATAGTCAAAAACAATACAGTGATAATAAGCTGTTATTTAAAAAAGCATTATTTCACATAGGTAGGTAGTAAAATCCTTTTTTTCGGACGGACATTTGTTGTCATCAAGAGTCTTTTGAAACTTTAATGCAATAATAAAAGGCCTATATAATATAATAATATAAGGGCATATCGAAGAAGAAATTTGTAAAAATATTTTATGGTGCAATAAGAAGTTAATTGCAATAAGATTGTTTATCAATGCGTCATCGCTGTCATGTTCAACAGAGGCGCAGGCACAGACGCAGACGTAAATTAATCTCCGGCTCGCGATAGAAAGTGTGCCGTCGTTCATAATTTTGATAATATAATTATAATAAATGACCCACTTGGTTTCTCCCGCGTGTGTTTTTTTTTTGTTGTTGTATTTATGTAATACACATATTTCAATTATACAAGTACATACATGTAGGGTACATACCTACATTTAAAAATAAGTTTAACTCTTTATATTTTACTAGATTTCTGCGCGCAGTTTCTTCCGCCTATCTCCCCTTTTCGTAGGAACTTTATAATTGAATGCCCTCTTTTTAACCCCCTTAGGGGTTGAATTTTGCAAAATCTTTTCTTAGTGGACCTATACGTCACAAAAAGAAGCCGAAGTCCAAATATCACGTGTCTAGCTTCAGTAGTTTTGCCTGGGGTTGATGAATCAGTCTGTCAGGACACACACACGATATGCATAAAGTAACATTACTTTATGCATATATCTAAGATCTAGTATACTTATGTCATGGAAAATAAATATCTGAGTAATAAATCTTTTACTAGGTTAAAGAATGCAACGCCTTGGGACTTTCAACTTTCGCCAATCACTATTTTTTGCTTATAATTAAAAAACGTAGGTACCTACTTCGTTATTGAAAGCTATACGTGACATAAATCTATCGTTTTGAACAATATATTAAAATCTAGTAATTATCTCATGAAGTTTATAGTATGGCATGGCGTCTTGAAATTTGTTTATTTTATTTTATATACATAAGCTCACGCCTGTTTCCCAGCGGGGTAGGCAGAGACAATGGTCCTCCACTTGCTTCGATCCCTACCCACATATTTCGCTTCATTCACTGTCATAACATTCTTCATACAAGCACGTCGGTTTAGGGTCGATCTTATTTGAGCTTTTGCGAGGATGTCTCCGATTTGGTCAGGGAACGTTCGTCGAGGTCTTCCCCTTCCGACTGTGCCACTCACACTTGCCATGTATACCTGTTTTGTCAATCTTTCTTCATCCATTCTTTCCACGTCACCAAACCATATAGGTATTTTATATATATATTTTAAAACCACCATCATAATTATAAAGTGTTAATGCTTGTTTGAGTAACGTCTCAGCCCAGTATTCGGTATGTCGTTTTCGTTAATAAGTAATTGTTTTTTAATTCGAATATATTTAGCTGTACCCTACTATTGAACTTAATCATATCACGTCTTTATTACAAGAATGTGAATAGAAAATCCAAACCAGTTTCTCCTAAACCTATTGGCTACATCAAATCGCTCGTTTGCGAAAAACCTAGACATTGTCTAACAAAATAAGAGGAGATACAAGCTGATTAACTTTTCCACTTTACCAGAAGTTAGCAAACAAAGAATCCCAAACGAAAGGACAGACTGGTGCAGCACAAGCTTAGCCCTAGCCACCCTAAGGCATAGCGCGGTGGCGCGGGTATATGGAATAGCGTAGCACTTGTGATGCGCTTCCAAAAGCAATATCCGCTCCGAAACCGCCCACCACGCGCCGGTCGTTGGGTTCGTAACCGTGCCCTAAAACGGTAACCTCGCAGGATTTGTTACGACTCGTTTGAATCTGTAGCAAAAGAGGAAACTCGTGTAGAATTTTCATATTTCCATTTCACCCCACATTGAAGCACGAAACGCAAATTAAAAATGCAGACACTTCTGTCCTAAGCATCTCCACAAACAACCAGAGTAAACACGCAGTTGATTGCGCTATGTATTGTCTTCATCAAATTGATTTACATCGAGACATTTGTCAGACAACATCACATAAACCTGGTAGTCGGTTAACCGCTGTTTTGCTTTGTGCCGCTAACCTACTTGGTATGCGGCTTCCGTACTTTAGTGTGAATAGTTTAGTTTCAATGATTTCGGTCCCATTCGATCGAAATCATTTACCTAGTTCAACGATCCCATTGGAATTCCTGAATAAATTGGTTTTGTCTATAAATTTCAGGGTTTATTGACTTATTTACTGTTGTACAAACGTTCAATTGATTCACTAATCTTAGTCACTTACTGTGATGTGTTTCTTTATTCACATAACTTGAGATTTGTAAAGAAGTATCAAGGTAACACCATATCGTGAAGGTGTCACGTGCGTTCATCTACTGTCCAAGCTCTTTCAAACATTTATTTCCAGGTCTACTTTTGTTTCACATAAATCTTTTTTCTAACAGTCTACATACCTGTACTAATAGCAATATTTCTTTTGTTACAGGCGAATTGGTTCAAAGCACAGCAGTACTGCAGATTCCACGGCATGCACCTTGCCTCCATCTCCTCCCAGCAAGAAAACGACAAACTTGAGCAGTACGTTAAGGATTCAGGTAAATAAATAATTATTTTCATTCACACCAATTAAATACTTAAAGTTATGAAATATTTTCGCCAAAATATTTAAATAATATGCTGAATCCTCTAAACAATCCCTAATTAAGAAACCTTCTTAATTGAGAAGTCTTGGGACTTCAACTAATTGCAATACTTTAGTGAAAAAAACTTAATGTCACATAATTATAATATTAAAAATTTATTTATTTCCATTTTCAGGTTATGGACGCGAACACTTCTGGACATCAGGTACAGACTTGGCGGAAGAAGGCAACTTTTTCTGGATGGCAAACGGCAGGCCTCTGACCTTCGTCAACTGGAACGCCGGAGAACCCAACAACTTCCGCTACGAGAACGGAGAAGAAGAAAATTGTTTGGAACTCTGGAACAGAGATGACAAAGGTCTTAAGTGGAACGACTCTCCTTGCTCCTTTGAGACTTTCTTCATCTGTGAAGTCAGGTCCGATTGATGGATGTAGAAACGAACTAGATTATAAAATTTGTGTGATTGCGATGTTGAGTGCTAGATGTCGCCATTTTTAATAATTTACAAAAACAAACGTGGGTGTATTCTTAAAGCGCATGATTAGTTATAATAAAATCTATAAAAAATCACGTAAACATATAAAAATTGTTGGAGGGCAAAAATTATATAGCCATGTTCAAGGTGAAAAATTTTCGCTCTCGATAATTATGTCACAATTGTCACTTGCTTATGTTGGTGCTTGGCGACTTGATCAAACGTTTGCTTAAAACCAAACAGATAAATCTATAAACATTTGTAAATTATAATATGTAGATTTTGTTTGTATGCTTTATCGATTCTCTGCAGTTTTGCCATTCACAATGGCTTTATTCTGTATTCTTTTTTCCATAAAAACTTCTTACCATAAGTTGTTCGCGAGAATAAAAAACGTAATGTTTTTTCTTTACATTAATGTAACTTTCAGCGAAAAGTACGATCGATTGTGTCCTTGTCTTACCGAATATAAGAAGTGTTGATTCCCTTTTTTGTCACAGTATGTTATTAATCTGCAATAATTCTCTGACTGTGGCAAAACCTTCGGGAGGAGGCCCATGTTCAGCAGTGGACTTTATACGGGCTGATGATGATGTATCTTAATAATTCTGCGCAAACTTCATAATACACTACTGTAAAATTCACTTCAGCTCGATAAACATATTTTTTTTGTAACTTGTGGCGAATTATTATTTTTAGATTAATTATGACCTACTTTCAAGCCGACTTAGAATACCATCGTTTCTCTTGTTACTTCAAGCTACCTTTGTTTTAATTTGATAATGACGTTAGGTCAGTATAGCTAGATAAAGATAAAATTAAGTTAATGTTTTTATTTATTGTTTTAACAGCGACTGCACTGCACTGTCGCATTGGTAAGGGTTTAAAACGAATTTTGAAACTGAATACTCTGTTTTTTTGTAATTTTGTAAGGAAACGATCACTGCCTTATGATCTTCTGAACAACCTCTGAGCTGTAAGCTCTCGGACATCCGTGTCCATAGTCAAACATAGTTGGTAAATACTGTAGTTACCTTAATTTTAAATGTATAAAATAGACGTAAGTACAGACAATAAACTTTTAAAACTGATATTTGTGTTTTTTTATTCATCAACTGAATTTAGAATTATTTTTTAAACCGTCTGATGTGTATGAGACCAATGACATCCAATTTCGAGAAAATCTATCAAAGTTTCAATTTACACCTCAGTAATTTAAATCTGAGAATTGAACAATGAACCCGTCGGGCAAAGTATTTAATCAACAGTTAAAAATGTCAGATAAATATTTTTTGACATAATGTCTACACAAAATCAGTCAATACTTAAATGAAATTCCGATATTTTTTTATGTCTGATAGAAAGCAGCAACGTCGACGGCTAATGGGTAAATACGGAAACGTTGTATTCTGTATGTGCATAGAAACTACACAATAAGAAGTTTCTACGTAAGTACAATAAAGTTAAAATAAATGAAAATGTTTGACAAATACCGTATTTAAAGGTAGGTAGATGAAAATATATAAATGTTCGTCTCGTTTAGTTCATGACGAACATAATTCGAGGAAATGAAATAGCGCGTCGCGCCTAACTGGATTTAGCCGTGAGTTGGAAACCGGCAACACGGATTTAAAATTATTTCTAAAGCAAGGCATTAGTATCAGAACATCTAAAAATATACATAGGTACTTCAATACGTATTTTAATTAATCTACTAACCATTAAAAAATATTATTTCATGGAGAAACAAAGCATTATTAGACTTTTCATTTAATCTAAATGGCACCATCGTTATTCGCCTCTACATTAGGTAGGTATGTGTATTGTACGAAATACAATTAAACACAAATAAATATTACGTGAAATGTTATTAATATAATACAAGAAAAATCATTTTGATCTTGCCACGATATTTCCAGCCAACAAATAGGTATATGTAGTTCTCAGTAAACATCATAGATGGTGCTAGTAGTTCTTGAAACTTATTTGTGAGAAGCAAACCTTTGAATGGAGACGGAAGGCTTTGTGCGGTGAGAGATTTATTTCTAAAAATGTCATAAAAGTTATAAGTATTGCATTCTGTGAGAGTTTTATAGTTTAATATTGTCGGAATCAAAATATGTTTTATTTTATAGTTCCCTTAAAGGTGTATTTAATATGTCGTTACCACCAGTTTAATTTTCTTTCCAGTTTTATGACTGACCATATTGGACGTTACTGTCTAAATTAAAGATCAAAGTTTCTTAAAAAAGAAACAGTTATCACATTGAACATAAAGTAATTGAGTCCCCGGATTTTCTCTCGCTCGGAAAGTACATAGGCATTTGTTGGTCCCGATTGTGATATCATATATAACAACGTTAACATATGCTGCCAAGCGTGGTTACTGTGGCAACGCCTCCTTCGAGTGAGCTCCATGTGCAGCAGTGGATGTCCATAGGAAGTAAAAACTATTTATTACCGTTGTACTTTTATTACAAAACGATCCCTTAGTGATACATTGGAGATCAACACATATCTACTTAAAGATTCCTCGGCCATGTGAAATCATAATAAGGGAATAATGAATTAGCCAACGTGGGGCAAAGTAACGTGGATTCTGCGTGCAAAGCCATAATAAGTAAAGTATTTTATACATGCAGAAAAATAATAAGTATCTAGTTTTTATCAAATTCAGTCGTGTAGAAAATGTGAACTGAAAACTGAAAAAAGTGTACCTAACTTAGTACCTACCTACACTTTTTTCGTCCAACTCGGGTACTAATTTTCATATCCGATTAAGGTAAAGAAAAACTAGTGTGTAACTTGAGTCATTATGTCACAAAAAAATGAACAATAGCAGTGTCACTAAACTTCTGTCTCCATAGAACACAGTAATATCGTTGCATTTATATGACCGTGGCTCAAAAAAGCAATCATTAAACCAGGAACCAAAAACTCGTTATCAAAGAGAGTGATATATTTAGAGTTGTGCGCCACTATCAAATTAATGCAGCGATGTGTAGAACTACTAACTAGTAGGTATTAACGCTATAGTTTTGTGAGACTGCTACTGAATTTTAGTAAGCTACCATACATAATCTATACTAATATTATAAAATAATATTATATTATAAAAAAAACATTTTATTGTTTTTTGTATTGAATAGGCTCCTAAACTACTGGACTACTGATTTGAAAAAATCTTTCACCGTTGAAAAGCTACACTATCCCCGGATGACATAGGCTATATGTAATTATGAAGTTCCCACGGAAACGGGAGTTACGCGGGTGAAACCGCGCGCGCGCGCTAGTTAGTAATAAAAGTATATAGATTTCTTATAAAACAACATGTTGGTATAGCTTTAGCTACCGTCACCTGCTCCATCCAATTTTCTTAACCTCATTGAGCTCCAGTGAACAATAAGGTCACCATATGCAAGAGCATAAAATGGACCAGTTTTTAAGCTGTGCATGTGTAATTATATTACGAGACTAAAGAGGTTTTTTATAGAAAGCTTAAAGCTACCTAGCTAACTTTTACTTATAATTTTAAAGTAGCCATATATATTGAACCATGTGCGGTTTAACCTGCGTAAATCCTGTTTCCTTGGGAATTATAATACCATTAAATACTTATAGACATATTCACCTGTACACTGAGTGAGTTCACAAGGGCCACGTACTGTGTAACATGTAAGGTATAGGAGCTGTTAATCATATATTTTTAAGCATATTTTTAAGTTACTTTGTCGCATTAGATTTAGTATCTGTAATGGTAAAGGAAACATGTGATAAATAAATTATAGCCTATTATTGCCTTGCTTGATAAATTGACTAAAAAATCTTTCAGTGGGTCATTTATCGAGGATTTTTTTTAATCGGACCATTAGTTCATAACATAGGCTCGTTCAAGCAAACAAACAAACTCTTCAGCTTTATATCACTACATAGTATAAAACAAAGTCGCTTTCTCTATCCATATATCCCTATGTATGCTTAATTCTTTAAAACTACGCAACGGATTTTGATGCGGTTTCTTTTAATAGATAGAGGGATTCAAGAGGAAGGTTTATATGTATAATACATCAGCATTGTACCCGTGCGGAGCCGGGGCGGGTCGCTAGTATTAGTATAAGATGATATGGTTCCTACCTACGGGACGGACGAGTGTTACGCGTATGAAACAGCACGCGAGAAGCTAGTTACTAATAAATAGTTAGAATTCCACGTTTCCAAATTATTTATGAGCATTATTCGCTAAATAAAAGATAGGGCTGCCATCTGTCCGGGTTTTCCCGGATTTGTCCTAGTTCAAAGGGCGTCCGAGGAGCTTCCGGACCGGACTTCATTCGTAGTAGAGCCCCTATGTTAAAAAAACCTTTTTAAATGTACTGGTTCTGGATTCTAAAATCCGGGGTTTTCACGCGTCTTGTCCCGGTTTCCAAATTTTGGAGATGGCAACCCTAACCAAAGGTAAATGAACGGGTGTTTACAAGAGTCCCAGCTTCTCCCAAGTGCCAAGATTTACAGTTGAATCAACTAGAACCGAGCACCGTGTGCCAAATGAATGTCATCAATCGTAGATATGGCGATCTTTGACTCAAATATCTGAGATAAACATTCAGCAAATAATTTTATAGTTGTACCTATCAAAAGATGAATGTGAACTAAATAGACATTTGCGTTTATATTAATTGACGTTTGTTGACCACACACCGCCACCACTATCAGCCCGTATAACGTCCACTGCTGAACATGGGCCTCCTCCCGAGGGAGGGTATTTGCCATAGTCACCACGCTTGGCAGGCGGGTTGGTGACCGCAGTATTATGTTGTATCACAAAAGCAAACGCTGCTGCCCGTTCCTTGATATACGATTATTATAGATGATGTTATAACAATCGGGACCAACGGCTTAACGTTTTTTCAGTCCAGACCCGGAAAGAAATCTTAGAATTAACACAAAGATTTCTTGTCCTGCGTGTGGATTGAACCCACGACCTTTGAGATTTAAAGCGAGCCAAATACCGTAAAAGGCCTGTAGAAGTATTTGTGTGACGATAATCTGTGTCCAATACTAATCTATACTAATATTATAAAGAGGAAAACTTTGTTTGTTTGTTTGTTTGTTTGTTTGGTTGTAATGAATAGGCTCAAAAAGTACTGGTTCGATTTCAAAAATTCTTTCACCATTCGAAAGTTACATTATCCACGAGTAACATAGGCTAAATTTTATTTTGGAAAATAATAGGGTTCCGTAAGTAATATAATAAAGAGGAAAGATTTGTATTTTTGTGTGTACGTTTGTAATGAATAAAATCATAAACTGCAGTGCCAATTTCAAAAATTCTTTCACCACTGGAAAGCTATATTCACCCTGAGTGACATAGGCTATATTTAATTATGAAGTTCCCACGGAACGGGAGTTACGCGGGTGAAACCGCGCGCGGGAAGCTAGTATAATATAGACTTCGCTTCCAATTTCGAAACAATGTACATATAAAAGTATGAAGCAATATCGTTTGCTTTTATAACTTTGATAAGTTTCTGGACGTAAATTGTTTTTTTTATAAGTATAGAAAGCTAACTCAGGTCATATAATAAGTAAAGATGGAGCGAGTAACGTACTGACGCCAGTACAACTCAGCCTTGGCGTGAACACACGCGTACCGCAGCGTCATGCAATCTGTCGCAGTGTCAGATTCTTTAAGACATAACTCAACTCCAGTATTAAAAAAAAATGCCGAATTGTGTCATGAAAGAGCGTACAAATCAAAGCTCAACGTTATTTTTATATCATTGTGGCTGTGAAAACTTAAAGCAACAATTTTACCCACAATAATGCAAAAGAAAATTGGCTTCAGTGCGTTGTTCTACAGCGCTTCGTCTTCACTTTTTATATGAGCAACACAATCAACACACATACATAGAGACATAGTATTATAGTTGTAGTGAAGAGGAACGCTACGGGACGGTGTTAGTTTTTCAAATTTTTCCACTAACTTCTACATTGTTACCTGACGTTGTGTGAAAATTTTATGTCTCCGCAGTGTTACGGGCGGTCTATGGAAATGAAGGGTTAGGGGTGGGAGGAGAGAGGGGGTGAAACACGTGGTCTTATTAATAACCTAGTCACGTGTGGAAGGTTTAACCTTTCAGGTTGTGCCTTCAGAAGTAAACGTCATCATTATTGAAAGAAACATGACGTTGCGATAGACACGTTTTTGAAATTGCTAAAAGGTTAAATGTGAACCAATTAGTGTAATTTTGTGTCGCACTTTTATTAGAGCAGAGCATAGTGGCGCATTCGTTTGCAAAATCGTTTTACTACGTAATTTTGTTTTTTAAATGTCCGGGAGGTTTTCCTTATTCTAAAAGTGTAAGTGGACACTTGGTATCTGTTGCAGTTATTGTTTAAACAACGAAAAATTAAAAATGCTGCAAAACAAGGTTTTTTGCAATAACATTTTTTTATATATATATTTTAGACTATTTTGAATCAAAAAAGTCCTTACACTTTTTACCGTATACCGTATATAAAAACGATTTTGCAAACGAATGCGCCACTATGCCCTGCACTATATAGGAAACTAGCTTCACGCACGTGGTTTCACCCGCGTACCTCCTGTTCTAAAGGAGACTTCATAATTAAATAAAGCCTATGTTACTCGCGGATAATATTTCATTTTAATGGTGAAAGAATTATAGAAATCCGGCCAGTAGTTTTTGAATTTAAGCGTAATTAACCAAAAATACAAATATTTCCCATTACTGCGACATTGCCCGAGCCCGTCGGTGCATTTTCCAAATTTACGCTTATCATATTTAAGCTAAGCTCTTTCTCAAGGAGTGAAGAAATCATGTTACTCAGATAACTAGCGGAGCCGCGGGCAAAAGCCCGTAATATACAAAATGTATCCACAGGCAAGTAAGCCGATGTTGGCCCTTTTTTGATGTCCGGGGAGAAAGGCATTTACGCATTCCCTCCGCCACTGCAGCGTTCCCGCGCCGGCGAAGAGGTATGTGGTAATCGCCCTCTCCATCGCGTATGCTACCCTACATTACTAAAAACCGACACTCCTCCGTCCGCCGTTGGTGAGGGCCGGGTACGCGAAAGCCGATGTGGGCCAACGGCTTCACGGCCTAAGGACCTCATGCCCCAAAGACCGACCTTACGAACGAACCTCTACACACACAGAGACCGCTCCCTATCTGACCTAAGGATCTAAAGCCTAAAGCAAATATCCGATTCTGCCCACGCGGCAGAGGAGCCGCGGGCAAAAGTAACCGCAGTAACGTCCAAAATGTATCTTCTACTAAAACATGAGTATAACTTACTCTTACCCATAACAAGCAGCCAGTCATGTATAGTCCAGCACAGCTGTACTCAAAGTGTGCATCGCGGATCCATTGGGCTCCACAGTCTCTGAGAACGCTCCGTAAATGTAATACTCATAATAAAAATTCGCTAAAATTGTATGGATCGGCTTAGAGAGCTATGTCATGTAAATATACATTTTGAACTTTGAATATTTTTTATTAATCTATTATTACCTAGTTTAAACGATATGTCAAAATAAATTATGTAAAAAGGTTTATTATAAAATTTCTGATTATGATAATGACAAAACTGATTGGGAGTGAGTTGCTCTGAAACAATACTGCTTTATTAATAATTGTAAAATAAAAATTATTTAAAAAAAAGGATTCCTCTGAGTTTCTTGCCAGTTCGTCTCAGAGTTGCCACGTCCAGAACTGGTGGTAGTAAAAGAAAGGGACGCATCATAAGAACATGATTTAAAATATTTTAAATGTGTCTATATGAATAAAGAATTTTTGACTTTGAGATATTTGAGACTCGGCCCCACCCCGTCCTCACCCCCGTCGCCAAAAAAGTTTGAGAGCCACTGTCAATGTTAGTTCCTATTCGGGTACAGTCAGGTACATAAGTGATAGTTTCTATTCATAAACAGTCAGGTGCATAAGTGTTAGTTTCTATTCAGGTGCAGTCAGGCACATAAGTGTTACTTCATATTCGGTACATGCCGGATGCGGCGCCTGAACGGAAGCCGCCTGCTCACTGCAGTTGCAATCCAACTAAATGATATTCTAGTTCATGAGTTAGGAAAAGGTGTACATATAACATGCCTTTTTCTTCGGAAATTTATGTAGTCAGCCTCGAGGCATCTGCATCTTCATCATCAACAACCCGTTGACGTCCACTGCCGAACATGGGCCTCCTCTTAACAGACCTTGGCAAGCCAGGATCGAAGAGGGATTTTGCCATAATCACCACGCTTGGCAGACGGATTGGTGATCGCAGTAAGATGTAAACCTTGAGCTAATAGATGCTGCTGCCCATCAATAAGCCATATGTCCCTTAGTCGCGTTTTACGACACCCATGGGAGGACATGGGGTGGTCTATTCTAAGCCGGAAACCACACGGCATATCTGCATCTTCACGGGGCATAAAAGCGAGTAGGGCTCCAACCTTATTAAACGGTTAAGTAACTAAAAACTAAGCAATCTGCGCAAGACGGCGCCTTTTGTGGGACTTGACCCTCGGCTCAGGGAGGGATTGAGAGATTATGACTAATCATATTAAGAACGAGTGTGTAACGTCTCTTTCCTACATAATTTTGAATAACTGTACAGATGATTCTGTTCAAAGTTAACTTTTATGAACAAATAAATAAAAAGGAATAAACTTTATTTATTCAGCACTTAGGTATACTTGTACTTGTCAATAAAATTTACAATGCATAAAAAATTAATTATAAATTTAAACATAATTGAATAGTAAACGTTTCCTACATTTATTTCAGGTGAGCTAGAAGTCTGTCAGTCTTGTGTCTATAAATTCGTTCTTAATATTAAATGCTATTATTTAAAACAAAGTATCTAGTATTTTGTGTTTTTAATTTAGATTTGTAGGTATTTCCGTAAAGTAACGCGTGATTCATTTAATGATAACAAATTTATCTCTACGAAAACATCAACTTGTATACCACCCAAATGTACGCCAAAAATATAATTAAACTCCACTGAAATCAACGAATTACATTACGTTTATCTGTGCCAGCTATCCAGCTATACTCGAGGCGTCATTTCCGCATCCTGAGGCGTTCTAACCCCAGACTGTTTTGTTCCATTGCAAGCGAAATTGAACCTTATTGCATGGGAGTAATTCAGCCTCCTTTAATATTTAGTTCAGTACCTCGGGGCATATAAAAATGTATTTCTTAGCGAAGTAACGTAGGGTTTGTTTTGTTATTTCGAGCAGACTTTAAAGATAGTAGGCACACATCAGTATGTGCATCCAGAACGGTTAACGGCTCTTTTTACTGCTGCACATAAATTTCATCATCATCAACAGCCCGTTTACGTCCACTGCTGAACATGGGCCTCCTCTTAACGGATCTTGTCAAGCCAGGATCGTAGAGGGATATTGCCATAATCACCACGCTTGGCAGACGGATTGGTGATCACAGTAAGATGTAAACCTTGAGCTAATAGATGCTGCTGCCCATCCATCAGCCATATGTCCCTTAGTCGCCTTTTACGACACCCATGGGAAGTCATAGGGTGGTCTATTCTAAGCCGGAAACCACAAGGAACATTTTTTTTTTTTTTATAATATATATGCTTAACTACGTTTGAGTATAATCTCGCTTGATGGAAGGCTATCTTCGCCTTCCATCAGGCCTAAGATGATACACGCTTGACTAGAAAGTTATAGTGGTGGGAGTATTATAGTAGTAACAAAAATTCAATTAAACCAAATGTTGTCCGTTTGTTCCGGCTAATCTCAGTAATGACTGGACTTTTTTTTTTAAATTACAAAATTTATACCAACTTACTACCAAGGGTGGATCTACCGTAGAGGTAAACATGCATACATGATATGGGTTATGTGCATCTTAAACATGCAAACAACCCTAATAAACTTCTGATGTCTTAACATGAAGCGGGAAAAAAGAAAATAATTAAATTCCAGTTGTTCAAAAGTAATTATTGTTTATGACCGAGCACGTACACGCAAGTCGGAGTACGACCTCGGTCATAAACCATCATTACTATAATTAAATAATTTTAGATTTTTAAAGCATAAATATATCGCTTCCTCTTCTCTTCTAACTTGCCGTGCCTGACAGGGTTCATAATGGTTTTGTCTTTGTAACAACTTATTATTCATATGGTGTGCAATAAATGAATATGAATATCATAACTCATTGGTCGATTTTCGGATAGTTGTGACCACAACCTTTTTTGAAGGACCTTCAAAAATAAAAATAACCTATAGCAAGGCCGGGTTTAAGGGAGGGCATCCAGGGCAACTGCCCCGGGGCCTCCACAATAGGGGGGCCCCCACAACAGAGATTTAAAATTTTCAAATTCTGACGAGTAAAATCTACAACTTTTTTTTTATTTTTTCGGTGTTGTACCTTTAGGTACATTAAATTGAGAATCATTATAAATGTAAGACTTGTTAAATATTGCAATAACGGTTATTCATCTATACTTGTTCATTTAAATTAGACAATCAGTAAAATATCAGAATTCAAATCATCCTGAAATATATATAATAAATAGGTACATACTTCAAATTTTCTACACGTTTAGAGAGAAACTATTTTTTTTGTTGCCCCGGGCCTCCGAACTTCTAAATCCAGCCCTGACCTATAGCTTTCCTAATCTCTTTACACTGAAATACTTTTTCAAATCGGACCATTTCCTGAGATAAGCACTATTAAGTAAATAAAAATCATTACCATGTATTAAATATTACAATTTACTTAATTTAGTTAGTAAGAGACTATGCATGCAATACAATTTTCCAAATTTAATTAAAATATAACATTTAAGGTGTTGATCACTATTTTTATAACATCTA
The DNA here is from genome assembly GCA_947037095.2 of Nycteola revayana. Classification (NCBI taxonomy): domain Eukaryota; kingdom Metazoa; phylum Arthropoda; class Insecta; order Lepidoptera; family Nolidae; genus Nycteola; species Nycteola revayana. Next base: position 6,734,459 of record OX344847.2, read on the forward strand.
TTACACATATGTAAACACCTACCACTATTTTTCTTGTATATGTAATACCTATTTGTCAATATATGTGTTTCTGTTGTTGATGTGCCTTAATAAATACATAAAAAAGCACTCTTTAACTTCATATATTAGAAATGATATAGATTTAAATCACAACCTGTTTTTTTTTTATTTCCCCGCTAAACTTTTTGTGGATGCTTTCTCTATTTTGATATTTTTCATCCATTGAAATGCAATAGTATCTGTTCTATTTGTTAGACAATATTGATTCACTTTTAAAATACCTTCGTTGTTTGTTATGTTCTATATTTGGAATATACAACCCAACAAAAAAAATCTAACAATATTCTAAGCCATCCAGCTTAGGAGTTCTAAATCGGGTTTATCAGAAAGCCAATAATACTAATATGGACCATCAAAACAATGTATTAAAGTGTATTTTTTAATTACTAATATTTTATTTTATTTTAATATTATAGAAATAAAAGGCGCTGGTCTTGGTTATGTCTTCTAATTGACAAGAAAAAATCCAAACAAAAAAAGGGTATAAAATATGACAAGTACACTAAAATTTAGAATAGACAATATTAATGTTCCAAAGAGGTTCGATTCGTTACAATTGTATTAACAATTCTATTGGCACAGCCCTGCTCCAGTCCACTTCGATTAAGGACTCTTCACACAGCTTTAAGTTTTAGTTTCTGCGTGTGATCCCAGTTTATTTAGAGTAGTTTTATTTGCAAATTAGTGAAAGGAGTTAGTTGTTTAAGTTTCTAAAGATGATCTGGTAAATAAACCATATAATGGCTTATATTTAGTTACTCTAGTTACTGTAGAGGAACGGTTCGTGGTGTTCCCCCACAGATAATGAAAATCTTCTTTGCCGAGTGAGGTGGGTGGTATGCCCGGCGGCCGACGGCCGTTTGTTGATATTCAAAACTTGTATATGTTCGAATTGGCTTGCTAACTTGTGATGCGCGATACAGGTTATTTGGGATGTTAGGTGTTAGATGGCGCTGCTTGTCTTCTTGTGGTTTGTCCGGCTACTGTAGATGTCGCTACAGTACTTTTTACTTTATCAATCCGTTTACGTCCACTGCTGAACATGGGCCTCCTTTTAACAGACTTTGGCAAGCCAAAACTATAAATAGAGGGATGTTGCTTTAATCGCCGCGCTTGGGCGGTTTGGTGATTGCAGTATCCATCAGCTGTAGGTATATCCCTTAGTCGCCTCTTACGACACCTATGGGACGTGGTGAATTCTAAGCCTATTCTAAATTTAGTACTATTTAATACTAAAAACATACGGGTTTATGCTAATAATATAGAAGATAATTAAAATGTTTTAAATAATGGTGGTCAACAGTCTTATCTACTAATATTATAAACGAGAAAGTTTGTAGGTATGGATGGATGGATGTTTGTTACTCTTTCACGTCAAAACTACTGAACGGAATTAGCTGAAATTTTGCACCGGGATAGTTATACGCTGGATTAACATATAATTATATGGTTAAGTAAGTATTCAATAAGTCAGATGTTTAGTGATAAAAAAGTCCTTTAATATATATATGTATATTTAAAATCTAAAGTTACAGTCTTGAAACAAATTCAAAAACCAATATGGTAACATAGAATGCCCGAACACCTCCGACAAGTATTAGATCGGCGTTGCCGATTAGTGGGCCGACTAATCGGCATTTTGAAAACCGATTAGTCGGCTAATCGGTTAGTGGACAAATACTGTAGTCGGCCCATCTCTAATTAATTTACCTCTCTTTAGTACCTTTGTCACTTTTAACATATACGACGTAAAAACATCTCTATTAAAAACGATCCAACATTCAAACACAATTACGTTGACGGGAAACAGAAAATAAAATTGGAAAATTAAATAGATGGCACAAATTAATTGGGCGTTTTCCGGCAATATGACCGTTCGGGTCTCGTTAAAAATCTCATCTGAATCACAGAGTAATTCCAACCTCGCAGACATTTCATCGCCACCACTCGTATTCAGAGGAAAACGTTATATTTTTTTGACACCCGCACGTGGAAAACAAATTGGATTTCTAAATGTTTTATTTTAATTTAAGTACATTTATACGTCTACATTTTTGGATATCGTAGGTACAATTCCCGCCCCGGACAAAACAAATCTTTATAAAAACAAACAATAGAACTGCTAAGGAGAACTGATGTTTTGGCATTTCCGATAACCAGGTTATATAATATATGTGTGTGTGGGCCAACGATAGTTCTGATTCATTTTACATTTTTAAACGTAGTACCTAGGTATATAGATTATGAATAAAATTTTCATACTAATTCAAACGACAAGCTATTTCCGCTCTCGGCTCAAGAGCGCCCGTTCGTTCAAATGTAAGAAAATCATTTATAATCGCGGCCTCACAAAAGGGCTACTGTCAAAAGCACCAAGTAACGAGCCTGCTTGATGAAAGGCCATAATTAGGGCACATTTCCCAGCTTTTTAGATTTCCTTCATTTAAATGTGGAGTAAGATAAAATGACTGCAATGAGACGGCGAGGCATGAAAGGAAAATGTTATTTATGTACATACCATTTTTACTTAACGGATGAAAAGTTGTAAACTACGTATTATACCGAAACGTTATTATATAATTATCCCATGACACGATATATTGTATATTACCCCAAGATTACTAGTGATTAAAATAACATAAATTAATATAAGTAGGTAAAGTTCAAATATGTATCGTCAACAAAAGAGATAGGTTTACACATTATAAAACGCTTTTTAATATTATATTTATATGAGAATAGTTAACTATTATGTGTTCTTGTTCACATCTTGCTAGATGTGAACAAAAACATAATACTTCTTCATAAAGATTTATCGGCTGTCTTAGTGACATAATTATATTTATGTACGTTTTTTGCTACTGATGGTGTATGGTTATGTATTTGTGCCTTTTGGTGTCGAAACATTGGGGCCGTGAGGACCGGGAGCCAAATAAATTTATAAATACCTCGCAGCGGCCCTCTTAAGTGCGGCACGTTCTCCGAGTGCTGGTTTCTACTTTGCACAGCAGGTAAGCATTGCCATTCAACGTGGTAATGCTGCCAGCATTCTGGGAATCTTGCCAAGTAGAATAGTAGTATATAAGTTTGTTTTATTTTTAATTAGTTACTTTTAGTTTGTTTTTAGGGTTCCGTAGCCAAATGGCAAAAAACGGAACCCTTATAGATTCGTCATGTCTGTCTGTCTGTCTGTCTGTCTGTCTGTCTGTCTGTCTGTCTGTCTGTCTGTCCGTCCGTATGTCACAGCCACTTTTTTCCGAAACTATAAGAACTATAATGTTGAAACTTGGCAAGTAGATGTATGTTGTGAACCGCATTAAGATATTCACACAAAAAAAGAAAAAAAACAATAAATTTTGGGGTTCCCCATACATAGAACTGAAATTCAAAAAAAATTTTTTCATCGTACCCATACGTATGTATGTACGTATGTACGTATCTATGAATAGGTCTTCAAAAATGATGTTGAGGTTTCTAATGTCATTTTTTTCTAAACTGAATAGTTTGCGCGAGAGACACTTCCAAAGTGGTAAAATGTGTGTCCCCCCCCCCTGTAACTTCTAAAATAAGAAAATGATAAATCTAAAAAAAATATATGATGTACATTACCATGCAAACTTCCACCGAAAATTGGTTTGAACGAGATCTTGTAAGTAGTTTTTTTTTAATACGTCATAAATCGTAAACCGCAATTTACCTTTCATTCAATCAACTCGAATATAAAAATATAAAATAACATTTCATTTCATAAACATACGCTTTTTTATTCTTGATATCAAAAATAGGTACGCACTTGTAACTGATACGGAACCCTTCGTGCGCGAGTCCGACTCGCACTTGGCCGGTTTTTTATTCATGTTTGTTTATTAAATACAGACCAATATTTCTTTTGTTGACTGTACATAATACAATTCGATGTTAATAAAATTAGGCCTTATAAATTATATTGTGTATTTTGTTTGCAAACCGTGCAGTGGTTCGACCTATGTATTGATAGATCAGTTAGTATCTAACGGTTGCCTTTTATATATACACTGTGTAGTGTGTACCCACGCGCGGTTTCACTCATGTAGCTTCCGTCCCAGGAGTAATTTCGTAATTAAATACCTATCTATAGCCTTCTGGATAAGGTAGCTTTCTATTAGTTGAAGATTTTTTGAAATCGGGGTCTTAGTTTCGGAATCCCCTCATGCAATAATCCTCCTCCTCTAATCCTCCTTTATAATATTGTATCAACTATAAACTTATATGTATATCAATGTACAACTAAGCAACAGTAATAAAGGCTTTTATTTTTGTGTGATTACCCCCTGGCCCGAAACGAATTAGAGGCAATTTGTAAATGAACCAAAACGAATAGTTTTCTATTACTCGTTTACATTTTATTTATTTATTTATTTTACTTTAACATAAAAACGGCCCATGGCCAATTACATTAGTTAAAGATAAAGAATTTACAATAATAATATACTATAATAAAAACAGACGTATAACATAAATTACTAACAATAAATTAAATACTATTATTTTCACAAAAGTACAGGCACATCACCATCAAATCAACAAACTTGTCTGCGAATAAATCGCAGGCCAGGTTGGCTTCCACAAGCTTATTTAGCGCGGTCAATACGCGCGGTACGGGAGACGCAGCACGGGCTGCAGTCCGGCGCGGCGGTAAGCTTAGCAGCTGATGCTTTCTGCTACGGAGATAATTATCCGGTGTGTGGAGTCGAATCAGCTCATTATGGATGTCAGGAGCATCCGTTATCCCTCTGCAAATTTAGAGCATTACGCCTACCTGGTCGCATGCCCTTCTGGTCTCAAGCATATGGTATCCCAGACATCCTAGGAGGAACTTGGTAGGATATAGATAAGGATAATAATCGGCTCGTTGTTTCTTTCAATGACATTATTAACCCTATTTATATCTAATTCTGTTAAAGTAACAACACTTTGGAATTCCTTGTAATAGATAATCTATAAATAAGAAATGTATATCCGGCTGCGACTTACGCTATCACGCCTAAACCTCATAACCCATTTTAATGAAATTAATAAAATAATAATAAAAAAGCGGCCTTTATTTATGCCTTTTTTTTGTTAAATGATAAAACAGGTACCTAGGCAACAGATTTACAATGTAAACTATTTTATTTTTGGTGCGAGTCATGTAGCCACGACCAATTGCATTTGCATTCATGAATTGAGCATTTTCTTCCGCGCTCAATTCAGAAATGAAGAGATCCGCTGGACAACCAATGTCGCTACCATAGCTCAAAGGTAATCAAGCTGAAATAGCAATAAGCAGGACACATATCTCAAAAATAGACGGCCGATGGAACAGAAAGATTTTCGACTGGATTGGATACTACAAACTCCCAAGCACAGCGTAGGACGACCGCCTGCAAGACCGACGACCTCATAAAGGTCGCAGGGAGTCGACGAATGGATCGCTGGAAATCGATGTTGTGTGTTGACATGTTGACAACATGATTACGATGATGATTTGAGGACTTTCACTATCAAACGCTTTACATACTTAACAAAGTATGTCCATAATTTGTTTAGGTATGTTAAGCGTTTCCGTTAGCGTCGATCCATCAACTAACTATATCCAGAAATAATTTTGATTAAATTTATATATTGTCAGTGAATCGCAGTCGAACTATCATGCACTGACAAAAAAAATGTTTATTAGGGAGCGCTGCTCACCTTTATGTCCGATGAAGTAGTATAAAAACAGTCCTAAAAGAAAACTGAAAATATTACAAAGTTCTCATGTCAGTTCACGCACAAAAGGGCGTGTACATTGTATATATATCTGAAACACAATCGCAAATCAGTGATACTCATACCTTCAATTCGACGCAATTATGCGAAACAGAACCAACCACGATACACGATTACAGTTTTGAGATATTTAAAGTGTTCATAATAACCTGTTTAGATGCATCTAGCAAAGGTAGTTTAAGTTAATTTAAATATGTAATAATATATATACATATATATTATTGTGTTATATATTATAAAACTAATTAAACATGATTTTGAACCATAACGTACACTTAGCTCAATTTGACCAAAGCTGCGAGTTGGTTCTGGTTAGCATAATTGTCTCAATCTATATATATAAAACAAAGACGGGTTTGTTACAACACTTATAACTCGAGATTAGGGTAGGGGTAGGGTAGGGGTAGGGTAGGGCAGGGGTAGGGTTGGGGGCAGGAGTAGGGTATAAAAGTCCACCCGTGCGAAGCCGGGGCGGGCAGCTAGTTTTATATATAAAGACCATATATTTTTATGACCTACTAAAAGGTATTATCAACCGCCCATTGTCTTATTGTATCGGAGAATAAGCTTTCATAATTTAATTTATATTACTGAAGTTTTATAAATAAAATGATTCACGGCAAGGTATCATCTGATAAACGCCTCCGAATGAACTATGGACGACGCGTAGTGCCTGAGGCGGACATCGATTTATATCGCGATGAAATATACGATACTAAAGTATTTCATGAAATATAATATCCATGTATATAAATATCACATTAAAAGCATCTATACTTATATTATATTTTAAAGCTAGAGTTGGTTTACTTGAACGAGCTAATCTCCGAAACTACTGGTCAGTTTTGAAAAATTCTTTCAGTCTTAGATAGCCCGTTTATCGAGGAAGGCTTTAGGCTATATTTAATTAAGAATAGGGTATTTAACTCTCCCTGGGCGTGCATTGAGGAGGGCCTCAGGCACCATGGGGTGCCCAGGTACCTCCGGGCTCTGGTGGGGCACTACCTCCAAAGCAGGGAGGTGGTGTACCCGACGTCCGGTGGCGAAATTGGCCGGAGGACGGTCTCGCGCGGTGTTCCACAGGGGTCGGTATTGGGGCCGCTCCTGTGGAACATCGGGTTTGATTGGGCGCTGCGGATGCGCGGTCTCCGGGGGGTCAGCGTGATAGCGTACGCTGACGATACACTGGTGACCGCCCGCGCGCCTGATCATCGGCATGCGACCATTTTAGCCACAGCAGCCGTGGCACAGATGGTCGCCCGTATACGCCGTTTGGGCCTGCAGGTGGCGCTCGGTAAAACCGAGGCCCTTTGTTTTCATGGGCCTCGGCGAGCGCCACCTGTAGGCGCCCACCTCATAGTGGGTGGCGAATCCATTGCTGTCGGGGACAGTATGCGATATCTAGGCATAGTCCTCGACAGCAGATGGAGCTTCGGGGCCCACTTCCAGCGGCTGGCCCCAAAGCTGGTGGCGGCGGCGGGTGCTCTTGGCCGGCTTTTGCCGAATCTCGGCAGACCCGGGAGCACCTGCCGCAAGCTGTACGGCGCCCCCATTTGGGTCGACGCCCTGAAGAGGCGAAACATAGCCCTGCTGCGACGTCCGCAGCGGGTGATGGCCATCAGGGCGTCTCGCGCCTACCGCACGGTCGCGTTTGACGCGGCCTGCCTCCTTGCGGGGTCCCCTCCGTGGGACCTGGAGGCGGAGGTTTTGGCCGCCGCGTACCGGCGGAGGTGTGAGGGGGCGCGTTCTGGCCGCGACCCCTTCCCGGAGGGTGTTGCACGGTGGCGGACTGAGATCCGTCGCCAAACCCTCCGGAAATGGCAGGAGCGGCTAGAGGCCGCGCCGCGGAGCGGATTGCGTACGGTGGAGGCGATTCGGCCCCATCTAAAAAAGTGGGCCGGTCGCCGTCACGGCGACGTCACCTACCACGTTGCACAGGTAGTAACAGGCCATGGCTGCTTCGGCCACTACCTGTGCAACGTGGCGCAGAGAGAGCCGGACACTCGCTGTCACCACTGTGACTGTGCCGACGATACGGCGCAGCACACGGTGGTGGAGTGTCCGGCGTGGGCCAACGAGCGGGAGGAGCTCGTTGGCGTGGTGGGAGACGACCTCTCGCTGCCGACCATCATTTCGAAGATGGTCCAAAGCGAGAGGTCGTGGGAGGCGGTTGCCTCCTTCTGTAGACAAGTTATGTCACAGAAGGAGGCCGCGGAGCGGGAGAGGGAAGTAGATCCCTCCGCCCACCCGCTTCGCAGACGGCGTGTTGGCCGTCGGCGGCGGGCCGAAACCCGCCGCCTACCGCCCTAGGCTCGGCCTTGGGGAGTGGGGAACATGGGCCCCGCTCCCTTCGAGGCTGACCCATGAGGTGTAGGGACGCCTCTACACTCCGGGCGTCCCTATAATTGGGCAAATGGGCCACCGTAAGTGTGGCCCTGGAGATCCCGCGGTACCATATTGGCCGCGGGTGCCGTCGGGGGGCCGGATTGCTCATGCGTACCCGACCCCCGCCAACGGCGGATCGAAGGAGTGTCCAGGAGGTTTTAGTGGTGTAGGGTCCTCTCCTCGTGGTATGACCTTAGCATACCACGCTATGGAGAGGGCGAGTCCCACATATCCCACCGCCAGCGCGCGAATACGCTGCAGCGGTGGTGGGAATGCGTCAATGCATTTCCTCCCGGACAACAAAAAAAAAAAAAAAAAAAAATAGGGTATTTAACTCTATATGAGAAAAAATCTTCCAGTATATTATTGAGATAGGTTAGGCACAAAGCAGTTGGAAAATGTTCGTTTTAGTGCATAAAATAACAAAATAATTCTATTAAATTAAATTCTAAGTTTTCAGGTTTTTTAGTCTGTTTTTAACACCATGAAATCGTAGCAGCCATTTTATGACGTCGTAGGCTGCGTAAATATGGAATTGTCAGTGTATTTATATGGAACCTCCGTAGCGTAGCGGTATTTGGCTCGCTTTAAATGTCGGAGGTTGCGGGTTCGATCCCCACGCCGGGCAGGAAATCTTTGTGTAAATTCTAAGATTTCTTTCCGGGTCTAGTAGACTACCCACCATGTCTCGGAAAGCACATTAAGCCGTTGGTCCCGATTATTATAACATCATCTATAATAATCGTATATCAAGGAAATGGCAGCAGCGTTTCCTCGTGTGGCACAACATAATACTGCGGTCACCCACCCGTCTGCCAAGCGTGGTGACTATGGCAAATACCCTCCCACTGGAGGAGGCCCATGTTCAGCAGTGCACGTTATACGGGCTGATGATGAGTGTATTTATATCAGCATATGTATAGTATCAGCCCTTTTACGTCCACTGCTAAATATGGGCCTCTTTACAGGCCGTTGAGTGATATTGCCGAAATCATCACACTTAGCAGGCAGATAGGTAATCACAGTAAGATAGTTAGTAACTTTGAACTGATAGATGCTGCTTGTCTATCAGGAGTATGGCCTTACTTGCCTCTTACTACACCCATTGCAAGAAATGTTTTTTTTTTTTTAAGGTATACTAGCAGATTTTTACAGTCTACTAGTATTCTTGTTAACCTCTCGTGTTACGTCAGTTCACTTCGGTAGTGCAATGGGTGGGGATTGAACATGCGGACCACAAGATCACAAGTCCGACGCCCTAGCCATGGGGCTACTAACGGTCGCTTCGAAATATATGTAGTACGAGTAGATTATATCCTTTATAAAAAAAACTATACTCGTCTACTTAGTCTCTTGATAACTATAATCCTATACGTATTCAGAAGTCATTGTTGCTTTGCCACAGCGGCTAAAGGAAGTGGTTGCTAGGTGTTAGTGGAACACAAAACGATGACGTAGGCACATCCTTATTCTGATACAAGCATCGATAACGACTTTGCATTTTTAATTAAACTTCAATGTGATATTTATTTTAATAGCATTTGATATTTTAATTTAGAAATAAGAGTAGCTAATTTATTTATACGTCACCGGAAAATAATAATTATAATTATATTTTCCGGTGACATATTCTACTAATATTATAAATGCGAAATTTATATATTATATAAATTGAAAATGCGTACATATGTATGGATGGACGTTTGTTACTCTTTCACATAAAAACTATTTAATGTATTTGGCTAAAAGTTTGCACGTGGATAGTTTATAAGCTGGAAATTAAAAAAAAATGCTGGACTAAGGCCCCTCGCCCACGGCGACTTTTTGCAGCGATGCAGTCGCGCGTTTCGTAAACGCGCAACAGCATCGCGACTGAATCGTGGTTTTGAGAGCGATAGCACACAGCTAATGACCGCATCGCGTATGTATCGATGCAAACGCGCGACATCATCGCTACTGCATCGCTGCAAAAAGTCGCCGTGGGCGAGCGGCCTAACATATAGGCTACAAAATATCACGCTACGACCCACTGGAGCAGAGTGACGCGGGTAAAACCGCGGGGCGCAGCTAGTATTATAATACGTGAAGCAAAAACTTTGTAATCCTTATCCGTAATCCAATTTTATGAAAATTGCGCGGACGTAGGGTTACCAGATGAAAAAATCAAAAGTCCGAAGAGAAGGCCTGATTTCCATTGAAAAATCCTGAGATTTTTTACAGTTTGAAAATTTTTTCACAAACGTACTTAACACTTTAAAAACGTCGTAATAATATCGTTTTTATACACTGCTGATCTCGCTCACGCGTGCAATTATTACCAAAAGAAGATTATTAATTAATATATTATATTATATTTTTATTAAAGAGATCTTTAAAAATGTAAGCTGTATTTTATTGAAAATTCTAAAAACCTGAGATTTCGTGAGATTTGCAAAATCCGGCCGCAATCCCGAGAAGAGTCCAAAAATCCTGAAATCTCAGGACAAATCCTGAGATTTTTTTTTTTGTTGTCCGGGATGGAATGCATTTACGCATTCCCACCGCCACTGCGGCGTATTCGCGCGCTGGCGGTGGGATATGTGGGACTCGCCCTCTCCATAGCGTGGTATGCTAAACTCATACCACGAGGAGAGGACCCTACTCCGACCCCTCGATAGATATGGTAACCCTACGCTGACGGAAGAATATGAAATTTTGCATACATATAGTTTTATAGAGAAGGAGTGCAAAATTCTAATATTTTCTTAATTACGGTCGAATTTCTAGCACTGGTATTTACCAGTCACAATACATAATATACTAATACTATTAAAAGTATTGCAAGTCAGTCAGTAGTGCAATCCCCATCCATTGCACTACTGACGTGAACCCACTTGTAACACAAACATTTTAGCTTAGCACGCCCTCGTTAACAAGTCCAAAAATTCGGGTAGTGATCTTTACAAAACAAAATATAATTGAAAGCACGTTATATAAAAAATACTAATAGAATAAGGAGTCCATCGCTCCCATTTCATTTGTTCGGTGTGAGCTACATTTGGTTCTCGTGAGCTTTCTGCCTCTCGTACCTGAGTGTCGATTGCAATAAATGATACTCCTGCCACACTGAGAAACGCTGCATTATCCTGACTGTAAGTTGCACCAATGTTTTAAACATACCTACTTACGACATTAATACTGGTTTTTTTCCCTTTATTTATTAAACTCTATTGGGTTGTTAAAAATGTTTAAAATTTGTATAAAATTGATGAATCAAACGATTTAAAAGAAGACAAAAATATTGATCCCGGAGTTCCTTATAGCCATTCTTATCCGAGTGTCAGAACGTAGATAGAGAATGACACGTAGTAAGCTAGGATAGCAGACATTCTCGTTATGCCCGATGAAGTAGCTAAAGGCTTCTACAACTACACATGTGGTTCCGCAAAAAAAATAAAAAAACATTCTCGCGTTCTATCCTTCAAACCCGATCGCAGCCCGCGCTAGTTGATTTTTTTTTTCATAAAACGCTACAATATAACTATCATATGACATACTAATAATATTGGTAATCTGTATATACCCTTGTAAACTAATTTATTCGTTTTTTTTTGTCTACATAAGTAATTGTAATTTGACCGATTATGCATTATCAATTTTTTTTTTTTCATTTTCCCCAAATTATATTAACATTGCAATAAATAAAAAAAGCAATCTCAAAAATATTGCCCACATTATACAAAATGACTTTATAGGTACTCCTTACCCAGCAATAAATCCAATCTAGTACGGCGAAGGGTTGTCACGACCATACTTTGCCAACAACGGTCATTGTCAGGCAGGAGCAACACTCGTATATATATATTTTTTTTTTTTTCGACAGAGTGCCTCTTCAAATATTAAATTATGTTCTAAGCGACCCGCCCCAGCTTCGCAAGGGTGCAATGCTAATCTATACTAATATTATAAAGAGGAAAAGTTTGTATTTTTGTATGTTTGTTTCGAATAAACTCAAAAACTACTGAACGGATTTCGATAATTCTATGTATAATGTATGTAATTCACTGTAAGAAAGCTATATTATCCCTGAGTAACATAGGCTATAAAAGTCCACCCGTGCGAAGCCGGGGCGGGCCGCTAGTGTATTATACATATTTTTGAACATTAATTTAAACATAAAATCTCTTTATTGCATACCAGAATAGTATACGATAATATACAAAGTATGTACTATGTACCTAATGCGGAAGAATGTACCTATGTTAAATCGGCGGTCTTATCGCAATCAGCGATCTCTTCCAGACAACCTTAGAATGGTAAAAAAAAAAAAATTTTTTTGTAATTGCGTAGTTTTAAAGATCTAAGCATACATGGGAATAGATAGACAGCGGGAAGCGACTTTGTGTATTTATCATAGAGCAACTCTGCCGTCATAAGGAATACATTATACTAAAATATAAATGTATAAGCATTTTTTTTTCTGATTCCAAATATGTAAATAACTTCATTTCATTACGAAGGTTGTACTAGTGTAGTCTAAGGTGTAATAACAAACAGCTTAGCGTGATTTGATATACAATTGATATCAAAGATAAGAAAACAAATGTTTTTTTTACTTTCTACAAATTTAATAATAATTTTGAGTTCCAAGCTATTAACTTTTTATTTTTTAAGGTGTAATAAAAGTTAACAAATATATTTGTCAACTTTGTTACAATAACTTTTTTTTTGTGAGAAATCTGGCGCAGGACCCACTAACGCCCTCTCCTAGGCTCGGACGATACACTTCAAACTTTCTGTCTTCGGGCTAGTACAGACAATTTTTGTGCCCAACTGGGACTTCGTTAGTTATGGTCAAACATATCCCCACTAGACCAACAAGGCAGTCATAAACTAAGAACGAGTAAACAAGTAACGCTGCCCAATGTCGGTGTGGCAGAATACTTCGACGCCCAATGTATATAATATGAACCTCTTATCTTAATTGTACATGTACATAATGTATACAGCTTAAGTTTTATTTTTGGTATTTATCTTAAGTTTTTCCTTTTTTACGAAAATATCATCATCATCATCATCAGCCCGTATAACGTCCATTGCTGAAGATGGGCCTCCTCCCGAGGGAGGGTATTTGCCATAGTCACCACGCTTGGCAGACGGGTTGGTGACCGCAGTAATATGTTGTACCACACAAGGAAACGCTGCTGCCCGTTCCTTCATATACGATTATTATAGATGATGTTATAACAATCGGGACCAACGGCTTAACGTGCTTTCCGAGGCACGGAGGGTAGTCCCTCAACCAACCAGACCCGGAAAGAAATCTTAGAAAATACACAAAGATTTCTTGTCCGGCGTGGGGATCGAACCCAATACCTCCGAGATTTAAAGCGAGCCAAACGAACGAAAATATACATAGATCAATTTTATTGTGCTACCAAAACTTATTTCGCTGAGTATTCAAAAATAAATAAACCGTGGATTAACTAAATACGATTATACAGGACTGAAACTGGAGCACCGCAGTGACACATTTCACTATAAGTCTCAAATTACTACAATATCTCCTAAATCCGTCAACTAACTTTATTACTGAGAGCCAAAGCTAATACAAATCCCGGCAAAGTGTGTGTCGGACCTCACACAGTTTAGGATTTCATAATTACTTCTTTAGCGCAACGATAGCCGTGTTATTTCATGAATCATATATTAATATCGGTGTTCTGGTTTCGATCCCCATACAAGACTATACTACAAAAAGTAATTGGTAGATAGTTGTTAATGGTTGCTATGGCAACGTAACATACGCTATGTTACGTTACCATAGCAGCCATGCGAGATTTTTTAACCTTCGCGATTAATTTGTCATTATCGCTATCGCATTTTTTTTGTAATAACATTTTTTCTTGGCCGGGAGGAAGTGCATTTACTCGTCTTGTCCGCCGCTGCATTGTTCCCGCGCCGGCGAAGGTGTATGTGGGACTAGTCTTACCACGAGGAGAGGACTCTAAACCACTAAAACCCCCCGGACACTCCTCACCAACGGCGGACGCAGCGTCCGTCGTTTGTGAGGGCCGGGTACGCTGGGCAATCAGGCCCTTTTTATAAAGGGCCTGATTGCCCTTTATAAAAAGGGCCTGATTGCCCATTAAGGTTTATAAAGCCATTATAAGGTAATATATAAGGTAATATAATTTAAGGTAACCTACCTTTATTTCAGTGTAGGTATTATTACCTACACTGAAATAAATTTTTCCTAATGCGACCTTTTTTAAATAACAGAAAATAACCCAGCAGCTGATGATGATAATAATTCAGTTGCTTGGTCTTAATGGAGTGTAAAATACCTATTTTCTTTTCTCGACCTGTAGCGCCGCAGCCCGACTAGGGCGTCTGACTTGCGATCATGTGATTGCCGGTTCGATCCCTCCCATTGCACTACCGAAGGGAACCATTTTAGCTTTTTACGAGGGATTTACAAGATAGAGGGAGAGAGGGATATAAGTGTGCAAAATCTCTGCTAGTAATCTTTAAAAAAAAAAGAATGATAAGTTTCTATGGAGAAATCAAAATCTTCGCGAACGAAGTCGTGGGCAACAGCTTGAAAATTGTGTTTTTTATCATCTCATTTCTATCATCATCAGCTCGTATAACGTCTACTGTTGAACATGGGCCTCCTCCCGGGGGAGGGTATTTGCTATAGTGACCACGCTTGGCAGGCGGATTGGTGACCGTAGTATTATGTTATAACACACAAGGAAACGCTGCTGCCCGTTCCTTGGTATACGATTATTATAGATAATGTTATAACAATCGGGACCAACGGCTTAACGTGCTTTCCGAGGCACGGAGGGTAGTCCCTCAACCAACCAGACCCCGAAAGTAAAAAAGAAATTTTAGAATTTACACAAAGATTTTCTGTCCGGCGTGGGGATCGAACCCACAACCTCCGAGATTTAAAGCGACCCAAATACCGCTACGCTACGGAGGCTTTTTTTTTCTATGGGGGGTGTTATTTAGCTTATGTAATTTCTATCCCAATGTACATACACAAAAGGTGAAAATATTCGTTAAGGTAAATGGACATAGAATAGAGCACGTTTCATATAAAAGCGTCAATATCCTCCACGGGCATTGTTAAATAAATAAAGCACTAAGGTACATTCCCCATTGACCGACTTTCGACCTTTTTATGGTTCCGCCCAAATCCTCGAATAAATTGTATGAATTTGTAACGTTTAGTTGGCTTATTGCTACATTACATATGTATAGTGTATTTGTATTTAGAGTGATAGTAACTGCGAAGTAAGTTCGAACGTAACTAGGAAGGCCCTGGTTCGAGCCCGGGTTGGTAAAAAAATTGTGTTACTTGAAATTTTATATTTAAAAATACATAAGTAAGTACAATCCCGAACTTTTTTTTTAATAAGTTCCATGGGTAATTTGTGTTTCACTCGTACTTCACTGAGCACGTTATGCTGTCGGTCTCCGACCTGATCTCTCACCGGTCCAGTGAGTAAAAGAATAGAGATTGCACGTGTGTTAGCGCACACACTTCAGAATTATAATAAAACAAAAAAAATCACAAAGCATTTTTATATTACAAAAACGGGCAGTTCGGTCAATTTATATGTAACTACGAGATTATCCCCAGAGATTTTTAAGGATATAAGTAGATGTAATACAGTCACTTCGCAATACGTTTATGGCTATATAATTTATGTTTGATAAATCATAAACCCATTTAACTGTCGTGCACACTATATATACTAGAAATAAGCATAAATAAACTGTTCCGATTATCATCGTAGCGTAGGTACAACAAGATACCTGTACATCTATAAGAGGTACACTTTGATAGATTCAAATCTGCTATTAACTACTATTAAGAGAGTTCTAATAGGATGGGCTTATTATACAGTAGGTACGACTATTTAAACGACAATAAAGCTTGGTTTATCACACGCATAAAACACAGACAGATTCGCAGTCACTGTTATTAAAAAACACCCTTTAAACATAGTTTTTACTAATGTTGTTTCTACTATACGAATCCCAGCTTTGCGTATTAAACCTTTATTGTTTATACCTTGAATTACATAACTCAATTATACAAATAAATCCTTATTGCATATCACTACATAGTATAAAACAAAGTCGCTCCCGCTGTCTGTCTGTAGGTGTATGCTTAATTCTTAAAAACTACGCAACGGATTTTGATGCGGTTTATTAAAAAGATAGTGTGTTTCAAGAGAGCTTTTTATATCCTACTATCCTACTAATATTATAGACACGAAAGTTTGTAAGTATGGATGGATGTCTGTTACTCTTTCACGTAAAAACTACAAAACGGATTTGACTGAGAGTTTGCACGCCGATAGTTTATAACCTGGATTAACATATAGGCTATAAAATATCACGCTCCGACCCACTGGAGCAGAGTGAAGCGGGTAAAACCGCGGGGCGCAGCTAGTGTATAATACATCAGCATTGCACCCGTGCGAAGCCGGGGTGGGTCGCTAGTACACTAATATAACACAAGTTTAGGTCTGTTATGTGTGCATAATGCATTATACATAACAGATCTAAACTTATGTTTAGATTTAGATGCCCCAATTGTTCAGAACAATAGCAGCGTCTGACATCCGTACTGAGATACTTTTATGAACACTCGCTGAAAATAAACACAGAATAAAAGCAGTTAACTACATTGTATATGTCACCGGAAAATACCTAATAAGAATCTTTGGTCGATCAACTTACTAGTTAGTTGATCAATTTTCCAGTTAGTTGATTAACTTACCAGATTTGGGGTGGTAAAAAAAATAACCTAAACCAATGGGGTTCAACAGGACTTAATAAAGTTGAAGTTATTTTGTTTTGTTACTACAGTAGCATAGTATCGTTTGGTTAGGTTAGGTCAAGTGCCATAACTATGAAGTAAATAAATTATGCGCGTTCACTAAACGGGCAACTAAATTTAACAATGTGAGTGGCACGGAATTTGATCAACTTACGATTCGTATTATTTTCCGGTGTCATATAAAAATCCTTATTTTAAGGCACAACGACTCACGAGCACGACTCACTCCCAAAGGAGTAGGTATAATAATGGATATCCACTTGCTGCGGCATAAAGATGGATAAAGAAGGATTCGAATACTTGTGGTTTTTTACCTTATATGATGTTTTACATTTAGTATCAATATTAAAATTTATCATCATCATCAGCCCGTATAAGATCCACGGCTGAACATGGGCCTCCTCCCGAGGAAGGGTATTTGCCCCAGTCACCAAGCTTGGCATGCGGGTTGGTGACCGCAGTATTATGTTGTGCCACACAAGGAAACGCTGCTGCCCGTTCCTTGATAAACGATTATTATAAGATGATGTTATAACAACAACGGCTTAACATGCTTTCCGAGACACGGAGTCCCTCAGCCCACCAGACCGGAAAGAAATCTTAGAATAGCAACACCAAAATATTTTTTTCATATCGACCAGTAGATACTATCTGAGATTACCGTGTTCAAGCAAACACACAAAACTTTTCAGTTTTACATATTATCCTTACTAATATTATAAATGTGAAAGTAACTCTGTCTGTCTGTCTGTTACGCAATCACGCCTTAACTACTGAAGCGATTTAAATGAAATTTGGTACAGATATAGTCTAGAGCCTGAGAAAGAACATAGGCATATTTTATTATGATTTTCCCACGGGAACGGGAGTTACGCGGGTAAAACCGCCCGCGGGAAGCTAGTTATAGATAAGGATAAATGTTTACTTGTTGCAATAAAATAAAATTTGTAATGAACTCTGGACTTTGCTAGTTAAGATTGAACAAATAACTAAAAGACAGCCATATATACTTCCGGGTGACTTCCTTTAACGTCTTGAAAATAATAGGGCGTGATATGTATATTTATTTATTCATTTGGAAACTCAACAGCTTATAACTAAATGACATGAGTTATGAACATTCATCGTATATACATATCACGCCCTATTATTTTCAAGACGGTAAAAAAGTCACCCAGTATAACGCTTCAACAGCCTACTGCAAATACTTCTATACTTCCGTAGACAAAAAACATAAGGCCTTACATAAATATTCATTGACATGAAGGCGTAGTGAAAAGCTTGGGTTTGTTCTTTTGCTAGAGCAATATGCTGAGTGGTGTAGTGCGGTATTGTGAATGCGCCGCTTATTGTTAGAGCTATGCTTTCCTTCTTTATATACCTACAGTTTGTATACTACCTTTACGACGTAGAGACATACTTACTAGTGTATGTATCTATTTAACCATACCATAGTACCTTATTCGTAAGATTTTGACTGCACCGGTGGCTCAATGGTTACCTACGGCACTGGGTTCCGATACCTGGTGTTCCACGAGACAATTATTTGTGTGAACGTATCATTTATTTGTGTTAATATATCATCTAAAATTTAAAGATAAATAAAAATTAAAGCTCCCAACCGCCTTGTTTTGCTATTTTACATTATCTTCCCTCGCTCTCATAACTCCGTACAACGTGCTGGGGATTACTCGTCTGTGAGAATACAAAGCACATATGTTTTCAAATGTATCTGGTGCATCATAAAACGCCCAATACATAAGATAAATCTACTATAAGTTCAGCCGTCGTGACCGCAATCGGTAGGAGCTTTCATATATCTCTTTTTGGCAACGATTCTTATCGCGTGGATTTTGGAATAAGCTTACAGTTCTTTGCTTTACCAAATATTTCCAATGTATTCATCCGTATCGTATAGCTTCTTTGCTCTAATGTGTTAAAATTAAAAGTTTTATTAAACGTGTCGCTCTGCTCCAGTGGGTCGGCGTGTGATATTTTGTAGCCTATATGTTAATACAGCTTATAAACTATCCGCTTGCAAACTTTCTGCCAAATCCATTTAGTCGTTTTTGCGTAAAAGATAAACAAACATACATACATCCACACATACACACTTTCGCATTTATAATACCTATTAGTAGGATTTGATAAAAAAAATATTATCGTTTTATTGTCAAAGTTATCTACTTATATCAATATATAAAATACGCCAATAACATTATGACATAGATATTTTAACGTGTACATATTTAAAGGCAAATAAGCAAAAATTGGAAACAATAGGCAGTACCTATCAAATATTAGATTGTGCAATCATCTTCCACAACTTATAAAAAAGATAACAGCCCAGCAATTTAAAAGCAAAATATATGACTTGCTTTTGAATAAAAACTATTATACCACCAAGGAATACTTAGAGGATTTTAAATAGATGATTAAACAAAATGCAGAGAATAACAGCAGTTGATTTGTTATATCATTTGACTTTATAATAATATTTTTTTAAAGATTACTAGCAGAGTTTTGCAGTCTACTAGTACTCTTGTTAACCCCTCGTGCTAAGCTATAATGCTTGTGTTACGAGTGGGTTAACGTCGGTAGTGCAATGGGTGGGGATCGAACCGGCAATTAATATATATGTAAAGTACATCATTTGCACGTCTTAAGGCGCAGAGCATATCGGAACTGTTAATCTGTTCATATCACCTATCAATGTCACCATATTCTAGAAAATAAATAATTCTATATATATCTTTCTTTCTAGTATTATAACACCATTAGTAGCAATCACGGTACAAAAACTAAACCAATCATTAAGATCCCAAATCAGAGTCAATGCAGATTAATTGGACATAATCCATAGCTCCCTGAAACTCTTACGGCCTGAGCACACCACGTTGTTTAAACGCGCCGTCGACGCGCGTTTTAGAAACGAAGTACTGATTTGCGTGCGTTTCGCGCCTGTATGGGCACAAACCCGCTTCAATGGCGCGTTTAAAAAACATGGCGTGCTTAGGCTCTTATAAGGCACACATACGTACCCAATTTCAGATATAAAGAAGGTACTCACACAAATGCGTTGATAAGGAAGGATTCGTCAATTCAATATAACGTCCTGGGTAAGGTATTGAGGAAAGGGAGGCATTCGGACTCAGTGAAAGAAAGGTGGCTTCTGATCCGACGATATTATTACAGTAAAGAAGTTTAGAGATAAAGCTACAATTCCGATTATATTTCTAGTATTTGTCCGTATTGCGTCAACAATTATCTTTTACTAGCTTTCCGTGCGCGGTTTAAACCGTACATACTCATTAATTTAAAATAGCCTTCCTCGATAAATGGGCTATCTAACACTGAAATATTTTTTTCAAATCGGACCAGTAGTTGCTTAGATTACCGAGTTCAAACAAACAAACTCTTCAGCTTTATATATTAGTATCTGTTGCGCCCCGCAGTTTCACCCGCGTCACTCTGCTCCAGTGGGTCGGAGCGTGATGTTTTGTAGCCTATATGTTAATCCAGCGTATAACCTATGCCGATGCAAAATTTCAGCCGATTCCGTTCAGTAGTTTTGGCGTGAAAGAGTAAAAAACATCCATCCATACTTACAAACTTTCGCGTTTATAATATAAGTAGGATATAGATTGATATTTTTACAACCATTTTTAACAGCGGTTAGTTTAGCTAATACTTTCGGCCTATCATTAGGACAAGTAATAACTTTGGGATCTAATGTTATAAAAACATACCTACTTGATAGTTTTAATTTAGAATCACACATTTATGTTGCATAGGTACATTGCTTAGTGTGCTAAGTATGAGTTCGCACTAACAGAACGTAGTTTACCTAATAGTTTATTAATTAGAGCTGTCAATCAGAGTGCAGTATTGATTGGGCGAGCTATTGACGTCATCATTGGTTCCGTAAACCGCATTTCATTTCGGCGAAAGACTGACGAACATATCATCAACAGCCCGTTTACGTCCACCGCTGAACATGGGCCTCCTCATAACAGACCTTGGCAAGCCAGGATCGTTGAGGGATATTGCCATAATCACCACGCTTGGCAGACGGATTGGTGATCGCAGTAAGATGTAAACCTTAAGCTAATAGATGCTGCTGCCCATCCATCAGCCATATATCCCTTAATCGCCTTTTACGACACCCATGGGAGGATATGGGGTGGTCTATTCTAAGCCGGAAACCACACGGCACGAACATATAATGTAGGTATATATTTAATATTACTGTAATGTTTATATTATCGACAACGCATAGTTAGATTTAAAAACCTAAAAAAATACTTTGTTTCTTTACAATTTAAAACGTGCACTAATGCAGTACTTATTTTTGTAGATTCAACCGCTAAAGGGGTAAAACGCAGTTCTTTGTTTTGGATGTATGTCTCGCTTTTGCAAGTTTGTACACCTTGCATTAACGCGAGCTAGGCCTTTCGCCTTAGTAATGTGAACCGCAATATCAAAGAAAAAAATGTACGAGAAAATAAAATAAAAGCAAACGAAAAACGTAGTTCAAAATAATCACAAAGTTCAACTTACATTTTATCTTAAACTTCACGGCGGCATTTCTTCCCGTATCGAAATTAAATTGCCACTTCTTGAACGTTTTCCTTTTTCACTAAACCTCTGAAATTTCTACAAATATATTACCAACCTCCGTACAATTTCACATGATAGCTGTGAAACTACGTAGGTACTCAAAACTAGTGGGCGACCTATTTATTTATGAAAACATACAACTGGTTTTATGTATCTTATAGATATTTATAGGACAACCTACGTCAAATATACATCGGTACCTACGTAGGTTTTAAGTGATTCCTTTACTCGTAATTATTTATACTATTATTATAATAGCTTACCTGTGAAAACATAATGCAGATAGCTATTAGCCATGTGGTTTTCGCCTTGAAATAGACCACTACATGTCTTTTAATGGGTGTTGTAAAAGGCGACTAAGGGATGGCACTGATGGATGGGCAGCAGCGTCTATCAACTCAAGGTTACTTAACATCTTACTACGACCAAAAATCCGCCTGAAAAGCGTGGTGATTTAGCCAAATCTCTCAATGACCCTGGCTTGCCAAGATTTGTTATGAGGAGGCCCATGTTCAGCAGCGGACGTAAACGGTGAAGGTGAAGATAGCTATATTATTAGAGTGTCTCTCAGAATGGCGTGAGAAATATCTGAATAGTCAAAAAAATTGCACCAAATAACTGTACCTAAACTGTACCTATGTGAAAAAACAGTACCTCAAGCTATTAAATAGATAGATACACGTCGTTCTGACGTCAGCTTGACGCGCATAGTCGTGTATCGCCCCAAACGTGTGGGAACTATGTTCTGGAACATATATTAATTAACTGTGCCTAATCTGTACCTCATAAAACTGACAATAAAAAAAAATTGATCACACGTGATATCTGTCAAATTAACTAAATTATTTTTACTGCGATATATTTTTTAAATAATATTTTTAAACAGGGATAAGTGTAGGTAATCCCGGTATCCTCATCTTTGGCTCCTAGTGCTAGGCTTTAAAGTAAAATTGTTCCAAAGACAAAAGGCAAATTAGGCAGGTTAGTAGAATCTATTCTCATGGTATAAGTAATATACCATCGCACACGGAGAGGGGAGATTCACATACCCCGTCGCCGCAGTGGGGGGATGCCGGATGCATAATACTTTTGCCTATTAAAAAAGAAAAATAAGTTCAGACGTACGACGGGGTCTTATCTGAACTGAATGAATTTCCTTTTTTTTTCTTTAAACTAAAATTGTTCCGTTCGATATGGTCCTTCTATTACTATAGGTACTTCTTTAATATTGTGTGTTATTGCATCTATTATAGAAAGTATATATTGAAATAAATTGTCAAGGGGCTTCCCATGACAATTCATATCAATAAAAAACCGGCCAAGTGCGAGTCAGACTCTCGCACGAAGGGTTCCGTACCTACTAGTTGCAAGTGCCTATCTATTTTTGATATCAAGAATACAACAAGTAACATAGTATAAACGTTCTTGTAGTTCGTTGTAACTCTGATCGATGTTAATAATAGTTGATTGAATGAAAGGTAAATTGCGGTTTACGGTTTATGACGTATTAAAAAAAAACTACTTACTTGATCTCGTTCCAACCAATTTTCGGTGGAAGTTTGCATGGTTATGTACATCATATATTTTTTTTAGATTTATCATTCTCTTATTTTAGAAGATACAGGAGGGGGGGGGCACACATTTTACCACTTTGGAAGTGTCTCTCGCGCAAACTATTCAGTTTAGAAAAAAATGACATTAGAAACCTCAACATCATTTTTGAAGACCTATTCATAGTAGTACACGTATGGGTACGATGAAAAAATTTTTTTTGAGTTTCAGTTCTTTGTATGGGGAAAAATTTATTGTTTTTTTTCTATTTTTATGTGAAAATCTTAATGCGGTTAACAACATACATCTACTAACCAAGTTTCACCATTATAGTTCATATAGTTTCGGAAAAAAGTGGCTGTGACATACGGACGGACAGACAGACAGACAGACACACATAACGAATCTATAAGGGTTCCGTTTTTTGCCATTTGGCTACGGAATCCTAAAAAATACCGGGACTCTTTTGTCAGTTTCTCTCTTTCACCCACTACCCCATCCAACTCGTATTAAATTAAGGAGGTAGATATGTCTTACACAATTTATAAAGTCTTGATGCAGGGCAAATTTTTAAATCAGAAATTCTACAACAAAACTCCCACAGGAATAAATTTAATTTTTTTCAAGAAATGTCATACAAAAACTGTCAAATTCAAAATTGTCATTTATAATCATTTATATTCGACGATTCTATTTTTATTTGATGATGGAATCCGTGGCTTAGCGGCATAAGTCTCGCTTTAAGTTTAGGAGGTCGTGGGTTCAATCCCTACGCCAGACAAGGAATATTTGTGTCAATGCTAAGATTTATTTCCGGGTCCGGTTGGTTGAGGCTTCGGCTTCGGTCCGGTTGGTGACCAACGGATAAAAGTTGGTCTTTTATCCGTTGGTCACTATCGTTTTAACATCATTTTTAAACAGTATACCTCCACCAGCGAATGGGCAGCAGCCTAATTTTCATTGTGTGTTACAAAATAATATTGCAGTCACCAACCCGCCAGCCAAGCGTGGTGACTATGACGAAACTTTCCCTCGGGAGCTAATGATGATTGATTAATTAGCCATTAATAGTTAAATTACTTATGATTAAGTAATTTAAAGAGTTATTTATAGATCCAATCAATACAAGTCTATTTTAAGAGTTGTACCTATTAGTATCAATTAACAGTATACCATTTATAGATTTATCCGCCGTAAGTGTCTACGACAAAAATACTACACGTGGAGAGCGCTTAAAATAATTGTAGCGCCGCGTAGCAACATCTCTATCTCACAGTATACATACCTAACTCCTACATAAACAGATCGACCGCACAGACATGCTTAGTTATCCTCATAAAATACCAAATTTCACTCGAATTAAAGTCGGCTTCCCTGCTATTATAAAATGGCGTCATTTGTAAAGGCTAGAGAGTTATAGCTAGTCTCATGATCGGCAGGTACGAAAGGTTAGGTCGTAGCCGACGGGTGCAAGCCTCCCCCTGACCTTTAAGTGGAGTCCCGCGGGAGTAGCGCCGGTTCGCACGCGACATAATATCGTAAGTATATTATCTGAAAGCAGATACATGCGACCAGGTGGACAGGTGGGCTGAGAGCCGAGCACTGCTGCAGCCCGGCGCGACGGCGCGTCTCCACTCCGACCGACTCAGACACGCACCTCTAGTGATGTCGACTGTCGTGTGTCCGAATACGCGGATAACTGAACGTTCGGGACCCATATCCGAACATCATAATTCAATACCCAACTAAATTATGCTCTGTATCAGCCCGTCTGCTGAACATGGGCCTCCACTAAATAGACCTAAGCAAGCCAAGGTTGTTGAGGGATATTGATTATACGACGCTAGGCAGGCTCATTGGTGATCGCAGTAAGATGGCGAGTATCCTTGAGTTAATAAATGCTACTGCACATCCATCATCTGTATATTGCTTATTCGCCTCTTATGACACCCAGGAAAAAGCATAGGGTGACTGGTATGTGGTATTCTAAGCCGGACACCACACAGCTAAAATTTATAAACTTTAGCCGTGTGTATAATTCAAATATACTCAGTTGGGAATAAATACACTTGTGGTAACCGAATATTACTATATTCATAATCATGTTTAGCGACATTCATCTAAGTATATTTAGATGCTGTTAAAATGCCTGACACATATTCAAAATATGTCACTTTCGCTATTTCTAATGGAAGTAAAATATTTGAATGCGTGCCAATATTTTGTTGATATGGTGATCGAACTTCATAATCTTTCAACAGTCTGATTATTACGAACATTCAAACAAGCTATTACGGTATCCGCATCCATTTAACCGCGTGTCCCCATCCCTATTCCTTCGTCTCGGAACGACGCATGCGCGCTGGCCGCTATTAAAAAATGAATTCCTGGTTCCCGCACTGTGAGCCGTACGTCGGCGTCGGCGGCTGCGTGAGTGTGGCGGTGCCAGGGACCCGCCCGAGCCCGCATCGCGCTGCGCCGCCGGGGTGTGGTTGTACCGTGGTCGTGGTCCAGTGGTCGAGTGGTCGTGGTCGTGATAGTGCAGTGCTATGTGCGGAGCTATGTAGCGGCCGCGGCATGGCGCGCTGCGGCCCCCGCGCCGCCTGCCCCCCCTCACACACACCATGACCGACCTGCAGGCCACATTCGAGTTCTCCGTGGAACTCTACAAGTTCTACAATGTCGACCTCTTCCAGAGAGGGTGAGCATTTTGCTGTTAATGTCTGCCGAGCGGGTGGAAATACTAATGTGATAACGCCGATAACAAGTGATAGCAAACCTATCACATATGAGGGCTTATCACTATGTTGTATGTAAATGTTATCTATCTAGACCTGTGACCTTTAAAGTAAAATATATACTCACATATATATCAGTATACATGACAGCATACTTAAATGACGGTTTCGAAATGGCCTCTATAAATGAGTACAACACTCATTACAGAAATACGAGGTGTCCTTTCATTACAGACGTACGCAGGCTGAAACGGTTTGCAAATTTTCTTTCGCCGCATTACCCCGGCTTTAGAGCAGGATAGTATAAAGATATGTATCGACAAAACGGTCAAACGTCAGAATCGTTCCAACATTTTGGATTTGGAACAATTTCACCGTGCTACCGATGACACATTCTTCATTTTGAAAATTTAATTTGAACTATTGAATAACGTAGAAACGAACTATTTGATGATTAAGTTAGTTCTTTGAAGTACAGCTAGTGCTAATCAACTAATTTGGTTGTATAACACGAGAAAAAATCGGTTTGCGGTCTACTTTTCCAATTTCATGATCTAATCTGCCGAATTCGTTGCCAAACTTCAGAAACCCTTAAACTAATATAAAATTATTTAAAGATTTACATGAAAGCTTTTATAAAAAAGCGCAGAATTAATATTTAAGCTACACATTGTTGAAAGGCAGTGAAAAACTCTATATTCTTTACCAATTACACGAAATGAAGAGAAAGCCGCAAATAGAACGTTCGTACCTATTTTGACGGTAATCAGTGTGCCCAATAGTGTCATAATGAAAGGTACGGGGCACTACTAACATGACAATGGAGAAGCCGAGTAGTTCTTTAGTATGGTGTTTCGTTCATAGTTGTGCTATGACGTCAAAGTGCCACTGCTTAAACAACCTAAAGTAAACCTAAGTGCAATGGTGGTCTGATGAAGATTATGACCTCTCCCCAAATCAATCAATATTTATTCATCATCGAACACGGACCTCCACCCGAAGTAAAGTTTCTTTGCCAAAGTCAACACGCTTGGCAAGCGGGTTGGTGACCGCAGAATTATGTGGAAACACACTGAGGAACGCTGGTATATGCTTGTTATAAGTAGATGATGATAACAATCAGGAGCAACGATATTTCATTAACCAACAACAATGGTGGGCCAAATCTTTTTACAGCGATCTCCTTCTCCACAATATTAGTCACCGTGTCAGTGTACAACAGTGTCAATTTCACTTTTATATAAATTGTGACAACAATTCATCGTATTTGTATGGATATAGACAGCTGGCTAACGCGTCTGCTACTGCTATATTATAAAGCTATTTCAAGAGATAGGAATATGTCATGAAGATCAAGTGTCACACATAAAATAAACACTCACATTCATCTTTATATTTGGTATACCTACTGCAAAGGGAGATTCGACATGAAATGTAGAAATACATCAACACTTTCTACATATATTGTAATACAAAACTGGTGATATCTAAAAGTCTTTTGAATATAAATAATTCTAATTCGATTTTTATAATATCTTGGTCTTTTTAGAACAGATTTATTTATGTTTTGGGATTGGCGGATAAATTCATCAATAAACCTTATAGACTATATTTCTTTCTTAAATGTTACAAAGGATTCGACAATACTTTGGCCTTTTACATAAGTTGTTTTTGCGTGCTATGTATATATCGAAGTGAGTCAGGATAGACTTCGCACACTGATTTATCGACCATCATCAGTTCGGCCATAGGACAGCTGAACACAGGCGTCCCTATGAGGGATTCATCAACCAATTCATTCAAAAATATACTGTCTTAGCCCTAGTCTTAAATACCCGTCATTGTTCATCAAGGGCTCTTTAAAATATACATACATACAGACATATATCAATAAAAGAGTTACAAAACAATTAATAGAATCAATAAATCAATACTTTGCGGCAATCCATATTAATTTAAATTAAAAATAGATTTTTTTTTTAAATTCATTTACAAATCAAGCCGAAAGTATAATAAAAATAACAGGATCACGTTCAATCAATTTTTGCCACGACAATTAAATGG
Source organism: Nycteola revayana (assembly GCA_947037095.2). Taxonomy (NCBI): domain Eukaryota; kingdom Metazoa; phylum Arthropoda; class Insecta; order Lepidoptera; family Nolidae; genus Nycteola; species Nycteola revayana. The sequence continues at coordinate 6,762,509 of OX344847.2, forward strand.
GGTTTTTAAAGCAATTATTCACCGTCGGGATTGATGCATGCAAATTTTACGGGCATCGCTCAAAACTCTTCATTTAAAACCAGTAACGTTGACGCATAACTCTAATTGATAATCATAGCTTTCAGCATTCTCCAATGAATCCGGTTTTATTATTAAATCAACTTCTCAAAATGCTGCCTGCGTTTTATTGACTTAATATACGTAGAGGTTGAAATTTTAATGGAGCTTATGCTTTAATGGTGTTTTTTTCTGCCGTAACGAAAATTATGTCTTGGTAGCAAGTATATCTAACAATGAAAGTCCCGTCTAAATTGGTACTACCGTTTTGGAGATGAGGTTTAATACATAGAAAAACTAACAACAGACCAAATAAATAGTAGCCTTTATTATAACTTGTAAAATTGACCGTAAAAATTGGTCCAGTAATTACTGAGATAAGCCGGAACAAACAGACAAACTGACAGACATACAAAACATGTGTTTTTGTTATTAGTACCCTATACATTCATATGTATTGAGTAACATCCTGTTATTTTTTCATTACAAACAGGAACTCCAATATTATTATTTGTATATTAGTGTGTTTATATGTACTATGTATCCATACATGGCTCAGTAGCTATTTCTATAGCCACTGAAACTCTTTCAAAAACTGTAAAATGTGAAAAGGTCTATTTTTTTTTTAAGATATACTATCAGAGTTTTGCAGTCTACTAGTATTCTTGTTAACCCCACGTGCTAAGCTAAAATGCTTGTGTTACGAGAGTGTTTACGTCGGTAGTGCAATGGGAAGGGTTCGAACCGGCGACCTCAAGATCACAAGTCTGACGATTGACCATTTTTTCCATATTGTTTTTTTTTTTAATGTTGCGTAGATAATTCGAATTAGTATATTTTTTAGGAATTGTTGTAAACCAGCTACTTTTTCTAGTATGTGTGTGTTTATGGTTTAATAATACTGTATTAAAATCGTCATTATGTATTCATCTTTTCATCTGCTCATAAGTAAGTACTCCTTCCAGTTTAATCGAAATAGTTTATAAAACCCCAATTGCTAAAAACACTTATTTATACTTACACATTCTGATCGTTTTATAACGTGTTTATGACTATGACTATAAATTAAATTTGACTTAAAGAATTGCCTCATTACTTACACATAGGGTTACCAGTAAGATTGCCAGATGAAAAAAATAAAATTCGGGACAAAATTCCGTGAAGTCGGGATTTTAGGATTATTGTCGGGACAACTAAATCAAAAACATATCTTGTAAAAAAAGTCAAGTATTGTCATTTTTTAAGGTAAAAGAACTGAGTTGCGAGACTTGGCTTTTTTACAAGTTACGTTTTTATTGGGATTTTAAGTTTACAAGAAGCGGTTTGACGGGACATTTTGTATTTTGTCGGGAGACATTTTATATTTTTTCGGGAGGCTGGATATCGTATGAAATGTCGGGACAATCCAGACGAATCCCGACCATCTGCCAACCCTAGTTGCCAGGTAGTCAAACCTTAGGTTTAGCCGGACACCCTAAATAATTGAGGATTTTGACAAAAATATGTATGTAAAATTAAGCTTTTGTAAGTCTCTTGCGTTTGCGCCCAGCGAAACTTGGCGCTCGATCGTTGCGAAATGTAAAAAGCCAAACTATGCCCATAGTTGATTTTAGCCGGACACGCTACCAAAAAGCCTAACTATGTCCGGCTTTTTTTTACGCCTGGCAACGGTACTCACACATGTTTTATTACGATTAATTTTTTATTCAAAATCTGTGTTTGATCATTCTATATCATCTCATAACTAATAATATATTTTGAAGTCAGCCCCGCCCTTTCAAATTTATGTACGAATACATACAAAAAATGATATATATTTTTGATGCCTAAGTACCAAGCATCATATATTTAGAAATTGATAAAGACAATTTTACTAATCGTAGATTAAATTTGTAATAAAAAATATAAAAATACTCAAAATCTGATAGACTAATAAAATTTGTCGTTCATTTTTCGCCACATTTTCTTGCGTGCAAATAATCGAAAGCAAAACTTCAAGTAGCGCGTGTTGGTAATGAAAGGTTATAAGGCAACATTTTCCATAAATCTTTCATAACGTACTTATATAGCTTAGTTGAGTTTATTTAACCTTAAGCCGTAAACAATAATCACAATTAATTCTAGCCCATTAAGGCTTCGAATGTATTTAGACAATATGGTTATTTTATGAACTAACAAACGCTAAGGTTCAGTAAAAATAGGATTTTGCGTAATTATTAAGCCAAAGGCTGTAACAATAAAGCGATAAATAATTATGTGAATGTGTGTGTAGTATCTTCTGTTGTTGTCGTGTGGTTTCGGGCTTAGAACAGACCACCCCATATCTTTCTATGGGTGTCGTAAGGGAAATGGGTGGGCAGCAGCATCTATCAACTCAAAGATACTCACCATCTTACTGCGATCACCAATGCGCAAGCTTCTCCTCCCTCAACGATCCTTGCGTGCCAAGTTCTGTTAAGAGGAGGCCTATGTTCAACAGTGGACTAAAACGGGCTGAAAAAGTAAGTAGGTAAGTCTAACGCTTACCTACATACTTATTCAACCCGTTCTGCATAAAAAACATCAAATTGTTCATCATCATCATCATCAGCCTGTTTTAGTCCACTGCTGAACATAGGCCTCCCCCATCGATTTCCAGCAGGAATGATCGCTAGCGGCCTGCATCCACCGACTCCCCGCGACCTTTTTGAGGTCGTCGGTCCATCGTGCAGGCGGTCGTCCTACGCTGCGCTTGCCAGTTCGTGGTCTCCACTCGAGAACCTTTTTGCTCCATACATCAAATTGTTAATACTCAATAAAACGAACATAGATTAAATCTACGCTAATATTATAAAGAGGAAAGATGGTGTACCTATCATTCATATATGGAATATTCGCCGTCAGGTCGTTTTGTCTACGATTGTTTCGACATGGCTTTTTTGAAAATGTTTTAATGTAAGACCGCCTTTACTTTTAATGAATGGTCTCTAATCTATTATCTATCCATATTCGTTTATTTTGTCATTGCAAACATTGGGAATTGGGGAAAAATAAAAGCAAGCAGCAGGAAAAATCATGATTGCTAAAATACAATAGTTGCGTAATAAAAGCATTCGATAACCGAATTTCCAATACATCTTGTTGAAATTGAGTACAGCATCTTATAAATAAAACAGTTGTTGAATGATGGATCGATTTACTGCTGATCTAGAAGAGAACCATATGGCCTGTCATCTCATGATCTTCACTCAATAAATCAGTCGAGGTCAAAGCTTGCAAACGTGGTACTTAAGGCGCTTTCAAGATATATGCCATCCCTTCAACAGCAGATAGTATCATGTACTGTGTTTACGTAACTAATATATAACATTTTATGTTCCAAATTGTAAAAATATTTCATCATCATCATCATCAGTCCGTATAACGTCCACTGCTGAACATGGGTCTCCTCTCGAGGGAGGGTATTTGCCATAGTCACCACGCTTGGCAGGCGGGTTGGTGAAGGGAAACGCTGCTGCCGTTCCCTGGTATACCTACGCTTGTTATATATGATGTTATAACAATCCGACGTAGGTTCGAGTCCTTCCGGGGGTCGAATTTTATTATTCTCAATTTTGAAACATAGATATTAGAAATTCATTCCTGTCTGTCTGTCTGATTCTTTGAACATGCATCACTCCGAATCTATTGGATGAATTGGTCACGTCACGTATACATGTGTCATATGGAATTGAATCTTTATCCGGGATTTTTGCATATTCCCCGGGAGAAACGGTATGAATATCAAAATGATCCGATTTCATTCCTTTTTTTTTTGTGAATATGTGGTAGTCCGAGCATTATTTATTATGGTTTTGTAATGCTTTAGTTTCATCGTATTTTTTAATTTTATTTATAATAATTTACTAGCTCACTCACTTTTCTTACTGAACAGATTGCGTTTAATTTTGCATGCAAATAGTTATCACGACGTAATTTAGGTTCGAATCGGGGGCTAAAGTATTCATATAAAAATCTAAATCGAATTATAGGCTAGTTTTTTTTGCTGTTGTTACTGTATTATTGTCATTTTCTTTTAATCTGGGGGCACGGCAGTGCCCCCCCAAGTCGAGTAAGAAAAAAAAAAAAAAAAAAAAAAAAGTTGCACGGCCGTACCTATCTTTTCTCGAAGCAACTCAGCCGATTTTCGACCCTCTATAACTTCGTTGTGGATGAAGATAGGAGCCTGAAATTTCAGAACCTAAGCAGGCTTTGTAAAACTACAGCATATTTCAAATTTCATTCAATTTGAACCAGTACTTTAAGAATTATAACTACTCAAAGTTCGGTAATTTCGGTAATTTTGTCACTCGCTCACACGTGATTGACCGATCATCAAAATGTTTAGGCACTTCTAGCAGACGTAGAAGCTTCAAATTTTGAGTACTAGTAGAGTTTAGTGTAAAACTCATGGGAAAATTCCAACATTTTGCAATTTCGGTCCAGTTGTTAAGTTTCATCAACTGCATTAATAACTTTGTTATTTCTTATAAATGTATAGGATTACAAAGTTACATTTGCAGTCAGTGAATCAGTGTAAATGAATATGTATGATTTAATGGAAGAATAGGTGTAGATAGGGACCTAGATGCAATTATGTTGAAAGGTGGTGGCTAAGTGGTTACGTTAGTTGCTCCAGAGACCTGGTTTTCTGCGTTCGATTCCCACCCGGGACAATTATTCGTCTAAAATTAAAACAGTTGTATTGAGTCAGGGGGTGCTTTGTTTTCGTTAATCTATCGAGCGGTGCGACCTTGGCGACACAGGGATTAATTTAACAAATAAAAAAAAATCGAAGGAAAAAAAAAAAAAAACTCAATGGAATGTAAAAGCAACTGTGCTATGAACGATAGTATACTAACAGGCCGCGGCCCCTTGAGAAGTAGGGACCCCGTGTACTCTGGCATCCCTAAAACTGGTTATTTGAACCCAGGAGAGCCCGCAACACCATTTGAGTCGCGGACGCTGCCATAGGGTATCCCAGATAGGCAACAGTTCCTGGGCCCCTCACCAATTGTGGTCAGAGGAGTAACCGGGGGTTTAAGTGTTTTTCTCTCAAGGTATGATTTGCATTCCACTGCTATGGAGAGGGCGAGTCCCACATACCCCACCGCTCGTGCGGGATCGCCGCAGTGTCGGAGGAGATGCGTAAAATTCTTGCATTCCCCCCGGACAAACACTACGGCTTCCACGCTTCCCGTTCGTCACAGAAAGACGGTCACTTTCTTTCAAGTAATTAACAAGTCTGACTGCGACTCGCAGGTATACACACACACCACGTTTTATTTATCTGACACAAACTGTATTTGCATATTCATTTTATCAAATATTTTTTACACAGTTTGATGTTAACTAGGTAGCTTTAAATTTACTTATGTATATATTAGCTTATGGCCGCGACTTTGTATCTGTGGAAAAGTTACTTTGACCCGCGACATAGATAATAATTTCCCTAGTGCGGGAGCTGTCTCAAAAAAAGCCAAAATCGGACATGTGCCAAAGTTCCATTAAAAACAGTTTAGTAATTTCTTTATTTAAAAACCTTTGATAGTGAGGCCGTGAGTGCCATACATAAGTTCATGTTAATCCTCTGTTAAGCTTGATGTTGTAGTTTTCGATTAGGTACATTGACAATATTTATAATGAATGAGAGATAACAATTTTAAATAAGGATTAATTTTAAATGACGTTTGACGAGTGCGACGAATATCAATAAACCATAAAAAAGTACACGACGCAGCTGCTCTTGTTACGTATGGTGAGTGTTGCCATGCCAGCTAGGTACGTGGGTATTCATATATTCGTAAGTTAAGTTATTTTGTAAATAAAGGCACCGAGTTACGGGTCTGGACGGTTTACATTTAATTTAAGTCTACTTTGGAACGATTAAAGCGCAGGAATCCTCCATTTGTGCATACAATAGACTAAAACTGGCCAAGTGCGAGTTGGACTCGCGCACTAAGGTTTCCGTACCATTTTCAAGTGCCTACCTAAAAGTTGTATTGGACCTAAAAGTTGTATTGCCACAAAAAGTTTGTTGTATTGGAGCCCCCCTTAATTATTTAATTTATGTTTAGATTGTTAATATAGCAACAGAAATACATAATTTGTGAAAATGTCAACTGTTTAGCTATCGCGGTTCTTGAGATACAGCCTAAATCCGTTGTAGGTATTCAAAAAAATTATGTAAATTGTAAAGCAAAGGAAAAAAGGTACAACTATCTACAAAAAGAAATGAGATGCCATCAAAAACATTCTTGTAAAAAAACTCAAGTCTCGTAACGCAGTTCTTTTACCGTTAAAAGTTGTGAGATCTATGTAATACCAAGTCGTTTAATTTATTCAGTCCCTACTTAAGGGACCTTCTGTCTTAAGCTTTTACGTAACTATCTCACCTAACAGACTCTTAAAATGATCTTATCAAAATTCAAAACTTTTATGTTATGAATATTAGATTGACTTGGCCATCGCAATAAACACTTGTGAGACACATTCTAATAGTATCCGATGGCCAAGTTAATTTATTATTTAAAACTTAAAAGTTTTGAATTTTGATAAGATCATTTTAAGAGTCTGTTAGGTGAGATAGTTACGTAAAAGCTTAAGACAGAAGGTCCCTTAAGTAGGGACTGAATAAATTAAACGACTTGGTATTACATAGATCTCACAACTTTTAACGGTAAAAGAACTGCGTTACGAGACTTGAGTTTTTTTACAAGAATGTTTTTGATGGCATATACTTTACTGTTAAAAAGATAGTAAGTAGTACCTTTATTTTACTTTAATTTCAAACATATTATAGACTAGCGGCCCGCCCCGGCTTCGCACGGGTCGACTTATAGCTTATGTTACTCAGGGATAATGTAGCATTCTAATGGTGAAAGAATTATCGAAATCCGTTCAGCAGTTTCTGTGTTTATTTGGAAACAAGACAAAAATCTAAAAATACAAACTTTTCCTCTTTATAATATTAGTGTCTATAGATTGATTCTGCTCGTAGATTTTACAAATATAAATACAGCGCAGCTAAGTTCTTGTAGGTTTGTTGTGGTTTGAGTGGTCATGGCTGACATTACAACCTGTGGTCACACGTGTCGTGATCAGAAGCGGATTTTTCAATACAAGTTATTATTATTATTTGTGTGACAACCTCCGTAGCATAGCGGTATTTGGCTCGCTTTAAATCTTGGAGGTCGTGGGTTCGATGCCCACGCCGGACAGAAAATCTTTGTGTAAATTCTAAGATTTATTTCCGGGTCTGGTTGTTTGAGCACGTTAAGCCGTTGGTCTCGATTGTTATAACATAATATATCAAGGAACGGGCAGCAGCATTTCCTTGCGTGGTACAAGATAATACTGCGGTGACCAACCCGCCTTGCTAAGCGTGGTGACTATGGAAACTACCCTCTCTCGGAGGAGGCCCATGTTCAGCAGTGGACGTTATACGGGCTGATGATGATGATGATGATTATTATTATTTGTTTTTGAAAATATGTTACTCTACAGTAGCTTTTGGAGAATTTTTTGTGTTTTACTTTGAAAAGGATTTTTTTCCCTTTAATTTGTAAAAAACACATGACATGGGCCCGAATGTGTGCGTTAGAAGGCTTCTACATCAAGTTTGTATACATTTGTGCACAGATTGTTAACTGTAGGTACCTACTTTTTTCTTTTGGGACTAATCTCACCCACATTCCAAACATTGCATCTTCTGTAAGCCAGAATCAGCAGTAGTACACACTGGAAACGATAATAAGCACCGATGCCCACCGAGTCCCGCGCAACTAAGTTAATCAGAAAGATAATAGATGGAATAAGAAAGTTTTAGCTGTAGGTACTAAAAAGGTATGTACCTTCATAGTACAGTATAAAAATGGGCTTAGTTACTATAGAACAAGCACATTTTTATGCCCGGCAGGATTACCAACACCCATGAACCCGTCAACAGTAAAAACAAAACAATCTCGATATTTCACACTCGCGCGTCATAAATACTTGCCGCAAGGTCGGTCTAAAATTAACTGTTTTTAAACCAATATTTACTTCAAACTCCGGTATTTCTTCGTTTACTACGATTCACATAACCTGTATCATTAAACAAACAGTAGTAAGATATAAATTGAAATAAATACACACCGAGATTATCAATAAAGGTAAAGATCGAAATTCTCTTTCATTCATAGAAAAATGCCGTTCATAGATATACCGATCTAAGAACGGCATTTTTCTATGAATACTGCACATTTTTTAAAATTCCCTACTACCAATAAGTACTTTAGCACTTTCGATGAGAAACAATTTTTAGATTATTTTTTTTACTAAATGGGATGTGATTATGATTGTTGGTGTATTAATTTGTAATACAGTAAATTATAACTAACGCTCAAGAAAGATCATCATCATCATCAGCCCGTATAATGTCCACTGCTGAACATCGGCCTCCTCCCGGGAGAGGGTATTTGCCATAGTCACCACGCTTGGCAGGCGGATTGGTGACCGCAGTATTATGTTGTACCACACAAGGAAACGCTGCTGCCCGTTCCTTGATATACGATTATTATAGATGATGTTATAACAATCAGGACCAACGGCTTAACGTACTTTCCGCGGCACGGAGGGTAGTCCCTCAACCAACCAGACCCGGAAAGAAATCTTAGAATTTACACAAAGATTTTTTGCCCGGCGTGGGGATCGAACCCACGACCTCCGAGATTTAAAGCAAGCCAAATACCGCCACGCTACGGAGGTTGTCAAGAAAGATAAACGTTGCCAAAGCAATTATTTTATATGTACGATGTACAGAATTTATGGTATTCAATTAAAATGGTTTTAATGAGAAATTAATTACAACAATTGTTCTGTGACATTTTAAAAGCTAATTAAATAAAAGCTCATCCATCAATAACTTTCATGTCTTTGTAGATTTTTTCATTTATTTCGAGATTGTGACGAGTCGAGAGGATTAAAGATTTTATTAAATACGCAGAGACAATACTTTGCTGTCTATGTTTTTCCATCATTTTAAATGTTCAACGAAATTATTATAGCATAGTCAATCACGATTAAAACACTATTGTGCCCATTTTAAAATAATTTCAGAAACCAAGAAAATGAAGAACAAATTAGCAGAAAATAAATTGAAGTAATATTTTAAAACATTATTATGATAACACGTGTTTTAGGAGGAACATGCAAAGCGGGACGGAACATTTTATATTTTAAATTGCAAATGACACGACTCTTACGCATCACAAACGGATTCTGACCCAGTTCTATATCTGAAATGAATTGCTAACACTGAAGTAGAAAACTTATTATTTGAATTTCATAAATGAGCTTTGCTTTTTATACACCGGATTTTTTTGTTTAATACGTGTCCAATATTTTTTAGTATCTAACTGACGGACTAAATATATATTTTTAGTGTTTATGCCTATTATCAATAATACATACATAAGCTCACGCTTGTTTCCCAGCGGGGTAGGCAGAGACAATGGACCTCCACTTGCTACGATCTCTATACACATCTTTCGCTTCATTCACTCTCATAACATGTTACGGCATAGAATGTTACCTCCCCATTTCTACTCGTGGGTGTCGTAAAAGGCGACTAAGAGAAATTCCAGGGAACGGGCAGCAGCGTTTCCTGTGATGATCAAATCAAAAGAACTCCACTGCGCTCGCCAACCCGCCTGCCAAGCGTGGCGAGTATTGGCAAAACACCCCTCATGGTGACACATACCAGGATCAGGCCCCTAGTCCCCGGCCGCTCCGCTAGTCCTGGCCACGGTACCAGCCATGGTAACGGCGGGGCAGGGGGTGCTAAGAATCTCCGGAAGAGATCCGGGTACCACCCCACACGACAACTGGCCCTGGTAACACACAACACACGCACTCTGAGGACAGACGAGAAGATCGTAGAGCTGGAAGAGGAATTGGACAAGTTGCGCTGGGATATAGTGGGTTTGTCAGAAGTCCGAAGAGCGGGACAGGACACGATGACCCTGAATTCCGGCAACTTGTTCTACCGGGAGGGCGAACAGCGGTCCCAAGGTGGTGTAGGGTTTATCGTCCGCAAGTCCCTCATTAACAATTTGGTGGCCGTCGACAGTGTGTCGAGCAGGGTAGCGTACCTTATACTCAGAATATCAAAAAGATATTCCATGAAGGTTATACAGGTTTACGCACCGACCTCAACACACTCAGACGAAGAAGTGGAAGCTATGTATGAGGATATTAGTAAAGCCATACATAGCTCCAAGACCCACTACACCGTTGTTATGGGGGATTTCAACGCTAAACTGGGTAAACGAGGCGATGATGAGATGAGAGTGGGGTTGCATGGATATGGGCAACGGAACCGAAGGGGTCAGAGGTTGGCTGATTTCCTGGAGAAAGAGGGACTCTATATGATGAACTCTTTCTTCCAGAAGCCACCTCACAGGAAATGGACCTGGATGGGCCCTGATGGTTCCACAAAAAATGAGATTGACTTCATCATGACAACCAAAAGACAAATATTTAATGATGTCTTTGTGATTCACAGGGTTAAAACCGGAAGTGATCACCGAATAGTTAGAGGCACGTTAAATATTAATGTCAAATTGGAACGATCCCGTCTGATGAAGTCTACGCTCCGACCTTCAAACGCACACATCCAAAACCCCGAGAGCTTTCAGATCGAACTAAGTAATCGCTTCGAATGTCTAGACAGCTGCGAATCTGTGGACGATCTCAGCAGCGGGCTAGTAGACACTGTGCATACGGTGGGGCTTAAATATTTTAAACCCCACCCTAGAAATAGACCTCAGAAACTATCCACTAATACCCGGGACCTCATGGCTAAACGACGTATGATGATGCTCCAGACTCCAGACGATGCGGAGTCATTTAGGCAGCTCAATAGACATATCTTAACGTCATTGCGTCACGACATTCGCTCCTATAATACAAAATGTATTAAGGAGACGATAGAGCGAAACCAAGGCTCCAAAGTGTTCGCAAGAGACACCTCTATTGGGCAAAGCCAGTTGACAAAGCTGAAGAAGGAAGATGGGGTAGTGACGTCGAGTAAGCCAGAGGTTTTACGGGAGATAGAGAGGTTCTATAATCAGCTGTATGCCTCAACAGTCAAGCCCGCTAACAGCCAAGCCAAAGACCCCAGAGCAAGGCTCACCCGACACAATACCGAAGATCTCCCGGACATCAGCCTATACGAGATTAGGATGGCCCTTAAACAGCTTAAAAACAACAAGGCGTCAGGTGATGACGGAATCACATCTGAGCTTCTGAATGCGGGTGGAACACCGATACTTAAAGTCCTTCAGAAGCTCTTTAACTCCGTCTTACTCGAGGGACAAACGCCAGAATCATGGAGCAGAGGTGTGGTGGTTCTGTTCTTCAAAAAAGGTGACAAAACCATGTTGAAGAATTACAGACCCATCACATTGCTGAGCCATGTTTATAAGCTGTTCTCGAGGGTCGTCACAAATCGTCTCGAACACAGGCTCGATGACTTCCAGCCTCCCGAACAAGCCGGCTTCCAAAAAGGCTTTAGTACCATAGACCACATACATACGCTGCGGCAGATTATACAGAAGACCGAGGAGTATAATCAGCCCCTATGCTTGGCGTTAGTGGACTATGAAAAAGCCTTTGAATCGGTCGAAATTTGGGTGGTTCTAAGGTCTCTTCAGCGGTGTCGTATCGACTATCGGTACATTGAAGTGCTGAAGTGCTTGTACAAAAACGCCACCATGTCGGTCCGAGTACAGGGCCAATGTACGAAGGCAATCCCGCTACGGAGAGGCGTAAGACAGGGAGATGTTATATCTCCCAAACTTTTTACGGCTGCTCTGGAGGACGCCTTCAAGCTCCTGGAATGGCAAGGACACGGCATCAACATAAATGGCGAGTACATCACTCACCTTCGATTTGCCGACGACATAGTGATCATGGCAGAATCGCTGGAGGACCTTGGACAGATGCTCAATGACCTCGATGGAGTTTCTCAACAAGTTGGGCTTAGAATGAACATGGGCAAGACGAAAGTCATGCATAACGCCCATGTAGTGCCCAACTCTATAGCCGTTGGAAACTCCATTCTCGAAGTTGTGACCGAATACATATATCTAGGTCAAACGATCCAACTAGGTAGGACCAACTTAGAGAAAGAGGTCAATCGTCGAATCCGACTCGGCTGGGCTGCGTTTGGGAAGCTTCGAGAGATCTTCTCGTCCAAAATACCTCAGTGCCTGAAGACCAAAGTCTTCAATCAATGTGTGTTACCAGTGATGACATATGGATCTGAGACGTGGTCTCTTACTGTGTGCCTCATAAGAAAGCTCAAAGTCGCTCAGCGAGCTATGGAAAGAGCTATGCTCGGCGTTTCTCTGCGTGATCGAATCAGAAATGAAGAGATCCGCAGGAGAACGAAGGTCACTGACATAGCTCAACGGATAAGCAAGCTGAAGTGGCAATGGGCAGGACACATAGCTCGAAGAACTGACGGCCGATGGAGCAAAAAGGTTCTCGAGTGGAGACCACGTACTGGCAAGCGCAGCGTAGGACGACCGCCTGCACGATGGACCGACGACCTCATAAAGGTCGCAGGAAGTCGGTGGATGCAGGCCGCTAGCGATCGTTCCCGCTGGAAATCGATGGGGGAGGCCTATGTTCAGCAGTGGACTACAACAGGCTGGTGATGATGATGATGACTCTCATAACAATCTTCATACAAGCACGTCGGCTTAGGGTGGATCTTATTTGACCTTTTGCGAAGATGGCTCCGATGTCAGAGAACGTTCGCCGAGGTTTTCCCCTTCATCATCATCACTCACACTTGCCATGTTTACCTTATAAATAAAATAGCCTTTATTGCTGTTTCTTTCCTTACAATTAATACATGCCTATTTACTAAAACTACATATATTTTATCATTTCTAACTTTCATTTGAATGATTGGCAACTGGATGTTTTGTGTAACAGCTTGTGTCGACAAAGGCCTCCTCTAAAGATTTCCACATTTACACATTCCTGTCTTTTGCTAAACGGCTTCATAATGAACCAGCTATTTTAGGTCATCTTCCCATCTTTTGGTTTGTCTGCCTCTATTTCTTTTGCTATCTCTTGGATACCATTCGGTTACTAACTTAATCCATTTCTCTTTACTTTCTCTTAACATAATATGTCCTGTCCAACGCCATTTAAGCTAGTGACTGTAAGTAGTAGGCTGTGTGGGCATTTTTAAATTTAGTTTTGTTTTTAATTTCTTGTAATGTAAATATTATTTGATTCGTCCGTTGTACACTAGCTATGCACTTTTAATCAAATGCTTCTTTCATAAGGTTTGCTGGAAGAAAATTCTGTATTGAATTAAGCTCGCCTTACAACTGTACAAAAATACAGAGAAAAAAACTACTAACATACTCCTGACTCGGTTTTTATCGTTTTTTTTCTATATACAGACATTCCACCTCTACAGTTTTATTATATATTAGCGGACCCGACGGACGTTGTCCTGTATGATAATATAATAATATATATATTATAAATGATTTGTGTTTCAACGCCGTGTGGTTTCCGGCTTAGAATAGACCACCCCATGTCCTCCCATGGGTGTCGTAAAGGCGACTAAGGGACATATGGCTGATGGATGGGCAGCAGCATCTATTAGCTCAAGGTTAACATCTTACTGCGATCACCAATACGTCTGCCAAGCGTGGTGATTAAGGCAATATCCCTCTACGATCCTGGCTTGCCAAGGTCTGTTAAGAGGAGGCCCATGTTCAGCAGTGGACGTAAACGGGCTTTTGATGATAATGATAATGAAATGATTTGTGAACCTAAACAATCCAGGGCGCCATGCCACCCAAACGCATACAAAAAATTTCATTCAAATCGGTCCAGCCGTTTAGGAGGAGTTCAGTGACATACACACGTACAGTAGAATTATATATATAAAGATATATTATAATAATATGTGTATATAAAACTGATGTCATTTTAAAGGCGATCAAGATCGTTCTATAATATTAATTCGTTTACCGTTTAGATTAGATTTCCATATGCAAGTCGTGTCGTCGTACACTCCGACACTGACACTAATAACTAGCAAGCATAACTGCTTAACTTACTTACTTACATATCATGCAAGTTCACGCAGTTTCTTCATTACATAGTATACAACAAACGCGGGTTTCGTCCGCGTAAAATTTTATAAGGCATCTAACAATTAAAGTCCCGTCTAAATCGGTAATACCGTTTTAGAAATCTCTCCGTCTGTTTGTATGTCCGTGTTTTCTGCTTGACAAGCGGAAAATGATAACAAACTAAATAAAGCCTATATTGCAGCTTCGATCCTGCTAATATCTCACCGATAATGTCGGTAAAACAGTTTTACAGGATTTCGAGAGTCCATTGTTTGTGAATAGAATTGTGAACACGACAACATAATAATATCCAGTGTTGATAGCTCACCTCCTTAAAGATTGTCTGTCTACAACCTCTGTAGCGTAGCAGTATTTGGCTCGCTTTAAACCTCGGAGGTCGTGGGTTCGATCCCCACGCCGGACAAAAAGTATTTGTGTAAATTCTTTCCGGGTCCGGTTAGTTTAAGGGACTACCCTCCGTGCCTCGGAAAGCATCTTAAGCCGTTGTTCCCGGTAGTTATAACATCATCTATAGCAATTGTATACCAGGGAACGGGCAGAAGCGTTTCCTTGTATGTTACTGCGTAATACAAAAAGAAAAACAAAAACCCTCCCTCGGTAGTAGGCCCATGTTCAGCAGTGGACGTTGTACGGGCTGATAATGATGATGATTGTCTGTCTGGTGTACTAGATATAATAAAAAATAAGCGACGGCGTTTATTAGTCATTCTTAGAACGGCTTGTGCCATTTAAAATGCATTTTCAAATAACTCTCAAAACAATTTAAAACTGCCTACAACCTGCAGTAGCCAGAGAATGTCTACACCATCCAATTAATGTCAGAAGCAGTTCATGAGCCTGCATGAGTTCATATTTAATTCAAAAGCATGAAGTAATAAGCCTATTCGCTCATCTGTTCCGAACAACGGCGGTCCATTGTACGTTATAATAACGTTATAGTAACCGTACTTTGCATAGTTGTACAATAACGTCGTTATTGTACAACTATGCAAAGTACGGTTACTTTGCATAGTTGTCGAATAACTTACTCGTACCTTGGTTCTGATAACATTCAATGCAACTTTTAGGCATTAGCGATGTAATGCGTATACATTTGTAAGCTGTTCTGCTTTTTGCTTCTACTTTCAGCTTTCAATTTTTTTCCGGAATTTTCGGATATTTTAAACTCCTAATCATTTTCTTTTTATATTTAATTATATCAAGAACGACAAGGCGCGGCGAGCGGTTGTCTCCTTTTGTTGTAGACATTCCTTCAATACGCACGCAGCGATTTGCCTCTTCTTTCATAATGCGGACAGCTAAGGAGTGGAATTCTCTGCCGGGGTCAGTTTTTCCGGAACGCTATAATCTGGACATCTTTAAAACTAAAGTGAACACACACTTTCTAGGCAAGCGTGTATCATCTTAGGTCTTATCATCGCCTTCCATCAATCGAGATTATGGTCAAACGTAAGCCTATATTTAGTAAAAAAAAAATATATACTATTAAGATGATTTCATGATTATTATTGCAAATATATAAGCATGATGATCCTGTATGAATGTTATTATCATGCAGTTCACGATGTCTCCAAGTCTGTAGTTTGTATTAGTGCCTGAAGAGTTTTGGTGGGTATGAGAACCATACATTTGCGATAAGAAAGAGAATCTTACATACGTACCCTTTTCCTTTTTTTCGTGGGGTTAGCTTTACACATAGCGTCTCCAAAGCGTCTGAAAAGATATGTAGGATAAGCCAACTCCTTCAGCAATGGTCGAAGCTCGTGAATCATACCACGAGTGCCTACCCACTAAAACCCCTCGGGTTGCGAGTCCGCCAATAGCTGAGGATACCAGGTACTTGCCCACGCACTATTTTTATGCGTAGGTCTGCAGTGTTCGGGCCGTGCCCGGTCCCCGCCAACGGCGGATCGAAGGAGCGTCCGGGGGGTTTTAGAAGTGTAGGGTCCTCTCCCCGTTGTATGAGTTAGCATACCACGCTATGGAGAGGGCGAGTCCCACGTATCCCACCGCCATCGCGCGAATACGTTGCAGCGGCGGTGGAAATGTTCTCCAGTGCCCACTACGCTGAGACGTGGATACCTGATGCATTTAGCCCTATAGAAAATAAGAAAGGTTAATTTTCTCATGCGCACAGAAATACTTAAGGCATGAAATAAAGTATGAATAAAAAACCTTATTGTAATCAATTCACAACTGCTTATTTATATGTAGGTAAGTATGTTATACTCATCAAATAAGATTTATTTTCTGCATCATTTCTGACACACTATTAGTATATTCACTTCCTTTCCTCCACATATTAATGCGAATATCTACTAGTTGTTTGAATCTACCAAACGCATGTGTCATTCGTGATTCACATCTGAAATTCTGTGTGTTCTATATAATATTTAGGTCCTAAGTTTTTCACCGAAATATGATGTATTAAATTACACTATTTATAACTCAAAACGGCTGGAACCATCATCTTCGATTTTTTGGATTTTTCTGCGCCCGGAATAAAATATTTTATAAGCTCTTTAAAAGGGAACCAACGCGGGACAGAGTTCATAGGAACTGTTAGTTATTGAAACAAAAATAGCACACCTTATCTTAATTAACCAATAATAATTATTGTTACTACTGCAAGTATAACTCACCATGTTATTGCGATCAACAATCTGATTGCCAAGCGTGTTGATTATGGCAACATCCCTCAACAACCATGGCTTGCTAAGGTCGGTTCTGAGGATGCACATGTTCAACAGTGGACGTAAATGGGCTAAAAAAGCAACTTAAGTATTGTAACTAACAGCTGTAGTAACAGGTATCTGAACTGTAAAAAACCCTAGATAAAGATGAAATATCGATGAAAATCGCGTTTATGCGAAACGCGATTTTCATCGACCCGCTGAAGAAAGGGCCGGACGTGTTTACAAAACGGTAAAAAGGAAATTGAAATGTCGTCGCAGTTATTCAGGCTGGCAAGAACTCCACGTCCAGCCAATAAATAAATAAAAAGAAAAAATCTATGTTACGGCACACATGTGAAAATAGTTTTGAGAAATATTGTATAGCATTTAGGAATATTGTTATCAACTAAAGTAATTGCTTTGAATGCTAGAGCGACTTAATTGTATTCCGCTTCTTACCAAAAACTAAATAGTATTAAAACTAATCTCAACTAAAATTAAGTAACTATAAAACCATAAGCATAACCATATTACATAAATTACATTAAATTTAAATTTGCTACTTTATTAGTTTTAACTTACAAATTAAATTATTTATTAATTTTTACTAACAAGATACATTAGTAAAATAATTTAGAAAATAGGAGAAACAGAAAGATTGTCTTTTAAACATTGTAGTGTGAATGACCGCTATTATATTTTAATTTTACACGAAGTACGTCTAGTGCCGTTGTTTCTGGGGGTAAATCAGCGTTTTCGTGGGAGTGACGAAGAACCTAATAATTAGCTTGTTTTGATAACATTTTAAGGTAAGGGTAAAATAGTATATACTAGTGGTAACAATATTGACAATATCTACAGTCTAGTGTGTTTTTCAACAGAAGGGTCGTGACCCTTTGGGGGGTCACGTTGGATATTAAAGGGAGTTAGTCTGATGGTTAGTCGTCTGTCACAGTAAGACCTCAAACATTCAAACTATGCAAAAGAAGTAGTGTTATCAAATTATCGTTTTAATATTTTATTTGATAACACTTCTTCTGTGTGGGTTTGTGGGGTTCTCTAAATAAACTATGAATTAAAATATTATTATAATTTTGTAGTGATGAGGTCACAAGACTTTTTACTTAACTTTTTGCATTTTTTGTGGGTCGCGACATAAAAATGCTTGAAAAACGATGGTCTAGTGTTAATTATATAATAATGAATATCCTAAATAATTAGCATTAGCGTTACCATTAATACAATAAAACAAAATTAAACGAATTTTGAAACAGTTGAAATAGGCATGAATATTTTTTTCGTTTCTGAAACAAAAAAATGATGAATAAACAGCGCGTTGAAATTTCATGTGACGTCACTTCTTAGTTCAATTATACCTAGTAGTGACGTCACAAGCCCCCCTCTCCTGAACTTTTTAGTTTGTTGTTGGTTTATATCATTGTAATTTTTTATTGATTTGATAAATAAAAAAATACGTGGCTAATATTTTTTAGTAATCTAACTGACGGAGTAAATAGGTATATTTTTTTAGTCTTCACGCCCATTGCATGACTTATCTATCCCTTATCAGATTTCCCATTTGTTTTCCCGTTTATCGCTATGCAATCTAATTAGGACGAGAAGGTCATCAAATAAAGAACATAAATAAAGGTTTTATTAAGCACCATTATCAGCCCGTATACGTCCTCTGCTAAATGTAATATATGTTACTGGCTGGTTGGCTGTATGAAGAAAGCCTTGGTCATTTCTTAAACATAGAACACTCACGACGTTTTCTTGTTTATTTATAGGAATAAAAGACAGTGTGCTGACCTTTGAGTGTTTCATTACAATCCCTATTCATATATAATACTAAACATGGTCCTTCTCCCGAGGGAAGACTTTTACCATAACCATCACGCTGGGCAGGCGGAATAGTGACTTCAGTATTATGTACACACACGGTGAGAAAATCTGCTTTAATTTCCATGGTATAAAATAGGCATGAAGAATTAAAAAATCTATTTAGTCCGTCGTCAGTTAGATTACCAAAAAATATTGAACACGTATTTTTTCGACGTTCCTAAAACAAAAAATGTCGAAGACACAGCGCGTTGAAATTTCGAGTGACATCACCTCTAGGTACAATTTTACATAGTCTGTTGTTGCTCCGTATCTTTATAAATTTTACTAATATGATACGATAAATGAAAAAATACGTGTCCAATATTTTTTAGTAATCTAAGTAACGGACTAATTATATTTTTTTATTCTTTACGCCTATTGCAATAGATGATGTTACAACCCAATTGTTATAACAACAGGATTTACCATGCTTATACCAACACGGAGGAGAATCCCTAAACCAACCAGATCCAAAAATATTTTTTTAATTTTAAACTAAGTTTTCATGTCCGGCGTGGGAATCGAACCCAAAACCTCTGAGACTTTAAATGTAACTCATACCGGTACGCCATGAACGTTGTACGTTGTAACAATTTTATTACTTACGTGGTTATAAACCTGGCACCTGGAATGATAGACAGTTTACGATATAGTAAAAAGATTGTGTATGCCATGTGGTTTCCGCTTAAAATAGCCACCCCATCTGCCTATGGCTATCCGATGCCCTCGTAGACCCGAAGTCCGAGAGGCCCCGCGAACTGTAAAGTGGAGCGACAGTTGCACAAAACTCTCCTAAAATACTAAATATCATAATCCTCTGTTCACCTTTATGCCCGGTGAAGTAGCAAAAGCCTCGTGGCTAAATAAGTAAGACCACCCGAAGAAAAAATAATAATTCTTCCTATGGGTGTCGTAAAATGTGACTAAGGCACATCAGCAGCAGCATCGATCAGCTCGAAGATACTCCCATTTTAGTGCGATCACCAATACACCTGACCAACGTGGTGATAACAACAATATCTTAACGACACTAGCTTGCCAAAGTCTGGAGGAGGAGGTCCATGTTCAGCTGTGGACGTTACCGGGTTGAAAAAGTAAAATCATTGTTAACCGTACGTGTCGATGAATATAGAGTTTTGTACGGTTTGCAATCGCTGCGGTGTCAATTAATTGAGGTCGAAACCGACACGACAGGTGCAAATTGTGTTGCAGTGTAAAAACTGACCGAGGTAGTTAAAACGTGGAAAATGTATATTCGGAGGTTAGATGGTGAGCCTAGTGTGATCGATTTACTTGGTATTCTGACTTTAAGGAAAACATTCGTATTTTCTCTCAACATTATTTATTTATTTTTATATTCAAACTTACAGCTACTTTCACAGGATCGTATCCAAATGCAATAGTGTCGACATTTTTTAAATTTGTTTCTATTTTTTATTTACTTATATTATATTTCATAACATAATTATAATTCTAGTAGCCGTCATTGTGAATTATGTAACTTTATGTATATAACTCTACTGTACGTGTGTATGTCACTGAACTCCTCCTAAACGGCAGGACCGTTTGGAATGTTTTTTTTTGTATGCGTTTGGGTGGCGCCCTGAATGGTTTGGATTTACAGATCATATATAATAAGTTTATACTTTTTAATGACGCATCTAATATTTTGATATATTTATTGCAGGCTATACCAAGTGCGAGTGGGTCTTCGTGTGTCACCCAAAGTACCAGTACACATCGAGGCGTCAGTGTCCAGTGGCAATGGCGCGGCGCGGACGGGGCGGCCCGCAGCCAACGCGTCGCTCATCGGGGGCCTCGCTGCCTCCCGGCCCTTCCAGATCATGTATAGAAATGAAGAGGTCACTTTACGTGACATCGTGCATTTTAGAGCTCATCTCTTAGGTAAGGACTTTTTGCAGCCAATCAGATAACAAAGACTTCTTCACCAGCCTTTTTATGTCCACTACTGAACATGGGCCTTCTCTTTACAGACCTTGGGAAGCCAGGGTCTTTGAGGGATGGTCGGATCGCTTATGCGTACCCAGCCCCCAAAGCGCTCGAATACGCTGCAGCGGCGGTGGGAATGCGTAAACGTATTTCGCCCAGGACAATAAAAAAAAATGGTCTTTGAGGGCCTATTAGGGACATTGCCATAATCACTACGCTTGGCAGGCGGATTGTTGATCGCAGTAGAATAGTTACTAACCTTAAGCTGATAGATACTGCTGCCAATCCATCAGCTGTACGTCCCTTAGTCGCCTCAAGAGGCTCTTGCCCATGGGCATACATGGGGTGGTATATTTTAAGCCGGAAACCACACGGCTTTCAAAGATGATGTTTAGTAATTTATTAGGCTATTTGTTCATATATACAAGTAATCATCATCAGCCCGTATAACGTAGACTGCTGAACATGAGCCTCCCTCCCGAGGGAAGGCATTTGCCATAGTCACCACGCTTGACAAGCGGGTTTGTGACCGCAGTAATATGTTGTACCACACAAGGAAACGCTGCTGCCCGTTCCTTAATATACGATTATTATAGATGATGTGATAATAATCGGGACCAACGGCTTAGCGTGCTCTCCAAGGCACGGAGGGCAGTCCCTCAACCAACCAGACCCGGAAAAAATCTTAGAATCTTAGAATTTACACAAAGACTTCCTGTCCGGTGTGGGGACCGAAGTTACGGCCTTCGAGATTTAAAGCGAGCCAAATACCGTACATACGATCAATGTCGCGAATCGCGATTGATTACGGCATAAAGACACTGAACCTGTGTTACCAACAAACAAACATTTAGTTTCGCAAGCTCGTTACATTCCTATGACAAGCATTTGGAACACATTTGTTAGGTTCTTTTAATAGTTACGAACTAAAACGTAACGTGCCAAGACTGCAAGTAGTGCAAGTTACAATTGAATTGTCTGTGTGTTTAGTGGACAGCCGGAATCTCAAAGAGTCGTTGGAGCGAGCAGAATGGAGTCTCGGAGTGGAGCTATGGTGCAGCGAAGGTGCTCAATCGAGCACTTTAGCCCCCGTGTCCTGCCGGGTGCTCAAACTCCACTTCCAGCCTGCCCAAGGCCTTCATTATCACCTGCCAGTTTTATTCGACTACTTTCATTTGTCTGCAGTCTCCATCACTATACATGCGAGTCTAGTTGCCTTACATCAACCTTATATCAAGTGAGTACGTTTACTTATTTAGGTTGCCATAGTAACAGGTCAATCACTTTAACTCTACGCTATAATGGAACTTCAGCTGTTCATCGAACAATGTAGTTAAACTTTGCCTACGCCATCCAACATTGTTAAAGTTTTGTCTGATTCACTGTTCAAATCATTGCTTTGCAATGCCGAAGGGTCTATATAACACTATTCCCATCGGCTTATAAAAAGATCATATCTCTTAGATATCACAGGGAACTATTATTGGATTATATTTCTAGGCATCTGGACAATAATACATCATCCTACCGTTGCGTTCATCCGGAAGGTCCCATCGATTATTATCTCACATTACTGCCTCAAGCGACGCGAAAGTTCATCAATTGTTGGAGGTTTATTACATTTTTATAGACCCTTGTACGTCGTTATTAACATAGATACCAACTTAACGTAACTGAATATTATTTATTGTTATATGACTCAGCATAAAATAACTTTACAGGATTTCGGAAACATCAATAATTTGACTCGCCTCCAATAACTTTCGTGTTGTAAATAAAAATGTATCCTTTAATTTACCTATACTTATGTCACAATACTTATATAACATTACGGAAAGTTGATTAACTTCTGATAAAGACAAACAAAAATACAAAATACTTCAACGCTTAACCCAAAACTATGAAAGACAAAGTATTGTTCTAATTAAATTTCTACTGCTATTTCATTTAAAAACGGCTTCCACTAATGTACTTCATTTTGAATGATTCCGCATTTTGTTGAATGGGCTTACAACTTGTTATTCATTAGAGTTAACCGAATTAACACTTAACTTTGTTGCATGTCTGCCATTGAAGAAAAAGTATCATGCATTATGTACAAAGCTGGTAAGTTGAAAAATGTTTTTTGGTTTGTGTTTTATTTTTAAATGATAGTCTGAGCAGAAACGGTACATGCCACTTGTAATATTGGTTACTGGTTGACAAAGTATTATATTAAGGTATACGATGTTGCCTATTGAACACGATGCAGTTCAGCCTAAAGATGCTGAAATATACATAATAATATGTTCAAGTCCAAGGCCGGAAATCTTCGGCTACATGGTGTAATGTATCTTGATAAATAGTGGAACAGCGATGATTATAAAGATATCAATATACATCGTTCAGACACAATGAGTTTGGTACATCTAAATAACCAAGACTACCTTATAGCAATAGATAATTTACTGGCACTAAGTTTTATCTCAATGCACAGAAAAGTTATAATAGGCAATTAAATTAATAATAATATACAAAACTATATAATCAACGATATTTACAGTACGCCTCGATCAAGTAAACAATGGGGGAAACTGATGAAGGGTGCTGGTTCCAACTTTAATACTTCGGGAAGCTTCGAGAATGTACTCTTCGGCTCCAGCGGCAAGTGTGCCGGAGGAAATTCTAGCAAAATTGCACATGCCAGGTGAATTAAATTTTATCCATTCGTCATCATCATCAGCAACGACTTATTAAAGTATTTCACATAGCTTTTTGAATTTCCATAGTAACCTTAAATATAGAAAATTGGCAGAGGTAGAAAATAAATATCGCATCATCGACTTTATTATGAATAACCAGGACGCTAATTTCGGGATATAATATCCAATTATATGTTTCCTGTTTGGTTTAGAAAAATAAATTAAATTAAATAAAGTGCGACCTTAAATAAGATTCCTTGATTTCGTAAGAGTCTTTTATTCAGTTTTTGTTGTTCGCCATGGTGAACATCTTGAATGTAAACATAAAATACTTGAATGTAAACATAAAATACTGTATTTGTTACTGGTATTATATAAAGCGTTACTATGTAGCAAATTAGTTGCATTCTGGAATGAATGATTGCATAAAAAAACTGCAAGGACGTTCTTGGCACTGCTAATTATAAAACATATACTTATACATGCAACGCAATTAGCAGACGAAAGCATTAACAAAATTAAATACTAAAAAGTAATTCCATCAGAAGCAAATTTTGAGATATTAATAATTATAGTTACTACCTGCAAAAAGCAACTCTGCTTTACGGAGGCGAATCGTGATATCTTGGTGTATTATCGTAACTATAAAATATGTTAATCTGTATTAAAATTTGAATAAAACCATACACAAGGTTGCTTATAAGTAAGAGGTTGTCGTGTTGACGACCGTATTCAAATAGTTTGTGCCAGCACTGCCAGCGCCTTCCACCCTAGACTAGGTATTTTACAGCTGAACAAATTTTAACTAAGTCTATTTTTTATAGTTATAAGTGTAAAAGAGAAAGAACATCTATCCTCAACGAAGAACATTAAAGTTGTGAATATGGTAAAATCATGTTTGAGGTAGGCCTATATTCTGCTTTGTATGTACGGCCTGATGACGATAATGTAATTCATTATTATACATTCCGAAAAAGGGATGAAAATTATTGTTAAACATCATATTTTTAACTTTACAGACAAGTTCATGCAGAAGTGTGCGGAATTCTGCTAGGGTCTTTGGAGGGCTTGCAGAGCGCATTAGCGATTTGTGGGTCTACAGGAGTGTTGCTGACGCCTGAGGAGTCAGCTTCCAACTCCATGGTTGGGGACGTAGCGCAAAGAATGAAGGATCTCACTGATTTTGGAAAGGTTAGTTTCAACACTATTTAGTTTGATTTTGAAAGAATAATCGGTAACATGCTACTTGGAAATTGATCGTTAAAAAAAACCATTTGAAAACATCGATCGACCACCGATATACGACCACCAACTTACAGCAATTAATATATCAGAATGCATTAAAATTCTATGAAGTGATAATAATCCTTTGGTTTCCGTACAGAATAGTTCCACCCCAACATGAGTTTTACGAAAACTAGCAGACACCATTAGAATTCAAGAAATATCTGAATTGTGTTAATTTCTCTCAAAATAAGTTTATATATGATCTTTGTTAATAGTCGCACATCTGCAGGCTGAACATATTAAAAGATGGTAGGTACTGACTTACACGAGGTAAAAGAAAAACTAGAAATAAATGTATTAGACTTTCCAGAAGTCAGAATGTGGGGAGGAAGAGGAATGGGCGATGAGCGCTGCGCACGACATCGCTCAGTTATGCGCTGAAGTAACGTTACGATGGCGCGCATTCCTTCACCACACGTCCGACAGACCACACGTACATCATGCGCTGGCGGCCAGGCATCATGCTCTACGGTAAGTAGATAAGATTCAAAATTGCATAGCCTTAGTTTGCTCAAAGAGCTGATCAAAGACATTACTACCTTACCACAGCCAAATAACATAATTGATGAATGTTCTATTCCTATGCGCCAATAAAGGCATCAAGTGGAGCGGATTCTGCTAATCGCGTGACTGAAGTAACCTTTTTCATTGCGAGTAATCATAGTCTGCGGCAATGTCATATGAAGGACCGTACTTTGTCTCTATGTATTAACGTAAGTTGTGGTTAGGCTGGGAAGTACTTTCCAATGAGTATATCAAGCATACTATCGAAATACTTTATCTTTCAGAACTCAACTCATTAAACATTTTACATAAGGGATAATATATTGGAAATTTATATCACGATAAATCTATCAAACTAAATCTCAAAAGAGATAATAGTTTCTTGGCCAGTAAAACTCTTCACTAAAGTTTTAGTACCATAGCAACAACTTTCTTGCTCACAAATAAAAAAAATGTATTTAACGTCAATCCTCCAGGGAGTAAGTGTTTTGAATTCATTAAATAGTAAAGACTGTCTGTAGTCTCCACTGTATGTACTTACCTACTGATGATCCTCGCGGGTGCATTCATTTATCAAGCAATAGGCCTGGAAAATCTGTCAAATACTTTTTTTTGCGAAGTTTACTTTTAATGTTATTAAATTAAAACAAAAGTCAGCTAAGAAAGTTATTTCTCAAAATATACTAAAATACAAATTTTGATATAACTACATTTTCGCGCCTTCTGAGCAATTCTAATTCGATGTAAGTCGATTTTTCCAAGCTTAACGACTATTATCACTTCCAATTCTTCCAGCATAAAGCGCTTTTCCGAATGCTTCTTCGTGCTGGACAATCCTCGACACTCGCTGGCAGGTTGCTACGACAGTAACTACCAGTCATACCAGAGTGTTGGTGAAGTGGCCCGGAGATCCAGATACCTGGCCTTGTTGCCGCCGTTGCCGGTGCATTGTATAGCTTTGGACGGGGACCCGCACATCATGCCCATCATATTTGAAGACAGGTGAGATGAATCTACATTAAAGTGAAAACAAATGTATTGTTTTTATCCAATATTGTCATCACTGACTACACCAGCCGTAATCATTCCAATAACATATCTTAAATAATGCATTGTCTTACTACTTATTCCGCCCATACTTTTATGATAAGTACACTTGTACTTTAATAAATGAAAAATTTCCTTAATTTAATTTTGTATTTCAAGGTATCAAGACACAGCCGAATTCGCGAGACGTCGATCATTCCTAAATTCTAATGCAAGCAAATCCGGTAGCGGTAAGTACATATAATTATTTTACAAATAAATTATTTCTGTGTGCCTATTATTAAATTGATTATTTTATTGCAGATCCTTTCCTTTGTTCCGAGCCTCTTGGAGACGATTGTGCGTGTAGTGTTAGCTCGCTGATGGATTCAAGAAGGCCCTCGTCGGAAGCTTCTAGAGTCACTCTCACTTTACCTAAAACAATAATGGATGTTCTTGAACCCCAATTTAATGCGCCTAAATCTAATTCCAATGTCGTACAAGCAACATTAACACTAGCCCCACAAAAATCTGCCCGTGGTTCTCCAAAAAGAGCTTTAGTTAAACAAAACGTTGTTGAATTAACTAAACCGCACAACAAACAATTAGAGTTGACAGGAAGAAATCGATATATAGTACAAAACAATCAGATCAGTGAGATTCAATTACCACCGAATAATGCATTTGCTTCATGTTCCATACAACAAGGACAACAATTGTCTCGATA
The DNA here is from genome assembly GCA_947037095.2 of Nycteola revayana. Classification (NCBI taxonomy): domain Eukaryota; kingdom Metazoa; phylum Arthropoda; class Insecta; order Lepidoptera; family Nolidae; genus Nycteola; species Nycteola revayana. The sequence continues at coordinate 6,789,489 of OX344847.2, forward strand.
TTCTGCATCAACATTGCTTGACATCAATGCTACTAAAAGTGCTTCAAACGTTTCCCGGCTAGGAACTGAAAAGTCTGATCCAAATGAAGTATTCCGTCAAAAGCATGAGATAACTAGTGGAGTTAGCACATTACCAGCCCGACATAGCAAGTCATTAGATCAACTAAGAATGGCGCAATTAACTCCGCTGAGTACATCGCAAACATTGTCTAAAAATATTAGAAATGGATCGAACTCGTCAGTAAACTATCCCAAGCCATACTTACCCCCTCATCAAATAAAACCTACGACTCTGCCTAGGAGCGTTACCACAACTTCCTACCCCACTAACACAACGACTAGATGTGGATCTAAAGGAGATGATTATAGAAAAAATATTAACGAATTTAGAGAAAAGTATAAAAATCCTTGTAACATGAATATTAACTCACTTGGAATGAATAATGAAGTATTCCATAGTATAGGATATAAGTATGATGGAATGATGCAACCTAATCCTAATCAAATCTATGGCTATACTTTCGGAAATCAGGGTAATCTGCCAGTGAATAATATTATTCGTAATCCGTTAGAGTTTCAAAGAGGCTACAGTGTAAATTTACCCCGTCCTATGTTGCCTCCACGTAATTCTTACCCACCGGTTAGTGGGAAAACTCAAGTGACTGATCAAAATAACTTAGTTTCTAATAAACACGTACATAGATCTAATTCTACACACGTGTTTCACCAAAAAGTTGAAAATCAACAAATGGAAGTTGAAGCTGCTCGTAATCAGCTTAGACATGAATTGAACTATTACTTGCAAAAAGGTGATTGGAGTTACGATTTTAATACAGGTAGTCTTATACAAAACTATCAAAAGAAATCTAGTAAAAGTAGTGATGACAGTGGATTTGTGATGACGTTAGATAGAAGCAGTGACGGTACTTCTAAATCAACATATTCGAAAACGCCACCTTCTACCCCACATTCTACGATACCTTCAGTGAGACACAAAAAAAGTCGGTCAAAAGAATCGAAATTAAATCACAGCAGCAGTAAAGAAAACACAAAAATGAACTCAAGTAGAGATTCGCTGAGTAGTCACCATTCCATAAAATCTAGAGACAGTAAATCAGATCGTCATACATCTAAATCAGAAAGAAGTACCCCAAAATCTGACAGAGGAACCCCTAGATCCGGAAAATCTACACCAAAGTCAGGTGGAATCACTCCAAGATCAGGGTTAGCAACTCCGAAGTCTGGTAGAGCAACTCCGAAATCAGGTGTAGCTACGCCAAAAAGTGGGAGATCAAGTGGTAAACCAGAAAAACGCACTAAACATAAACCTTCTGAGAAAATGACTCAGTTGATGTCAGAAGCTGCTTCATCATCAAGCAACGAAAGTATACCTTTTGAATTAAGAAGGCTTGAGTCATCTACCAGTGTACCGTATAGCCTTGACCACGGTCCAGAATTATTACGTCATTGTAGAAGTGCAGCTTCTGTTTTAGATGAACCTAATTTGAATAATACATTTGGATCTGAGTCATTACCTAATTTAGCACCACCTCCTGCTTTTGAATCTCCACCTCTAGATATAGCAGATAAAGACTTTAAAATATTGCCGCCTGAAAATTTCCTTAACAAAGAAGAAAAACGTAGTAGAAGTAGTTCTACTTCAAGTCTGAGTGAACAAAGTGGATGGGTTTCCAGTGGACGTAGCTCTGGCCCATCAACCCCGGATAATGCGAGTTGTCAATTAAATCAAAATTTCCCTCCTCCAAGTTCGACGATGCCTAAAGTTGTAAATAAAACTTATGAAGACCCCGCAGTGGTTCATAAAATTGATGGTGAAACGATAAGCGACTTCAAACGAACAGTTCTTAATGGAGAGCAACTACGAGAAAGACTTTTGAAATTAGCCGTGAAAGTCTCTCAAACATCCAATGAGAAAATAGAATGTTGTGACAAAGAAGTTTGTGAAGAGTGCACGATATGTAGTGACTCTATTTGCACCGACAGTCAATGTGAATACAACAAACTGATGCATAGCAATGGAATAGATGCAGGGTGCAATTCTGATACTTGTACGGCAAGTTGCTTCCAACAAATGGCTGAGATTAGTTCAATGAAATTAAATCAACGCCATAACTCTTTCAGTGCAGTTCAAGGCAAGACATATAGCTCGGTATCTAAGGGTCAAACTGAAGGTACAGTTAAAAAATCTCAAACTGTCGGCGACAATTTACATCCGTATATAAGAAAAGAAATTCCACAAAAAGAACAACAGTCAGCAGCTGCTCAATCCAGCTCAAAAAGTTTAGATAAAACAAAGTTAAAAGATCGAATACAATATACGGAGAAATTAATCGCGGCTGAAATCAGAAGTTTGACGGTGGACCGCAATTGTAAGAGTCACAAACAGAAGGGAGGTTCGGGGAGTGCTGGACAGAAATACCCAAGTAAAGCAAAGTCTGAAGTTGATTTGGCCCATTTTATAGGTGATAATGACTATGAGCATTTACCACCACCTCAGCAATTTAGGGATGCGCCACCCCCACCGGATGAATTTAAGGTAAAATATTAAGTCATGTATTTTTAAATAAATTAATTTTGTTTAATATAAACTAAATAAATGTAGTAGTAGTTTAAGAGTAATTAATTATCTTCATTTTATTAAGTTACATTTATTATATTAGTACTTATTATTTTTCTAAGACAAATCAATACAATACATTGTTCTTACAGGATCCTCCATCTAAGTCACCGAAACTGAGTAGACAGAGTAGCAAATCGTCTACTCCATCAAAAACGCCAAGGAAGCAACAATCTCAGCCTTCAACACTCCAACTCGACAATCCCTTATACCACGTGTGCGAGGGTAAGAGCCTGTTAGAATGCTACAACCAATCTTTTCTAACTTCCTAGCTTTAGCTACTAACACTGCTGCTTGGCTTGTCAGGTATAATGGAGAGGCGAAAGCTGAGACCTCTCCAATCGGTAAACTCTTCAGGCGCACACTCCGGCACCACGCTTAATAAAAGTCAGAGCACTGGCGAATTAGCGAGTAGGAATGATGGTGGAAATAAAGGTGTGTATTGCATTATCATTCATCTCATCCTTAGATACAAGTATTTTTTGTAACGATTTCTGTGGTCGAAAATGTCGAAATACATTCAGTCAAAAAAGTATGGGGAATGGACTATTTGTTCATGGTTCACTTTCAAATTTTCGTTTTTTTTTATTGTTGTTAGATTGGCACAACTGTTTTCCATTTTGGCGCGGAGTTTGAGTTACATCTGTTATTTATATTAAATACAGTGCTGTTTTTAGTTATATCATATCTAGCGTGTATTGCGAATTTCATAATGGACAAAAACATCGAACAAACAGTTTGTCTTAAGTTTTGAATCGCCAATGGAATTTCGTGATCGGAGTCACTGAAAATGTTACAGAAGGCTTACGGTGAATCGACTAAATCAAAAACAGGTGCTTATGAGTGGTACAAAGCGTTCAAAAGCGGTCGAGATGTAATGAAAGACTTGCCTCGCTCTGGTAGGCCATCAACATCTGCAACTGAAGTTAACATCGCAAAAGTGCATTAAATTGTGACTGAAAATCCTCATTCAACTTTGAGAGAGATAGCCGCCGAACTTTCTGTATCTCACGAGTCGATCCGTACTATTTTAACTAATCATTTGGGTATTAAACATGTTACCGCTCGGCTAGTCCCAAAAGACCTGATAAAACGCATTGTTACTGGTGACGAGACGTGGGTTTACGAGTTTGACATGCATACTCGTCAACAAGCTTCAGAGTGGCGCCTTCCAACTGAACCGAAACCGAAAAAACCTCGCCAAAGTCGATCAAAATTCAAAGTCATGTTGACTGTTTCTTTTTTACTATCGCACTCGGAATTCTTGCCAGAAGGTCAAACGGTAAATAAAGAATATTTTTTAAGCGTTATGCGGCATTTAAGAGAGCAAATTCGACGAAAAAGGTCAGATTTGTGGAAAGAAGATTCTTAGATTTTGTACCACGATAATGCGCCTTCGCACAAGGCCATCATTGTGCACGAATTTTCGACCAAACACTCAACAAATACCATCGAACAACCACCATATTCACCAGATATGGCTCCAACCGACTTATTTCTTTTTCTTAAACTCAAATTACCACTTCGTGGCACCCGTTTTCAATCGGTAGAAGACATAAGGGAAAATTCGCGGCGAGAACTGAACTCAATTCCGGAAATAGCGTTTAATAAATGTTTTGATGCTTGGATTATTCGTTGGCGTAAGTGTATCGTTTCTGAAGGAGCATACTTTGAAAGTGATAAAATAAATTTGGATGAATAACAAACATTTTGTGTATTATTGATCTTTTCCCGGTTTCTTGACAGAGTATATTGAATTTTTCTGAATCGGCCGACTAATAAAAGATAACCTTAATAATCATTTTACTCTGAAAATTTGTCTAGTTTCAATTTAATTACTTTATATTTAGTTACTTGGAAGCATTTCTAGTTTTCCAATATGATGTATTTGGAAAACTAAACATGCGATAAGGGAGATTAAAAATTAATGTTATATGGTATGGTTTATGATATTCTATCATTTTTTTATATATTATATATCATTAGAAAAAGGTAATACCTACTACGGGATATTAATTTTAAAAGCTGTCAAAAGTTTCTACTGTATACATTGGTATCATGCTTCATACTTTGCATCGTTTCAGTCATTCAACGACCCTTAATATTTTCCTGTGTAAATCTCGATTATTGCTGATTACTCTATAATTACCTATGCACAATCGCACATCTCTTCTTAGTTTATGATCTTTCTTTTTGTTAATACAGAAGTTAGCTAAGATGCCCATTTAAACTTCACAAGAGTCTACAAAATCCCTTTATACTCCCTCGGTCTAGTGACTATTTCAATTGTGTTGGTTGTGATGTCGGGAGCAAACCCAGAATTGTAAAATTCCAAGTAAAAAATACTATAATAATTCTATACTAGTTTTATCCGAGGCGTATGACAATTGGCAAATTACGTAATGAGTTCCACTGCTAAAACATATAACTATACTGCTTTTTACAGAACGCGAAAGCAATCTCGTCAGCATATTTGGTCTCGTTGAATCAGAAAGGCTATTCGTAAAATGCCGAGAGGAATTCCGTCAAAGCGTCAAGTACCCCGGGGCTATCTACTCTGACTTTCCGCCGGTTGAGAACTCGCTGCCTTATTTCCACATTAGCGACGAGTATAGGATGTTCAATCCTGAAGGTAAGATTTTCGTAGCTCGTTTTGAGTGAAAATAGGATCCAATGATCTTGACAGAGGGATGTAATATAATATTCCTGGAAAAGGTCTCGTTACAGATATCGAATATAATCATTATTAATTTAAAAATAGGATCAATATCTGTTTTTATTTTCATTGTAATAGATATTTTTTTTAAATGTGATGATTATCAGTCTTACAATGTTACACGAAATATCAAGTATGGTAAATCTTTTCTTAATTACCCACAAGAAAATAACTTTCAATTACTTCAAATGCTATTTAAGTAATAGAAAGTTATTCCCTAAAATATTTTGTATTATACGATTACTAAACAATATTGTTTTTGTCTTATCATTTTTAGGTCTCCATCTAATAATCTGCGTACACGGCCTAGACGGTAATGCAGCTGATCTCCGCCTAGTCAAAACTTATCTAGAGCTAGGTCTGCCCGGGGCAAGGCTAGACTTCCTCATGTCCGAGAGAAACCAAGGCGATACTTTCTCCGATTTCGATACCATGACGGATCGGTGAGGCTTTAAAAGCTTTTGTTATCTTATACAACGACCTTTCATTAGTTACATAATACTTATAATTTAGCATTTAGTATCTAACATTATAATTTATTATTATTAATTTAGATAGAAATAGATCTAACTGAAGGAATTAAAATAATAGATAAAGTGCCATGAAATAGAGCACAATGAGACCTGTTATTTTTCTTTACGTGTATTCATTTGGGGTAGGAACAGTTGATCATTTTTTTAACCATATTTATACTTCTGGAGAGAAGTACCTATAAATTTGGATCAATCAATTATTAACTATTTAGCAACCATCAACCAATAAGCGTGCCGATAATTTCTGTTCATATTTAAACGATACATTGCTTTAATGGCGATTTTATATACCAACAGACTTGTGCAAGAAATCCTGACGCATATCCAGAACTCGAGTGAACCAGCCAGAATTAGCTTCGTCGGCCATTCATTGGGGACGATTATCATCCGTTCAGCATTAGCTCGTCCACAGATGAAGCCATTCTTAGGCAAACTGCACACGTTCCTGTCTCTAAGTGGACCACATCTGGGCACTTTGTATAACTCTAGTGGATTAGTTAATGCTGGTGAGTAAGGAGATTAAAGTCTTAAAAAATATTCTTACAAATCTTCTAGAAATCGATATCCCTAAGTTTTTCGCAAGCATGGTGACTTATTAACATTATAAAAGGAGAGGAAGCTGCTTGCTAAAATAGATATTCTGAGTGTTATAGAGATTGAGAAAAATTAATAGTTACCGTAAAAACCGTGATTTTGCACCATAAAAACTCAGTAACCGTTTGAACTCGCGTAACCTTGTATTTAATAAAGCTATACAAGGCCGGATTTAAGGGAGGGCATCCAGGGCAATTGCCCCGGAGCCTCCACAATAGAGGGGTCCCTACAATAGAGATTTAAAATCTTTCAAATTCTGACGAGTAAACTCTACAAATTTTCTTTAATTAAGTTTTTCAGTGTTGTACTTTTACATGCAGTACTTTGTAGAATCATAATCTTATATGGCTGATGGATGGGCAGCAGCATCTATTAGCTCAAGGTTTACATCTTACTGCGATCACCAATCCGTCTGCCAAGCGTGGTGATTATGGCAATATCCCTCTACGATCCTGGCTTGCCAAGGTCTGTTAAGAGGAGGCCCATACAAGGTCTGTTAGGAGGTTCAGCAGTGGACGTAAATGGGCTGTTGATGATGATGATGATATTTTATAATATGCCTTTTTACATAACTTAGTTTTAGTGGTGTAGCGAGCCCTATAGACCTTGTACCTATTGAACTCCAAATTATTGGAGAGACCCTTTAACACATCCCTTCGGGGCAGTTGTTAAATATTGTAATAACGGTTATTCATCTATACTCGTTCACTTAAATTAGACAATCAGTAAAATAACAGAATTCATATCGTCCTGAAAAGTAGGTGCATACTTCTAATTTTCTACACATTTAGAGGTAAACTAATTTGTGGCCAGGGGGCTTCTTCTCCTTTGTTGCTCCGGGGCCTCCGGACCTCTAAATCCGGCCCTGAAGCTATATACTCTATTATTTCATTTGGTCACAATTTAAACCTAAAAATCCTTTAAATTTTAGGTATGTGGTTCATGCAAAAATGGAAGAAATCTGGATCTTTACTTCAACTTTCTCTCCGTGATTCTTCCGATCCCCGACGATCGTTTCTCTACCGGCTGAGCGAGAGGAGTCAATTGCATCAGTTTAAACACATCTTGTTGTGTGGATCGGGACAAGACCGATACGTGCCCCTTCACTCTGCTAGGCTGGAATTGTGTAAAGCGGCTGCTAAAGACACTTCGCTGTTGGGACAGGCATACAGAGAAATGGTAAGTTTTTATTTTATTACCATTCTTAGTCTCTTTTCAGATCTGAATAATACACAGCATGACTCCTATTCTCCGAAACTGAAAGTAATATTATATATTTTGTAGGGTATGGTAAATTGGTAATAACCACGATTTACCGAACACGATTGATCAATTTAAGCGGGCCCTCCCGGCTTTCTCCTGTCTCCTGTATCTGTGCTTTACCAGTCGCCAGTTTACACTTGCAGATCTGTCTTTAATATGATATATTTTTCATAATAACATACGTAAATTCTGTGGGTATTTTACAAAAAAAAAAAATCTCCTTCACCAGGTCCACAACATGGTATCTCCCCTTGCCGCTCGAGCATCAACAGTGTCTGTAGTACGATACGACGTACAACACGCTCTCCCGCACACAGCTAGCGCGCTAGTGGGACGCGCTGCTCATATAGCAGCATTAGATTCAGATCTCTTCATCGAAAAGTTTCTTCTAGTCTCAGCACTGAAGTACTTCCGATGATCTATGATGGTTTGGATTGAGACGTGTGATGTGGGTATGGAGAGTGGGCCTAAAATGATAATGAAGGTAACATCCCTGATTCTATTAAATTATACTGGAGTGGCGCTGCAAAAAGTAATTTGGCTGGGACAAGGCACATTATCTGAGAGTCATTGATAAAATACGGAATTGACATAAACGATTGCGTAAGGATTTATTAGTCTACATAAGTTCCTTTTTTCAGTCAGTAATGATAAAAAGTGATAAACTGGTCTTGTATTTGCGGTGTGCCGCAAGACCACCTTATTCTCCAAAGAAATAACTGACTGGAATCAGCCGTCAAAAAATCTACTGTCAGTACGGTCAAATCCCTCCCAAACCAAGATTCTGGTGCCACCTATTATTGACATCACACGCCTAAACTAAATACTTTATAAAGTTACCTATCAAAACCTCCCAACCTGCTATACCAGACTTATATTACTTTGCCAAGTCTGTCAGCACCTAATAGCTAAGATCACGACGTTAGATAATCTAAACCTAATCAATTTTATAAGGACAAGGAATTAAGAATGGGCATGTGAGACTTGATTTTTTTAGTGTTGATACTCTTTACTTGTATTCGTTTTAAAACCTCGTCCCTTTTTTATTAAGAAAGTATCTTGTTTAGATATAAGATGTATTTTTGTGTCTTTCTTTGTCAATTTATAAGATTACAGAATAACAGGGAATGTTTCAATGACTCATTTGTGACGAAGATGCATTTTTTATTCCTAAATCAAAGTTACGTAAATCCTTTCAAAGCATTTAGTTGATGTCATTTTTTACGTATTTTAATTAAATATCAACTTAGTACGTTTAACCAAACATCTCATCGTCTACATGGTTTAAACTTTTATTGGCATTTTTTACTTTGAGTAAAAATCGGGCATTACCTACATAGTTACCAATATCTTATAACCTGCCCGTAGCTTCGAATTTTGTTTCTCCATTATTTGGAATGCCACCAAAAAGATAGTGTTTTTTTTGTTCACTATTAATAGTTTAGTTTTAAGTAATTAAATACTTTATTATTCTCGCCTAAATTTAAAATATTTTTTCTTTTTATAAATATCTTATTTGCTGCAATTTATTATATTACCTACGTAGTTACTTCTCTGCTAATGATAGGCACTACAGGATTATCGAAATTAACCGACTTACTGTAAAAAGTGTGATAATTGGACTAGAATCTAATTGTAGAATGATTTATGAACAGTTGAAATGATCAAAACAATTTTAATTAAGTAGAATTTAAGATGGATCTTTACACCAATTAATTAAGACTATAATTCTAGCAATTGTAGATAATATAAGTAGATGTTATTTGTATTATTGTTGTCTATGGACGGTAATGGTCTTAAACGTATCAAAACAGCTAATATAAAAAGATCTTTAGCATATCTCGCTATTGAAACCACAATACAATTTGCAAATAATTGGTTATTAAATGTAAAATCTACACAGAAAGTTGAATGTTTTAATCCAAATAAATAATAAAGTTATACAAAAACATTTTTATTTTTATTTTCAATAGTGTAATGTGCTCAAAATCGTTTTAATATAGAGAGACTGCTATAAAAGTTTGCGTAAAATAATTCATTACATTTCAAGCCATAAACAAGATCGTAACATAATTATTATGGAAGGTGGCATATCAACATACCATGACGGAGAAATATTAAAAAAAAAGTTTAACTTTTATAGCAGTTGAATGAAAAATTGTCGTCATTATTTCTTCTTGACTCATCAAAGTCAATAGGTAAAATATTGATGAGTAATATTCTGATTTTGTAATATAAATTGGATCACTTATGTTATATACGTTTTGAATTCTTATTTGTACTTACTTAATAATAATATTTAACTATCAATATATTGCACAAAAGGGATGAGAATGTTATCAAAATTAATACAAATCAGAAGGGCTCTATAAATAGAGTTACGAAAACCTAATTCGAGACCGCAGATGCATTTGGTCGTAAGAGCCAGTTTACGATAGTGGCACATACGACGAATGATTCTGGCGTATCCGATGTATGGCACATCCGACCTTATGCTTCTGAATTCTAGATTTATAATTGAATGCTTCAATATAAGGCCTAACCACACTATTAAGGTAACCGCGGTGCAACGGCGACTTGCTTAAAACAAACTTATAAAAACAAATTCGGTGGCCGCACCTGAAACGAAGGTTGTTCGAAAAGTTGCCGCCGCGTCGCTGTCGCCGTGTTAGTGCGGCCACAGTCTAAAGGCCTGTCATCCTTTGGGGTCTTGCAACGTACGATAACCATCATTAAAATCTGCGAACACCGAGAAGCATGCTAAAACAGATAGCCCCGAATAAAAGCACTTTTAAAAATCCTCGCGAGTAGGCTACCTGTTCCTCAATAGCCTTTCAATTTAGGGCTAAAATAAAAGATGGATATATGCATATGGATGACATAGCAAGTACTTTACAGACTGACATTGTAACATAATGAAATTGTAATTGTGACTCGTTTCTGTAGTCATACAGAAGCAGTAAAAAATAAAAGATTGATGTATGGACTACAGAAAATAAAAACATGAATATCATGAGTTAAGCCGCCGACCTTGTCACAGCTGGTCACAACTATGAGACTCCACCCTCACTGAGGTGACGCCACATGTGTAGCACTTTTACAAGCAACAGCTACAACTAAAACGT